>OX243901.1:7845200-10245200 GCA_945859665.1 Anorthoa munda
TATTTTGTTTGGCAAATAAAATTATTTTCGGCACAAAATCGCGGGGCTCTCAATAGTAGTAACGACCGAGGGTATAAAACACCCTCGGTCCAAAGATAAAATCGTAGTCATCGGCCATAGCCACTAGAAACAAGTCACTTGAACTTAATTAGTAGTTACTTGTTGAGAGCCCTAAATTCGTACCAGTTGAACTATACGTAACGCTACGCTACACATCATAGCCGGTTAACTATTCGAAATTTCTTATACTCGTGACTTACTTATTATTAAGGAGTTCAAGTGGCCATCTATGGTCTTCTTTATCAGTTCCGCTTCACCAAATGTGTTGCGGACGTAGCGTGATCGCCTTCCCCGAGAAGGAGGTCGTAAATCTCCCGGATGGCGCGCTGGACGCCCGAAGAACATTGACTCTCAGATTGGATCTGGTAACCTCTTTGGAATGTTGCCTCAGGACTTCTAATCAAGCAGGTGCAGGGATGATAATTGTTTAATTAAATAAAACACTTCAATTATTTAAAACTTGGTACGAATTTAGGGCTCTCAACAAGTAACTACTATTAAGTTCAAGTGACTTGTTTCTAGTGGCTATGGCCGATGACTACGATTTTATCTTTGGACCGAGGGTGTTTTATACCCTCGGTCGTTACTACTATTGAGAGCCCCGCGATTTTGTGCCGAAAATAATTTTATTTGCCAAACAAAATCCCTTACCCGACAGTGGGTTTTAGGTCTGTACTATCCCTTCCATGGTGCTATCAACGCCTGGATTTCTGTGTACTGTAGCACAGTAACACCCCCTATTGGTGTATCTAATCCATATACATTTATATCCAGGCATTGATAGCGTCCCTAGGCTATATCTATAGAAAAAAGGGACAAGTTCCCTTATTTTCATGTCGGAAAGTTGTATAACAACATCCCTAGCCCAGAAATGTACTATAGGTTGGGGTGACCTGCTGACAAATTCAGCAAGTCGTCTATGGGCGGCTTAAAAAAGCTTATTTTCGGACGTTTATTGTGGGATATCATCCCTTAAATACACGCTCCTTAACGTTTTTAACAATTTATTTTATTACTTGAATTTCTACTCAGACCATCCAAGCTATCACCACCGAATATGGGTGGCCTGGAGGCTGAGGGAGAGCACTTTACAGTTCTAGTGCCTCCATAAGTATATATATACGTTTTGTACATAATGTACCTAAAAAAGTGTTAGTTCGATAGCCAGTCACTCCCTTTGTGTCTAGCTATCTCCTAAACTACTTAACTGATTCTATATTTTTATGGGACGACACGATGGCGCGTTTATCGGGCCATCGGGAAGTCCCCGAAAATTCCCTATTTTTGGAAGTCTCAGGGGTGTATAGTCCCTGGGAATGCCAAAAACGGGCCAAAAATCACAAGTCCAGATTACCATGTCTGGATTTGTGCCCAAACTATATGAGCGATTTTCGCTCTAAAGGGATGGCCTGATAGCTAGTCCAACGGGCCATCCGAAAGTACTTCTATAATAAGTACATCTATTCCCTTCAGGGAGTTATTCGACCTGAAGGGTCTACATATTTCAACAATTTTGTTTGTTTACAAGAATTTTTGTACGCAAAACGCTAACATATAAAACTACTTGCTGCCATCTGGCGCATCAGTCGGAACTAGGCGAGCGCAGCGAACGCACGCATTCACATGAAATTGATTTTACGTTTTAAGTATGAAGACTATAATATTTATATATTTTAATGCTTCTATTCTATTAATCTGGTATTACCAAAACCTAATACGCATAAATAAACGTTAAGGACGTTATATTACTACCTTAAAAATGCGATTCAAAATACCATTACAAACCGAGCTTATAAATAGGACCGACGTGTTTACAACATTTTCATTCCTACATGGCGCTCGGGCGCGAGCAGACGTATGACTCTAATACATACTTTATTTACAAAAACCATTCAATTGGTTGGTGAGTCTCGTCGCGAACAAAATGATACTTCTGAGTGCAAATGATCGTATTTTTGATGCAAATTTAAGCAAGTGTTTTTTAGTTTTGAAACTCTTCCACCGACTTTCCTTTTTAAAAATATATTTTTACAAGCCGTGTAATATCTTTTAAATTTTAAGTAACCATTCTGAATACAAAGTATAATTCTGAAATCCTAATTCAAACAGGCACAAAATCGCGGGGCTCTCAATAGTAGTAACGACCGAGGGTATAAAACACCCTCGGTCCAAAGATAAAATCGTAGTCATCGGCCATAGCCACTAGAAACAAGTCACTTGAACTTAATTAGTAGTTACTTGTTGAGAGCCCTAAATTCGTACCAAGTTTTAAATAATTGAAGTGTTTTATTTAATTAAACAATTATCATCCCTGCACCTGCTTGATTAGAAGTCCTGAGGCAACATTCCAAAGAGGTTACCAGATCCAATCTGAGAGTCAATGTTCTTCGGGCGTCCAGCGCGCCATCCGGGAGATTTACGACCTCCCTTCTCGGGGAAGGCGATCACGCTACGTCCGCAACACATTTGGTGAAGCGGAACTGATAAAGAAGACCATAGATGGCCACTTGAACTCCTTAATAATAAGTAAGTCACGAGTATAAGAAATTTCGAATAGTTAACCGGCTATGATGTGTAGCGTAGCGTTACGTATAGCTCAGTTGAACTATACGTAAGCCACGTTAATAATAAAGTTAAAAAAAATAAGAAAAAGGATATAGGTAAAGAAATTAAAGATCCGGCTTCGCACGACGTGGGCAGCTAGGAAGATCCGGCTTCGCACGACGTGGGCAGGTTTATCATATCAGGCAGGCAGGCTAGGCAGCTGGACGGGCAGGCTAGGCAGCTGGACGGACACGAAGGCGTGGAATGCCCGAGGTAGGCAGATGAGCTCGCAGATGAATTGCTTAGGTAGGCAGTAGGGTAGCCAGCAGGACGAATGGGCTGGCACACAGTTAGATGGTCAAGGCTTGAACCAATTGTCAGGATAACAGGCAGGTTGCAATAGCAGTAGCACTGGTGTAGGAACAGGCAGCTAGGAGTGTGGAGGTCAGGCTGTAGCTTAATATGCTGATCAATCAAGCCCTTTTGATATGAAGCGGTGACCGTCGAAGTTAAAGAACCAGTAACACACTCAATAAATAATATTTATTGCATTTCACAGAATTGGTAGATTCACAGGCCTTTTAAATAATAGTTTTAAAGATAAATTTTAGATGCAATCGTATACTTCATAGTATTAAACAGAAAAATGGACTGCCAGCGTTCAGTCCAGATTCAAGACTCCCAAAAAAAGTGACACCCGTTTTTCTTCGTTCCGACATGTCTGCTCAATTTTAAATTCAAATAAGAATTAAGAAATCATGAACGAATAAAAACGGTTTACAGAGGCGCAGTCTGCCGCTGCCCTTATAATGAAAAATATAATGTACAACGAGCTTAATAAACTATAGAGAATGGTATCTTATGTCTATGGTTTAAGAAAATAAAATAATGACAATGTCATGTCAGATAAAAATGACAGGAGTTAAAAATAATATAATAGTTTTGGATGTTAAAACAAATCTTATGATTTTCAGGTTTAAACCAATGTAAAGAATACATAAAAATGGAAAACATGAGATGATACAATTTCAAAAGTTACAGTGATGAAATTTGTAAAATATATTATAAAACGTAAGTAAACTAAGACATGTGGAATGAACACCACAGATGAAGCAAATATTTATAAATAAATAGTACCATCGAACTCATCTGATGATGAAGCCGGAAGGTGAGCACTAGAATCGTTATTAAACAATGTATCCTAGTCGCGTTTGGGCTCATGGGATGTACTTTGGCTATAAATTATTTTGATGGATATTGGAGGTACCAAAACTAAAAAGGGAAAACAAAAACTATTTAAGAAAAAAAAGCCGACTTCCAAAAATAAAAAGACAGACACCGACTCCGAAAAAAAAATTGTTATTTTTCGCAGTGTAGGTATTGTTTTTTTTGGAAGTCAGTTTTTTTTTTAGATTTGGCACCTCCGATTTTTAATTTTCAGCTTCAGGCGGGAAGCAGTTTTAAATAACTACATTAAGTAAAATAGGTCTTGCGTCAAGGGTAAAAGTTTGATCTAAAGCTGATCTAGTAGACGCTTCAATACATTTTAAACACACTTTCTTCTTCCATTCCTTCCTGCCAACCGTCACGCTATATCTGAGTCCATTTTTAGGGTTCCGTACCCAAAGGGTAAAAACGGGACCCTATTACTGAGACTTCGCTGTCCGTCTGTCTGTCTGTCACCAGGCTGTATCTCATGAACCGTGATAGTTAGACAGTTGACATTTTCACAGATGATGTATTCCTGTTGCCGCTATAACAACAAATACTAAAAACAGTATAAAATTAATATTAAAGGGGGGCTCCTATACAACAAACGTGATATTTTTGCCGTTTTTTGCTCGATATTAATAATGGCAACAGGTAGACGCTTGAAATATTCACAGAATATTTAGTTGTATATTTTCGTCAAAAAATAATAATTATTAAATTAAAATAAAATAAATTAAGAGGGGCTCCCATACAACAAACGTGATTTTTTTGCAGTGTATTGCGATAATGGTACGGAACCCTTCGTGTGCGAGTCCGACTCGCACTTGGCCGGTTTTTTTTTTATATCATTCTTCACACAGTCCATTTATCTTTTCTTTGGCCTTCCTCTTCCTGTTCATCCGTCTATATTTATATTTATATCTCTTTTAGAACATGCGATTCATTTTCCCAAGACTAATTAGATAATATTCGTAAGTAGTAAGATAAAAATACGATTAAATATGGAAATTACTCTAATTCTTAATTGGTTAAGAATAGTAAAAGGCTGCTACGGTTTACTTTTATTTCTATCATTAACGTTTTAAATTTGTACTAAAATAGAAAAATAAGAATTAATAAATATTTGAACATGTCGTTTGCAATCAATAAAATCAATATTCCATAAGATTGAAGTTACAAAATTATCATTTGAATGCGTACATTTTACTTAAACTATAATTAAATTGCACATAAATTACCAAATACTTCATAAAATACTATTAATAAACACAAAATAATAATTTTCAGATTAAAAATGTTCATAAGCTCGTGAAAGGAAGCGATATCATATGCAGTTATGAATATTAAATGTATGGCATAATATTGATTCCTTTGCTTTTCTAATTAAACAAAATAATATATAACTCACTAGAAAAATACATTTGAAGGCTTTGACCACACTAGGACCGTTTATTACATAAATAAAATAATAACTTAATCGATAGTAGATATTTGCACAATACTAACGAAACTTATATAACACAATAGATATCCAAAATAATTATTTTTTAATTGGCTTCCAACCTAAATACGATTCTCAAGTTAAAAAAAAACCTACTAATTCAGTAGTGAGACATTTTTATTTAGTATTACGTATGCACATGCTTATTATTAACCTTAACAATTTCATTACAAACAGTATGAACAGTAGCTCGGCATCGCTTGTGGTTGTGTGTTGAGCACACCCATCTTGATTTCGGCCCCGACACGTGTTGCTTGCAAAACGTGAATCCTCCGACGAATAAGAGCGTTTTACCACGTTGCGACATAACGAATGTTGCTAAAAAAATACCGAAAATTATATTGATGTATTAGAGATAAACAAATAAGAATGTAATGTAATTTTGATAGAATATACTCTATTGTGAACTAAAATATTTACAAAACTTTAACAAATATAATCTATTTCTATTTATCCATCTTTAATCTTTTCTTTATAATTATCTATCTATTTTATCTATCTAATATTATATTTTATTTACTACAGATAACGATAAGATACAAATTTAAAGGTAATAGTATTCTTAAGATAGATAGTAAAATATAACGTACAGCCTGTAGTAGGTATTGATCTAAAAATAATTTTTAAGATTTATCCCTATAAGTTACTTATATTATTCGTAAAAATACTAAACTTGACTGTTTTAATGTTTTTAATCATTAAAATAACCACAAACAACAAATTGAAATATATAACCACTTTTATAATAATGTAAAAACCTGTCTGGTCCCTCTTATATCTACGATTAACAATACACCATTTTCCTAACCAAGGTTTATTTATGTCATGGTGACCAAGTGACTAAGACCTCGCCTCTCGTGCTGGAGGTTGTGGGTTCAAATCTGGGCAAGAACCAATGTGATTTTTTCAATGCACATATGTACTTTCTAAGTTTATCTTGAACATTGCTGACAACGGTGAAGGAAAACATCGTGAGGAAACCTGGATTTATAGTAAGCATAAGTTTGTGTTCCAATGGTGCAATTGCTGTAAGCCGGGGATAAACGAATAAAATCGCTCGGGTTTATTTATTTTTATTTTTTTGTTATTGTTTGTGTTTTTCTTATCTCGTGTCTCCTGTGCGGGTCACAAATAAAAATGTTTTCTTTCTTTCTTTTCTTTTCTTTCTTTAAATAAAAAATAGTGCGATCGATATTCTTCTTTCTTAACTTTCCTAGTGATTGACTTGTGAGATGTGGACAACAGATCCG
Organism: Anorthoa munda; assembly: GCA_945859665.1. NCBI lineage: Eukaryota > Metazoa > Arthropoda > Insecta > Lepidoptera > Noctuidae > Anorthoa > Anorthoa munda. Next base: position 7,851,768 of record OX243901.1, read on the forward strand.
AACCGATTTAATTTAGAAATTAGTAATGTTCTGATTTCAGATGGATGGAGTCGGAGACATTTCTAGACCAAAATTACAGCAGCCAATGACCTTAATTTTTTTAAATATCGCAAGCTCGGAGCATAGTGTTATAGATAAGGCTCAATCATACGTGATTTATCGAATCGTTGTCACATGAGCCCTCAATTTAATTTTACTAATTGGTGTAAATACATGTTTTATGAATATAAACGTAATAGATTTTAATATAACAGTATTAATAAACAAAGAACATAAATTATTATAGTAATAAAAAAAAATCTAAAATAAAATAAGGGTTATTGGACGATTCGCCCGAATTTAACTCGCCCGAATCGGGCGAATCGCCCACTATTAAAAATATTCATTTTTCTGTGTCGATTCGCCCGAAGTTAATTTTAGAGAACACAAAATAAAAAAGTACAGTCGTGCTCACCCGTCTCGGAAATAATATGAAGAATCAAGAATAGATATTTTATTACCCAAACTACCTGGAGGCCAGAATCACGAAGAAGTATTTGCAGGGCTAGAATCATTAGCGGTAGAGACTAACGGAGTACTAGGAATTCAGATTTAAAAAAAAAAAAAAACGAATTCGAATATCGCCCGAAAAATGCGAATTTGCGCGAATTTGCAACTAGTCATCCTTTTTTTTTTTGTTTGACAACTCAAAAGTACCTCTAAGCTATATTTGAAATAAACTATTTGATTTTCATTTACAAATATAGTTCAAAATATTCACGTCTCAAATTAGGCGAATAGTAGCAAAATAAAAATCAAATCTAATATTTAGCAAATAGCGTAGTATCAAGTTTTTTTTTTCTATTTATCTTTGCCCCATACTAAGAATTCCTCCTGTATCGTGGGTGCGTTTACAATTATATAAACTCACATACACAAACACCCAGAGCCGGAACAACAGCTATCTGTAGGTCATACAAATATTTGTTCCGTGCGGGAATCGAACCCGCGACACGCATCGCAGCAGTCAATCGCTCAACCACTGCGCCAATCATGCGCAACATATATTTTTTTCAAAAACTTACGGCTAGCCACTTAGACTTATTGTTGGCGACGTTACTGATGGCTCAACGCGATTCAATTTTACCACACCGAAAAGCGATGTTTGATAAGTTAATTTGCAAGTACGTGCATATGAACACAATGCAATGCGATTCCACCGATTTGCACTTAAAATTATCGATGGTATTTAAAGTGCGTAGCATAGCCCTTTAAAGTCTAATTATTTCATAGTCGTCACAAGCAGCATGGCTATCAAGAATGCGCAATATAATATCGTCCACAAACGTTTCGTATCAAATCTCTTCTAATCAATTGTATATTGTCAACTTGGCTACAGGTAGGCTTTAATATTGATATTGGACAGTTTAAATGTACAATATTTTTGTTTATTCTCTTAAGAGGCAAGCCTCGTAGCTAGTAGTATGTTCATCTAAGAAATAAACTATTTCGTCGTGGATTGTGTGGACTACCGCCTTGCATCCGTATTTAGCATGACTGGTGCATCTCCATCGGATCTTGAAAGAATCTCCCGCGCAGTTTCTTCTATACCTATTCCCACCGATCATGAGGATCCTAGAACCGTTTCTGTTGGTGAAAAATACTGGGTGAAGACCTGAAATTAGTGATTAAACGTTATTGATAAAAAAATGGCAAACGAGAATTATTAAAAATCAACCTCATAATTTAATAAAAGCATAATCATCAAATTGAAAGTTTACTTAGACACCTTGCCTTCTAGACAAATTAACATCCTGCAAGGGATAAAAATCATCAAAAACTAAAAAATGTACAAGATACTGAAATGTGAGTGAAATATGCGCTACTAAAATGTCACGTGATCGAGCCTAAATTTTCGCACTTTCGACAATATTTTTCGCGTATATAGAAAATCCTCAAAAATCAACACCAAGCAACGAACAAGGGGCAGACCACCAGCCTCTTGGTGGACCACAGTCGAGAGCGTCCTCAAGGAGCAAAATTTGCCACCATCGACAACTCAGGATAGACCATCTTGGCGTAGACGCACAAGGAGGACCGACCCCAAATAAATTGGGAAATGGGCAGGAAGATAATAGGTCCTTTTTATATTAGATACAGGGCACACATTTAACCACCACTTTTACCTCTATAGAACTACCGCCTTAATTTGTAGTGCAAAAAATGTAAAAAAAAATACGAATCAATTATGTATCGAATTTTATTTAAACTCTTATGACATGTCACAATATGTCATGCATACTGAGATATTCAACTTTTCACAATTAATGCACTGTCTTAGATATTTACCAACCAAACGGCGGTTTTTATTCGCTGATAAGATGCTTTTTAATACAGACTTTCAACAAAACGGCTATAGCGTCACTAATGCAGCGACACTGGAAATATTACATGGTCAACTTAACTGTGCAACTCGCTGGAATCCGACCCCACCCTCACCTATCCACCCGGTGCCCTGCGATCGCCTTGTAAGCCAATAGCGGGAATTGAACGTCAAAATGACGTGAGTGACCGTTTGGCCAATTTTACATTTTACTTATGGTGCCATATTTAATGTAGAAACAGAGCTTATCGTCTATACTGTAAATTATGTTTAAGATTAGCGTGTAAGTAAACTTTTTAATTTTATTAGAGGTGTTTGTGGATGAAGTCTGTACGTTCTTACTTACTATTTTTGAATTCATAATTGGTGCTTTATAGTCGAAAATGTTTATTTCGCAAATTGGTAAAAATAACACTTTTATAAATCAATAAATTTTGGTTATTTGAACCAGATTACCGACCATGTAAGTCAATATCTAAGGCGATCTTTTCTGAAAAGCACCACACAGATTTAAGTGTATAGTCCTCGCCAAACTTCTGGGCTGACCTTAAGTTGGTTTACCGGATGCGCGAGCAACGAAACGGTGCTGTTTTTGTATGAGATTAGCTACTGCACAGCCATTGTAGCCAACGTCAGGGCGGCCAAGAAGTTTGGCGAGAACTATACATGTCCAGACAGTGTAAGTATTTGTCAGTTATCGTATAGTTCAACTTAAAACTTTAAGGAGCTCAAAGGCCCGCCGAACAATACCAAAGTAAAATTTATTGTTACAGTCATTGAGAACCATAATCTATAAATGGGATTTGCTGGACGTCTTTTGGTAGATGGTTGTGGTCTTCACAAGCGTTCACGATGACGTCATCAATGGTAAGGATTTTTGCTTTACAAGACCTATTTGAACATCGCCACCTGATCTTGTTTCCAGTCCCTTGATTTCGACTATAAGAGTATCCATTCAGGAATAGTAGCCTGTGCCCTCTTTTTGAAAGAATATAATTGCCTGAAATTAATAGCGAAACTTAATAATACATTATAGATTACGACATATTTAATACAAAAAAAAATCACAAAATAATGTGTCCAAAATATTTTATATAACGTAAATATAGAGTAATTACCTAGCATATACCTGTGTAAAAAAATATGGTAATTTCATAGACTCAAATTTATTCTTCCTGAATTTTCGTAACTTAGTACCAGTATCCTTAGATACCAGGCTAGCACTCTTTCAATCTAATGATCGACTTTGTTGTTTAGGCGTAAAAGATAACACAAAAATAGACAGAGTATTTTTCTTAGTAGTATAAGTATTTTTTAGTATTATTATAATATAATATTTAATTTTATATTATATAAGCAAATAAATAAAACTTTAAAAAATTTACAATTCTTGTGTAGACTTCTATCTTTCTTCTATCTTGTCTTCAAGAGCGTACACGATGACGTCGTCCGTGGTGTGGAAAATTTCTTAGCCGAACACGTCTTGATTGAACATCGCCAACTGATCTTGAGTTCAGTCCCTTAGCGACGATTACACGTGCACCCATTCTGGAGTAGCATCTTATGTCCTCTTGTAGACATAATAAAGTTTACTGGAATATATGTAATTCATAAATTATATTAACATTTGGATTTAAACCTTGATGGCTAACTTTAAATTAAAGCTAACCATCAGTCGGAACGACGGGTATAAATTTAAAAACTATGTATATGTTCTCGTAAATAAACGAGAACGACGGGTATAAATTTAAAATGATGTATATGTTCTCGTAAATAAACGAAATAATATTTAATGTTTTAAAAATTAAAAGTGTTTGATTTAACACTAGCAGTTCCCCGCGGCTTCGCTCCCGTGGACCACTCCAAAGGACCCGTTTTCGAAAAAATCACTCAGAAATAATGTAGCTTTCTATTGGTGAAAGTTTTTTAAAAACGGTCCTGTAGTTTTGGAGCCTATTCTGTACAAACAAACAAACAAAAAAATCTTTCCTCTTTATAATATTAGTATAGAAAAACGGAGATCCTACAAAAAAGTATATAAATGTTCCTCTTATACTACTTACCAAAATTTCGAAGACATGTGCCATCCACCAACCTGCACTGGGCCCGCGTGGTGGATTATGGTCCATTCCCCTAACAGAGAGGGGGTCTATGTCCCAGCAGTGGGGACATTAATAGGCTGATGATGTGTGTGTGTGTATTCGCTACTGGAATACTAACATGCAAAATTGATATTAAATAACAACACCCGTTTTTTGGAACAAGTATTGAATATATTAAAATACTAAGTAGATGCTTATAAATTGAACAAACTTTAAGTAGTAAAATAAAATTTATTCATCATAAATGGGTACAATTAATCTACCCTAATCAAAAACTTTAAAATACAAAGGTTTTTTTAATATGGTGTGAACGATGATATATGTACTTAATTGAACTGTGTTACAGGTACTAACACAGTTCAATTAAGTACTAAAGTTATAAGTCAACACTTTAATTTATTGGATGCTAAAATTACAATAATACAAATTACAATTCCAAATATGGTATTATATTTAAATGAAGTAAAATAATACATTAAAATTAACTAATAATAATTTGTTACAAGACAGTATACTTATGCTGCTACTTATTATTGCAATAAGTATCATGTTTTAGAAAATGCACATACACCATCTACTTGTCTTTTTGATTACAAGATATACTGGAGCACAATTTTTTTTTTATATACTTTGCCCCACACTAGGAATTTCTTCCTGTATCGTGGGTGCGTTTACAAACATATAAACTCACGTACACAAACACCCAGAGCCGGAACAACTATCTGTAGGTCATACAAATATTTGTTCCGTGCGGGAATCGAACCCGCGACACGAAGCGCAGCAGTCAATCGCTCAACCACTGCGCCAACCGTGCGCCCATATGCCCACATTTGTTTGAAAGTATCTTCATTGACATTGGTCAATGAAGATAATTTAGTTTTATTGAAAACTCAGTCATGTGAGGTTTATTGGTAAATGTGTTCACGGTGCCCTCTTTATCACACGAAGACAGCAAATAAAACATCATTGATGGTTTGACTTGAACGATAATAATGTGAGCGGTCCGTCATAGCTAAATATAGATGATCTAACTTCCCTTGTTCTAGAGTTTCTTCGGAAACTTCCCTTTGTTAGCACGTAGTATTCCAACTATAGTCAGTTTGTACGGTTCGAGTTGCAGGTTTTGGCTAAGGGTATTGACGTGAATCAGTTATTGATTGTCACATTTCTATTCGAACCGTGGATACTGCGAGTCAACTTCTTCACAAAATATTCACCCAATGGTAATCCTAATGTTTGTGCATTTTCTTTGATACAGAATGGCGTTAATAAGTTTCACAATGACACATCATTCTAATTTGCATCCCATAAGTGGCAGGCTTATTGGATATGTGCGCACGAAATTGAAATTCAAGAAATTGCTCGTTAATAGTTATATTTATTCCTGGAGTAAAGGTATTATAGCATTTTAAAAGTTATAAAAAACGTTTAGAACTCGTGAGTTCGAGTTTGTCTCACTGGATGGTGGTGGACTTCATGAGCATATATGATGACGTCATCGATGGTAGGTATGGATCTTAGCTGAACATGTCCTGATTGTACATCGCCACCTGGTCTTATGTTGTGTCACACTATCTCGACTGTACCTGTATCCATTCCGGAGTAGCATCTTATGTCCTCTTGTAGACATAATAAACTCTACTGGAATACAAACATTAAATTAACATTTTGATTTAAATGTCGTGCCATCACATCTTAGTGCGGGTATTTACTCGTGTTCGATCGCCAGGTACCTAAATGTTTTTTATTTGTCATAAAGATAAGAGTTATAAGCGATACGGTAACACATTATGAATCAAACTAGACTTTTTGCAACAAAAACGAATTTGTTTCACAGGATGATTGTGAACTTCCAAAGCGTACACGATGACGTCATCAACGGTATGGATCTTAGCTGAACATGTCCTGATTGTACATCGCCACCTGGTCTTATGTTGTGTCGCACTATCTCGACTGTACGTGTATCCATTCCGGAGTAGCAACTTATGTCCCCTTTTTGACATAATGAAGTTAACTGGAAAATAATAATTTATAAATTATATTTACATTAGAATTTAAAGACACAAATGAATGAAATTACTAAAGAGGTATAAATAAGTAATAGTATATTTACATACTTAACTAATTGCTCTAAACTATTGGCATACTAACTCATCCTAAACATATCTATGTACATATAAAAAAGCAATATACACTATGCGTCAAAGTACTCCTCCGCATCACAGTTTTTCGGAAATTGCAGAAAATTGGCAGCATTGCCACGATGAATGTGATAGCTGATTCTTTGGCCATAAAACTAGCTAGCCCTCGACCAGAGGGCTAGCTAGTTGGAATAGGCTAGCTAGATGGAATATTTCTCGTGACCTCTCGCGTGACCACGCAAGAGGTCACGAGAAATATTCCATCGTCACGTACCACGCCGCTAGGTACTATTACCCGCAGGTATGCAGGCGGTGACAAGAGTACTATGCGGCCAAAGAGGTGTAAATGAAATAACGTTCATGAATAATTTATTTTTATTTTAACATAAGAATAGAGTTATAATAATATATCTGAAAAGGTAAAAAAAATGAACCATAACAGACTTTTTGCTAGAAAACGAAGTTGTTTTACTGGGTTATTGTTGTAACGAAGTTGTTTGACTTCAAGAGCGTACACGATAATGTCATAAATAGTGTGGATCCTAGCTAAACATGATCTGATTGAACATCGCCACCTAGTCTTGTGTTCTGTCACATTATTTCAACTATACGTGTATCCTATATGTAAGGAGTAGTAACTTATGCCCCCTAATTGTGACAATAAATTTGCCTGGAAGCCGATGACACCACCACACATGAGAAAAGATCGCAAAAAAAGCAGAAACAAACATAATTGGAACTAATAAGAATCTTAAATTTATTAAGGCACATTTATATACACGATGAGCCGACTATAAATTTGGTAGTTATATTGAGGAAAAAAAACTCGTAAATTATGTCATATTTTTATTTCAGTGAACAACTCAATAACACACTATTATAAAACTTGTTATATATAATAATTGTATATTTTCAAATAAATCATAAATGACTAGCTTTTTATTCCCACGACTCTTCTCACAGAAACTGCACATTTTACTGAGATAAAAAGAAGTCAGCGAAACTCAGCGAAAGTGAAGTTATCATTGAAAAAAAAAATCTTGTTAGATCAGTACGTCCAGTTTGGATCAGTACGGATCACAAACAAATAAACAAATAATTCAAACCTAAAGGGGTTTGAATTATTTGTTTATTTGTTTGTGATCGTGTAGTAGATCATATTAGTTTAAATGTAATCACTGAAAGCATGTATCGCTGGCAAGGACACGCAAGTTAAAAAACAATATTATTACATGATTTTTTCTTCTGAATTATAATTAGAAAATAATAAAGTCAAGAATAATTTATGAGCATTTTATAAAACAATGATTGCTTCAAATATTAGATTTTTATGTTTGCATTTCAAAATTAATGGCTATTATGAACAAACTTGGTTTACACGTTTAGTTGCACAATTATAATGACATTTTAACAAAAAAAACCCTTTATTTTGTACGGAGTAATGTGCGTTGAAAAGAAAATCAAATCGCATCAGAAAAGACCTCTTAGAAGGACTATTAGAAGAAAAACATCTTGGCAGATGGAGAACAGAGACAGAGCGAAATGAAAGAAGATCGTTGGCAAGACCCACAAGGGTGCCAACATACATATTGTAAAACACCTATTTTTTTAAAAAGAGTATTTATGGAGTTTCTTGTGCGTTCTTCTCTATAACAAGCTACTTTTCCGAATGCACGGTAGAATCAATTTTTATTACTTGTAAATTGGTAATTTAGATTTATTAATTGTTCGACGTTCAAAAGTGCCGCTTATTGGCCTAGTTGAATAAATATATTTGACTTTGAGTTTGACTTTGAACTGTCCTTGAACTGACACAAATTGGATTTTATGTTTAATAGTGGTTATGTTTGCCAGTCAAGAGTAAAGTTTGATTTTCAAAGGTGACCATAGAGACCTCACAAGCAGTATGCTTCCTCTTCTTACAATACCAGCGCACGCGCGGGCCTTTGTTTCTTTTACAGTAATAAGTGAACCCATCCCTTTCCAAAATCCATTTTCTATCTGAAAACAGACGAAAAAGAGAGGTAACATTAGGTATATCTGCATATATAAAACAAAGTCGGGTCAGTTACACCATTCATAACACAAGAATGGTTGGACCGATATTCAAGATTTTGTTTTGTAGGATTTGTTTTTGCCTCGAATAGCAGAAAATTTCCCATACATTTTGTGTGGAATGAGTTTTTTGATATCTCAAAAACAACATTGCGGTATGAAGTTTGCCGGGTTAGCTAGTTCTATATATTATTTAAGACGATATAAATGAAATGTTTAATACAAAAATGCATTATTTACTTGTTGAATTTATTTGATAAAATGTTACGTTTTAATATTTTTTTTGTTAAAAAATTAAGCTTAACAAAGCTTAGGTTTAAATTTAGGTACTAATTAAGTTACCTTATAATTTTAACTAGGCACAAAGAGAGAAGGTATAATGGCAAGCCAATGAATACTCATTTCTATTCTATTTAAAAAGGTGATTCTTGTAAATACATTTTTTATCATCATCATCATGTCAGTCGAAAGACATCCACTGCTGGACATAGGCGGACCCCAAGCGTCGCTACACCGATCGGTCCTGCGCGTTTCGCATCCACCGGACTCCCGCAGTCCTGATCAGGTCGTCGCTCCACCTAGAAGAAGCCCTTTTACTGCGAATTCCGGTACGCGGTCGCCACTCCAGAACGGCTCCAACAACCAATCGTAATTTTTTTATAAAATATTTTTTTATTGCTTATAGCTTTTATAAGATTCAATTGATAAGTTATACAATACTAGGGGAAAACAAGAGTGCAATCTTTTAAGATACCCACATTTGTCACGTCACGATCGGTGATTTGACGGTGTCGTAACTTTTGCTTCATTAACAACTAAAGCTCATGCATCTGGGTATACACGAACACCGCACTTTTATATATTCAGTATAATCTATATATATAAAAGAAAGTCGTGTTAGTTACTTCACTTATAACTCAAGAACGGCTGAACCGATTTAGCTGAAAATTGGCAGGGAGGTAGTTTAGAGCCAGGAGAAGGACATAGGATACCGTTTTTTTATCCCGTTTAGGGTAGGGTAGGGTAAGTAGGGTAGGGTAGGTAGGGTAGGTATGTAGGTAGGGTAGGGTAGGTAGTGTAGGGTAGGGCAGGTAGTGTAGGGTAGGTAGGGTAGGTAGGGTAGGGTAGGGTAGGTAGGGTAGGGTAGGTAGGGTAGGGTAGGGTAGGGTAGGGTAGGGTAGGTAGGGTAGGGTAGGTAGGGTAGGGTAGGTAGGGTAGGGAAGGTAGGGTAGGGTAGGTAGGGTAGGGTAGGTAGGGTAGGGTAGGTATGGTAGGGTAGGTAGGGTAGGGTAGGTAGGGTAGGGTAGGTAGGGTAGGGTAGGTAGGGTCGGAAGGGTAGGGTAGGTAGTGTAGGATAGGTAGTGTAGGGTAGGTAGTGTAGGGTAGGTAGTGTAGGGTAGGTAGTGTAGTGTAGGTAGTGTAGGGTAGGTAGTGTAGGGTAGGTAGGGTAGGGTAGGTAGTGTAGGGTTGTTAGGGTAGGGTAGGTAGGGTAGATGAATGTTTGGTGTTTTTATGGCAAAACAAAGTTTGCCGGGTCAGCTAGTTTATTATAAAAACAACCAAACTTATCATAAGTTTTAATCCTAAATCGGACTGAATTCTTTGGCAATTTTCTCAGTCTTACTGCTTTTAGCTTTACAACTCCGCCTGTTAACTGTCATACCCCGATTTCTGAACTGAGAATTCGAAGTTGACAACTTGTATAAATCTAGCATGAGAACGTGTCTTCACTTTAAATACTCAATTCAAAAACCAGGGGTTAATGACTTGTGACTATACCTACCTACTACGTACATATTGCTTGTTGATAACAGTGTATTATTCAACATTAAAAAACTGATTCTGATAAATGTAATACTTATAAGGAGGATGTGTGTGGTCTAAATTTCCGATTTCAACCGCGTTATCGCTATTTAAAATCAATCTGGATCGACAGCCCTTGCTGTGATGTGTGGAGCACCGCCAATGGATCGTCCCTTTGATCTTAAAATGTTTGATATAACTGTAGGTATAGTCCTTGAAAAGAGCCAGCACCTACCCATACCGTGAATGTATGAATTTCACTAAAAATAAAAATTATTTTATTGTATTATTTCATTCTGTAAGCACATGCCTTGATTATTATATCCATAAAAAAGAAGCTATAAGAAACGAATTATGATATATTTGTGAGAAAAAGTTGACAGCGCAAAATAAAAAGTTCATAAATAAAAAACGGAGTTACACTTTATTTATATTATTTTTATTTTACAAAAAAATAAGCTAAATGCGATTTCTTATTATTGCAAACTTAAAGTCGTCACAATCTAAGAAGTCCATTGACGTTTCTCATTTTACATGCCGCGATAACTTTCTACGTATGAACATTATTCGAATATTATATATTCGATTATTATGTAACGAATATTATTCGCAAGCATCAAGTTTAATTATTATTTAGTATTTTTATAGCGGTCAAAACGGACCTTTTATTTGTTTGACAACTTCAATGAAACTTCAAATTTTGATTAGGTAGTAGTTTTGTTTCCTCCATGTGTCATAAAATTAAACACAGCTGCACGCATGGCTTATGAGCCATGAGTGAAGCTATGTTTGATGTTTATTTGTTGTGACTAGGAGAATGATTAGGTTCATAGTCAGTATTCTAATATTAATGAAAAAGTCAAAGTCCATATACTAATATTATTAATGAAAAAGTTACATTACACGCTCAAGTCAATTACAGCTTGTGGCTCCATCTTTACATAGCGAGATTCTTCCTTTCCTCGGCAAGCACTACACTATTTGTAGATCTTTGACAGTCGTTACGGATAGTCAAAAGTAGGACATCTGACACCATTCTTTCCAAGAGGTATCGTGTTACCCAGTTACTGGATTGACTCGATTCTCCATGAACAGTATGGTAATCCGGTGCATCCAGTTAGACTGGAAGCCGACCCCAATGTAGTTGGGAAAAGGCTAATCTGACTTCGAGATAAATAAAGTTTTATGGATTGATTATAAAGGGTCTTTCAACAAGGACGGGTCGATGTTAAAATTGCATAAAACAAGATGTCTGTGAGATATTAACGAAATTTAGTTTTTATTTAAAAGGCCCATTTATGCCATTATGGATGGAATATGACATCGTTCAAATGTCGAGCTTGGCAGGGAGGTAGTTTAGAGCCAGGAGAAGGACATAGGATACCGTTTTTTTATCCCGTTTAGGGTAGGGTAGGGTAAGTAGGGTAGGGTAGGTAGGGTAGGTATGTAGGTAGGGTAGGGTAGGTAGTGTAGGGTAGGGCAGGTAGTGTAGGGTAGGTAGGGTAGGTAGGGTAGGGTAGGGTAGGTAGGGTAGGGTAGGTAGGGTAGGGTAGGGTAGGGTAGGGTAGGGTAGGTAGGGTAGGGTAGGTAGGGTAGGGTAGGTAGGGTAGGGAAGGTAGGGTAGGGTAGGTAGGGTAGGGTAGGTAGGGTAGGGTAGGTATGGTAGGGTAGGTAGGGTAGGGTAGGTAGGGTAGGGTAGGTAGGGTAGGGTAGGTAGGGTCGGAAGGGTAGGGTAGGTAGTGTAGGATAGGTAGTGTAGGGTAGGTAGTGTAGGGTTGTTAGGGTAGGGTAGGTAGGGTAGATGAATGTTTGGTGTTTTTATGGCAAAACAAAGTTTGCCGGGTCAGCTAGTTTATTATAAAAACAACCAAACTTATCATAAGTTTTAATCCTAAATCGGACTGAATTCTTTGGCAATTTTCTCAGTCTTACTGCTTTTAGCTTTACAACTCCGCCTGTTAACTGTCATACCCCGATTTCTGAACTGAGAATTCGAAGTTGACAACTTGTATAAATCTAGCATGAGAACGTGTCTTCACTTTAAATACTCAATTCAAAAACCAGGGGTTAATGACTTGTGACTATACCTACCTACTACGTACATATTGCTTGTTGATAACAGTGTATTATTCAACATTAAAAAACTGATTCTGATAAATGTAATACTTATAAGGAGGATGTGTGTGGTCTAAATTTCCGATTTCAACCGCGTTATCGCTATTTAAAATCAATCTGGATCGACAGCCCTTGCTGTGATGTGTGGAGCACCGCCAATGGATCGTCCCTTTGATCTTAAAATGTTTGATATAACTGTAGGTATAGTCCTTGAAAAGAGCCAGCACCTACCCATACCGTGAATGTATGAATTTCACTAAAAATAAAAATTATTTTATTGTATTATTTCATTCTGTAAGCACATGCCTTGATTATTATATCCATAAAAAAGAAGCTATAAGAAACGAATTATGATATATTTGTGAGAAAAAGTTGACAGCGCAAAATAAAAAGTTCATAAATAAAAAACGGAGTTACACTTTATTTATATTATTTTTATTTTACAAAAAAATAAGCTAAATGCGATTTCTTATTATTGCAAACTTAAAGTCGTCACAATCTAAGAAGTCCATTGACGTTTCTCATTTTACATGCCGCGATAACTTTCTACGTATGAACATTATTCGAATATTATATATTCGATTATTATGTAACGAATATTATTCGCAAGCATCAAGTTTAATTATTATTTAGTATTTTTATAGCGGTCAAAACGGACCTTTTATTTGTTTGACAACTTCAATGAAACTTCAAATTTTGATTAGGTAGTAGTTTTGTTTCCTCCATGTGTCATAAAATTAAACACAGCTGCACGCATGGCTTATGAGCCATGAGTGAAGCTATGTTTGATGTTTATTTGTTGTGACTAGGAGAATGATTAGGTTCATAGTCAGTATTCTAATATTAATGAAAAAGTCAAAGTCCATATACTAATATTATTAATGAAAAAGTTACATTACACGCTCAAGTCAATTACAGCTTGTGGCTCCATCTTTACATAGCGAGATTCTTCCTTTCCTCGGCAAGCACTACACTATTTGTAGATCTTTGACAGTCGTTACGGATAGTCAAAAGTAGGACATCTGACACCATTCTTTCCAAGAGGTATCGTGTTACCCAGTTACTGGATTGACTCGATTCTCCATGAACAGTATGGTAATCCGGTGCATCCAGTTAGACTGGAAGCCGACCCCAATGTAGTTGGGAAAAGGCTAATCTGACTTCGAGATAAATAAAGTTTTATGGATTGATTATAAAGGGTCTTTCAACAAGGACGGGTCGATGTTAAAATTGCATAAAACAAGATGTCTGTGAGATATTAACGAAATTTAGTTTTTATTTAAAAGGCCCATTTATGCCATTATGGATGGAATATGACATCGTTCAAATGTCGAGCTTGGCAGGGAGGTAGTTTAGAGCCAGGAGAAGGACATAGGATACCGTTTTTTTATCCCGTTTAGGGTAGGGTAGGGTAAGTAGGGTAGGGTAGGTAGGGTAGGTATGTAGGTAGGGTAGGGTAGGTAGTGTAGGGTAGGGCAGGTAGTGTAGGGTAGGTAGGGTAGGTAGGGTAGGGTAGGGTAGGTAGGGTAGGGTAGGTAGGGTAGGGTAGGGTAGGGTAGGGTAGGGTAGGTAGGGTAGGGTAGGTAGGGTAGGGTAGGTAGGGTAGGGAAGGTAGGGTAGGGTAGGTAGGGTAGGGTAGGTAGGGTAGGGTAGGTATGGTAGGGTAGGTAGGGTAGGGTAGGTAGGGTAGGGTAGGTAGGGTAGGGTAGGTAGGGTCGGAAGGGTAGGGTAGGTAGTGTAGGATAGGTAGTGTAGGGTAGGTAGTGTAGGGTAGGTAGTGTAGGGTAGGTAGTGTAGTGTAGGTAGTGTAGGGTAGGTAGTGTAGGGTAGGTAGGGTAGGGTAGGTAGTGTAGGGTTGTTAGGGTAGGGTAGGTAGGGTAGATGAATGTTTGGTGTTTTTATGGCAAAACAAAGTTTGCCGGGTCAGCTAGTTTATTATAAAAACAACCAAACTTATCATAAGTTTTAATCCTAAATCGGACTGAATTCTTTGGCAATTTTCTCAGTCTTACTGCTTTTAGCTTTACAACTCCGCCTGTTAACTGTCATACCCCGATTTCTGAACTGAGAATTCGAAGTTGACAACTTGTATAAATCTAGCATGAGAACGTGTCTTCACTTTAAATACTCAATTCAAAAACCAGGGGTTAATGACTTGTGACTATACCTACCTACTACGTACATATTGCTTGTTGATAACAGTGTATTATTCAACATTAAAAAACTGATTCTGATAAATGTAATACTTATAAGGAGGATGTGTGTGGTCTAAATTTCCGATTTCAACCGCGTTATCGCTATTTAAAATCAATCTGGATCGACAGCCCTTGCTGTGATGTGTGGAGCACCGCCAATGGATCGTCCCTTTGATCTTAAAATGTTTGATATAACTGTAGGTATAGTCCTTGAAAAGAGCCAGCACCTACCCATACCGTGAATGTATGAATTTCACTAAAAATAAAAATTATTTTATTGTATTATTTCATTCTGTAAGCACATGCCTTGATTATTATATCCATAAAAAAGAAGCTATAAGAAACGAATTATGATATATTTGTGAGAAAAAGTTGACAGCGCAAAATAAAAAGTTCATAAATAAAAAACGGAGTTACACTTTATTTATATTATTTTTATTTTACAAAAAAATAAGCTAAATGCGATTTCTTATTATTGCAAACTTAAAGTCGTCACAATCTAAGAAGTCCATTGACGTTTCTCATTTTACATGCCGCGATAACTTTCTACGTATGAACATTATTCGAATATTATATATTCGATTATTATGTAACGAATATTATTCGCAAGCATCAAGTTTAATTATTATTTAGTATTTTTATAGCGGTCAAAACGGACCTTTTATTTGTTTGACAACTTCAATGAAACTTCAAATTTTGATTAGGTAGTAGTTTTGTTTCCTCCATGTGTCATAAAATTAAACACAGCTGCACGCATGGCTTATGAGCCATGAGTGAAGCTATGTTTGATGTTTATTTGTTGTGACTAGGAGAATGATTAGGTTCATAGTCAGTATTCTAATATTAATGAAAAAGTCAAAGTCCATATACTAATATTATTAATGAAAAAGTTACATTACACGCTCAAGTCAATTACAGCTTGTGGCTCCATCTTTACATAGCGAGATTCTTCCTTTCCTCGGCAAGCACTACACTATTTGTAGATCTTTGACAGTCGTTACGGATAGTCAAAAGTAGGACATCTGACACCATTCTTTCCAAGAGGTATCGTGTTACCCAGTTACTGGATTGACTCGATTCTCCATGAACAGTATGGTAATCCGGTGCATCCAGTTAGACTGGAAGCCGACCCCAATGTAGTTGGGAAAAGGCTAATCTGACTTCGAGATAAATAAAGTTTTATGGATTGATTATAAAGGGTCTTTCAACAAGGACGGGTCGATGTTAAAATTGCATAAAACAAGATGTCTGTGAGATATTAACGAAATTTAGTTTTTATTTAAAAGGCCCATTTATGCCATTATGGATGGAATATGACATCGTTCAAATGTCCGCCGCGGCTTCGTATGGTGGCACGAATCCGAGAGGTTCAATTTTTAATGACTCTGCTGCATAGATCCGGCTGAATCCGAGCGATGGCCTGCGTTATGTTGGCTTTCAGGGCAACGGTCGAATGTGGTTTATTGGCATAGACCTGCGACTTCAGAAAACCCCACAAGAAAAAGTCTAGCGGAACTCTAACTCTACCCTCAAACCGTTCACGCAGAATGTCGATTGTGTCGTTCGCTGTGTGGCAAGTAGCGCCATCTTGCTGGAACCACATGTCGTTCACATCCATATTGTTCAATTCAAGCCAAAATAAATTGTTTATCATTCATCTGTAGCGCTCGCTCGATCTATGTAGCAGAGTCATTAAAAATTGGACCTCTCGGATTGGTGCCACCATACGAAGCCGCGGCGGACATTTGAACGATGTCATATTCCATCCATAATGGCATAAATGGGCCTTTTAAATAAAAAATAAATTTCGTTAATATCTCACACACATCTTGTTTTATTCAATTTTAACATCGACCCGTCCTTGTTAAAAGACCCTTTAATACTCGTTAGTACTTCCATTACAATTCGATTAATATGTTTATATGCGACTCGCACAGGTCAAACAAATGAATAAAACTAACAATACAAAATGTTTTTTATAAAAAAATAAACTGACTTCAAAAGCAAAACACAAAAAACTGCCAAGTGTTCGTTTCGGAAGTCGGTGCCTTTGGTAGTTCATTTTTATCGTTTGTTTCTTTGCTTTGCTCGCATTGATAATGAGATGCATAAGTTGCCAATTTAAAAAAAAAATCAATTAGATAGTGCTCATTATAAGAAAGTACTGCTGCGTCCTGCTTGTTGACCTCGTTTATCTGTAATGCAATTTTCTGACCGCATCTTGCAAAGCGATGTGTTTATTATTTTTGCTGATGTTTGAAAGGTTTTCACAAACATGTCTCTGCAGACCAATGTACCATCCCGGATATTTTGTCGCGAGAAAGTTTTCTTTTTTGAAATATATGTTTCACTATTAGTTGTAATGTAATGACGTTTTACTGGTGTTTCTTGAACTAATGCTAGTAAAAACATGTTTTGCGCAACGTAAGAACCCAGAGAATAAAAATTTTCAAACGCAGCCAATGTTTTTTCAACTGATACATTTTTTTGAACAACTACATTTAAAATCTAAAAACTGTTTAGATTCAACTACCTTTTTTTTAGAATTAACATAAGATAAGTTCATGTATTTGCGTTTTTTTCTTTCTTCTCTCGATAACCCGCCATAAAGTCGCTTTCTTCCTTTTTGTGGTCTGCCATTGTATTCAGAAGTTTTTATATATGAACTACTTTGATCAGTAGTTGTTTCTATCTCAGCATTAGCAGTTCTTCCATATTCATCACCTGCAGATGTTATTAAGCAAAATTTATATACACTTTTAATGCCATAATGTAATTTGTTGACAATTTTATTTTTTCAAACAAGATTCAAAGCACATGGTTATATTATAAATCATAAATAAATAAGACTAGGTACCCCGGCATCATGTGTCATGAATCTTAGTTAAAATTTAGGATGACGGCAATTTTAATATGCAATCTGAAACTAAACCACAAGATCCCTTCTTATCTTACCGATATTATAAATGTAAAGGTTTGGATGGATGTGTGTATGATTGTTACTCAATCACGCCAGCAGGCTTATTACGTATCTTTTGCAAAAGCAAAACGATAGCGATCAAACGCTTTATGTCATAAATGTCGGCATTACCTGCAGTGTAGGTATGGTAGGCCCTACACAATCATTTGCTAATCGTTCGCTGTTAGTAAAATGCACTTATTAAAAAAAAACCGCCAACAACTCTAAAACTTTTGTATTGAAGAGTACTTATTGCGCAAAAATCGCTATCGTTTTGCTCTTGCAAAAGATACGTAATAAGCCTGCAGAGCGTCTGAACGAATATGGATGAAATTTGGCACAGAGATAGATTAAAGTCAGGACTTTTGATTCCGGAAATATGTTCCCTTGGGATAAGGATTGACTTTTACGCGGGCGACGCTGCTGGCAGAAGGTAGTTAAAAATAAAATAGTATTGTTTTTAGGTAATCATGTGACAAGGTTCTTTTAAAACAATTAATTTACTAAGATTTGCAGTTTTGTACTTTACGTACAGCATGGGTCTTAACGTTTCATTTGAAAAATGCAGTTTGAAGACTTGGTAACCCTAAGAAAATAATGTTATATTAAGCAAATGTTGTCAAACCATTTTGAAACTTACTGGAATTGTAGAAGGTATATTTTAAAGACCTCCTGTATACTCACTCAATTTTGACGAGTTTGTAGGTTGTTTCCGGTTTGCATAAGCACGTAAAATTAAAATGCTTGTATCAGGTAAGTATTTTATTTGTTCTAGGTAAACAAATTAAATTTAAACGGATAAAATGTTTGATTTTATGCCTCTTCTATGTATAAATTGAAACCTGCAGTGGACGAAGAGCAGTAGCCTCACAACCAGGTTTTAAACAATGAGGTTTTTTCTTCTGCATTTCAGAATGTCTTGACTTTGATTTTCTGACTTTTCATGTAGTATATATGTTATGGACCAAGAGATTAATACAGCATTATTTACAATGCCCGGGCAATTTGAAAAATCGCTAATATGAGTAGGATAAAAACGATAAGGGGGATAAAAACTTTAAAATTTTAAAGATAGAATAAATAATAATTTTATTGGTAATTTTATTACCAAAATATGACCTTGAAAGTACTACATCCACTTATCAGAGTCACAAAACATTTTTTTTTTATTATTACATAAATAATTATCTAATATTGCATACCCATAATCTGTAGAAATACATATTTGCTACACAGCTGGAACCACACCAAAAAAATGTTAATCCTGTCAGCGTGCAAGTTAAATGTAATGTAACGACGCATATTAATTTAACAACAATTCAAAGACGTCGGGTCTTTGTAATGTCAGTAATAGTTAGTAACCACAATAATCATTGACCATACCAATCATCGGATTTTATAGTTATAGGGTAAATCGCCATGGGATCTGGAGGCAAAATCCTCGCGCACATTTGGGAATGGCGCGAGGAGGCGAAACGCTGGAGCGAAACTCCGTGGCCGCGACAAATAGCGGCTCTGCGGACAGAGCTCCGGCAAGACCTCATGGCGACATGGATAGAGCGACCCAGCGCTGGGCACGCCACAATTGCGGTGTGGAGCATACGGTGGAGATCTGCCCCGCTTGGGCTGGGCACCGCCGTGTCCTCGTGGAGGCGATTGGCGGTGGCAACCTCTCGCGTCCGGCCCTGGTTCAGGCCATGTTACGAAGCGAGAGGGCATGGGAAGCTGTCTCCTCCTTCTGCGAAGCAGTAATACTCGCAAAGGAGGAGGCGGAACGCGTGAGGGAGATGCAACGGAGACGCCCTCACGCCCCTAGCCACCGCAGGAGACGCCCTGGGCGTCGGGAGTCGCAAGCCGATTCCCGGCCACCGTAGGGGCGGGCCTGCGGACGGCGAGTAATGGGTAGCTCGCCGTCCAATAAGGACCAGGCCCGAGTCGACGGCGCGTTGTGTTCCACGCGCGCCTCAAAGAGATGTCAGCAGAACTGACGGCCTGCTGAACGGCCGATGCCTGTCTGGGTCGCGGAAAAATTTGAATAAGAATTACCGCGGCCCTGGCTCAAGCAACGGAAGGAACACTGGTGGGTTTTAGTCAGTAAAAGTCTGACACGCCCTCCCGCCTCACCCAGAGCGGGTGAAGTCATTGGATGATTTCCCAAGAAAAAAAAAATATATATAAAAAAAAAAACAAAAATTGTTATATAGTTCACATTGTTTTCAGACTTTCGATATTTGAACTAATGATTATGGTATCCTTTAGTCTTGATGTTGATGTTGTCGTAAGTTGTGATGGTGGCTGTTGGGAATTCAACCTAACACTTCGGGCGGCCGGAGCGCACTGTCTACGCTGCGTGATCCACACGGCACTGCTGTGTTAGTGCGCAGCGCGGTGGCACAGTATAAATATACAAACAGTATGGAAACTAAGCCTAGTTGATGAACTAATTACCTACGCTCCATTGAAGCAATAGAGTTGTAACTTTTAATATTTTTGATATTGTTTATTTTTACCCGACTGCCGAAGGAGGGTAATGTGTTTATCAGTCTATGTATGTATGTATGTATGTATGTATGTATGTATGTATGTTTGTTCTTATGTGGCGTTCCAGAGACCAAACGCGTTGACCGATTTTGATGATTCATACGTCAATCGATTCGTCTTAACCTTGCGAGTGTCATAGGCTACATTAAAATTGGAAAATAGAAAAATGGCGGCTTTTGGGCGCCATATTGTGGGGGCCAATTTTATTTTTTCTTCCATACCCATCGTGTGGGGTATCAATAAAGGGTTTTTAGAGGCGATTTCAAAAATATATAACACTTATATATTTAAATGTACCTAATTCGAAAAAAATGTTAACTAAAAAGTTATAAATAAAAAAGTTAATTAAAAAAATCAAAATACCCGACTGCTTAAAAAGCGAACTAAAAAGACGTAAACAAGAAGAAAATCATGCTGTGCAGTCGGAGGATACATCTGGTTTTGGTCAGCCAGCTCGCGGATATGTATCCTCCGACTGCATAGCATGATTTTCTTCTTGTTTACGTCTTTTTAGTTCGCTTTTTAAGCAGTCGGGTATTTTGATTTTTTTAATTAACTTTTTTTTATTTTATTATAACATTTTTGTTCTGTATTCATCAATCAATAGAATTAAAAAAACTAGCTTAAAAATACAATTTAAATAGGTAATCTCAAAAGACGACAGTTTATAACACACAACAACTTGTAGAACTATAGATCTTTAACTTTGTCGTTACGGCGTAACCTTTTACAAGTTTTGGCGGGAGCGTACGCGAGCCGCTGTTTGACGAAATAGTTTCGTGCGCTCGTCGGAGCGGGCGTGTGGTAAACGCGGAGATAAACTTATGCATGACGTCTTGACCCGGCACGCACTACTGACAGGACCTTAACCGCTGCTTAGAGGTCTCGTCAGTGCGCATGTTTGTATGTTTGTATGAGTGTGCCGTTTCGAGTGTTTGTAGGTAGTTTTCATACTGCTTGTATATTTATACTGTGACGGTGGTGACGCGGCGCGGCTCTTCGAACCACTCGCTTCCACAGACTCCACCGGGACAATCATCTCTCTCTTAAAACCATAGTATTGTTTGACCGGGACAGTTTTTTTGGTAATTAGCGGCATTAGACCACATTCGCCTAAAGTATACAGTCCACTTATTTCTCATCCACGAGCTAATAGTGGCCTTGCAGTCACTACTCCTGGCTCGGCTATATTTCCACTAACCATTAAGGCCTCTGCATTTATTGTTCTTGTTAAACCTGTAACCACCTATTATCATGACGGATAAGTTTTTGTTGATAAATTTTATAATTTGCGATGACTCGTGATAAACATGACGATGTTTGAAAAAAATCTTTATTCTTAGAAGTTGTCCACGGGAGATCCATACAGCATGCTTTATGTTGAAAGGCGGGCAAATAATTTGCTATTTTAATAATATGCCCAAACAGTGAGATATTTGACAATTATTTGCGAAGTTGCCGACTTTCAGAATATACACTCCCTCCATCTAGAATACCATTACCTACCTAAATCTTTAGTATGCCAAGCCATGTGTGGCGTCGGCAATCCTATTTATCTGACTTCAAGTCACATTTTAAAAGCTGTGGCACGCCATGTGAACTCTCTAGAGACACAGACTATTTTAAGTGCCCCATCGTCGACCACATCATCGCTTAAATTCTGGGGGAAAAACCATAAGCTCTTAGAGCAAGGTTATTGACATGACTTGTATACATCTGTTCCATTTTCCCAGTTGCACCATGATAGTTTTGAGTTGTTGCACCATGGTAGTGGTCAAACGATATCAATAATAAAAAAAATATAAGAAAACGTGCAGTTCATGTGTTCCATTGCTTTCAATTGACTTATTTAGATATTATATTATTTTGATAAATTAAGAACCAATTTTGTAAGGATTTACAAATGGAATAAAAATAAAAATAGAAATTATATATTACCTAATTGTAGTATAATTTTATTCTTTCTTACAATGATAATAAAACCTTGAGACTTTCCTTCGGTTCCTGAATTGAGAATTCTAAGTTGAGAAATTTTAAACCTGGAACCTGCTCTACTTGCTCTAATCACACTAACGTCAATTTTACTGAGAGAATATTAGACAAATATGAAACAAGTATGAGACAAATATGAGACTAGTATGAGACAATATAAGACAATATGAGACAATATGAGACAATATGAGACTATATGAGACAATATGAGACAATACGTGACAATATGAGACAATATGAGACAATACGTGACAATATGAGACAATACGAGACAATGCGAGACAATACTTGACAATATGAGACAGTATGTGTCAATATGAGGCAATATGTGACTACATGAGACAATATGAGACAAATATGAGACAATATGAGACAATACGTGACCATATGAGACAATACGAGACAATATGAGACAATATGAGTCAATATGAGACAATATGAGGCAATATGAGACAATGTGAGACAGCATGAGACAATATGAGACAAATATGAGATAAAACGCAAGATTATATCCTAAGAAATAACCAGTGCCTTTGTACTTTATTGTCTTGATGTGTTGTCTCTTTGTGTCTTTCTTTGATGTGTGTGTACATTAAGAGATCATAAAATAAATTAATTATTTCTTAAGAATGATTGTGAACATTTCTATGTTTGATCACATGTTCGAATACAGTGGTTGCCGTAGCTCTGCAAGACTTTAAGGTTTGTTTGACGCAGACCCACTGCACTTTGGGGCTTTGCACTGCACCTTTCTTGGCACTGCGAGTGCAGTATCTATGTCTGCCAATCGTCATAACAGGTTTCCCGTACTTTGTAACCCCGAATTCTACGCCTGAAAACGAGAAAATGTTAAAATGAAAATGATGATGTGTTATGTTGGAATTGAATTTAGCTAGTATTTACTTACTAAGTAACACGGTAAGCCAATTGCAGATGTTCTAAATTAAGATTACATTAATTTTATAGATTACATTAAGTTTATGTTATATTATTAAAATACTTAAATTAATATTATCATAATACTACCAGTAATAGACTTGACGACACGATTGGCGCAGTGGTTGAGCAATAGGCTGCTGCGCTGCGTGTCGCGGGTTCGATTCCCACACGGGACAAATATTTGTATGGCACAGTTGCTTCGGATCTGGCAATTTGTGTGAGATAATGAAATTCCTAATTTAGGGCAAAGCAGAAAAAAGAAAGAAATATATCATTTAATCGCTTAAGACAATCATGACTTACGTAATGTCAAGGGCATCCAACGCGAAGAAAGAAATTTGGTACAAATAAATTGCACTAGATGGCGTGATAAGCATCGATTCGTTATTGAGTTTTGTGAAATGTTAAGATTTTTTAGAGGCGCTCATAAAAATGTATGTTCATGTTTAATTAACTCTCCTTAGCACAAAATTAAGGAATATTGGTTTCTTAATTCACATTTCAAAGATTTTTTGAATGGATCATTTAAAATTGATTCCAACAGATGGCGCAGAATTTCTGAGGCATCTACTCGGTTTTTTTAATTTGTTTGTAACACATTTTGGTACAATTAAACTGTACGTGCAAAAAAAATGTGCAAAAAAATACTATAAAACTAATCGTCGCTGTATTTAATAAAAAAGTATTCACGAACCGAGTAAAACCTTTTACTTGCAAGTCGCTGCTAACACCATCTATGTCCGTGGAACGGAAATTAACGCGATTGACGTTCTTAGAAAAAATATCAGTTTAATCAGACAAAAAAACGCTAGTTACGTCAGCACGGTTTCTTTGTATGGGATGAGGCAGCTGTATGCTAGTATTATATTATCTGTGGTAATGTTTATGAGTATGTTCTCAATGAACTACATAATGTACACGGTGGAAAAATCAATGGGCCCTGAAGTCCACTCTAAATCCTTAAGATAGATTGATTAACTTTTAGTTAAACATTGGTAACATTATTTTATTTTTTTAAAGAAATAATGCTGTATTTACAGATTTCTCGACAAGCTTACCTTAACCGGGAATTGCAATTGACACATATGGCTTTCAAATGTGTCAATGGCAATAAATGTTGGCATTTTAATAAGTATTGACATTATGCTTAGATTTTGGATAACATTGTGTTAAAGATAATGTTCGTATACATGACTGTACTATACTCCCAGAATGAAAATTAAATGGGCATTGAGCACTTTTGAAACTCGTTCGTAAGCGGCTCAATATAACCATTTCTTAAAACATTACACAAACGCATCAACTACGGGACGAATTAATGTTTTTAATGTCGCTGTATACGGTTTTAAATGTAATGAATGGATTTCGGTAAATTTGCTGATTTCTAAGCAAAGCGAATTTTTTTTGGGAAACAGTGTTCTATTTACTAAATTTACATTCTGCCGGCAAAAGCAATTGTCGAAATGCTAAATATTTTGGGGATTATTCAAGTGAAATCTTTATAGCGTATATCAATCGAATATTATTTTGACTTAAACCTCGATAATTGCGTGACTCACTTTCTGGCATCTATCAATCTGTCAATGGGATGACAATGTTGCGTTGTCTTTTGTATTCAGTAGGAAACCATGACCACTATACTAGTGGAATCCTTCTTTATAAAATTAATTAATGGATATGGACTTTGTCCATATAGACCAAATTTCTATCTACCATAATGATAGAAGCTTTACAACCCTGGCTCCACTTATAGCACCGCTATTTCTGCTGAGGCCTCGTGAAACTTTGGTGGGATCTGATGTACCGTTGCTGGCCAATATAAATGACGAGGTTTCCTCTACGGGACGTGGTGTATGTTAGAACTGAAATAAATAACTAAATAATGTTAATATATTTTATTACTATCTATATTTTTTGTCAAAATTTTTAATGTAAAGAATACTGAAACACAAATAAAGGAAAAATTCCAAAATATTAAAAAAAGATGAAAATTAAAGGGTATGTCCCCACATACATAGTTAACTCCACTTGGTCGGTTTTTATTTAAATAAGACAATAAACATCACAAAAAATCATATCGACTTTATTGGAAAGCGGCTTGAGAATAGCAATAGATTTTAAAATCCAAAGAATGAAAGAAAAATAAAAACATTTGTTTGATGATCTACCAATGAACCTTAGGAATATTTGAAACTGTTACCTCCATCACTTGTCATGGAGGTAACAGTTTCAAATATTCATACTAATAAATATGTAACTAAAAGATAGGTAATTCTGTGTGTATGTTTGCCATTTTAATTGTATTGTATTGTTTGAGATGTTTGTGCTCATTAACCACTCGAACCGCTTTTCTGTTGATTGTTAAGATGTAGGCGGACACCTATGACTGGATACCTTCGAACAGCACCGTTGTATCTTCGGACCGATGTCTTTTAGTTGGCTATGAAGTAAGGTTGCTCTCAAATCTGACACACTGGATTCCCTTCATGAGATTTTGTATATATTGGAACTGAAATAAGTAAAGACAAAAAAAACTTATTTGAAACGTATGGCAGCCCGTCACCCGCTTGACACATACAAAGTAGCCCTTGTGTACCTTGCTGCTACTGTTCTGGTTGAAGCGGCACTTATTTTACAGGATCACTGGCTAACCGAACTTGGATCTCGAGAAAATGAAGGCTGTAAAACGGGATATAAATAGAAGTAGGTAAAAAGCTACTTTCCAAGTATCTAATTCATAACACAGGGAAAACGAAAACATTGGAGCACACTAAAAGTATTAACTTTAAAACTTTCACGTTTCATAATTAAAAAACAATACATCACGGGAATTTAACGCGATGAAATAAAGAAAAAAAGGAATAGATAAATAAATAATTGAAATCATCGCGTTAAATTCCCGTGATATATTGTTTTTCATACAAAAAGTAATTATTTTATGCATTTAGTTACTAAAACACGTATTTCTACAGTGAAACATATGAATATATTTAATTTATTAAGTATAACATAACTAATATAGATGTTGCGGACGTAGCGTGATCGCCTTCCCCGAGGAGGGAGGTCGTAAAGCTCCCGGATGGCGCGCTGGACGCCCGAAGAACATTGACTCTTCAGATTGGATCTGGTAACCTCTTTGGAATGTTGCCTCAGGACTTCTAATCAAGCAGGTGCAGGGATGATAATTGTTTAATTAAATAAAACACTTCAATTATTTAAAACTTGGTACGAATTTAGGGCTCTCAACAAGTAACTACTAATTAAGTTCAAGTGACTTGTTTCTAGTGGCTATGGCCGATGACTACGATTCTATCTTTGAACCGAGGGTGTTTTATACCCTCGGTCGTTACTACTATCGAGAGCCCCGCGATTTTGTGCCGAAAATAATTTTATTTGCCAAAAAAATCTCTTACCCGACAGTGGGTTTTGGGTCTGTACTATCCCTTCCATGGTGCTATCAACGCCTGGATTTCTGTGTACTGTAGCACAGTAGCACCCCCTATCTCAGTATCTAATCCATACATCTATATCCAGGCATTGATAGCGTCCCTAGGCTATATCTATAGAAAAAAGGGGCAAGTTCCCTTATTTTCATGTCGGAAAGTTGTATATATAATTGTGTATAACAACATTCCTAGCCCAGAGAGTACTATAGGTTGGGGTGACCTGCTGACAAATTCAGCAAGTCGTCTATGGGCGGCTTAAAAAAGCTTATTTTCGGACGTTTATCGTGGGATATCATCCCTTAAATACACGCTCCTTAACGTTTTTAGACAATTTATTCTATTAGTTCAATTTCTACTCAGACCATCCAAGCTATCACCACCGAATATGGGTGGCCTGCGACAGTGGGTTTTGGGTCTGTACTATCCCTTCCATGGTGCTATCAACGCCTGGATTTCTGTGTACTGTAGCACAGTAGCACCCCCTATCTCAGTATCTAATCCATACATCTATATCCAGGCATTGATAGCGTCCCTAGGCTATATCTATAGAAAAAAGGGGCAAGTTCCCTTATTTTCATGTCGGAAAGTTGTATAACAACATTCCTAGCCCAGAGAGTACTATAGGTTGGGGTGACCTGCTGACAAATTCAGCAAGTCGTCTATGGGCGGCTTAAAAAAGCTTATTTTCGGACGTTTATCGTGGGATATCATCCCTTAAATACACGCTCCTTAACGTTTTTAGACAATTTATTCTATTAGTTCAATTTCTACTCAGACCATCCAAGCTATCACCACCGAATATGGGTGGCCTGGTGGCTGAAGGAGAGCACTTTACAGTTCTAGTGCCTCCATAAGTATATATATACATTTTGTACATAATGTACCCAAAAAAGTGTTAGTTCGACAGCTAGTCACTCCCTTTGTGTCTAGCTATCTCCTAAACTACTTAACTGATTCTATATTTTTATGGGACGACACGATGGCGCGTCTATCGGGCCATCGGGAAGTCCCCGAAAATTCCTTATTTTTGGAAGTCTCAGGGGTGTATAGTCCCTGGGAATGCCAAAAAACGGGCCAAAAATCACAAGTCCAGATTACCATGTCTGGATTTGTGCCTAAACTATATGAGCGATTTTCGCTCCAAAGGGATGGCCTGATAGCTAGTCCAACGGGCCATCCAAAAGTACTTCTATAATAAGTACATCTATTTCCTTCAGGGAGTTATTCGACCTGAAGGGTCTACAAATTTCAACAATTTTGTTTGTTTACATTTTTCGGCGCTGAATATGTCGGAAACTATCCGGGCGATCTTTCTCGTCTAAAGACCGTCTGGAAGCCCCTTCGACGAGCTTTCCAATGGTAGTACTTTTAACAGTACACCTACATATTTTCTAGGTGCTTAGGGCACCTAAAAGAATAGTCCCGTCGAAACTCCCATAAACAGCGCGTTTTACACTATATACCGACATGATATCTCAGGTAAATAGGCTTTATATAAAGCAGTACACTAATTCTGAACTGTATATAGGTTTCCCGTCTTGATCTAGGTCCCCCATATACCCTAAAATGACCTAAATGTCCTAAATTCACTTCCTGAGACATCACGTCAATATTCACATATTAATGGTGGAAACTATACATTTTCCACATTATATCATTCCTATGTACTAAAATTATGTCTAATACATAATATAACCCCTCAAAACATGATTTTAAGCTACCAGAATTTTTGTACGCAAAACGCCAACATATAAAACTACCCGCCGCCATCTGGCGCACCATTCGGAACTAGGCGGGCGCAGCGAACGCACGCATTCACATGAAATTGATTTTACGTTTTAAGTATGAAGACTATAATATTTATATATTTCAATGCTTCTATTCTATTAATCTGGTATTACTAAAACCCAATACGCATAAATAAACGTTAAGGACGTTATATTACTACCTTAAAAATGCGATTTAAAATACCCTTACATACCGAGCTTATAAATAGGACCGACGTGTTTACAACATTTTCATTCCTACTTGGCGCTCGGGCGTGAGCAGACGTATGACTCTAATACATACTTTATTTACAAAACCATTCAATTGGTTGGTGAGTCTCGTCGCGAACAATAGACTAATTGTTATAAAACAAGTAACTAATAATAAAACACAACAGATTAACTCTTTATTATGCACACTTAATATTGAATACCAAATTATAAACATGTAACGATCTATGTCAAAGTTCTGAAATAAAAAAATATAAATTTTCTATTTTGTAGGCTTATTAGCAAGTCACCATCAGATTCTCAACTCACCAGATTCACAATTAACCAGATTCTCAACCCACCAGATTCGCAATTCAACAGATAATGTACTATCCAAAACATAAATAATATAACTTTCAAATAAATTATGTACTTCTATTTACCCACTAGCTACCTGTTACCATTCGAGTAGCATTATTATAAAAACGGCTACACTTCTGCAATCTATAAAAGTAATTCTTCTGCAATTCTGTCTTAATACAACATATTATTTAATTCTTAAATATTAATTGTGATACAATTGAATATAGTAATGATACTCGTATTTTTCTTTTTGCTCTTTGTCTTTTTTTAATTTATTTGGCAAGATCGAAGTCGTACGTCAGAGAATGATTATGGTCATTGATTTTTTAACAATCTGCCCAGTTTTATGAAAAAGTACGAGTGTGGCATTACAATCAGAGTTGTTTTTACTACATTTCCACCATGTTTTGTCTTTGTAAGTAATCTGCCGACTGAATCTGATCTGATCTGTCCACAGTATACCGCAATTGGCCGGCCTTGTCTTTAAGTCTCAAATACTACTACTCCTGTGAATGAATATTATAAAATATGATCATTTTTAATTGACATCAACTGAATGTTCCCGAACCACAGATAATATAATACTAGCATACAGACACCTCATACCATACAAAGAAACCGTGCCGACACATTCAATAACAGATAGGTAGGATACCGAGGTGCATATCGCGCCATCTAGTGAGATTTATTTGAACCAAATTTTCTTTCTTAGCAATGGGACCCCGTGCCCGAACTAAAGTTAACTAACTATTTTCTAAAGGGTTTACAATTTTAAAAAACAAATAGTCAAAGTCAAAGTCAAATATATGTATTTCAATTAGGCCAATAAGCGGCACTTTTGAACGTCAAAAATTAAATGTAAATAAAAAATGTACAAGTAATAAAAATTGACTCTACCGTGCATTCGGAAAGTAGCTTGTTATGGAGAAGAACGCACAAGAAACTCCATACCTACTCTTTTTAAAAAAAATATGTTTTATAATGTTTACTTATGTACATACATTAATAAATTCCCGCTCCGTAGGGCAATCTTTGGTGTAGACAAAATCAAATTTGCTAATTTGTATTCCTATTCATAGTTATTGTATTCTTAGGTTATTTTTTATATTTTTCCAGAATTTGACTCACACAAGGTTCCGTTGTTGTTGAATTAGGTATTTTACCAATGTTTGCAATATTTGTAAGTATGTGAGAACCATGTTCCTATTTATCAAATTAATGAATTTACCTGTTAGTGCTTTTATTACTTTATACCTGTACGTTGTATAGTGTGTAGTGCTATTTTTAGGTGCATCGTCCTCACATATATGAATTTATTAATGTATGTACATAAGTAAACATTATAAAACATATTTTTTTTAAAAAGAGTAGGTATGGAGTTTCTTGTGCGTTCTTCTCCATAACAAGCTACTTTCCGAATGCACGGTAGAGTCAATTTTTATTACTTGTACATTTTTTATTTACATTTAATTTTTGACGTTCAAAAGTGCCGCTTATTGGCCTAATTGAAATACATATATTTGACTTTGACTTTGACTATTTGTTTTTTAAAATTGTAAACCCTTTAGAAAATAGTTAGTTAACTTTAGTTCGGGCACGGGGTCCCATTGCTAAGAAAGAAAATTTGGCAAGCATTCTTATCTTGAATATAATCATCTAATTTGTAATATGCTTGTTTACAAAGTGTGCTTTTAACTAAAGTAAAGGTAAATAAAAGTAAATTGATCAATCGATTTATTTATTAACATTACGAGTATCGGCACTTGTAGTACCGACTAATCATCATCATCATCGTCATTTAATCATCAGTAAAATATTATGAAATGAAATACACTATACCCTGAATGGGTATGTTTAAAAATTTGTAGAAAGAATAAAAACTGATAAGAAAATACAATATGAAAAAACAAAAAAAATACAAACCTTGCTTTGGTATTCCAACTGTTCCAATAGTCCAACATAAATGTAAAGTTACCTAAAATAAATAAAAAAACGGATTTTTTATACAAAGTTGTCATCGGCTGACCAAAATTTTGTATGCGAAATACATTTTTTTTTAAGAATTGTTTATTTTTCCTTGAATAAACATGGGCAGAAGTTTTTTTAATTATGACCACACTTTTCCGTTACACACTGTATAAATTTAATAATGGTTTGAATGTTTAGCTTTTACAGAATGCGTTTCTCCATACAGAGTGAGGATCCTGGCCCTGCATCCTTTGGTCCATTTGATACACCTCCATACTTGTCTGACCTTAGCTCTACTATCCTTCAAACTAAATCGATTCCCACGGTAGGACAACATTGTATTTCCCCTTTGCGATAAAACGAAGACAGGCGCTAAAAACATAGAAAACGAAACAAAAATAAGAAACAGGCAACTAAATATAATAAAACATTAGTATATTCCCCAAAGAGTTAGGTGCACAGGTATATACCCACGTGGTTGTGTAGTGTTTTGTGTAAAAAGGTGTAGGTAAAGTAAACTTTAGGCTTATACGGGTAAGACAATTGTTAAAGCCCTATTTCAATACTGAAACGCATGCCGTAATACGAGTGTCGACATTTCCTTGTACAATTCTCAAGTAGTTACTGTTAGGTTTCTACTTCAGAAGTATAGTGATCACAAAATAAAGCAGGATTGCAGAGCGGTAATTTTAAAAAACAATGTTTTTTTTTAACTTATTTAATAATAAATCAGTTAATTTCGGCGTTACAAAAATATATTATTTAAAATTTACAAATACATAAAGCAAAATATTTATTAGTTGTAAAATATGACCACTTATTTATTTATTTTAACTACAACAGTTGGGAACCAATTACGGTAACTAAAATAGAAACAATTAAAACACTTATTAAACTATACAAAAAAAACAATGTAACAGTTGAAGGGACAGAAGACAATATTTTAATGATTACTATGAATATCCTTGATGTCTTCAACTATATTGTCAATGATGATGATGTGGGCGCGACACCCGCGTCCCCAGTGGTTGCACCTAAATACTTTCCTTGTTTCTTCACTTTTTCTTGTGCACTTGATTAGAAACCTGTAGCCGCCCAATTCAATTACAGGGTTGCCGTGGCATGATGTTGTGAAAACTGGAACTAAAAAAAAAAGTTTTAATTGAAGCATCCAAAGTATCCAAGTGATCAGGGCTTCAGAGAGAAGAAATGACTAATAATACTAGCTGTGCCCAGAAGCATCGGTTCCTCACCTAACCTTTTTTTTCAGGTGTGGAAAATCTTTATTGGATGTCCTCCGCTCTGGGGGGAGAGAGGGGGGCGGAGGCGTCTGAAACCCACCCCGGTGTTCCATCTCACACCTAGGCTCGGGGGTCGCGGGAACGTAAGATCCATCCGCAACCCCCGGCTAGTGCCTAACCTAACCTAACAAGAGCTCCCTCAGTTGTTGTTCAAGGCTCGTGGCTCTAAGCCATCAGCCGTCACGACTACAGGAACCATGATGGGTGAGTAGTACAGTAAAAGGGTAAATTTTAAACACGTTCCTTGGAGATTATTTGTAGAAAATCTTCGACGTTCATTAAAGGCGGCAGTAGGAGATAGAAAAAACCGTAAACAAAATCTGGACCCTTCTTCTTCTTCTTTTTCGTTTCGATGGTATATTTGATCAAACTTTTTGAGCCCAGTAGGTGGCCACGTTTATTGCAGTGTCTGAGGCATTATACAGGTCATCCATGGTGCAGGTGAATGGACAGTCGGGACCCTCAATTTCCTTACATAGGTAATTCATGAATAATGTTGCATAAGTTAACCTGTTTTATTGAAAATAAATATGATAATGTACTAAAAACATAAAAATAATTTGGCAGGCCCTAGGTACCAGTCATAATATCACTCTACTTAGCAATTTAGGGCATTGATCAGACCCAAAAATAAAATTGTGGGGCGCGTGAAATTACTATCAACAGGTTTGACTGTTGATAGTAATTTCACGCGCCCTTATTCGTTCATATCATTATAAATGCTATTAACATATTTACACAGGTTACGCTGCGCCCCACGATTTTATTTTTGACTGTGATCAATGGCCTACATTGCCACTGGATTCGAGACGTATAGGAGCTATCGATGTGGTGACACTTGGGGGAGGCCTATGTCCGGCAGTGGACATCTTTCGTCTGATATGATGATGATGATTTCATTATAAAAATAAAATGTAAGCAAAAGCTATAATTCCTATTATATGATTATATTATACAAATGTCGTAAGGACGGAGACCAAAAATATATTTAGTATAAAAAAATTACTTAAGTTTAATATTTTTAAGTTTTATTCATTACTTGCTTCTGCTCGCACCTTTTACTGCCTAGACTGAATATAAAGGCTTAGTTAACTAAGCCTAAAAAAAATAAACATTAATGAAGTAACTTATTTGCTTTATTATGCGTAAAGACAGTGCAGTGACCTTGCGTTTCCGGCCGTAGTCGAGTCTATGGTCGGCAGCGAGGAGTCCTGGGACGCGGTGGTTTCCTTCTGCGAAACAGTCGTCTCGCAGAAGGTGGCTGCGGAGAGGGAGAGGGAGATTTCATCCGCTCACCCGATCCGCAGCAGGCGCCCCGGGCGTCTGCGGAGGGCGGACAACGCCCACTTCCAGCCCCCCTAAATGGGTCCATGGGCGACGTCCGTCGCCCCCACACTCGAGGTGGCGGCGCGTAGTGTTCCACGCGCGCCCCTCTCAGACGTTGTGGGGGGAGCCTAACACCTCACTCCCCCCCCCAACCCGAGATTGAGGCCCGCAGATGCGGGCCGGCACTAGCCGGAGGTTGCGGAAGTATCGTTGTTCCCGCGACCACCAGCGTAGGTGTGAGATAGGACACCGGGGTGGTTTTAAGTCAGTACGAGTCTGACAGACCCCTCTGCCCGCCCTAGGGCGGAGGACATCCAATGAGGATTTTCCAACCCGGATAAAAAAAAATAAAAAAAGGAACCGATGCTTCTGGACACAGCTAGTATTATTAGTAATAGTAGTACGCTAGTATTATTATGATTTATTGAGTGTGGAACTTAAATGTGAGCATTTTTACTGGTTCATTAACTTCGTCGGTCACCGCTTCTTAGTAAAAGGGCTTGATTGATCAGCATATTAAGCCACAGCCCGACCGCCACCGTCCTAGCTGCCTGTGTCTGCACCTGTTCTACTGCCTACCTGCCCGTTAGCCTGACTATTAGTTCAGCTGCCTTGACCATCCATCTGTGTGCCTGCCTATCCGTCCTGCTGCCTACTCTACAGCCTACCTATCGAATTGCCTACTCATCTGCCTACCTAGGGCACACCACGTCTTCCTGCCCGATCTGCTGCCTAGCCTATCTGCCTGCTGTGGGTTAGCTGCCCACGTCGTGCGAAGCCGGACCTTCCTGGTTAGCTGCCCACGTCGTGCGAAGCCGGACCTTAATTTTATTATCTATATCCTTTTTCTTAGTTTTAATTTATATTTTATTTACTTTTATAAACGTGGCTTACGTATAGCTCATCTAAGCTATACGTAACGTTACAATATAAAACGATGAAATGGATGGGCAATTTTTTTCCTCTTTCCTATTTCCTCTACCAGCAATGTTCAATGATTATGCTTTGTAACTTGAACTTCATCATCATCATCATCATTTCAGCCGAAAGACGTCCACTGCTGGACATAGGCCTCCCCCAGGCGTCGCCACGTTGACCGATCCCGTGCGTCTCGCATCCAGTGCCTTCCCGCAACCTTAACCAGGTCATCGGTCCACCTAGTGGGAGGCCTTCCAACATATCGTCTTCCGGTTTGCAGTCGCCATTCCAGAACTTTTCGGCCCCACCGGCCATCCGTTCTGCGAGCAATGTGCCCTGCCCACTGCCACTTAAGTTTGGCAATTCTTCGGGCTATTTCGGTAACTTTGGTTCTCCTGGTTTTGGTTTTTTTCTTCGCCTCATGTGATAAACCCACGCTCGTGTTTGAATAACCCCTATTATATAACCATTGCATAAACTACTATTTCGTTTACATTTTGACATTTGGAAATGACAACGTCTATCAGGTCAACTAGTGGTAAATAATACCTTTTATTTATTGACAATTTAAAAATAAAATAATTATGCCAGTTTTCACTATTACAAAATCATTTCGTTTTTATTTCGACATTACATTGAAGAGTCGCTTAGTATTAATGTCGCAAAAATAATAATTATGCAACCACTCGTTTTTTATCGCACACATGTAAATTATTTTTAATTTTGTTCTTCAACTCTGAAATTTAATCGACTATTTCTTCTACCAGCATTGTTTAATGATTGTGCTCGATCATAGCTTTGACTATTTGGCTATCGATAGTGGTGATTCTTGCTCGGCATTTGTGCGGGATACTCCTATCACAAACCCACTTGATCTTCGGCGCCTTGCTACCAGCCCATTTATTAAACCGAAAGCGACCCATGACGAGAATCGGGACACCTCGTTGTGACGTTGTGAAGCTTATTTCTGTAAATCAATCATAATGGTCTATCTAAGTAACTTTTTCTAATATTATAAAGCGGTGAATTGTGAATGAAAAATAACAATATTTACGAGTGACATAGGATACTTTGAATCCCCAAAAAATGCTCAGCCTCTGTGAAAAGTTCCATTAAAATGAACTCTAGATTTTTAAAGTACGAGTACTTATTCATAATTTTGACAACCACAACTATTTAATAATTAAATCTAAAGTTTCGAAGTATGAATAGTTCTTTGATTAAAACGCTGATCGATTTTTTGTCTTTATTTTGTTCACTTTTCTCTATCCATAAGGACAAGTCCTTAGAAGCCCTGGACAGAGAGGAGTGGATGTAGAATAGAGAGTCCTTTGCCCCTCCTGTGGGCTATTACAGGCTTGCAATAACAATATTACTTATTATTATCATTTTAATCTAAGCACAAGCATTGGTTAATCGTGGTTATGCTCCGTCATGGCCTTGACTAATTGTTCGTCGATTGTGATGATTTTTTTTCGACACTTCTTCGAATAGCTCCTATTAACTTAAGTAAGGGACCGATGGTCCGGTGGCCAGTGCCACCGGACCATCGGTCCCTTACTTCCAGCCCATTTGTAAAACCGATAGGGACCCTTGAGGAGAATCGGGACGCCTCGTTGGGATGTTGTGAAGCTTATTTCTGAAAATCAATCATAATAATCTGTGTTAACTTTATTGGATGACTGATCTGACTATTATAACCCGAGTGATATAATATACAATTATTTTTATTTTGATGGTAGAATAATACTCTGTCCCTGTTAGAGGATCGATGACAATGTACTCTTGTATTTTGAAATAGTACATTATGGTACAACTGTGTTATGTTGGTGATTGCCGCTGAGCTGTCATTGAGACCCGAGCCGTTAGGTGAGGGTTAAGAGAGCCGAGGACGGTAATCATCAATACTCACGTGTATCATACGACGTTTTTTAACACACTTGTGACGAAAATAAAACAAAAACATAATTTTATTTAGTAGATAATAGATATTTTTCCTCGGAATTTTCAGGTAGTAAACTTTCCATGACGTTAAGGGCTTCACATCTTATATCGGGCGGTGTACAACATAAATCATTTTCTTCATAATTAGTACTTGTAGACATTTTAATTAATAAATAACTGTAATTTCAACAGTGAAAACGAGTTGTGAAAAATATTTTGCAATGGCGGGCAAAATTAATCAGTTTTCCTATGCGCGTGCATCTAACAATGGAGATCGGCCATAGACTAAAAGATTGAGGTTTCTTTTTTTTGGCTTTTCGCGGATAGCGTTTTAGCCACGTACAAAATGGGGAATTTCAAGTTTTTCTTTATTACAGAGAAAACAAAAGTTATATTTGAGTGAAAGTTTTATTTATTAAACACATACAAGTTGAAATTATCTATTTAAATACGAAGTTGCATGAAAAGAGCAAGCAATAGGTACATTAATTTATTTGTACTATTGAGCATGATCTTTTTTGTATCGAATTTTTTTTAAGAACAAAGCAACTCAACCAATAAAATAAAACTCTTTATCACACTTGTGAATAATAGTAATGAAAAAGTCACAGTTTGATTACAAGTATCATTATGTGCTTAATTGCGGTGAAATTAGAGCCATTTTATGAGAAAGTGTTTTGAAAATTCATAATATAATTTAATACATAAATACAATAAAGCCAGAAATTATATTAAAAGTTTCATAGTATTAAAAGGTAGATTGTTTAAATGCCGGCTGACTTTTTTTCAGTCCTTGCTTTTTTCCATTTTCTCTCTACATTAGGACAAGTCCTTAGTGACCCTGGTGGTCTGGAAGGAGAATCGACCCTGCAGTGGGCGATTAGAGGCTTTTAATAACAATTTAATTATTTTAAGCTTAGCGTCCTCAAACAGTATTCAATCGTGATTATGCTCAGTCATGGCCTTGACAATAAGCTGTCCGTTAGTGGTGATTCTTGCTCGACACTTATATTTATAGCTTCTATCACAGTGCCAATGGATCTTCGGCCCCTTACTTCCAGCCCATTTATTAAACCGATAGCGACCCATGGCGAGAATCGGGACACCTCGTTGAGACGTCACGAATCTTATTTCTGAAAGTAAATGATATTATACGTCAATTTTTTTATAATTTTTGAGGATATAATTTAGTAAGAATGAGGCTTCTGCCCTGCAGTGGGACAGTAACAAGCTGGTATATAAGTTTTATTCTGTGAAGCTATTCTAAACTAAGTGTTAAGTTCAGTTTACAACAAGAAAATTAAAACAACATTTTAATAAATGAATTATTAAATATACTTAATATTTCAGATACATGTACTTTACAATGTTACGAATTACAAGGCAGAAAATATACCTATAGGAAAAACCATAAAGACAGTGAAATTTCTGGAAAAAGATGCTTCAATATAATTTTAACTATATATTATTATTCTTAAATACGACTATTTCTGTGTACGAAGTACACTGGATTTTAAAAAACTACTTTGGCATTACAATCCTTGTTTACCTAGCTTTCCTTAGATGACAGGCACTAAATACTAGCAGGTATTATAATTCACCGGACGATACTAATGATCGTCCAGCGTACCCACCCTGGTCGGTCAGCTCACTACCATCTTGCTAACCTGTCACTATTTTTACCACAAATCCACAACACAAGCTATTCTAAATTTGTATTCATCATATAAACAAAAATCTTTAAGTGTACCGTGTAATTATGGTGACCAATGCTTTCAGTGGGTCAACATATTGCAGTGTAGAAGTCGCTGAAACTTTGGGTACATTTCATGAAACATACCTCCACATTTGTCTAAATATCAAATCAAAAGATGAAAGTAACATCCCAGTTGCACAGAACAATATTTGTAGACATACAGCAGTTCTACAACTTTCAGCTATCAAATCTCATTAATGAGTGTAATAGTTCTTAGTCCTAACTATAGTAGTGATGGTTGCTCGGCAATCTTGGTGGTCCTTTACCCAGGGCACCTATCTCTGGGCACTTTTGCTGCAACTCCACTTATTTTAGTGGTATTGTCCAACCACTATCACATGATTACCGAAAAGCGTCCTCTCAAACTTGCAGCCTGTAAATTATTCTTTAAAGTAAATTTTGTTACATCCGAATAATACTAGGATACTTACTATTACTCTACTTTTATTTTAGCAGTTTACAACAACACAACAATTATATTAGGCAATGCAAAAATTAGGCAAAAAATGCCATTTCAAATTCATTTCTTTCTTAATATTTAATCTATGTAATCTAATTTACACGAATAATTTTTTAATCACATCTTCCTAATTCTGCGTAAATCTGCTCGAGTCATGCCAATCCGACCATAATTAAGTTTATCTTCTATAATTTTATTCACATTTGGAATTAGTTAACCAAATTAAAGAAACGTCGACATTTATTAAACATAATAAGAGGAACTTAAAAACAACTAAATTACATAAGAAAAGAAACAAATGTAGAACTTAAACAAGATTAGAATTTGCCAAGTATTGAGATCACAAATTGATTTTTGGCTCCAAAAAGTGATTTTTACTTTACCTGTTACCTCGCCCCAGTTTGAGAAAATACAGGGACTAATTGGGAGATACGAGTACGTGCATATTCTTTATTAACTATGGTTATGTTCGTGTAAGGTTCTAAGAATTGCATTTTCTAAAACTACAAGGGTCTTCTTACATCCTTCCTTAAACCTCGAGCAGACCCAGCGGGTCTTAGGAGGTCTGCTAGAGCTGTGCTTGTTGAACTTATGACCTTGGCACCAGAGAACTGTGTTTCCTAGCCGGGACGCCGCATAGAAGAGACCTTTGAAGACAAAAACAAGTCAAGATGATTTTAATATCCTAGGTAGGCTACATTTTAGTTCTGTTTTTTTTTAAATTAACACCAATATATATTATAAATTTAAAAAAATACTATTTATTGTTTTGTTATTTTTGTTTTAATCTAACCCAAATCTCACAATTTTGGCATTGATACATTTTGGCATACAAAACACAAGGTATTGTAAAATGTCACGATGAGTCAAGTGTAAAAAGTTAAACTTCATGGTCGCGCGTTTGTATTATATAATTTTAATCTGATGTCGTAAACAGATATATTTATT
Organism: Anorthoa munda; assembly: GCA_945859665.1. NCBI lineage: Eukaryota > Metazoa > Arthropoda > Insecta > Lepidoptera > Noctuidae > Anorthoa > Anorthoa munda. The sequence goes on from OX243901.1 coordinate 7,891,378, forward strand.
TAAAAAAAAAGTTTGCAACAAAAGTAGAAAAAGACGTCCATTTTCTAAAAACTATTTCTTCCATCATCAATATGAATCACCAAATGATCAAAAGCAGCCATATGAATCACTAAAACTACGTATAGTTATGGTGATGCAATACTCTGATGACCTGGTTGTAATAGAGGACGATGGTGCATTTACAGCCCGAGGCCCGAGACTTTTCACAGTACCACCGGGTCATCGGAGGCTTGCTGGACTGATGCCGCGTGAAGCGATAAGACTGATAGCACAGCACCGTCGCTCCCCGTCGGGATGTGGTTTAAGATATACCTTAGGAGACAAAACCGAATTCAAAATGAAAAAGAACAAATATATAGCCGGGTGCAGCTGAGGTTTTACTGGCATCATAAAACAATTACTTTGGGCATCAAGTAATCCGGTACTTAGTCTACTCGTGCGCTCAGTAAAGTTCAACATCACAACAAAAATCTAAACACCCAATTACATTCACAGTCTTAGCATTTAAAATATCACGACATGATTATATTGCTACACAAAATGAAACCAAAATGTAAGATGTTCATTGTCCTTTTATTCTAGAACACAAAGCAATTATTAAAAATAATATCAATTAAATTAATTAATCAGTGATTATGTTCATTTAAAACTTTCGTAACTTCGTTGTTAACTAAGACGATGGTAGCTCGGCACCCTACTGGAAATTTGATAAAGATCCATCTGGACATCGGAGGGTTACTAGCACTATGCCTTGCATAGCGGTAACCACGCCAGCAAAGGGTTTTTGCACCACGCAGCGATCTCTCGTAATACAGATCTTGAAGAAACATGCGAAATAAAAAAAAATATAAATCCAGCCCATTTTAACTAAATACACACAGCAGATATATATTTTAGCCAAATAAAATTGCAAATATCCATAGACAATGGCCCATGGCTTATATCTTACGCCGCAAGCTTTGACCATGCATAGTGGAAGAGGCGAGGTGAAAGAAGAAGAAGAAGACATACATTAAAAATAATTCTTTTTTTTTTTATTAACAAAAAAATCTTTATAGACCAGGGTAGAAGCCTTTAAAAATAATAAAAAGTGAAAAAAAATAATAGTAGGATGAAACCCATTAGAAAAGGAGGGGAATATTATAAAAATGAAAGGAAAAATAATTTACGGGCGATCTGAGGTCGGGAAGGGGATGGGGGTGAGTTTTTAAGGGTAAAAAACGGTATTTCTCGATTTCCGGCAAAACTAAAAGTCCTATCGAAAAAAGTCAAATGGCAAAGTTATAGGTAATAAAAAGATCTAAAACTTTTGTATTTACTTTTTTTTCACATAACCTCAAAATTTATGTGAAAAATTTAAAAAACCAAGTTTTTGGTTTTTTATTTTTATCTTTTACAAAAATTTTTCTTTTCTTTACGAAATTTGGTGAAAACTTACCTTTTTATGTCCCAAATACGCTGTAATTTATTTGATTAAAAATATTTATTTTTTCACCTTATTTTGAATTAATATCGAAAAAATACCCTAATTTTCAATCGAAAATCATCCGTCAAAATATCAGCTTTTTATAAAAAGTTGGTTTGTTTTCTGTTTGTTGAAATCTCTACTTTCCGATGGTGAAAAAAAAAATATATGTTACCATAGTAAATCTTCTCAGAAAATGCAAAAAACTCGAATTCGATTTTTTTTTTAATTATTATAAATAATTTTGAGCTATTTATTAAAATTAACACTTTAATTACTCGAAAAACGTTAGATTACATGTTACATTGATAAAAAAAAATTGCAAATAAAAATATGCTACTATAATTAACAAACAAATAAGTTAATAAAATTAATATTTATTTTAATAAGACATCTACAATATTTGGAGAAAGTTGTCGAATCTTCTTTAAATTATATGCGTAGATGCCTATTTATAACTATTTTAAGATAAATTATATACCTGAGTGACCTACGAAAAATTGTAGCCCATCAAAAGGTATTTCATGGAGAAGTGGGGAAGGGGCTAGGCGGGTCTGGGTCTTACTACATACATACCTACTATTTCGTAGCAGCTGTTACAACCGTTAGCCTAACCAGTATTCGAAATACAGTACAGTATACAACATCGTTTATAAAAATACACGTGCACGCTGAGTTTCTTGAAGATAATTGTGACAAGTTTACTTAAAAAAAAAAAACTTTTCGAATCTGCATAGGAAGGTAAATACTATCTCTATGTTTATGTGTATCAATCAACTCAAACATAAAAATTGTAATATTTTCTTTAAAAAATAGTATGCTTAACGTAACATAACCTAAAGATTGAAATTAAATGATATTTGAATACAAGATAAAAAAATAATAATCTCCTTAATTTTGCACAAACTAATTTAGTTAAACCCATGAAAAAAAAATATATTTCAAAAAACATAAAAAATATATTAAAAATCTATAAAAAATATATATCGTAAATATATGAAATACATATGATTTTCATATATATTTCATATATTTTGAATATATCTGAAATATATTTGAAATGTATAAAATATATATGAAAATCGGCCATAGTAGTAGTATATTTTTATTTTCTATTTTTTTTTATCAATTTTACATGTAATCTAACGTTTTTCGCGTAATTAAAGTGTTAATTTTAATAAATAGCTCAAAATTATTTATAATAATTAAAAAAAAAATCGAATTCGAGTTTTTTCGGTTTTTTGCATTTTATGAGAAGATTTACTATGGTAACATTTATTTTTTTTTCACCGTCGGAAAGTAGAGATTTCAACGAACAGAAAACATACCAACTTTTTAAAAAAAGCTGATATTTTGACGGGTGAATTTTCGATTGAAAATTAGGGTGTTTTTTCGATATTAATTCAAAATAAGGTGAAAAAATTAATATTTTTAATCAAATAAATTACAGCGTATTTGGGACATAAAAAGGTAAGTTTTCACCAAATTTCGTAAAAAAAGAAATTTTTTTGTAAAAGATAAAAATAAAAAACCAAAAACTTGGTTTTTTGAATTTTTCACATAAATTTTGAGGTTATGTGAAAAAAGTGTAAATACAAAAGTTTTAGATCTTTTTATTACCTACAACTTTGCTATTTGACTTTTTTCGATAGGACTTTTAGTTTTGCCGGAAATCGAGAAATACCGTTTTTTACCCTTAAAAACTCACCCCCATCCCCTTCCCGACCTCAGATCGCCCGTAAATTATTTTTCCTTTAATTTTTATAATATTCCCCTCCTTTTCTAATGGGTTTTATCCTACTATTATTTTTATTGGTTTTAAAAATTATCGACCCTGGTCTATTAAAGAAAAATGTCATCAATCTCTAGTAAAATTATTAAAAAATCATCATAATTACGTACGCGTAAAAAATAAATACAAAAAATTATAATAATTCTGAAATGGATGGATATACACACATTTTACAAAAAATCTTTACCGTCGGTTGGGGCTTCGGTGGCATTTAAGGTACTTATAGCCAATTTGAAATCAAAACTAATACACTCATACAACTAGTTATTGTCGGAGGTTTTACTCGCATGCTAGCCTAGTTACAAGAGGCGAACGGAATAAATTTTTCGGCTTATCCAAGAAACGGTCTGGTAAAGTTACAAACTTGTTAAAAAAAAACAAATGACCAAAAATGTTACTCATTCCGCTTTCATTTCAAGGTTCTGACAAAAAAACATTTACCTCTAATAAATTGTTATCAATGGTTATGTTCATTTTTAACCCTTACTAATTGGTCGTTTACAAGTACTAGAGTAGCCCTGCAGCCATATCCCAATCTGATACAAATCCACCTAGTCATGGGAGGTTTGCTAGAACTGTGCATTGCATAGCGGTAACCGCGCCAACATAGAATTTTACCACCCCGCTTAGATCTCTCGTAGTACAGATCTGGAAATAAATTCATCAGATAAAAATAAATAATACATCAAGTACTAGAAGAAACAAAATAAAAAGGTAGAAATTAAAAAAAGCTGCGTATAGCCGAGCAATGTTGATCCCTTTTCGGATATAGTGAAACAGCGACTTTAGGGTATCCTCAATTTGAAATCAAAACTTAGACACTCATACAACTAATTATTGTCCGAGATTTTACTCGCATTCTAAGCCGAAAAGAGACGAATGGCATTTTATCGGCTTTTCAAAGAAACGGTCTGGTTAAATAGTGTGTTTGTTTGTGAAATCAAATAAACAGAAATGTAAATTAATTCCACTTTCATTTCGAGATAGGTACTGACAAGATTAAATCAGTGGATCTAATCGAATAAAGAGATAAGAAAAAAAAGAGTAATTAACAAAAACACAAAAACCGAAATTGATGGCAGTAAATACAAAGGGGCTTACGAAAACTTATCAACTGTCGCGTCACTCGTTAAGAGACAACAAGGCACAACACTCACATATACACAAGCACAGATGCGATTAGGCACCAGCAACATACAAAGTGACTTCTGTAAAATAGGCTTTTTTACTTTTTTGCCTGAAAACGTTTAGTAAATTCACGAAATAATTCAATCAACACCTATACCTAGCTAAAGGCCATAAAATTATTCTATGTATGAACAATAACTCAGAAATAATATTATAACATTAAACATAAATATCTTCTTCGAACTACGTAAATAAAAACTTGCCAAGCAGTAGTTTAGAGAAAAAAAAGAATGTAATTTCTCAAATTATTATACAAACGTTAAATTGCATTTACCTAATGTCAACAATACTTATCTCTTAGTTGTGTTGTACACAACATTTTACATTGAAGTGAACCATTCAATATTAGGATAATAGGCACCACAGTACTACATTTAATACTTTTTGGTTAAGTAATGTAAAGCCACTTATTTTTTTAGTTCTTAAAACCTTTTATTCCTTTATAATATTATACAATTGGTTTGTTAAACAAATTTCTTTATTGTAAAATATGGAAAGATCATAAACGTACAAAACTCTTAAAACAATTTTTTTTTTTTGAATCCTGTGCCGAAAACACCCCGACAGTTTGCCGAACAAACCCGAGCCCGTGTGACGTCACAACGTTCATTTCTACTCATTGTGGCACATAGCTTATACAGTGTTTTGACTTTTAACCGATTCAATCTTCAATATATTGATGAATATCGAATATATTGATCATAAATATCGAACCTTAAAAGTTATCGTGCTTGTTAGTTATCATTATGTACGAACACTACAAAAAGATATGTACTTGGCTATTGCGCGAAACAATCTGTACTAAATTTGAGAAATGTTCTGTGTCTAACTAGATTCCAATTATAATGTGCTAATTATGTTGTTATCTTGTTTTAATTTAGTATTAGATCCGCATTAATTTCTTACTTTGATCATTAAAGACTGAGAAAAGAAAATTTTTAAGGGAACTTTCGAGCAAAGTTGACATTGTTGTATAATTACGTAACTTGAAAACATGATTTTTGTTTATGGAGATATATTCATTATTTTATTCTTAAATAACAGATATGGGCGTAAAACTAATATTTCTGTTTGCATTATGAAAATCGGTCGACGCATTTAAGATATATTTACAGACGAATTAGTGTAAGGAAAATCTACCAAGGTAATTAATTATTTACATATCCCTTAAAAATATTAAACATTAATATCTATATTACATATTTACAAACACTAAAAAGTTTGTAGAAAAGAAACGTGAAAAATAGTTTTTTTTTTTAATGGGAATTAACGAAAATGTTATGTTTATGTGTATCATATTTTGTGGTATCTAATGAAATTTTTTGAAATCCAAAGTCGAAGTTTCGCGCCAATCGTGTTTGTTTACTTTTTATTTTACACCAATATCACCTACCCATATGTAAAAACGATTACGTTATGACAATTATGTTCTAAATGTACCTGGTAAACAACAATAACTAACACCGGTCCACTAACACGTAATATACATTACGACTACTTTATTTATGCTCAAAACTTCCAAATCGTCCATCAGGTAAATAGGTAAAAATAGGTAAATGGGTTAGGTATATTATCGACATAGCCTTTATGAATCCTTTATCACACATGACTAAATATCCATGAGCACTCGCGGATCCCATGGACCGAATATTTTAACCACAAACTAAGATCTTAAAGTCTAAATTGTTCCACAAAAAAAACACGATTCCTATTAATATTGATGATACGAGGTGTTAAATAAAACGGTAAGACATTTGGAAACGGAAATTAAAATAATAGGACTTTTCTCGATAACCTTGACTTGGTAAAAGATACCGGAACATCTTGGATGACTATGGTGCCCAGCAGTTCTGATGATGACGTCGCTGCATTTCCGCTGACTGCAGTGCCAAGGTTGATATTTTTGCCACATCCTTGTGCCCAGAACTTATGTGGTCCGACCAGGACCATCGGCCTTCCGAATCAACTCTTAACGAACACCGGCACTGAAAGATAAAACAAGCGAAAACCTCCAGTCAGGAGATGAAAAACTAAAAAATTGCAAATGACTGATCGAATGAAAAGTGAGATTTCTAGAAGAAGCTTAGAATTACATTTCTAAATACCGAAAGTAAGGCAAGAAACCATAAAAGTTTAAAAGCTGTTGCTGTTTAACTTTTTGCTTATTGAATCTACATCTTACCGTGTAATGAAATAAAAACATCGTTTATTAAAGAAAGTTATTGGAATATAATAAAACATGCTAAAATAATCAAATCAAATTCTTTGGCTCTTTGTCAAAATAGCAAATTGAATTAAATTGTGTGCTGTACACGCATTTTACTTTGAGGTGTATTAACATTAAAGCGTAATAAACAAAGCCGTCCTTTACAACTAATAGTAAGAAACAAAAATCGTAATTGCCGTGTCACCAACCAAATGAAAACACAAGAAACTCAATATTTTCTAAAATCACTTTTAAGGTAAATAAACACAAAACATTAATCTTAGGATAATAGTAAAAAAAAGCAAAAGTTGAATATTCACATGAACTATTACAACATAAATCATGGAAATTACATCTAATGCTGGTGCTCATTGGTTGGTCATCGAGAGTGATGATGGAGGCGCGACAACCCAACGCCAGTTTGTCAGAACATATCCAGCGCCACCGTCGATCGCACGAGGATATTGTAGTTCTCGTAATTCGATAAGGTGCCAACTCTATGACACGATTCCCGAAACGACTTTCACTGAAGACAGGCACTACGAATAGAATGATATTGAGTCAAAACCTTTTTGTTTTTTGTTTTCATGAGACACCTTCAAAAGGCGCCTGGACTTTTGGGGAAAATACCAGGGAGATTTTTAGCTCACTAAAACCACCCCGGGACCCCCTCTGTGCCGTCCTCAATTTTTATTTTTATAGAAACTAGAGAAATCTCATCTTTATTTTTTTTAATCTACGAAATGTGTTATGATTTGGATTAAGTAATTAAAAGATAGAGTATTAACTTGACTTTTAATCATTACAAAATTGGAATAGGAACCTACAACTATCAGCAAACTGTCAGCAATTTATTGTTTAAAATACTAAATGATTCTTTAACCCTACTAAATATCGTTGTTGCGAATAACATACACTGCAAAAACAAAATATAATATCACAAGTAATTGTTTTTATTCAATTGAATAAAATCAAACAGTTGCTTGTTTGTTACAGAACGAAAAACATTAATTGGTAACATTCCTTTGTATTTATGGTTTCCACTTTTACCCGACTGCCGAAGGAGGGTAATGTGTTTATCAGTCTATGTATGTAAGTATGTATGTATGTATGTTTGTTCCTATTGTAATAGATCACTAGATAGACAACAGATCTAGTACAAAGCAGTAGGTCAGTAGGATAGAAAAATACTCAAGAATAGATAATACTTACGTGTAGTTGGTAATTCAGCAATAACACACAGTTTGGACTTTGAACTATTATTTATTTACCATTTCACACTAAGTTACCATCAACTCCATATAATATATCCACTTAGGTCAACAGTACAATCTTTCAAGCCCGCCCAGACTAGACTGACGAACTGACTCCACGCGCCTCGTGTCCGAACAATCCCCCTCCAATAGACAACTGTCATTAGATGTGACGACATTTGACATTTGAATATTTTCTAGGATAATCAATTTAACAACTTTTAAGTACTATTTGATGTTAAATATAAATAATTTAATTCTTAACAAATAAAAGATGTATTTATCAAAGAAAACCTAACACTCGACCATCCTGACAACGTGTATGACCCCATACACGTATCCGGTGATAACCTAACACTTGGCCTGTTGAGTCAGTTTTCTAAAATCAAATCAACCATTCAATGGCACTTTTGAATGTAAAAAGTTCAAAGTCACAAAAAAAAATGATTCTACTGTCCATTCGCAAAAGTAGTTTGCTATGGAGAAGAATGGACAAGAAACTCCACACTTACTCTTTTCTTTAAAATAAAAAACTTCTTTTAAATTTTTTTTTTTTCATTATTAATTCATTAATTATATGTGAGTACCTTATGAAGTATGATTCACCTAGAATAAAACGGCTGTTCTATGTATATATAAAAAGTATTTCAAGCAATAACAATTATATTGATTCGTTTGATAAATATGAACATGGTACTCACATATTTACAAAATCTGCATTTTATTCGTCTGTATAGAAACCCGTGACTTATTCGCATATATATCAGTTCGCGACTTGCTCGCATATAGACTTACAAAAATTAGGAAACAAATCTAATCAATTGTAACGTTTAAATTTGGCTACTTCGTTACATTATACGTGAGTAATTTTTAAAGCATGATTCATCAAGAACAACACGGTTGTACCATGCTTAGGTACAAAGCATTAACAGTTAAATTTATCCATTTGATACATAGGAACATGGTACTCATATACTTACAACATCTGCTATTTATTCGCTAGTTTGCAAACTCGCAACTTATTCGCATATAGATAAGCCCGTGACTTATTCGCATATTGCGATTTATTCACCTGTAGGCAAGTCCCGCGACTTATTCTAAAATTTATATGTACTGACATGTATTCGCCTGTAGGCAAACCCGCGATTTATTCGCATATAGACAAACCTGCGACTTATTCGCATATAGCGATTTATTCGCCTGTGGGTAAGTCCCGCGATTTATTCGCCAGCAGGTAAACCCGCGACTTATTCTCAAATTTACATGTACTGCGATTTATTCGCCTGTAGGCAAACCCGCGACTTATTCGCATATAAACAAACCCGCGACTTACCCGCATATTGCGATTTATTCGCCTGTAGGCAAGTCCTGCGATTTATTCGCCTATAGGTAAGCCCGCGACTTATTCGCAAATTTAATAATACTTCTATTTATACACCTGTAGGCAAACCCGCGACTTATTCGCATATAGCGATTTATTCGCCTGTAGGTAAGCCCACAACTTGTTCTCAAATTTAATAGTACTGCGATTTTATTCGCCCGAGGGCAATTCTTGCTATTTATTCGCCTATAGGCAAGCCCCGCGACTTAATCACAGACATAAAAAAATTGGCAAACATACCAAATCATTTCCAACAACATTTAATTTTTACAATTTCGACCGCACTCTACTACTCTTCAAGCAAGACCTCATTCAGTATAAAGGTTAATATCACAATTCATACTAATTCCATATATGACCTCTACGGCGTTCTGCCAGCGGAGTATTAGTATTAAACCCTCCAAAGACACTAATACCGAATAGTGATTTAAACATTGCACTTTTAGTATTAAATGACTATCATCAAAACAAAACATATTGAGCTAAAACAGTGCTACAAATATTACCCATGACATACAGGGATTGACTAAAGTCCATCTACTAAAAGAAACTATTATCGAAGACTATGATAACACGTATTTCATAGGAAAACCAAAAATATCCCCTTAGTAAAGACAAAAGGCAAGGGTTTACAACGACACGAGTCCGCAACAACCCACACACCCGTGCATCACACGACGTTTTTCAATACAGTTGTGGGAAATAGTAAAAAAACAATCAAAGAATTACATTTGTTTTTTCATAAAATAAAATTATCGTAAGTCGCCATATATCTTTCTCGAGATTTTGGGGGTATAATTTCATCTTGCGCTATTTCGCCTCATAAAATATCGCGTGGAGTTAATTCGATTTCATCACTTTTACTTGAACTCATATAAACAAAATAAAATAATCAATTTATCAAACAAAAATTAAAATTTTTAGAAATGGCATTTGTTTGCAACTGGATATATATTTTTTTTTTACAAAGAAAACGGCCTATACAACCTATTCGTCTTTTGAAAAACAAAAGCCTAAACAACCATTTAATAGACTTTTGGGAATTCAATGCTAAGACGTATGGACTCACTCATTTTTCCTCGTATAAAATCTATCCCAATTTATTCTATGTATGAAAACTCCCAGCTACTAATCTTTTTTAAATTGACTTATACATTTAAAACTCAACTGCGAAAATAATTATCGAGCTCATAAAAAAAGTTTCGACCGCGTAACAGAATTAATTTGCGTGCCTACGCAAAAGATTTAATTTTCGAATCTTAATTATAGCCTCTGAAAGTACGCAATGTGTAACAACTGTTTTGAAAAATAAATTACCTCTATGGGTGATTTCAATGCACAGATCGGGGTATCGGTAAGAAACATTAGCATTTAGTTGCTGGAAAATATGGTTATGGAACCACCAGAACTCGTGGAGTGAAACTCATTCAATACGCATACGAGTAAAACCTCAAAATCATAAACAAGATGCTCATGTTAACACTTAATCGACCTCTCCAAAATAAACATACGAAAACAGAACCCACAATTACTTTCAAAGTACGAAGTATCGTCGTCAGTTTCATTTGGATAAGACCACATAATGCAGAGTGCTACAATCCAACAGAATACCATGATAAGAAGCATGCGCACTTTTTTGACACGCCATTAACAATGAAATCGTTGAACGAGCAAGAAGTTATAAAAGGTCCTAAAAATGATCTACCAGGACTTATAGTGTCGTCACGTGAAAAGTACGACACAAAAACCTAATGCATATTACCATAAAAATCGTGCACTCTATACTGGAATGTTTAAAAGTTACTAAAAGAATAATATAGAATTTATCAGAAAAACCGCACAGTTAATGGAAGAAACCAATGACAAAATAAGCCAAAACTGAACAAAAACGATAAAGAAATGTTCACAAAATACCAACACAGAAATAAAGAGGTGCTCCCTATAGAACAACCACATATAGCGTACAAATATATCTATAAAAAAATACAAAAATGTATGAGATTGTCAAGTGCTATCGTAGTATCACAAAATTGATCCCCACACTTTAGTATCATCACCGCTGACATCGAATGACCCTCTGTATAGCACCTGTCAAGAAATGTATCCATCTCTAATACACTATCAAAACTGAATGGAGATCATAAATATAGCTACGGTTTATTATGCCAAACTATATAACCAACCAGATGCATTACAACAAACTGGTATGATTAAACAAAGCGGGGAATAAATACTCCCCTGTACCTGTAACCCTACAACAATCAATGAAAATGAAACCAGAGAAGAGCTATCAGATAAATCAGGCAGGTACATAAACAATTGTAGGAGAATGGGCTGGAATCCAATTATGGAAATTTGGCCAAAAACTCCAGCCACACGATATATGCAACCGATCATGAAAAACACTTGCTTCTTACAAGGCCCGTTCTCGTTCAGAGTTATTGACCTAAACGGGTAACTTATATCGAGCAGCGACGTTAAGGATTGGCATCCAATAGCTACGACTATACACTGCCGAAAATGGCCTCTCAAGAAGAATCTTTACCACAAAACCAATATTGCCAATTAAAAGTCGGTCCAGCGTTAGTGACCCAAACAGGCGACTCATTAGACATCAAAGCCAAGACTTGTGCTCGATGTCCAACTGCCATAAGATATAAAACAGAAAAAACTTTTCAAAAGAACTCAATATTAAATTGCCTTTTGCTAATTCAAAAATATTCAGATTCAATTACCTAAATAGGCAAGCAATTGGGCACCAAAATTACTACCTTTTCTTTTGGTACCTAACAGCCACAAGACAAACGCCACCGAAAAAAAATCAACTCAAGAACCCTTGCTACAAGACAACTATTGTCAATAGTTAGTCCGTTTAGAGTTCACGACCCCAATAGGAAAACCAGTCGAACACCGAACTCGAAAAGTTTTTAATTAAGGGTACATTCACAGAAACACGGCTAGCGAGTACGTCCAAACCCCAAAAAAAACAAAATGCCAAGTAAGTCAATTGACGACATACCAGAATTTAAATGATATCTACTTAATGGATCACATTTAGAACTCTGTAGCTCCTCACGTGTCAACTATCCAGAGAAGTCGTTATAATAAGGAATATTCAAACTGAAAAGATTCATCAGACACATATCCCAGCGCTACTGGGGCGAAGGACAGGCTTAACGTTTGGTCTAGTCGAGCAGACTCTTAAAACATTGTTCCTAAATCGGCATGTAAGAAGCCAATATTTCAAAGTGAATGCTTATAGATTTATAAAACAATTATTGAAATGCACAGTACTAATGAAAGTAATTAGTTGACAAAATACCGGAATTCAAATGACTCACATTTAAAGCTCTCTAGCTCCTAAAGTACCCATATTCCATGAAATATTCCCCCTGAAGAGATCCATCTAACGACACATCATATCGCTACTGGGATGCGACAAAATTGCCTATTGCCCTTTTCAAGGACTGTACTATTAAGACCCATCATGCTTCTATGGAGCAAAATATTCGAAGAAAAAAGTTGTGCCGAAATCAGTAATCATCCTGTTGTACGAAAGGTAATCCAGTGGATATTGGGCATTATCAATAAAGAAGCCATATCAGCAAAATCCCAGCAAAAATTAACTAACTATTACTAACTGACTAAATAATCACCACATGTTATCCACTAGGTAAATGACATCCCTCTCAAGTTTGTAGAGAAGTATACCCATCTAAGCAAATGGTTCTCCCTCAGCAAAGCCAAAAATATGGAATAAGTCTATAGAAAATTTGAGTAGTAGAGTCGGTAAAAGATTAACGATCACTTAGCTATGTACATCCAGGCTGCTGCTGTAGTAGCTTCTTGTTGTGATGTCCTGGACTGCTGCGCCTTGGGCTGTGACGTCCTGGACTGATATGCCTTGGGCATCGACGTCCTGAACTGCGTCACCTTGGGCTGTGGCGTCCTGGACTGGTGCGCCTTGGGCTGGCGCCTCAAGAGGCATGATGTACATAAAACAAATAGAAATGGTTTAAGAATAACTAAAGTACACAAAATATATTTAAAAATGTATGCAGGGTATTTTGAAAATATCTCTGAAACGGTGCGTCTGAGCTAAAAAATAACCAAATTTTCACAACCCTTTAAGAAACCCCGCTTAAGGGACAAGATACTTAGTCACAATTTTTTTTGTTTTTTTGTTCTACCCTCATATTTTTAAAATACATTAAATATAGTTTTAATAAGACATTTAAAACTAATTTAATAAAATCGTAATCAAAAGCACTTGATTTCGTAATAGGCGTGTACTTCCCGCTTCTGAAATGTAATAGATCACTAGATAGACAACAGATCTAGTACAAAGCAGTAGGTCAGTAGGATAGAAAAATACTCAAGAATAGATAATACTTACGTGTAGTTGGTAATTCAGCAATAACACACAGTTTGGACTTTGAACTATTATTTATTTACCATTTCACACTAAGTTACCATCAACTCCATATAATATATCCACTTAGGTCAACAGTACAATCTTTCAAGCCCGCCCAGACTAGACTGACGAACTGACTCCACGCGCCTCGTGTCCGAACAATCCCCCTCCAATAGACAACTGTCATTAGATGTGACGACATTTGACATTTGAATATTTTCTAGGATAATCAATTTAACAACTTTTAAGTACTATTTGATGTTAAATATAAATAATTTAATTCTTAACAAATAAAAGATGTATTTATCAAAGAAAACCTAACACTATGTGGCGTTCTAGAGACCAAACGCGTGGGCCGATTTTGATGGTTCTTACATCAATCGATTCGTCTTAACCCCGCGAGTGTCACTGGCAACAAGAAAATTGGAAAATAGCGATATATTTTTTTATATATTATTTTTTATAATATAAGATATATTTTTTTTCTTCCAAACCTATCGTGTGGGGTATCAAAATAAAGGATTTTAAGAGGTGATTTCAAAAATATATAACACTTATATGTTTAAATGTACCTAATTAGAAAAAAAAAAGTAACTAAAAAGTTATAAATAAAAAAAGTTAATTTAAATTAACCCTTCTGCTTATCTAACCAACCCTTCAGGTCTTAGTCCAAAATTTAAGAATAGGCAACAATTATCATGTAAGAATAACATACGGCTAATATAAAAAAGCAATGGAGAAAAAACGTTTAGAAAGTTATAATTTTTTTAAGTACCTACTAACCACAAAATGATTAACTTAATTTAAAACATTTTGAAAAATAGGCCGTAATCAACTTTACTAAACATTAGTTCGGCTGCAAGATTGACAAACACTTTTACCGGTTTAAAACTTGACTAATAAAAATGGTTGTGGTCCAAATTAGACTTGATTATCAATTCCCCAATGGTAGTTAACCGGGCTCTGCACTTGGTCCTCGTCTTCGTTGTGCACTGCCATCGAACAAGGCCGTTCAACCCAACGGCCCCGGAGCGCGCAAAGCGAAAGCCGTTCACCACCAGGAGCTCCGATTTTCTTTGAGACAGTATCCTGTGGACTGGCGGAATAAACGAGGAGTTAAAACACAATATTCTTAATTGTAATGAATTATAATTATGTCGAGTTGTTAAAAAAATTAAGAAAGACGATCCTTAGCACAGAAATATTGTTTAATTCAATGATTATGTTTTAAATAACTCCTTACTACAAAATTGTCGACCGTAGTCACATACGCTTTGCATCTAGTATGGTTCTTTCTAGAACATGCCCAACGTATTTTATTAATACATGTCTTCGATTTACAAAATTTGTATTTTCCTATTTTTATCATTGGATTGCCACTTCTGTTCTGTATCCATTCAACTGAAATGTAAAAAAAGCTGTTAGTGACAGAAAATCAGTTAGTCTTTCTAAAAACAAGCAGATATTCTGGTAATGGACACGCAGCGATGTGGAGTTTTGTTTGAATTGAAAGAGCGAAAAGAGTAAAAAACACCATTTTAATTCGATATATATTTTTCTTAATTCAATGATTATGTATTAGATAACTCTTTATGACGAGGTTTTCGACGGTTGTAACATACGCTCTGCACCTATTGCGTGTGTTTTTAGAACATGTCCAGCGAGTTTTATTGTTCCAAAATATTACGTTGCGAATAAGAGATCACAAGTATAGTACTTGTGATCTCCTATTCGCAACACGTAACCCGAAATAATAATACATTTGAAACTGATTAAACTTGAGAAAGCTATAACATTGAGGCTTAGTCCGGGTGAGAACCTAAAGAAATCTTACTTTAAAATATTTGAGATACATAGTCATGAAAAACGCGGATACTCTATTTATGATTTTTGGTCCAAAATTAAGTCGTCAAGGAAATTAAGTCCGTCAAGCAGAACAAAGTCTTCTCATGCAAAGAAGGAACCAAGTCCTACAACACGCTCTACAATTAACTAGTACTTTAGATGAGACACGATAATATTATGTGCTCTGAGCATAATTTAACAAAAGACAGTTTTCTTGTCAAAATTATGGCTAGAAGGGTAAAATTCACTGAATTTACCTTCATCATACCACAATTAAATAAATATTAAAATCGCAGCTGGTAACGGATCCTTAACTTTGGGAAATCACAACAATCTCTAGTACTTATAAAAGTAGTAATAAAAACTGGTGTCGATAATTTTTAAATCGACTCAAATTTTCAAATAAAACGTATTAATTAACCAGTAAAATCTTTTAATTCCAAAATGTATAAGCTTCTCTTAAAATTAATATTTATGATTGTGTATCAAATTGCTACTTATAACAGTGCCATCGATGGTTATGAGAAATGCGGAGCACCTTGTACGACTTCTAGTGGTACACTGCCATCTGATTTTACTACTTCCATTCGTGTAGGATTTGCAAAACCGAAACCCACCCGCTGCCAGCATCTGTGTCCCTCTATTCGTTGCAATTTCCGTCACTGAAAATATTTAGTACTTGTTTTAGATAGGGAAAAGATGAAAGTCGTATATGTTGCCTTTGGGCTTGCCTGGGTTCTGGCGGAGTGGAGTGAGGTTCTTGAAATAAAGATGTCTTGATTTTTAATAATTATTTTATTGGGACACACGTCCATTTCCTAAGATCGGGTATGAGCTAGCCCCATAGACAATCTATTAGATTGTAGACATTCAATCATAGACATTCATAGACCATCATGCTACATGCCCTTTTTTCTTTAAAGTGACATTGACATTTCTAAAAAGACATAAACAAATTTATTTGACATTGACAGATTTGAATTATAACAATATAACCTTAAAACTTTGATAAACAAAGCTAGGTTATCAAAATTGAGTAATACTATTTAATAATAATTAATACTACGCATACAATTTTATAATCTTATAAATCTAATTTATGTTTCTTTTTTAACAATCTACCTCTCGAGCTATATTCAGCTTGTGGCATTTCCTTTTCAGATTGATGGGCATCGTTATTTTTGGACATTACAGAGTTATGAGGTATGATAACATTCTTAGGACTACTGATTAAGTTTTCTATGTTAATCGGACTTTGTAAATTACATTCTTCATTAGTTTTTAATAAATCTTGACTTTCATATTCATTAAACTCATGAACACTTTCAGGTGACATTATTTCTTCAATGTTTACAAATACTGGAGAGGTTATTATCTCCTCTGAAACAATAGAATGATTTGACTCAACAGATAAGAAGGAATCAGAATCATTATTTTCTTTGCTTGTATAATTTGACATAGGACTTGACTCGTGAGTGAAGATAAATATACAATTATTATCCTCCTCTTCTTTTTGAGAAAATGATTTTGATTTCAACTTTGTTTTACATGAACTTGGAATTTTATGATCCATAGTTTGACCTGTTTCATTGAATTTGACTTCCTTGTTATGTGACTGTAACATATAGTTTGAATTATTATTATTTGACTTATGATCTAAACGAATATGTTGAGTATTTCTTCTGTAAGTTGTACCATGACAATCTTTTACAATAAATGATCTAGGAAATTTAGTTTTAGACACAATAGTACCTCTAGTCCATATGATATCTCTTGGATTTTTCTTAAAGTATATTTGTTGGTTATTATAAAATGTAGGATATTGTTTACAATTTCTGTTGTAATAAGCTTTTGTTTTATTTAAGTAATTTTGTTTCTTTACATTGTGCTCTGAGAATTTTACAATCTTAGGTCTTAAATCACTTACTTTATTAGGTAATTGAGTTCTTAAATTTCTTGACATTAGTAACTGTGCAGGTGAAGAGATATTTCCTCTGGGGCTATTTCTATAATGAAGTAATCCTAAGTATGGATCGGACCCTGATTCATCACATTTTCTTAATATGTTTTTTATGATTTTTACAGAAACTTCTGCGAGACCATTTGAACGTGACAAGTGTGGACTTGATACAATATGTTCAATATTCCATTCAAATAGAAAGTTCTTAAATTCTAATGAGTTATAAGGGGGACCTCCATCACTTAAAAGTTGTAATGGGATACCATGTCTAGCAAATATAGATTTCAAGTGTGTTATGACATTTAAAGTTTTACTGTCTTTATTCAAATTTGCTATTTCTATGTAGTTGGAATAAAAATCCACAACAATTAAATATTTTTTGCCTTTATATTCAAATAAATCTGTAGCTAGCTTTTGCCACGGAAATATTGGTTGTTCATGTGATAACATTGACTCTTTTGTTTTATTTGAAGAATAAATAGCACAAGTTTCACATTGTCTTACTTTATTTTCTATATCCTGGTTAATATTAGGCCAATAGACTACTCCTCTAGCCAAACATTTTGTTTTTTCTATACCTAAATGACCTTCATGTAAAATATTTAAAATTTCAGATCTCATTGAAATAGGTATAATGACTAAGTTGTTTTTGAAAATTATATCATTAATTACATGAATTTCTTCCTTGATGTTCCAATATGGTGATACTAAATTGTCACATTGTTCTTTACATTTAGGCCATCCCATTTTATAATATTCTTTTAATTTTTGTGATACTAAATCTTGATTTGTGTGATGTAAAATAATTTCAAGTTTTTGTTTTGTGATAGCTAAGTTAGAAGTTAATAAGTTAATATGAATTTCAACTTCATTGTCTAAATCATCTAGGCTGACTAATTCCTGATTTTGGTTAGTGTCCTTGATTGGAGCACGTGACAAAGTATCTGAAATATACATTTCTGTGCCTTTAGTATAAGAGACAATTAGGTGATATGCTTGCAAAGTTATCATCATACGTTGTAATCTTGTAGGGACTTCTGACATTGGTTTTTTAAATAAAGTGACTAATGGTTGGTGATCTGTTTCTACTTGAATAGGTATACCATATATATATTGATGGAATTTTTTGCAACCAAACACAATAGCATAAAGTTCTTTTTCTATTTGAGCATAGTTTATTTGACTTTTATTTAGTGATTTTGAAGCATATGCTATAGGATTTTTACCATGTAGTATTACAGCACCTACTGCATTTTTTGAAGAATCGACAGACATTCTTATAGGTTTTTTCATGTCATAATGAATAAGAACAGGTGATTGACATATTAATGACTTTAATCTTTTAAATTGCTGTTCATGTTGATCTAACCATTGCCAAATATTTTGCTTTTTTAACAAATCTCTCAAAATAGTAGTTTCTTCTGCAAGGTTTTGGATGTAGGAACCTAAATAATTAATCATTCCTAGGAATCTTTGGAGTTCTTTAACATTTGTTGGACTTGACATCTTAGAAATTGCTTCAACTTTAGTTTGGTCGGGTGACACACCATTTTTATTGAAAATATGACCAACATAGCGTATTTCAGCCATACCAAATTGGCATTTAGACTTATTGAATTTTAAATTTACTTCAGAAACACGTTTGAATAGTAATTCTAACCTTTCATTGTGTTCTTTTTCATTTGACCCATAGACAAGGATGTCATCGACAAAAATTATTATTCCTGGTAAGTCTCCAAATAATTGATTCATAGTTCTATGGAAGATTTCTCCACTGGAATTAATTCCATATGGTAATCTAAGAAATTTATACCTACCATAAGGTGTATTAAAAGTACATAAATCACTACTTTCTGAATCTAAACAAATAGTCCAATATCCAGAACTAGCATCTAATTTTGAAAAAATAGAAGCTCCGGCTACTTTGGATCTAAGGTCATCAAATGTAGGATAAGGATAATGAGGTCGCTTAATAGCTTCATTTAAGTTTCTAGGATCAAGACAAATTCTCAACTTGCCATTAGGTTTTTCAACTAAGACTATGGAATTGACCCATTTTGTTGGCTTTTCAATCTTTTCAATGACTTTTTGTTGTTCCATACTTTTTAATTCATCCTTAAGACGATTTTCTAAAGAATATGGTATTCTACGAACTGGACAAACTTTTGGTTGAACACTGAGATCAATATCTAAATGAGCTTTGTAGGGTAGACAACCTAAACCTTCAAATGTATGTGCGTACTTTGACACAATGTTTTGCACTGACCTGTAACTACCTTCAATTTTGAATATTCTTTTTACAATACCAAGTTTTTCACATGTTTTCCACCCAATTATTGGTATGCACTCACATTCTACAACGGTGAAGTACAGTCTTGCTGAAGATCCATTTTCAAATTTGCAATCAATAATACAAGTACCTAAGTTTGGCACTAGTTCTCCTGAAAAAGTATATATTTTATTATTTGTTCTAAACACATTAATATGATCCTGCGTACTAGACCTAATTCTATTAAGAATATGCTTTGATATGACATTTGTATCAGCTCCTGTATCTATTTGACATTTGACTTTGAAGTTATGGAAATAGACATCAATTTGCCAGTCTTCCGCATTGTTATGATTTTTATTAATGGAACCTATTACAAAATGATTATCCTGTGGATTTGATAATGACTGAATTGTACTTACTCTATGATTATTTTTACCATTGTTACCAGAATTATTGTTATTTCCTGAATTTTTGAAAAAACAGAATTTAGCAAAGTGGTTTTTCTTCTTACAATTACTGCATATCTTGCCTTCAGCTGGACATTTGTATTTGTGTACTTGACCACATCTCCTGCATATTTTATTGGCTGGTGATTTCAATCTTTGGTTGAAGTTATGTCTGCTTGATGATGATTTGTTCCTGTTGTAATAATTATTTCTGTCGTAACTAGTTTGTGAACGGCTTCTGTTATTTGTCCTGATAGCTTGTACTGATTCTTTGTTTTCGGTTTTACACATAAGTTTTGTTGACCTTTCTTGAGAGAGTTCTAGACTTTTTGCAATTTTCATAGCATTTTCAACTGTCAAGTTTTCTTCTTGAAGGAGTCGTTCCTTTATGTGTGTATTTTTCATACCAATGACCAGCATGTCTTTAATTAGAGAATCTTTTAGTGTTGCAAATTCACATGCGGTAGATAAGTTAGTGAGAACTGTGAGGTATTCCTCCAAAGTCTCGTCCTGTTTTTGCATTCTAGTGAAAAAATTGTATCTCTCGACTGTTACGTTTGTGTGAGGACTGAATTTATCATCAAATTTTTTCAAGATTTCTTCAATTTTTGTCTGTGTTCTGTCAATATTGAAACTATTGAATATTTCAAGCCCTTCATCTCCAATTGCATTTAATAAAATTGCTGTCTGTTTTGCGGTCGGAAATTTGTTGATTTCATTCGCATCCACGAAGATTTCGAAACGTTGTTTCCATTGCCTCCATTTCTCGGCAGCATTGTCGCCATTTTCTATCGTTAGTGGCCTCATGTTCGCAATGAACATTTTTTCTGTCATTATTATCACTTCTTATTACCTTCTGTGACCAATTCTGACACCATGTTGCCTTTGGGCTTGCCTGGGTTCTGGCGGAGTGGAGTGAGGTTCTTGAAATAAAGATGTCTTGATTTTTAATAATTATTTTATTGGGACACACGTCCATTTCCTAAGATCGGGTATGAGCTAGCCCCATAGACAATCTATTAGATTGTAGACATTCAATCATAGACATTCATAGACCATCATGCTACAGTATAGATTCATGAAAACGCTGTTATTGTAAGTTATCTGTGTTTCTGAGTCGTCAAAGTCCGTTAGGTGTCCGTTAGGCTCTATGTTCCCTTTTTTTGCCATACTTAATTGTAACATCTACATTAACATTAGAATTTCAATCGAATAGTTTCTGAGAAAACTCGACTTCTTCTGTTTGACAACATTTTCTTATTTGTGTATAAAATACCATGCATAGATTTCATTTGTTTATTATCGGTGAGTTTTGTTAACTTTTAAGCTCGGTCATGCGTGTATTCTCATATATCTCTAAAAAGAATATTAATTGAAAAGATAATACTTCTAAAACCAAGTTACCAGATTCACATTTTTATTTACACTCCATTGATAGAATAAATTTATACATTATCAAAATAAGCCTTCTTTTTGAGTACTGTATTTTAGCCAAGCCATTTTATGAGTGAAATCTCTCATGGTTATGGTCTAAGTAGTATCTCAACATTTGTTTTCCGTAGGTGATGATGAAGGCTGTACACCGACTCCTGGTCTTGGCCGAACATTGCCACCGGACCTTGCCGTGGTCTAAAAGTTTCTTCTGTTGGGAAAATCGGAACCCATCGACTTGCAACATTATGGTGCCTCTGCTGGACAATGTTTCTACTGCGTTGTCAGAAACATTAAACTTAAAATATGTTAAGTACCTATTTTTTTAACTAGATTATAAGAGCAGTGGTGGCCCAGTGGTATCGGCCGCGACTTACAGATTGTAGGTCGTGGGTTCGAGCCCAGGCAGGCGCTTTACTTTTTGTGAATTATTTCATCAACACTGCTCTCAAAACCGTAAAGAAAAACATCGTGAGGAAACCAGCATGTCCTAGAACTAAAAATTCGAAGACATGTGCCATCCACCTACCCGCACTGGGCCCGCGTGGTGGATGACGGCCCATTCCCTCTCACAGAGAGGAGGCCTGTGTCCCAGAAGTGAGAACATTAATAGGCTGATGTGATGTGATGCGAAGTATCTATATATTTGTTCAGTTCAAAATAAAACAATATGTAGGTACCTACTTAATCAGCGGGTTCTATATTTTCTACAGAATTTCAAACATATTGTCCAATATGTTTTCTAATGGTTATGATTTTGGCTGCTTCTCAAAATATGTTTATTATATGTGATGATGTAAGCTGTAAATTTCGTCCGTTGCCTGACAGAACATTGCCACCTGACTTTGTCTTGACCTGCTGCGTTCTTCTGCTGGTAAAATCGGAACCCTCCTACTTGCAACATCGCCGTACCTCTGTTTGACAATATTTCCATGACTGTGAAACAATTTATGTATTAAATTTGGTTTTTAGATATTTGTTAAAAATCCATATAATAATTCTGACTTAATAATATTTATAATTAATGTTAATAATATTGATATTTATAGGTATCTTATTACCAAATGATACTCAACTGAATCAATAGTGCATATTAATCTTTTTCTTGACATTGTGTTACGTGCATCATTTAGGTTGACAGCCAAACTGATAAGCAGATTCATAATTAAAATTCTTCAGAAATTTTGAATTAAGGATCTGCTTATCAGTGTATCCACCACACACCGCAGTGTAACCATATGTTATCAATCAGATGACTAAAGAGTTTTTTTATATATAAAAAAAAAACGCCCAAGTGCGAGTCGGACTCGCGCACGAAGGGTTCCGTACCATTATCGCAAAAAAACACCACGGGGAGCCCCACTTAAATATTTATTTTATTCTGTTTTTAGTATTTGTTGTTATAGCGGCAACAGAAATACATCATCTGTGAAAATTTTAACTGTCTAGCTATCACGGTTCATGAGATACAGCCTGGTGACAAACAGACAGACGGACCGCGGAGTCTCAGTAATAGGGTCCCGTTTTTACCCTTTGGGTACGGAACCCTAAAAAGGACTATAATGTTCTGGAGTTAGCATGTTTATTAGTTACGCGTTATACTGCAACTTCGGCAGACCAGTTACTGTTCCATAAGCTGCGTAGTGTAGTTTGTTTTGGAACCCAAATTATGCAAGCACGTCTTATTCGGGATCAAGTTTTAGTTCATAACAAAACAAAAATAAAGCAAAAGATCTACATTTACATACTTGAAAACTTCTAACTTATTGGTTCGTGGTTATGTATCAAGTTGCTTTTCAAGAGTTTCTTCCCACATGTAAGCAGTACAATTAGTCCTGGACTTGACAAAACATTGCCACCTAACTTTCCCGTAGGCTGCTGCGTTCTTCTGCTGGGAAAATCGGAACCCTCCTACTTGCAACATTACGAAACCTCTGCCTGACAATATTTCTCGAACTGTAAAATAAAATGCAATTTATTTGGTTGTCTTTTATACATAAAAGTATTGCTGTTGTAATTCTGAAATTACAACAGCAATACTTATAATATTAATAAATTTTGAAATTAATTGAAATCTGCGGCACTCTATTACACGACAAAGTGATTATTTTCATACAGATTTATTTTTAAAACTAGATTAATCTAAAATTATTCGGCAACTTAAATTTACTCAAAAATCGTCTTGGCCTAACATGCAATACCCAAGTAAAAAATAAAGAAATAGTGTAAAATTTACTTAAGTAAAACTTTTCTTAATATAAAAAATCAAATTTAACCTACTAACTTAATTTTTTTTAAGTAATTTTTATTATATATCTTAAAACATAAACAAAAAAAATCTAAAACAAGCTGACAGATATTTTAGTCAGTAAAGAGTTGGCAAACGCTCTTAGAATTATTCAACTTTCCGGTAGAAAGTGAAGTCATATGAGAAGACTGTCCTGGGAAAGAAGAAAGAGACCATAGATAAATAATCTGAAATCATTAACCTTTAAATTTTTCTCGTTTTATATTGTATCGTATCTTTACCCGACTGCCGAAGGAGGGTAATGTGTTTATCAGTCTATGTTTGTATGTATGTTTGTTCCTATGTGGCGTTCCAGAGACCAAACGCGTTGGCCGATTTTGATGATTCATACGTCAATCGATTCGTCCGTAACCTTGCGAGTGTCACTGGCTACATTAAAATAGAAAAATGGCGACTTTTGGGCGCCATATTGTGGAGGGCCAATTTTCTTTTTTATTCCAAACCCATCGTGTGGGGTATCAAAATAAAGGGTTTGAAGAGGTGTTTTCAAAAATATATAATACTGATATGTTTAAATGTACCTAATTCGAAAAAAAAAAAAACTAAAAAGTTATAAATAAAAAAAGTTAATTAAAAAAAACAAAAAAAACGACTGCTTAAAAAGCGATCTAAAAAGACGTTAACAAGAAGAAAATCATGCTGTGCAGTCGGAGGATACATATTCGCGAGCTGGCTGACCAAAACCAGATGTATCCTCCGACTGCCTGCTGCCTTTGTATAGAATCTTTTACCGATTGTTTTGTGAATGTGTGAACATTGTAGGCCATCTAGATTTCTAGAAGCTTGTTAACATTTCATAACTCTTATCTCGTTTATACAAACTTTTTTCTTTTTTTAATTTCTTACGACTTATTGTCGGGCCTACGTTGTCCCCCCATAACTGACCCCGGTAACTATCGACCGGTATCGGTCTTACCCGTTATTTCGAAAATATTCGAACAAGTATTATACAGCCGCCTAGACGAGTATCTAAGAAAAAATTCCTCATTGATCAACAATACGGTTTCCGTCCTAAATCAAGCACTCTCACAGCCTCAGTAGATCTAATAACGAAAATAAAAACTCATATTGACCAAAAAAACATTGTTGTAGGTATTTTCATTGACTTAAAAAAAGCGTACGATACAGTAAGCCATCAAAAGTTACTACAGAAATTAATCAACATAGGTATTTCAGGCAGCGCCCTCAGTATGTTCATTTCATATTTACAAAATAGAAAACAAGTCGTTAAGATAGATAACTTCAACAGCTCGATGCAAAACGTAACATACGGCTGTCCGCAGTGCTAAATTATTAGTTCACTAGCTTTTACCCGCGGCTTCGCTCGCATAAAACGTAGAAAAGGAAACACAGAGTAGTAGTACAAAAATAGTGTATTTTGCGTTACATAAAATGCAGTAGGTACTAATTTGATTTTTGATTCTTATAAATATTGTTTAGGTCGTCAAAAGTGTGGAAATGGGTTCTGAGCACAGAATTGTAATTTTTAATAACTTACTTTAACACAGTCGTGTAAACAATATTTTTAGTTTTACCATCTTTTGCTAAAACATATTGATTATTATTTATTTATTTATGTATTCTTTATTGTACACCAGAACATACAGTATAGTAGTGTAGTAGTAGTATTATGTGGACTTGATACTCGTGAACACGCTACATATAGTTGCCCATGGGAAAATCAGTTTTTTTCTAAATGCACTCCTGCAACTTTCAGTGTTTGCTCTTGAGCTTTATTTATGGTAATCGCGAATTCGTCCAGATTTCTCATTAACAGGACTGGGACACCAACTTTCAGCCTCAACGTATGGGACGGTACCCCTGATAATTCTAAAGAGTTAAGAAACTCTATAGGGTAGAGTTTCTCACCCTGAAGAGTTTCAGGGTGAATCACTCTGCTGCCATTTGTTTCAAGCTTGCTTGGAAGCATGTATTATATTTTCTTATTCTTGAAAAGCTTGCGAGGTATATCCACAGCATAAAAATATCCCCCTAATAAAAATAAGCAGTAGAATATTATAAAGTTTTGCTTAAATTACCACTTTCTTAGACACTGACAGTAAGTTGACTTTTTCAAATTGACACTCAAATCTTTCATAAACAATTATAACATGCCTACAGCCGAATAAGAAGGACGCCATAAAAAGAAGTTTATATAGTACATATTATTTTCATATTTTATAACTACTCCACCCCATTTCTGCCGCACCTTGTTTTATACAAAAAAGTAGTATGTCCATCCCAGGGTCTCATACTATCTGCATACCAAACTTCATCTAAATCGGTTCAGTGGTTTAAGCCATTATAAGAAGTTTCATACAAATCTAACCCACCCCCCTATTTCTTCCGCTTTGTGTTTTATGCAAAAAAGAAGTAGCCTAAGTCCTGCCTAGGGTCTCAAACTATCTTCACACCAAATTTCATTTTAATCGATTCAGCGGCTTAAGCCATAATAAGAAGTTTCTTTCAAAATTAACCCCCCTCCCATTTCTCCCCCTTCGCATTTTTTGCAAAAAAAAGTAGCCTATGTCCGTTCCAAGGTCTCAAACTATCTTCTTACCAAATTTCATCTAAATCGGTTGAGCGGTTTAAGCGTGAAAAGGTAACAGACAGACAGACAGACAGACAGACAGACAGACAGACAGAGTTACTTTCACATTTATAATATTAGTATGGATTATTATTCCTGATCTACATAAATAACATTAATAATCTAGAGCTGACAGGTTACAGGTTATATGCGGACGATACCTGCCTTTTTTACTTCGGTAAATCTCTGCAACACATTATAACCGATGCGCAAAGGGCCTGCTCAACGAATGGTTAAAATATAACTTACTGACGATTAACACCTTAAAAACATCATTTATGATTTTTGCTGCAAAAAATAAACCACTACCGGAGTTCCCACCTCTGCCGATCAACGGAGAAACAATCAAACGATCAAGTCACGAAAAATATCTCGGACTGAGATTAGATGACAAACTTACTTGGAAACTGCGCATCGATCATGTTAAAACAAAGTTAATATCACTATTAGGAGCGTTACGAAAACTTACAAAATGTATACCGAAAAAAGTATGCCTAACTCTCTAGTAAAATCAAAACTCGAATACCTAATCGAAGTGTGGGGATCAGCCGCTAAATATAATCTAAATCCACTACAAAAAACACAAAACAAAATTATTAAAGTATTATTTCACTATCACTATCCAACAAAAAAACTATACGAAAAAACTAACCTGCTAAATCTCACATAACTATACACATATTACACCTGCATTCTCATAAAAAAAATCACCACGAATTCCGTTCAATCAAACATAAAATTACATAAAAGAACAATAACATACAACACAAGAAGTAAAAACAAATTCCAACTAGCAACTGCATGTGCACGGACTAATTATGGTAAAAAAACATTATTAGTGGAGGGAGCACAGCTGTTTAATGATTTACCGGAGGATATAAAGAGGTATAATAATATTAACATATTTAAGAGTAAACTAAAAAAACATGTATGTACCCTATAAAGTCGCCAACGCGCCAGAGGCAAATATTATATAAATTTTTTGTTACTGGTTAAATATAAACACTTACATACATCAACTAACTACAAAACAACACCTGCTACGATCCTCACATACTCCGCTTACGTTCTTGTGAGTACTACACACCTGACTTTTCTGAAGAACATCACCAACACGCAACACCACCGTTGCTTTTGGTTAATTTCTCTTATTTCTTTAATCCTGTGAGTCGAATAAACAACTTGTACGACTGGGTAAAAAAATATAAAAATTCTGTATATTCATTATTTATTAAAATGGGCATACACATCGGATATACAAAGGTTTTAAGAATTTTATATTACATAATTTGACTGATGTACATCGTAACTTATCATGGAATTGTAAATCCTTTTAAGTAATCTTTTGTAATAAGTACATTTAAATCATTTAATATCTACTATTTTTTTTTTTTATGTGTTTGCTCTTAACTCTAGAACCACCACCTCTTGATTATTACCAGACTGTTCTAGTATTGTTGTTTATTTTTATCTAAACTTATTTAATGTACGATCGGTACTGATTCTGAAACATTACTACATAGATAGCATGTACCGTATGTACACGAACGCATGGTCGCGCCGACAGAGGGCGGTTTTCGATTTCGCCATACAAAAGAACGCGACGGTAGCGCGAGCGCGCGGTTTTCGCGTTGTATTAGGATAACGCTTTAGGGAACACTTACACCTTGTTACAAGTTCAAAAATTTTTTAAATAAGTAACTTTATTCCGACCAAGTTATAGTTCTAATTACAAAAACTGGTCTTAAACTGTCAATTAAATTTATTTCGTCAGTTCAATTCATTTCATCAATTCAATTCAGTTAATTTCATTTAGTAATTTATTTGTATTAAGAACATTACGTTAACTAGATTAGTGCTTGTTTTGTAATAAAACAGATAGTGTATGTGGTTGAAGATTTGCGGTGCTCGGTGATGATCGATGATGACTTACAAGGTTAAGTATGATTGTGACCTAAACCATTCTTAACTACTTTCCCGTCATGGGTTGTGATGAAGGCCTTACACTTGAAGCGATTTCTGTAGCCACACCGCCACCTTATTTTTGATCCCGTAGCCTTCTCCTTGTGAAAACGGAAGCCTTCCACCACTAATATTGGGTTACCTCTATTTGATGTGTAAGTTGTCACTAAAAGGAAAACAAATATTTTTTTATTTAGTAGGTTAACCAAGGTGAGAAGAAAAATAAACAAAAAGTTATATAGTAACACTAGCAATTTCTTCCTGTATCGTGGCTGCGTTTACAAACATATAACACTCAGAGCCGGAACAACTATCTGTAGGTCATACAAATATTGGTTCCGTGCGGGCATCGAAACCGCGTGGAACCAATATTTTTTTATATACTTAAACGTAAAGAGACACCTGTTTCATTTCTTTGTTTCAGAGAAATACAGCCAGATTGTTTACTGTCGTGTAGAAACAGCGGTAGAATAACTCCGGTTTACTGGGGCTGGGTGTCTTCCATGGGACTTGGTGAACTTATAGAAGTTGGTGGCCGCTTTAATAGTCACCAATAACTGGCAATATTAGATACCACTTGCCACAAATTAAAGAAAGAGATGGTGCTTCATTCGCTATTAAGAGGCACCACAGCACTGTCCACAGAAACTGTTGTTATCATAATTTCTAAGAAAGTTTTTCAAACAATGAATAAGCAGGTCTTTTTTTCCCGGCTGCAAGGAAAGGGTTATGTTTTTCGCGTGTATATTGTATGTTTGTATGTAATATTCTTTATAACCTCGTATCTTTCAAACCACTTGACGGATTTTTATAATTAAGACATCGTTAGATAAGTCTTGGCCGCCCAGTGTTCTAAAGTTTCTAGATAAGTTCCGTTAAAAAAAAAGAAACATGGCGGCTTTTGGGCGCCATGTTGACACTTTATTTAATACTAGCTTTTACCCGCGGCTTCACCCGTTTATAAGTGTTTTATCATCCCAAGGGACACACTACCGGAATAAAAACTATCCTATGTCCTTCTCAGGGTCTCAAACTATCTTCATACTAAATTTAATCTAAATTTCGTTAATCGGTTTAAGCGTGATCAATTAACAGACGGAGATACTTTCACATTTATAATATTAGTATGGATTATAATATTGTATACTTTATCGTACACCACATTATAAAAAACAAAAGGAAAATAAAAACTAAAAAACAGTATTATCGCATTATGCGATCTCTTCCAGACAACCTGGAATGGTTAGTAGACTTTTTAGGTTCCGAGGGCAGAACCAGAGATTCATCATCATAAATGAATTCATTCATAGATGTAACAATTTAAAATACGATTTTCTAAAACTTTATCATTATCGTGGAGGCCAAGCTAGTCATGGTTGTGTTGTAGCAATGTTTTGATGACGGTCTCGCCCACTTGAGTCTTGGGGCTTATTATGATTGTAAAAGTGTTCACCCCCAATCACCAATATAGTATATATATATATGAGTTAGTATTTTTTCCAATAAAACTGAGAACAAAACAAAACCACACTTGAATTACACTTTTCAATAATAATTTTTTTTTTAAAGAATTTTTCAAATAGGTGCAAAGGAGATTAACCACCCAATACACACAAACTGACGATTATATCTGAAGAATATCGATTTTAAATTTAAATCCCACGTTATATTTAATATCCTTAAGTAACAATACATCTATCAGACTGCACTTTCTGGACTGTAACGCAAAGAAAAGAACCAAAGATAAGGACAAAAAAAAACACAAGAGAACAAAAGAATAAATCGATTTCTTCGCAAGACAATGACTTGTTATCTCTGTTTCATTTGAATAATTGTCTAATAAACCTTACCTACGTACGGTACCTTTTTCATTGTAGAAACCTTATGAAACGATGATTTACGCAAATAGGAATTATGCAGATTACCAGAGAAAAGTAGGACGGCGGACTGAATAAAAAAACAAAGTAAAAAATCATAAAGTATACACATGTAATATTATCTAATGTAATAAACTATTGTAGATAAACATTACTCACAATTAAACAATGTAAAAAAAAATGTGTTTTATCCACCATTTCTCCACATCCTAAGTAATAATAAATGTGAATAACTACAGTTATTCACATGATTCTTTCAGTAAGTCGATGCTACAATTTCATATACACTAACAACTACTACTGTTACTTGTGTAACTATATTGTAACACTTATACACTAAAACCGAAATTTAAAACATTGGTTAGGATATTTAACTATTGGTTGAATTAACAACGGATCAAAAAACCGATTCTTAATGGAGCTACCAAACCGTCAATTTTATTATCCGAAACTGGAATGTGCACAGTATCGGCATACATAAAACGCTAATCTGTATGTAGAGATGCAATGTCTCCTATGCTCTAAGAATTATTGCATATTTATTGCAACAGAGAGACATGTCTTCAATCACGGGACGGTTGCCCCGACAGCGTTCGATTCAGATTCTCTTCAGCTATTTAGAATCTATTAGCACTAGTGTGAGCTAGTGGGTCATGGAACCCCCATACTCGGACGACGGCGTTGTCCATAGTGTGCAGGGACGCTCTGCAGCCAGCCTTTGCTTTGACGCACACCCATCGTGTCTTGCTTCCGTACTTCTTGACTCGGTTAAATCGGTACTGACCGATCATGATGACGGGGTTACCTCGCTGAGATTTTGCGAAAACAGGGTTTAGATTCAGATCTGAAAATATTATATTGTTTTGTACCTAGTTGTGAATGAATTAATGGTTATAGACAGAATAAGAACAGAAAATAATCCATAACTCTTTACAAAAACATTGTTATAGAAAGAAAGTAAAAATCCATTTATTCCCTTACAAATTGGAAAAATGCAGGCAGGACATATCCTAGCCATGTACACCGGGTACAGATTGCCAAGAAGTATGAACGGATTATTAATGTTACTCATATCTTCTACTGATCATAATTATGCCAACACATTTGACGGCTATCAAAACTGATAGACGCTTACTGATAAGAACAATGGATTATTTAATACCTGTAACATTACTGATTTATCAGCATTTCTTTTTTTATTATAGATAGGCTCGCGCTTGATCACTATCTCACCTGTTGTGATCGACGGTGAGTGCAGATGACAAATGCTCTGTAGATATCAGGTTCACCAAACTAGTGAGACTAGAAATGAAATCCTCAAAATCAGGCGAAAGGGTATTACCATAAGAAATTAAAGAAACAGTTTGAAAATGAAATGTTTATTAGCATTAGAATGAAATGTTTAATCAATATAAGTACTAAAACTAGTTATATAAATCTCTACATGATCTAAGGCGAATCTTACAGTAAGTAGATAAGCAACTTGTGACGTAGTCAAACAATAAGGAATAAATAAACTGTTTGGGGAAGAATTTGTATTTGATTTGTTCACAGTAATTTGACAACTGATGATATAGATCTGCTCGTCGAAGGTAAAGACTGGTTAAAGATAAATGCTAATGCTGAGACAGCCCTCAGGCGGGTCATGAGCTGGTTGGTCAGTAATAACCTTTTAACTCTAAATGTTAAGAAAACTAAGTTTGTTGCATTTAGATTGAGGACAACTTCTCTGCCCCCAGCATCTTTTTCAATTCGGGCTCACATGTGTAATACTAGCCAGGAACGAGGCCGTGTCTGTAGTAAAATTGCACGAACACAAAACTTAAAGTATCTTGGCATAGTAATTGACGAAGTCCTAAGCTGGCACGAGCAAGTTGCGTCTACAGTTGGTAGAGTCCGAAAGATATTGTATATTTTTTGATATTTAAGATGTATTGCAAACCTAGACACTCTGAAATCAATTTACTTTGCTCTTGTTCAGTCTATTCTAGATTATTGTATCCCAGCTTGGGTTGGAGTGGCAAAAACTATAATTCTACTTCTAGAAAGATCTCAAAGATCCGTCTTAAAGGTAATGCTATCTAAACCTATCCGCTATCCCACTTTTGAGCTATACAGACTCTGCAAAGTGCTCACGGTCCGACAACTTTTTGTGAGGCAAGTTATTCTTAAGAAACATGCGCAACTTCTCCATTTAAGCTCAATATGCTCTTCAATAAAATAAATGAGGAAATAAATATTAACCCTCTTCCACTACGAAAATGCAAAACCCAAGTCTCTACGTACCTACAAATTCGCACATATGAGGAGACTGAAAATCTTCTTAAGGTTCTGTCATAGTCCCCACTCTTCCACCAGCAAACTCACTGATATTTCGTCTACTCACATTACGCACACACACACTGTCTTTCGCACACTTTAACTCATACTCACACTCAGATCTCTCTCATCCACACACTCTTAATTACACTCAACTTAGATACTCTTTAATATACCCACGCATACACATGTCTATCTTATATTAATATCTATTTATTGAAGGATTGATCTGTATTTCATTATAATATTTTATATTATATTAGATTTGTTTTGATTTTGACTTTGATTTTTAATAATTGATTTTTATTATTGTTTTTCTAATGTTAGCGTATTAGTTTAATTTTCAATTAATGGCTTAAAGTCAAATATTTTTGTTCTTCAAGTGTTGTGCTTGATTCGGATTTTACTTTAAAAAATTGAATTTTAATTTGTAATTGGAAAAGGGCTCCACATCGATGTCAATGGGAAACGTGCCCAGAACGCTGGCAGCATTGCCACGTTGAATGGCAATGCTGATTATCTGGCTGAAGAAAAGGCCATCGAGTGTTTCGAGACATAAGTAAACGGTTAGTCGACTGTTCGCGTGACCAGAGGGATCAAAGGCCGATTTTTTTTTTTTTTTTTACAATTTATTATGAAGTTCAATGTATCCAAATCGTCTAAACGAAATCATTAAACAGACATTCAAAATATTTTTGTCACCTCACCAACCTTAAACATTAATAATGTATTAATTTTAGGAACTAAGGGGAAACTATAATACAGAAAATAGGAAAAAATTTCTAGAAAATATCATAATAACTAATTAGCTACCATTTACAGTACATTTAGAGTACACACATTTAAGTGATAATGATTTACCCTAAAATTGCTACATGTCAGTGTTGAATACAGATCATCACCAGACTTACTGCAAATTTAAATGATTAACCACTTAACAATAATTATTATACCAGATTGTTACTGTCTCACTGCAGGGCAAAGCATTCTTCTCATACAAAGCACAAGTATGTGTGATTAAAACACGCTTACTCGATGCGTGTTGGCGATTTTAGATTTAGTAACTAGATATACTTCCAGGTTGCCGTAAGACGCAGTTTTTCCTCACCGTTGTCAACAATGTGCAGTTTATCCTGGTCACTTAACAATAAAAAGAAAAATTCAGGTGCACTTACTTTATTAAAAGCACATTAAGTTAATAAGACATCACATATTACAACATGTTAAAAAAAAAATTTCTTTGCTATAAATTACACGATTTAACTAGGCAAACCGTAAGTCTTGGTTTCAAAGATTCTTGGTCTTATTTTGTTACATTACGACAAAAACAAATCATCAAAAGTTCAAAAGAACAACACATTCTGCACAGGGGTAATCCTCATATTGCCAAAAAAGAGACTTGTCTAAGTAATTAAGTTAGCGACCTCACTTATAGCTTGACACGATTCGATTTATAATACTCGTATGCGATTAGACCGATTACAACTTGTTTTTTTTTGCTGATAGGATGTCACTATGTCTAGAATCCCTAATCGCTTGAAAGAAACCCTTATAACAACTTTCATATTACACAAAACTTAATTGACGATAACATTGTCAACGGTAGTTATGGCTGCAGTACACCCGTTCTTCTTCTTGATGCAAGTCCAGCGAACCTTGGACCCCCAATACGCGTGTTTGCTAAACCGCCACGGTCCTATCTGTACCACAAGGTTCCCGCGTTGAGATAGGTCAAATTTGGGCGCTGAAGTTTAATCATAAACATTGTACCAAGCACCATCTTTTTTACATGTTTAGGGTTCCGTACCACGAAAGGAAAAAACGGAATCCTTAAAGGATCACTTTGTTGTCCATCCGTCCAAGACTTTTTCAGCAAAGCGTGGAGGTATCAAGCTGAAATTTATATCAAAAATCAAACTTCTGAGCCAACGCAATCAAAAGAAACAGCAATTTAAGCCGCATATTTTCAAACTCGCAACTACTCGCAAGGGAATCAAAACCTACAGGGTACTTCCCGTGAACTCAGAATCTTGAAATTTGGTACGAAGCAAGTTCTTATAGCACAGATAAAGGAAAAATTGCGAAATCCGTTAATTTTTAGTTACATCATATAATAAATATATATTTAATCATATTAAAATTATTATGCAAAAGAATGTTTCAGACTTATCAATTGAATAACTACTACGCGATATTACATAGCTGGTAAAAAGGCAGAGGCCGACTAAGTATTAGTACGTAGGTATTTCCTTTGGATTAAGTATTTACAATCCCATCGCACTATTCCCAAACCACAGCAACTCCTGAAAACCAGGATCAACAGTGGCGACTACCAGAAAATCGCCGAGACAATGAAGGTCGACGAAGTCCTGGTGAATGAATTTAACTGTTTTGGATCCTGCAACGAAATTAATCAGAAAAGAATAAAGGAGGAGTAGAGAAAAATAAAACCACTTTCCTCCATATCAAGCAGCAGACAGAACAAAAAAGGGCAATAGGCACAAAGGGGTCGTTTACAACTGCGATGAGCCTAGTTGCCTTGCACCACGGATAAAAATTAGCATTAATATAATGGGTCCTAACATTGTGAGCTGCTATATTTGTTTCCAATAATAGGTATGGCAAAAACGCTTGAACGCATGGAAATGTGTTCTAGTTTCCACAAGATCCGTATAGTAAACAACTCCACTATTCAACATAATATTGCGTTCATTCTGCCAAAGAATACACTCCCATAAGATATGATGTGCAGATTTTACATATTCGCATTCAGATGTACAACACTGACGGAAAATAATTTACTTTAAAAGTTACCATGCCCTGTGAGAAATTGGGCAACACAGTGATCCCGCAGTCAAACTGTATGTGCAGTTTTGCGGGAGTGTGCGTAGCTTATAAGTCTACTCTGTATTTTTAATAAAATAAAATAAATAATAATAATAATACCTCCAGCCACATCCTGGCCAGCCGCACGCGAACGGATGGAAATAATTGGTGGAGGTGTCGGCCCTTGATGGAATTATCCCAATGCAATGTAGGCATTGCCATTCGGATAAAAGTTCCTCCCAGACGTCAATATGTGGTTTAAATAATCTAGAGATTTTCTCACGGTCACTCCGCGTTAAAAAATCCACGTCCATGTTCTCTCATGTGGAATAATACATTGCAGCACGTCGCTGCACTTCAAGGTCAACCGGAAGTACACCAGCAAGTACCGGTAAGGCCTCAGTACTCACCGTCCTGCATGCTTTGCATAAGAATATCAAAGCTAAACGCTGACTTTGAAGTAATTAGGAATCGGATTAGGTATATGGTATCTTATCACCAATATATTCAACTTGGGTTAGTAACTTCCAACTACGAAGTATTACGTAGCAGGCCGTTAGTGTTGTGGTCCCTGATTGTGATCAGTTGGTAAACTTCAGCTTTCAATAGGTTCAAAAGTTTGCTTAATTTTTTGTTTAAGGTTATGTAAGTTTTTGGAAACAAATCAAATAAAACATGCTAATTTTCTAACGAACTGTAATAGTAGTGAAGTGAGTGATAACATATTATTATAATAATATATTTAGTCGTTACGGTCGCAGTAGGAAAACCCTAACAACAATGGAGAACACCAAATAAAGTAGTTAAGAATTTGCTATCCTACAGTGACTCCTTCTGGTTTTGGTCAGCCAGCTCGCGATTATGTATCCTCCGACTGCACAGCATGATATTTTTCTTGTTTACGTCTTTTTAGTTCGCTTTTTAAGCAGTCGGGTTTTTACCCGACTGCTTAAAAAGGAGGAGAGGAAGAGAGGGTAATGTGTTTATCAGTCTATGTATGTATGTATGTTTGTTCCTATGTGGCGTTCTAGAGACCAAACGCGTGGGCCGATTTTGATGGTTCTTACGTCAATCGATTTGTCTTAATCCCGCGAGTGTCACTGGCTACATAAAAATTGGCAAATAGGAAATAGCGTTTCTTGGGCGCCTGTGGGGGCCCAATTTTTGTTTAGGAGAGCAAACTTTATCAGTAGAAAACAATAATTTAAAAAGTGCTTTTTGTACCTATCATGAAAAATCATTCTAGTTTCGTCCTTCATTATCACAGTTCGTTCAATATCCACTAATCACTTCACTTCACACGCTAGTGGTTGTGCCACCCATTGAGCTTGACGAGGCGGTCGTTGACGGTGACGGCCACGCACCGGCAGCCACTGGACTTTCTCGCCGTGCACTCCCACCAAGTCTTCACACGACGCGCAAGCTTCTTAGTGAACCGATAGTTGCCCCAAGTTATGATGGGGTTCCCGAACTTTGAGACCCCGAATACAAGAGGATTTACAACCGGCGCTGTAAAATTTAAAAAAATATTTAGTCTACGTTTAGAACTCCCATGTTATATTTAGTCACTATGTAGAAATTAATATATAATTATGCATTACAATTGAAACACTATGGGACAGTGACAACACCCCTCAATAAGGTGGGGTAGATCGTGGAATAGTGTCATCCATAAACAAATGAAAAACGCACTTGAACGACAATATAGAAAAACAATTTATTTCTAAACAAAATTTATTGTATACAATTACAAATGATGTTACATATCAAGTTGCATTTAGATTATAAATCGTTTTACAACAACATTCTTCTTACCACTGATATCATCATCATTTCAGCCGAAAGACGTCCACTGCAGGACATAGGCCTCTCCCAAGTGTCGCCACAATTACCGGTCCCATGCACCTCGCATCCAGCGGATCTCCGCAAACTTCACCAGGTCGTCGCCACACTACCACCGAAGGTTAGCTATTCTTCGGGCTATGTTGCTAACCTTGGATCTCTTGCGGATGTCTTCATATCTGATTCGATCACGCAAGGAAACTCCGAGCATAGCCCTCTCCATTGCCCTTTGGGTGACTTTAAGCCTTCTGATGAGGCCCATTGTGAGCGACCACGTTTTGGCTCCGTCAACAACTAACATTGTCTGTAGGTTAACTCATAATTTCATAACAGTGGTTTCATGCCTTTAAGGTTCCATACCTATATGGTACAAAAATACCCTTGTGGATCGATACGAGCGCCTTTGTACCCGTATAATTAAGTTATTCTTATAAAAGAGACGTGTAACTTTTATGATGTACATTATAGTATATTCTCCTATTTCTGTATTTTTATTTTTTATTACCTTTTTTACAAAAAAAACAGCAATGAAAACAAAATTTAAAAAAATACCGGCCAAGTGCGAGTCGGACTCGCGCACGAAGGATTCCGTACCATTATCGCAAAAAACGACAAAAAAATCACGTTTGTTGTATGGGAGCCCCCCTTAAATATTTATTTTATTCTGATTTTAGTATTTGTTGTTATAGCGGCAACAAAACTACATCATCTATGAAAATTTCAACTGTCTAGCTATCACGGTTCATGAGATACAGCCTGGTGACAGACGGACAGACAGACAGACGAATCGCGGAGTCTTATTAATAGGGTCCCGTTTTTACCCTTTGGGTACGGAACCCTAAATACAAAAAACCCGGCGAACTAAAAAGGCATAAACAAGAAGAAAATCATGCAGTGCAGTCGGAGGATACATCTGGTTTTGGTCAGCCAGCTCGCGAATATGTATCCTCCGACTGCAAAGCAGGTTTTTTGATATTTTTAAAAAACTTATTTTATACAGGGTGTCCCAGAAATCGACGTCAAGCCGTAAATGGGTGATAGACCAAGTTATAACAGTTCTCAGAAAAATACGAAAAAAAATCTATCTCAAGTTTTTAAAAAATTATGTTCACTTTAAAAATTTACTAAAAAAATCAATCCCTGTAATGGTTCTTTAACTCCAATTGCTACAAATCCCATAATTTATCAAAAAAATTTATTATTATGTAATCTTGAATAATGCTTGTGTAGATTTTTGCCTAAAATTTAAAGCCAACTCCTCGTACTTAGAAGAAAATTAAACTTTTTCAAAACCAAATTATTCAAATTTACTGTTTCGCCCAACTTTAACTGACTGTACTGAAAAAAAAATGTACTACGCTAGTTTGGCAAGTAACATGAAAAATTGGCGCATTTAATAAGGATTCAAAAATGGTGTAACACTTGCTAGATTACGTTTTCAATAATTGGTCAAAATTTTTTTTGTAAATAGTATCGGTTTTTACCCAAAATGTCCATACTTCCTTAAAATGACTTTAGCTTACCTAAAGCTTTGCTAAACTCCGTTTCTAGTTCGATAGAGACGGAGAGAGTCATTTTACGAAGTGTGAGCGAGATAAGAAATCGAAATTTTACGTAATTTAAGAGCAAAGTTATGATAGTGATTCAACCTTTTTACTTTAAGTCAGGACCAGTTTTCTCATCTTAGAAAAAAAAAACAAATTATCAGATTTAATTTTTTTTTATTACAATAAATGTTCAAACTGCCTTCCTTCGACGGCAATGCAAGCACGACATCTTCTTAAAAAAGATCTGGTTATTTTCCGGGCAAATCTTCCCCTATTTACCATGACAACGGCTTCCGTTATTCTTTCCCGCAGCTCGGCTAAATTCTCTATTGTTTTTGAGTACACTTTCTCTTTTACCGCACCCCAGTAAAAAAAATCTAGGGGATTTAAATCAGGCGAACGGGGTGGCCACAAGATTGTCCCACCGCGCCCTAACCACCTGAGCGGGTATTCTTCATCAAGATGTTCTCTTACTAAACGGGCATAATGCGCTGGGCAGCCATCTTGCTGGAACCACATTTCCCTGTAAACGTTCAGTGGCACGTCTTCTAATAAATCTGGTAAAGTATTTTGAAGAAAATCCAAATAAACTGCGCCATTCAAAATCTCTGGCAGCTCAAAAGGTCCAATTATTTTGCCATTTAGTATCCCGGTCCACATGTTTACTTTAAATCGATACTGTGACTTATCTTGCCTCATCAAATTTCACCAATTATTGAAAACGTAATCTAGCAAGTGTTACACCATTTTTGAATCCTTATTAAATGCGCCAATTTTTCATGTTACTTGCCAAACTAGCGTAGTACATTTTTTTTTCAGTACAGTCAGTTAAAGTTGGGCGAAATAGTAAATTTGAATAATTTGGTTTTGAAAAAGTTTAATTTTCTTCCAAGTAGGAGGAGTTGGCTTTGAATTTTAGGCAAAAATCTACACAAGCATTATTCAAGATTACATAATAATAAAAAAATTAGATAAATTATGGGATTTGTAGCAATTGGAGTTAAAGAACCATTACAGGGATTGATTTTTTTAGTAAATTTTTAAAGTGACCATAAATTTTTAAAAACATGAGATAGATTTTTTTTCGTATTTTTCTGAGAACTGTTATAACTTGGTCTATCACCCATTTACGGCTTGACGTCGATTTCTGGGACACCCAGTATATAACTTTTTACATATAAACATATTATTTTTTAAATCACCTCTTAAAACCCTTTATTTTGATACACCACACAATGGGTTTAGAGGAAATAAAATAATTGGGCCCCAACAATATGGCGCCCAATTTCCGCCATTTTTATGCTTTCTTTTAATGTAGCCAGTGACACTCGCAAGGTTGAGGTTGAAATGTTTGACATAAGAATCATCAAAATCGGACAACGCGTTTGGACTCTGGAACGCCACATAGGAACAAACATACATACACTGATAAATACATTACCCTCCTTCGGCAGTCGGGTAAAAACGCTACCTATCGGCTGATTTCCTGAAGTTCACGGTAAAAGTCAACGCCACCGTCTAGTACCAACACGTGCCGCGCCTTTTATCTTTGTTGA
This sequence comes from Anorthoa munda, assembly GCA_945859665.1. Classification (NCBI taxonomy): domain Eukaryota; kingdom Metazoa; phylum Arthropoda; class Insecta; order Lepidoptera; family Noctuidae; genus Anorthoa; species Anorthoa munda. The sequence goes on from OX243901.1 coordinate 7,931,858, forward strand.
CGAGCCAACAAAGGAGAATAATTAAAAATCTAATTGAGCTGGATAGAAATAACGATTTTGAACTGATTACAGTATAAAAAAAAACTGTTTTTTAATTATGTAAAAGCCGAGGAAAAATGCCATCACTATCGGGATCCAGAATCATGTACTGATTCTGGATCCCCTAGAATTCACGGTTTTTTTTTCGCGTCTGTGTCAGACACCCTGTATATGCACGTCTACTCTGTGGCAAATTAAATATTACTAACCGTTTTTATTTTTTTTAATATACATAAAAATAAATGCATAGGTAGGCTGAAAGTGGAATACAGACTAGAAATACGTTCCCTGCGATTCCTGCGAAGTACCTATGTGTGGTGTAACTTTTATTGATAGAATGATAGATAAGACAACGTTGTGCTGAGATTTTTTGGTCATTTTGAACTTGAGAGTATGAATGAAAGGTGACTAACAAAAGTTATGTATAACAAGGCAGGCGTGAGTGGAAACGCCGGGCGCCTTACCAGGGTCTTGTATAAAAAATAAATTAATGAAAAATATATGAGGAATTTCTTGGTCAAGTGCTGTGTGTGTACTGTTTATGCTTTCCTACCAAACTAAGTAATCTTCCTCTGTGGTTGAATCCGACTCGTTCTTTTCCGGTTTTATTTTTAAACCATGAGTATGTCGAATATTCATTTTAACTATGTTTTCATTTACAGTGATTATGAATGAGTTGCATCGCTCCCTTGTCTTGATGCAAATCCATCTTTTGTATTTGCCCGTGTTCCTCATCAGTTTAAAACGGTGTCCCGATAATACTAGTATTGGGTTCCCGAATCTGCTTTTGGCATAATAATATTCTTCAATTTGCTCCTCACCTGAATCTGAACCTAAAAAATGGAAAAATGCTTTAAGCAAAAAATGTAAAATCTTTAATGTGTGGTAGAAAACTGGCGTAAATATATGATTTGAAAGTTTGCGAATTCGACGAACCCTTTAAAATCAACAAAAAGAATCTAAAGCTGTATTATTGATTAATTACAATATTGTCTTTGTCTCTTTCGTTTAAAACGATTTCGTTTGTAAGTAGGTATTTCATTACTTTGACTACCGAGAATATCACTACCAGACCTGTGGAATTCTCTCTTTTATTTCTATCTCTCTTGTACTATGTATAAAGTCATTTGTTTATTGTAGATCTTAAGACAGAATTCCACAGGTCTGGTAGTGATGGTTTATTTGGAAGTCGGTAGTATTTATTTTTTTAAAAGCTTTTTTTATTTTTCACTTTTTAGTTATCACTATTAGGCAAGTTCTTTAGTAAGGTATCTATAATGCCAGAATAGATTATCCGAATATCATGAAACTTGAACATACCTAACCGGTGAAATGAGAGTGTACCAAGGTGAACTGTACACATCTGCGTACCCCTTTAGAGCGTACTGGCGAGATGTAATGTTATGAAATGGAATATACAATAAACAGACATGCGATTGCAGCAATCCTGTGAGATTTGCCATCACTTATTGAAGAGTTCTGTTGTATATCTCCGAAATTCTTCAACAGGTCTTCACCAAATTTAAATGGGACCAATTTGGGAACATCCTCTTTCTAACAAAAAAATAATAATTTACAAAATCGGTGCACAATTGACGGAGAAATCGGTGAAAATACACCAAAAAAAACGTTTTGCTAGATAAGATAAAACTTGATTCATTGTCATTTATTTCGAATTTTACACAAATATTCGTCTTTAACATAACACCCATATTATTTAATAAACTAAAGGTATCCCACTTATAAAACATTAATTAATCAATAACATTTACGGATATTTTTAATTTGCAATAGGTAGTTATTTATATAGAGCAAATCGAAAAGGAGACTGAAACGATAACTAGGTAGGTACCTAAAATATGAAAGTAGTATCAATTATTAGCTTATTATAAAGGTAAGTATTATTATCAACCTTTCACTGAAAATTCTGCGGATGTTCTCAATCTGAGAACAGAGGTTTATGAGATTAAGAAAAACATACATAAGTACATAAATTCACGTCTTTTTCCCATGGGGGTAGGCAGAAACTACAGAACGAACGCCACCTGCTACGATCCTTACATACTTCTTTTGCTTCACTCACATTCATACATCTAGTCATACCTACACGTGATTAAATGTCTTAAACTAACAGCCGATTCCTAAAGTGCAAAAATAAGTTCTTTTGCACTAGGTATATCTTATATATAAAATTCTCGTGTCACAATGTTCGTTCCCGTACTCCTCCGAAACGGCTTGACCGATTCTCATGAAATTTTGTGAGCATGTTGAGTAGGTCCGAGAATCGGCTAACATCTATTTTTCATACCCCTAAGTGGGTAGGGTAGGGTAGGTAGGGTAGGGTAGGGTAGGTAGGGTAGGTAGGGTAGGTAGGGTAGGTAGGGTAGGTAGGGTAGGTAGGGTAGGTAGGGTAGGTAGGGTAGGTAGGGTAGGTAGGGTAGGTAGGGTAGGTAGGGTAGGTAGGGTAGGTAGGGTAGGTAGGGTAGGTAGGGTAGGTAGGGTAGGTAGGGTAGGTAGGGTAGGTAGGGTAGGTAGGGTAGGTAGGGTAGGTAGGGTAGGTAGGGTAGGTAGGGTAGGTAGGGTAGGTAGGGTAGGTAGGGTAGGTAGGGTAGGTAGGGTAGGGTAGGTAGGGTAGATGAATGTTTGGTGTTTTTATGGCAAAACAAAGTTTGCCGGGTCAGCTAGTATGTTATATTTAGTGGCAAATGTTTGAAATGCCTTATAAACGAACGTTAATGAATTGAAGTCATAGGTAGGTACAGTAGCCCCCTCCCCGGTGGGTTCCCGAATTGTCGAGGCGGGGGGCTCAGAAGCCGTGGCTTGGTCACCTAGGCTGAAGCGAAGAGTAACCCGAGAAGGGGCCGCTGGTCAAAGCTTTTGCCAATTAAGCCGACGACGTAGCAGCCAACAAGCAGGTTGCGGTGCCGCTTGTTAACAGGCGACATCGCAAGTAACGTGGGCTGCGATGTCGTATGGAGCATCCCAGTTCCCATGCGATATCGCAGCTGAGGGTTGCAGGCCGCGGCGGGAGAGGAGTGCCGGTATTGCGGTGCGCCGCTCTCTACCTTCCATGGCCTGGACGGGGTCGCCACCGTCTGATGGCGGACGCGCAGGCGCCGAAGGGGAGGTCCCTATCACCTGCGGCCGAAAAGTGCGGGTTCGCGATGAGTGCTAACGCGTGCTCGTGTTCCCGCCATAAGCGGTACAGGAGGATACCGTGGAATTTTATTGGGTTGGAGTCCCACATAACTGCACTATCTCCCCGTGGTAGCACAGTTTGCATGAGCATTTCTCCACGCTAAAACAAAGAAGGTAGGTACAGTACAACTATTTTCTTAATGTCCCTCGGCAATCATCGCATTTCCGAATAAAACAATGCTAATTTCCATGTCCATCAATTATTAGATTTATCCTGTACCTAGGTATAATAATTTAAATTCAGAACTAAGTACTTTATTGTTGTTTTGTTTTGATTTCCTTGTGAAATATATATATATAGAGCTGTAAAATAGCACCTTTCCTCCCATTTTGATGATAAATTACACTATGTTAAAAGAGTATTAACAACTCTTTATACTTCCAAGTTGATTAAGCGTATCCGGTCTGCACCAAACGCAACTGATAGAAATCCGACGACTGACGAAACACTTCGCCGAGGGTCATTAAGAAAATGTTTGTACTGTAGCAGATACGGAGTTATGGAAAAGTTGTCTAGAATAAAAATACAATCATTTTAATTTGAGTAGCATTTTATTCATCTTCTATTAAAATTAAAATATCAGTCTTTTAAGGACATAATGTCCTAAATATGTTTAGCAAATTTAAAATAATTGGATCTTATACTCTCAATAAAATCCCATTCTTCTATAACCAAATGTTGATCACAAATTCGGTTATTTTCAGTGATATAATATGTATCCCATCAAAAACATAACATGTAAAAACACAATTATATATAATATATTGTTCAGCATCCTATGATAAAGTACCTACATTCAGTTTCAATAGCTCTCAAGTATTCTGGCAAAACAATTAGTTTCCAGTTGGTTGCTTCTATCTCCTTCATTGAGACGCATAGTAGGAAGATCATGTGCCTGTGGTTATATATCTTGTTGGGATAAAGATCCGGCGAATGGGCCTGAGTATGGTCATAGCAGCTCCGTCAAAGACAGAGATATTTTATTTCAACTGGGCCACCAAGCTGCACTTTTGAACGTTACATAAAAATGATTCTACCAACTAGTTTGACATAATTTGACTTGCTAGATGTATCTGCAACAAACATACATTTCTTAATCAATATTGGAATTTATTAAGATAATAATGACATTATTGTTTATTACATAATCATGAATGAATTATTTATTTATTTTAACTTCATGCACAAAAGGTGCATTGTTTAAATAATTTAAAAAAAAAGTTAATTAAAAAAATCAAAATACCCGACTGCTTATGAAGTGAACTAAAAAGATGTAAACAAGAAGAAAATCATGCTATGCAGTCGGAGTATACATATTCGCGAGCTGGCTGACCAAAACCAGACCTTTAAAAAAAAAACGAAAAAAAAAATACTCTATGACAATAATAATTATGTTGTTCCCACCACAGCATCTCAACCTTGACTTTGTGATGGGGTTTGCATGCTCCAATGAACCCTGGTGCCGGTAGATTCTACTTTGCCACAACATGCCTAGGGTGGGCCAGACTAAGAGAGATACAAGCCTCCAGCTTTGTGGTGTGCTGGTGGGCAGTGGCAACCCCACAGATCTGATCTCCAGGTAGAAGTCTTATCCCTCATCCTCACCATGCATTTATTGGCCAGTCGGTGTGAACCTCCCACCTCTCTCTTGCCTTAATTGGTCAGTTTGAGTTGAGATTCACAAGAGCAAACATGCTCGAAGGAAGGAAGTTAACCCAGTAAGATGCTGGTAGGGATCATGACCATACTTGTGGGATTGTCCTGATAGCGTGGCATACCTCTGCACTCCTCGAGCAACATATCTTTTTGACTTGCAGCATACCACATAGTAAACTGATTAAACTTACAGTTCAAGGTATAATCCACTCTTATACGACATTATAAATTCTTGATACACAGGTTGTGTTGGTGTGAAGTAGGAAACTGGCTCATGATGCAAGAGAGCTTCCACAGTGGGAGACAAACATTATGGTGGCCAAGTTGTCTTCTTTGGTCACCAGCATGTGGGCTTTCAACCAAGTACGCTTGACAAACATAGTCACTACTACTTACCTAAAATTTAAATGGCACAATTTAATCTATAATTTAAGCCACATCAAAAATACCTAATTAACTATTATGTATTAGGGTATAGTTCTCGCCAAACTACTTGGCCGCCCTGAAGTTGGTTTACCGAATGCGCGAGGCACGAAACGGTGCTGTTTTTGTATGAGATTTTGTACTGCGCAGACATTGTAGCCAACTTTAGGGCGGCCAAGAAGTTTGGTGAGAACTATAATATAACATTGATTGATAAATACATATTTATTTGCCTCAAATGTTAATAATCTCCATATGACTTCTAATTTTATGAATTTTAAACCTACCAGGATGGTAATTGGTTAAATGAGGTTATATTTACTTACAGACTGAGGTGCAAGCCATTGCCGAATCACTGACAGAATTGTTTCATCATGTCGTGGTGGACGGTCCAGTATATTAGAGTAACTAGTTGTTATCCCACAATTCACAAAGCGATCCATAGTTTTAATTCAACAATATCCAATCCACAAGCCGGCGGTAAAATCCAAAATAACAATTCCAAGTCAAACGTGTGAGCGATCTTCGGTGTCCAGTGTGAAAGCAAGTGTCGTACAAGGTAAGTATGGTCAGGAACCTTAAAATACAAAGCAATGGTCGTTGAAAATGGAAAAGAATCGGCAAGCACTCACAGTCACAACACAACGAATCGGTAAACATGAAACGAGACTGTCAATGTCAATCAGCTGTCATTCCAGCGACATAGACTAAAAATATAAGTCTGATTTTAATCGATATGATATCGATAATCATTATATTGCTTTTTTAGTAATTAATTGACATTTTATTTATGAATATGACTGTAATTAGATGCACTTTATTGTATTATAAACATTTTATAGTGTATTTAATTACTTTGAGTTAATTACCTAGTGCAAAGATTTTATTTTAATTGTATAATCAATAACTCAATCGATATTCTCACGAAATCTATTTTTCTCTTATTTCACCGCATTCAGTTTGGTGCTTGTGTATAGCGTTGGCCGCTCATTGGCCCTGTGGCCGAACATTGAAAGGCAACGGGGCCACTGACCTGACCCGTCACAGGTGGTTCTAGGGTGCCATACCCGGGGTCGTCTGGCGCCCATGAGCTGTTTTGGTCCTTGGGGTAGTCACGGCGTGCAATGTGTTCTGGTGCGCCGGTGATTGGACGTATTTCCCAGAGGAGGGTCCGGTGATGGGCAGCCGTGGCGGTTTCGTGGATGAGAGCCCGTGTTCCCGTCATAAGCGGCACAGGAGGACACCGTGGAGTTTTAGTGTGTTGGAGTCTCACTTAACTGCACTTTCTCCACGTGGTAGCGGTTGCGCTATTTTGCGTGCGGGTGGGATTCATCTTCCTTATTCGATCCACACCAGCTTTTCGAGGAATGTCAGCTGCGTCTTGGTGTTGTCGACTATCTCCTGTATGGTACCGGAGTCACCGAGGTATTTGGCCCTGTAACCAGCGATTACTGGGCAGCTTATGAGCAGGTGTACTGCTGTCTCGTCCTTCTCCATGCATGCTTTGCATAGTGGGTTGTCCGTGATCCCTAAGACAAAAAGTTGCTTATTTAAGGCCCCGTGGCCAGTCGTTACGACTATGACTGCACGTAACTGTAATTTAGTCAGTCACAGGGCCTTCTGCGTAAAACAGCCATCTAAAGAGGGAAGTACCTCCTTGGCCTGCCTGCATTTGCTATGGTCATTCAAAAATTTGTGGTGTTGCTCTTTGATGCGTTTCCATACCAGATTGCGGAGTTAACCGAAGGGTATTGGCACGATGGGCTCCGGTTTCACCGCTGCCATACTGCCATACTAGCCCCTTCGGGCGAGCTATCCGCCGCATCATTATTTACTGATAGATCATACTCCCTGCACCATCGCTCCACTATACGTAGAGCTTGCTGAGTAAGGTTACAGGTAGTTGCAGTCCCTAGTACAAGGATGCATAACCTATTGACTATTGAATAGTAACGGTGTTCGTTGAGTCTGATGATGAGATCGTTAAAAACCAGATTCCACAGAAGGGGGGACAGCACCTCTCCCTATGGGCAGCCCCTGCTTATTAAGACCAGCTGCCGTTCCCCTCCAGACGAACCGCTCGTTTGTTTAGCATGTTGATTATCCAGTCAATTAGTACCTGTTCTACTCCGTGGAGAGTGTACCACCGATGCTGGAGAAGTTTGTCTTAGAATTAATATTTGTTTCGTGATATTTACCATGTATATATTTTATTTGTTTTTTTTTATGTTTGTCTTGTCGAAGGCTCCTTCAATGTCTATGAAAGTGCCTAGGCAGGTACCTTTCTGGTGCTTTCTCTATTTGGCTTTCCACTAAAATATAGAGAGTGGATTCAGTATGGTGTATGACGAAGGTACAAATTTACAGATTTCAGATATTTCCTTTACTTGTGCAATAAGACATTGTTTCTTGCCAAGTTTCATGATTCTAGGTCAATGGGAAGTCTCGTTTAGGTTTTTGATTCCCTTGCGATTCTTCAAATATGCGACACTAGCTTCTGCCAGCGGCGTTACCCGCGTGAAAAGTGTTTTCTTATCCCAAGGGAACATTAACGTTACGGAATTTATCCCTTTTAACCCCTGATGTACCCGAGTCTGTTAGTCTTGGGCATGGTCGGGTACACCAGGCTAGCAGTAAGAAGGGACGTCGTGCTGGTCGAATATTTAGCGAGCATACTGCTAGGGTTGCTGCACCACCCGGAGGAGCTGGAAGCACTGCGGGTACGCGCGCCGGTTGGGAGCGTGGGCGCGCGCCGCCGTTTCGCTCTATTAGACGTGCCAGTGGCTAGGATCAACCTCCTCAAGTTTGCCCCTATCTCATGAGCCGTGCGTATTATTAACGTTATTACAGTATCGGAAGACCTATTTGGACAAAGCGTGCGGAGATTTCTCCAAAAGGCTCAAATAATTATTGAAAGAGGACTTTGGCATGGTTAATTTAATTTATTAATGTATCTAGTTATGACTACCCATTATTATTGTATTGTGTGCTGCTAGGTTATTTTAGTTTTATGTAATTTTGTGTGTTAGCATCATATTGGAGCAATCAGTAAATATGTTATATTTGGTGATTATAAATAAATTAATAAAATTATACCACAAGTAACCTATGTGCTATTCCAGACTTTAATCTATCTCTGTAACAAATTTCATACAGGTCCGTTTAGCCGTTCTGGCGTGATAGAGTAACAAGATAAGATAAATGGCAGCATCTTTTAATTGCGATTATATAGAAGGATGATTTTATCACAGCTCCAAGAGAATGAATATCTGAGTATATCATATTAATTGCAACTTGATACCTCCAGCTTCCCAAAAAGGTTTTGACACACGGACAGACAAACAGACAACAATGTGATCCTAGAAGGGTGTCTTTTTTTCCTTTTGAAGAACGGATCCCTAAAAATAAGTATGACTAATTTTAAGATCATATCTCAACTTGGCCCAAAATGGAGCAATCTGTAAAGGTTGGGATTGAGATTTGGTGATTATAAATCAATGAATAAATTTATACCACAAGTAGCTTAAGTGCTATTCCAAACTTTAAACTATCTCTGTAACAAATTTCATACAGATCCGTTCAGCCGTTCTGGCGTGACAGAGTAACAAGCTAAGATAAACGGCTGCGTCTTTTGATAGCGATGATATAAAAGGATGATTTTATCACAGCTCCAACAGAATGGATATCTAAGTATATCATTTTAACGGCACTGACAGACAGACAGAGAACGAAGTGATCCTAGAAGGGTGCCTTTTTTTACTTTTGAGGTACGGAACCCTAAAAATTGGTATGACTAATTTTAACATTTGCATAAGAAAGGCTCTTCAAAAGATTGTGGAAATTACAAGACTATAGCCTTAATATCTCATGCGAGTAAGATCCTCCTCCATGTTATTAATCGACGTCTGAACTACTATTTAAGCCAACAGATACCCGAAGAGCAGGCAGGTTTCGTTAAGGGCAGGGGAACGCGGGAGCAAATACTTAACGTCCGCCAAATCATTGAGAAGAGCAGGGAATTTAACAGCCCCGTAGTCCTATGCTTTATTGACTACACAAAAGCCTTTGACTGCGTGCAATGGGATAAACTGTGGAATGTGCTACTTGAAATGGGAGCTCCGGAACACCTCGTAGCTTTAACCCAGAGTCTGTACACAGGAAATCGTTCTTTCATCAGGATAGGTTCTGAATGCTCCAACATGTTCCAAACAAAAAAAGGGGTGAGACAGGGTTGTACCTTGTCCCCGGCTCTTTTTAACATTTATGGAGAGTACATTATTCGAAAGACCATCGAAAATTGGGAGAAGGGTTTTCCTGTGGGCGGAAAGAGGGTATCTAACCTTCGATATGCCGACGACACCATTCTTCTGGCAACATCTATGGAAGATATAAGTGAGCTGTTCCAAAGACTCGAATTAGAGAGTGGCAACATCAGTCTCGCAGTGAACAGAGCGAAAACTAAAGTGATGATAGTGGATCGAGCCGGAAAGCTAACAAATGTAAAATCAAAATCAAAATCAAATGTTTTTTATTTCACATAGGCCTACATGGGCACTTATAAAACGTCGACAAAAGGTGCATAATTTCACCTGCAACATCCCTGGCATGGATATCGTCGACCGCTGCGTGTACCTGGGTTCCCAAATCTGCAATGACGGTAGCTGTGTCCCCGAGATAAAGAGGCGAATCGGGATGGCGAAGGATGCTATGACCCGTCTACACAACATCTGGAAGAAAAGAGGAATTGGTATCAAAACCAAGATGAGATTGATACGGGCACTGGTATTCCATATTTTCCTGTATGGAGTGGAAACGTGGACAATCCTAAACCGAGAGAGACAAAGGATTGATGCATTCGAGATGTGGTGTTGGAGGCGAATGCTAAGAATACCTTGGACAGCGAAACGCACCAATGCATCGATCCAGACCCAGCTCCGAATAAAGACTCGCTTGTCCACTATTTGCCAACAACGCATTCTTGCGTATTTCGGTCACACAATGCGCAGAGGCGACGAGAATTTGGAAAAGCTGATTGTAGTTGGGAACACCGAAGGCAAAAGATCGCGCGGTCGTTCACCAACAAGATGGACCGATCAAGTGAAAGACTCTTCGGCCTCCAAATTCTACACGGTCGTAAGGGACGCGCTGGACAGAAACCGGTGGAGGCAGATCATCCGCTCCAGATGCAACCTTGATGCTGACCACGATCCTCAGACATGAGGGACCGACGAAAAGAGAGAGAGAGAGAGAATTTTAACATCATATCTCAACTTATTAAATTTGGCCCACCATTTTATTTATTTAGGCAAACCAACTAAATACACACAAGAGCATTCATAATAATAATCATTAACAAATATGATAGCACTGCATGCATATAAATTAAAGGTAAGCAGAGCATTTTATTTAGATCTCACTACACAATAATAATTAACATAGTTTAATGGTGGATAACAATAATATTATCAATATCAATATTTTATTATTATTACAATCATCTTGAATTTTAAATTAAATTAGTTAAAATTGAGTTAAATAACAAATTAAATAGATAATTAAAAAAAAAACCGGCCAAGGGCGAGTCGGACTCGCACACGAAGGGTTCCGTACCATTATCGCAAAACACTGCAAAAAAATCACGTTTGTTGTATGGGAGCCCCCTTGATTTATTTTATTTTAATTTAATAATTATTATTTTTTGAAGAGAATATACAACTAAATATTCTGTGAATATTTCAACCTGTTGTCGTTATTAATATCGAGCAAAAAACGGCAAAAATATCACGTTTGTTGTATGGGAGCCCCCTTAAATATTAATTTTATACTGTTTTTAGTATTTGTTGTTATAGCGACAACAGGAATACATCATCTGTGAAAATTTAAACTGTCTAACTATCACGGTTCATGAGAATGGAGAATGGAGTTTCTTGTGCGTTCTTCTCCATAACAAGCTACTTTCCGAATGCACGGTAGAGTCAATTTTTATTACTTGTACATTTTTAATTTAGATTTAATGTTTGACGTTCAAAAGTGCCGCTTATTGGCCTAGTTGAAATAAATATATTTGACTTTGACTTTGAGATACAGCCTGGTGACAGACAGACAGACAGACAGACGGACAGCGAAGTCTCAGTAATAGGGTCCCGTTTTTACCCTTTGGGTACGGAACCCTAAAAACATACACCAGAATAAAATCAGTAAATAGAAATATTACTGAGCAAGAATTACATATTATTGAGCACAGCTCTTTTAAACTTAGTGATGCTGATTACTGAATTGTCTTGTGTTACGGTTTAAAAATGCTAGCATTCTATTGCTTTTATTAATTATGGTTTCGGTGTGTGTTTGAAATTTCACTTCAGAGTCGATAATGATGCCCAGATCTCTAACTTCAGACACTTTACTTAAAATTTGGTTTTTCCATCTCCTTTAAGTCATTAACTATGCCCTATTCGCTGGAGCAAAAAATAAAAGGTAAACTAACCATAGAAAAGGTTTTTACAGTGTCTTCTTTGCTGTCACTAAAATCAAAATAAAAAATATTATTAGACAATGTTTTTTTGATATAAACAACAAACAACACCGAATACATACACAAATATGTCAAACATTTAAATTATTATTTTCTTAACTGTAACTACATTATCTATATTTTTAATGTATATAAAAAAATTGCAGACATAAAAAAATTGGAGCTTTTTAACTCCTCGAAAGCCTGGATTTCAGAACTATTATGATAATAAATTGAAGAGCTACAAAAGCAGATACAAAAGTAACCATTTTGCGTTGTAAGGTTGTATATATATTTAAAATTAGTCGGATTATAACCGTTTGAAGTTTGTTTGTGGAATATAAAAAGCTTTTTTACAAAAAAATACTACCGACTTCCAAATAAAAAAACTACAAAGTGAAAAATAACTTTATTTTTGGAAGTCGGTGTCTTTGGTAGGTACCAATTTTTTGCGTTATGGACACCGACTTCCAAAAATAAAGTTATTTTTCACTTTGTAGTTTGTTTATTTGGAAGTCGGTAGTTTTTTTTTGTAAAAAAGCTTTTTATTTTTCACTTTTTAGTTGTACCTACCTAATAGGCAAGTTGTTTCGTAAGGTACCTATAACGCCAGAATAGATTTCCCGAATATCATGAATCTTGAACAAAACCGTTGAAATTAGAGATCTGCGTACTCCTTAAGAGCATACTGGCGTGATGTTATGTTATGAAATGGTATAAAAAATAAACAGACATGCGATTGCAGCAATCCCGAGAGATTTGCCGTAATTTATTGAAGAGTTCTGTTGTATATCTTCGAAGTTCTTGATCAGATCTTCACCAAATTAAAATGGGACCAATTTCGAAACATACTTATTCAAACAAAAAAAGAATTTTCAAAATCGGTCCAAAATTGACGGAGATATGCGTGAACATACACAAAAAAAAAACATACATAATGTCGAACATAGAACCGCCACCTTTTTGGTAAGTCGGTTAAAATACCTTGGTAATATGTAAGTCAATTTATATAGACTAATTTAATTAATGACAAAAAAGAGATAACTTGTGACTAAAGTGATAATTCTCCTTAAGGTTTGTGTACCTATCTAATTTATACAATCCTAAAAGTATCAGAAAATTAAATAAAGAAATCTCTGAGATAACTCTAAAAAATAATAAAATTGTGGAACGGCCCGTCTGGCCTTGTGATAAGTAGTTTTAACAAAGCGGATACACCAAAAAATAGTCACTGAAACTGTATTGAGCTATACATTAGATAAGTAGGTATATTCATAAGTATACAACATCAAAAAGAAAAACAATACACTAACAACAGCTGAACTACTCGTAGCATTATGAGTATATGGTTGCGTATTAAACCTCACGTTGAATCTCATCATAGGCTTCTAAATCCAACTCGATACATTCAAGTGAATGTCCTCTATCAGAAATGGTGATGAATGATGACGTTCCGTTCCCGAGGCCTGCGATAACAGACGTGTTTGTTGTGACAGATCCACGACACAGTCCCGTTGCTCCCCTGGTAGTTCTTGTAGAACTTCTGGCCATTGTAGATAGCCCCAATCTGACCTCGAACAGTTTTGTAAAACTTTACCGTTTCTGTGAACACAATATACATAATTATAATTTCGATTCTAATACCTTGTATCTAACATCATCTTTTGATGTTAGATACAAGGTATTATAATTAGAAGATGATCAAAGATGAATTGCAAAAGTAAGCTACAATAAAAACAACGTACGTACAAAATATAGTATTTATTAAATCAGCAATGTACAATCAGTATTCATTATAGTAAAAATTACAATATTTATGTTCAAACTCTCTGTTTTGTCGATTTGTATTGCATGTAATGTGGCTGCGCTATATTTCGAATAAATAAATAAACTCTGATTAATGTCGTCAACGATTTTAAAATTAGGAAACACAAGATGGAAACGTAAACATCCTTCTATCTGACAGAGTACGTGAATGATACTAAATATCTGTCGTGACTCGTTTAGTATCCGCGAAGGTCAGTGCTTGTGCCAGTATCTGGTACATAGCAGTTGTTTGTCACCGCGGTTGCAGGGCATCCTCTCTTGGAACACTGCCACGACACCCTGTCTCCTGAGGCGTACTCCTTCCTGAAGCTGTGGCCTTACACTATCAAGCGCGTGGAACCCAGTTGGTTCGTTGAGAATCGTTCACCTATGACATAAACGGATATGTATTTTTAACCGACTTACCAAAAAGGAGGAGGTTCTATGTTCGACATTATGTTTGTTTTTCTGTGTGTGTTAATACTTAACAATATTTTTTACTCAAGTCATGGGTGAGCATTATTGTAATCGATTTTATACTTTGGATTATCTGTAACCCTTGTGTATTGTAATCTGCTTATCAGTGATTTATTATTTTCAACCAATTGCATCACTTGACTTGCGTTTAATTTGTGACATGTAGATTATTTCTTTCCTGAAACCGGGGGTTAATTATACAAGGAGCCTGGTTGTTTTAGAAATATTTAACGTATTTAAACCAAACATTTTCGCAACACTGTATGTGTGGCCTTACAAATAAAACCACATATTCAGTTTTTCTCATAAAAAAAAGTTCTCACTTATAATTGCAGAAACAAAACATCGCCAAAAGATTTTAGATATAACTAGATATAGGAATAATTACGTTAAAAAATACTCATAGGAACAGTAAAACAATTACTTGCTTTTATATAATACAAACTTTTGCAAGTAAAGCATCTTATTAATACAAGCGTGGTCAGCTAAACATACAAAATACAAAGTTTAGAAAACAAATAACTATAGATGCCTGCCGTAAATTCCCAAAGATTCCTGCCGTAAATTCGGGACCTTTCAAAATGTAATAAAGATATGAACTGCAGTGCTATTCTGATAAAATGTCATCGTGAAGTGAGTCGTCAAAGTCAATCCCAAACATCACATGGAATGACAGTTCACTTCAATCTCACTTCACCAAAATTTTCACGGCGAAATTTTTACAGAACAGATAGATGAAGTTCTTAAAACTTGTGCCTAATCAAGAGGAACACACACACTTAATTTAAAAACCTTAAAATTAATAGAACATCTACAATTTTAACAAAACCGGAATCGGATGAGAATGCTGGTTAAAACAAGTAATGATTTCGTTGGTGCCAGTGATAGTGTACACGAAGGCCTTGCATCCTTTGGTTCCATGGGTTCCACAGTGCCACCGCACTTTGAGCCCCGTGGTACGATGGCGAAGGAACTTGTAGCCCCCTATCAGGATTGTTAAAGCCCCCCGGGTCGTTGTGATGAACTGGGGTGCTAGAAAAGAAAGAGAAGTTCGTAAAAATGAAAAGAGTGGCGATATTTATGCAATACTTAATACAGAATAATGATATCTGGATCAAAGTCCAAAGAAAAATAGATGGCTTAAATTGTCTAAGGAATTACATGAAGGATAAGGGCGTGAATGATTATCAGGGTAAAATTTAAGAAGTGAACGATTGGCGCCGATCCAAGTAATATGGGTTAAGGGCAGGAAAACGATGATAATTTTCTAAAATATAGTAATAAAAATCTGAAGTTTTAGACTGATTTAATGCAGGAAATCTTTCTGTATGATACAGTAACGCTTTTAATCACTGGTTTAATCACTTAATATAGAAGAATATAATTATTATTATCATATCGATATAATTCGAAATCTACCTCACAACATCAGGCAACAGAATAACATGAAAGAAACAGGCAAATAAACATTCGAATAAAAAATATTTATCTTCATCTGACAAGTTTTCGTTCATCTGAAGTTACGTTTGTGCCTGTAAAGAAACAAAAACCTTATTGTATTACTTTTAATATTTTTACATAATCACACTAACGTCTTTTTTCCTAGACACAAAATATAATTATTTGTTGTGAACTTTTTCTTACCACCAACAAAACAGAGAAGTTTATTGATACGCTTTTATAAGCTTGGTATGCATGTATCTATTTATCAATGTATCAATGTAACGGAATCATTGAACGTAATTTTCACTCCCTTCAAAACGTCGGCTTAATTTGAAACTTTGCATACTTATCAAGGACCGATGACAATACAATAATTTAAATAGTTTGTCCCATTACCCTTACCAGGATCTTCAGGATTAGTAAATTGAAAGAAAAAATGAATAATAGTTTAAAAAAACTAAAATCACGCTTTAATAGAAAATCAAACTAAAAAGTAGAAAATAATTTTCAATTTTAAAAGAACAGTGTGATTAACAAAAAAAAAAATAAAAAAAGCGTGGGGTGCTTGATGTCATTTGTTATAAAATTGTATTGACAGATATTGGTAAAATAGAGTAATTTTGAAAATATCTTAAAAAACACCCTACGCTTTTATACATTTTTTTACTCACACTGTTCTTTAGTAGTATTCACACTTTTCTTTTAAATTTATTGAAAATGATTTTCTACTTTTTAGTTTGGGTTTCTATTAAAGCGTGTTTTTTAGTTTTTTTAAACTGTTATTTATTTTTATTTTAGGTAAAGTTTGCTTTATTAGAAAAATACACAACTGGTTTCGCTACAAATTTTTTTTTTTCATTGCTCTTTTACTACTATGGCAAGTCCATGCCATTTTCTATATGTTTGGAATTTGTTTCTAAAAGTAGGCTGTTATATGCCTATATTAAGGCCGCATCTAGCCGTAACTAGGCTTTCGATTATTTTTTAAGTTTGCCCTACCTATTTTTTAAGTTTCCCCAGGCTATTTTAAAAGCTTTTAAAGATCTTAAAATTAAATCAACAGAAGATCTTTGGGGACTATCTGTAAAAGTGTGTAAACCAATCATTGAAACTGTTGCACCCTATTTGGCTTTCATATTTAATACTAGTGTCGATCAAGGAGTTTTTCCGGACCTCATGAAACACAGTAAAGTAGTTCCATTGTTTAAATCCGGGGATAGCAAAGAAGCCAATAATTATAGGCCAGTGTCAATACTGCCGGTTCTCAGTAAGATCTTCGAAAAGTTAATGCTCAACCAATTGTTGCGTCATTTTAACAAACATTCTATCTTTTATGATCAACAGTACGGTTTTACCAAAGGGCGTTGCACAACTGACGCCGGTGTCACCCTAATAAAGAACATCTTTAACGCCTGGGAGGAAGCACAAGACGCCATTGGAATCTTTTGCGACCTCTCGAAGGCGTTCGATTGCGTTAACCATGAGACACTATTGTTGAAGCTCGAGCACTATGGAATTAGACATACAGCCCTTGGGTTACTTAGATCATATTTAAAAGACAGACAAGTTAAAGTTCAGGTAAACGGCGTAAACTCATTAGGGTCTGAAATGACGATGGGTGTTCCTCAAGGTTCGATATTGGGTCCATTCCTCTTTTTAGTTTATATTAACGATTTACCCCAATTAATACAAAATCAACCGAAAATGGTGTTGTTTGCTGATGACACATCTTTGATATTTAAAATAGATCGGCGGTCACAAAATCTTGATGATGTGAATAACTCGATTCATCAGGTCCAAAAATGGTTCACGGCAAACAATTTGGTACTAAATGAAAAAAAAACCAAATGTATTAGATTCACATTGCCGAATGTTAGAAGTAGCGAATGCGACATCATATTGAATGGCGAAAAGCTGGACTTTGTAAATCAAACGGTTTTCCTGGGAATCACTCTAGACGACAAATTGCAATGGAGTTCTCACATAACATCTCTTGCGAGTCGGCTGAGCTCGGCCGCTTATGCTGTTAGAAGGATAAGACAGTTGACGGATGTGGAGACCGCGCGTTTGGTCTATTTTAGTTACTTTCACAGCATTATGTCATACGGTATTTTATTGTGGGGCCGAGCGGCTGACATTGAATCCATATTTATATTGCAAAAGAGAGCTATCAGAGCCATATATAATTTAAGTCACCGAGAATCTCTTAGGGAGCTATTTAAAAATATTAATATTATGACAGTTTCTTGCCAATTCATTTATGAAAATATTATGTATGTAAGGAAAAATATACATCTCTTTAGTAAGGTCAGTGATAGACACAATTGTAATACGAGAAATAAAGATAAGTTAGATCAACCATCTTATAGACTAGCAAAAGTACACTCATCTTTCATGGGGTACTGTGTTAAATTCTATAACAAAATACCTTGTGATATATTAAAACTAAATGAAAGTAAATTTAAAACTTTAGTTAAAAGCACACTTTGTAAACAAGCATATTACAAATTAGATGATTATATTCGAGATAAGAATGCTTGGCAACATGTTGGTACCGCTCCGTAGGGCAATCTTTGGTGTGGACATAATCAAATTTGCTAATTTGTATTCCTATTCGTAGTTATTGTATTCTTATGTTCTTTTTTATATTTTTCCAGAATTTGACTCACACACGGTTCCGTTGTTGTTGAATTAGGTATTTTACCTATGTTTGGAATATTTGTAAGTATGTGAGAACCATGTTCCTATTTATCAAATTAATGAATTTACCTGTTAGTGCTTTTATTACTTTATACCTGTACGTAGTATAGTGTGTAGTGCTATTTTTGGGTGCATCGTCCTCACATATATGAATTTATTAATGTATGTACATAAGTAAACATTGTAAAACATTTTAAAAAGAGTAAGTATGGAGTTTCTTGTGCGTTCTTCTCCATAACAAGCTACTTTCCGAATGCACGGTAGAGTCAATTTTTATTACTTGTACATTTTTAATTTAGATTTAATGTTTGACGTTCAAAAGTGCCGCTTATTGGCCTAGTTGAAATAAATATATTTGACTTTGACTTTGACTTTGACCTACACAGACCTGATGTCACAGACAGACTGCTTCATCTTCAGGTCGTAAATGGACATGTTTAATGAGCATAAAATTATATCTGGGGATCTACTTCTGATAGTAGAAACGCTGTAACATTGCGTAGATTGTAGGCTACAAATGGTACTTCTTTTTCTTTGAGTGTCGTTTTGACTCAAATCTTGTCCGACCAAAATGTGGCCTAATCGCTCTATCGTTGGCCTCATTCAAGTCTTGGAAAGTGCAGATGGTTTGCCCATGCTGGATAGGAAAGGAGGTGGACCATATCCTGTGAAGGGGCTCCACACTAGCACTGTGTTTGTGATGTGTCTAAGATACCCCATTTTACCAGGTTATCTCTGCAGCGACCAACCTGGGCAACCGAGGTGCACGAAAAGAGCCGCCCCGAGCCGCGTTAAACATAATATCGTACTACGATACTAAATGCATGACGCACCCTGGACAGCTAGCACCGGTAATGCAGGGTCTAGCTGACTAATCTTTTCACCACGATGACTGACACCTCACCGAATGGTACAGATAGAATAATATAATAGAACTATCTTCGTTTCTGCGTAATATATATGCTTTTGTTCATATCAACAATTCATTACTTAAGAGTGGGACCTTGATTTAAATGATTAAATAATTCTTGACAATTCTAACTGGTACATTAAGTAATCGATATAAGTCCTGTCCTTGATGTTTTGTTACTCCACCTCTGTATCTTAAGTTGATGTAACTGCTCCGGTGATATTAAATGACATAGGTGCCGTTAGAACAGATGTTCTAACAATGATCGTAAGCGTGGTTAAAAATAAAGAGTAATCCATATTCACGATCCGAAGTGAGGTGGCAGGCGCAGAAGTATCTGAAAAAGAAAAACTACTTTTAAAGTGATCTAATTGTTCTACATATGTCACTATCAATATAATAAATTTATAACCATGGTGCCATTATGGTTTTAAAATTAAATACACATTAATTTATAAAACGTATTAAGTTGGTAAATTCCGTTTATTTAATTTTCTACACAAGTTATTTACATTATTTTTTTATAAAAACCAATCACTAAAAAAACATTTAATAAAAATGTAAAAAACTGGTTGTCAGCCGGTGTTGGGAGCACGATTCAAGCAACCGACGGCGGCGATTAAGGCTCCAGAAACAGTAGGTTCCTGTTTCAACACACTTGTTTCTCACAATTCAAGCCGTATAGAGAAGTATTGCCTTCTGTATCAGGCCCTTGATCCAACCGCGCATTGACAGCCTCGTCAGATGGTCGTCGAGGCTATTGGCCATCTGGCCGTTGGCCGTCAACGACAATTGGCATAATGATCGCCGAGTCCACATTCCACATGTCGACAATCTCATGTTCCAGGTCGAGATACTTGATTTGATATTTTTATCAGGATACGAAAACATAAATATAAAAAAAAAACTTTTTTTAAATAACACTGCTATTAACACGATTTATTATATAGGTATCCACAGATAATACTTAGCCAAAACTTATGATTACACAATATACACATTACGATTACCTACTCAAGAATGGGCTTTTACAATTAAAAAAAACAACATAGAAAGTAAACATTATAAAGTCTAAACCAGTCAAGTAAAGACGCAATTAAGCACATGAGTAGATAAACGGAACACAGATAAAGATTCATACAACCGCGCAAATCGGTTGCACTACTACAAGCACGCGGACGCATGATGTGACTGGCCTGAAATAGGTGAAAACAAAAACAAATGTTTTGTTTTTGTTTTCACCTATTGTGACAACCCTACCAAAATAGGTAACAATTTTGCACGTTTTTAGGAAGCGTCGTTGTTCCGTTTATCTACTCATGTGACGTAAGTATATGAGAACAGATCCAAGTTAATTGTTATAGCTGTCAAGGATTAGGACAAAGAAGACCATACACTTTTAACTGGATAAAGTAAGTAAAGAGTATACACACATATGTGTGTGTACTTTACTATAAATACCAAAACACCACACCTGATATCCTGCTTACTAATATTAAAAATGTGAAATTTTGTGTGTACCTGTAGATCTTAGTTGCTTTTTCACGCATAAACTGCTTATTGCCGAGCTGGCTTCGCTCACTCTTGGACTAATTAGTTAAAGATTATTAAAAACCATGAAAATGTCACCAATATAAAAAAAAACTATCAACATCGGACATCCACTTAATTTCTAACTTCATGGCATTCACAGTACTGGCACCAAACCGACCAATGACGTCTAACTCTAAACAATTTCACACACACGAAAATGGATTGATTGTAGACTGATGCACTGATTGGTCTTATTATTCTGTTTAAAATTATCAGTTCAAAATTTATCGATAGTTTATAGAATCTCGGGCTATTTTTATTATTGTTTATTATTATCAGAATAACATTTAGGCTATATTTTACAAATATATTGAGGTTAGTACTAAAGTCATGCGGCCGGCAGCTAGTCTTTAATACACTCTCCATGCTTCTCCGACCCCTACATGTCGACTGAATTTGAGGCTCACTGGTGAACAATTACTTACATTGTAACCTCCATAGATAATAATTTTCCACTCAATTCTAAGTTCAGTTTTTATACAAGCTTTTATTTACTTTCACCTGTCCGACGTCTGTAATCAAATCTCGCAAGTTAAATTTGAGCCATTTCCCGGTGTCCAATTGAGCTTAAATTTTGCACACACGTTTGTTTTTCTTGACAATCCAATTTGTTTGTTGAAAAGCTTGTTAAAAAAAATATTTTTCCATATGAATGCTTGTTTTAAATCAATTAAGTTCACCTCTACTCATTCCACATAGGCAGCAAATGTGTGTGTTCATATTTACACCTTACCAGTTCATCTAAGTAAGTATACACAGCAGCAGGACAATGTTTTGAAAAGTGGTGACTACAGCGCCATCTAACCTTTGCGCCCCGAACTATATGTTTGGTGAACTTGTAACCATTTAGAAACATAACTGTAGAACCTTTGCTGGTTGTACTGAATGTTATATCTGAAACAATAACTTGAGTAAGTATTTTGTAAAATATAACATAACGCTAGTATCAGGCAGAGGTGCACCTGCAGACCGTATAGCACGCCCACACTTCACCAGTTATGTTTAAGTCCCATGTATTAGGGGGCGAGCCTATTGCCATCAATCGACACGATGACAAAAGTCCAGATTCCCGACTGTTACTGTGTTTTTCCATACGGAATTTCATTCAAAAACCCAACTATGCCCAACCTGGGAAACGAACACAGGACCTCATGATCAGCAAAAGCGCTTTCAACTTGACCAGCAAACAAAAGTCATCATCTGCCTAGCCTTTTTTCCCAATTATTGTTGCGGTCGGCTTCCAGTCTTACCGGATTCTGCTGAGTACCAGTGTTTTACATGGAGCGACTGCCTATCAGACCTCCACAACCCAGTAACTGGGTAACAAGATACCCCTTGGCAAGACTGGTGTCAGATCTCAAGCTTCTGACTATCCGTAACGACTGTCAAAGATCTTCAAATGACAGCCGGGACCAACGGCTTAACGTGCTTTCCGAGGCACGGAGGAAACTCGGTATGTTGAAATGGTCACCCATCCACGGACCGACCTCGTCAAGCGTTGCTTAACCTTGAAGATCGACCCGTGCGGCTGTTATTATTTAGCCACGAGCTCCTCAATAGTCACACAAAAGTAATGAAAGAAAACAAATTGATGTCTTATTTTTGCAGCCCTAAAACTTTTTAAAGGTAAGCCCGATCCAATTAGGGTTTGCAATCCTGCATTCCGCGTTTCCGCATTTCAGCGGTTTCCCGCATGTTAATAAGAACTGCGGAATTCCCGCATTTGTGCGGTAATTCCCGCGCGGAATTTTTTTGCCGATTCTACAAGCATAGAAGTGGAGCGGGCATTTTCTGCAGCCGGTTATATCTGTAGTCCTATAAGGAATAAGATGTCAGACAAAACAATAGATACAATTTGTTTTTTATGCTCTTATTTTCAGAACAAAAAGAAACTTTTATTTTTATGATTTGTGATTTCTCTTCTCATTTTTAACACGAAGTTATTTCTGATTTATTATATGTTAATTTTTAATTATAAATTATTGACCAGTGACTAATTATCATATTGACAGTGCAAATGATCTCTTAATTTCTAGTCTGGTAGACTTTTATGTTATTGATTTAGTAATATAAATATAACAGCAAGCAAGAAGTATGCGTAAAGTAAATATAGACAATAATCTATGTATAAGTTACGATTTGATGTTAATTGTTAGTAAAACTAAGTATTGTTTGTTACTTACTACCAAAAGTAATATGTTATAGATGTCCTGGCTCATTTCTGTTAATCAAAAGTTAATAAACACAGTTTTTACGTATCTATATAATGCTTACCTGTTTCATTTTTAGGGTTCCGTACCCAAGGGTAAAAACGAAACCCTATTACTAAGACTTCGCGATCCGTCTGTCTTTCTGTCTGTCCGTCTGTCACCAGGCTGTATCTCATGAACCGTGATAGCTAGTCAGTTGAAATTTTCACAGATGATTGTTTCTGTTGCCGCTATAACAACAAATACTAAAAACAGTATAAAATAAATATTTAAGGAGGGCTCCCATACAACAAACGTGATATTATTGCCGTTTTTTGCTCGATATTAATAACGGCAACAGGTAGACGCTTGAAATATTCACAGAATGTTTAGTTGCATATTCACTTCAAAAAATAATAATTATTAAATTAAAATAAAATAAATTAGCGGGGGGTCCCATACAACAAACGTGATTTTTTTGCAGTGTTTTGCGATAATGGTACAGAACCCTTCGTGAGCGAGTCCGACTCGCACTTGGCCGGTTTTTTAAATAGCCTGAACTGTTTATAATAAGCTTAAGTAAAAATAAAAATAATACATTCCGTAGTAATAGCATTATTATATTCATATATAAGAATTTTTAAATATTTTGCGGGAATTCCAGCGGGATCCCGCTGGAAAGGCAAATTTTCCGCAAATTTCCAGCTGGAAAAAAATACTGCGGGATTGCAAACCCTAGATCCAATACACGAAAATTTCTGACATATTATATATTTATAATATTTAGTATTTAAATATTATTATATTATCTTAATATATATAAATCTCGTGTCACAATGTTTGTCCTCAATGGACTCCTAAACCACTTAACCGATTATAATAAAATTCGCACACCATGTGCAGTTCGATCCAACTTGAGAGATAGGGTAGGGTAGGGTGGGGTAGGGTAGGTAGGGTAGGTAGGGTAGGTAGGGTAGGTAGGGTAGGTAGGGTAGGTAGGGTAGGTAGGGTAGGTAGGGTAGGTAGGGTAGGTAGGGTAGGTAGGGTAGGTAGGGTAGGTAGGGTAGGTAGGGTAGGTAGGGTAGGTAGGGTAGGTAGGGTAGGGTAGGGTAGGTAGGGTAGGTAGGGTAGGGTAGGGTAGGGTAGGGTAGGTAGGGTAGGGTAGGTAGTTAGGGTAGGTAGGGTAGATGAATGTTTGGTGTTTTTATGGCAAAACAAAGTTTGCCGGGTCAGCTAGTATTTTATATATTTTTAATTTATTTTTTACTTATTTAAGCAACTAATTTCAATATTTCGGTTTGCTAAGCTGTTGATATTTTTTAATATTTTTGTTCGTGCTGACGTCATAAAGTAGCCTGAATGGTATAGGACTTGACATTGACATTGACGCTTGACACGTAAAAAATAATAGCTACTTGCACGAAAGACTTAACTCGGAGTTGGTTGCTAGCGTGAGGTTAAATTGATAATATTGATGATGAACTGTCAATCACAATCAAACGTCTTGTTGGCAAGTGGGCCTTAATTAATAAATTACAAGAGGCACTGAAAGTTTCCTACTGAAATACTATATGACGTTTCTTACTGAAATACTTTATGAAGTATTTGATAGGTCAAGTAAAATTAATTCCCAAAAAATAATTTGACTTTTCCAAAAAAAGTTGTTGTCAGCTGATCAACATTTGTATGGGAGATGAAACTTTTTTAAATAATTTTATTATTATAAAGGTTTTTTGGTACTAGTTTGCTCTAATTTGTATTTCTATAAGATGCGCGTATAAAAACATGTGCATGCGTCCGTTTACAGAATTTTTTCACACCATATTCTTGTAGAATTATCTCGAGCTCGCCTGCACAAACAATAACGTCCAACAGTTGATCTCTTTTTGTCAGAACCAGAACGTAGCGGCTTTTTTAGTTCTAAAAGTACATAAAACGAAAAAAAGTTGGAATATATATTATAATAAAGTACATGTCGTCCTTAATGTAGCCAAGCCATCGATGTCAAAAAGAGTAATTTTTAAATGAAACGAACTCGATCATTTAAACCAATTTATTACCAGAAAAAAAAATGAAAATAAAACTACCAGTTTTTAGCTTCGTCAATCTTTTTTTTTACCTTACTTCTAAGTATAATACTTATTGATACACGAAAATAAGGTATATTTCTCGCGCTAATAAATGGAGGTACGGGGCTAACGTTTGTAATTCATATAATACACCTAGTAGTACAGTCTTAAATCACCTAATTCTAAATAGTTCAAAAAATATTTCTTGTTTAACTTTTAAATCTTTAATAAGATTGATTTCTTTGCATAAGGGGTAAATTGGACTGAGAGTCCCTTCTCGTAATTGTCATTTCGATATAATTTCGATGTTTAAATTAGGCTTAGCAAACGAAACCTCATTAAGCGTACCTTGTTTTCGGTCTTTGACCCTAACATATGCACAAATGACTACTAAGCAAGAGCCTCCATGCAATAGGTTCCTGAAGATGAAAGATGCCGTTGAGGCAGACTCAGTAATAGGTGGCGAGATGACTTGATCATGGGGGCTTTTGCCCATTATGCACTTATATACGAACTTAATATGCAGATATGTTTTTCTGGACACTTGCACACCTTCCTATATACTAAGAACTGTTATTTTATTCGTTTATCCTCGCACTAGTTAAAAGTCACATTAGTACTAGTCAAATACGAGAGGCGAGGTCTTAGCCACTGTTTTATTTTGCAGACTGCCATTTATTTGCTTACTTCACATTTTTGTAAGGATTATTCTATTTTACTTTAGGCGCATGATTATGAGTATCATTTATCTTCAAAATATCGTCATAGTAAGTATGTATATTTGCTCTGCAACCTTTGCTGTTATGAGTAGAACAGTGCCAGCGGTATCTGTCGCCTTTCCTTAGTTGCACACAATAGGTATACCCTCGATGGGATATCAATTTTCTGCCTTGATTCGATGTAATGTACTCGAAATCTGAAAAGAAAGCCTCGATTACACTTTGATTTAATAAAAGTTCTAGCAGCTACATATACCTAGGTGTTGTAGAAGAACAGTGGGGTATTTGCTTAACAAATAAATTCATGCAATCAATCGCAAACTTTTTAATTTTGGCAATTCAATAGTGAGTGCGTGTGATCAGTGACTGTTTTACGCTGTCTCTTAGATTTTTTTAAAACATTCATGAAGAAATGAATTAAAAACTCCTTTTGGTTCTGAAATAAATTGTTATTTAATGTGGGCAATTAGGATGCAGATTATTATGATTAATAAAAAATTGTTTTTCAATACAGTTGTTAAACATGGCGTAGTTTCAGAGGCTATAATTATGATTCGAAAATTAAATCTTATGCACAGGCATCTTTCTGTTACGCGGTCGTGACTTTTGTTTACGAGCTCGATCATTAGTTTTGCAGTTTAGTTTTAAATTTATAAGTCAATTTAAAAAGTTTAGTAGCAAAGAGTTTTCATACATAGAATAAAATGGGATAGATTTTATACGAGGAAAAATGAATGATTTCGTACGTTTTAGCATTGAACTCTCAAAAGTCTTTTTAATGGTTGTTTAATATATTTAATTACCAGTTTTATTTTAATTCTTTTCACATCAACATTTGTCTAAAATCGAATAGGCTGTATAGACTGTTTTCTTTGTAAAAAATGTCCAGTTGCTAAATGCGCCTTTAGTTATAAGTCAATTTAAAAAAGTTTAGTAGCAAGGAGTTTTCATACATAAAATAAAATGGAATAGATTTTATACGAGGAAAAATGAATGATTCCGTACGTTTTAGTATTTAATTCTCAAAAGTCTTTTAAATGGTTGTTTAATATATTTAATTACCAGTTTCAATTTAATAATATTCACATCAACATTTGTCAAAAATCGAATAGGCTGTGTAGGCTGTTTTCGTTGTAAAAAAAAATATGTCCAGTGCAGTTATTGTTTTGTGAACTATTAAATCTAATTCTTTGATTTGTTTTTACTATTTCCCACAACTGTATTGAAAAATATCGTGTGATACACGGGCGTGTAGGTTATTGCAAACTCGTGTCATTAAAAAAAGTTCGTTTGCAATAACCTACTTTCCACCCTTGTATCACATGTCATCATATATCAGGTGCTAAACAGCTTAAATTTTTAGGAAAAACACCACTCACACACACCACAGCCCAGTTATCATTAAAAACTGTTTTTTTAGGGATACTTCCTCTAAGAGTAGGTTTATTTACATAGGTATATAAAAATACTCTTAGTGTATAAAATGTTTAATTAACTAAAAAACTACTAACTAAATAAGTTTAAAAATAAACTAGTCTAAAATATGGCGTCGTGAATCTCCTCCATCGCTGACCACTATTATTGTGGCCAAAAGACTGGAAGCATTGTCAGGTTACATGGCAATGCTTATCCTCTGACCAAGCTAAAAGCTAGCCCTTGGGTCACATAAAGAGTAATTATTAAACAATATATAATTATTTAGTAATAGTATAGTAAAAAAAAAACTATAATGTAGCACATAAAAAGGATTGTTGCAATCATTAAAAAAGCGAAACACATTCTACAATTCTTTATATTTCAAAACAACTAAGCTGCCCTCCTGCCATTAACTATTAATGCTTTACATAACATCACGCCTGTATTACCTGCAGCGTTAGACAGAGGTATATCTAGCACACCCACATGTCACCAGTTGTGTTTAAGTCCCATGCAATAGGGGGCGAGCCTATTGACATCACCTGGGCACGACGCCAGATTCTGGGCTGCTATTGAGGAATTCCAGATGGAAAAACCGGACAAAACTTTGCACGACCTAGGAATCGAACCCAGGACCTCATGCTCAGCAGTAGCGCGTGCGACCACTACGCCGACGAGGCAGCTACAGTCAATGGTTATGTTAATTATTAACTTTAATGATGCTATTATTGTCATTGGCAGTAAAGATGAGAGAAGCTGCTCCGCACCCTTTGCTGTGGTGTGTAGCGCAGTACCAGCGGGTTTTAATACCGTAGTCACATTGTCTATAGAAGATGATGACGAGTGCTCCCCCCTTTGACCGCGTGAAAAATGGCACTGAAATATAGAAAAAATATAAACAATTAGTTTAAATTAGGTCGATTATCTTAAGGCCATTTTTATTCTTACGATATTGAATTAAGCATTGAGTTTTTGTCAAATTGTACTTTACCTGACAAAATTTCGCATTAAAGTTTGTATTGACAAGGTCTTTACTACAAATACTCAATTCAGGAAATATTTAACAAATTAAATTTAATAATTTATTCAATTTAACAAATTTCTCTTAATTTAAGTTGAACAGTGGCAAGTAATGATTACGTGATAAGATGCTTTTAATATTACGTTGACGACTGTACTAGTAATGCAGGCAATGTATTTAATGCAATAATGCTGTTGCTTGCATGCCGCAATAAGAAAAATATAACATTGTCTTGCTTGATCTACATCTGCATGTATGAAGATCTCATGGTTCACTAATAAGTTATTAGTAATTAAATGTTACCCATGCGACTGTTATTACTAATAACAGTCGCATGTGTTCAGCAAACCTAACCGATGTCGATCCGTGGATAAGTGACCATCTTAAATACCGAGATTCTTCCGTGGCTCGGAAAGCAGTTCAAGCCGTTGGTTTCAGCTGTCATTTGTAAATCTTTGACAGTCGTTTTGGATAGTCAGAAGTCAGTATATATTTGACATCAGTCTTGTCAAGAGGTATTATGTTACCCAGTTAGTTGGTTGTGGATGTCAGATAGGCAGTCGTTCCATGTAAAATACTGGTACTCAGCTGCATCCAGTTAGATTGGAAGCTGACATAGTTTGGAAAAGACTAGGCAGATAGATTATGATCTATATATGTACCACCATTTCAGCTCATAGGTTGCAAATGGGTAAAGTAAAATAAAATTACTAAGCATATTTAATATATCATTATTTTGTTGTAACACTGCGTATTTAGAAAATATCTGATACTTCATATAGACTGATTTTACGAGTACCAGGCCTACCAAGAGCTCTTGGAGCAAGGTTATTTCCAGTGTGCTGTCTGTTAATATATAATTACCATGCTCTAAGAGCTCATGGTACCCAGGTTTATTTTTCTGATTACTTAATGTAACTGTAGGTACAAGTTAGAGTAATAAAATAAAATATAGACTTTCACATTTTTTTGTTATGAGGCCTCCTCTATTCCTCCCATTTCCTGCTTTAAGGTTTAAGAAAAAAAAATAGTATTTCAAGTAGATCTGAATTATTATGCTAATATAAAATACTTAGACCTAGTTTCTGGAACGAAACTTATTTCTTAACTGTTCTCTTACTTTACAAAAAACGGGAATATTCTTGTACGGGACTATGATTATGTTCATTATTAACGTAAACAATGTCGTTGTCAATAGTTACAATCACTGCATTGCACTTTTTGTGATGATTTGTTGAGCAAAACCAACGAATCTTCTTTCCTGTGATCCGATGCTGGGAGAACCGGTACCCAGCAAATATTATTAGACGCTTCCCTTTTTGAGAGAATGTGAACACTGGTCCTGTAAGAAAAAAATATAATGTAACATAACCGTTCAAAAGCGATGAAGGAAAGCGTCGTGAGGAAACCGGCATTTCCCAGAACTACAAATTCGAAAACATGTGACATCCACCAACCTGCACTGGGCCCGCGTGGTGTATTAAGACGCACTCCCTCCCTAACAGAGACGACACCAGTGTCCCAGCTGTGGGAAAGTTAAACGGCTGATTATGATTATGTAACATAAAATTAAGCCTGTATTTCTCAAAGATTACGTTGAGGTGTACCTATAGTACTCTCACACTTCGCCAGTTATAAGTATCATGAGGCAAGCCTGTTGCCATAACTGGACACAAATACAGACTCTGGGTTGATAATAATAACACCTAGCCCGAACTGAGAATCGAACCAAGTGGCCCGTGATCAGCAGAAGCGTTGCGACACCAGACCAATGTGGCAGGTGTTTATTAATTTAGAAAGTCTGAACACTGCGTTAGTTAGGAAGACGAAGACGCAAGATATTTCAATAAAGAACAACAAGCTACCTTGTCAATATATCAAATTTTTATTACCTATAATTATAAAAAAAAACAAAATTATTTTTATTATTACCAAATGATTTTGACAACAGTGGTTCATTGGTTAGTAAAACTTATCTACTTATGGTTAATACAATTTACTATACGGAGATATATTATGCAATTTGCTTAATGAGTACGGAGTTCCACGAAGTAGTAGTGTGAAAAATTTAACGTGTGTGGTAGATGTGAACAAAACTATTGAAAAAAATATGTAATTTATTTATTTGTTTACGGACACACAAACACTTAATAGAGAAAGAAACATATAGGTAAGCCGTACACACAACACGCGCGCGTAACACAAAGGTGTTGCTCATTTCAAACTAAATTTCTTCCAGCAGATCTAGGAGAGTTGAAAAGCTTGTGAAAAGAGACAGTACTAAACTAGTTCTAAATAACATGACATAACTTCACGTCTACAATATATAACCCGGAGGATTAGACAGAAGTGCACCCATGTACTTGTAATGCTTCCAAAATTATAATAAATTTTATAATAAATTCTACAGTAAACTACAACGACTCTAGTTGATACACAATCAGTGATTATGGTAATTATTAATTTTAACAATCTGATCATTAATCGTGAAGAGGGTAGCCTTGCAGGAATTCTGATGCTTAGTGCAGTACCACCTGGTCTTTAATCCAGTGTTGCGGTGACGGATGAACGTGTACCCAGCAACTATCAACATAGGGCCACCCTTTCTTGTTCGTGTGAATACTATATCTATGAAAAAGAAATATATTTTAATAATGGCTCATTATTAAGGGGTCGCTACCCAACCTCGGGATTGTGGGATCAAATCCGAGCAAGGTCCATGTGACTCCATTCTATCTACCAATATTAAAAGGAGGAAAGATTTTTTTGTTTGTTTATTTGTTTGTACCGAATAGGCTCCGAATAGGCTCCTAGGCCGGCTAGGCTACTGCACCGAGTTTAAAAATTCTTTCACCTATGGAAAGCTACATTATTCCTGAGTAATACACACAGGTTATAACATAACATATTATGACTAGTTCATTATATATTTCTAAGTTAATGTTGGACATCGGTGAAGGCAATAATCAATAAAAAAGCAATTTATTGCAGACTAATTACATGTCCATAGTTGTTAGTAACTAAGGTCTTAAAATTATGTTTGTCAACTTATTGTAATCACGTCACGTGAAGCTGGATGACTCTCCCCAGTACCGCAGAGTCTGGCCTCTCAGAAAACATCCTTAGGATTCCGTTGTCGCTCCCCCGAATCCGACGCATCAGAGAAGCTGTTTTCTTGCGCATAATCGCACAAAAATCATCCACTCTAGCGTCAGCAAACATGCCCGACGCGCTGCAGTATCGGGGGAGCCTCAACAGAATCCTAAAGGTATTATTATTTTGTACGCGATATTATAATGAATATTGTGGGCGATCATTTCATATCTCCGTAACGCGGAATAAAGGCCAGCAGCAGAAGAAGAACACTGTTCTAAGAGTTTAATTTCAGGAGCTGTTTGTATATTTGACAATTATGCAGACTTCGAAATTACTTAATAAATTGCATTTATGTCCAATACTGGACCTAAAAGCCATCTACAAGCCATTATGTCAATAAAAGCCATCAAACTATTTATAATTTATTCATTCATACACACAAAAAACTTAATAGATAAAGAACATATAGGGACAGATAGAATAAAATAAAGGTGTTGCTTATTCCTAAATATATTTCTTCCAGCAGATCTGCGACAGAAGAGTTGGATAAAAGACGTAGTTAAAGAGTTAGTATAACGCGGTCACCCAATTTTAATATTAACCACGGCAACACCTCTCCCAATGTACCAACATTGAAGTCAGTCCGCGCATGCGCGGAGCGCCCTTTTTCAAATACGCGCGCCGTGCAACGACTGGTCGCAACCGATCACGTTCCGACACGACGTTCTGATCGTACGCGCGTGTTAGTATTGGAAGTACGTGTGACGTCATTAAATCATGAATTTACACGTTTAAACACAATGGAATTGCTACAAAATACAAACTGTCATATTTATTAAGCATCTACCGACAAATGTCGAAGTACCTACCTGAATTATTATTGTATTGTCAAATACCTACAATTGTTAGATTACCCACCTGAGAAATATTGTTGTGTGTACAGGAAATAACTCTGAACTTACATATAAGCCATAGTGATGATATTCCTATAAAATTTTACGTAATTTGTAATGATCATTGTGATGTATCCTGGATTTTATATTGCTATTTTAATATTATAAGTCTTTTGAGACAATTAATATAAGACTGTCAGTTAGTATCAATATTCTTTCGAATATTGATTAAGAATTACTAAATAGGCGATATTAAATTCCTTAATTGTCTTGATACGTTTTAAAAAGGTTTCATTACTCAAGAATTGATTATTGATCTAATTGTGAGATAATTTATAGAAATGTAGAAAATGGTGGGGACATTTGACAGGTCGACTCGTTACTATAAATAGTGTGTAATTCGTAAGTTGACACACTTCGTTGTGAACTACAAGCCAGTACAGACCAGTTGTTATATTGTGATATTAATATTGTTTTCCTGAATTGTTATATTCTGTGAAAGATGGACTACACAAGCTTCACGTAAGTTATTTGATATTATAACTTGATTATTGCTAATGGTTGTGTTGAAACTCTATTTTCATATTGTGGCCTTTATTCATAATGATATTAAATTAATTTAAGGGCTAGTCATGTTCTTTGCCGTATCCTTGTTGTTTTGATTATGTAACATTGTGAAATGTTACAAGATTAATAATGGCCATAATAGAATTAGATCTTTATTGTGATAAACGATATTTATATGGATGTAAAAGATCTCTATGAATACTTTTACAACCATAGTTGCTTCCGTGGAGTTTCTTGCCCTTCTTCTCCACGAGAACTAGGTCTAGCGAACGGGCGGTAAGCTATCTGAGCCTCAATATTAATTAATTGGCAAGCCTGATTGAAATAAATACCTAGTCTTGTCTTTTTGTGCTTTTCTTCATAAAACCTTTCCCTTATACACCAAATACATAGGAACTCTGATACACAGTAAATAACCATCTTGACATATATCGATACTTTTATATTGAGTTCCATTATGATTCTAACACGCGCAAAACCAACCAAACTTGATATATAAGTATTTTTGTGTTGTTATAATAATTTGTTTAATAATAATAATAATAATGCTAAGATCCTGCACAACCGCGAGGTATGCAGTCTTAGGGAATACTTCCAGGCCGCTGACGTGGGTATGCATCGAGATGTGGTAGCGGTGGACAAGGGCCTTACCCCGCTCTCCTTGGCTAACGAGAACTGGCGCAAACCTATAGTATTAGATACTAATGACCGCAGGGAGGTATGGCAGAGCAAGGAGCTTCACGGACGCTTCTACCGGGTCCTACATGGGCCCGATGTAGATCTTTTAGCGTCCGTGGCCTGGCTGCGATTTGGTGACCTTTTCGGGGAAACCGAAGGTTTTGTCTTTGCGATTATGGACGAAGTTATGATGACGAACAACTACCGGAAATACATTGTGAAGGATGGCACTGTTGACATCTGTCGGGCATGTCACCGGCCGGGTGAATCTATCCGTCACATTATCTCCGGTTGTTCTAGTCTGGCTAACGGAGACTATTTGCATAGACACAACCTTGTAGCCAGGATTATCCATCAGCAACTTGCTCTTAAATACAATCTTGTGGAATCGGAAGTGCCTTACTATAAGTATGTGCCCGACCCAGTTCTCGAAAATGGCAATGTCACGTTGTATTGGGATCGGTCTATCATCACTGACAGGACTATTGTTGCCAATAAGCCTGACATAGTGGTGATAGACCGACTAGAGCGTCGCGCAATGATTGTTGATATAGCGGTCCCCCATGACGAGAACCTCGTGAAGGCTGAGAGAGATAAGAAAAGCAAGTATCTTGATCTAGCGCGCGAGGTTGTCGACATGTGGGATGTGAATACAGCAATCATTGTGCCGATAGTCGTGACGGCCAATGGCATAATAGCCAAGAGCCTCGATGAACATCTGAGGAGGCTCTCGTTAGGCAGCTGGATCAAGGGCTTGATCCAGAAAGCGGTACTACTGGACACGGCGCGTATAGTCAGGAGGTTCCTCTCTCAGGAGCCCTGACCACCGGTAGCTTGGACCCTGTTCCCGATACCGGTGGGCTACTATTTTTGTATTTTTAAATGTTTTTTTATTTTATTTTTTATAGAATAATATTTAAAAATGTAAAAATATGTATATAAAATGAATAAATGGAATAATAATAAATTGTTTATTGATCAAAAAAGGTACAGATGGTGAGAAAAACAAAACTTATACTAAATTTACAAGCAAGATATACAAGGTACAGTATAATATAGTAGAACATGTTGACATGGTACATCTGTTGACAATTTGCGTAACCCTGTCTCTTAAACTAGGGTATACCTGTATCTTAAGAGACAGTGGACGGCCACAAGTAATGATTTAATATTACCTTTTATTTAGTGAGGACTCTGACGATCACAATTAAACAATTTTATTTAATGGAATGGTAATAAAAATGAGAAAAATTAATAATGAACTTAATTTTTTGTGATTGTGTATGTGTGTTTGTGTGTGTGCATGTGTGTACGTGTGTGTGCATGAATGTGCGTGTGTGTGTGTGGTGCATGTATGTGTGTGTGAGGTGCATGCAAGTATGTGCTTGTGCTAGGTTATGAAGGTTAATATTGATTCTGTGTGATCATAGTCTTGTTGAAGGAGCCACTCTGTAAGTTTCCGTTTAATTACCCATTTTGTCAGATCAAGTATGTTAAGGTGATCATGAACTTTTCTGTAGATGAGAGAGCTCAAAATCAGATACTGGTGTTCGGCAAAGGCTGTTCTATGGGGAGTACTTGGAGGGATAAAAGTCCGTTTTTTCCGGTTGGAGGGGGGTAGGCATGAATGTTTTTTAAGGACTGAGTAGAGCACATAGAGTTGACGTACTGTGAGAACTTTACAGTCTGAGTAAAGTTGGGTTGTTGGGTATCTGAAGGGTTTTCTGGTCATTACTTTAAGAATAGCCCTCTGCGCTCTCTCTAGTTTGAGAAGGAATGTTTTACCCGCCCCTCCCCACACCGTGATGCAATATCCTATTACCGATTGACACAGGCCAAAGTACACCATTTTTAAAGTGTCGAGATTAGCGGATTCTCTCAGGGACTTAAATATATATAGGAGACGCAGGGTTCTGGTGGTAAGAGCATCAATTTGTTTATCCCATTTGAGTTCACTATCTATTAGTACACCTAGATACTTAACACTCATTGTTCTAACAAGATTAGGACAAGAACACGACGTGGGTGAAGTAGAATGGACCTGACAAGAGTGAGCAGAAATCGAGAAAGTGTCTGATGGTAAATTATTACGTCTTATAGCAAACGGTATGTAGCTGGATTTTAGTAAATTGAGTGTAAGTAGGTTTGAGTTTAGCCATGTCATAATCTTACTTAATGCAGACTCTGCTGCAGTTTTAACACTATCCCATGTAGGTCCATGTACTATTAATGCCGTGTCGTCAGCGTAAGTAAAAATTTTACATTGTGGGAGCTCCAAATTGCATAGGTCATTTATGTAAATTTGGAACAAACTAGGCCCCAGAATGCTACCCTGAGGGACGCCGAAGGAGACATGTTCTTCGTCACTGAGGTAAGTATTAATTTTAACACGTTGAGTGCGGTCTCTCAAGTAGTCTTTAAATATTTCTAGGGCAAATCCTCGCACACCAATCAATTCCAGTTTAGAGATCAGTAAGGAAACAGAAACTGTGTCGAAGGCCTTAGACAGGTCTAGAAATATACCTAAGCATTTAGTTTTGCTATCCAGGTTCATCGCTACATGTTTCGTCAAGTCAAGTACTGCGTCTTCTGTTGATATTCTTTTCCGAAAGCCGTACTGATTCTCAGCTATTATTTTATACTTATCCAAAAAATCTTTGAGACGGTTGTTGAGTATCCTTTCGAGAATTTTAGAAAGTACCGGTAGCACTGAAATGGGCCTGTAATTATTGACACAGTTTCTGTCTCCTCCCTTATGAATAGGATGCACTATAGCTTTTTTTAAAGCTTCAGGAAATACACCCTTTTGCAGACAGCAGTTAAAAATGTAAGTTATCTGAGGAACTAATACATTTTTGCAGTTCTTTAGCAGTAGGGGTGTAATTCCATCCCACCCAACAGCACTGTCATTATTTAATTGTAGTATAAGTGACTCTACTTCGGCTTCGTCTACATCTAGCAGAGCCAAGGAATTGATAGTTGGGTTGGAGATACTACAAGAGGATGAACGCTGTTCTGGGAGTAGGAGGGATTGTGCACCAGATTCGATATTTGCCGCCAGGTTTTTGCTAATGTTAGCAAAGAAATGGCATACCTTGTTAACGGAAGAATGAGGATTGTCGCATAAGCTTAGTAGCTCTTCAGGTATAGTTCGAGTTTTTGATGTGTGTGTAATATTCTTAATGGTTTTCCATAACTCTCTGGGATTATTTCTCGTTCTCTCTAGTTCACTTTTTTCATAGGAGATTTTTAACTTTCGAAGTAAGGAATTACAAAAGTTTCTGTAGCGAGTGTAGGTTAGTCTAAGTATTAGGTTATCGGGTTCTTTTTTGGATTTATTATGAAGTTTATCACGGTTCTTCATACATTTTAGAAGGCCTGGAGTTATCCATGGTTTTATAGTTCGTTTGCGTCTAGGGATTTTGATTTGAACTGAGTTATTAGATATTATAGATTTTATTATAGAGATGAAATTATTCATGGATTGATTTGGATCGGTGGTTTCAAAAATAGCCGAAAAGTCCGTGTTTTGTAAAATCTGCACAATAGCGTCATGATTTATACGGGTGGCAGAGTGACGTAACTTTCGCACAAGTTTGGGGTCCGCAATAGATAAAAGAGTGGGTCTATGATCGGTAATGTGGGTGTCCAGCACAAGTGTGCTTACTGGTAAGTTGGTCTTTAAGAATGTGTGATCTAGGCACTTGTCAAGCCGGGTAGGGAATAAGTGGGTAGGGAGAAGCCCGTGAGAGGCATTAAGCAATAAATAATCCAGGCTTCGCTGGTTTCTGTTATCTTGACTTATATCTATGTTAAGATCCCCAACAAGGGCGATATTAGGAAACGAGTTAATTTTGTTGTAGACGTTATTTAGACTTACTAGAAAGTTATCGTAATTTTCATTAGACTTGTACGATGGCGAGCGATAGATTGCCACCACTGCCAGTTTATTGTCCAGTTGACATACCAGGCAATTACCACACTCAAAGTCCGGTTCCCACACTGTGCCTTTTAGGCCCTCTTTTATATAAAAAACTACGCCATCATTTTGATTAGAATTTGTTTCTGTACAGTATGATTGAAAACCATCCAGTTTAGGTAAATTATTTGTTTTGCTGAGCCAGCTTTCGGACAATATTATGATGTCATGATGTATATCAGTTCGGCTTAATAGTGCTTATAGTGAATCAAAGTTTTTATTTATACTGCGTATATTTATGTGCAAAAGATTTATATCGTTTGTGTCAAAATGTTTAAGGTATTTTTTGCAATTATCAGGGCTGCAGATAGACGCATCTCCTACACAGAGTTGATCGAGGTCATTGTTTATGTTAGTGATGTTAGCCATTTGTAAATGTAGATGTTGGTTACACTAAAAAATTGTTTGGGATAAGGAGACTGAAAGTTTGTGAGAGAGTTATGTGTTATTAAATAGTAAGTGCTTTGGTTTTTTGTGTGTGTTGGAATTTTGTGCGTGTGTTGAGTAATGTGAGAGATTGCTGTTGTTGTTGAATAATTATACAAACAGGAAAAAGATATTGCGTAATTAAGAAAGGTTAGTCACAGGTTATTACTGTCGGGTACCTGGAGACACTTTACGGAGTTAATAATTTGTTGTTTGTCACCTTCAGCTTTGCGTAAGAAAATGTTACCATTTGAAGTCCAGCAATATTTGTAAGAGTTTTGTTTTGCGAATTCTCGAGCCAGATAGAATAGTTTCTTGGTACTGGCGGAAAGTTGTTCTTCGATGAATACTGGTCTCCGTTCCCCCGGCATTCCAAGAAGCTTCGTGTTTAACTTATTTTCTTTCCCCTTTCCTTTGTTGTACGAGCTGACTGCTGACATAAGAGTTTGCTTCGTTTTTACTGTGGTGAACTCCGCCAGTATGGGGCGTGGGGTGTTTGAGGTGGTTGGCTTTCCTGGTAGACGGTGTATGTCACGGAAATCAGATTCCGCTATGCGTAATCCAACAACTTCGCTGATGGCACATACAGTTTTGGTCAGACTATCCATATTTTCCGAACTCTCCAGCGGTATATTACGAAGTTCAATGCCCGACCCTCGAGACATCCGCTGAAGATCTGAAATCTTTTGTTCTAACCCTTGGATATATTTATGTTGTTCCTGGCGTTCTTTTCTTAAGTCTTCCACCTCCTTCTTCATATCTTCAAATTGTTTGTTCATGAAGACGATAGACTGGATCATTTCTTCATTAGATTTCCGAAATTCCGCATTAGAAGACTGTATCTGGATATTTTGAGCCTTAATTTCACCAATATCGGAAGCAAGTTTGGACATAATAGAAGTCTGCTCTGCCAAAAATTTAGACATATTGCTGTTTTGTTCCGTTTTCCAGGCAGCCAGCTCTTCTTGTAAATTTATAGAAGTCAACCGTGTCTCGCTTTGAGGCGAGTTATCTTCACGCGGACGTTTGTTCCTATTTTTGTTTACATAATCACTTTGGAGAACAGCTGTGGCTATGTCAGATTCTGATTTGGTTAGCGGGGTTTTAGGCGGAGAGCGCTTTGCTAAAGGCATCTTATGCAGATACAATTGTAACCAAAGGAACCAACTGATAAGAAACGATTTGCATAAAAGTCAGTAAAACTTGTACTTAATACCGGGCGAACCGCGTAGTCGATGAGACGTGGTCAGGGCGTTCGTAGCAGATAACACGGTCGTAGCACTCGTAGCACTCGTAGCTATCGTCGCCGGTATGACGTCAACTGCTCGTAGCACTGGCACCGTCGTTTCGTCGCCGCCCACCAATGGCTCGGTGGCGCGTTGCGCAGGCGCACGGATCCAAGCTCGACGAGGCGCGAGTTCGAATCCAGCAATCACAGGAACTTCTCGGATCCCAATTTGAATGTTGTCAACAAAAATCTTGATGTCTCGCTCTAGGACTGCCCAGAGGGAGGTGCCGGCCGGTACAAACGCTTAAGGAGCGACAAGGAATCGAAAGTTGGTAAAGACGACCAATCACAGAATTTAGATTTGAAAAACTGCAGGGACGATCGACAAGCGTCCACACTGTGCGACGTTCCACGGCCGAATCCAATGTTTCGTGTTATTTTGTATCCTGTGTTACATTAAACAGTGATTCTAACTTTAACCATCGTTTAATTCACAAATCCAAACTTCGCTAGAACTCACACCCAGTCGCGGTTATAAATGGCGTCCCAAGCATAGGGCGAAGTTTGAAAAACTTTTGTGAACTTTCGAAAACGTGATAAAGTGATTACAAAATGCCGCGAACGCGTAAGGATCGTCACTCGTCAGACGACCACTTTGATGAACCATCCGGCGCCGAGAGCCCGGTTACGTTTACTACGGATCACGTCACCGCCATGATGGCGACATTGCAACGGTCGCAGACCGAAGCCTTCGAGAGGCTACTTGAAAAGGTAGCAGCTACGCCGCGACCTGCGATGGCCGCGGGGTCCGAAGCATCGTCATCATCAGGGAACTTGGCGAGCTGCAGTTCCCGGTTTTCTGGTGATGCGTCTGAATCTGTAGACGCGTTCATCGACGCCGTGGAAAGCTTCCGGGAATGCACAAATGTTTCCGAAGCTAACTCCCTTCGAGGATTATCCATGTTGCTGACTGACAACGCAGCCACCTGGTGGCAGGGCGTGAAATTGGAAATTAATTCATGGTCGGAGGCAATTGAATACCTACAGAGTGCCTACGGAGATCATCGCCCCCCGCATCGAATTTATCAAGAATTGTTTCAATACAAACAAGGCGAAGAGAAAACTGATTTATTTATCGCTAAGGCCCGAGCTCTTC
Source organism: Anorthoa munda (assembly GCA_945859665.1). Lineage (NCBI taxonomy): Eukaryota > Metazoa > Arthropoda > Insecta > Lepidoptera > Noctuidae > Anorthoa > Anorthoa munda. Next base: position 7,972,052 of record OX243901.1, read on the forward strand.
TTTCAAAATTACCGCCAGAAGACCTCAGCGAGAAAGTCCAAGTTGACATGGTCTACGGTCAATTGCGCACCGCTCGTCTTATTGAAGAGTCTCTGAACGAGGCATCTCATGATGCAGTCGCCGTGAGCCCCAGCACCACTGATGGTGCCCAGCGCCGAACTTCGCGTGCGCCGCCGGCCACGCAAGCGTCGAGCAAGCCAGCGCTGCCGCCCGCGCCGTCGTCTTCGACACCTCAGTGCCAAAGTGATATGTTAGCTAGTGATAGCACGGCTCAAACGCCCTTCAGGCCATTAAAAAATAATAATAGTGAAGTGAAACCAAAATCCAATCAATTCTGTGCGTATTGCAAATCATTCGGTCGTAGGTTAAATTTGAAAATGTCTACACCTAGTAAACAAGGCAATGAAATTGTATGTTATGGGTGCGGTGAGAGAGATGTTGTGCGTACAAATTGTCCAAAATGTAGTGCGGACATCGCCGCGATAAATTTCGTAGAATCGTGTAAACAACAACAAAGGTCAGTGCCCCCTCTCCAACCGTCTGTTCAAACGCCGGATGAACTGGTAAGTTCGAATTTCACTTCTAAGCGTGATTGTATTGGATCGGAGACTAATCATAGTAGTTCTAATAATTTATTCCATTCCATTAATAAGAATAATATTCTTTCAACTTCAAATAAATTTTACGTAAATAATCCCGATATCGATAGTCGCGTTGACAGAGTTCAACCAAAATCGCAAAGTAGGGCGACCATGCGATTTTCTAAAGAATTACGGAAATCCGAACCTCAAAGTAGGGTGACCATGGATTTTCAGGACAAAAATAGGAATTTAGTACCATCGACCTCTACAATTGATTACGATGAAATTATAGATTTATCATCTTTGACTAGCGTCACCCGTGTTAATTCCTGTGTAGAAAGGCCAATTTTAAAAATTGAAATTTTTGATTTTAAGTGTCAAGCACTTGTAGATACTGCCGCGAAACGTAGTATCGCCGGTAGTTCATTATATAGGTTACTTCAGCAGCGTGATCAACCTTTTAACGAGACTAGTATGCTCGTGCGACTTGCAGATGGTTCTACGCAGACACGCCGCATATTGATTACGAATCTACAAGTAACCTTGAAGCAAGGCAAGACTGTTACTTTAGACTTTGTTATCTTACCTGATGCTATTGATAATGATTCTCTTTTGGGTATTGATTTTCTTACCGCCGCTGGTATTATTATTGACTTTGCAGCGTTGACGTGACAATTTACAAATGACAGTATTATTTATCCTTTAGAATTAGAGTCGCCACGCAACGAGGTCTCGTGTTGTTCAGCTACATTGTTACGTGATTACGAAGCAGTGGTTCTCAACCCTGCCGAGCGTGAACGTCTCACCTCCCTTCTTCAGTGTAATGAAGATATCTTTCAGCTAGGGGGAGTACCAACACCGTTCGCGGAACACCACATTGATACGGGTGATCATCCGCCCATATCTGTCCCGCCGTATCGTCTCACACCCGCTAAGAAAGCGCTAATGAAGACTGAAGTGGATGCAATGCTTGAGGAAGGAATCATTGAGGAGTGTGAATCAGCATGGACTTCTCCTGCGATTTTAGTCCCTAAGAAGGATAATAGTGTACGTTTTTGCGTAGATTATCGTCGGTTGAATTCCATCACAAAAACTGACACATACCCACTTCCACTTATTGATGAGCTTTTGCAGTCCACTAAGCAGCACTGTTATATGACTACTATAGACCTTAGATCTAGTTATTGGCAAGTCAGTGTCTTTCCTGAAGACCGCGATAAAACGGCGTTCATTACACCATTCGGCACTTATCGTTTTACGAGGATGCCCTTCGGTCTCAAAAATGCACCATCCACGTTTCAGAGACTAATCGACCGATTACGTTCAGGTGCTGCTCTGCAGGATGTAGTGCTAATTGCGTATTTAGATGATCTTTTGATCATTTCGGATAGTTTTTCGAGTCATTTAGATGACCTTCAGAAGGTCTTTGATCGCTTACGTCTTTTTGGACTTCGTGCTAATCGTGACAAATGTTTCTTTGCACGCAATGAGGTCAAGTACCTAGGACATGTCATCACGTCCGAGGGAATTAAGCCAGACCCCTCAAAGATAGACGCTGTTCTATCTATGAAGGAGCCCAAAAACGTAAAGCACCTAAAGTCATTTATGCAAACCTGTTCATGGTTCAGAAAGTTTGTACCGAACTTTTCAAATGTAGTGCAACCCCTATCTAAGCTTACTCGTAAGAATGTGAGTTGGTGTTGGACTGATGAGCAACAAGCTGCTTTCGATTGCCTTAAGCAGAAACTCACTTCAACTCCCGTTCTTGTACAGGCAGATTATACTAAGCCTTTTGTACTACGAACAGACGCTAGCAATTATGCTCTAGGAGCTGTGCTCATGCAAGGTGAAGGACACGAGGAGAGGCCTATTGAGTATGCTAGCCGGTTGCTTACATCTGCCGAGAAAAACTATTCCACAACCGAACGAGAGGCTTTGGCTGTTGTGTGGGCAGTGGAAAAGTTCAGGGGATATCTCGACGGACATCCAGTGTATGTGAAAACTGATCATCAACCATTAAGGTGGTTGCTTACACACAAATCGCCAAGTGGACGACTGATACGCTGGGCCTTGAAATTACAGTCGTATGATATCCATTATGATTTTACGCCAGGAAAGGCGAATGTATTGGCAGATGCTCTGAGCCGCCCACAGTGTAATAACACTGAGAACTGTGAGGTATGTGCGGTCACAATCGATTTTCCCAGAGCTGGCTCTTCTGAGATCCGCCAAGAGCAGCTACAAGATCCAGAAGTAGCTAAGATTATTAATGGTCTTGAAGATTATGATGCCAATAATACCCATTGGATAGAAAGAGGGTATGTTTTGGACCAAGGCGTTCTCTATAGGCTAAACCCTGAAACTGATTCAGATGAGCCTCAACTTGTGATACCAGCCTCATTGCGAGAGAAGGTAGTGCATGAATTCCACAACACACCTACAGCTGGTCACATTGTAACACTTTTTTTTGTGGTAGATAAAAGTTTTGTCAAAAGAAAATTAGTTACCTCTTTCCGCCGTATTTGTATTGCTCATTCGCCTTAAAACTGCCGCTGGGTGGTGGAACCACTTTGGAACCGCACCCTGGGACGTCGAGTTCCCTATAAACACTCTCATTTCACCAAAATAACTTAGAATCACTTGATATCCGTGCACCGAAGCTGTATTCTTTGTTTGTTTTGACGGACTGCAGCTGTCATTTGGACGTACTGCGTTTTCGTTCGGAAACGCGCCCGTCTCCGCTAAGATTGGCTTAATTATTTCTTTGGACTAGCACACGGGTAGGATTCGAGTTTGGTTTTGGGATTGTGAGGACGTTGTCCCGCTTCCGTTGGCGTGCCTCAAGGAATTGCTTATGTGAATGATGGTAGCCTTTGAGTTCAGAAGATTCGAGAACGATCGGATTTCCTGAACGAAACGCGGGAGCGGGGTGCGTTCAAAATTCTCATCCGGGCTGTCAGGGATTGATAGTGTTTTATTGTAGTCTGATTTTAAGTCGGGTTTTGGAAAGTTGTAGGGTGAGGCGTAGGTCTGGGATAGTGTATTTCTTTGAAGGAAAATTGTTCCGCGTAAATTCTTCGAAAACGGAAATTTTAGGAAACAGTTTATGGGATTCGGTGTTTTAGGTTTTCGGTTCGAGAATGATGGTATGAGAGCGCACCCGGTGAGAGAGTTTTTTCTTGGCGAAGGGCGAACTGCGTAGAGGGTTCTTTTCTTGGGCTGACCGGCTTGAGCAGAGCCTGGAGATTGCGAGTGGGCTGGAATTATCGCGTGGGCGTCGGCCTCTGTGCGGCAGAGCGTTTCCTGTATGTGCCTGTCGTGATTGATCGGAATACGTGAAGTCAAAAATCGCCGGTGACCGCGTGCGTGATTGTGGATACGCGGCCTGGAAGCTGCATGTAACCGTCGTGGTGTGATACCCGGCGTGATTGTGTTCCCAAGCTGGGCTCATAATCCCTCACGAACAACGTGGCGTGGGGTCGAAATTGGGCCGACCTATCTACCCTACGGGTTTACTTCCTCCGAAAGGTACGTGTTTGACTTCCTAAAGGCTCTGTCAGTTGGTATTCGGTTTCTTAGGGCGGCCGATACATTTATATTATTTGGGCTGGCCTATCCTTTGTGGGTGTTTGTTGACAAGCTCCATACAATTATACCTATTTACATACACCTTAGGCATGATTTCCATATACTCAGGAGGGCCATCCATTATGTTAGCCTATGTAAAGCCCGGTATTTAAGATAATATTCCCCGTATCCCAACGATTTGTCTGATCTGTATAACAATAAAATCTGTGTGTTTAATCATGAAGAGTGCGGGACAGCTCATCCATTGTGTTCACTTATGTAAAGCCTGTGTGTAAGATAATACCTTCCATGTGTAGCGAATTGTCTGCTCCGTCTAACCCTAAATTCTGTGTGTTTAATCATGAAGAGTGCCGGACGGCTCACCCATTGTGTTCGCCTATGTAAAGCCCGGTGTATAGGATGTTGCTTTCAGTGTTTTAGCGACCTGTCTGTTCTATATACTCAAAACCCTTTGTGTTTAATTTGAGTTTTTGTGCTAAGAAGTTTTTATTCTGTAACTTCAGGAGGTGTCTGGTTGGGGCTGATTGCCTGGCTGAGGCTATCTGCTCGAGGCAGGCTGTCGCGGTGTGGAGTTGGCTGGCTACGCGACGGTTCAGGAGACGGGCTTTCTGGCCCTTCCGTTTTATTATTATTTTTATTTTTTGTTCTTCCACCCTCAACTATAAATTAGTTGGGAAATATTTTGGTACGAGGAAAAGTTGACCAGCCAACTGCAACCAGCGACCCTTTTTAAATTTATTTACTTTGGTAACGTGTTCAAGGGTTACATTTAATAAACATCGTTCTCAGTATATGGTGCTTTATTGTTCCCAAGAAAATATCCCGTTACAACATGGGAGTAGAACGTACCCTTGATCGAATTAAATATAAATATTATTTTACGGGGATGAGGAAGTATGTCATGGAGTACCTTAAAAACTGTGAAGATTGCCAAAGATATAAAATAAGCAATCTGAAACCAGCTGGTCTCCTTCAAACTCCAGTACTTAACCAGCGTGGAGAAGTTCTCGCTATTGACCTCTTTGGACCGTTGCCAGAGGGTAAGAACGGTGAAAAGTGGGTGTTACTAGTGGAAGATACTGCCACTAGATGGGTGGAGTTGTATGCACTAGCCGAAGCTAATGCTGAGACCTGTGCTTCACTTCTTATTAATGAATACTTCCTCAGATACGGTTTTCCTCGTCGCGTCATATCCGATAATGGCGTACAGTTTGTTTCGGCTACGATGCAACAGTGCATGTTTGTCTTGGGGATTAAACAGAATCTTATACCCTTATACCATCCAGAAGCGAACCCAGCCGAACGCAAAAATCGCGATCTTAAGACGCAGCTCGCCATATTAGTGAAGAATGAGCAAAGATCATGGCCGAAGTTCTTAGCCGAGATACGCTTTGCGATGAACAGCGCCAATTGTGCTACTACCGGATGTAGTCCTGCTCATATGACGTTTGCTCGAGAAATGCGAACACCTTTCGATGCTCAGCGCGATTTGAGAGCTATATTAGATAAAGAAAACTTTCTTCCTCAAATCACGCCTTACCTCCGCAGATTTGTTACTAATTGGGAGTCAATTAGGGAAAAAGCTGAACAGCAGCAAGATAAAAGAAAGGCGATTGCTGACCAGAGGCGTTGCCATGTACCTAGTTTCGAAGTCGGAGACTTAGTTTTAGTTACAACTCACTTATTAAGTAATGCCAGTAAAGGCAGATCTCGTAAATTCATGCCAAGACGGGACGGCCCGTATCGCGTTACTAAGGTTGTAAGTCCTACTACTTTTGAAGTTGCTGATTTAGTTTCGAATCAGCTGGTAGGAAAGTTTCACCGGTCAAATTTAACCACTTACACTAGTAATAATGTGGTCTCCGATCCAGTACAACCACGCCGTCGTCGCGGACGACCACGTGTTAACCGCGTTCTTTAGATGCCAACCCACCAACGGGTCGTTTAAGTGTGTTGGAGGGGGAGTGTATAACGCGGTCACCCAATTTTAATATTAACCACGGCAACACCTCTCCCAATGTACCAACATTGAAGTCAGTCCGCGCATGCGCGGAGCGCCCTTTTTCAAATACGCGCGCCGTGCAACGACTGGTCGCAACCAATCACGTTCCGACACGACGTTCTGATCGTACGCGCGCAAAACCAACCAAACTTGATTTATAAGTATTTTTGTGTTGTTATAATAATTTGTTTCGTGTTATTTTGTATCCTGTGTTACATTAAACAGTGATTCTAACTTTAACCATCGTTTAATTCACAAATCCAAACTTCGCTAGAACTCACACCCAGTCGCGGTTATATTAGTATATAAAAACAAGAAAAGTTGTATAGTATATTGTTGTTGTGTAGTATATAAAAAAGACCGTATACATCAGCCCACCCTACTATATGTGTTTGCTAAATGATTATGTTTGTTATCAATATTGACGATTTCATCTTTGATAGTTAGTAGTAGTTTGTAGACTAAATGGATTTGATTAAATATTAATGATTTCAGTTTTTAATTTTATGTTTATGAATGTAACATTATGGACTAGTTATGTCTGAAAATAAATGAATTATTATATATTATTATTTAAAAAAAATACGTTTCCAATATTTTGTGGTAATCTAACTGCAGACTAAATAGATTTGATCCTGGTAAAATAAATTTATGGCAGGGAAAATATTATAATTAAATTAATATTAATACTATTGTTTTAAATATATTAAATAATAAATCAAATGAAATAATAGTTGAGCATGTAAAATTTAAGTATTTTGTCTGAATAAAGGCTCTTTTTATTTATTTATTATTTTAATTATGTTTATTGAAGGTAATCTTTGCAGGAACTGATCGGTATTCTTTTACTGGTGGTATCACTACACTATTGCTAAGTACCGTAATTTTTTACTTTATCCAACATGAGTTGGTGTAATGTGCCTGTAGATTATGCTACAGTAGCGAAACCGTTGAAAAAAAATCTAGTTTAGATGATTTCAGTACAAGAAGAATTTTCGGTTGGGTATGGATTGGAAAACAGGCCGCGATGATGATTTAACTAATTGATGGTAAAAGATCACCACCGCCTATAGACATCAGTAAGCATAGACATCACAAATGCGATCATATCCAAGAGGAAAAGCTAAAATATTTCATGGAGATTTACCCTTCAAACCAAAACATTCTGACACTGTGACACGGGACCTTCCTGATATCGTGACGCAATTTAAAAGACGTTAATAAAAAAAAAAAAAACGACAACAAAATAAAAGTATTTTAATGATTCATTATTGTACAATCCTTGAGGGTCTTTCTTAACGTTGGATTATTCTCTCTGGATTCTCTCACTACATTAAAATTTAAATATATATTAAATAGTTGCCCACCGTTATTGGGAACAGGGTTTAAGCTACTGGGGCGGTTAAGGTTCCAGAGAGAGGAACCGGAGCCGAGTCCAGAAGTAGAACTTAGCTAACGTGAGTCTGCCAAGGTGTTGATCTAGACTCATGGCTTGCGCCATTTGCTAATGGTTATGATTATCATCAACTCTTACGATTGTGTTTCCAACGGTGAAGACCACCGCCTTACAGCCTTTAGAATGATGGGTAGAACAAAACCATCGCTTCTTCAATCCATTGTCCTTTTTGCGCCGAGAAAAATTGTGCCCATGGAACACGATTGTAACTGCTCCTTTTTTACTCCTACCGAACTCAGGTTTCCAACCTAAATAAACAAAAAAAGAGTGCATTTCAAAATGATTCATAAGACTGAGAGTATCATTTACCATAAACGAAATAAAAAACAAGAGAAATTAAAAATAAAACCTGGATCAACAAATTAAGATAAAATCACTTAATGTAAAAGAGTACTTAAATAAAACTGACAACATGCAACTAAAATTTCATACAGAGATTTAATTTTTATCTAATAAGCTTTTTTTAGGAATAGAGGCAACAGTGGCAACTCTGAAAATAAAAATGCGGTTTTCTATATTTTGTCGAATTATATCATCATCATCATCATATCAGCCGAAAGACGTCCACTGCTGGACATAGGCCTCCCCCAAGCGTCGCCACATTGAACGGTCCCGTGCGCAACCAGCGGATCCCCGCAACCTTCACCAGGTCATTGGTCCACCTGGTGGGAGGCCTTTCAACGCAACGTCTTCCGGTTCGCGGTCGCCACTCCAGAACCTTACTGCCCCATCGGCCATCCGTTCTGCGTGCAATGTGCCCTGCCCACTGCCACTTAAATTTGGCAATCCTTCTTGAATTGGTTTCGAGGTCTGATCCTGAAGACGGACTGACATGGTGGCGTTTTTGTACAAACACTTCAACACCTCAATGTACCGGTAGTCGATCTGGCACCGTTGGAGAGACTGCAGTACAGCCCAAGTCTCGATCAAATCGAAGGCTTTCTCGTAGTCTACAGAAGCTAAACAGAGAGGCAGGTTGTACTCTTCGGTCTTCTGTATAACCTGCCGCAGCGTATGCATGTCTACGGTGCTAAAGCCTTTTCAGAATCCGGCTTGTTCGGGATGCTGGAAATCGTCAAACCTGCGCGCGAGACGATTCGTGATGACTCTTGAAAACAACTTGTAGACATGGCTGAGAAGTGAGATGGGCCTATAGTTCTTCAGCCGGGCATTGTCGCCCTTTTTGAAGAAGAGTACCACCACACCCCTGCACCATGCCTGTGGCGTTTTGCCCTCGAGTATAACGGAATCAAACAGCTTCTGAAGGGCCTTAAGGACCGGTTTCCCACCCGCCTTCTGGAGTTCAGCCGTGATTCCGTCGTTACCCGGCGCCTTCTGTTTTTAAGCTGTTTCAGAGCCATTCTAATCTCGTACAGGCTGACGTCCGGGATATCTTCGGTATAGTGTCGGGTCAATCTAGCTCTTGGGTCGTTTGCTAGATTCGCAACGGGTTTGCATGTTGACGTGTACAACTGCCCATAGAATCTCTCGATCTCCCTCAGAAGCTCCGGTTTGGCGGATACGATCCTGCCATCATCGGTCTTCAGTTTCGTGAGCTAGCTCTGCCCAATAGACAGATCTCTTGCAAAAACCTTGGAGCCCTTATTCCGCTCAATCGCATTTTTAATACTTTCGTTATTAAAGCGGCGGAGGTCGCTTTTCAAGGACTTTGAGATCCGTCTATTTAGCTGCCGGTATTTCACCGCATCGTCTGAGGACTGCAGGATCATCTCACGCCTCTCCTGCATTAGCTTGAGAGTAGGATCAGAGAGCTTTTTGTTTCTATCTGTACGGCGGGTCTTGAAAAACTTAGACCCGACCGTATGGACAGCTTCCACAAACTCATCGCTGTATTCGTCCACGGAGCTCCCTAGGCACTCGTAACGATTCTGGAGTTCGAGCTGAAAGGTTTCGGGGTTCTGGATCTGGATCTGTGCTGGACGGAGCGTGGTCTTCATCAGTCGAAACCTTTCAAGCTTGATATTAATGTTCAATGTGCCTCTTACCATGCGGTGATCGCTCCCGGTTTTCACCGAATTGATCACAGAGACATCATTGAACATATGCTTCTTGGTTGACATGATGAAGTCGATCTCGTTTTTAGTTACACCATCGGGGCTTTGCCATGTCCACTTCCTGTGCTCACGCTTTCTGAAGAAGGAATTCATCATATTGAGGCCTTCCTTCCTTCCTTCTCCATAAAACTGGCCAGTAGGTGACCCCGGTGGTTCCGACGTCCAACTCCAAATTTCCCCACTTGCAGCTCATCCTCGTCTCGTTTGCCCAGTTTTGCGTTGAAGTCCCCCATGACAAGGGTGAAGTGAGTTTTGAAACCATGCATGGCTTTAAAAATATCCTCATACATGGTCTCTACCTCGTCGTCGGGGTGTGCCGAGGTTGGGGCGTAGACCTGTATGACCTTCAGCGAATATCTTGAGGATATTCTGAGTATAAGGTACGCCACCCTGGTCGACACACTCTCGATCTTCACCACATTGTTCACAAGGGACTTGTGAACGATAAACCCGACACCACCCTGGGACTGCCGGTCACCCTCTCGGAAATAGAGCAGGTTACCGGATTCGAGGATTATCGAGTCTTCTCCCTCTCTTCGGACTTTAGATAACCCTATAATACTCCATCGCAACCTGCTCAATTCTGCCTCGAGTTCGGTTATCTTCTCGTCGGTCCGGAGTGTTCGCGTGTCATAAGTTGCCAGGTCCAGTCGTCGGTGTTTATTGGGGTAGCCGGGTCCACTCCGGGGATTCTTTGCACCCCTTGCCACGCCATCGCCTCGACCGCTACCGTAGTCGAGGGTAGACGGGCTGCCGGGCACTCGGGGCCGTTTTTTAATTGTGCTTTTCATGGTTTGGGGGGTTTTGCCGTAATCGCGACGCTTGGCAGGCGGGTTGGCGATCACAGTTTGTTCTTAAAGTGCACAGAGAACGCTGCTGCCCATTCTCTGGTGTTTCCCTTAGTCGCCTCTTACGACACCCACGGGAAGATATGGGATGGTGAAATTCTTTAAGTCCGTCACCATACGGTACGGTCGAATTATATGAACAAAATGAACTCGTCGGTCTAGTGGTCGCAAGCGCTACTGCTGAAATGTAGTATTGCTTTCGATTCCTAAGTCAGGCAAAGGTTACTGGGTCTTCCTTCTGCTGTACTGGAACTTCTCAGTAGCAGCTCGGAGTCTGGATATGTGCCAGGTTGATGGCAATGGGCTGGCTCCCTATTAGATGGGCCTTAGACTAATCATTGCTGGCGAAATGTGGGTGTACTATAGGTACACTTCTGTCCAACCTTTCGGGTATACAAACGTGAATGTTTATGAACTAACTAAACAGCTAGTTTTTAAATCTGCTATCGTTGAGTTCCCTAGGCGACTATTTATTGCAGAGTAATTAACGATTTCTGTGACATAGTCAAAGGTAGTAAAGAATTGAAAAAAAAATTGTCAAATAATATTCTGAAGTCGCGAATCTGACTTGAGCAAGCGTGATAATCCTCATTCGTGCATTCTCTATAAGAAAAGAGGCTTTTGCCCCATTGAGACAGCTGCAGGCTGGAATTCTGATTCCCATCGGTATAAAGGATTTAAAGAAGTGAGAATACAGAAAGGAAGAAACGCTAACAACTTTAATTTTACACAACACAGTACACCGAAACAAAATAAAATAAAAAGTTACAGTCTTAAAAATAACATAAATTAGATAGTGTGATAATAATCCGTTCAAAATTATGAAAATTGTTATTGTAAGTTACTCCATTAGGGCGCTATGGTTATGCTCAATTGTAGCTTTGACAATTTTATCTTCCACAGTGACGATGGAAGCATGGTATCCTTTGTTGTTTTTGTGGCACAGACTCTTCGTCTTTCTGCCGGCTGAAGAGTGGGAACAGAATTTGTACCCATGCAACATGATTATTGGGAGCACCTCTTCGAGAATTACTTAATACTGCAGCTGCTTTAACGACAAATATGAAGTAAAAATGGTAAAAATATTAAAAAATATTGTCTCGGTTCGTAGACATGTCGGATCCTGTACACCGGATCCTGATTTGACATTATATTTTTTTTTATTTATTAAATATAAACAGAAACATCACAAAAACCTCAAAAGGTTTGTCCGGATGTTGAAACACTTATAAGCAATCTTAATACTAACGAGATATCAATGATTATAGTTTTGAAGACATAGTTTATAAAAATCAACGCGTAAAATTTTGAGCGATATCGCCTAGACGCAATTTGAATTGCGTCGCGCCATCAGGAAGGTCCCTTATTCGGTGACAGATTCATGATTATGTAGATTATGAACTTTAATTAAAAGATCGTCTATTGTAAATATATTCGCTTTGCACCCGCGTCTGTAGTGTGTTGCGCAGTACCACCTTGTCTTCATCCCCTGGTTTCGGTGACGATAGAACATGAATCCACCTATTAATAAAACTCGAGCACCTCTCTTTGTTTCACAGAATGTTCCTGGAAAGAAACAAATCAAATCAAATTTGAACAAATTTTAAATTAAGAATTAGGAAGGACGGTAACTCCCAAACTAGGCAGCTTTGCCTGTACATTCGGGGTCAGAGTTGCGACATTTTTATAGTTACAACGTAGTCAAGTTGGTCAAACAACTTATCGCATTCGGCAGTAAAAAAAAGGATCTCTTAAAAGCTTCTAACTTTCTTCTAAGGTTGGAAATATAATAAAATCAATAGTAAATAATTAAAAAAAACATGTTTATTATGTTAAATCTGCTTTAATTTATAATTCCAGAACGCAACAATAAACTTAATAGACTTCCTTATCCTTACATACATAGTAAAAAACAAAGTTGTTTCCCGCTGTCTGTCTGTCCCTATGTATGCTTAGATCTTTAAAACTACGCAACGGTTTTTGATGCAGTTTTTTAATAGATAGAGGTAATTCAACAGGAAGGTTCTACACAAGATAGGTAAAATAATTTAAATAAAATTGTTACAGAGTGCTTTTTACAGTCCCTTCAACCGATTTCGAGTACTATTCCGTAAACTTGAGGTCGATATAAACCTGTTACCAAATCCAACTATTTACTACAGCTGCCATACACACATGATTTGTCACATCACCAAACAATAGAAGTCAAAATTGTTTGACCAGACTGCAAAAAGGGATTATTTAAAATCTAATTTTATTTCAAATGGAGTACCTATATATTTTTCTATTGCAATATCTTAAATAGGTACAATTTCTATAGTTGTGAAATCGTGCGCAAAAAAATATTGTAAAGAGACTCTGGGCCTCTATACTGTCATTTGATGTCAGCGATTGCGATAATCAAAATGCCAACATGTAAGGGATTGATCACGTGACATTTCGATAGTTCTTGACAATTCTAAACATTTTATCAATCCCTATCGCGACGATTTCTATGATAAAATTATACTTGTCTAGAGCCTGTGGTAGTTACAACTTTAACTAAAAATACGAAATCAGAAAGAACAGGAATAAATTATAGCTGTCATATTAGTATTCTTTCATTCGTTTTCCGTTTAACTTGTTGTGGTGGTTTAAAATAATCTTTAATTTGACAATTTTAAAAGAGTAAGTATGGAGTTTCTTGTGCATTCTTCTCCATAACAAACTGCTTTCCGAATGCACGGTAGAATCATTTTGATGTAACGTTCGAAATTGCCGCTTGGTGGCCTAGTTGAAATAAAATATCTTTGTCTTTGACAACCCTATTTTTACTCCAAATTTATATTGCCCAGATAAAACAAATAATGGTATTGTTTTAAACCACTACGAGCAATGCCAGGTGAGTATTAGTATAATTTACGCCACTAAAAGGTAGCTGCCGTAACGACATTGCATAAGTTTTCATACTGCGTATACTCAAAATATACCATACTCAAAGTGAGTAAACTTGAATTCAAATCTCATGCTTTCCTAAATTCAATGCATAACTTGCGATGCTGGGTTTACAGTCTGGCGTCAATCTAACGTGACTTACAGATTCTTTAAAGTTAAATTGAATGATAACTTAATATAAAAGTTAATAATAGTTAGATGTTTCATCATTTATATTTTCGACAGGGGAATGGTTATGAAAATTCTTGTTTTTGATGATTGTGTCATCGTCAAGGGTGAAGAGGATAGCCCTACATCCTTGATTGACATGGGTGGAACATTGCCATCTTGTTTTACCGTTCCTTGAGTAATGCCTACTGAATCGGTAACCTGCCAAAACCAGGATTCGTCCGCCTCGGGAAGACATCGTGAACATTGGGCCTGAAAACAAGCCGACTTGAGTTAATTCTAATCTTCTTTCTTTAATTTTAAAGAAAACATTTTTTTTTGTTATAACTAGTTCAGGAGAAACTCGTAAAATAAATAACAAAAAAAAACCTGACGTAAATTACGCTGGGTTTCATTCGTCTGGACTAAACCTGAGCATTATAATATTATAAGTAAACATGCTAAGATTTTCAGACCTCTTTATTGTTAGTTATAACTATTATAATAATCGTGCACATTTTTGATAGGAATAGAATGGAATGCATTTATTTGTCAGAATATTGTACAAAGCTGTTATGTGAATTATGTATTACGATCATAGAAATGCATATGGTTATGTAAATTATTATTTTTGACGATCGTGTCATCATCAAGGGAGAAGAGGGTAGCACTTTTTTTTTTTTTGGATATCATCCAATGACTTCTCCCATCCTGGGTTAAGCGGGAGGGTGTGTCAGACTTTTACTGACTAAAACCCACCCGTGTTCCTTCAGTTGCTTGAGCCAGGGCCGCGGTAACTCTTTTTCAAATTTATCCGCGACCCAGACAGGCATCGGCCCTAGCGGACCCCGTCAATTTGCTGACATCTCTTTGAGGCGCGCGTGGAACTCTACGCGCCGTCGACTCGGGCCTGGTCCTTATCGGACGGCGAGCTACCCATTACTCGCCGTCCGCAAGCCCGCGCCTACGGTAGCCGGCAATCTGCTTGCGACTCCCGACGCCCAGGGCGTCTCCTGCGGTGGTTTGGGGCGTGAGGGTGCCTCTCCCTCACACGTTCTGCCTCCTCCTTCGCGAGCATTACTGCTTCGCGGAAGGAGGTGACAGCTTCCCATTCCCTCTCGCTCCGTACCATGGCCTGAACCAGGGCTGGACGCGAGAGGTCGCCACCGCCGATCGCCTCTACGAGGACACGGCGTTGCTCCACCCAAGCAGGGCAGGCCTCCACCGTATGTTCTACCGTGTCCTCCGGGCGATCCTCACAATGGTGACACCCGGGCTTTTCCTCCCGCCTTATCCTGAACAGGAACCTCCCGAAGCAGCCATTTCCGGTGAGGACCTGCGTTAGGCCGAAGGTGAGGACGCCGTGACACCTCTCAAGCCACTCCTCACTGCCCAGCGCTGGATTGCGAAAGTCGCCCTCTCCATGTCGCCATGAGATCCTGCCGCAGATCTGTCCGCCGAGCCGTGATTTGTCTATAAATTTCGACTATAAATAACAGCACTGAGACCAATTTGAAATTTAAGATCTGTTTATTGTTAATCGTTGTTACGTAAGTATTTCATGTATTCGACTGGGAAATGGTTATGCGAATTCTTGCTGCTGATGATCGTGCCGTCATCATTGGTGAAGAGGATGGCTCTACATCCCTTGTTCATGTGTGTGGAGCACTGCCACCTCGTTCTGCCGTGTTTTATATAATGCTGACTGAATCGATGACCTGATAAACGAAGTATTCGTCCTCCTCGGGCGGACACCGAGATTATCGGCCCTGAAAACGACACAAAATTAGCCAAGTCAAATTCAATGGACATTCATTTCTTGGCTCAATTTCATTTAGCTAGTCTAGCTTGAACTTAACGTGTGTGTTTTAAGTTAGTAATTTAAAAAAAAAACACATGAGAAAAATTTTATAGCGTTCATTTCAGCCAAAAGCCAATTGTAGTAGTAATTATGAAAAATGAACTTTTCTTTACTGTAATTATAAAAACGATAAATTAACACATAAATGTTTTAATAATAAGCAATTAAGAATGAAAAATTTTGCATAACATCGAAGTTACAATGGTGAGAACTTTAGATGTCTCCAAAATCGTTCATCCAATCTTCAACAGGCGAATGATTATGCACATTCCTGTTTGTGACGATCGTATCATCTCCGTCAATAGTGAAGACCATGGCTTTGCATCCTTTAGGCTTGTGGGTAGAGCATTGCCATCTTGTCTTCCCGCTTGTTGAGTATTGTTTTCGGAGTCGACAAACGAAGAATCCGTCCTCCTCGAGCCGATACTGTGAAAACTGGTCCTGAAAAAGATGCAAAGTGTGCAAACTGTATTCAAGAGACGTTATTTTTTTGGCTTGTCTAGCCTGAACCACACGTAATATCTAAAATATGATGTGTTGTGTTTTTGGCTTCGCCGTTAAATATAGGATTTATTCCTATAAGATTAATGTTTTTTCCACATACTTAATCAAATTACACGCACCTATTCAGGCGCCCTGACAATTATCGACATAGATCATTCTAAATAAGAATGACACCTTAAAAGATATACAGCCAGTTACAATTAATAAAGTGATCGCAGCCGATGCAAACTCGTCACAATAAAATATTATTTCAATGTTCCCAAAGTTGGATAAGTACGCCAAACAGCTTACCAGAATGCCAGAAAGTGCTTGAAAAATGGATTAATAGAGTCTGTGCGGAAAGAAAACCGTCGTGGCGTAAAATGGAACTAACGTTATTATTTTTATAAAACTATAATAATATTACACAAAACACACTGAAAACATTATAGTTATATTTCTAACATAATTTTGAAATAACAAGATGTTACAGTCGCATTATAATGAGTGACGTAACAATGTTGTCAACATATTGTAACGGGATATTTTCTTGGGAACAATAAAGCACCATACACAGAGAACGATGTTTATTATATTTAACCCTTGAACACGTTACCAAAATTAATAAATTTAAAAAAAGGGTCGCTGGTTGCAGTTGGCTGGTCAACTTTTCCTCGTACTAAAATATTTCCCAACTAATTTAGAGTTGAGGGTGGAAGAACAAAAAAATAAAAATAATAATATAACGGAAGGGCCAGAAAGCCCGTCTCCTGAACCGTCGCGTAGCCAGCCAACTCCACACTGCGACAGCCTGCCTCGAGCAGATAGCCTCCGCCAGGCAATCAGCCCCAACCAGACAGTCAGCCCCAACCAGACAGTCAGCCCCAACCAGACAGTCAGCCCCAACCAGACAGTCAGCCCCAACCAGACAGTCAGCCCCAACCAGACACCTCCTGAAGCTACAGAATAAAAACTTCTTAGCACAAAAACTCAAATTAAACACAAAGGCTCCGAGTATATAGAACAGACAGGTCGCTAAAACACGGTAAGTAACATCCCATACACCGGGCTTTACATAGGCGAACACAATGGGTGAGCCGTCCGGCACTCTTCATGATTAAACACACAGAATTTAGGGTTAGACGGAGCAGACAATTCGCTACACATGGAAGGTATTATCTTACACACAGGCTTTACATAAGTGAACACAATGGATGAGCTGTCCCGCACTCTTCATGATTAAACACACAGATTTTATTGTTATACAGATCAGACAAATCGTTGGGATACGGGGAATATTATCTTAAATACCGGGCTTTACATAGGCTAACATAATGGATGGCCCTCCTGAGTATATGGAAATCATGCCTAAGGTGTATGTAAATAGGTATAATTGTATGGAGCTTGTCAACAAACACCCACAAAGGATAGGCCAGCCCAAATAATATAAATGTATCGGCCGCCCCAAGAAACCGAATACCAACTGACAGAGCCTTTAGGAAGTCAAACACGTACCTTTCGGAGGAAGTAAACCCGTAGGGTAGATAGGTCGGCCCAATTTCGACCCCACGCCACGTTGTTCTGAAAGAAACCAGCAAGTCAGCACACAGAACTCACAACGAAATACGATGGGGTCAATCCCCTGAGCAAAGCGACTTACCGTGAGGGATTATGAGCCCGACGTGGGAACACGTGGACAACGGGGCCAGTACCTGACCGAATCCCCGCTGCCACAGGAAGAAGCCCACGTTAAGATAACTCAGCAACACTATCAGTCAGGTCGCGGTCGCACGGACCTCACGGTTCCACGTGGACCAAAGCGACCTGATCAAAGCACAGCCAGGAGCAGCTTTTTTCGGTCGCCGGGACGCACTCACGCGTCCCAATGCGGATCAGGCTACTCACACACACCAACTTCAGCACAACAGATTATTGGTTAGGGCTTCGGCCCAACCAGCACGTTAGCAGGCGGGTGACCGAAGATCCGGTCGCCACGCCGCCTCGCAGAAAAAGCAAAAAAGATCACCGCACGCACAAATCAAAACGTCAAATCACCCAGTGCCGTTCGGATACAAATCGCACTAAAATCAAATCACTATGATTTCAACTAATCCATAAAAGAATTCCAATCCTTGAAGAAATCACACGGAACAATCACCCTTCCGCAAAACACACTATCCCAGGTCCAAATCACATCCGTCAAATCATTCAAATACAATTTACAATTAAATTCTATAAAAACACAATCACTGACTAATAAATATTATTTTAAACATGCACTGCGTCTAACTAACGATTTGCGCGTTTCCAAACGCAAATGCGGCACTCACAAATGACAGCTGGCAGTCTGTCAAAACAAACAAATAGAATTAAGTAAATATAAATTTCGGAGGACGAATATCAAGTGATTTTAAGTTATTTTAGTGAAATTAGAGTGTTTATAGGGAACTCGACGTTCCAGGGTGCGGTTCCAAAGTGGTTCCACCACCCAGCGGCAGTTTTAAGGCGAATGAGCAATACAAATACGGCAGAAAGTGGTAACTAATTTTCTTTTGACAAAACGTTTATCTACCACAAAAAAAAGTGTTACAGTATCCCCTCACCCGCCAGAATTTCGCGAGGTAACAAGCGAAATTCGAGCTGGTCCCCAGCTCTATGACCCGGTGGAGGCATAAGGCATGGCACAGAATGCGCCTGCTAATTTGCGGGACTGTTTCTTCAGCCCGTCTTTGGATACACACATACAAACACATGAAACTAAGGGTAGCCCCCATGCCAGCTACTCTGCAATACATATCAAAAAAAAATAATCAACACCCCTTGAGGCCCACAGTACTGGACATGATGACGCCAAATGCAAAAAATAAAAAAAAACGCCCAAATGGAGGATCAATCGGCACTCTTTATGTCTTTCACATGGCAATCACTCCTTCTACCATTCTCATCTTCCAACAAGTAAACCAGATTAGACAACTTCCGCACAACCTTACATTTCTCAAACCGTGGAGCCAGCTTGTAGGAAAAATGTTTCGAGGCATCACTCCGAACATGAGTGCGCCGCCACACAAAATCATCCTTCTCAAAAACAGCGTCCCTTCTACGTTGATTGTAATACTTGGCATTACGCCAATGGGATTTTCTCAACTCTTGGTCAACTTTCACGAACACTTCTTTCAGGGTGCCCAACTTGTCAACGTAGGCTTCACGGGAAGTAGTATCAATCTCATGGTTGGATTCAACAGAAACATCCTCAAACCTTTTGCAACCATCACTAGCTAACTTTTTCTGCCCCTCAGTCAACGCATCAAAAGGGTGCAACCGACTCACTTGGGACACTATAACTTCACTGGGTTTCCGATAAGATAAATCGGCCCTACCCGTCAGACTCAATACGCCAGGTGCAAGATTAAAGGCCCTCCAAAAATTTATTCCGAAAAGCAGAGGATTGGACACCTCCGGAATCACAAAAAACTTTATCACCCGCAAGACATGGTTCACCGTCACCGGCAAATACATATACCCAAGAACAGGGGAAGTTGAACCATTCGCGGTTCTCACAACATCTACATCATTCGACTTATGGATCTGGGCCATACCCGAAAAATGATCCACAACAGAACCACCAACAATCGAAATTTCCGAACCCGAATCTAAAAGACCGGAAACAGACAAACCACAAACATCTACGTTTAAATAAGGACGGGTATCATCACCAGAGGAATGGACCGTCGCTACTTGTATTTTTGCATCCGGAGTCACCTTGTTTTTAGGAGAACACTTCGGACAATTCTTGGTTTTTACACCCTTCTCCCCACAGCGATAACAGATCATGACGCGGGGCGCCTTACACTCAAGGAGGTTATGATCCTTCACCCGACACCGTACACAAAACTTCTCCACCGCAGTCTCAACAGTCTCACAAACAGGGCGATTACCCTTACTAGCCTTGTACGCAAGATCGGGGGCAACAGCGTGTTGAACATTGCGTGGGGGTTCGGTAAAAAATTCCGACCTAACCTTCGCCGCTTCCAACTGCCGGCAGCGCCTTTTCAGTTCCGACCACGAATCAATATCAACTAAGGCCAGTTGGAGGGTATATGCTGGTCGGATATTAAACTTCGCGATGCTCAGCTTTTCTCTCTCACTCAGGGGACACCTCAAACGGGAAAAGTAGTTTTGTAGGATGCTGAGGTAATGGACTATGGACTCATCCGGACCCTGCGTCCGGGATCGGATCTCCTGCAGCAAGCGGTGGTCATAATCCGAAGGCAAATATTCCTCCAACAGCAAATTCCTTAACTGTTCCCAATTCTCAACCTCATCCCTGATACCTCGGTACCAGTACAATGCATCATCAACAAACAGCTCGACAGCAGACCTAAATAATCGATCCGAAGAGATACCACGCGACAAACAAAGCTCCTCAACTCTCTCCAGAAACTCATGGACGCCAACCTTACCATTGAATTTAACGTTCAGGGAATGGATATTAGCCGTGCGATCACACGTGACACAACGTTTCTCCGCCTCAGCACCCCTAGCGGCTTCCACGGGGTAGGTCGGCTCGGATCCGCCTACTTGTGGTTTAAACTCAAAGGTACTGGAAAAAGCATGAAACATTTTGTCTATTCGCCGGAGAATAACCAGAAGGCTTGCATCCAGCTCCGTCTTCAGCTCCATGTCCCCCTTCTCCACCGGCTCGACACGGGTTAACCTATGAAACAAGTGGTTCCCTAAACCTTGGATGCGGTATAACCGCTTTAGCAAAAGTGGCTTTTTATCTAACAGTTCCTGCAGCTCTGCCAGTTTAGTTTTAACAGTCTGTAATTCCAAATGCACATCGCCTTCAAACATGTTAACCTCATCAGTGGGTATCTCTTTGGACAGGGCCCTGATTTGAGTACGCAATCGACCAACCGTGGTCTCAGGTACACCATCACGGATGGCAACCTCATACATCAGCTCATCCTTGTTTAGGATATGAAAACGAATGGGGCGTTCCTCCATTTCAATAAATAACTACCAGTATAAGTTATGAAGTTACACAATTCAACTTATAGACTAACACAAACACACATCAAAAATTGACCAGCCAATTCGTCCCTGAGCATAAGACCAGGGCCGAGGACCTGCACCAACAAAGTCCCTGTTCGGGCGCCAATGTAACGGGATATTTTCTTGGGAACAATAAAGCACCATACACAGAGAACGATGTTTATTATATTTAACCCTTGAACACGTTACCAAAATTAATAAATTTAAAAAAAGGGTCGCTGGTTGCAGTTGGCTGGTCAACTTTTCCTCGTACTAAAATATTTCCCAACTAATTTAGAGTTGAGGGTGGAAGAACAAAAAAATAAAAATAATAATATAACGGAAGGGCCAGAAAGCCCGTCTCCTGAACCGTCGCGTAGCCAGCCAACTCCACACTGCGACAGCCTGCCTCGAGCAGATAGCCTCCGCCAGGCAATCAGCCCCAACCAGACAGTCAGCCCCAACCAGACAGTCAGCCCCAACCAGACAGTCAGCCCCAACCAGACAGTCAGCCCCAACCAGACAGTCAGCCCCAACCAGACACCTCCTGAAGCTACAGAATAAAAACTTCTTAGCACAAAAACTCAAATTAAACACAAAGGCTCCGAGTATATAGAACAGACAGGTCGCTAAAACACGGTAAGTAACATCCCATACACCGGGCTTTACATAGGCGAACACAATGGGTGAGCCGTCCGGCACTCTTCATGATTAAACACACAGAATTTAGGGTTAGACGGAGCAGACAATTCGCTACACATGGAAGGTATTATCTTACACACAGGCTTTACATAAGTGAACACAATGGATGAGCTGTCCCGCACTCTTCATGATTAAACACACAGATTTTATTGTTATACAGATCAGACAAATCGTTGGGATACGGGGAATATTATCTTAAATACCGGGCTTTACATAGGCTAACATAATGGATGGCCCTCCTGAGTATATGGAAATCATGCCTAAGGTGTATGTAAATAGGTATAATTGTATGGAGCTTGTCAACAAACACCCACAAAGGATAGGCCAGCCCAAATAATATAAATGTATCGGCCGCCCCAAGAAACCGAATACCAACTGACAGAGCCTTTAGGAAGTCAAACACGTACCTTTCGGAGGAAGTAAACCCGTAGGGTAGATAGGTCGGCCCAATTTCGACCCCACGCCACGTTGTTCTGAAAGAAACCAGCAAGTCAGCACACAGAACTCACAACGAAATACGATGGGGTCAATCCCCTGAGCAAAGCGACTTACCGTGAGGGATTATGAGCCCGACGTGGGAACACGTGGACAACGGGGCCAGTACCTGACCGAATCCCCGCTGCCACAGGAAGAAGCCCACGTTAAGATAACTCAGCAACACTATCAGTCAGGTCGCGGTCGCACGGACCTCACGGTTCCACGTGGACCAAAGCGACCTGATCAAAGCACAGCCAGGAGCAGCTTTTTTCGGTCGCCGGGACGCACTCACGCGTCCCAATGCGGATCAGGCTACTCACACACACCAACTTCAGCACAACAGATTATTGGTTAGGGCTTCGGCCCAACCAGCACGTTAGCAGGCGGGTGACCGAAGATCCGGTCGCCACGCCGCCTCGCAGAAAAAGCAAAAAAGATCACCGCACGCACAAATCAAAACGTCAAATCACCCAGTGCCGTTCGGATACAAATCGCACTAAAATCAAATCACTATGATTTCAACTAATCCATAAAAGAATTCCAATCCTTGAAGAAATCACACGGAACAATCACCCTTCCGCAAAACACACTATCCCAGGTCCAAATCACATCCGTCAAATCATTCAAATACAATTTACAATTAAATTCTATAAAAACACAATCACTGACTAATAAATATTATTTTAAACATGCACTGCGTCTAACTAACGATTTGCGCGTTTCCAAACGCAAATGCGGCACTCACAAATGACAGCTGGCAGTCTGTCAAAACAAACAAATAGAATTAAGTAAATATAAATTTCGGAGGACGAATATCAAGTGATTTTAAGTTATTTTAGTGAAATTAGAGTGTTTATAGGGAACTCGACGTTCCAGGGTGCGGTTCCAAAGTGGTTCCACCACCCAGCGGCAGTTTTAAGGCGAATGAGCAATACAAATACGGCAGAAAGTGGTAACTAATTTTCTTTTGACAAAACGTTTATCTACCACAAAAAAAAGTGTTACAATATCAAAGACGGTAATTAAACACAGCTGCGCCCTCAAATCTTATGACGGTTCTCTTCCCGCACAGACCCTAGTTGCCGGACACACATACGAAAGCAAGGTAAAGCTTGTGTGGTAATAAAAAAAGGTTTTTACAATAAGTTTGTACACAAGTTTATATTATTTATTCTATAATAATTATTATAAAACAAATTAGGTTCTAATGTTAGAGACAGAAACCTAAATAGTGTTTGCGCAGGACATTTTTTGACATTGCTTCCTTTAAAACTTCTTTTGATAATTCATTTAAAATGTTGGAGGCAGCCATTGCCACGTCCTTTGACCAAAATAATTCTTCACTTTAGTAACCAGATATTTGCGAGCAAGAGAAAGAGAGAATAAGCGATATTCCGATCGATATTTGTATTACGGTTGCGCCTGGAAGGGATCGCCACCGTCTGATGGTAGACGCGGTTGAGGTCTGTATCCCCTGACCCAAAAAGTAGTAGGTGGCGGATCCACTGACCTGACCCTTCTCAAGGAGACCAAGGGCGCCATACGGGGTCGTCTGGCGACCATATGCTGGTTTGGTCCCTGGGACGGTCACGGCGTGCAATGTGTTCTGGTGCACCGGTGATGGGGGGTACTCCCCAGTGGAGGGTCCGGTGATGGACAGCCGTGGTGGGTTCACGGACGAGTGCTAACGCGTGCCCGTGTTCCCGCCATAAGCGGCACTGGAGGACACCGTGGAGTTTTAATGGGTTAGAGTCCCACATAACTGCTCTATCTCCCCGTGATAGCGCAGTATGCATGAGCATTTCTCCACGCTAAAAAAATTAAACAAAGAAACCAGATGTTTGTTTTTCTGTGCCACTGTACGAGTTGGTCGGCTATGCACTATCTTTATTTTGTGTTCGTTTTTCTTGAGGTGTTCTAAACTCATGGTTAACTGTTTTTTGGATAAGTGAAGTTCTAAAAATTAAAACAAAAATCGTACTCCTTATTTACCTTGTTTAGGTTCTAGTAATTTTAATAATCGCATTAGCATTTTTTATTATACGCAAATATCATCATCATCACCATTTCAGCCGAAAGACGTCCACTGCTGGACATAGCCCTCCCCCAGGCGTCGCCACATTGACCAATCCCGTGCGTCTCGCATCCAGCGCCTTCCCGCAACCTTAACCAGGTCATCGGTCATACGCAAATATACAGGAAATTAAAAAGAATTACTATAACAACTCAACCCGTAGTTAATTCTAGCCTCTGCAAGTGCATGGTAAAGAATGTCACTAAAGAAATTATTACTTAAATTATTAAGTAAAGGAGCGCAGTATTATATACTGTAGCATTACGTATAACTCAGATGAGCTATACACGACGTTGGTGGCTTGAGTTAGGCAGCTCGACGGGCAGGAAGACGTGGAATGCCCGAGTTAGGCAGGTGAGCAGTCATCACAACGGACAACCAGGAAATCTGGCTAGTAGGCAGGTGAGCAGGCAGCAAGGGTCGATGGTCAAGGCAGGCAATCGGGCAGGTAGGCAGTAGAATAGGTAGCAGGACGTTTAGACAGGCAAACGGGTAAGTATGTAAGCACCAAGGGGTGTGGAGGCCGGCTATGACTCAATACGTCAAACAGCGAGGCCTTTGATGCCAAGAGATGACCGTTGAGGGTAAGGTCCAGGAAATAATGCACTCTTTAGGCAACCACACACAATATATTTTATTGGAGCATTTCAGAAAGTAATATCTCTTACACAAGCTGGAAACTCACAGTTTTGAGAGTTTTCAGAATAGAAAATACACTTGGTATTCAGTAGTCAACCGACTTTCGGCGTTCAGTCCAGATTCCAAACTAAAAAAGTGACGCTCATTTTTCTTCGTTCCGACATGTCTTCTAAATTTTAAATTCAAATATCAATTAAGAAATCATGACGAACGAAATAGAACGGTTTACAGAGGCGGCAGTCTGCCGCTGCGCTTTTTATGAAAATTATAATGTACAACGAGCTTCAAGAAGGTATAGTCCATGGTATGATATGTCTATGGCTTAAGAAAATAAAATAGACATATGTCATGTCAGATAAAAATGTCAGAGTTAAAAATATTCTATGTTTTTTAAATTAGCAGTAAAATTTAAGTCTTGGATGTTAAAACAAATCGTATGCTTTTCAGGTGTATACATTATCAAAGAATACATAAAAATGAGTTACATGAGTTGATACAATTTCAAAAGTTATGAAAATGAGATTTGTAAAGTGTGTTAGAAAAAGTGTCTTAAAGATTTGGAATGAACACCACAATACGTATATGTATCCTAAGTAAATCAGTCATCGATTGTTGAACCTAGATACTTGTAGTTCGCATCGCACTCAATACTACTCACATTGTCAATTTACTTTGTTATCATGAAAGTAATTTTGAAGTTATAATTATGAGAAATTTGAAATCGTCTATATTTCATTCAACAAGAACATGATTATGGACATTCTTGCTTCTGACTATATTTAATATTTAATTATCACAATTATTATGATCAGGGGGGTGACAATAAGCTCTTAGAGTAAGGTTATTTTAAAATCGCGTAAGTGACAGATGTATACAAGTCGTACACATTTGTCCCTTACACACACTCAAAATAACCTTACTCTAAGAGCTTATGGTCACATATGGTCACCCCCTGACACATTCTCTCTGTCAATAGTGACGACAAATTAGGTTTTTCTTTTGCGATGCGGAATCCTGGTTAAAAAATTTACATAAGAAAAATTAGGACACAACGTTTTGTTAATAGTTAAAAACACCCTAATTTATTTATTTACAAGAATTTATACTACACTAAACTAAACTAACGATTCTTAATCTAACTACAAACATATTTAACTACAAAAGTAGCTTCGTAATAAATTACATTGAGGAACTTTAATCAATTCAATAAACTACAAAAGCAAAGTACTCCTAGACGTCGAAGTCCTCCTTAGTCGAAATTATAATAGTTATAAATTTGTATACCTCCATAATCGTTCATATATTCGACAGGCGAATGGTTTTAATTATTCTTGTTTACGATGATCGTATCGGCAGCGGTGAAGACGGTGGCTTTGCAACCCCTAGTAGTGTGGGTCGAACAGCGCCATCTTGTTCATCGCCATCGAGTAATCCTGCCTGGGCCTGTGACCCGACAATCGAAGAATTCGTCCTCCTCGCATGGACGTCGTGATAATTGGTCCTGAAAATATGCGAACTATTTTCAAGGGTCATTGATTTCTTGCCTGAATTTCGTTACTTTAATGGACTCCCAGTTTTAATACTCATTAAAACTAGATCTTAAACGGTGGTAAATGAGCAAACTCAACATTTATTGGCACAATTTCAACTCAGTTCAACTTTGATGGTGATGGTATTAGCCCAATATATGTATTTACTGTCACGAACTTAAATTATGTTAAACTATGTGCAAATACTTAACATCGATAAAATTACAGCACTGAAAGTTTGGATACTATTTGTTTTAATTGTTGTTAAAATAGCAAACGATACAATGTTATAATAATAAAGAAAAAATAATATATAGTTTTCAAAAATCTGCCCAATACTCAACAGGTGAATGGTTGTGAACATTCTTGTTTATGATGATCGCATCATCATGGTCAAAGGTGAAGACGCTGGCTTTGCATCCCTGACCAGTGTGGGCGGAACAACGCCATCTTGTTTTGCTGTTCTTTGAGTATTGCTGATTGAGTCTGTAACCAGACAGTTGAAGAATCCGTCCTCCTTTGCAGGACTTTGTAAAAATGGTCTAACTCTAATTGAAGGTTGAGGGTCATTCATATCTTAGCTCGATTCTGTTTTGCTCAACTTGTCTGAATAATTTTTTATGGTATCAAGTGTAACGTTACGTATACTTAGCTCAGAAGATCTATACGAAAGTCACGTTAATAAAAGTAAATGTAATTAAAATTAAGAAAAAGGATATATATAACAAATTAAGGTCCGGCTTCGCACGACGTGGGCAGCTAGGGAGGTCCCCGTGAACACGTGGAGGCAGGAAGTCGAGGAATGCCCGAGGTAGACAGATGAGCTCGCAGATGAATCGCTTAGGTAGGCAGTAGGGTAGCCAGCAAGACGAATGGGCTGGCACACAGTTAGATGTTCAAGGCTTGAACCAATTGTCAGGCTAACAGGCAAGCACTTGCACAGGTGCAAGAACAGGCACCAAGGAATGCGGTGGCCGGGCTGTGGCTTCGTACGCCGATCACAAGAGCCCTTTAAACATGAAGCAGTGTCCGACAAGGTCAATGAAATTTAAGTTCCACACTCAAAATATTTATATTTATTGCATTACAATGGTTTGTTATCTTTCACAGGCCATATATCATCTTATAGATTTAAAGAGTTTTCAGATACAATCGTAAACTTCGTAGTATTCAGTAGGAAACGGACTATCAGCGTTCCGTCCAGATTCAAGACAAAAAAAGTGAAGCCCGTTTTTCTTCGTTCCGACATGGCTTCTAAATTTTAAATTCAAATATCAATTAAGAAATCATGATCGAATAAAAACGGTTTACAGAGGCGCAGTCTGCCGCTGCCCTTATTATGAAAATTAAAATGTACAACAAGCTTAAGAAGCTATAAAGTATGGTATCTTATGTCTATGGTTTAAGAAAATAAAATAAGACATGTCATGTCAGATAAAAATGACAGAGTTAAAAATATTCTGCGATTTCACAAATTAGCAGTAAAAATAAGTTTCTGGATGTTAAAACAAATCGTATGCTTTCAGGTGTTAAAGACTACATAAAAATGGGAAACATGAGATGATACAATTAAAAAAGTTATGTAGAGTAAATTTGTAAAATATATTATAAAACGTAAGTAAACTAAGACATGTGGAATGAACACCACACAGGGGATATCTTCAAAAGTTGCCTGGACTTTTGGGGAAAGATCAGGGAGTGTGGTATGTTAACCTCGCTTAAACCAAACCGGTGATCACCATCGGCACGTGGTCCTTCCACGTGCCGATGGTGATCACCGGGTTGGTTTAGGCCCGGTGGCCCTTCCTGTGACCCCTTAAATGACCACCCCGGTTTCCCCTTTGTGCAATGCCTGTAAAAGCACATCCCTAAGGGGACTAAAAAAACGTCTCCCCTGATTCTGACCTGCCGATGTGCAGGCGACGATTGGTCTGAACCTAGCATGATAAATTTTCTAGTGTCAAAATATACAGCAAAAATTTATTTGATTTTTAATAATTTGATAATGTTGTCACGTTGATATACCCATGCTTTAAAAAAAAAATCTTAATAGACATATGGATATATATAGTAAGGTAATCTTAAAAAGGTTTCTTTTTCTTTTGGATACGTAAAACGGACTTTAAAAAAAACCGGCCAAGTGCTAGTCGGACTCGCACACGAAGGGTTCCGTACCATTATCGCAAAACACTGCATAAAAATCACGTTTGTTGTATGGGAGCCCCCCTTAATTTATTTTATTTTAATTTATTAATTATTATTTTTTGAAGAAAATATACAACTAAACATTCTGTGAATATTTCAATCGTCTACCTGTTGCCGTTATTAATATCGAGCAAAAAACAGCAAAAATATCACGTTTGTTGTATGGGAGCCCCCCTTTAATATTTATTTTATACTGTTTTTAGTATATGTTGTTATAGCGGCAACAGAAATACATCATCTGTGAAAATTTCAACTGTCTAGCTATCACGGTTCATGAGATACAGCCTGGAGACAGACGGACAGACAGACAGACAGACAGACGGATCGCGAAGTCTTAGTAATAGGGTCCCGTTTTTACCCTTTGGGTACGGAACCCTAAAAAGTAAAATTTTAACTTATTATTTATAATTAAAACACAATTTTTTTTAAATTAGGTAAATATAACCACTTACATCCTTTATTCATATGGGTGGAGCACTGCCATCTTGTTTTACCGCCCTTTGAGTAATGCTGTATGTACCTGTCTGTAACCGGGCAATACAAGAATCCTTCTCCCTCAAGACGATATTGCAAACATTGGACATGAAAATTAAGAAATGTGAAAATACAAAAATAAAGAGATAAAAAATATATTTATTTATTTATTTTACACGATAAGTACAACATCTTACAGTATTCCAAGTCGATGTTATACCACAGAATACATAATTTTAAATATATACACCATATTTAAGCGTAAAAATTTTACAATTAAAATGAAAATAAAAAAAAATAAGGGAA
Source organism: Anorthoa munda (assembly GCA_945859665.1). Lineage (NCBI taxonomy): Eukaryota > Metazoa > Arthropoda > Insecta > Lepidoptera > Noctuidae > Anorthoa > Anorthoa munda. Next base: position 8,001,467 of record OX243901.1, read on the forward strand.
CAATTGCCCCCTTCAATACACCTTTGTGCTCCCGACACAAATTTCGGCAGGCTATGGAAGACATCTTCCGATGGCATATAATAATGAACATCCGAATTGAGAACCTCCTCCTTTTTGGGAAGTCGGTTAAAAAGGAACGCTTACGTTTTGCTTAGCAATACTTAGATTTCAACTGTGGGATTATAGTAATATAAAAAGAAAACTTCACTTATGGCGCGAAGATAATAAATACACTTTGGTCTGAAATCAATATTATTCCTACCACAGAATCAAGTAGAAGTGTGAATAAAATGTGCGGGTAGACAAGTTCCTAAGGACCTTACGTTAAAGTTATTAACGACATAATCTTAAACACTGTGCGAAATATTATTTGAGCTATAATAACCTATTTAATATTAATGAATCAACAATTATGAAATAAATATTTTAATTGTATTACAACAGGTATTCAATTGGTATATACTTTATGTAAAAAAACGGTTATAGAATTTTAAAACAATAGAAAATGTTTAATATTGTGTTGAGGTCAAGCTTCAATCCTGTTTTCCTTGTGAAAATTAATAATTAAGCTACTCGTATAATCTCAATAAATTTATTACATAAAAATATAACTATCATGACAGGCATATTTTATGTAAAAATCAATTTATATTATATTATTATGTATTTAAACCAATGGTATTAATAATATTATTAGGTATTAATAAACGATACTCAAAAAGTTTGCTTTTTATTTCATACCTATCCTATAGGTCGCATCATTATCGCGCATCCTTTTTGCATTGTTTCTTACATACAATGAGTGTAGGGTACACAAAAAAAACTAAAAGTAGTTTGGGCTGCCGTGATTTGAACCCATGCCGCCAGCTTTAAAGTAGCATAACCTCACAACTGAGCTTCGACTAGTTCAATGTCAGTGACGAATTTTAGGACTAAGTTTGAACAGGCTCGCGAACGCCATTCTCGTGCGGGCAATTATGAACATTGAGGTGTGAAAGCAATTTTAACCCTAGACTGTACATTAAAAAAATGTTCAATGATTAAATTCCTCTTGAATACTAGAATCTTATCAGTTTCAGACAAATGCTGAAGATATTTATGCTTTGTCAGTATATATACTGACCTCGAAAATACAGAAATTCACACAATTTGGTACAAAATACTACACGCATTTTGATACTATTTATTTTTGCACACACAAAAGTTTTAACAGGGAAAATAAAGAATATAGATAGAAGAACACAAAGATAATGTTTATTCTATCAGTAGAAATTTCTTTTAGCAGACCTGGGACGGGAAAGCTGGATGATAGATGAAGACACAGTGTGTAGAAAGAAATAAGGAAACTTAAAATAAACTATAATAACTTAAGCCGTTATGTAAAAATTAAACATATACCTTAACTAAATATATAGAAGATAAAAATATATACATATAATAAATAAAATACAAGGTGGTGGAGAGGTAATGTTCTTTGACTTGTTTTGTGAACAGAGATACATTTTGAGAGTCACAGATTTTAGGTGGAAGTGAGTTCCACAATCGTACTGCATGGACAGAGAAGGAGTGTGAATAGAAATGAGTTTTATGGGATGGGAAATTGAGATAAAGTTTAAGGCGGGAACTACACAGGGAACCGGCAGGTTGAGTAAACGAAAAACTATCGCGCTGGTAGCCATAATATGATGTTGAACAGCAGACATAATATCCGAGTGTTCCTGCGAAGACAGATAAGGAGCTATCATAAATCCATGCGGAACTGAGAGACATCAGAGACATGATCCTATTTCTTCAGACCAAAAACAAAACGGATACGCAGGTCTTACAAGCGCTGAATCTTATTTATGAGCTCCTCGGTGGCATCCAGATAGCAGGCATCAAACTAAGGCACGCACCAAGTTTAAAAATTGTATATCTTTTTAATACCTAAGATATTGTCATACACATCACAACCTAGAAAAAATACTAGCAACCACAACTATTATTTTGCTGTTGTAGGTATACTTTTGGTACAAATAAATTTATCATTTATTTAGTAGGTAATTTAAAATAAAAAAAATCGTCTTTATTTCTGAACTAATTAATGAATGCTGTGAATTATTGCAAATAAATGAATTATTAAAACTGTAGTGGAAGTGAAACCGGCAACGCATTTCAGCACTTTCTCACATATTGTGCATTTTGCAAAAGATTTATATTTACATAGTTTCTAAGATAATACTGCCAGATTGCTGATTTTCCTGTTCATTTCGAAAACGTCAAATCTGTGTAAGAAAAAATAACGGAAATATATATAAATGGGAATGATTTTGTATCGCGGGCGCAATCACAATCATTTAACTCACATGCAAATCAGCCAGCACCGGAACCACTATCTTTTTTTTTATTGTGCGTTTTCATCGCACACTTCCTGAAATATAATCGGTAAAAAACTGACTGGCTGGCAACTCGGCGTCGGTGTTCGACTTACGTTACGGTAGGATTGTTTTCGGTTTACATACTAAAGGCAAAAGCGGGATGTAAGAAAACAAAGCATTATCCTCGCCGATCTCTACAATATACGTAATTTCTATTGGTTCCTGATTTTTGTGTTTTGCTTCCAATTTACTTTTCAATGGCAAATTACGGAGGCACCTTATCAATTCCTTACACAGCTTACATTTTATATACCATTTGTCTTTGCTCTATTGACAAAATAACGACCAAAATAAAATATAATTTATAATTTTATGAGACTTATAATTTTACAGATAAACTATACATGCCCAAAAACATGAAAATAAAATCAGGCCTTGCAGTTCCTGTCGAGACTATTGTTTTTTTTTTTTAATTTCTGAAAATATCTAATTAGGTTCCTAATATAGAGTATAGAATAGAACAGTACTTTGTTTTATTTAAAATATTTATTTGTTTTTATTTCCTTTCTCATTTCAAAATTATATGATAAATCATTATTTATTTATTATGGATACATAATCGTACACCAAGTCAAAAATAATTTCAAAAGACATCTCATCATATTTTCATTATCATTATATTATTATTGTAATCCCAATATACAGTGAGTGAAGCATTTATAAATTTTGAAACTTAATTTAAATTTTGTGCGGGTAAGATTTCTTTTCGCCTCTTAGAAAATTTAGCTTAACTACTCAAGTACTATTTTTCATGTTTATAATACAAGCAGTGTTTTAATGCTAAATGTTTCCGTAATCCCGTAGTAGAACCGTTGGAACACTTTAATATTTTGCTACAAATGTTACATTTTGCGCGGCTTTGGTCTCTGTTTAAGAGAAAATGTTTCCAGAGTGAATGACGTTTATTATCACTTGGATTCGCGTCTGAAAACTCTTCGTCATCTGTAAAAAAATATACCAGTTAAATAACATTCAATAATTATATTAAAAATCGATATTAAGAACTAATGGAAATAACGCTATGTAGTGTAAAGGACCTTTGGAGTGACGCAATTTAAATTGAGTCAATAGGCGTTATCATACAAGATTTTTCTAAGAAAATTAGAGCAAATCGGCCGAATTGCGTTGCAGTGCATCCATATGAATGTAATTTGCAATGTTGCGTTATAAAAATCGCTGATCGGTGTGATATACTTCAAATGAATCGGGGCGAGTCATCAGGAAGGTAGCTAGTATACCACAATCATGGATCAGAGGCAGCAAAAAATATAAATTTAAACATTATAGATACCGTTGAGCTTTTCTTCGTTTTTCAATATGACAAATTGAAATTTATTATTTGACTCTGCTTTATTTAAATGCATCCGCACATGTTTCAGCAATGGTGAAGTGCAGCCACCAATGCATTTTATCACTTTGTGACATGTTTTACATTTTGCTGTTCGCTTGTCTTTACTTTTGAGAAAATATTTCCAAACAGGAGAAGGCTTGGTATTCGGGTGACTAAGTTTCGGGTCGGTAAACTCCGCGTCATCTGCAAATAAAAGGCGTAATCAGTATTTGACAATAACTACCCTCATTTATAAAACAACAATACTCTATGCTGTTTAGCGAATGATTAAAAAAAAATTAAATTGAGTCGTTAAGCGATATCGTACAAGAATTTTCGAATAAAATTAGTGGTCTTATCGGTCGAATTGCGTTGTAGTACATATATGTGAATGTACTTGCAAGTTTGCGTTATAAAAATCGCTTATCGGTGTCATATTCTTAAATTGAATCGCGTCGAGCCATCAGGAAGACAGCTAATACCAATATCATGGATCAAAGGCAGTAAAAATGATATATTTACATATAAAAAATACCTTGTACGTCAAGCTTTTCATCGTTTTCCAACATGACAGAATGAAATTTATGATTTGACTCTGGTTTATTTGAATGCATCCGAACATGTTTCAGCAATCCTGAAGTGGAGCCACCACCGCATTTTATCACTTTGTGACATGTGCTACATTTTGCCCTTTGCTTGTCTTTACTTTTGAGAAAATATTTCCAAACTGGAGAAGGTTCAGTATTCAGGTGATTAAGTTTCAGGTCTGTAAACTCCGCATCATCTGAAAAGAAAATGCGTCATCAGTATTTGACAATACATACCCACATTCCTAAAAAAACTCTAAGCTGTCTAGCAAATGATTGACAGATTCAAAATTCAAGTTTTCTATAGAATATTTGATTTAAACATCCTATTTCGATATATATGATTGCTAATCAATCACTAAACAGCATCGAGATTTTTATAAAAAGAGTTTAATCCTTTAGTCTCCTCAAGTTCTGCGAACCACCAGTCAGCATGGCACTCTGTTTCTACGCTGGTGTATTCAACAGTACCAGCTGTACCAGTATCTCTAGACAACTACAAGTATTTACTAGTTATTTTGGTATAAGAATTCGAATTATAAGAAACACAAAATTAAATTAATGTTTTATTTATAAGTATTAAACATGCTGTCGTTTTTATGACATAGGTAGACTTCAATACTAAAAAAAAAATAGTAAAACAAAAATACAATCATGTTAGAATTTAAGAACGATGAAAGGACATTATCAATACACGAACTAAGTGATGGAAAAAAAACAATTTTCGTTATTTTATTTTTTATATTAGTATACAATCTATTTTATTTCAATTTGTTTGTTAATTTTATTTTATTAATCAATCAATTCATTTAATTAAATAAATATACCTAAATAATAATCAATTAATTTAATTGAATAATAAAATCAATGCATATTTATTATGATTAATAATTATGTTTAAACTTTTATTCAAAAAATTAGTAAAAGATAATTTTGTACCCAAATTGTTAGTTTGTGGTTTGGAATTGACTGTACTTAAAAATATGTAAAATATATCAATCAATCTATTTAATTTAAAGTTAAGTGATAAGATGTAATACTTTAATGCAAGAAATGCTTTTTTTATTTATATACTTCATTTGACGCATTCATTCACAATACAAATTCTAATAGCCATTTTATGATTCTGATTGTTTAAAATCGTTTTCCAAACGTCTCGTGTTTCCTAACATCAATGTCACATATTTCGTGTAATAACAGCAAATGACTACGCAATGATGAAGTAGACCCTCCAAAACATGATAACACTTTTTTACATAATTTACATGTAGCGTGAGACTTGTCTGCCCTATCAAAATAATTCCAGACAACAGACGCATTTTTCCGGGGACCAAAAGTTTGAGGTTTATAGTTATTTGACACCTCACTCTCCTGTCCTCTCCATCTGGGTTCTGTAAATATAAGAAATTATCATAATTTTGTAAACAGCTGGACATATGCAAACGTCACCACTGCGATCTTTCCTGTGCTTCTTCCCATCCAGAAGGCGGGTTATTGAATATTGGTCACAGAACGAGTAGTTGGACAGAAAAATTAAAAGATGCCGGAGAATATTAAAGTACTAAGTGTAGGAATAAAACACAAATATTTTATTTCTGTTTAGTTTATTATATTTAGGTGACCAGCTAGTTAAAATGGAACTGGATTCTGGATCGGGTAGCACTGTCATTTCCGAAAAACTTTACAATGCAAAGTACCCGAAATTCCTGTTACAAAATTATAATGTAAAAATGTGCTTGTATAACGGACATAAAATCTCTCCGTTAGGATATTTCACTGCTAAAGCAAAATTTAATCATTTGCAAAGAAATATTTAAGTATTTGTAGTAATAAACGAAGCTCAGTACCAGTCAGTCGTATTTTAGCGCATATCCTTATATCTATACATATCATTGACAAATGGTAAAAAAACGATAAATTTTTTAGAAATTTCTAAATGAACAGCTACTTTTCTTATCAGTTACAACATACCTAAATATAAAACATGTTCTTTTGTAACTGAATTTAATCATAAATGTTATTGATGCCTAATGAGCCCCTTCTCCTCTCACCTTTTATACGTGCTTGCTTATAGAAGTTTTTATACAGATTTTTTATCGGTCGATAGTTTGTTAGGATTGAAAATTATATTTTTTACCGAAACATTCTAATATGTGTACTTTGATACTTCCTCATACAAAAAAAAGGGTTTACCAAACTATTGGGCGATAAAAAGTCTGTATTTTTTATATTAGGATGTAAGAATGGATTGTTGTCATCAACAGTCGTTTACAAAATGATTTTATGTTTGCATCTCAAGTGTTTGCGTAACGGTGTTGTACAAGCGTCGAGGCAATTTATCTTTTTGAGACATATTTTACACTCACCATAACGCTAGTCTTTGGTTTTGACAAAATAGTGCCAGACTCTAGAAGCGTTTTTCCGTGTGCGAGGTTTAGTGTTTATCGATTCCTCCATGTTATTCTTCTCTTCAACTTCTTCTCCATCTGCTGTATCTAAATAGAAAAAACACCATATTACATACACCACAAAAGCTAGCACTAATGTAGGTACTAGGTACAATATCATTTACAAAGATTTTTATACTTTAAAATCTTTTGCATCATCTGCCCATCTATGTTTGCGTCGGCATTCAGCCTAATTATCACCATCATATCAGCCAAAAGACGTCCAAGTGGTTCTGAGCGTCTCGAATCCAGCGGATTCCCGTAACTACTAGGTCACTGGTCCACCACGTAGGAGGCCTTTACAAGTTCCATCGCAGTGACTTCCGATACGCGTAATAGCGGTTCAGCCTTACTTGATTCAGCTGAATATCATCTGCATTTTACATGAAGCAAATCTACTATGTTAGAAAAATTAAAAAAAACTAGAGAAATTTTAGAAGTCCATGTTGTACTAACTTGCAACCTCGACCTCGACAAAAAAACATGTTTGATTGTTTCCAACGTTATTTTGTGTTTCGATTCCAAGTGTTTCTTCAGTTGTGCTTTAGAACATTTATCTATATCTATATTTTGTATTATAAAGAGGAAAGATTTATTTGCTTGTTTGTACCGAATAGGCTCCGAAACTACTGGATCGATTTAAAAAATACATCCCGACGTGGAACTTCTGTGGCAAGATATAACTCTGTCACATATTTGACAAATAGCTAGAGATTTATCTCGGCATCTGACGAAATGTTGCCAGACTACAGTAAGGGTCCCCCGGGCAAGTCCCCGGGGGTTTCTACGGGAGAACCCCTAGGTCAGTTCACCGTCAAATGACTCGTCGATTCCTGCAAATTATAGTAAAAACAGCTGCTTTTATTATTAAAATTAGACCATAGAGTTTATATTTTAGTACAGAATACTAAAATTTACATTGCAGTGAGTATTGTATTTATTTTTAAAAAGAAAAGAAAGTATTTATTGTCACAGAAACTGAAATGCCAATAAATTATGCTTAATCTAAACCATTAATGTAAAATAAAGTTACGAAAAGGAGCGAACATAAACTAGGCAGCTGAATGTCGTGAGTGTGACAAGAAGGCTCCCAGTCTGTACGATGCGATGCTGTACCATGGGGGACCCACACGACTGCGCTGATTTTCAGTGGACTCTTTTTTTAGCCTGTGCTGTCCCACTGCAGGGCAAAGGCTTCCCTTTCATCTTTTTATAATCAATGAAAATTTTTAGTAAAACCAGAAACTTTTCGTTTACTTAAAAAGGTATTGTTTACATAAAAGTCAGGGAAAAAGTAATTGGGTAATAACATTGATCAAAAACGAAATTTTGGATACTGTAATTAAAAACTAACCTACCTTTAACTCCAATTTTCTATTTCTTCTCTATTAGTCTGTGTTTTGATACCAAGTGTTTCCTTAATCCTGATGAAGAAGCTCTTGCTTTCCTACCACAAAATGCTGCCAAACTACTGACTTTCCAGTACTCGGCCTCCTCTTATTATGGAATTGCGTAAACTGCATTTCTGCAATAAGTTATTTTTTTTTTAAGGTAAGTAACAAAGCAATAATTATTTATTAATAAATACTTATTACTATACTTAGTATTTGTTCAGTTCCTTATTTTATAGACTTAGGTAGTTTCTGTAAAATTAATGCGAATCACATCACTTTACTTACGTTTAATTTGTGTCACGTCTATATTCTAGAATCAAGTGGTTTTTTGTTTTACGAGTACATTACCTGCTACCTATAAAATAAAACAAGAATAATAAGCAATTAATTCATTTTATTATTTTTAACCAACACATAGTTTACATTAAGCGTGACATTTGCTGCTAACACGAAATATAAAATTAGCCACGACTAAACAATAGTCCCATCGATTGTTTATAAGGTGCCTATCTATACATACATACATAAACTCACGCCTTTTCACCATGGGAGTAGGCAGAAACTACAGAACGCCACCTGCTACGGTCCTTACATTCTTCTATTTATTTATTTATTTATTGATAGGAAAACCAACTATACGTTTACAGAAATACTTACAAAACATCATTCCGTGCAAACATGTAACTTATAGGTGAACACAACATATACAAATTAGATTTTCGGTTATATCATTAAATTAGATTTAAGATTGATTAATTAATAAGAACAAACATATAACTTATTTAATTATGGATTATATATAAAATTACTAAAAACATTTGATAAGAATTGATAATAGTTAATAATCGAATATTATTTGATAAAAAAATTGAAAAACGTTGCATAAAATATTGATAATCGTTAATAATTGATTTCTTAACTATTACTTATTAACTATACTACTTCTATCTATTTAAACTGCCATATAGTAGATTATTCTTTTTCATAAGGTTTCTATTGTGATATTCTGATGCTAAGTGTCTCTTCAATCCTGTTGTGGATCCAGCATAGCATGTGATCACATTATGACACAATTTGCATTTGGCAAAATTTTTGTCACTGCTTCTGAGGAATTCTTTCCAAACTGCGGAAAGCTGCTGATTCTTTCGTATATATACGTGTTCTGAAAACTCCATATCTGTAAATATAGGGCGAAAGTTAGTAGATAGTAATATAAAGTATTATTTTTTTATTTATTTTTTTTATCAAGGACGGCGTCGCTGCGATCTTGAGGAACTGGGGGATGAATCAGATAGATTTTATAAGAGAGATTAAATAATTATATATTATAGATTATACTCGTACTTTCTCGTAGTCCACAAACGCTAAGCAGAGAGGCAGGTTGTACTCTTCGGTCTTCTGTATAACCTGGCGCATCGTATGTATGTGGTCTACGGTGCTAAAGCCTTTACGGAATCCGGCTTGTTCGGGAGGCTGGAAATCATCAAACCTGCGTGCGAGACGATTCGTGATGACTCTTGAAAACAGCTTGTAGACATGGCTAAGAAGTGTGATGAGCCTATAGTTCTTCAGTAAGGCATTGTCACCCTTCTTGAAGAAGAGTACCACCACACCCCTGCACCATGCCTGTGGCATTTTCCCTTCGAGTATGACGGAATCAAACAGCTTCTGAAAGGGCCTTAAGTATTGGTTTTCCACCCGCCTTCAGGAGTTCTGCCGTGATTCCGTCGTCACCCGGTGCCTTGTTGTTCTTAAGCTGTTTCAGAGCCATCCTAATCTAATACAGGCTGAAGTCCGGAATGTCTTCGGTAAAATATAGATAGTTAAATGTTTTATTCTATTGCACAACATAAAGCAAAGTATTATTTTATTAAACAGCAATGCCAGCAATCCCTAATTGTATCAAAGCCTTATCTTAAAAGAAAATATAACAAGCTTATAACAATAATAACATATTAGGCATTTTTTTATTGCTTAACGGACACTTTCTGAAACGTGGCACCTATTACTTGTTATTTTGTAAGCGATACGGACGCATTCCCAAATGTGGCCCTGTTGCCTAAAAGATTCACTCACAACATAGGTAACTTTTCGCTTTGTGGCCCTTTATCACACTGACTGTCAGGTCGCAACTCAAAAGATGGCCACTTTGCTCGGAACTTATCCATCGATGCGTTATAATGCCAAAAGGGCACATGCATAAATTTGTGATTAAGAGGCTGATTTTGGCAGGTGACTTCGTGAAATATGAAAAGAAGGATGATTTTGGACACATTTTTATAGCTTTTATCGCGGGTTTTGAGCGCGGCGACCGAATCAAGAAATTCCGTAACGAAAATAAACCTGACACCCCGAGCTGCTCCGAAATCGGACGATGGATTCCGAGTGTGTGAGCGGGCGAAGGGTGAGCGGGGAGGGGCAGGAGGGGTTTGTTGCGCTATTTTATAGGAGTTTCATTTTGATATTTTTAGACTGAAGTAAAAATTTTTTTGCGGGTCGAAGGTAAAGAGTTAACGGGGTTGAGGGGTTATGCTATCTTGTTGGCTGGCTTGAAGTGACGAAGGGCAGGGGGGCAAAAATTTTCTTAGAATTGAGCTAGCTCCAGCCGTTTCCAAGATATGGGACTTTTTAGTTTTTATGATTTGGTCGCCGGTTCGTTCTTGGTGGTGGCTCGAGGTCGGTTCTAGAAAAGTGTCGGCTCGGGTCGTCCTGTGATGGTGGATTTTGTACGTCTGGCGTTTAATAATATTGGTATTCAAAGAAAACGACCTTATGCCACTAAGAATACGGGTCACTTTTGCGTGGCAATTAAAAGTGGCCTTATGCCAGTGGTCACTCAGAATTTGGTGCTGCGTTTCCCAATTCGGAGGTTCGGTTCCGCTTGACAAAGAAGTTTTTATTCTTGCTGACTGTATGATAATTTATAATTATGCTGAAATTAAAATTAAATGAGGGGGTTCCGGAGGAGGTGTCCTGAGGGCTCGGCACATCTAGTTTAACCCTCTTACAAATAAACGCGGTATAAAGTTATACCAAGTATAAACCTATGAAAATGTATGGTTATACCTTTGTTATACCTGGTATAACTTTATACCGCGTTTATTTGTAAGAGGGTAATAGTTTACTAGTATATGTATGTCGGCCTCAAAATCGGGCTATCTCGCTCCGTTTCCGAGATATTTGTGTTTTTGTAATTTGGAGGTTGAATTTCGCGTGGCAAAAGAAGTTTTTACAACTGATGGATGAACATTTTTTTATTGAGATTTAGAATAAATAAATAATTATAATTGCATAAGTTGATAAAAAATGCTATGCAATAGCTTTACCGCGGCAGTCCCCGAGTGCCACGTCTTTATTAATTAAAAGTGATTTTGGATAATTTGGATTTGTGGCCCTTTAGTTTATAAGCAGCGACCTGTCGGGCATGTCACCGCCCGGGTGAATCGATCTGCCACATTATCTCTGGATGTTCTCGTCTAGCTAACAAAGAGTACTTGCATATGCACAACCTTGTGGCATCGGAGGTACCGTACTACAGGTATGTGCCCGACCCAGTTCTCGAAAATGGCAAAATCACATTGTACTGGGATCGGTCCATCATCACTGACAGGACTATTGTAGCCAATAAGCCTGATATTGTGGTGGTGGACCGAATCGAGACGCGTGCAATGATTGTTGACATTACAGTCCCGCATGACGGGATCTTGACTTGGCTCGCGAGGTTGTCGACATGTGGGATGGAGGACACAGCGATCATTGTACCGTTAGTCGTGTCAGCCAAAGGCTTAATAGCCACGAGCCTCGACTAACACCTTAGGAGGCTCTCGTTAGGCGGCTGGGTCAAGTGCGTGATCCGAAAAGCAGTACTGCTGGACACGGCTCGAATTGTTAGAGGTTCCTCTCTCTGGAGCCCTGACCGCCGATAGCTTGGACCCTGTTCCGATTCCGGTGGGCCTCTATTTTTGAATGTTTTTGTTTTTTAATTTATTTTATAAAAATATTTAAAAATATATATAATAAGAAATTTCATGAATAAAAGACATAATAATTATAACCTTTATTTAACAATCTTACATAGTATATGTCTGTTTTCTTTAATACAAAAATTTCCTTTTTTGACAGAGTACATATCGTTAGGCATTTGACATGCAAGGATATGCAAAGTTGTAAATAGCTGCAGTGATCAAATTGATTTGGACTTTAAAAGTTTGGGCAAACTAAAAGCCAATTTTCATAAGTATTTGCCTAAATAGACAAAAGTAAATGTGTTTATAGATAATAAGTACCTTAAATTATTATATTATATTGCTTTAAGTATTAATTATGTAGACTTTTAGATAGGTATATTATTATTTTAAAACTAGATTAATTTTGATTTTTTTTTTGCAACTCCATAATGCATTCGGAGTTTACCTGCAAGTGATTTTTCACTGTTTCATATGCTTTTTGCATGCCAGCATTAGCATGAAACTAGTGTAAACAATTGTTGGTGAACCAATAAAATATAATACAGATGTTTCATTCCTTATGTTGCCAATGTTCTCTTGGGGGATGGTTGTGCTCTTCCCTGAAGTAGACAATGCAATCGTTGAAAGTATGGACCACAGCCTTGCATCCCTTATTACGGTGCGTGGAACACATCCACAGTATCTTTTTATTAAGGAATGTCTTGAGCTTGCGATAAGTGTATCCGTGTAATAGGATCAGCTGATTACCTTTCTGTGATTTGACGAAATTTGCAGTGGCTGTAAGAAATTCAAATAAAATTCTATTATGTTATCTCAAGTAGGTACCTACTCTTTTTCATTAGTATTAGCGACCTTCCTGATGGCTCGACGCGATTCAGTTTATATCACACCGATAAGTGATTTTTAAAGTGTAATTGCAAGTACGTTTACATGGACGCATTGCGATGCAATTCGATATTTTTTCAATTAAAATGTTCTTATAAAATACTTGCACAATATCCCTTATCGACGCAATATACATTGCGTCGCGCCATCACGCCAATATAACGCAGATTTGGGTTCGGGGTAAATAAAGTACAATTACACAGTTGACAATTGGATTTATTGATTAAAGTTTAACTTGAATTGAATTACATAGAATTTCAAAATATATGTAGGGTTGTTGGTATCCAATGGCTGGTCTGATTCAAAAGGAAGAATAAAGTCGTATAGTTGGTGAAATCAAATTTGTATGTCCGTCACTTGAAGGGAGAGCAGGTAGGCCAGAAAAATTATTTGTTTAAGTTAAGGTTGAAGAACAAAAACAAAACATCTTAGAAAATAATCTTAAATAATAGACCAAGCGGGCTGAAACACACATGTGTTTTTTGAAGTAAATATACAACTAAACATTCTGTGAATATTTCAAGCGTCTACCTGTTGCCGTTATTAATATCGAGCAAAAAACGGCAAAAATATCACGTTTGTTCTATGGGAGTCCCCCTTTAATATTTATTTTATACTGTTTTTAGTATTTGTTGTTATAGCGGCAACAGAAATACATCATCTGTGAAAATTTCAACTATCTAGCTATCACGGTTCATGAGATACACCCTGGAGACAGACGGACAGACAGACAGACAGACAGACAGATAGACAGACAGACAGACAGACAGACGGATCGCGAAGTCTTAGTAATAGGGTCCCGTTTTTACCCTTTGGGTACGGAACCCTAAAAAAGCATAAAAAAGTACTGTGGGGCATCCCGTTGGAACTAAGTTGCTTTCGCTATGTTTTACTTGCAGGCACACTCATTTAAATAAAGGTGAATAGAAAATTAAAGCCAAAATTGACAATTGAACGAGAATATCATACATCAGTCTATCGCTCGAATGCCAAACGGGATCAGCGGTTCCCAAAAACTATTGTTTTTGTATTGTGTCTGCTGATTAGCACTCAAGCGATTAGATCTAGATCTGTCCAAATGACACTATATTTTACAGGGCCACCTGTAAAATCTATCTGGGTGTGATTGAGGCACGTTGTTACAAAAATATATCAGATAAAAGTAATTTCTGCATTTTAATTCGTAGCACCCTGGGCTACGTCCCTCACAATTGGTGGAGGCGCCGGATATTCTTTTTTTAAGTTATAAATGCTTTTTTTAAGTGCAAATGTCTTTGAATGAAAGATCGTCCTTGCAAATGAACTTATAATAGGCAAGCGCCAGGACGTCCAAGTATGCGCCCAAAATGAGCCCCAAGTCTTGTTTATAGCAGCAACTTAGCGGAACTGCATGAGGAAATCCTCATAGCTGTATTTCTCATGTGAGGACTCACCAATTAAGAAGGCAACCTACTTGCCTATTATGACACTGGCAACAGAGGAATTGAAATTTGAACATAAATAAATAAGTGAAGATGTTTTTGCTAAGCTTTGATTGTCAATTCGATAGAAGCCGCCTAAACGCAGGCACGTTGTTGCTAAAATATATCAGATAAAAGTAGTTGTAGTAGTAGTAGTTCTGCATTTTAATTCATAGCACCCTGGACTACGTCCCTTACAGTATTCACCGTTCCAGGGTGAGATGCTAATAGCCCTTGCTATGTACTGTTATTATGTACTGTTTCTCAGTCATAGACATAGGGTAAATAAGTTAGAACACATATTTTGTGTTTCCTAACAAAATAATTCATCAAATGAAACAACGTGATTGGTGCGCCACCCTGTGTGAGTGGGGCGCTCATACCACTATTTGAATCTCCGTTTTTATAGGGGTCTCGAAGAAAAATAATAAATACATTTTTATTTACTTATCTCATTACATACATATCTTATGCTAGTATATAAGCTATGTGACGCCTCGTCTCGGACAGCTTTGGTTGTGTATTGCAACGCCCGAGAATGTTACTTTGTCTTAGGCCTATCTAATAAGATAGGATAGGGAGTAATAACTCAGCTTGGCGATATACCCCATTTGCATTGCCAATTAGTAGAATGATTATGATCTTGCTTCAAGTAGACAATATGATCGTCTACTGTATAGACCACAGCCTTGCAACCTTTCCTGTGATGTGTGGAACACAGCCATCTTGACTTTTGACTACGGGATGTCTGTTGAAGACAATAAGTGTATCCCGATATAAGGATTAGCTTCTTCCCGCGCTTTGATAAAACGTAATTTGCGATATCTGTAATAAATTAAATCAATTATATATAAATTTGTATAATGATTTCTGTACTTCGATCTTCTGTCATCAATCTTACAGTTGGTGTAGTCAGCTGCAAGATATTGCTAGTTTGTTACCACACCTAGAAAACCACAAAATTGCGCACACACAAAACATTTCACTTAACAATAAGATCACTAAATCTCACTATAGGATTCTATGTGCGCTCTTTTCTTGAAATTATAATTGTCTACTTAATTTAGTAAAATATGTATATAATAATGAGAAAAGTAGTTCTGAAAATGGAGATATGAAATGCAAAGACCTTGTGGCAATGTAGATATAATTTATGGCAATAAAGAGCAGTGGATAGCATTACCCAGATAATATGATATTCATATTTATATTCTTTATTGTACACAAAATATACAAATACAAAAAGGACAACTTATGTACAAAGTCGAGCCTAATTAACCCATAATTGGTTTCTCTGACAGTGTTATAGAGAGATTCACAAAATTAGGACAGTTAACAAAAGCGCAGAACAAAAACTTAAAAAAGCTCTTGAATATTTTTAAATTCTTACTAACTAAATAAACTAAACAAAAAAGAAAAAATCACTTTTGTTCTAGCAGTCGGTGTTGCAAAATGATAAAAAAAGGTACCAAAGACACCGACTTTCGAAACGAATAACAATTTTTAGTGTTTTGCTTTGGAAGTCGGTTAATATTTTTAGGATTTGTTTTTATATTTTTTACATTAAAATTCGTTACCGTTTCATGTACCGGTTCGACCCTCCACGTGATTCTAACGAACAAAATTTAACGGAGTAAAATAATATGACCAAAATCATGCATATTTATGTGTCATGTAGACAGTAAATGTTCCTTAGTTTTTCTCCTGAAAACGAAGGCTAACGAAGGGCTATCCCGTATGGAGTGTGGCAGATTATTCCAGAGACGGACAGCAAGATCAGTAAATGATGCACCGTAACGACTTGATGAGTTGGGAGAAAAACAAAGAAGAAGAGATGATGAGAAACGGTAAGGCTTTCCTCTCGGAACTACATACTCAAAGCGATCCTGAATAAACCGTTATAATTGCGGCCAGGATACGCTGGTGCATCGTACGAATGTGCTCCTAGCACATTCGTACGATGCACGTCCGTATCCCCTAGACAATGAAACAATTTATAAGGGACAACGAGAGTCAATAACTTCAAAATGTGTAGGATCGATAAGCGGTACCGAAAAGTCAATCACTATCGCAGATATAAAGCCACTTTGTCTAGAGCCTCTCACCAAGTTGCCTATGACTAAAACCGACGGTCTAAGAAAGAACATCATATTCATCATTTCAGCCGACAGACGTCCACTGCTAGACATAGGCCTATCCCAGGCATCGCCACATTGACCGATCCCGTGCGTCTCGCATCCAGCGGATTCCGACAGTCATCGGTCCACCTAGTGAGAAGCCTTCCAAAGCAATGACAACGCAATGCTAGAAACGCAAGAAAGAACATGTGTTGCGTCTTTGTATATACTACTTCTTCATAGCACAATACTATTTAATAAGGAGTCGGTTCTTCTGATTTTATGGTACATAACACTTTATTTTAAGGGAATTTGGTACTGCCCCGTTGGAGGATGAGTATGGTCGGTCATTAAGTAGACAATGCGATCTTCTATTGTATGTACATCAGCGTTGCAACCTTTTTTGTGATGCGTAGAACATTGCCATCTTGTATTTTTCTTTGTAAATGTCTTGTTCTTGTAAAAGGTGTATCCAGATATTAGGATTAGCTGCTTACCTCGGCGTGATACGACGTAATTTGGAATGGTGCCAATGGCTGTAAAAATTAGATACAATTTTAGAATTTGTCTCAATTCTGAGCTGGTTACCTATTTGTTGAATCGTTGGTAGGTAGGACCAGAAAAAAAAAATGTTAACACTTACCAAGGTTTCGGTTGCTGGTTACAAAATTACTGTGACTTGCAAACTTTGTATTACTTGTAATAAAACTGAGTTTGGCTGCAATTTGGATGAGTGTTATTTTATGAAAGTCTATTTTCTAATAACTAAAGTTTACTTAAATATAAAGTTAAGCTTTTTGGTACTGCCCCTTAGCAGGATGAGTATGTTTAGTCATCAAGTGGACAATGCGATCTTCTTTCGTACGCACAACAGCCTTGCATCCTTTCTTGTGATGCGTAGAACATGCCCATCTTGTTTTTTGCTCTGGTGATGTCTTGCTCTTGTAAAAGGTATATCCGGATATTAGGATAAGCTTCCTACCTTGGCGTGATTGGACGAAATTTGGAATGATGCCAATGGCTGTAAATGATGAAAAGAATTTTATGATTTGTTACAATTGAGAAGTTATAGGGGAGAGGGGGGTATAGTGGGGTAGTGGGGCATAGCGGGGAATGCCTCTGACAGCTCGAACGAAACGCCGTACAAAGTTTCAAATGCCTCGTTTTGATTGGTCGTCAGTCGGCACGTGACCTTCATTTACGATTCACGCCATTTTGACAGCCGTTTATGCTCCGCAAACAAAAACTTTAAAAGCAGTGTTTTCGTTAAAAAAAACACGTGAAATTAAACAGCAATTGTTTCTCGAACCTAAGTGTTATTGTGGTGGTTGATATTTCATTGTGTAGCAGTACCTTCCGGATTTCATAACCAAAAATACAAGATTGTTTGTGAAAAAGGTAAGATGTTGTCAGTTTATGTTTTGTTTAAAAAGTAACACTGAGGCATAGTGGGGCACATTAAAAGGGGCATAGTAGGGTATTGTTTGAAAAGTACCCCACTTTGCCTCTTTTTTAGGCAACTAAAGCAGGTAACTTTTTAAAGGAAACAAATAACTACTATATGTGTTTCTATATTTTTTTTTCTTTTATTTTCAGTAATATGGTCCGCACATATAAAAGGACTACAGATCAGCATTCATGGCCAATGGAAGGAATGAAAAAAGCTGTACTTAGTGTTGTGGCGGGAGAAATGGGCTACAAAAAAGCGGCACATTTACACAACGTTCCACAGACTACATTAGAACGGTATGTTTCTAAATATCGGGCTAATCCGGACGATACTATGTTTCAAAAGAAGTTGGGCCATTTTAAAACCGTGTTTTCTCGAGATCAAGAGAAAGAACTAATAGAATACATAAAATTGATGGAAGCACGATTTCATGGACTGACTTCGCGTGACATGCGACAACTTGCTTTTGATGTGGCAGAAAAAAATAGAATCCCTCATAGATTTGATTCGAAGAGTGGTCTGGCTGGTATAGATTGGTTGAAAGGATTGCTGAAAAGACATCCAGATATCAGCTATAGAAAACCTGAACCAACATCAGCAGCCAGGGCCATGGGTTTCAATAGAGTATCCGTTGGAAATTTCTATCAACTTTTAGAAAAGATTTACGACGAACATAAGCTTACTCCACAACGGATCTATAATGTTGACGAGACAGGTGTGTCAACTGTCCCTAAAAGTCACTCTAAAATCCTGGCTTCCTGTGGTAAAAGGCAGGTTGGAACATTGACCTCTGCAGAAAGAGGAAAATTAATGACCACAATTCTTTGCTTCAGCGCAGTTGGCAATTATATGCCACCGATGTTCATCTTCCCCCGAAAGCGTATGAAACCGGAATTGCTTGATGGAGCTCCAGCTGGATCTTGGGGAGAATGTCACGAATCTGGCTGGATCCAGGGTCATTTATTTGTCCTCTGGCTAAAGAGATTCATTGAGTGGTCGCATTCCACTAAGGATAATCGTGTACTGTTATTGCTAGATGGTCATGTAACACATGTCAAATCTCTCGAGGTCATTGATTTAGCTCGCGAAAATGGTGTTATTTTACTGTGCTTTCCACCCCATTGCACGCACCGACTCCAGCCACTTGATGTGGGGTTCATGAAGCCTATAAGCACATATTACGCTAATGAAGTAAAAAACTGGCTTCGGTGCCATCCAGGACGCGTGGTGACACAATATCAGACCGCTGCACTATTCGGTAAAGCTTTTGTATCTGCAGCAACTATGACGACTGCTATTAATGCATATAGAGCCACAGGAATTTGGCCTATGAATAAGGATGTATTTACTGATGCAGACTTTGCACCCGCGGAAACTACAGACAATCCTGAGCCTGAGCAGGTGTCCTTAATCGATGAAGCTATTTTGCAGGGTGATAACACGCCACTTACACAAGAACGTCTAGAAGTTGAGCCTGGTGAAAAGACTCCACCCAGACAACCAACCCCAACAAGGCAACTTTCTCCACAACCTGGTTGTTCTAGTATGACTGATAGACCCTCAACATTTGCAACAACTCCAGAACAAATAATGCCCAGTGGTATTACTTGTTCTGATGTTGAGCCTGGTGAAAAGACTCCACCCAGACAACCAACCCCAACAAGGCAACTTTCTCCACAACCTGGTTGTTCTAGTATGACTGATAGACCCTCAACATTTGCAACAACTCCAGAACAAATAATGCCACTGCCCAAGGAGAACAGAACAAACAAAAGAGTTACTAAGCGGAGAGGGAAAACAGCAATAATTACAGAGTCACCATACAAAAATGAGCTTATGGCCTTAAAAAAGGCCGCAGAATTAAAAGAACAAAAAAAAAAGAGGGTAGCTAAAGATTTGGAAGAATTTCAATCAGATAAACAAAAAAAGAGAAAGCTGATCAAAAAGAAAGGTAGCAAACGTTCCTTAGAAGATGATAACGATGCTGAATGCATATACTGTGGCTACTTGTGGTCAGAATCAACAGAGGGATGGATTCGTTGTATAAAATGTTCTCGATGGGCACACAACTCTTGTGCAGGGGAAGATGATGAAGATGACGAAGCTACTCATTTATGTGCAATGTGCGTCGAGGACTGAATTGTTTAATAATATTAATTTTACAGAAGCAGTACAATTATTTAGTAACGTTGATTTGTTTGTATTTTTTTGTTTATTTTGTTGATTAGCTTGTTTTTAAATGAGAATTTATGATGATTAGGAGGTTCTAATTTGTGCCAAAGTTTTGTAGTTCTTTTGGAGTTAGATAATAAAGACTATTAAGTTTGGAATCTGTATTTTTATTTTCGCATTATTATACCCCACAATGCCCCATAGGGTACCCCGGTTTACCCCCATATATGGGGCATAGCGGGGCAAATGCCATTTTACATTTATGTATTCACATATCGTAGATTTATTATCGTAATCGAAAATAATATATTCATAGTCATTCGCAATGAGTTAAACCATGATATTGAGTTAAAATTTGCGGTTTAATCATAATCTTTTGTCTTATAGCTGCAGTTGAGTCTTAAATACCCCACTATGCCCCCCTCTCCCCTACACTGTAATAATTTTTAGTTAACAGTTACAGTTTTTTTTTTTTTTTTTATCTGTTTTAGGCTTGCGCTTGACCACTATCTCACCTGATGGTAAGCTTTGATGTGGTCCACGATGGAGCACGCTTGCCTAGAAGTAACCTATTCACTCTTGATTTAAAGACTATCGGGAAACTATTATATTGTAGCTATCGGGAAACACATACTCCGGCTTGGTTGCTTTTTACGAATACTCAAGTTTATTTTATTTATTTGACTAGGTTCACCAACAATTGTTTACACTTAATTATTAAAAAAATACATGCTTATACTAATATTACAGTGCAACAATTACTTAGAGGCAAACACCACATTAACAATTATGAAAAATCTAAAAGCTAACTTACATAGTAATAAGCGCTAATTATTAATACAAGTGAGTGAGTACATAACATCGATAGCATTCATAAAATTGGCACACATTGGTAAAATGTATCAAAAATTGTTTACAAAAAATAAAGATTGGTAAAAATTATACAATTAATAAAATTAGTAAAAATTGGTAAAAATAATACAATTAATAAAATTAGTAAAAATTGGTAAAAATTATTCAATTGATACAATCAATAAAATTTATTAAGTTAATAAAATTGATTAAGTTAATAAAATATTAAAAAATTATGCATTAACATTATAAATAGAATGATAGAAAAAAAAAAACGAAATTTGATAAAATTTAATCAAAATTTAACTTGTGACAAATGTGGTAAAAATTAAAATAACAAGTTTAAGGGCTACTCGATAAACTCATGAGGATGGATTTCAGTCTAGCCAAAGAGTCAAAGTGAAGATCGACAACATCACCATAGCCATTTACTTCCTTACACATTCTTGCATAGGGCGAATTAGCTCCCAAAACGGTTCTCCTCGACGGCGGACAAAGAGGTGTAATGGCACTACGCGGGATCCTAGCAGGAGCCCGAAAATTGAAAAGCGCAAGCAGACTATGACTGTCTATTTTGTTCTTAATGATTTTGTAGGTAAATATCGCGTCAATCAGTTGCCTACGCCTTTCCAGGGACCTCATGTTAAAATGCTGTAACCTTTTGTTATAAGAACGTATGTTTTTGGCGATACCGTTAGAAAATGCAAGATGCCAAGCGAACCGCTTCTGGACACGTTCGAGACGCAGCGAATGTGAGGCGTAGTGAGGACGCCAAACCACACTGTTATATTCAAGAATGCTACGAATAAGACTATTATAAAGCATTATTTTTGTCCTATTATGACGAAACGACTTACAATTCCTTAGGACAAACCCTAACATTTTCGAAGCTCGTTTAATGATATTGTCTAGGTGTGGCGTAAAAGTTAACTTCTTATCAAAAAGAACACCAAGGTCCTTTATGGTTTCTACTTCCTTAATATTGTCACCAGAAATATAGTAACTACTGCGCAATGGATTATTTTTTCTGGAAAATTTCACATGGTAGCATTTTTTTGCATTCAGATCCATTCTGTTATTATTACACCATTGAACGAGACGATTGAGATCACCTTGTAGGTATAAAGGATCTTCCTCATTCCTAATTATCCTAAAAAACTTCAAATCGTCAGCGAACATAAAAAAATCAGAATGTAGAAAACACTGGGGGAGATCATTTATGAAGTAAATAAACAAAATCGGCCCCAAGTGCGAACCCTGAGGAACACCGGAAGAAACACACTGAAGGGTCGATTCATAGCCGTTTACAACGACAAAGAAAAATCTATCCTTTAAATACGAGCCCAGCCACACTAACAAAGATCCAGAGATGCCATAGGAGCGCAACTTGGCTATTAAGATTTTGTGGGATACTTTGTCAAAAGCCTTGCTGAAATCCGTATATATAACATCAGCTTGATGGCCTGCATCAACAGCTTTTATTAGAAGTTCTGTAAAGGGGACCAAATTAGTGCTAGTTGAACGGGTTTTAACAAATCCATGCTGGTGATCGCTTAAGTACATATTTAAGTGATCCTGTATATATGGACAGACCAATGACTCAAAAACTTTGGCGAATGAAGATAAAATTGAATTGAAATGGGCCTGTAATTAGCAACCACGTCAGTGTCTGCCGATTTGTGAATAGGAACCACTTTAGCAATTTTCCATTTTGAAGGAAATAAACCTGTTGTTAATGATTTGTTATAAATCAACATTAAAGGGTAAACAAGCTCAGATGAACACACTGTGATGAAAACGGGAGGTATTCCATCCGGCCTCGCCCCTTTATTTGGATCTAGGCTTTTCAATTTCTTGTAAAGATATTCAGGAGAAATAACTGGTGCAGTTAGGCACAAACTACTGTTCTCTATAGATAGCAAGAATTCGGATTTGTGGCCAACACCACCACTATCGTCGGGGCTATAAACGGATGAAAAATAATCGGCAAATAACTCGCATACTTTTGACCCGTCCGAAGTAGCCGTCGTTCCGTCTGTCATTGTTAATGGGTACGCACTTGAACCTCCTCGCTTTGCCTTCAGATAAGACCAAAATAACTTTGGATTTGATGCTAATTCGTCTTCCATATATTTAGTATAACTATTGTAACAGGTGGTAGCGAGATTTTCACACCGTTTAGTAACTAGTTTTAACTCTATTGCATCTAATGGGTTTCTATATTTCTTGAATCGTATTCTAATCTTATTCTTTTCCCTTAGCATTTAAATTAATTTACGACTAAACCATGGCGGAAATTTACGGTTTTTAGGTTTACGTGACGGTAAGAATTGTTGTATCGCGGTATCCAGCGTGTCGTAGAAGACCTTCACCATTCCATTCACATCACATTGATTACTGAATAACGAGTTCCAGTCTAATTCTTTTAGGAAATCACGAATTGGTTGATAATCCGCCCCATGAAAATTGGGAGTCACTTTTGCAGTGTTGTAAGGGAGCCTAGCTTCCCCATCAAATGAAATAACAATATCCAAAGGAGGATGTTGTTGATCCACATTACTAATAGGAGTTAAATTTTCACTTACACAACATAGCGGTATTGTAGAGAGAACAAGGTCCAATATGCGACCAGCAGTATTCGTTATAAAGTTACATTGTTTCAACATATTAACACAAGTAAAATCTATCAAAAGTTCGCTTATAGTACACTGTCCAACCTTACTCATGGTGGGATACACATCTTTCCAAGTGATGCCACTCACGTTAAAATCACCCACAATGCAAACGTCACAGTCAGTAATCTGTTCAAAAATCGCACTACAAGAGTTCACAAAGTTTTCTAAAGTAGTGCGACGTACTGGCGGTGCTAGGTATACTGCGCAGAGAGCTATCCGTCTGACAGTGCGTGTCCATGGCAGTTCTATGGTAACCCAGATATCCTCGTTATTGTTTTCCCACTCGTTTACACGTTTTGATGCAAAACTTTTCTTAATGGCAATCAGAACTCCTCCACCATCCTTTTTTACACCTGCTGAATGGGTACTTTCTCTGTCCCTTCTGTAGACAACGTATCTGTCATCGAACAGCTCTCCACTCAGAACAGAACTGTTAAGCCAAGTCTCTGACAGTATCACTACATCAAAGTCATTACAACATATATTCCTATATTGTTGGCCCGCGCTTGCTGCTCCAAGTAATTGAGACGGTGACTTAATTCTGAATAAGAGGTTTTTAATTGCGTATTTTCGTCCTTTAATTCTTTCACAGTATTCTTTAAGGCAGCGTGATCAGATTGAAAGTCTTCAAATTGTACAGTATTGAAACTCAGTGAAACCTTGAGCTCACTCACTTCTTTTCCTATTGGCTCCAACTCCTTTTTGACAATACTAACAATCGAGTTCTTTAATTGTTGTAACATAGCAGCGAGCTCCCTTTTTATAACATGCTGCACAATTTCTCGTACGTCATCGCTAGTTACAGATTTGTTCTCGGGAGGAGAGTTTAGGGCAGGTCTTTTGTTACCCCTTGCGGTAGATACATTGCGAGCAGGTGTGCTATTCATAATAGTAAGATTAGAAACAGCATTCGTGCAGACCGAACACACCCATTTACAAAATTCATCGGAGTCAGCAGGAATAACTGGCATAGAAATGCAAAGAAAGTGAAAATTCATGTTACATCTCCTGCAAGCAACATACTGTTCTCCATATTTTCTGTTCTCGCTGGTGCAGCATCCCCATGACGGTGAAGTTGATGCCATTGTAAAAAAAATACAAACAATTTCCATACGTATATGACAATTTATTCAATTTATACACGCTAGTGCCTTATAATAATTAGTGCAATCCAACTTTTGCCGCCTCTCGTGACAGTTGTCACCGATGTGTACTTGAGCTCGCGAGAAGAAGGTCGTAAGTCCTCTCTATACGGCGTCGCTTACACGTTTCGCTTGACCACTTTAGAATAATTGTTTGTGAGGGTATTTCGTTAATCAAAATAAACTAATATTGATCAATGTTCACCAGTTACACCATTTATCATCTATTTCACTGCACTGTTTGGTAATATGAAGTTAGGAACTTTTATACTTGGTATTGTACTAAAAGCCAATTAAACGCCTTATAGTAATAATACAACCTTATGCCGCCTCTTGGGATAGTTGTCATCGATATGTACGCGAGCTCGCGAGAAGAAGGTCGTAAGTCCTCTCTATACGGCGTCGCTTACGCGTCGCGCTTGACCACTTTGAAATAATTGTTTGTGATGGTTATTCGTTATTGAAAGTAAGCCAATTTTGTTCAATGTTCACCAGTTACACCATTTATCAACTATTTCACTGCACTTTTTGATAAAAGGAACTTTTATACTTGGTATAGTTGTAAAATCCGGTACAGAAGTTCGTTCTAAACACTCATAAACAACTATATTGTGAGGAGCACTTTTACTTAGATGTTTATTGTACGGTAGCTTACATATGCTCGGAGTGTTGGAGTATGACTTAATACCATGTTTTGTTTTTTCAGTGCTTTTTAGCATTGGATAGTAGCACCACAATGAGCTTGACTTATATTTTTGAGAAAGTTCCATGAATTAGGCTAAAAACGCACTTTCTGAAAATGAATTTGCATCTTTACTTGTTTTCCATAAGATGAAATTTTGATACGCTTGTAAGTATCTATCGGCCGATTTTTCGGGCAAGAGGCTTAGAGTAGCCTTTTCTGAAGACTTCTGGCGGTGTCGAATTAGTAAATTCATCATTACTTGACGACATTTTCAAATAAAAACAATACAGCGAAAAGAAAAAGCGCGCGAAATAATTTGTACTTGTTCACAAATTAGCGATGCACGCGCATCATCGCTTTTTTTTTAAGGCAAAGGCACAAAAACAGCCAGTATTACTAATAAAGTAAATTAATATTTTTGTGTTTTGTTACAGATAAATGGTTGTAATTTAAGGTCAAAATTAATTGAATTAAAGAATTAAATGTTTATTTATTATATTTTATCTCCCAAAGTTAATTTTATTCATAAAATGTTGACCACTTTTCTGACATAAAAACTCTTTGCTAAGAGTGAAAAAAGTACCGTTCGTTTTAGACGTAACATCTTGATAAGCCGTGCGTTTTACCTTATTAAAAAGAAGCTCGTGCGTTTTACATTACAATAATGCACAAGTACGTAATGAGATACAATGAGATATTGAAATTGGTGAAATAAGAGACCCTTTACGAGCAAATGTGTTATAATAGTAGTTTATGAAACTGTTGCATAATAAGGGGTATTAAAACATGAGTGTGTGTTTAAAAACCGAGCCGTAGGCGAGGTTTTTAATAGTATTCACACGAATGTTTTAATACCTAGTTATGTGCTGTTTCATACACTACTTTATCTACACTCATACATTGGGATTGAACCTACTAAATACCTTTTTTGCATTTTCCATGCCATAAAGTCGTGATAGCATTTATCATATAATTTTCTCGACTTTGCTGGTAATAAATTATGAGTAATTTCCTTCGCCGCATCTAAAATATCGGGCGAAGTCAAATTTTCTTCAAATTCACTGATATCAGACATTTTTAAGCAAGAATTAAAAAAACTCATGAATGTCAATACAACTAAACCTGCAAAATACGAATGGCGCAAAAACCCAGCACATCACCGCATTGCGCATGCGCTAAGGTTTAGCACGCACTGCGATTTTTATTCGTGCGAATTTTTTTCGCCTATTCTGCGACCTATGGAATTGTATGAAGTTGCTCGCATTGCGGTAAAAAATCGTGCAGAAATAATACCGCAAGAAATCCGTGTTTTGCCACAGAATCCACCGCACCGCGGCGCGAATTTAATTCGCGCGAATATTTTGAGCTTTATGAACATGTAGGAAGAGACAAAATTCGCGCGAATAAAAATCGCAGTGCGTGCTAAGCCTGAAGCGGGCATTGTCATAGACAAGTAAAAATTGGAATCAAATCTTTTTAAATAGGTACTATAAAAATGGCATTACAAAAAATAATTGATGAAAACTCCTTGTGATTAACTTCATGGATTTGTCCTGTATCGTAATAGAAAAAAAATTGTATTATAGCATTATTTTGTTAGAGAAAAAGTGTTATAATAAGATTCTATTTTTAAATTTCGGTATTGTGTTTATAAAGTATGTCAATATAAACTCGTTTTGAAGTTTATAATTCGAATATTACGATATGAGAGTAGATAAAATGATTTTACGCAATTAGCGTGCTGGGATTCTTTGTAAACCATGTTGACATTTTGATGTTTCTTTTAGGCTTATGATTATGGTAAAATTTTTTCATTATTATTTTTCCGTTCTGGGTAAACAAACGAGCCTTGCATCCGTTTCTCTGGTTTGTTGAACACACCCATCTTGATCTCTTATCGGTATAGATTTGGCTAGTATTGAAAGAATATCCTTCTAGTAATATTAGCTTTTTGCCTCGTTTCGAG
This sequence comes from Anorthoa munda, assembly GCA_945859665.1. Classification (NCBI taxonomy): domain Eukaryota; kingdom Metazoa; phylum Arthropoda; class Insecta; order Lepidoptera; family Noctuidae; genus Anorthoa; species Anorthoa munda. Next base: position 8,029,014 of record OX243901.1, read on the forward strand.
TAGACGTAAGTAGGTACATCTGCAAAGAAGAATGGATTTATAAAGTTTAACATAAGTTATTAAATTACAATAAAGGTACTGCATGGCATGCAGACTATTGCATACTATCTTGCGGCAATCTCGACATTTTCATCTTTTTCTTTTAATATTTATTATTTATCTAGTTCTATGACACAAAATAATACATTAATTATTATTAAATTATTTTGTTTATCATCATGGTACTAGAAGTAAAAGTGAAGCGGTGAAAGAGCGAAATAGCTATCAACGCTTGGCAGTCGCTATCAAGGTAAAACATAAGAGGGTGTATATAACTCCATACTGGCCTGGCATAGTACGGAATTTCAATAGAATAAGAGGCCATTTTATCTTAGTTTTGTTACCAATAACGTGCAACCTATTTTACTTGACGTAATAAAACGAAATTCTGTGTAAAAAAATGAAATAAGAACACAAAGACACAAACTGCCGCAAAGTTAAGGTTATTTTTCACTTTGGTTGTTTTTATGTATAAGTGTACTTTATAAATTAAAACACAGCCATTTTGATAAGAGTTCTTTATACATCATGGTGAAACTTATAAAAACAATTTTTATTCCTTGTATCACAAAGTGATACTTTTTTTTTTTTTTTATTTCAATATTCTACCGCGGACATGTGGCACTCCGCGATCTTTTTTATAGTGGTTTTATTTTGTTTGTTTCTTATTTTTTCATAAACGTTACAATTGTCTGACTCCTACGTCGGACATTATTTTTAGGCTTACTTAACTAACTTAAGTCTACGTGAGTTCATCCCTCACTAAATACTATATATATATATATATATCACACACCGGCATTACAATTTAAGTTTCTATTTGCTACTTATATTAATGTTATTTCTATTTTGTTGCTTATTTCTATTGATACACTGCTTATGTTATTTTGTTTTCTAATATCTATTGGTACATTTTCGGGGAAGATGCATGGCAGTGCGAGCAGACCAGTCCCGGCCGACGGTTCCGGCTATAGAACCCCGTCGTTAGGACGTTAAGGTGTGTATGACTGACTCGCTCCACCATGCAGCTTTACAAATATATATATAATTTTTTGCGTTTCAGGGTTTAGACAGGGTGATGGTTTGGGTTGGAGTTTTTGGATGGGACTTGTTAGGTGGTGTTTTGGTGATGTCTGCTGACCAGGGACTTCACCAGCGTGAGCAAGGCCTCTATGACGACTACGTCTCGATGCTGCATGGCCGTCTTAAGATTGTAGTTGACGACCGTTTTAGTCGGCGCATCCATCGCCCTCTTAGCAAGGCGGCGTGCGGCGTCATCGGCGTCGTCGGTGTAATAGACGCAACTGACTGTATGTCTGGACACCGCCACTACCGCGTGGGAGATGCTGTCGTGGACCTGAAGCCTCCTGGACTTGGTGTTGATGATGATGACGCTGTCGTAGGTCAACCCCTGAGCCTCGTGTATGGTTAGCAGGCGCGACCCTTCACCGGACCCAAATCCCTGGCTCGCAAGAGAGGCTTTCTCCTCCTGCGTATGAACCAGGAACAGGGTGTTTTGGGCAGTGCTCGGTATTTGCGCCCCTGTGAAACCTTTCACCTTCAGGGAGTGGACCCGCGACAGCGACGACTTGGAGGAGTATATACCGGGGTATATCTCACTCAGTGCAAACGCCACGTCCATTGGATTGCGGTGTGTGCAGAGAAACTCCTGGGTGATGCCAGCCACCAAGTCTGGACGGGTGTACCTAAGCTCGAAAAGGTTCTCTCTGTCCAAAAATGGGAGCTGGTTAACGTCTCAGACGAGGACAAGCTCGCTAGCTCCAGACAACTTTACTGCCATGACTACTGCCCCAAAGTGGTTCATAAGAGCCTCGTCTACCGTAAGACGGTAGCATTTGTCTTGGCCCTTGAAACCGTTTGCTAGGATTGAGGCCATAGTGCGCACCTTGGTCTTTGCTCGGTCTCCTAAGCGGCGCGCAAGCTTTTCCCTAAGGTCTTTGGCAGCTTCTGTTGTCGTGGTGGCTATCACGTCCCTGTCCTCGTCGAAGTGCTTTACCAGCCAGGTTGTCTTACCGCAACCCGGAACTCCGTTAATCCACCTGATATTGGGTACCGCCCAACTTTCCTGCGATGCCGGGATACCTGGGGTCCCCGAAATGGACTGTGCCATTTCCAGGATCTTATCATCCGGCATGATCTTAGTACATTTGGCGGTAACCACTATCGGGTCGTCATTTGGCACACTGAACTTGAGTTTGCCTGAGGTCTCCGTCTCCTCCTTGTCCAGGGCCACAAAACCACTCCTCGCGCTGTAGGCTGCCATATACGACCCCGTCATTTCCCCTTTGATGACTTGGGATGTGACGTTGTCGTAAACCGCTGCCCCTGCTTCCTCGAGCAGTATCCTTAACAGACCCTCTGTGTCTCTTTGGAAGGTCTGCAGGATCTTCCTGCATGTCGTAAGATTGACATCTCTGGTCGCTCTTACGATTGCTACGTACTCGAGGAACGCGCTTTTTACGTGGTCCGTGGTACCCGACTTTACTGCGAGGGTCGGCGGGCTGACTTGCCCTTTGTCGGCTCGTGTTGGCTTAGGCTTTTGCTGGGTTGGTTCCTTTGGTGTTTTTCTGAGGAACCTCTCCAGTGCTGTTTCCTGCTTGTGAGATGGTGTTGCATGGCTGGTGTTTGGGAGCAGTGCACTGAGGAAAGTGCCAAACGCTTTCAGGCGACTCCTCGACCGGGCCCGGTCCTCCGGGTTTATGGTGTTGCACTGCTTCTTAGCGGCTTTTTCGGCTGCTGCCTTCTGCTGGGCCCTTTCCGATCCGCTTTGTGTGGTGGGGCTTTTTGTGGAGCTCGTCGCGCTGGCTGTTGGTTGTCTGGGGGCTTTGAGGAAACTTAGGGTTTCCCCTCTATCCTCGTAGACAACGACCTCATGATGTTCTGAGGCCTTTAGACAGCCAAAGCGGTCTGCGACGTGTCCTCTTTCTCCTCCCACCACCATTGCGTCCACACTTATGGTTCGGGCCGCGGCTGACGTGTAGTATCCTGCCTCCCCGATCTTCTGAAGCAATGAGCTTGCCTGAGCAAATGGAGTAGCCTCTCCCCACTCGAGTAATGCGATTGTTTTCCCTTTAAATCGCATTAGACGGCATCGGTGAGTGGCCACTTCCACTTGAGGTAGTGCAGCATACTTGCTGCCTTTTATGCTCGTTTTGGTGGTGCTTCCGTTAATCAAGGCGGCAAGGCCCGGTGAAAGGTGTATTCGGGCCGTAGCTCGACTTGAGCCTATGCAGAAGCCTATGCCTAACTTCTCCTGTTCCCTGTTCATGAACAGAGCGACGCCTCGCAGTCTGATGCCAGGGACTCCGTCTTCTCCGCATGCCAGGAATTGTGTGGTAGTCATGCTAGAGGCTGGTTGTAGGCTGGCTGTTGCTGCTACCGCTGCTGCTACCGTTGATAATGGCCGTTGGTTAGAATGTGTGTGTGTAATTTGTGTATCAGTCAATTGTGTGCTTGTTGTTGCTTGTGTAGTTGTGGTTGTTGTTTGCGTGTTTGTGGTTGTGGTTGTTGTTGTGGTTGTGTGTGTTCGAATGTGTGGTCGACTTCGCAAGGTTACGTCCGTTTTGTTAGCCCTTGCTGCGATTGTGGCGACTTTGCTCGCGAATGCCAAGAATGGAATCCTAGTAGCCAGTCTCCCCATGATGGTGTGGAGTGTGGACTGGCTAAGCTGGGTTTCGAATTTTATTTCGAGCTCCATTCTGTCTTGGCTGAACCTTGGGCATTCGAAGAGCAAGTGCCAGACTGTCTCTTCGCAACTCGGGTCACAGACGCACGAGGGACTATCTTTGAGATGGAAACGGTGGAGATATGCTGAAAATCCGCCGTGTCCTGTAAGGACTTGTACGTGGACCGGTGTGAGCACTGCGTCTCTGAGTGTCCTTTTCGCCGCTAGGACGTCTGGAAAGAACACTTTCGTGACCGATCCTGTACTCGAGGAGTCGTACCGGGCTTGCCACTTCCTTATAGTCCCCTCCCGTATCTTCCTCCTCACGAATGAAACAGGGACCTTGCTGTAGTCTGATGTGAGTTTTGTTAGGGCTGCCTCCTTGGCCAGCTCATCCACTCTCTCATTCCCGGCAGTTCCCACATGGGCCTTGAGCCAAAAGAGCCTCACTTCTCTGCCCTCCTCTCTGATTTCACGGACGCTTCTCTTGATTTGGAGTGCCAGGTGGTGCGTGACAGACGGTCTCCTCAGCAGATCAAGTGACGATCTTGAGTCACTTAAGATGCTTACGGAGGCCGCCTTGGATTCTCTTGCCATCCTGACAGCTCTGAAGAGAGCGTACATTTCCGATTGGAAGACTGTGTTGTGAGGCTCCAAGCCGAAGGTGCTGAACCTTGACTCCGTCCCGTTTTCCCACCAAGTTAGGGCAGCTCCGACTTTCCCCTCTATCTTACTGCCATCGGTGTATATTTGGGGGCCGATTACTTGGTGGGTTGCCTGGGTTTCGGGAGTCAAATTCTCTAGGCATTCATACTCGGTTGTTGTGAGTTGCGCTGGGTGGGGATTTTTGGAGTGGTGCACGTTGCACTCCAGCACGCGGCCCAGCGGTATGAACTCTTGGGAATGTCCCTTTTTGATCTTGAAAAGGGTTGCCGCTTCGAGTACCCGGAGGTCTAGGGGGAGTTGTCCTGACAGGATAAGTGCCGATGTCAGAGACACCGTGCGGTATGCTTTGCAGATCTTCTGCGCGAAGCCCCTCTGCAGTGAGTCAAACTTTTTCCTTGTCATCAGTTTCTCAGCTGCGGGGGCCCACGCACTCGCTGCATACATCACGATGGGTTCTATCACCGACACGTATATCGTCCTGATTATCTCTCCGTTCAGACCCCAAGTCACCCTCGCCGCACATGCCAACTGCTTGTAGATGTCTGCGGCCTTTCTACAGGTCGCAGACACGTGCGCATTGAAGGTGAGCTTGGAGTCTATCGTGAGACCTAACAGCTTCACTTCCTCAACCAGGTTTAGCTGCGTGCCCGACATATGAAGTACCGGAGCGTCGTACTTTCGCTTCCTCGTTAACACCATCGCATTGGTCTTGTGCGCGGCGAAACGTAGCTTATTTTGGACGCCCCATTCCGATACTTTGGCTAGCGTGCTGTTGGCTGATTGCTGCAGGGGACCGGCTGTGAAGTCAGAGAAAACCAGGACAACGTCGTCCGCGAAGGCTTGACAGTATACCCCCATACTAGCCATTTTTTGTAGGAGTGAATCTAGGATAAGGTTCCAAAATGTCGGTCCGGCTATTGAGCCCTGGACGCATCCTTTCGTGGTTCCCTTCTCGCTAGTCGCTCTGGCGTAGTTGACCCTGATGTTCCGGTCTTCCAGGTATGAGGCGACGAGAGCGTAGATATTTGCTGGACAATTCTTGGCTACCATCTGCTTCTTGAGTGCGGGCCACCACGCGTTGTCAAAGGCCCCCTCTATGTCCAGTGATATCAAAAGCACGATCTTTTTGGCTTTGATTTCGGCTCGTAAGTGGCCCACTAGAGCATAGAGGGCGTCCTCGGTTCCGCGCTGTGGCATGAAGCCGTATTGGTTTGTGTGTAGTGTTGGGAGGAAATGCCACTGTAGTCGGCCTACTAGAAGTTTCTCGACGATTTTTCCTAGGACCGAGAGCAGACCTATAGGCCTGTACGACTTAGGACTGGTGTAGTCGTCCTTTCCTGGCTTGCGGAGAATGCACAAGTGGGCGATCTTCCACTGCTTCGGGAAGTGTGACAGTGACAGACACTTGTTTGCTATCGCTAAGAACACCTCCCTATCGCAGTTTATTGCCGCTGTGCAGATGTCTGCTGTTAATCCGTCGGGACCGGGGGCTTTTTTCGGATTTTGGTTCTGGAGAACCATTTCCAGCTCCGCGGTCGTGAAGGGCGGATCGTGTCTGTGAACTTGTGTATCACAATATAATGGAAAATTAGAAACCTCAATGGGCGGCTAACACAGACATAAATCTAATTAGATAACGCAAGTCCCTCCATCTGTATAAAAACCAAGCGTGCCACTTTTACACACACAATTTAAAACAAATTTACTTACCAATGAATGAACATTTCCAATGCCTCAGCCAACTTTTTCTATATCGTCTTTACAGCTCAATATGGCATAAAAAGGCATTTTTCTAGATTTCGTTAGATTTCCGGTGCCGATAATGCTAAATGAAAAGCTGAAAATTACGATCATTGATCGTAATTTTAACTCAATTTTTTGACACCCAAAGTACATACAATCACGTCATCTATCTAGATATATATCTGTGGGGGCCAAACAGTTATCATCGGAAGACCAAAATTGGTATGGGAGATACAATTTTTATTGAGAGTTGATTATGACTTCCTTGGAGAAAGTTTTGTATTTCATTGTATATATGTGCAGAAGATTTTTTTTAAATATGATCACACCTTTCCGCTACACCTTGAAGAAACAGTTTTTTTTTTTTAGGGAAAAGCGACTGTGTGTCTAGTTTAGGCACCACAATAAAATGCAATAAGGAAATTATCAGAAATATATTATTGAGCATTTATAATGAGAAATTTTTATACAGTGTACTTTATAAATCGTGATGATATTTATAGAAACAGTTTCTATTTCTTGTATCACAAAGTGATACTTGACACTTACAAATTTTAAACGAAATGTTTACCGCAACCAGGATATTTGCATCTTTGCATTTGTTTAGACCATATGCTCCAATGCGGCATTTTATCCAGCCTTATTTGCTTAGCAGGGGCTACTTGTCTCTTTATCTTAATAATAGGCTCAGGATTAGATATGCTCAGACGGGCTTCACTATTCGTAGTACTATGCTCTTCTAATTCTAAAAAAAGAATGAAAATTTTAAAAAATATTTCTACTTTATTAAGTTATTGGTTAAAAATGTATCAAAACCGAATGAAATAAAATGAAATGTTTTAATTATTTAATAGATTTAGACACGATTTACGGTTACAATAACATTAATAATGAAGATATGTATATTTGCTAAAATAATAGTCAATTAAAAGCTTCTACTTTTTAAAATGTTTTAAAATGGTTATAACATTATTTTATACTAGCTTCTGCTTTTGTGTTTTATTATCCCAAGGGAATACAAACTAGTCTATGTCCTTCCCAGGGTCTCAATCTCCATGCCAAATTTCATCTAAATCGGTTTAGTAGATCCAGAGATTACCCCCTACAACCTCACAAACTTACAACCTTACCTCTTTATAATACGAGTAAGTTTAGATTAAACAATTAAAATTACAATGATTTATGTTTGTGCTTGCTTGCTTGTAGCAGGTGGCGTTCTGCACTTTCTGCCTAACCCCATGGGAAAAAGGCGTGGGTTTATATATGTATGTATGTAACTTGTCCTTAAGAAAAATTTTTTCAAGATTTACCATTATATTAAGCTTAACTAAGAGCCAGTTTCTGAATAGAGATTTTATTATTCTGAATACCGAAGGTTGACTGCTTTTCAGGCTACACTTAGTAGTTTGACAAAAACTCTAATTAAAATTTTCTTAATTCAGAAGTCGGGGGATCACATCTCGTCTTTCTTTTTCTCTCTAGAAGGTTCAACACATGGTAGGTGAGATTGCTGACTGACAAGACATTTCGCGTTTCAAAGCTTTGATTAAAGTAAATTAAGTTGACTGTTTTATCTAAACAGTAACAGTAACCTTTGACTTTAACCTAAAAAGTTTGTTGTCAATCTCTTCACGATTGCATCCAACGATTATAAGATTTTTCAAATTATGAATTAATATTTAAAAAAGTCTTATAATCGTCGGTTATTAATTTGGGACTCTTATAAATGTGTTATTTTTACAACAATAAACATTAAGTTTTTCACTTTCTTTCTTAAGTAATCCTTTGCTACTCGGTTGAGTATAAATTTTCCTAGCAGTTTTGTTTTATATTGGCTTAATCACTTTGCTGTCATTTTTATACTTATAACTATTAGCAATACACTTATTCCAAGCCCACTTGTATGTATTTTAATCCGCAGTGATCTAAACAAATTTTTAAATGTTTAACAATATCTACATAGCACACAGACTATAAAGACATCTGTGCGACCACTGTTTGAGACATTTAATCATATAAACTGACGGCCCGTGACAATTTTGACAATCTTTTTGCGTCCAGCGCAATTGTGTGGTCACACAAATATTCGTTTTCGAAAGAAATAAGTCTAGTCTAGCTGTCTAAAATGACCTAGACTACTTTTTGGCAATCGATATAGGTGATTCAATTTTAATTTGTCTATAGCTCCTGTTGTCTCTAGTCGCTACAAGCTCAGCCATTTCGTAGTCTGTGATGCAAAGCTATTCTATGCACTTAAACTTTTGTGGATACATTCGAGATTTGCGAATATACTTCGGAGGATGAGTATGACTCTCATTGACACTTATGATATGGTCTTCGAAAGTATGTACTGTTGCCTTACATCCGTTCTGACTGGAACAACGCCAGCGAATCTTGGGACCCGCTGAAGTCGCGTAGTACGTATAATGGTTGAATTTCAGCATTCGCTTGCCTTTCATGGATCGAACAAACACTGGTCCTACGTCGTCGTCTGAAAATGAAAGTGTTTATTTATTTATTTATATTTATTTATATATACTTTATTGTACCAAGATAAAAAGATTACATACGGAAACCTTAAAGTAATAACAAACATACAACAGGCGGCCTTATCGCGTACAGCGATCTCTACCAGGCAACCCAGAGTAAAGCAAAGTATGTGTTAGGACTGGGCAAATACCATTTAACTGATATAAAGTTTCTAAATTATTTGTGAGTAAATTGATATAGGTACTATACCAGGTAACTTTACAAGAATTATTTCCTTATGGGTTTGGTTAAAAAAAAAACGAAGTTTCTGAAGTTTGATTTATAAATATATCCAAAGATGTGTCCATTGTGTGAGATTGTATAAGAAAAAATATTACTTAGTACATAATAACTATGCAGATCTTAATGAGACAAAATCTTGTAAACAAATATGAAAAGAGAGCACATTACGAATCGTTCTGAGATTTCCTCCAAATAAACTTTATAATATTACTAGGTACCCAAAATTTGGCAAGTGGTTTTACCACAAAAGTTTAACAACGATGTTCCAAAACTCTAGGCATAGATTGTGTTTTTTTATAACGAACTCTGACGTTCAACTCTAGTTACTGAACGCACGAGGTGAACCTCAGGCGCCGCGCAGCGAGGCGGGAGTGGCGTCGTATTCCAGCAAGCTGCAACTACGTTGCGTAACTACGTTGACGGAGTTGTAGCACTAAAGATAGGCACACAATGGCTTATTTAGTCGCTGAGAAGAAGGCAAAGGAAGGGCATTGAGACACCTAGCGTTATAAATTCTGTCGACTGCAGAGTCACCTTACCTAATAATCTATTTCCGTGCTCTTTATTTAGCAATACAGAAAAAATCACAAAACGAATACTAATGTCATCTTAATCTGAATGCTTATGTTCCCCTTTCACCCCATACACTTTATTCACCAAAGTAAAAACCACAGCATAGCAGTTACTATGCGTGGAGCATTGCCAACAAATCTTGTAGGCGTGCTTTAATGTCGTATAGTATGTATGTCCTTTGAACTTCATAACGTTTTGCCTCTCATTGCCACTATGAACTCGATAACTATGAGCGCACAACAGATAGTGAAATTTTATTTAAGTATTGAGCCTGTAGTTGACCAGAAACTCAATTTGCCAGACTAAGACTCCCATTCGGTCTACTGTGCGTGGGAAATCACATAACTAGCCTAACTCCAGCCAGAAGCACAGAAGCTTCTTGGAAGTTTCATAGGCTTCGTGGAGTAACTTCACTTTTCCGGTGCGCTTTGGGAAGCCGTATCCCTAAGTAACATGGTATTAGGGTAAAAAGATGTTGAGATAATGATAGGAAGGTAGAGCTTCACATTCCAGGTTGACGTTTGAGTATTGTATAAATTAGATATCACCGTACGCCTTAAGAGATTATTGACAGCTACTGGATCAAATAATAATAATGAGATAAGAAAAGTATGTCCTTTTCAATTTTTTTGTTTTTGAGATTCTCGGGACCCTAGGGTCCCGGCCTTTTGACAGACGTACCAGGGGCCGAAACCAACTCGCAGAGGCCTTGTTTCACATGTAAAATGAAATGTGGCTCCAACCGGCGATTTTCCCTGTATGCAATAGTCACTACGCAAGAGCACCCAAGGACAATCCCCAGCTAGAGCACAAGATCACCCCAAGGACAATCCCCGGCTAGCGCAAGAAAGAATAGAAAGTTTATTATATTGTGATATTATATTATTTATATTTATAGTTTTGGTCAGCCAGCTCGCGAATATGTATCCTCCGTCTGCACAGCATGATTTTCATCTTGTTTAATGCAATGCAATGATAGCAGTCGTGTTTTTTGATTTTATTAACATTTTTAATATCTTTAATATTGATGGTGGGTTCCCGCTTTGTCGATGCGGGGGGGCTCAGTAACCGTGGCTTGGTCACCCACGGTGAAGCAAAGAGGAACCCGAGGAGGGGCCGCTCGTCAGGGCTTTTGCCGATTAAGCCGACGACGTAGCGGCCAACTAGTAGGTTGCAGTGCCGCTTGGTAACAGGCGACATCGCAACTGAGGCGGGCCGCGATATCTTATGGAGATTCCCAGGTCCCATACGATGTCGCGGCTGAGGGTTGGAGGCCGCGGTGGGAGAGGAGTGCCGGTATTGCGGTGCGCCGCTCTCCCTACCTTCCGCGGCCCTTACGGGGTCGCCACCGTCTGATGGCGGACGCGGTGGGGCCGCAGGGGAGGAGGAGTGTCGGTATTGCGTTAGCCGCTCTCCCTATCCCCTGCGGCCGAACAATGGTAGGTGGCGGGGCCATTGACCTTGACCCGTCACAGGGGGACCATGGGTGCCATACACGGGGTCGTCTGGCGCCCATGTGCTGATTGGTCCCTAGGGTGGTCGCGGCGCGCAGTGTGTTCTGGTGCGCCGGTGATGGGGTGGGTTAGAGTCCCACATAACTGCACTATCTCCCTGTGGTAGTGCAGTGCATGCAATGCATGAGCATTTCTCCAGGCAAAAAAAAAAAAGAAAAAAATTAGGTACAACAGAGGGACAGGTATGCAGTAATACTCTTTTTTATTGCTGATACACACTTTTCACGTCAGTAAAAATAAAAAAAAACGAGGTAGGTTGGTGACCTAATAAGTTTTTATTGCACACAATAATGTGTTTTCATAAGTAATTAGACTTTCTGGGAACATGATTTTAGAAAAATGTGAATTTAATGTGTGCACAGTTATTTTGGCCGTGTAATAGAAGTCACTTTAGAAGTTAGAAACTTTAGGAGCATGGTTGTGTCCATCATTTATTTTGACAATTTCTTTATCAACAGTGATGATATTCGCTCGGCATCCCCTAGCTCCGTGTGTAGAACACCGCCATTGCTTCTTATAAGAATTTGAGGGTCTTCCATAGTACGTGTACCCCTTAAAGCTTATCAGTCGATTTCCTTTCTGTGATTGTATGAACGTCGCTGTAAATAATAAATTGAGGATTGTGATTAGTTAAATTCAAATTAATAAAGGCCAGTTTTTGGACGGAAAATTATCGTAAAATCAATGTGACAAATGTCAAACACGCGTTAGCTGCAGGCATTCGTTGGATGAATTTAGAAATAGCCATCTCATCATTTTATTTGCGTTTAGTTTGTGACGCGCTGATACTTGTAGTTTCTATCCTGAATAGGGGGATTTGGGACTCTAAAATGCCGGTCAAAACAAAAGGGAAAGTCTATAAAACAGCCGTTAGACCTACTATGCTGCACGGCGCTGAATGTTGGGCAGCCTTGAAAAAGCACGAACAACAGCTACACACAATGCTCCGATGGGCAGGGGGCGTGACGCATTTGGATAAAGTGCGGAACGAATACGTAAGAGGATCATTCAAGATAGCACCAATCGCCGACAAGATCAGAGAGAGCAGACTTAGATGGTATGGGCACATTATGAGACGTGAAGATAGCTACTCCGTCAAGACAATGCTCAAACTAAACACCAAGCAACGAACAAGGGGCAGACCACCAGCCTCTTGGTGGACTACTGTCGAGAGAGACGTTAGGGAGAAAAATTTGCCGCCATCGACAATCCAGGATAGACCATCCTTGCGACGCACAAGGAGGCCTGACCCCAAATGAATTGGGAAGGGGGCAGGAAGAAGAAGAAGATTCTTATTTTAGTTCTAATATTGGTTTATAAATCTATTTTAAATGCCATTTTTAATTAAAACACAGAGTGCACATAATTTAAGTACCAAATACTTGATATAAAACAATAGTATATTATGCAACTAGTGAATAAAGAACGGATTTAAAGCGAGGACCATAGATGATACACGAGCAAGTGAAGGATTCTAAAAACTGAATCACGACCGCCTGAGCGACGCGAGTGATTCATGGCCCTCGATATGAATCCGTTTTATTCAAGAGTTGCGTACTATATTTTATACTATGACTACGAGAAAAAGAAAGATTTAAGCGAAAAGCACAAGGAATAATAATAAATGAATGGTTTATTACCTTCAAAATTTACAAAATATGTAAAATGCTAACCCCTGAGCTAGGTAACAGAACTTGCGTTTCAGAGGCCAGTGACCACCTCCGTTACGTTGTATAAATACCAATGCAATTTTTATTTGAATTACAATACAAATTAGTGACATCCTAGACTAAAACAAAATCATTATTTAAATCCTAAATATAAACAAACTCAAAATTAAATCGATAAAGGAGTTTGAAAGTCGAGTTTTCTTTGCACAAGGGGTTTGTATAGAGAATTTTATGTGTAAGGAGGTTGTATAGCATTGAGATGGAGGTCAAATACATATTGTGTGTTCTAAATTCAAACACCAAAACAGTGATTAAAAGTGCTTTTTATTTCCTGTTTCCAGTGAATAAAATAAGCTTTTTAGAGGGGGAATGGTATAAAAACATTATCACGCTTGTTTTACGCTAATAAGAATAAAAAAAGTTAAACTCACCATAGTAATTGTGATTACATTTACTTATAATTTTTAAATTCTGTATAAGCATATGCATAATCAGTTATAATGTTCCCACTGCTGGGACACAGGCTCTGTAGTCTCTCTGTAGGTCCAGGGCGGGTTGGTTGAAAATTCAACAGTAAAATATGCAAAGTTCGACGCATTGTTATATTAAATTCCAAAAACGAAACTTTTTTCTTAAAGAAATGCACATTTGTATGGATATTTTGCAGCAATTTATTTTAAATTATTCTTATTATTAGTAAATTATTGCTATCCTAAAGTAGACAAGCAGCACTTGATATTAAGGTACCAAGTGTTATTTTTTTCGATCAACTATTATTTTTGTCAATCCTTTGAAGGATTGGGTCGTGGTTGTGTATTTCTGACAGGCTAACTATTTTGTAATCTATAGTTCTCATAGATGCTTTGCAGCCTCTAGAGTGGTGTGATGAGCAGTACCACCGGACGTCTGATTTTCCTTCATAGCGATTACGGCAAGAATATTTGAAGCCTTTGTAATACAGCTGGTGCTTGCCACGAGGATTTATAAACACCATTGCTCCTGAAAAGATGAGAAGTAATTAGGAATAGATTTACAAATAATACTAGAATTGCCATGAATAAATCACGACATGGAGAAAAAGAAATACCATATGTCTCTCATTTTGGGAAATACATTTATAGGGGATGAGATTACTGCAGATGTGTGAGTTTAAAAAAATATCGGTTTAGTGAACTTGTAAATGAGAATATTTGTGAAGGGCTATAATTTACATAATGAGCAATGTAAAACAGCGTGAAGTGTATGGTCGTAATAGAAAGAAACCATTTTGGTCTGTGTTTTCTTGCGTATGAAGGATGAGTGTGTATTACTCAAGGCAAAATTACAATAAAAAAAAACCCCTCGATTTTAATTTTAATTTCATGTTTATTAAACTATATATAATATACCTAGTAGCAGACACGCTTCAATCTATCGAAACACGTAATAATGACACGAAATTTTGCGGTAATATTCAAAGAAAGATTCGAAGAGTAAAATGCGAATAACTTTTGAACGGCTAAACCGATTTTATTCAAACATAGCTAAGAACGCTCTCGATAAAGTCACCTTTCAAACAAAAAAAAAACTTAATCAATATCGGTTCATCCGTTTAGGCGCTATGATGTATGATGACAGTAAGATACACAGATACACAGCAACATACGTCAAACTTATAAAAACCCTCTTAATCCGTCGCGAGCTAATTTTAATATTATACTAATATTGTCTAAATTGACTAAATATTTGCATGGATTTAAATAAAAATAAAAATATTTCTTAAAATTCCTACTGACCAGACTATTAGTTGGTTCAGTCTTGCACAATCGCAATCATTTCATGAACTCTCACTTTCCAAATATAATTAAGTATCTTTTTTACTATGATGGCATGATTTTTTATTTTATTTAATACGGCTTAAAATCCTTTATCAAGAAATTATTATGAATATCTTTTTATTCTTCCACCTTGCCACTTCGAGGTCGAATTTACTAGTCAAATTTCTATGACTATGACTAACAATTTTTGATGCGAACCCTCGGCAAATCCGGTTCGAGATACCTTCATATTTATTTTTTATAGAAACAGCTTTGCTTTGCCCGTTTATAACACAACCTAGAACCAATATATTTAAGCCATACGGAACAATTATTTGTATGTCCTACAGATAGATGTCCCGATGGTAGCCGTTTGTGCGCGTGAGTGTGGGGCAACATTTTATAAAAAACGAAATATTATAACATCACATTTAATAAAATTAACTAACTGCATGGAAAAAAAAATATAAAGAAATGTTATAACACATTAACACACATTACATAATTTCGAAGAATTATATAAAGAGTGCGGTCTAATAGACATGCTTGGTAAACTTGAAGTTCTATTTTCAATTTAGTAAATCAATAATAATATATAATTATGTAAATTGGGGCATTGTATATTATTATTTCCTTCATTCATTTATTATATTCGTTTATTTAAGCTTTTTTCTTATTATTTTACATTTTTAAATAATTTTACAAAACATATACAAAAAATAAAAACATTTAAAAATAAAAAAATAGAATATAAAAAAAATATATATAAAATATAATTTATTATTATGCGCCTGGGGGAGGCCTATGTCACAGAATATATAATAGTACAAGTACCTTTAAATGTTTGTGATCGCATCCACGGTACAGGAGAAATTCTTAGTGTGGGGCAACATTTTATAAAAAAAGGAAATATTATAACATCACATTTATTAAAATGAACTAACTGCATGGAAAAAAAATAGAAAGAAATGTTATAGATGTTCATCACATTTAATAACATGCACTATGTTACATAATTTCGAAGAATTATATAAAGAATGCGGTCTAATAGACATGCTTGGTAAACTTAAAAGTTCTATTTTCAATGTTGTATATCAATAATAATATTTAATTATGTAAATTGGGGCATTATATAATATTATTTCCCTTATTCATCTGCATTAATTTTTTATATTCGTGCATTTAAGCTTTTTTCTTATTATTTTACATTTTTAAATAATTTTACAAAACATATACAAAAAATAAAAACATTTAAAAATAAAAAAATAGAATATAAAAAAATTATATATAAAATATAATTTATTATTATGCGCCTGGGGGAGGCCTATGTCACAGAATATATAATAGTACAAGTACCTATGTCCAGCAGTGGACGTCTTTAGGCTGAAATGATGATGATGATGTAAATTGGCAAGTAAATACCTGCTTTAGCATCGAACTGGGTCTTCTTGACTGCATTTCCTTCGATGCGTTCTTGTATTTTCGTTCTGAAAAAAAAAAAAATCTGCCTTTACCTAAAAGCTATAAAGTAATGTTATTTCAATAACCAATAGCCATAAGTACCTTTTTAGATGAATATAAGAAAGAAAAATACTTAACTTATTATCAGTCTTATTTTAATAAAATTTTATCATCAACATTTACATTTTCTGGGCACGTGACATAAATGAAATTAAAATGTTTACCACTACACGTGTAAACGATTTACAATATATATATTATTAAATGTACCTGATGATTTAAATTGGGAGTAACTAAGTGTTTGTTCATAAACTTAACTTAATTGTAAGAGACTTTGTTTGGATATAAATTATAAAAAATATATGAGAGTCATGAAAAACATTATAACAGATTTATAAGAAGAACCCCAATCCAAGGGTTCCCAATCTTTTTCAGTCCGCGGCACACATACATGTTTACTATTTTGTTTTGGCGCCCTAACCTATCTAGCTAGTCGAAATAGATAGATACAATGATACTTGTTATTTAAATAGCCACAAAAAGTAGACATGCAGCACTATGAATCTAAAGTGTTAATTTATAAGAATATAAAATTAACACAGAAAACATTTAAGAGAGATCAAGAAAACCAAAAATAAAATACAATAGCTACCTAGCTAGTCAATGTGACAGGTGAGCTTGGTGATCTCCACACATTTTTTCAAAGCGTGGGATAAGGTTCGACACGGCCACAGATAACTACATACTACAGAAACAACACTACTACACTATACACTAGCACACATATGCCTCATTCCATACAAAGAAACCGTGCCGACGTAACTAGCGTTGCTCATCTGATTATACCGATTTTTTTTTTTAACTAGATCGCGTTCGGTTCCGTTCCACAGCGATAGATAGATCACCATCTATATACGTGGAACGCAACTGAAAGCGATCAATGTACAAAAAATAATCAGTAAAGTAAATCGGCACGGTTTCTTTATAAGCGATGAGATACCACTGATACCGCTACTCACATTTCTTGATTACAGCTACAGGTGAAAATCCAGCATCGCATAAATAAGATTTTGCAAAAAGAATGAAATTTATGAAGATTTTGAAGCTAAAGTGGTTTTGCTAATCATTTTGAACCGCAAAACTACACCAAATCGGAACATGGGATACAGGCTTCTGTGGCAAGAGAGTTTAATGAGACTTTCTTCTTCTTGTGATATAAATTCTGGCGGAGCTTGTGCATGGCAAGGGTCTTGGATCCACGTTTTCTAGTGCCTTTCTACACTTACTATGGTATACAAGGGCGCCGTGGTGCACTTTGGGAACCTCTGCCTTGAACGCTTGTGCCATCCTGGGTTACTTTACTTATTCTGAGCTAGTACCTAACACGGGCTCATTAAGTAGGTCAACTTTTAATTTAATATCGTGGTAGCAACTCACTCGCTGTTAAGTTATTGACGCAAGTGGACCTAACTGATATATTTTTTGTAAGCCTGACAACATGATGGATATGTATTTATAATCTGTATCAATTTATTTAATACAATGCATAACAAATCTTTGGACCCTTACATTAGATACTCAGGATGATGGTTGTGAGTTGGAAGTAGGCTGCACATCGTTCCATTCATCATATAAACGACGCCTTTGCAGCCTTGATTATGTTTAGTACAGCGCCATCTTGTTTTCTCTATTCCGTCATCGATGTGTCTCTTCACATGAACGTTGTAAGAGAAGCCAGCTAGTATCATTTGTTGTTTTCCTCTGCTATTTACTTCGTATCTTGGAAGAAAGAATATCTTGCCTGTAATAAAGAAGAACTTAGGTTTAAAATAATATAAATTCAGACCAAGGAGGGACACCATGGGCGGTGAAATCAAGTCTGTTTATTTCATTTAATACATATATTTTATTTATGTTTGATAGGCTCGCGTTAGACCACTATCTCAACTGATGGTAAGCGATGATGTGGTCGACGGTGAAGCATGCTTACCCAGAAGTAACATATTCACTCTTGGCTTAAATACCCCCAGGTTATAGCAGCTATCAGGAAAAACAGAATCTGGCTGGAAATTCCACTCTTTAGCCAATATATTTCTGACATGCCCAACGAATAAGGATAATCCTTGAATTCTAATGTAAACCATAATAATATAAACGTGATTCTTAGCACATTCAGATTAGCACAAAAAAAAAATACATCAAGCATAATTGTTCGCGACAGAATGTTCAGTGGTAGTGTAAATAGTATTTAAATAGTGTAATGACAGTGTGTTAGTTAAGATTTAAAAGACAATAGTGTTTAGAATAGTTATTTAGAATAGGGAATTAATAGGAACGATCGAGAAATACACTACTGTGAGTAGATAACTGTTGAAAGGCGCCGTGCCGCGACGGCGGCATCGCGAACCTTCTGATTGCTCAAAGCGGCCGCCGACTGTACCTAAATCCTTTGTACGCACCGACACCGCGACGCACGTGTGGATACAATGTTATCGGTAAGCCAATAGAGCCGCTACCGGTACCTACACTCTTTAAACTAGCCGACACGTGTAAATACAATAGGTCAAAGAAGCCGCGCCGGCCGCGGAATCTCGAATCGTCTTGACTGTATTATTGTTAGAATTTCGACCGTATGCCGACCGCCTAGAATAGTTTGTTGTATACCTTTTGTTGATGTCGGCATCTCTTTAATGTATATATTTGTAATAAATCACGATAAGCGAACAATACTATCTTCCGCCGCGGGCCGACTTTGTCGGCAAGTTTTCTAGAATATTTTGTAGACTCACGGAGTACTATAAAAGCGCACCGCGCTCGCCATTCGGGCAGTTGAGTTTCACTCGTCGCTGAAGACAGTTCAGATTTACTAGTCGCTGAGGGCAGTTCGGATCTAGCAATCGTATAGACAGTTCACAGTTGAGTTTCACTCGTCGCTGAAGACAGTTCAGATTTACTAGTCGCTGAGGGCAGTTCGGATCTAGCAATCGTATAGACAGTTCACAGTTCAGTTTTGCTCGTCGCTGAGGGCAGTTCGGATCTAGCATTCGTATAGACAGTTCACAGTTCAGTTTTAGTCGTCGCTGAAGACAGTTCAAGTCCAGAATTCGTTACGTAGTATTGTTCGCCAGTCGTCATAACAGTCAAAGAATCTTTTATTTATCTTCACCTTCTCCGCCCATAAACAAATAGAACAGTAACTTCCATCCCACCATACTTCACACAACTGAAGCAGCACCCGGAACCTATAGGTGCAGGACGCCAGCGGCTCAGCTTGGACTTCGCCATAGTTTTCACCCAACACGAGACCGCCCGTCCGGTACAATAATAATTCGTTAAGGTAAAAAAAAAACATTGTCAAATGTAAATATATATTTTGTTCGATTTTCTTTAATTTCAGTTCCATACGTGAGGAGTGACTTCACAATAAAATTAAAAGAAAATTGAACATTCTATGTTTTAATAGAAATGAGTCTTGGTGAAATGTTCGGAAACTACAATATTCCTTTTTCAGACAAAATTCAACTTGACATTTTTCACAAGAAATATAGGTATTTTCTGTGCAGCCAGGATAGTTACAGCGTTGATATATTTTATTCCAAATAGGAAAATGACAGATTTCGTCATTTCTGATCTCACGAAGTCATATTTGGGTCGATTCTCTGTTTGAGAGGAACATGGTCTATCTCGCTTTTTCTTATTAATATTTCTAATTCTTCAGGGTTAGTAGATCTTTTTGTTCTAATGAACCCCCATCCCTAATTCTTCTGTTTCACAATCAGACGGAAATCTTTGTTAAATTTCAGGATATTATTGAGGAGCAGTATTTTTGTGTCACGACGTTATCTGCCAATGACAACAGAAACGCTTTTTTAAAATGATTGCTTGCCTCTAAAGACAACGTCAATAAAAAAACAATCACAATTCCATTTTTGAAAAGAAAACAGTAACGAGTTAAGTTACGACGAACGAATTTATTATTAAAAAAATATATTTATTTTAATTAAAAACAATGTTTATTTATTGAAATGTTCTACAAGACTAACTTATAATTATAATATTTCTATTAACTAAAACTTATTATTAAAATGTGCAAATCTGCAATTGTGCAGTCTGATAATGACGCACGGGCGCATCCGCTGCATTAGTCAGCGATTACGTTATTCAGGCGATTGCCTAACTCCTCCCTCCTTAAGATGGAAGCGCGTCCCGCAGCTTCCCGCAGCGTCCTCGGTGCGAGGTTGATTCTGTATTGGTCGTCGCTGTTTCCACTGCCAAAGCTTCCATAGAAGGATTGTCATCAGAATGAGGTACAGTCCTAGTGTTGACCAACTGGGCGTAGCCATCATAGTCTGCCAATCAATTGTGGGTTCTTGTAAGTTGTCGGCTCGTTCTATCAGTTCGTGAATGCTGTCCAGTGGTATATCTTCTAATTGTAGATTGAACTGGATGTTCTCCTCTGTAATCACGGCTTTACTAGGAAGTGGTATGATTTCGTCTGCTGCGACAGTATTGATGTTTGTCGTTAGTGTTCTGTTAAGTACTTGCATTTGGCAATCACTTGTAATACTGGCGATGTGTATTCCTGATATCCTCTTGTATTCAGATTTAGTTCCACATTTACTTCTTAGGACTTCTTCTTCCTTCAGGATGATAAGCCACTTGTTGTCTTGGAGTTTCTGGATTCTTCCTTGTTTGAAGTCTATCTTGGCTCGTGTGCAGTTTGTGTTTTGGTGTTTCACAAGGGATATTATGCAGTCTTCTGATTTATCAACAGGCTGGGTGTTCAACGACGTGCAGAGTTGTGTATCTTGTGTGATCCGTTTGCAGTCTTCTTCAAGGTACGAGTACTCGTTGGTGCCCAGTATGAGGTATTTGGATTTAGGAATGATTGCCAGGTTTTGCTTGTCGGGAATGGAGTATAGATGGATTAGGTCGTATTGGTTTGTATCGATGGAGGGGATATCTAATATGAACGTTAACGTGTGATCTGTACTATAAGCTTTTACGCTAATAGACTTCTCTAAGCTATGAATTTTGCTAATAGTAACGCTATCCACTGGTCTAAAATTGTATGATTTTTGGATAGCTAACATTTCGTTTATAAGAATGTGTGGGGATACAATGCTTGGATGCATGACTTCTAACTGAGCAAAAGTCATGGCGTCTTCTAAGATTACTAACTTGTCTAACAGCAATTGCAGACTGAAATCTATTTGTATATATAAATCTAGAAAGTGCAACCTATTTACTATAATATTATTATTAAAAGTGGTATTTCTTAACATTAGACTTAGTTTCTTCTGGTTCTCGTCTAAAAGTTTAATCTGTTTACTATACTCTTCGACTGCATGTTTTGCTATGAATAATGATTGCTTTTGAGACACATTAATTTTATTTACTGAATTTCGTATTTCTAATATTTCTTTTTCGAATTTAACAGCATCTTCATAGTCTAAATTGCCTGTAATGGTTTTAACGATGGAACCTAGACCGTTAATAAAACCACGTCTAAACCCATGGTGCGGTGCTATAAACACTATTTTCTTACCTATTAAATTTAAGCTATTATCTATTTGATCTTTGTATGCCCTATTTAATTGCTCGTTATTTTCTGCAGCTTTAGTATTGGCATATAAGGACATAAGTTTTATAGTTGTTTCGTGTAAATAGGATACGTTATACACGCAGGCCAAACTAAACGTATCTACTTGCTTCAAAATTTGACCTTGTTTTAATAAAAGTATGCCATTAACGTTATCTACGGGGTTAAGAGTCAGGTTGGCGGTTGCGTAGAGCAGGAAGGTTCCTGTGACGAGAGTCCTGGAACAAGATGTTGTCTTCGTAAAAGTTTGAAATGGACTCTGATGGATTTTGAATTGGGGTGGCTTCCTATGATTTCGGCGACATTGTTGGGATGAAGGTGAATGATCTTATACGGACCTTTAAATACTGGCTTCGTTTTGTCACTTCTCGTAGTCTTTGCAACCTGCTTATATACAGTTTCACCTACCTTAAACGTGATCGCCTCAGCAGCCTGATTCCGTTTTTCTATCACCTGCTCCTTATTTTTAGATACGTGGGCTGCTATGCACTCCTGTACTGCTTCAGCATTTTTGCGATGGTTAAGTACATAATCCTGATAGAACTCTTTAGGATAGTATAGTTCTAGTGGATTTCTGGATGCCGTATGACCAAATAAAAGCTCACGCGGTGTATACCCTGTCGTAGAATGAATGGCATTATTGTAGGCAATAATGGCGTACTTCATTAGTAATTGTATGGGGTCGTCTTTATTCGTCATTCTCTGAATTCTTATTATTTCAGAAATGGTTGAGTGAAAGCGTTCAATGGGTGAGTTTGAATTCGGGTTATAAGGGGTCGTGAAGTGTATATTAATATCGTGAGACGCGCATATTTCCTTTATGACGTCATTGTCAAATTTCGTGTCTGAGTCTGTGGTAATTTTAAGAGGTAATCCTAGTATGGAAAATACTTGTAATAGAGCTTCTGAGATATGAACGCTGCTTGCAGCACTTAGCGGTACAGCCTGGGCAAATTTTGAAAAATTATCTATAATTGTCAGGAACGTTGCACCTCCAGTGGAATATAGGTCCATAAACAGATGCTGAAACGGTTTCGTAGGTGTCTCTGTTAACGTTAGTGGGGGTTTCAAAGGGTTTCTTTCGTATTTAGCTCTTAAGCACATGTCGCACTGATTAATGTATCTTTGAATTGTCAATAGCATATTAGGTCAGTGATAATTTCTGTGGAGTTGTTTATACGTTTCCTGAATACCTCTATGCGATGATTTGCCTTCGTGATATCGCTTAATGAGTTCTTGTTGCTCGGTTTTGTTTTCAACAAGGGTAACTCGTGACGTACATCTTATAAGTTTAGGACCTCTGTCATTGAAAATTGTGGTGTAGACTCTCGAGAAGGCCAAGTACAGATTTTCATCGTAGAAATAGCAGTGGAAGATACGGTCTGCTATTGTGTGTTCTTTTAGGAATCTGATGATTTCGGGTTCCGTATTGTTTACGGGGATGAAAACATCTTTAATAACAGTCCTAGCGTTAGTTGATCTATTGTCTACTCTGTATGTTGAGCCCGGGGTGGACCTAATATAAAATTGTTTCAGCTGTTTATCTATTGCATCGGATAAAATCGGGATGCCGTTGTTCTCATTATCGGGTTGGGTATGATTTGTCGAGACTAATTGGTCAGGGTCGACTGTAACAATGCTCATTGAGTCTGTTCCTTTGTCAGTGTGGGGATGGCTAGTACTTCTTTCTTCTACATCGTTATTATTACTAGGGTGGTTACTATTGTCGATAAGTACCTCGGTATTATTATTGCCAAGTCCGTCATTGTTGTCGTTTCGGTCGTTAATAGTCTCTGCTTGTCTACGGGCGTTCTCAAATATTCTGTTTATAATCTCGTCATCGTCGTTATCGTCAAAATTGACAGCTAGAGAATCTATGCTGTTGTGAAAGATTTTGGCTCTGGATAATGCATCAGCGTTAGTGTTTTGTTTACCCTTTTTATAAACTACCTTATAGTCGTACTCTGCTAGCTTTAGTTTCCAACGTGTTAACTTTGAGTTGGGGTCTTTTAAAGACATCAGCCATGTCAAAGGTCTATGGTCTGTATAGATAGTGAATTTCCGACCGTACAAATAAGGCCTAAAATATTTGATAGCCCACACTATCCCGAGTAGTTCCTTCTATATTGTCGAGTAACGAGTCTCGGTTTCTGATAACGTTCTTGAAGCAAAAGCTACTGGTTTATCAGCACCAACATTGCCTTGCGATAAAACTGCGCCTAACGCAAAGTCAGATGCGTCTGTTGTCAAGATAAATGGTTTGTCAAAGTCAGGGTATTGTAATATTGGGGCATTAGTCAAAATTTGTTTACACTTGTTAACTGCGTCTAAATATTCGTTACTATGGACAGTTTTTGCGTTCTTTTTAAGACAGGCTGTTAACGGTTTTGTGAGCTTCGCAAAATCCTTAATGAATTTTCGATAGTAACCTACTAATCCTAGGAAAGACTTTATGTCCTTTTGAGTTCGCGGTACTGGGAAATTTAAAACTGCTTTTATTTTGTCTTTGTTGGGTTTTAGCCCTTGGTCAGTCAATTCATGTCCCAAAAAATTCACGTGCTTTTGTAAGAATTCTGACTTATCTAATTGAACTTTGAGATTATGCATTCTGAATCGCTGAAGTACTAACTTGAGTTTTTCATTATGACTCTGAAGTGAGGTGGCTGCAATTATGACATCATCTAAATAGGTAAATACGTTATCTATTCCTCTAAGAATATGGTCCATAAGCCGCTGAAAAGTGCTCGGAGCGTTTTTCAACCCGAACGGCATTCTTAAGAACTCATAATGACCTCTTTCTGTAGTAAACGCTGTTTTTTCTATGTCTTTGGGGTGCATTTCTAGCTGGTGATAACCACTTGCTAGATCAAGGGTTGTAAAATACTGTGCGCGCCCTAATCTATCCAGTATGTCGTTGATGTTCGGTAACGGGTACTTGTCTTCAACAATTCTATCGTTCAGTCGTCTATAGTCTATCACAAGTCTCCATTTAACCTTCCCTGAAGCGTCGGGTTTTTTAGGGACGATATGGACAGGGCAAGACCATGGTGAAATACTTTCCCGTATAATTCCCTGTTTTAATAAATTATCTATTTGTTTTTTAATTTCTGTACGTTGTTGCGGGGCTTGTCTATAGTTTCTAACAAAAATAGGTGTGTCGTCAGTTAGTCTTAATTCATGTTTTACAGTATGTGTGAAAGATAACGGTATATTCTCAGAGTAAAATACGTCACGATATTGATAACAAATTTTGGTAACCTCACGTTTTTCTTCTTCATTCATATGGCTGGTTCTAATTTTCTTTAAGTTTTCGTAAAGTTCTTTGTCAATGTCAGTTTTAGTTTGAAGGTTGTTTATTTTGTGTGTTTTATTTTGACTTATCAATTGTGGCGGTAAAGGCTCAAGGGGTAGGTGGCAATTGTTGCTAATTACTTGTTCTTTATTGGTCAAGTTAATTATAGATGTTTTAAAAATTCCGTTTTTTACTGTTATTACGGCAGCGGGTGACTTGAGTCCTTTAAACCAATTAAACTCGTCGCAGATATAGTTACCGTCCATACAATTAGTTTTTACTGTTATAAACTTTTCGCAATTAGGTTCAATTTTGAGTCTTTTTACTGGATGATCAAAATAAATTGGTATTTCGGTATTATAAGTTCGCAATAACTTATTTTTAAAATCTATGTTACATCCTAATTCTTTTAACAAGTCCATTCCTATTAGTCCTTTATACTTTGGGTCAAAATCGAAAAGTAAAAATTTATGATATATGTCTGTCTTAAACTGTAGGGGTAAAGGTAAAATAGCAACATGTTCATGACGAGTAACCGCATGAGCAGTTTTTACTTGAAATGGCTCGCGCTCAACACAGTGTTCAAGATTAGTATCAATTATTACGTCGGTGATATCATACAGCGCGAAGCTCCAGTATCTAATAAAAATTTACCATGGAATTCCGGCAACTCTATATAAGGAAGATGGTCTTTACCTTGGTTGTTGAGGTGGACAGTCCTCACTAGCTTTGATTCAATGGTTCCTCGTCCTGGGGAAAATCCTGATGGCTTGGTCCATCCACAGGCAACTCCTGCGTGTAGCTGTAGTCTTCACCATTAAGTTGTATGTTATTATTATACTCACCTTCATAGCAGACATTGTCGTCAGGGTAACACTGGTCTTGGTTGTGCTGTGTATAAAACATTTCTTCGGCAGCAAAACGCGGTGCTTCGGGCTTACTTACCGATCTCTTGGTGACGTCGGACACTCTTTGTGGCGGGTTCACCTGCTGGCGAGGTATATTCGGCTGAGATCTAAAATTACCTGAGTTTCTGACAGTACCAGAACCACTAGGTCTTACGTTACCTGAAGCAAGTCTTCCTTGGGGTATGCCTTGACCCCTCTGTTGTCTCTGATCTATGTTCCAGCTATTACGCGGGGGAAAGTTATTATTTTGGGGTGCCGTTTGGTTTGGCTTGGGTATTTCTTTAAGTTTGTTTTGTATGGAAAGTGCATTAAAACTATTATTGAATCTATTGAATGCCAAGCGTGCCTCCTCTTGCCTAGCCGTTACTATAGCTGCTTCAAGAGTCGTAGGTTGCGCAATCCGCACGCCAATAGAAACATGAAAGTCCAAATGGTTAACGTATTGATCTATGACCATACTCTCATAATACGACTTATCCGTATGCCTACCTACTACGTTTAAGGTGTCTAAAATTTCCCTTAGTCGTTTACCAAACGTCTCAGCGTCTTCATTTTTATTACGACGCAAACGCGTTAGTTCTTGCATCAGCTGTATTTCGTTACGCGGTTCGCCTAATCTACGCGTCAACGCAGCCTTAATTGTCTGCCAGCTATCAACTGTTTCTTCGGATGCAATTGCACTGATCGCTGAACCGCTTAATTTACTTTTAATTAAACTAACAATAGCAGGGTTCACCCTAACTTGTGGATCCAGTAATAGCATCACATTTTCAACTTCTCTAATAAAGTAATTTAATGTTTTTGGGTTGCCATCGTATTTTGGCAACAGCTCCGAAACGAACTTGAAAGTCGCTAGGTCAATGCTTGCCATAGCCATCGCGATTTAATCTTTAAATAAGAATACGAATGGGATCACTTCTAGTTCACTTTAAAATACTATTAAGATTATGTCTAATACCTAATACTGCCTACTCTCTAAGAAGTTAGCTTGAAGTTATTTTAATTATGTTATACGAATCACGCTTATAGCGAATGCGTAAACGAGTAAATATCTCTTGTTACAGAATGAATTGTTGTGAAATGCGAAATGTACCTATACAGCGATTTTAGCATGTATGCACATAAACACCTAAATTAAAATGAATGTTGTAAACTCATATAAAGTAATTTGCCTATAGCGATTTTAGCCTATAAACAAACACACAGGTGACATTCATAGAAATACGGCAGGAAATATAGCATAGGAAACTGGGTATACAACAAGCACTCACCACAGTATCTTCTGCATCTCTAGCCGGGCCTTGTAGAACAGCAGGGCTCCCAATTCTCCAGGACTCCCGCAGGTTGCTCGCCTTCGTAGATTCAATTTGCGATCGCGATGATAACGATAGATATCGTTCACTCTTACCGAAAAGTTTTATTCGAATTAGAGTGTCGCGATCCTACCGACTGCGCCAGTTAAGTTACGACGAACGAATTTATTATTAAAAAAATATATTTATTTTAATTAAAAACAATGTTTATTTATTGAAATGTTCTACAAGACTAACTTATAATTATAATATTTCTATTAACTAAAACTTATTATTAAAATGTGCCAATCTGCAATTGTGCAGTCTGATAATGACGCACGGGCGCATCCGCTGCATTAGTCAGCGATTACGTTATTCAGGCGATTGCCTAACTAACGACACGATTTTTTTTTTAAATATATGGATATCGCATTAACTAACGACTTTTCACCGTTTCTACCTGTTAAAATATTGAGATTTCTTATTATTTATAATCTAAAAAAGAGTAATGTTTTCTATTTCTACGAATAAAATAATATGCATAAATATTATTCATATAGTAGTTTATAGAACTAAGTGCCCGAACAATAGATACGGAAAGTGACTTTGTTGTATAATATTTAAAAAATAATCCTTGAGCTGGAATTTAAGAACAATGGAAAGTAAAAAGGATGTCTAGGGGCCAATTACTGAGTATTTAAAATTAAGACTTTGTCAAAACTTACTTTAATGCCAAAATTAGACAGGTTTTCAGGAAAATGTAGAGTTTGACCTAAACTTCAATTAATTAGGCAATCGCTAGTGATTGTACGTAAGAGGAATGTTTCCTGGGTATAAAAATGATAATTCTATTTAGTCCGTCAGTGAGATTATCAAATAATATTGGACACGTATTTTTTGCTTTACCAAATAAATAAAAATTGACAAAGATAAAGCGCATCAAAGTTCAGAAGTGGGGGCTTGTGACATCACTATGTCAATATAAATTGTACTAACGAAACGATGAGAACGTACTTACATAATTATGCCTCTGGATAAGAGTAATAATCACTCTTTCACTACTTCTCAAATAAGGTGCACAGAAAAGAGTATACTATCTATCTCATTATAGTTTGCTTTACTTAGGTACATCCATGTCTTCAAATCTATAAACGACAATTAGCGTTGAAAGCTAACAAACAAAAACACTAAAATACAAAATTGACATCACAAAATGACAAAACAAAACATTGACGTGATAAAATTTTGACATCTCTTTATTAGGCACGGTTAAAAACGTATTGTTTGTCATAATTTCCATTAAATCTATGATGATGAACTGATAATACATGAACTGATAAACCGTTTGGTGGGCATCCAACAGGCAATGCTGTTATGATACGTTTATAACCAGTTTCTCTCGTAACCGACAAACTCTAAACTGTAAGTTCAGGGTCATGATTATGTTCCGTCATCTCACCCCATATTTCCGCATTCATGGTAAAAACGACACTCTTACATCCTCTATAGTGTCTCATACAACGCCATCTCGTTCTTATGACGTCATTTTTAAGAATCCTCTCATAGTGTGAGCTATAGCGGTAACCAGCATAAGTCATTAACCGTTTACCATATTTGTTTAAGTAAAATTCGGGTGTTTCTGTAAAAGAAAAAGATGATAAAACAAAAAACTGGACTTTCAAAGCACAGTGTTTCTTTTATCATTATAATTATAAAAAGCTTATGTATGTAATGTATCTTAAAAGATAGCCCTTACGACTCGGTGATAGTGTCACTGTTTATCAGTGAAAGAGTTCTCGAATACCCTTGTAGCAACATTTTAACAAATAAGAAAAAAGAAAAACAATAACAACAAAGGACTGAAAAAATATATCTTGTCAAATCAACTGTCTAACTCAAATTTTCTTATAATAATTTAGCTTACTCTTACTTTATTTTAATTTTTTTTCTGTCTTTGAGAGTTTTTCTAGCATATTATTCCATAAATATCTTGTCCTTTTTCTTCTTGATTTTGGAAGTAACTTTCAGGATCACTTTTTGTTTAATTCTTATCTGAGACGTTCGGCTATTCTGTTTTTCTCCAACTTTTCATCTCTTGGCTGTATTGGAGTGTTAAATAAATCTGGAACACCTAAATTAGTTCTTTTACAAATAGTAGTCCTCAAAACGATTATTTAAATATTATATAGTGGAATACGGTTATTTGACACTACCGATGTATCAAACGTATAGTATACGACATATTAATGAAAGAAAACAAAAGAAAAGAAAAAGAACGTAAAATTTTAATAGTGAATAAATCCAACTACTACATTAAGTTCTCTGGTAAAAGTTAACACACCAAAATTACTATTTTTGTTATTATCAGCCTGTACTGTCCTACCGCAGGGCAAAGGCCTCACTGCATCCCTCTAATCCAAAGTGATTGCATTAGCGACATCTAGACAATGGTTTAAATCTTTAAGTCATGGCCTATTCAATGTTTATGTCATATACAAAACAAAGACTAAAAATATTTTACTAAACATGCAACAGCATCTAAAATAATTGCTAGTACCTTTATACTTAATTTAGTATTGCGAAAACAATTTACATAAAATTACATAATTTACGGGCCTTTTATGCAGACGTGCCTTTTTCTCGACCATTGACCACATACTCGTCTTACGAGAATACTTCAGAAATACAGAGAATACAACAAAATATATTATTTGGGTTTCGTAGACTTCAACAAAGCGTTTGATTATCTGGAACACTACTATATATGGGAATCATTAGACCAAAAAGGGGTCTATCAAAAGTACATACGCATACTAAAAATCACTTATGGGAAAAGCACAGCACCAATAAAACTGAAAGGTCAGGTGAAGAGTTCCCGATAGAAATAGGCGTACGTCGAGGTGACCTTATTTCGCCGAAGAGATTCTCAGCAGTGCTGGAGTTGATCTTTAGGAGCCTGGGTTGGGATAATTCAGCAAAATATCAATTATGATTATGCTCGTTTCTTACATTTACTACACAGTCCTCAATAGTTGTAACACTAGCATTACATCTTAAGGTACTCTGTTTCGAGCATCGCCATGTTTTATTGCAACCCATACCTGATCTCAAGCAAAATGTGTGTCCATTGTAGACTAATAGTTTTCCTCCGCGTCGTTTCATGAACTGTAGCGCATGGTACTCTGAAATAAATTAAAAAATAAAACTGAAATTTCCGTAAAAAGAATAAGTGAATATTAGAAAGAGAAGATATAATAAAAATAATGTGACTAATACACAATAATCTTTTAAAGGTATTTTATTTTAATATCTATCTCCCTAAAACTAAATTGTTAAGGCATTTTTTGTCTCGAGTCATTTAGCGGAAGAAATTTAGGTCGAACGTCGTGGTAAAATGTTGTTCAAGTGGAACGATCAAAAAATGTTGCTGTTTTTGGACAACTTTAAAAAAAAAAACATAATCGAATATTTTATTTCAAATAAACCTTACAAAATAATAGATGAATCTAATTGCACATTGGCAAGATTCAGTGGGTCTACATGGAGAAGAATGTGCAAGAAACTCCATAGAAACTCTTATCCATCAATAATTTTCAATAACTAGTATTTGGTTACATCATTGGTTTGGGAAAATTACACATATGTGGAAACCATGTAAAAAGACGTGCACGTAAAAACGTCTAGAGCAGAATAAACGTCAGAAAAATACAATGATTAATTAAAAACAGGGCGAGGCAACCAAGTTATGACCCATCCCAAATGATGGCACCCGTACACGAACATGACGCATGGATTGGCACTACTCAGCTCAACCACCATGAAGGGGAGCAAGGACTACTCAGCGAGAAAAATCTGGGCAAAATAAAACCCATACAAAAACATGGTAACTTTTAATAATACCATGACGTCACAAACTCTCAATTTACGGCATTTTTTATAAATTTAAAGCATAATTTTAATAGATAATAAAAAACAAGTGAAAATCTTTTTATTTAATTAATGTAGATATATTGATATATTATGAGAATTACAACACCATTAGGCCTCATAAAGTAAGTAATTCAGCTAAATATTAATCGTGATTATGCTTATTTCGAACATTTACTACACAATCATCAACCGTCATAACAGAAACATTGCATCTTAAAGCACTATTTTTTGAGCAACGCCATGTTTTTTTGCGACCCTTATCTCTTGACCTTGAGCTGAATGTATGTCCTTCGAAGATTAATACTTTGCCACCGCGACGTTTCATGAACGTTAGCCCATGGCATTCTGAAAAAGAAAACTGTATATACAAAAATAAGAAAAATTAAAAAAAATATATGACAAAAAAGGTTTAAAGTATGATAATAAGTATATGTTGATAGGTAACAACATAGGTCGGTAAGATACAATAGAATTTTTGGGAAAATATTTGGTCTAGCTACCCAATCCAACCAATCTATTGGCCGATAAAAAATCTGTAGTTTGCGGGGCTTTAAAGTTTAAATTAAATTACTGTCCAAAGTGTCAAGGAAGGGAAGTTTTATGACAATAAAACCAATACATAAACACAGGAGGTAACCTAATAAATATACCATGTAATCACAAAATACACAAACCTAATTTTAAAGGCTTTTTCATCACACTATATCACACTAATATTATAAAGGTGAAAGTTTGTGTGTGTGTGTGTGTATTTGCATGTTTGTTACTTCTTCATGCTCAAACGGCTGGACGGATCTGGATGAAATTTGGCACAGAGATAGATTATAGTCTGGAATAGCACATAGAATTCTTTTTATCTCCGGAATATGTTCCCTTGGGATAATTGCCGACATTCACGCGGGCGAAGCCGCTGACAGAAGCTAGTAGAAATATATTTGTGACTCGCACAGCAGTAAAATAAACATTCAAAGAAAATGTTAGAACACGTAATATACTCCTAAAGCTCGCCACATTAAAAATGCATTAGAATAAAAAAAACCTAAAATGACACAAAAAATATCTTTGACTTATCCGTAATTCAGTAAACAACAGGCCTTCTGAGCATTGTTGTATTTTCAATTACTTTCGGTGTTAAATCGAGCACAATGCCATTTAAAAACCACTTTTGTGCGACTACATGTACCATTCCCATACGGTTGAGCGCTTTTTAAACGCGCGTTAATAAAACGTAGTATTGACGAGCGTTAACACAGTCTTACCACTGGTTTCTGAATTAAAAATTCTAAATTTAGAACTAGTCAACCTCTTCTTTAGCATGAAATTGTTTAAACCTTTATCATTAAAGTAGAGTTTCACAAGTAATTAAATTGTAATACTGAATTTAGAAACAGTGGGTGCACTTATTTCGAACTTTGTAACCCAATTTGTTATCTTCTAATGGTTATGGTCATTTTTCAAAGCTATAACATTCTCGTCAATTGTATACAGCACTGCTTTGCACCCATGATTGTGATGGGTTGAACATCGCCACCGCTTTCGTGAAGACTCCGATCTGTTATCTCTTATTTTGCAGTATCGATAGCCGTTATATAATATCAATGGATTCCCTCTGAGAGTCGTCCCGTAAGAAAACTGCGAGCTATCTAGAAGTTCTGAAAAAAATATACAATGTTTTGGTTACTTAGAATATAAATAATGAAAGGAAGATTATGGAATACCAGCCAAAGTGCGCCCTAGATAAAATTGCATTCTGTCATCGTAAATGATTGTCAAAAGTAAAAAAAAAATAACCACATGAAATTGTGATAGCGCATCTTAATAATATCAGCAGTTAGCCTAGGCCTCATTCGGATTTCAACACTTATTGTGGATTTTCATGGTACATTCAAAACCTATCAGATGTGGCGTGGTAGATATAAAGTGGGAATACAGGTAAAAGTAAGAAACTAACAAAGAAATGGTGACTCGAAGCTCAACTACAGATTAATAATGGTAATGAAATGGATTAAGATGGCAGGAAAATAAAAATATCGCATAGACGTGCTACGAAATGCTACAAGGTGCTACGGAAGCGTACAGGCGATACATACGGAAAAAAATGTGTTATTTAAATTGTATATAACTTCAAGCATATATGCATGGTAGTAAAAAAAATTGAATGTGAATTTGAAAAAAAAGGATGTTTATTGTATTAGGCAAAAGTTCATGATTCGGATTAGTGACTTAAAAACTAAGTACAACACAATTGTCAGAGAGTTTCCCTGCAGCTGAACTAGGTGAGAGCTTGTATTTTGGCATGCACCCACAGGAACATTGACGCAATAAACTTAGTTATTATTGCAGCAGCGGCCGGCAAAAGTTGTATGAAAATCCATATCTGTCGTGTCTAGCGGCCAAATAAATTACATAGTAAACTCAAATCTGTCGTGTTGTTTAAAAATGAAACGATCTTTTCAAAGCTATAACATCATAGCTATATCTTCTTTTCTTTTTCCGAAACATGGCAACCAAGGAGGTAACTTATCAAAGGTTTTATTTAAATTTCGAACTGGCTTGCAAATAGAACGCTGTTTATTGAAAAAAAAAACAAAAGAACACTTTAACGCGAGAACAATTATTGTTATTCGTCATTGATTTTGACAAAATGAGTTCTATGTACTACTTAGTTTTAATTTCCGCGCATTATTTGAGAAAAGTACTATACAAGCCTTGGCCACAACTGGGCATTGATGGACTTACGTATGTGTGACTTGGCTTCGCCTCGGCCCACATTTACACGTTCGTCCATCAATGCCTCTTTTGCTGGCCGCTGCAGTAATGTACTACTATATTGGCAGTGCAGAATTGGTAAAGTGCAAAATGATCCAGAAAAAGTTGGTAATTTCTATGATTTTGGTTTTAATAAATAATAAACCTTTTTTTTAGAACAAAATAGATAGTGTGAATATAAATACTAAATAATTTTTGCTTAATCGATGCTCTAAATGGGATAAAAAATAAATCCTTGAAAACTTCCATGGGTCCTTTAGGTTACGCGCGACCGTTGCCGTTTCAAAGGAGCGCGCGCCCGCTTAAAACGTTAATTGGGAAATTCTTAACAAGGAAACTGATTGATCGGTTCC
Source organism: Anorthoa munda (assembly GCA_945859665.1). Classification (NCBI taxonomy): domain Eukaryota; kingdom Metazoa; phylum Arthropoda; class Insecta; order Lepidoptera; family Noctuidae; genus Anorthoa; species Anorthoa munda. Next base: position 8,063,079 of record OX243901.1, read on the forward strand.
AGGTATGTATCATATGCACACACATAACACCACGCCTTTATTACCCGTTGTGATACAATAAATGTATTATAGTAATTTTTAGCCCAAATCAATATCTATAACTTCAACTAGATACAAGCACAAACACGTATTACGCCACATATATTTTATTCATTGACTAGATAATAAGATGACTAGTATTCCAAGTGACCAGAATAACGTATCTTAATTTATAATACTGAATATAAACATCAATAAATTGCAATTGGAATATATAATAATATTTCCATCAAGAACAGTATATTTTATAATAATTATTAATATAATATTTGTATAATAGAGTACTCTGAATAATCATATATCAATATTTGGACATAACTATTTATGGTAGTAGGCGATCCACGTCGGGAGGGTTGGGCATACATTATGCTTTATTGGAAGCGACATATTTTCGTGTCATCAGCAATAGATATATGGTGGATTAACATAAGGTAGCTAAACCAAAATTTTAAATTGCCCAACGGATTTCCTTTTCATTTTAATTTTCTTATGATTCGCTTGAAAAATAAAATAACGAAATTGAATCACTTCCCATTTCGAGAATGCCTAAACCACCATTTACATAACTACTATTTTATAATATTTTCATCAAGAACTATTTAAAATCTTTGATAATATTTTTTTAATGTATAATACCTACACAATAGCAATAGCCTACTGCGTATCATCATCACATCATCAGCTTATTAATGTTCCCACTGCTGGGACACAGGCCTCCTCTCTGTGAGAGGGAATGGGCCGTAATCCACCACGCGGACCCAGTGTGGGTTGGTAGATGTCACATGTCTTCGAATTTTTGGTTCTAGGACATGCCGGTTTCCTCACGATGTTTTCCTTCACCGTTTTGAGAGCAGTGGTGATGAAATAATTTACACAAAGTAAAGCGCCTGCCTGGGCTCGAACCTACGACCTACAACTTGTAAGTCGCGGCCGATACCACTAGGCCACCACTGCTCACATCCTCCTTACAAGTATTATATTTATCAGAATAAGTTGGTTACGGCTGAATAATATTTTTTTTAAGGGATTGATGTTGAATTAAATTGAACTGCTATGCTGTGCAGAGTTAATTTTTGTTTGTAGACTTCTTAGTAGGGAACCAGGATATCACAATGAAACTAGTATTTTTAAGTTGAAGCTGCCGAGTAATGTGTTAACGCTAAGACGGTTGGTTGTGGAGTGACATCGGCGTGTTTTTTTTTTGTTTTTTTTTTTCTACTTGGCGTCACTACTACTTTCCTATTACTTGCTACTGCGTATAATCATATATTATTATTATATCATAACTAATTTATATTAATTAAAACTTTTCAAAAGCTTGCTTTATAAAAATGTATAAGTGTGTTCCATAAGTCCAACTGTGTCACTTTCACTTCAGAATCATGCTCAGCTTATTAATATATCACGATTGATATGGAATATTTTTACACCAATAAATAGAGAAAGAGTTTAAACTTGTACTGACTGTATATTCTTACACTACTTAACTTGAATTAAAAACATTATTTTATTTAATATATTATTATGGTGCTCGTAGAAGGTGCATGTGACTCGAGTATGACGTCATGATACGAGCTGTATGCGATGCGGATATGTATAGGCCTTGCCAACAGCCATGTGTCATGGGATAGATGATATCAACTAATGCGATCATTCGATTTGCATAGTTTAGCTTAGCTCTGATGATAAAAGGGTTCAACAAATTATTGACATAGACGCAAATTACATTGGATATAGACACAACATTTAGTAGTTTAGCTATACCGTTTAGTTAACCCACACGTCTGGTGGAAAGGCACCACATATAATGGAGCGCTCACAGAATTATGGTGGCGTCACCTAAACTTGCTCATATAACATGCGCCGTGCACTAGCATCAATAATAATTACTGTCGGCTAACTCCCACGTGTGGTGAAAAAGCACCACACATGGTGGCACTATTATATATGGCGGAGGCACCTTAACTTATTCATGTTACATGCACCGGCTACAAACATTAATAAGTAATACTGTCTACTTCTTATCTACTTAATGGTTGTGTGCTCCCCCTTGCATGACAACACGATTGTCCATCGTCAAAGCAGTAGCCTTGCATCGCAAGTGTTGGCAGCTGCACCTCCAACGTTGTTTGTACAAATCGCTACTTCTCTTCTGCAAGTTGTAACGGTATCCACCAATCACCAACATTGGATTTCCCACATTCGAATGAGCATATTGGGCTTTTGGAAATTCTGAAGAAAAGTTATTAGTGGCTGTAGTGAAACAGAAATAGAAAGGTAAACTTATTGTGATAGTTAGATAAAATCTTATAGAACATTTAGATATCACGACAACACAGTTATCTAAAATCAAGAGATTTTAAATAACTGTGGTCCTTTAGTAAAAAGATTTTTAATATATTTATAACGCCTTTGTGTTAATTTAAAAATGAAATTATTTGTGACACCACGAAAAATTTATTCATTGACTAGCTATTAGTATCAATCAAAATGCCACTTGAATATAATGTTTTATATCTATTTAAGAAGTAACTAGAATAATTTATTTGATTATTTAAAGCTGTTAATAATTTCATGTATTTAATGAAAAGGCTTAAAGAACACCTTTATTGAAATTCAGAGACACGTTTAGTAAACTCTTTCTATGATTGTGTTTCGGGCCCAGTAAGACCATATAGTATCATCAACAGTCGTGGCAGTAGCCTTGCAGCGTGAATGCTGGATACTGCACCTCCATTGCTTCCTTCGAGTATCATTGTGTTTCTTCTGCAGACAGATACGGTATCCATTTATCACCAACATAGGTTTACCCAAACTGGATATCTAGTATCAGCAACGCACAGCTTTTGAAACTGAAAAAATGTACATGGTTAGTACCCATCGTGAATATAATCTTGAAGTACCAACAACATACAAGTAAGAACCTAGATCGGTCAAGGGTCAACATTTCGTTATATTTTTACCCGACTCCCGAAGGTAACGTGTTTATCAGTCTATGTTTGTATGTTTGTTCCTATGTGGCGTTCTAGAGACCAAATGCGTTGGCCGATTTTGATGATTCTTACGTCAATCGATTCGCCTTAATCCTGCAAGTGTCACTGGCTACATTAAAATTGGAAAAAACAAAAATGGCGGATTTTGGGCGCCATTTTGTGGGGAAAATTTTTTTTTTTAAAATAAATGATTTTAATAGGCGATTTCAAAAATATATAATACTTATATGTTTAATTGTACCTAATTCTAAAAAAAATAACTCAAAAGTTGTAAATAAAAAAAGTTAATTAAAAAAATCAATAAGTATCCTCCGATTGCACAGCATGATTTTTTTCTTGTTCACGTCTTTTTAGTTTGCTTTTTAAGCAGTCGGGTTTTTTGATTTTTTTAATTAACTTTTTGCAAATACATAAATATATGACACTTGCTGACTCCCGGGGCCATGCCATACCCTACCTATTAGGTAGGGTATGGTACCTATTAGGTAGGGTATGGTAGGCAGGGTTGGTTTTTTGCATGTAATACATATTTTTAGGGTTCCGTACCTCGAAAGAAAAAAACGGAACCCTTATAGGATCACTTTGTTGTCCGTCCGTCCGTCTGTCAAGACCCTTTTTCTCAGGAACGCGTGGAGGTATCAAGCTGAAATTTATATCAAATACTCAAGTCTACTGTCCCTAGCTGAGAAAAATGAAACTTCTAAGCCAACGCAATTAAAAGATCCAGCAGTTTATGTCGCAAATTTTCGACACACGCAAAGGAATCAAAACCTACAGGGTACTTCCCGTGAACTCAGAATCTTGAAATTTGGTACGAAGCAACGTCTTATAGCACAGATAAAGAAAAATTGCGAAAACCGTAAATTTTTAGTTACATCATATAATAAAAATATTTTTAATAATTTTAAACTTACTGCCCCTTTCCTCATGAACGCGTAGAGGTATTTAATTCAAATTCATATCAAATACTCAGGTCTATAATACCTTTAAGCTGAGTTTGTACGGAACCCTCAGTGCGCTAGTCCGACTGGCATTTGGCCGGTTTTTTTATGTATCATCAATAGTTTTCTCAGCGCACGCCAAAAAATGGATTTTATATGCAACATTTTGCTACTTTGGGTTACATTATTTTTAAAATCGGTTTGGTAGATCCAGAGATTACCCCCTACAACGCCACAAACTCACAATTCACAAACTTTACCTCTTTATAATATTAGTATAGATGAAAAAAAATAAAAAAAAAACAATATTACAAAGATTCGTAAATTTTTATTCATGAAAAAAGTATGTGGGCTGTGTAGCGTCATCGTGGCTGTTCAAGTTGTACATGGATAGTTGTCTACTAGGTTTGAAAGAGCATGAGTGCGGATTGAGGATGAATGAGTTGCCTGTAAAATGCCTTCTCTATGCAGATTATCAAGTTCTACTTGCATCGTCAGCAGAACAGTTGCAAGACATGGTGACTGTGATGAATGAAGCATTTAAGTTAAAAGGGATGTGTATAAATGTGAACAAGACTAAGGTCATGGTGTTTGAAAGAGAAGACGATGTATTGGAGTGTGAAGTGAAAATAAATGATAAGAGTGTGGAGCAAGTGAACGAGTTTGTATATCTGGGAAGTATGTTCACAAGGGATGGAAAGATTGAAAAGGATGTGGAAAGGAGAGTGAATGCAGGGAAGAACATGTGAATGGTGCTATACATGCGGTTATGACCAGCAAATCGATATCTCCGGAAGCTTGACTCGCCGTTCACAACAGTGTGCTGGTGCTTACATTTATGTATGCAAGTGAAGGTTGGGTATGGCAAAAAAGACATGAAAGTAGAAATGCGTTCCTTGCGCAGTATGTGAGGTGTAACTTTAAATGATAGATTGAGGAATGAGGTAATAAGACAACGTTATGGTTTAAAAGAAGATGTAGTGACTAAAATTGAAAAGAGTATGTTAAGATGTTGAGAGAATGAATGAAAGGCGACTAACGAAAGGTATTTACATGGCAGACGTGAATAGAAACGCCGGGAGGGGACGCCCTAGAAATACATACATAGACCTTATAGGTGATGTTCTTCGGAAAGGCCAGGTGCGGAGTACTCATAACCGGCGTGTGTGTATGACTAGATGTATGAATGTGAGTGAAGCAAAAGAAGCATGTAAGGATCGTAGCAGGTGGCGTTCTGTAGTTTCTGCCTACACCCGTGAGTTTATGTATGTATGTATGAAAAAAGTATATCAGAGAGATATTAAATAGTAATTTATTAGTTCAATAATTATCATATTTATTAAGAAAAATTGGAAATATTTCCGATTTTTGAATTAAGAATTTAAAAACTTGTAAAACTCTATCAATCAATCAATCAATCAAATGTTTTTTATTTCACATAGGCCTACATGGGCACTTATAAAACGTCGACAAAAGGTGCACGGTTCGGGTTAGTCGTTTCCTGTGGAGAATTCTAGTATGGATATCTGTCAAACTTTGGCATTAAAGTAGAGTTTAACACATTCTTAACTTTAAATTCTCAATTCAGAAACCAACTGCTGGTTAATTATTATTATATTAAGAAAACAAGTTTTAGTTTATTAAATAAGCACATTAAATAGATAATATAATTTATTATTGCTTATTTATCAGTACAAATCCATTTCAATAAAATGGATGCCTAAAAGGATAATGCGTTATAACCTTCCTACATTTATATATTATTAAATACTAAGATCAAAAAACCTCACTAGTCGTGTCAAAAAAATTTATAAATAAAGTTTGAGTTTAAAACTCAATATACCCGTACTTAGGTAAGTATGTATGTAGTTCATTAGTACTTCTAAGAATATATAGTAATATCAGTCTAGTTACTCGTAATAGTAAGAATATATTATAGTGAATATATGAATATATAATAGGCATATTGGTTAAACAATTATTTATCAATGACTGACATATCCGTTAAGGTGGGATATATTTATTGAGAGATTTATAAAAATAAAAAAAAACACGCTCAGTTCTCGAGCTTTCATTTCAGTGTGTAAATTAAGTCTCTTTGCAAGTCCCGATTATACCGACGGGCTTAGTTGAACCTGCGGACGTACCAACTGAATAAAAAAGGTATAATAAATAATCTGCCTGCCTTAGGTATCCAAATACTTATTTATCCTATTTTTATTCTTGGTCACTTGGGGATGGTCGTGCCAACGATGGACCATCACCAAACTCTGATTGACAGTAACTGCAGTAGCCTTACAGCCAAGACTGTGACGGCCACATCTCCAACGATCTTTATCACTGATCCTGGAACTCCGAATAAGGGTGTATCGATACCCATCAATGACCAGCATTTGATTCCCCTGATTTGATTTCTCGAAGTAAAAGGAGTGTGTTACTGCTGCAACATAACACGAATTGATTAGTTAATGTTTCGTTTTTATTATAAATGTGCTCTTGCTAACAATCGTTTTACCGCAGAAAGCAAATTTGGTTTCTTCCTATAGTAAATAAATATGTATAAAATAATAAATAGTTTTTTTGTATTAGTTTTTTTTTATATTTACCTAAAAATAAGTACGAAAAACTGTGTGTAGACCAGGTATAAAATTGAATCAAAGGTCGTGGTGCGAATATGCAACAATTATATAATACAATATTTAATATTCAATTTTTTTATTAATAAATTACTTGGCTTGTATTTAACAAAATATAATTGGTCTTTGAGCGTGTTATATTTAAGTAAAATAAATAAATAAATTGACAGGGGGTTGATTAAAAATTTGTACACACACGGTGATCGAGCATTGCTACAAATTTTCATATACGTTATAAGTAAAAAACACAAACCGACTAAAATACGATAGATGTACGTTAAAAGGTGTAAATAAACAAATCAAATTAAATTTATTGCATCCATAATAAATATGTGGTGTGTGGTTTGACGATTTCCAGCCTCCCGAACAAGCCGGATTCCGTAAAGGCTTCAGCACCGTAGACCACATACATACGCTGCGCCAGGTTATACAGAAGACCGAAGAGTACAACCTGCCTCTCTGCTTAGCGTTTGTTGACAACGAGAAAGCCTTCGATTCGAAAGGATTAGACTTCGGAACCAGTCCTTCTGCAGCGAGGTGTGAGACAAGGAGACGTCATATCTCCGAAACTGTTTACTGCTGCACTGGAGGATGTCTTCAAGGTTCTGGACTGGAGAGGGCTAGGCATCAACGTCAATGGCGAGTACATCACTCACCTTCGGTTTGCCGACGATATAGTGGTTATGGCTGAGACCATGGAGGACCACAGTATTATGCTCGATGATCTCAGTAGAGCTTCCGAAAGAGTGGGTCTTAGGATGAACATGGACAAAACCAAGGTGATGTTGAATGCCCATGTTACACCCACTTCTATCAAGGTCGGAGACTCTACACTCGAAGTTGTGGGCGACTATGTCTACCTTGGACAAACGATCCAATTGGGTAAATCAAATCAAATCAAATCAAATTAAATTTATTGCATCCATAATGTACATACAGGTGGTAAATATAGTTACAGAAACAATTATGGACCCTGTCGGGCACAGCAACATTCTAGATACAGTCAGTGTCTAGGAGAGAGGAATAACGCTTAATAATTTTCCTATATAATTAACATTTAAGTTATCTATTTGCCATCTTTCTGATTTTATGTGGTTAAATGTACTAATATGTGTGTGTCTTTCTGTGTGTATGTTAAATGATGTATTATTCTTACTTATTTATTTATTCAATTACATTTTAGTATTTATTACAATTAGTTTATAAGATTTTCATAGATTATATTTATTGAAATGAATACGTAAAAGGTCCATATTATATTGTGCGTCAATTAATGCGCGTGCGTTAATTATTAGTCATTTTACTTATCAAGTTAACAGTTATCATTATTTTTAATAAGATTAATATTTAAATGTCCATATAATATTACAATTCTGAGTCAAAAAAAAAAATATATATTTATGTAATTTTACTTATTGTACAAGTGTCTATATGTTTAATAAAATTAATACTCAAATTTGTCCATATTATATTTTGAGTCAATTTGCTATAATTGTCTTAACTTTTATTGAATTTATCCGACAGATATTCGTCAATGGTATAATAACTTTTATTAATTAAGAATTGTTTTAATTTATTTATAAATATATTGGTTTTATTTACTTGTTTTATGTTTTCTGGTAATTTGTTATATATTTTTATCGACATAGAATACGGACCAGAAGAGTGCAATTTAAGGCGGGAGGAGGGTAGATCTAGTCTGTTTTTGAAGCGCAACGAATAGTTTGTCTGCATGTCATCACGTGTGTTGTAAGACTCTGGGTATTTGCGAACTAGTTTACATAACTCTAAAATATAAATATTAACTAAGGTAAGGATTTTGTGTTTCCGGAAATAAGGCTTGCAGCTATCTGTTTGTTCAATATTGGTAATTATTCGTATCAGCTTTTTTTGTAGGATAAATAGACTGGGGGCGTCCGTCCGGGTAGGGCCAACTTTGAGAAAGAGGTCAACCGTCGAATCCGACTCGGCTGGGCAGCGTTCGGGAAGTTGCGCGGTATATTCTCGTCCAACTTACCACAGTGTCTCAAGACGATAGTCTATGACCAGTGTGTGTTGCCAGTGATGATATATGACTCTGAGACGTGGTCGCTTACAATGGGCCTCATCAGAAAGCTTACAGTCACTCAAAGGAGATGGCTATGCTCGGAGTTTCCTTGCGTGATCGAATCAGAAATGTAGAGATCCGCAAGAGAACCAGGGTTACCGACATAGCCCGAAGAATTGCCAAACTCAAGTGGCAGTGGGCAGGGCACATTGCTCGCAGAACGGATGGCCGATGGGGCAGAAAGGTTCTGGAGTAGCGACCGCGAACCGGAAGACGTTGCGTTGGAAGGCCTCCCACTAGGTGGACCGATGACCTAGTGAAGGTTGCGGGGATCCCCTGGTTACAAGACGCACGGGACCGGTCAATGTGGCGACGCTTGGGGTAGGCCTATGTCCAGCAGTGGACGTCTTTCGGCTGATATGATGATGATGATAATAAATATACAGGAACATTTTATATTAAGTGTCTTGGAGAGTAGAATAATTTTATTTTTTTATTTTCGAAAACTTTAATTTTTTTACTAAGTTAATTTATTGAATCAAATATAAATACGAGCAATCTTTACTTTAGTACAAATAATAAATCCCCTATACAGGATGGTAAAATCAATGGGTGTTGAGAGGCCTCTTTAAATCCTTTAGATAGATATTAACTTAAATACAATTGAATATTATAAAAAAACAAACCTATGTACAAAGGGGAGAGGGAAAAGGGCTCATTGTGCATCAAAAAATTACAAAAGAGATAGATTATGGATTATGTAACTTAAAAGAAACATTCCTTTATTTTAAAAAAGAAACTTAAACATAACTGCATTCACAGATTTCTCGACAAGCTTACCTAAAGCAGGAAAGGAACCAGCTATAATTAAAAAAATAAACACTCGCTATTTTATTTCACTAGTCGATCCAGTCAATGTTAAAGATAAAATTTCTCCAAGAAACATTAGGACTTACATTCATCTGTCGTTCGTACCTCGTCCTGCTCACAATAGTAGAATTTCCAGTTCTTTCTTTAATGAAAATGTCAATGTCTGGATAGGTAAAAACAGGACGAATAGATTGTCTGCAAGAAATCCAGACCTGGTGCCTCTAGATTATTTATTATGAGTTCATGCAAAAGTGGCCCTGAATGGAACCATATATTTTTTTCCACCCTGTATATTTATATAACAAAACTTTCATAGTTTTACCAACATACTATTAAAAAAAAACTTCATAATGATTCATCCAAAACTCCGTCATGGTTATGGCAACCATGAGTTTAAATGATTTGATTGTCAAAAGTCCGTAACTTAGCTTTACATCGATACTTCATCCTCTTTGGGCATGTCCACGTCACAACCTGAGTGTTACATGGTGGATCCTTTGTCTTAGTATACCAGAAACCGTTGTGCATTTGTTTACCCCTGCTTGGTGTCACAAATGTTACTGAATATATTAAATTATTTGGAACGATTGCGGCTCAAACACGTAATAGTTAATAATAATAAGTAAAAAAATAATACATTTATAAAAAGAGATCAAAATATAATCGGACTCGTGGACACATATTCCATGACAATTTTAACTCTGAGCTAACATCGTTATTTTTTGTCACGGAATTGAACTCGTGGGATATAAATTACCCCAAACAGAAAATAAAAAACAGAAACATATTTCTGAAACGCATTTAATTTATAAATCTAGTAATATTAAAAATAAAAAATAAATTTAATTCAAAAATTCAAAAAACCCGACTGCGTAAAAAGCGAACTAAAAAGATGTAAACAAGAAGAAAATCATGCTGTGCAGTCGGAGGATACATGTTCATAAAAAAAATCAAAAAAAAAATAAACACGTTAATTAAAAAATTCAAAAAACCCGACTGCTTAAAAAGCGAACTAAAAAGATGTAAACAAGAAGAAAATCATGCTATGCAGTCGGATACATCTGGTTTTGGTCAGCCAGCTCGCGAACATGTATCCTCCGACTGCACAGCATGATTTTCTTCTTGTTTACATCTTTTTAGTTCACTTTTTAAGCTTTCGGGTTTTTTTGAGTTTTTAATTAACTTGTTTATTTATAACTTTTAAGTTATCTTTTTTTAGAATTAGGTATATTTTAACATATAAGTGTTATATATTTTTGAAATAAGCTCTTAAAGCCCTTTCTTTTGATACCCCACACGATAGGTTTGGAAGAAAAATAATTTTGGGCCCCCACAATATGGCGCCCAAAATCCGCCATTTTTCTATTTTCTAATTTTAATGTAGCCAGTGATACTCGCAGGGTTAAGATGAATCATTTGACGTAAGAACCATCAAAATCGGCCAACGCGTTTGTTCTTTAGAACGCCACATAGGAACAAACATACATACATACATAGACTGATAAACACATTACCCTCCTTCGGCAGTCGGGTAAAAAACAACTTTATCATAAGTAAAAACACTTGAATTAACAAAATTATTACTCCAAAACTCAGGCATGGTTATGATAATCATGAGTATAAATGATTTGATTGTCGAGTGTCCGTAACTTAGCTTTACATCGATACATCGGTCTCTTAGAACATGTCCACCTGACGATCTGGGTTTTATATCGTTTATCCTTCATTTCAGTATACGTGAAACCGTTGTACAATATCATTTGTTTACCCATCCTTGATATCACAAATGTAACTGAAAATAAATTAAATTATTTGAAACGTTAGCGGGTCTTACAAGTTAATTTAAAAGATAACAATAGCAATCGGAAGCGTTCAATCAAAATAAGAATGGTTTACTTTCATTTGTATTTATTCGCTACGATAATAAAGATTTATAAGTAACACATAATGTTCTGTGAAAAATTGTCGTTCGCTAAAACCATAAGGTAAATAGATTGCAGGGCCTCCACTCAACTCAGCTGACATAACAGTAGAAAAAACCCTAGATAGTATCAATAAATAACAAGCTATAGTATCAATTTGATCATTCGAAATAGTGTCGAGTTGGTATAAAGGGGTAAATCTGAGTACCCAGGCTCTAAACAAGTGCCAGTCGACGTCAGCTATGGTGATGGTCGAAATGCTATAATGTAAAGGATTGATCACGTGACATTTCGATAGCTTTTGACATTCCCATACATTTTTGTCATTTTTAGAGTTCCGTTCCTCAATAGGCAAAAATTTTACCCTTATAGGATCACTTCTTTGTCTGTCTGTCTTTCCGTGTGACAAGACCTTTTTCTCTGGATCGCCCGGAAGTATCAAATTGTCAAAAAACGAAGAAACGAAAACAGGAACACCGACTTCCGAAATTGAAGTAATTTTTCACTTTGTGGTGTTTTTGTTTGGTGGTCGGTTGTAAATTTTGTAAAAAAGTTTTTTTGTTGATTTGGGTCTACAGAAAGTTTAGAAAGTTTCTTATAGATAGAGAAACTCGGTAACTTGGATCCAGAACCCTTTCAACGATAAATTACCACTATCAAACTACTCCAAAATAAAAATTTGTGTATAAAATATGTGCACTCACCCTGCAGTCTCCAAAACTACTGACACGATGGATGGATTGCAATAAAGATAGGACCTTATGAGTTTGATCGAGATAGATATAGCGTAAGATAGCGAAGCTGCACGAGGACAATTCGTTAAATCGGGCCGCAGTCAAATATCATTTAAACACAAAAATAGAATTGATATTGGTTGGTTACAAAAGCCCTATCTATAAGATTTATGGTAAACTTTTCACGTTTTATTTATAATAACATTTTTTTTTAATCGTAATATATTTGGTAAATAGGTAACACTAGATACAAGCAAAAAATTTTATTTTCGGCACTGTGTTCCGCTTTTTCGAACAACTTACCAACAGGTCGATCTTGAAGGTTAAGCAACGCCTGCTGAGGACAATACGTGAAGTGTTCATCTATCCTCTATGTCTCGGAAAGCATGTCAAGCTATATTATTTGGCTACTTACAAAAACGTACATGAATTAAATTAGGGAAAAAATAAATAAAAGCGATGGAAAAATGGGGAATTAAGAAAGAAAGAAGGAATAAAAGAAAGGAAAGTAATTTATTTCATACAAACAAGACACACATTATAAACATAATTTATGACAAACATAAAAGCCATAAATTTGGTTTAAAAAAAACTGACCTCACTGATAATGCCAATTCCACAATTCAACACCTACTGTCTGTCACTGACAGCAAAAATTCTTGTAACAAAAAACATAAAAACATGTGCATAAAAAGTCCAATACTTGCATGTGACGTCAGATGCATGTAGTTTCTGTTTATTTGGAGGAGGCCTTTGTCCAGCAGTGGACGTATTTCGGTTCAAATGATGATGATGACACGATACTATAAAATGGTAGAAAAAAAAGTGAGTCACATCCGGATATCGCTCAGCATAATGCTGAGACTCGTGTGTGAGATAGAGAATACAGCGCTGGTTCTCAGCAACAGCTGGCTTTTACTAGATGATGTCTATTATCAACAAATCATATTTTTTTTTACAATTATATTTAAAATATATTAATGTTCAGTCAATAGCATGTTTACAAATCTTTTTTTTGCAAATTTGATTTCCATTAATGTGCCGGACGAGTGTAATCGCCTAGCGAGTGTACTGTTAATATTTGGGATATTGGCGTTCCCGGAATCGAAATCCTAAACAGGGAACAATCTACCTGGACTGAATTGCAGGCGCACTGACGTCCTACACTAGTGGTTCAGGATTTGCTTCACCGGGAAGATTTTGAGGTGTTGAAATATTTGATTCACTTGACTTGGTGACTTCTTGAAGACAGTTGGAAACGAATTCAGGGGTGCTTTTGTCTAGTATCAGTAATAAACACTGGCGTATGCATTTGTAGGGCTTTGGTTTTTTTTTGAAAAAGGAGACTCGTGATCCTTTTACGGATTTCTGGGGAGTCAAAACTATTCCGAAACCGATGACTATACAAATGATTTTTGATCGTGCGGTTATCTTCAACCAATTTTTACCGTAACGGGGACCGCGAGTTTCCTATATCTATTTTAAATAGCAGGCTTGTTTTGCATGCTAGTCTAGGTGTACAAAGAGAAATAAACAAGAAATAAGAAATAAAGCATTTATTTCTTTTCATGATTATGTTCGTTATAAATGGCAATAATTTTATCATCCACAATGTGGATTTGTGCCCTGCAGTACCTATTTTTTGTGCAACTCCACCGTTTCTTATCTGTCTTGTAGTTGCCAGGTTTCAAGTAAAAAGTGTTTTCACCCACTTTTATATTTGTTTTTCCTTTCTTCGTTCTTATTAAAGTCACTGAAAAAATAAAACAAGATTAATTGCAAGCTCTTTAACCTAATTTTTTTTTATTATTTGTTCTCAACTTTTGAAAGGCATGCTTTCAAATCATTTCTTCACACTGGGTCCTCAATTCCATCGTAACATTCATTCTATTTGTTATCATCTTTATTCGATTTTAGAAGATTTATCTAATTTGATGAAGGATAATTATAATGACACCTAGGATTTTCTTATGTGGAGCTTTTTTGTGTGATTGTGAAAGTTGTTCATTTTGACGATGTTATTGTCGACTGTGTAGATTTGAGCATTGCATCCTCGAAAACAGTGACTGGAGCAGTCGCACCGGACTTTCAGCCCTGTTGACGATTTGTTGGTGAACAGGTAATCGCTGACTCTTAACATCAATCTTCCAGTAGTGCTTGATTCAGTAAAATCGCAAAAATCTACAAAAGAAAATTGTTTAATAAGCAAGGGTTATTATTAAATTGCAGTTAAGTTATATTATTAGTAAGTTTATTAGTCTTATCAGTTACTTTAGGTACTCTTCAAAGTCATGCGTGGTATACATCTTGTACCTCCAGCCGGGCGTGCACGGCCTCTGTGATAGGATTGAGTCACGTATTTTGTTAAAAATGTGTGAATGAAGCAAATCACATTCACAGATTTAACCAATATGTGAATACTACTTTATACTTTAATTATTTGAGACTAGATTTGTTTTTACCCGACTGCCGAAGGAGGGTAATGTGTTTATCAGTCTATGTATGTATATATGTATGTATGTTTGTTCCTATGTGGCGTTCTAGAGACCAAACGAGTTGGCCGATTTTGATGATTCTTACGTCAATCGATATGTCTTAACCCTGCGAGTGTCACTGGCTACATTAAAATTGGAAAAGAAAAAAATTGCGGATTTTGGCCGCCATTTTGTGGGAGAAAATTTAATTTTTTCTTCTAAGCCCTTCGTGTGGGGTATTAAAATAAAGGGTTTTAAGAGGTAATTTCAAAAATATATAACACTTATATGTTTAAATGAACCTAATTCTAAAAAAAAAATGACAAAACAGTTGTAAATAAAAAAAGTTAATTATAAAAAATCAAAAAACCCGACTGCTTAAAAAGCGAACTAAAAAGACGTAAACAAGAAGAAAATCATGCTGTGCTGTCGGAGGATACATATTCGCGAGCTGGCTGACCAAAACGAGATGTTTCCTCCGACTGCACAGCATGATTTTCTTAGTCTTTTTTTTTAGTTCGCTTTTTAAGCAGTCGGGTTTTTTGATTTTTTATAATTAACTTTTAACTATTTTAAACAGATAAATATTAATACTACACATCCTACATACATACATACACATACAAAACTCACGCTTTTTCTCAAGGGGGTTGACAGAAACAACAGAACACCACCTGTTACGAATCTTACACACTACTTTTGCTTTCTACGTATTGACACACACCTTTGAATAAATAATAATTAAACAGGTACTATTATGTAGTTCCCTACTTATTCTACATTTTTTGTAAGTAGTATTTTATATTGTGAGAAATATAACTTTGCATGATTATGTTTGTCTCTTAACTGACACGTTATGGCCACAGACAGACATGATAGTTGCTGTACATTTCTTGCTTTGGTGAGTCAAGCATTTCCATAAATCCTTGAAACCTTTGCTGTGCTTCCTGAAAAATGTATGGCCGTTGTAGTTTAAAATCCGTTTCCCTCTGAGAGATGTTGTGAACGAAACTGTGAAACATAAGTTGGCATTTAGCTAAATTTGATTATTCAGTCATTCGTCAAAATGGTCGTCGGCTCATGATTTTTATGACCCTTCTCTTACAACAGTGTTTTTCGAAAGTACTTTATTATTTACTAGATTAATGGACTGTTTATTGACTGACTTTTACATTTGTTGTAAACATTTTGTAATAAAAGATACATAATGTTATTTTATTTTTTTAAATTTATGTATAAACAAAATAATTTTTGAAAAAACGGTTACACTGCATTTGAAAATATTTGATAACAACAAAAATTCAATTCATTTGGTTGGTAGTTGGTGTAAATAAAACAAAAAAGTGAACAGTCTAATGATTTTTAATTATTGTAACGTTACTTTAAACTCAGAGGAGCTAAACGTATTAAAAATAAGAATTATTAAAAAGAAAAAAACTATTAAAAGGATAATGAGTATAAAAACCAAGGGCCAGCTTCGCGTGACGTGAGTTGCTTGAGGTTAACAGCTAATCAGGCAGCAGTACGGGCAGGAAGACGTGGAACGCTCGAGGTAGGCAGGTGAGCAGGCCCTACAACGGACAAGCAGGCAATCGCGCAAATAGCCAGAAAAGTAGGTATTCGAGTAGGCAGGAAGGCAGGCAACAAGGTGTGCGATTGAGCTGAGCTGTGGCGTCTCAGGCGGACGAACAAGTAGACGGGTTCGGAATCATAAATGATACACCGTTTTCAAAAAATACTTTCAATGTTTATTGAGAATCAGACAGAAGGTTTTAAAAACATGCATGATACACTAACTGTTCAGGTTAAAGTTTATAAACCACTCAAGCGACAAAAAATATAGGCTTCCCTAACCAAAGCCAAAACCTAACTGAAAACTGACACCTGTTTTTCCTCGTACTGTGTCATATGTTTTGAAATTCAAATTCAAATCTCCATTATAAGAAATCATAACCAGAACGAATAAAAAACGGTTTACAGAAGGGGCAGTCTGCTGCTGCCCGTATTTTGAAGATTACAATGTACAACGAGCTTTGTAGCAGAAAAATGTCCATGGTATGTTATGTATATGGCTTAAGAAAACCAAATTGGACAGACAAATATCAGATCAGATGAAAATATCTGAGTATAAAATATACTAAGATTTTACAAATTAGCGGTATACAATAAGTTGTGAATGTTAAAACAATCGGAGATAACTAAAAGTATGCTTTTCAGGTGCTAACAGTATCAAAGAATACATAAAAGTGAGTCACATGAGTTGATACAAATTCAAAATATAAAAATGGTGTGGTTTGCATAGTATTATAAAACGTAAATAGACTAAAAGACGTGGATCTGTACTGCAGAACACCACATCATTTAAAAACAAATAATTTCAGACTAAATATACAAATGAGTCACAAAAATTATTGCGTGCCCTTGAACCCTTGAACACTGGAACCCATGTCATCAATGATTATGATTATGTATACAGTACATAATTTCTTTGTCTACTGTATAAAGTCTAGCCTTGCATCCTTTATTGCAATGCATAGAAAATCGCCACAAACGCTTCCTGGATCCTGTTGAGTTCTTTGTCAAGCAATAACTGTAACGCGTGGGGCGTTAAAGGATAATGATAACCAAAGGATATGGTTGCGACGTTTTGACAGTGTCAAGAAATAATTTGAAACATAGTTTTAAATACTTATGAATGGGATCAATGGACACACAAAACGAAGCAAAATAAAAATTTTCAAAATGTGAAATAAGTAATAAAAAAAATACATTTGATGATTTTATATCAATTTTATTTTACAATTGTTGTACACACACTACTTGCGAAATAAATACTATTTGCTAAGCTCAGTGGTTATGTCTACAGGCCATATCTATAATATCATCCTCTAAAGTCAGGATGGTAGCCTTACGCCTTTTGGCATGATGAGTGGAACACTTCCAAGTGTTCTTGACTCCTGAACTGTGTTTTTTGAAGAACGTGTAACCGTTCCATTTTAAAACTGGTTTCCCTCTTTGAGATACCGTCATGGTAACTGAAATTGAATTAGGATTTCAGAATTATACTTTGTATTCAGAATGGTTACTTAAAATTTAAAAGATATTACACGGCTTGTAAAATTATATTTTTAAAAACCGGCCAAGTGCGTGTCGGGCCACGCGCAGTAATAGGGTTCCGAAGTTGCATAATAATGCGGACTAAAAAGAGGGTTTTGTTCTTGTTACATGAACATTAGAACGGTTTCAGCAGCTCACAAAGTCTAAAAACGGGCCTACATAGGATGATGTTTTTTTTTAATCTATATTCTCGCGTTTGACCACTATCTCGCCTAATGGTAAGCAATGATGTGGTCCACGGTGAAGCACTCTTGCCTAGATGTAATCTTTTCACTCTTGACTTAAACTTAATAAGGACTAACTGGTAACTGAAGAAGGAGTTATAAAATCCAACTTCGCAACTGAAGTTAGAAAAATATTATCTATTTGAGTATCACCGCGGGTGCGAATTGCGAAAGGAGCCGATACGAGCGCGAGTTAGAGCCACGGGAATGGTATAGTTCGTTCCTGGATCCTTGCGTGCACGCTCGTTGTTTATTTCTCTTTCGGAATTGGAAAAAAATCGTATGTATTCACCTCTAATCTCCTCTAATACCGCAGATTAGAGGTTAATCCTCTAATCTGCGGTATTCACTATTTCATTCTGGAAAGTTTTACGCTACTCAATTAGTGATGAAGTCGGGTCGAATATTGACTTTATAGAAGGATATCGACAAAAGAAAATAAGTAATTTGCTTGGAAATCGAAGCTGTGCCAAGTACATTTTATAAGTTGTTCGACTATTACTCGTAAACTTGTAAAGCCTGTAATGATTTAATTTTTGTATATTTTTACATGGTTCGTAAGCATTATATTTACACTGTTTTACACAGCTATCAACTTTATTTAAGTAATTTTTCAATGGCATTTCTACAATTTTTTTACTGTTCCAAGTACATTTTATAAGTTGGTCGACTATTACTCGTAAACTTGTAAAGCCTTGTTATCCGTCATAATTTTCCTTTTAATTTCGTTATATTTACTACTGCCGTAAATTTTTTCACATAGCCAAGAGCAACCATTTCGCTGGCAGGGGGGGGGACACTTGACTCTAACATAAATTTGCAACCTAAAGCTTAATTTTACGCAAACGAATCTCTGAATCGAAAAATGGTTTTATTTTAACAAACCCATAATATTTTTGAATGGCCTATCCAACAATACCCCACACCATGGGATAGATGAGAAAAAAAAATGCATCCCCACTTTACGTCTATGGGAGGTACCCGAAAAAAGATGATATTTCATGATTTTATGTTACCACTTTGTCGGAATTATTAATATGTATATACATGCCAAATCGTAGCTCTCTAGTACTTTGATTCTCAGAGCTAAGCTGCGGACGGACAGACGGACAGAGCGAAACTATAAGGGTTCCTTGTTGACTTCGGAACCCTAAAAAGGAAAGTCGGTGGAAGAGTTTCAAAACTAAAAAACACTTGCTTAAATTTGCATCAAAAATACGATCATTTGCACTCAGAAGTATCATTTGGTGAAGCGGAACTGATAAAGAAGACCACAGATGGCCACTTGAACTCCTTAATGATAAGTAAGTCACGAGTATAGGAAATTTCGAATAGTTAACCGGCTATGATGAAGCAAATATTTATAAATAAATAGTACCATCGAACTCATCTGATGATGAAGCCGGAAGGTGAGCACTAGAATCGTAATTAAACAATGTATCCTAGTCGCGTTTGGGCTCATGGGATGTTCTTTGGCTATAAATTATTTTGATGGAAATTGGAGGTACCAAAACTAAAAAAGGAAAACAAAAACAGCCGACTTCCAAAAAAAAAGACAGACACCGACTCCGAAAAAAAATAGTTATTTTTCGCAGTGTAGGTATTGTTTTTTTTGGAAGTCAGTTAATGTTTTTAGATTTGGCACCTCCGATTTTTAATTTTCCGTTTCAGGCGGGAAGCAGTTTTAAATAACTACATTAAGTAAAAAACTTTTTAACAAAAAACCAACCGACTTCCAAAAAAAACACTGCAAAACGAAAAATAACTTTCTTTTCCGAAGTCGGTGTCTTTGGTACCTATTGTTTTCCGTGTTTCGACACCGACTTCGGAAAAGAAAGTTATTTTTCGTTTTACAGTGTTTTTTTGGAAGTCAGTTTGTTTTTTTGGAAGTCAGTTTGTTTTTTTGTTAAAAGGTTTTTATTTATCTCTTTTTAGTTTTGATAGGTACTTCCAATTGCATATTACAATATTTTAAATAATACATCTCATGACGATTCCAATAAGCCCATACACGACTAGGATACATTGTTTTATTTCGGAGTACCAGTGTCTACCTGCCGGCTTCATCATCAGATCAGTTCGATGGTACCATTTTCATCAGCACTATGTATTTATAAGTATTTGCTTCATCATAGTCGTTATACTATTCGAGATATCTTATAACCCATGACATACTTCTTGACCAGTTCCACTTCAACAAATGTTACTTTCTGAGTGCAGATGATTGCATTGTTGATAAAAATACCAAAATCGCTATACATATGCCTTTAATATTTGAGGAGTTCCCTCGATTTCTCCAAGATCCCATCATCAGATCCTGACCTGATGACTATGGGACCAACTGGGAAATATACTCTTTCAAACAAAAGAAGAATTTTCCAAATCGGTCCAGGCGTCTTACAGTAATTAGGGAACATACATAAAAAAAAAACCTTAAAAGATTCCGAAGAATTGAGAACCTCCTCCTTTTTTTGAAGTCGGTTAAAAATAGGTTTTGCGTCAAGGGTTAAAGTTTGATCTTAAGCTGATCTAGAAGAAGCTTCAATACATTTTAAACACACTTTCTTCTTTCATTCCTTCCTGCCAACTGTCACGCTATATCTGAGTCCATTTATCTTTTCTTTGGCCTTCCTCTCCCTGTCCATCCGTCTATATTTATATTTATATCTCTTTTAGAACATGCGATTCATTTTCCCAAGACTAATTAGATAATATTCGTAAGTAGTAAGATAAAAATACGATTAAATATGGAAATTACTCTAATTCTTAATTGGTTAAGAATAGTAAAAGGTTGCTACGGTTTACTTTTATTTCTATCATTAACGTTTTACATTTGTACTAAAATAGAAAAATAAGAATTAATAAATATTTGAAATAGTCGTTTGCAATCAATAAAATCAATATTCCATAAGATTGAAGTTACAAAATTATCATTTGAATGCGTACATTTTACTTAAACTATAATTAAATTGCACATAAATTACCAAATAGTTCATAAAATACTATTAATAAAAACAAAATAATAATTTTCAGATTAAAAATGTTCATAAGCTCGTGAATGGAAGCGATATCATATGCAGTTATGAATATTAAATGTATGGGATAATATTGATTCCTTTGCTTTTCTAATTAAACAAAATAATATATAAGGCATTTTCCTCACTAGAAAAATATATTTGAAGGCTTTGACCACACTAGGACCGTTTATTACATAAATAAAATAATAACTTAATCGATAGTAGATATTTGCACAATACTAACGAAACTTATATAACACAATAGATATCCAAAATAATTCTTTTTTAATTGGCTTCCAACCTAAATACGATTCTCAAGTTAAAAAAAAACCTACTAATTCAGTAGTGAGACATTTTTATTTAGTATTACGTATGCACATGCTTATTATTAACCCTAACAATTTCATTACAAACAGTATGAACAGTAGCTCGGCATCACTTGTGGTTGTGTGTTGAGCACACCCATCTTGATTTCGGCCCCGACACGTGTTGCTTGCAAAACGTGAATCCTCCGACGAATAAGAGCGTTTTACCACGTTGCGACATAACGAATGTTGCTGAAAAAATACCAAAAATTATATTGATGTATTAGAGATAAACAAATAAGAATGTAATGTAATTTTGATAGAATATACTTTATTGTGAACTAAAATATTTACAAAACTTTAACAAATATAATCTATTTCTATTTATCCATCTTTAATCTTTTCTTTATAATTATCTATCTATTTTATCTATCTAATATTATATTTTATTTACTACAGATAACGATAAGATACAAATTTAAAGGTAATAGTATTCTTAAGATAGATAGGAAAATATAACGTACAGCCTGTAGTTGGTATTAATCTAAAAAGGATTTTTAAGATTTCTCCCTATAAGCTACTTATATTATTCGTAAAAATACTAAACTTGACTGTTTTAATGTTTTTAATCATTAAAATAACCACAAACAACAAATTGAAATATATAACCACTTTTATAATAATGTAAAAACCTGTCTGGTCCCTCTTATATCTACGATTAACAATACACCATTTTCCTAACCAAGGTTTATTTATGTCATGGTGACCAAGTGACTAAGACCTCGCCTCTCGTGCTGGAGGTTGTGGGTTCAAATCTGGGCAAGAACCAATGTGATTTTTTCAATGCACATATGTACTTTCTAAGTTTATCTTGGACATTGCTGACAACGGTGAAGGAAAACATCGTGAGGAAACCTGGATTTATAGTAAGCATAAGTTTGTGTTCCAATGGTGCAATTGCTGTAAGCCGGGGATAAACGAATAAAATAAAAAATAGTGCGATCGATATTCTTCTTTCTTAACTTTCCTAGTGATTGACTTGTGAGATGTGGACAACAGATCCGAACCGATTTAATTTAGAAATTAGTAATGTTCTGATTTCAGATGGATGGAGTCGGAGACATTTCTAGACCAAAATTACATCAGCCAATGACCTTATTTTTTTAAATATCGCAAGCTCGGAGCATAGTGTTATAGATAAGGCTCAATCATACGTGATTTATCGAATCGTTGTCACATGAGCCCTCAATTTAATTTTATAAATTGGTGTAAATACATGTTTTATGAATATAAACGTAATAGATTTTAATATAACAGTATTAATAAACAAAGAACATAAATTATTATAGTAATAAAAAAAAATCTAAAATAAAATAAGGGTTATTGGACGATTCGCCCGAATTTAACTCGCCCGAATCGGGCGAATCGCCCACTATTAAAAATATTCATTTTTCTGTGTCGATTCGCCCGAAGTTAATTTTAGAGAATACAAAATAAAAAAGTACAGTCGTGCTCACCCGTCTCGGAAATAATATGAAGAATCAAGAATAGATATTTTATTACCCAAACTACCTGGAGGCCAGAATCACGAAGAAGTATTTGCAGGGCTAGAATCATTAGCGGTAGAGACTAACGGAGTACTAGGAATTCAGTTTTTTTTTTTAGAAAAATCGAATTCGAATATCTCCCGAAAAATGCGAATTTGCGCGAATTTGCAACTAGTCATCCTTTTTTTTTTTTGTTTGACAACTCAAAAGTACCTCTAAGGTATATTTGAAATAAACTATTTGATTTTCATTTAAAAATATAGTTCAAAATATTCACGTATCAAATTAGGCGAATAGTAGCCAAATTAAAATCAAATCAAGCAAATAGCGTAGTATAAAGTTTTTTTTTTCTATTCATCTTTGCCCCATACTAAGAATTCCTCCTGTATCGTGGGTGCGTTTACAATTATATAAACTCACATACACAAACACCCAAAGCCGGAACAACAGCTATCTGTAGGTCATACAAATATTTGTTCCGTGCGGGAATCGAACCCGCGACACGCATCGCAACCTCTTTTATCTGTTCTGTGGCAGCAGTCAATCGCTCAACCACTGCGCCAATCATGCGCAACATATATTTTTTTCAAAAACTTACGGCTAGCCACTTAGACTTATTGTTGGCGACGTTACTGATTTATACCACACCGAAAAGCGATGTTTGTTAAGTTAATTTGCATGTACGTGCATATGAACACAATGCAATGCGATTCCACCGATTTGCACTTGAAATTATCGATGGTATTTAAAGTGCGTAGCATAGTCCTTTAAAGTTTAATTATTTCCTAGTCGTCACAAGCAGCATGGCTATCAAGAATGCGCAATATAATATCGTCCACAAACGTTTCGAATCAAATCTCTTCTAATTAATTGTATATTGTCAACTTGGCTTCAGGTGCTGGTCACGCACAGTGTCGTCAATCAGTCGGCGATCGATCTCCTTACAAGTAATTTTAATATTGATATTGGACAGTTTAAATGTACAATATTTTTGTTTATTCTCTTAAGAGGCAAGCCTCGTAGCTAGTAGTATGTTCATCTAAGAAATAAACTATTTCGTCGTGGATTATGTGGACTACCGCCTTGCATCCGTATTTAGCATGACTGGTGCATCTCCATCGGATCTTGAAAGAATCTCCCGCGCCGTTTCTTCTATACCTATTCCCACCGATGATGAGGATCCTAGAACCGTTTCTGTTGGTGAAAAATACTGGGTGAAGACCTGAAAATTAGTGATTAAAACGTTATTGACAAAAAATTGGCAAACGGGAATTATTAAAAATCAACCTCAAAATTTAATAAAAGTATAATCATCAAATGTAAAGTTTACTAAGACACCTTGCCTTCTAGACAAAATAACATCCTGCAAGGGATAAAAATCGTCAAAAATTAAAAAAACGTGCAAGATAGACATGCGCTACTAAAATGTCACGTGATCGAACCTAGATTTTCGTACTTCCGACAATATTTTTCGCGTATATAATATCATATCGTCTAGAGCCTTTTTTCTGTAGAAAACTTGGTACCTATTTTTCTGTTGCATCTTCTTGTCCGTTTATTACGTGTGTGTACATTAATTGTTCAGTAAATAAAACAATCCACGTGTAGTCAAAATTATAGGAGTAGGTGTGTGGTTTATCATTTATTTAGATATTAATTATATTTACGTACTTTATTGTAAGTAGATGAGACGTGAAGATAGCTACTCCGTGAAGAAAATCCTCAAAATTCAACAACATCAAGCAACTATCAAGGGGTAGACCACCAGCCTCTTAGTGGACCACAGTCGAGAGCGACCTCAAGGAGCAAAATTTGCCACCATCAACAACTCAGGATAGACCATCCTGGCGTAGACGCCCAAGGAGGACCGACCGATTTATTTGGGATAAATTGGGAAGTGGGCATATTAGGTACAGAGCACACATTTAACCACCATTTTTACCACTATAGAACTACCGCCTTGATATGTAGCGCAATAAATGCAAAAAAATAAGAATCAATTATGTTTCGAATTTTATTTAAAATCTTATGAAATGTCACAATATGTCATGCATACTGAGATATTCAAGATATTCTATAAATGTACTGTCTTAGATATTTACCAACTGAACGGCGGTTTTATTCGCTGATAAGATGCTTTTTAATACAGACTTTCAATCAAAGCGGCTACAGCGTCACTAATGCAGCGACACTGGAAATATTACATGGTCAACTTAACTGTGAAACTCGCTGGAATCCGACCCCACTCTCACCTATCCACCCGGTGCCCTGCGATCGCCTTGTAAGCCAATAGCGAGAATAGAACGTTAAAGTGACGTGAGTGACCGTTTGGCCAGTTTTTTACTTATGGTGCCATATTTAATGTAGAAACAGAGCTTATCGTATTTAATGTAGATACTGTACATTATTTTTAAGATTAGCGTGTAAGTAAACTTTTTAATTTTATTAGAGGTGTTTGTGGATGAAGTCTGTACGTTCTTACTTACTATTTTTGAATTCATAATTGGTACTTTTTAGTCGAAAAGGTTTGTTTCGCAAATTGGTTAAAATAACACTTTTATAAATCAATCTTTTTTTGGTTATTTGAACCAGTGAACGGAAATTGAACCAGATTACCGACGGGTATTCTTTCAAATCAAATGAGAACCATGTAAGTCAATATCTGAGGCGATCTTTTATGAAAAGACACACAGATTTAAGTGTATAGTCCTCGCCAAACTTCTGGGCTGCCCTTAAGTTGGTTTACTGGATGCGCGAGCCACGAAAGAGCGCTGTTTTGTATGAGATTCACTACTGCGCAGCCATTGTAGCCAACGTCAGGGCGGCCAAGAAGTTTGGCGAGAACTATACATGTCCAGACAGTGTAAGTATTTGTCAGTTATCGTATAGTTCAACTTAAAACTTTAAGGAGCTCAAAGGCCCGACGAACAATACCACAGTAAAATTTATTGTTACAGTCATTAAGAACCATAATCTATAAATGGGATTTGCTGGACGTCTTTTGGTAGATGGTTGTGGTCTTCACAAGCGTTCACGATGACGTCATCAATGGTAAGGATTTTTGCTTTACAAGATCTATTTGAACATCGCCACCTGATCTTGTTTCCAGTCCCTTGATTTCGACTATAAGAGTATCCATTCAGGAATAGTAGCCTGTGCCCTCTTTTTGAAAGAATATAATTGCCTGAAATTAATAGCGAAACTTAATAATACATTAAAGATTACGACATATTTAATACAAAAAAAAAACACAAAATAATGTGTCCAAAATATTTTATATAACGTAAATATAGAGTAATTACCTAGCATATACCGGTGTAAAAAAAATATGGTAATTTGATAGACTCAAATTTATTCCTCCTGAATTTTCGTAACTTAGTACCAGTATTCTTAGATACCAGGCTAGCAATCTTTAAATCATAATGATCGACTTTGTTGTTTAGGCGTAAAAGATAACACACAAATAGGCAGAGTATTTTTGCATATATAATATAATATTTAATATTATATCATATGAGCAAATAAATAAATCTTTAAAAAATTAACAATTCTTGTGTAGACTTCTATCTTGTCTTCAAGAGCGTACACGATGACGTCGTCCGTGGTGTGGAAAATTTCTTAGCCGAACATGTCCTGATTGAACGTCGCCAACTGATCTTGTGTTCAGTCCCTTAGCGACGATTACACGTGCACCCATTCTGGAGTAGCATCTTATGTCCTCTTGTAGACATAATAAAGTTTACTGGAATATATGTAATTCATAAATTATGTTAACATTTGGATTTAAACCTTGATGGCTAACTTTAAATTAAAGCTAACCATCAGTCGGAACGACGGGTATAAATTTAAAATGATGTATATGTTCTCGTAAATAAACGAGATAATATTTAATGTTTTAAAAATTAAAAGTGTTTTATTTAACACTAGCAGTTCCCCGCGGCTCCCGCCGACCACCCCACAGGACCCGTTTTCTAAAAAATCACTCAGGAATAATGTAGCTTTCTATTGGTGAAAGTTTTTTAAAAACGGTCCTGTAGTTTTGGAGCCTATTCCGTACAAACAAACAAACAAAAAAATCTTTCCTCTTTATAATATTAGTATAGATTAGTATAG
The DNA here is from genome assembly GCA_945859665.1 of Anorthoa munda. Classification (NCBI taxonomy): domain Eukaryota; kingdom Metazoa; phylum Arthropoda; class Insecta; order Lepidoptera; family Noctuidae; genus Anorthoa; species Anorthoa munda. The sequence goes on from OX243901.1 coordinate 8,090,058, forward strand.
AAAAACGGAGATCCTACAAAAAAGTATATAAATGTTCCTCTTATACTACTAACCAAAAATTCGAAGACATGTGCCATCCACCAACCTGCACTGGGCCCGCGTGGTGGAGAGAGGGTCTATGTCCCAGCAGTGGGAACATTAATAGGCTGATGATGTGTGTATGTGTGATATTACTAACATGCAAAATTTATATTAAATAACAACACCCGTTTTTGGAACAAGTATTGAATATATTAAAATACTAAGTAGATGCTTATAAATTGAACAAACTTTAAGTAGTAAAATAAAATTTATTCATCATAAATGGGTACAATTAATCTACCCCAATCAAAAACTTTAAAATACAAAGGTTTTTTTTTTAATATGGTGTGAACGACGATATATGTACATGAATGAACTGTGTTACAGGCACCGGTGCCTTACTCCTACAGCTAAAAGTTATAAGTCAATCTACACTTTAATTTATTGGATGCTAAAATTACAATAATACAAATTACAATTTCAAATATCGTATTATAGTTAATTGAACTTAAAATAATACATTATAATTTAAGATTAATAATTTGTTATAAGACACTATACTTATCCTGCTACTGATAACAACATTTGTGCCACATGTTAAATTTAGTCTTGTTATATATTTTTATTTATGTTTTCCTTTGTATAGATTCTTTTACTGATTGTTTTGTGAATGTGTGAACATTGTAGGCCTTCTAGATTTCTAGACGCTTGTTAACATTTGTTAACTCTCACGTTTATACATTTTTTTTTTAGTTTCTTACGACTTATTGTCGGGCCTACGTTGTCCCCCCATACGAGTATCTAAGCACTAATACTTTAACATGGAAATACTGTAAAAACAAACCAATTTTTTTAAAAGAATAACCGTGGAGTTTCTTGCCGGTTCTTCTCCACAGGAAACGACCAACCCGAACCGTGCACCTTTTGACGACGTTTTATAAGTGCCCATGTAGGCCTATGTGACATAAAAAAACATTTGATTTTGATTTTAGATTTTTTTGATTTTACTTATTATTGCAATAATTATCATGTTTAAGAAAATGCACATACGCCATCTACTTGTCTTTTTGATTACAAGATATTATATTGGAGCACATTTGTTTGAAAGTATCTTCATTGACCAATAAAACTCAGTCATGTGAGGTTTATTGGTCAATGTGTTCACGGTGCTCTCTTTATCACACGAAGACAGCAAATAAAACATCATTGATGGTTTGACTTGAACGATAATAATGTGAGCGGTCCGTCATAGCCAAATATAGATGTTCTAACTTCCCTTGTTCTAAAGTTTTTCAGTTTCTTCGGAATCTTCCCTTTGTTAGCACGTAGTATTCCAACTATAGTCAGTTTGTACGGTTCGAGTTGCAGGTTTTGGCTAAGGGTATTGACGTGAATCAGTTATTAATTGTCACATTTCTATTCGAACCGTGGATACTGCGAGTCAACTTCTTCACAAAATATTCACCCAATGGTAATCCGTGAGTGTTTGTGCATTTTCTTTGATAAGGAATGGCGTTAATAAGTTTCACAATGACACATCATTCCAATTTGCATCCCATAAGTGGCAGGCTTATTAGGTATGTGCGCACGAAATTTAAATTCAAGAAATTGCTCGTTAATAGTTACATTTATTCCTGGAGTGTAGTTATTATGGCATTGTAAAAAGTTATAAAAAACGTTTAGAACTCGTGAGTTCGAGTTTGTCTCACTGGATGGTGGTGGACTTCATGAGCATATATGATGACGTCATCGATGGTATGGATCTTAGCTGAACATGTCCTGATTGTACATCGCCACCTGGTCTTATGTTGTGTCACACAATCTCGACTGTACCTGTATCCATTCCGGAGTAGCATCTTATGTCCTCTTGTTGACATAATAAACTCTACTGGAATACAAACATTAAATTAACGTTTTGATTTAAATGTCGTGCCATCATCTCTTAGTGCGGGTATTTACTCGTGTTAGATCGCCAAAAAGGTGTAAACGAAAACGCGTTTATGAACAATTAGGTACCTAAATGTTTTTTATTTGACATAAAGATAAGAGTTATAAACGATACGGTAACACATTATGAATCAAACTAGACTTTTTGCAACAAAAACGAATTTGTTTCACAGGATGATTGTGAACTTCCAAAGCGTACACGATGACGTCATCAACGGTATGGATCTTAGCTGAACATGTCCTGATTGTACATCGCCACCTGGTCTTATGTTGTGTCGCACTATCTCGACTGTACGTGTATCCATTCCGGAATAGCAACTTATGTCCCCTTTTTGACATAATGAAGTTAACTGGAAAATAAATAATTTATAAATTATATTTACATTAGGATTTAAAGATACAAATCAATGAAATTACTAAAGAGGTAAAAAATAGTAATAGTATATTTTCTTACTTAACTAATTGCTCTAAACTATTGGCATACTAACTTATCCTAAACATTACTATATACATATAAAAAAGCAAGATACACTATGCGTCAAAGTACTCCTCCGCATCACTGTTTTTCAAAAAGTGCAGAAAATTGGCAGCATTGCCACGATGTATGTGAAAGCTGAATCTTTGGCCAAAAAACTAGCTAGCCCTCTGGTCACGCAAGAGGTCACGAGAAATATTCTGTCGTCACGTACCACGCCACTAGGTACTATTACCCGCAGGTATGCAGGCGGTGACAAGAGTACTATGCGGCCAAAGAGGTGTAAATGAAATAACGTTCATCAATAATTTATTTTTATTTTAACATAAGAATTAAGTTATAATAATATATCTGATAAGGTAAAAAAAAAATGAACCGTAACAGAATTTTTGCTGGAAAACGAAGTTGTTTTACTGGGTTATTGTTGTAACGAAGTTGTTTGACTTCAAGAGCGTACACGATAATGTCATAAATAGTGTGCATCCTAGCTGAACATGATCTGATTGAACATCGCCACCTAGTCTTGTGTTCTGTCACATTATTTCAACTATACGTGTATCCATTAGGGAGTAGTAACTTATGCCCCCTAATTGTGACAATAAATTTGCCTGGAAGCCGATGACACCAATAAGTAAATAGAAAATAAAAGAGAAAAGATGGCAAAAAAACAGAAACAAACATAATTGGAACTAACAATAAGAATGTTAAATTTATCAAAGCAATTATATACACGATGAGCCGACTATAAACTTAGTAGTTATTTCGAGAAAAAAAAACTCGTAAATTATGTCATATTTTTATTTCAGTGAACAACTCAATAACACACTATTATAAAACTTGTTATACATAATAATTGTATATTTTCAAATAAATCATAAATGACTAGATTTTTATTCCCACGACTCGTCTCACAGAAACTGCACATTTTACTGAGATAAAAAGAAGTAGCGAAACTCAGCGAAAGTGAAGTTATCATTGGAAGAATTTGTCTAGTTAGATCTGTACGTCCAGTTTGGATCAGTACGGATCAAAAACATATAAGCAAATAATTCTAACCCTTTATCAAATTAGTTTAAATGTAAGCACTGAAAGAATGTAACGCAAGTTAAAAAAAAAATATTACATGATTTTCTCTTCTGAATTATAATTATAAAATAATAAATTCAAGAATAATTTATGAGCATTTTATAAAACAATGATTGCTTCAAATATTAGATTTTTATGTTTGCATTTCAAAATGAATGGCCATTATTAACAAACTTGGTTTACACGTTTAGTTGCACAATTATAATGACATTTTATCAGTACAGTTACAAATGCAAAAAGTCAAACAAAAATTGCCGTCATTTTGTACGGAGTTACGTGCGTTGAAAATAAAATCACATTGCATCAGAAAAGACCTATTAGAAGGACTATTAGAAGAAAAACATCTTGGCAGATGGAAAACAGAGACATAGCGAAATGGAGGAAAATCGTTGGCGAGACCCACAAGGGTGCCAAAGAAATGAATGACTGTCCTTGAAATGTCACAAATTAGATTTTATGTCTAATAGTGGTTATGTTTGCCAGTCAAGAGCAAAGTTTGATTTTCAAAGGTGACCATAGAGACCTCACAAGCAGTGTGCTTCCTCTTCTTACAATACCAGCGCACGCGCGGGCCTTTGTTTCTTTTACAGTAATAAGTGAACCCATCCCTTTCCATAATCCATTTTCTATCTGAAAACAGACGAAAAAGAGAGGTAACATTGGCTATATCTGCATATATACAACAAAGTCAGGTTAGTTACACCATTTATAACACAAGAACGGTTGGACCGATTTTCAAGATTTTGTTTTGTAGGATTTGTCTCTGCCTTGAATAGCAGAAAATTTCCCATACATTTTGGAATGACTTTTTTGATATCTCGAAAACAACATTGCGGTATGAAGTTTGCCGGGTTAGCTAGTTCGATATATAATTTAAGACGATATAAATGAATTGTTTAATACAAAAATGCATTATTTACTTGTTGAATTTATTTGATAAAATGTTACGTTTTTATATATTTATTGTTTCTTATCTTATCTTATGGAGGGGCCGAGAAATAACTCGGACACTTCGACCCATTGGGATCTATTGTGGTCCCCTAGATACCTTACTCCTCCTCAATCTCGTTGAAACCCGTTTTCATGAGTTTTACAACGAGACTAGGAGATATGAGCCTGTAGTCTTCTGGTTTTGGGTATCCAACCCCTAGGAGACCCATTCGCTTGCCAGCCAGTGCATCGCATGTGCACAGAAGGTGCTCCATGCGTTCCGTATGTTCCCCACATAACCTGCACACGGGGGTCGTAGTTAAACCCATCTTCATGAGCATGTCGTTGGTTCCAAAGTGCCCAGTGAAGGCCCCAAGCAGGTAGCGGATCTGCCCGATATTTTTTGTTTAAAAATTAAGCTACTTTTAGACAAAGCTTAGGTTTAAATTGAGGTACTAATTAAGTAACCTTATAATTTTAACTAGGTAAAGAAAAAAAAAAAAGAGAGGAGGTAAAATGGCAAGCCAATGAATACTCATTTCTATTCTATTTCAATTTTTTATCATCATCATCATTCCAGTCGAAAGACAACCACTGCTGGACATAGGCCGACCCCAAGCGTCGCCACACCGATCGGTCCTGCGCGTTTCGCATCCACCGGACTCCCGCAGCCTTGATCAGGTCGTCGCTCCACCTAGAAGAAGGCCTTTCACTGCGAATTCCGGTACACGGGCGACCGCGTGACTCCAAAACGGCTCCAACAGCCAATCGTAATTTTTTATAAAATATTTTTTATTGCTTATTGCTTTTATAAGATTCAATTGATAAGTTATACAATACTAGGGGAAAACAAGAGAGCAATCTTTTAAGATAGGTACATACACCCACATTTGGCACTTCACGATCGGTGATTTGACGGTGTCGTAACTTTTGCTTCATTAACAACTAAAGCTCATGCATCTGGGTATACACGAACACCGCACTTTTATACATTCAGTATAATTTATTATAAAAACAACCAAACTTGTCATAAGTTTTAATCCTAAATAAGACTGAATTCTTTGGCAATTTTCTCAATCTTACTGATTTTAGCTTTACAACTCCGCCTGTTAACTGTCATACCCCGATTTCTGAACTGAGAATTCGAAGTTGACAACTTGTATAAATCTAGCATGAGAACGTGTCTTCACTTTAAATACTCAATTCAAAAACCAGGGGTTAATGACTTGTGACTATACCTACCTACTACCTACATATTGCTTGTTGATAACAGTGTATTATTCAACATTAACCCCTTAAAAAAAGATTGTTATTATTATAACAAACTGATTCTGATAAATGTAATACTTATGAGGAGGATGTGTGTGTTATCGCTATTTAAAATCAATCTGGATCGACAGCCCTTGCTGTGATGTGTGGAGCACCCACAATGGATCGTCCCTTTGATCTTAAAATGTTTGATATAACTGTAGGTATAGTCCTTGAAAAGAGCCAGCACCTTCCCATACCCATCTAGGGGTTATAGGACATTAAATGAAGTAAGTGATCCTATCCTATCCGGTGTCTTTGTTAGTTCATTTTTATCGTTTGTTTCTTTGCTTTGCTCGCATTGATAAATGAGATGCATAAGTTGCCAATTTAAAAAAAAAATATCACTTAGATAGTGCTCATTATAAGAAAGTACTGCTGCGTCCTGCTTGTTGACCTCGTTTATCTGTAATGCAATTTTCTGACCGCATCTCGCAAAGCGATGTATTTATTCTTTTTGCTGATGTTTGAAAGGTTTTCACAAACATGTCTCTGCAGACCAATGTACCATCCAAGATATATTGTCGTGAGTAAGTTTTCTTTTTTGAAATATAGGTTTCACTATTAGTTGTAATGTAATGACGTTTTACTGGTGTTTCTTGAACTAACGCTAGTAAAAACATGTTTTGCGCAACGTAAGAACCCAGAGAATAAAAATTTTCAAACGCGGCCAATCTTTTTTCAACTGATAAATTTTTGTAACATTTTTTTGAACAACTACATTTAAAATCTATAAATTGTTTAGGTTCAACTACCTTTTTTTTTGAATTAATATAAGATAAGTTCATGTATTTGCGTTTTTTTCTTTCTTCTCTCGATAACTATTAAAAATCCCTTAAAAATAAATTATGTAACCAAAATAGTGGTCAAGCGCGAGCTTATCTACAATTAAAAAACAAAAATCAATACAAAATCAAATTTAAGTCCTTTTTTTCTTTTTTATTTACACCTAAGAATTATTTTACAAATAAATACATAAGTAGAATTGAGAAAAGTCCCTGTCTAAACAAGAATCTCATAAACAGGCATTCATATCATCCACAGAGTAGATCATTATAGACTATAATAAGAATTTAATTTACAAAAATAACAATATGATTAAATACAATATTATGAAATTATATTATTGAAATAACATTATTAATTATGTTATTAAATAAAAATAATTTGAAACTATAATGCCGAAGTACAAGTCAAGTTATAAGGAAAAAAAAAACTCGTGTGTGTAATACACTGCAATCTGAGCTTAAAAGTACCTAATGAAATAAAAATCAGTATTATAATAAACTTCTTCAAAAAAAAAGAAGTTTTGATATGTTGTTTCCCTTGTTGTTTCAAAGATGGATAATTTTCCACTCAGTAATCGGCATTTCGTTAATTTGTGATTGTTTTGTTTGTTTGTTTTCATTTGGTAATGTCGAAACATATTACGCAAGTAAATTGTCTTTGGCCTCTCACCCACAGATAACTGTTTATTGCTCTCATCAAGCAATAGACAAAATTTGACAAACTTTTATAATTTTTTTGTTTTAAATACGAGGCTTTTGGCTAATTTGTGAATTTGGTGAATGCCACTCTTTATTTTGTATTGTGCGTTTAGTTTGTGCAGAATAAACAATTTTTCTTTCTTTCTTTTCTTTTCTTTCTTTCTTTTCTATATAGTTTTCATTACTGATATAGTACTTCGTTGCTTAATGGTTAATGTCACCAGATACAATTTTATCTTGATCATCTTCAAGTAGATTCGCGTTTCACATTACCTTGCTGCAAATCCAATAATTAGTCCTTTTGATAGAAGAGCGGCGCTTGAAGCGGTATGTGTGCTTTTTGTACAGAAGTAAAAAACATTACTCAGAATTGATTATTGCTTTACTTGAAATCTGAAACCAACAAAGTAACAAAATAATTTTTATTTAAATGTAATATTGCTGACACCTTGGCTGGACGTCCTTATGAAAGAAGACTGGTGCTTAAAATTATACTGACCGCTAGCTCTTCGTTGTACTTAGTTACTTAAAATCTAAAATACAGCCTTGTGTGTCTAGTTACACCCACACAGTTTACATACGGTTGTTTGGTTAGGAAAACAAAATTAAACCACTAAAAAAAACGCGAAAATAAAGACGCGACATATTAAAAGTATTTTATTAATTTTAAATTTTTATATACATTCTATGACTGATTATGTACTTCGGTGGTGCAAAATAATTATGAAATGTTATTTGCAAACAACAAAATTTTTAGAACCAATTCTGAAGTACATAGTTCTAAAGTGTAATGATGACCCGTGACTGTATATAATAATACTATTGGAAACTGCCACAAAATATAGTACATACATTTTAAATTTTAATATATTGTCCATTACTGACAAAGTATTTTAGTGGAGGATGGAAGTGCTCTTGATTACTAGATTTAATTATACCGTGATCGTGTACAATTAGTTTCGCCTTGCATTTTCTAACGCTGCATTGCCAATAGGTCGTTTTTTTGGCAGAAGTGCTATATCTCAATCGGTACGTGTGCTCATTGTACAGAATTAACTGCTTGCCTTGTCTCGAATTTATGTACTTGATATCTAAAACAAAGAAAGTATTACACTAATAGATTTTATTAATATTCAACGTGGCCCACATCTACGAACTCAAGTATGTTGAAAAAAGATCATGGCCGAACACATAAAAAATTGGAAACTGTTAAGAAAAAAAAAAGAAAGAAAGAAAAATGTTTTATTTGACTTGCACATGAGACCAAGACAGAAGAAAAAATAATCCAAAATATGTTTATCTCTTTTGGTGTACAATAAAGTATATTTTATTCTGTCGATTAACAAAGACTTAAGAAAATTTAATCATACCTTATGTTGCTTATAATACTTTATATTTTATTATAATACTATATAAATTAGAGATTTTTCTATTATAATTAGAGTTTGTTTCAGTTTTGTTAACCCTGAGGCTCATAGTAATTACTTTAATAATAATAGTTAAATTGAAAGTAGTTTTGACGTAAGTCATGTTATCTATGGTTTTTCTTTTTATTTCTGGTAATTTTAACTAACTGCCGCCCGCGACTCCACCCGCGTGGTATTAATACTTCACCCAATATCATTATAAATTGTACCCTATGTGTTATTCTGATGTATAACCTATATTTCTGTAAAGATTCATCAAAATCCGTTCAGTAGTTTTTGCGTGAAAGAACAACAAACATCCATCCATCCACACAAACTTTCACCTTTATAATAGTAATAATAGGATATACTTTTAAAAATTATCTAGTGATTATAGTTTACATTTTAGTTAAAACTTAGTCGATACACAAAACTTTCTGTGGCCTCCTATAATTGAAGGATATTTCTAATCATTACGTGATTCTCTTAAACATTGTATTTTCTTGTGTACATGTTTTGTTAAGGTGCGAGTTGGCAGCGAGACCGCGAAAATAAACAATAATCTTCAACAATATAAGTGACTTGAACGAGTAAAATCAACAACAGTTTGTGTGCCACAACTGCCGCGGTCTCGCCCCAGAGTACACCAGCAAAGACCGCGACGCGCGACCGACGCTTAATTCTTCGGTCACACGCTCGGGGTCGCATCGCGGTCGTGCGGTGAACTCGCACCTTTAGAGGTCCTAAATAAATTATTGTTAAGTTTTAAAATCAAGACAGCAGAATTTCAGGTAAAGTTAAGTTCTGTTATCCATCTCTAGTAAAAAATTGGATTTCTCGGTTCCAATGTAGATATGTTTTAAATTTTGACATATTGGCCATTAGGATCAATGAAAAATCGTGGTGGTGGATGGTTATGGGCTAGGTTACCAGATATAATGTTATCACAACTATCAACTAATATTTTTGCCTTGCAGTTTTTTCCCGATCTTCCTGAACATTGCCAATGGACAGTCCCTTTGGTAGAAGACTTGTGATTGAAATTATACGTGTACCCTCTATGTAGAACCAACTGCTTCTTTTTCGATGTATTTATGTACTTGATACCTGAAATATAAGATAAATTATTTCTGAGCAGGTAAACACAAAACCATCTTAGGTTTGACGACGGTAATAATGAAAGAATCACGTAGGTATGTGTTAATAATTTGTAAACTTCCAAAAAAATTCTACAAATTTTAAATTGTGATATGTTGTCCATCACTGATAATGTATTTGGGTGGGACATGGCAGTGTTGCTCTTTGTTACCACATACAATGTTACCATGATCATCTACAAGTATATTAGCCTTGCACTGTGATGCGCTGCAGCGCCAATAGTTAGATCTTTTCACTAAAGAGCGTTGCTTGAAGTGGTATGTGTGGTCTTTGTTCAGAAATAACTGCTTGCTTTTCCTAGAATATACGTACTGGAAACCTAAACCAAACAAAGTTACACAATAAAATCTTTTACAACACATTTCTTCGAAAACTGGCTCTTACATAACATACATTACGCCTGGATTCCCTGATGGATTAGGTAGGGGTGCACCTATAGTACACACAACTGACTCTTATAGTAGAATTAAGTCCAACATGGTCCAATTTCTATAGTCAAGGTTAGCGTAATTTTTAAATCGCAACATGCGCATACAGGAGCATGCCTTTTTAGGCCTTATAATCGTAGTATGGTGAATATTTAAATTGGGTTAACAAATTTGATATCATAATATATAAACTATTTATTTCAGAAATCAACATTTAGTTTTATTCTATATACAAAAAAACACAATTGTTTCTTATAATTTTAAAATGAAACTGTTTAGCAGCTCGAGAAAAAAATCTGCATCTCATAATGCATAATATGACTTGGCAATGACACACAATTATTTTGTAACAAAATATTAAGTATAATTTTTTTATTATGCGTCTTTATTATGTACCTAATAGATTTTAGTGAATTGAAATATATTATATACAAGTAGGTTTCTACGTACAAGTTATATACATGCGGGCATTTTGTCATTGCAGTCTCTCGGCTCCATAACGGCCTTGCTGTCGGCTCAGGCATATACAAAGAAAAAAAAAATACAATGACAAAGTTCACCCCGGCTGTAATGACAAAGTTTGCCTACTTGTTTCAAAATGTACCCATAATGAAACGGCTTAGATAAGAAAAAACAAAGAAACAGAGTTTAATGCGCCAGGTATGACGCATGATCACACACACATATAAAAATTTATCCATTGAAATAAAATTTATTCGTTTAATAAAAGTGAACGAGAATATCACTTTTGCTCGTGTAACTCTCTACCGCCAAACGCACGATAAAGAGTTTGCTTCGTTTAGTTCCAAAAATATATTAGCATATTTTGATATATTGACCAAAAGAATCTTTGATAAATTGTGGTGGTACATGGCTATGGTCTATGCTACCTGATATAATTTTATCATCACTACCAACTAATATTTTTGCCTTGCACTTTTTTCTTGATTTTCCTGAACATTGCCAATAAGCAGTCCCTTTAGTGGCAGACTGATGATGAAAATTATACGTGTACCCTCTGTGCAGAACTAACCGCTTGCCTTGCATTGTATGTATGTACTTGACATCTGAAATAAAGATTAAATAAAGATTAGATTATAAAGATTATATTAATATTCACATTATTAATTATTCTTTATACTCTGGCATGTTTCCATCAGCCTGGAATCAGGCACACACAATAACACTTCCCAAAATAAACAAAACTTCTTCTTTATCTCACTTCACGCCCATATTCATACTTCATTTCCTCTCTAAAGTTCTCGAGCACATCGTTCATAGGCACAGATTCCTCTCGTCTATTTCTCTTATCTGTCCTTTTCAATCTGGATTCCGTAGAGGTCACAGTACTGTAACTGCACTTCTGAAGGTCACTGACGACATCCGCTTGGCTATGGAGAATAAATCTCTCACCATGTTAGTCCTGTTTGACTTCAGTTGTGCGCTTAACTCAGTGGATTTCGACATTCTGCTGGGTGTCCTTCAATCTATTAACTTCTCTTCCCCTACATTAGCCTGGTTTGACTCTTATCTTCGGGGTCGCTCGCAGTGTGTTTGTCTTGAAGAGATGTTCTCTAATTGGTGCGATCTTACTGTTGGTGTTCCTCAGGGTGGCGTTCTTTCTTCTCTTCTTTTTTCTATCTTCATAAACACTGTTACCAAGGTTATCATTTCCAACGTCCATCTTTAATCAGACTATTTTCACATTACCGACACTTCTTGCTAGCAGATGTGGACTTGGCGATCGACGCCATGAATCGTGACCTGGAGAGTATGGGTAAATGGGCTAAATCCTATGGATTTCAAATCAACCCATCGAAGTACCAGGATATGATCATCGGCAGTCGATACTATCGCACTGCGCTTTACATATCCACTTTGACGCCTTTGTCTCATGACGGCTCGAACATTGCTTACAATGAAACTGCTAAGAACCTTGGTGTCTTAATAGACAGTAATCTTTCTTGGTGAGCTCAAGTAAATGAGGTAAGTCGTAAGGTGCACTTTTCCTTTCACTCGTTAAAATCCCTTCAAAGCTTCTTGCCCTTTAAAACTAAAATCTATCTAGCTTAAACTCTAATTTATTGCCGATCATCGATTACGCTGATGCCTGCTATCTGGATGCCACGGAGCTTCAGCGCTTGCAAAACCTATGCATACTTTTTGTTTTTGGTCTGAGGAAATACGACCATGTCTCTCAGTTCCGCAAGGATCTCAATTGGCTCCCTATTCGCCTTCGCAGGAACACCCGAGTATTATATCTCCTCTTCAACATCCTGTTTAACCCTACTTAACCTAAATATCTGCGCGATCACTTCTCCTTCACTCGCCCTGCCGATTTCCCGTGTAGATCCCACCATAAGCATCACCTAAACTTCCCATCCTATAACAAATTATAATAAAAATCATGAATCTTCTGATAAACTTCTATATACATATCAAAGTCCTCAATCGTCTATTAATAATGTCAATACCTTCTTTTCTACAATTGGAAGAGTATTAGCTCAACGCATTCCTTCAAATATTTCACCTTTCAATAACAATGGTGTAAACAGAGACACCTCCCCTTGCAACTCATTCGTACTACTCAAAACGGATATTATGGAAGTTAAGGCTGCTATCTTGAGTTTGAGGAGTCAATGCTCACCTGGATGGGACACTATCTCATCCAAGTTGTTGCAGAGTGTTGTAGATTTGGTGGCTCCAGTTATTGCTGATCTCATAAATCGTTGCTTTGATACAGGTGTCTTTCCAAAAGCACTAAAAAAATCAATTGTAAGCCCTATATATAAGGCGGGGGATACAGGCTGTGTCAACAACTATAGGCCCATCTCTATCCTTTCTTCACTCTCTAAAGTATTCGAGCGCACGATTAATTATAGATTAATAAAATTCTTAGAGTCAAATAAATTGCTTGCCGACACACAATATGGTTTTCGAGCACGCAAATCCACTCATGAGGCTGTTCACACTTTTACTGATTTTGTGGTAAAAAACATTGACAATCACAAAAAGTGTCTGACCATCTTTCTCGATCTCGCCAAGGCTTTCGACACAGTCTCTATCCCCACCCTAATTCGTAAATTAAATAATATGGGCATAAGGGGAAACGAATTGTTATTGATATCTGACTATTTATCGGATCGTACGCAGCAAGTAAAGATCGGTGACCACATGAGTAATGAACTTCCTATCGAGTATGGAGTTCCTCAGGGAAGTATTCTTGGCCCCACTTTGTTTCTATGCTATATAAATGAGCTATGTCAGCTTAATCTTCAAAACTGCAAAATAATATCTTATGCAGATGACACAACTCTTACTTTCACGGGCAATTCTTGGGAAGAAGTATATTCGTTAGCTCAAAAAGGTCTGAACACGGTCTGCCACTGGCTGGCTGCAAACTCACTCACACTTAACGCAGATAAAACAAAATACATACCTTTTGCAATAAGGAGCGCAGACACTTTCTTACAAGACAAGCCTCCCATTTATGTTCATCAGTGTTAATTTCCTCCTTTGAATCAATGTAGCTGCTCGACTATACAGCCAACACAAAGTATTCGTTACTTGGGTGTAATCATTGATAAAGGATTGTCCTTTGACGAACACATTCACAACTTATCTAAAAGAGTACGAAAACTTATTTACATTTTTAAACAGCTTCGGCATGTAGCAAGTGGTAAAACACAAAAAATGGTATACATTGCCCTTGTTCAATCTATCTTGATATATTGTGTAACAACTTAGGGAGGTGCCGTCAAAACTAAAATGTTGGAAATAGAAAGAGCCCAAAGGCTGATTCTGAAAGTTGGCCTTTCTAAACCACGACTCTACCCCACTGCCACACTATACCAGGAAGCTGAGGTTTTAACTGTCAGACAGCTTTACATCCTTTTTACTATTCTCCGGCAACATTCAGATCCACCCTCTTTTATTCTTTCTAAATTAACTACTAGGAGGCAGTACGACCCCCCCCCGGTGGGTTCCCGCATTGTCGAGGCGGGGGGGCTCAGTAACCGTGGCTTGGTCACCCACGGTGAAGCGAAGAGGAACCCGAGGAGGGGCCGCTCGTCAGGGCTTTTGCCGATTAAGCCGACGACGTAGCGGCCAACTGGTAGGTTGCGGTGCCGCTTGGGAACAGGCGACAACGCAACTGAGGCGGGCCGCGATGTCTTATGGAGATTTCCAGGTCCCATACGATGTCGCGGCTGAAGGTTGGAGGCCGCGGCGGGAGAGGAGTGCCGGTATTGCGGTGCGCCGCTCTCCCTACCTTCCGCGGCCCGGACGGGGTCGCCACCGTCTGATGGCGGACACGGTGGGGCCGCAGGGGAGGAGGAGTGTCGGTATTACGTTAGCCGCTCTCCCTATCCCCTGCGGCCGAACAATGGTAGGTGGCGGGGCCATTGACCTTGACCCGTCACAGGGGGACCAAGGGCGCCATAAACGGGGTCGTCTGGCGCCCATGTGCTGGTTGGTCCCTGGGGTGGTCACGGCGTACAGTGTGTTCTGGTGCGCCGGTGATGGGGGGTAATCCCCCGAGGAGGGTCCGGTGACGGACAGCCGCGGCGGGTTCGCGGTGAGTGCTAACGCGTGCCCGTGTTCCCGCCATAAGCGGCACAGGAGGACACCGTGGAGTTTTAGTGGGTTAGAGTCCCACATAACTGCACTATCTCCCCGTGGTAGTGCAGTATGCATGAGCATTTCTCCACGAAAAAAAAAAAAAAAAAAAAAAAAAAAGGAGGCAGTACGACGTATGTCGCACCATTAAATGTAAAACTGGCTTTGCCCAAAAATTTTTCACTTTCCGAGGACCCGAACTCTATAATAAATTAAATAAAGAATTAGGTATTTTCCATTACAATAAATCTAAATGTAAACTAATATTAACTAAGTGGCTGCTAAAGTTGGATTACACAAAAACAGAAGAACTGCTTGTCATAAAAACGTAAATAATGTATCCTACCAACACCATACCTACTTTTTGAACCCACTCAACATATAACTCATATAACTTCTCACCCTCAACACCACACACAAACACACACTCACACACACAAACACAAACTCACATATACACACACTGACACTCTCACTTCACATAATAAAACCTAACCATTAAGTGTTTGCACTTGTAACATAAAAAAAACGACTTTGCTAAGAATTATCTATCTATAGTAGTAGTTTTTGATGATATGTATAATTATTATTATTATCTTTTTTCCTGTAGGGGGGAGTCTCTGGTGTCCTGAAATACAGGTTACGGCTTAGCTCAGGCACCAGTCTCCCGCAAATAACTATGTGGCTATTATTTTTCCTTTTTTGAGTTTTTAGTTGATAAGTGTTATTTGTGGAAGAAAAATAAAGATTATTTTGATTTTGATTGATTTGATTGATTGATAGTACTAATTTCTATTCACACCCCTTCTCTGTTCATGCAGTGTGACTGTGGAACTCATTTCCATAAAATCTGTAGTAATTTCCTAATAATGACGGCTCAAATCTATAGAAATTAATGCAAACTAACCACGGATCAGCCGTTAGTTTACATACATACATTTCAAACATACCAGATCTGAATATTTAAAATTTACATAAAACAACCTAACCACATATTAAAAGACGATATTTTAAGTATATAAGTTTATTAGAATAAATAGTACCTACATAAAAATAATCACACATTGAATAAGCTCACATAAAAGGAAAAAATTAAAAGAAACTTAAAAATAATCTTGTCTTAATATCTTGTAACTTGGCAAAATTTATTGCAAAAAAGAACTCACTAGTGGAGGACATTAATGAAAATCGATAATAAGCTGTAACTGTTAATTCGATTGTCGTGCAATCGCCGATATGGGTTTATGATTCGAAATTGTAAACACAGAAAAACGCAAAATAAGGCTACCAGCTACCTAATAAAATCTTCACTAGACATTCTAGGAGCGCGAGGCAATTGATGGACACCCTAAAAACTAACATACGCGTCTTTTATTAATAGATTCTCATATATTGTCCGTTACTGATGAAGAATTTGGGTGGGGGATGGGTGTGCTCTTGCTTACCACAAATAACTTTACCATCATCATCTACGAATATTGTGGCCTTGCATTTTTGTGTGGTGCGGCTTGTACATCGCCAGTAAGCCGTTCCTTTAGTAGAAGAGTATTTACCGAAGAAGTATGTATATTCTTTGTAGAGAATCAACTGCTTACCTTGCTTCGATTTGATGATCTTGAAATCTGAAACGACACAAAGTCATTACTAAATTGAAAGATGGTTTATTTTAATATTGTAAGAATTATATCGAGCTTATTTTACTATTATTAAAAGATGCCAAAAGTTTCAATATTTTATTAGGATAAAAATACAAAAAACACTACAAACTAAAAATAATTTTCTTTTCTTATTCCTATGATGTACCTGGTATAACATTATTCTGCCTTTATTAGTAAGAGAGGTATTTTTTTGTAATTACAAAACATTGTGAAAACTACACAGATTTTAGAAAAATGTCATTGGCAAAAATAGGTTTTAGAAAAATACCCATGTTAAGTAAATAATCTTAATTATAACAATTCAAATTAAAAAGACAATGTTAAAAATATAAAATGACACCACGTATTATTATTATTATTATTTCATGTTTCATTCGAATGATATAGCAGTCAGGCATAACATTAAACCATAAATTTTACTACTAACATTTTTATGATAACTTCTGATATACTCTCCATTTAGGACATGAAACTGAGGAGGGGTATGGCTGTGGTGATCGTCACTGGCTATAACTTTATGGTCACTGTCCATCACTAGTTTCGCCTTGCACTCTTTGCTCCGACTTGAAGTACATGCCCAGTGGTCTGTGCCTTTAGTTGGAACGTGTCGCCGATGAGAAAACGTGTAGTCTTTGTACAGGAGTATCGGCTTGCCTTTCAAGGATGTTATGTACTTGTATTCTGAAATGAGACATACAAAATTAAAAATCATAATTACTTCCTAAATTCAGATTGGGCAAAACTTAAGGCACATTTACACGGTACATATTGCTTTAATTTTTTTTTTAACAAAACAACCAAATTCGAAAGTTTTAACATAGTATGTGAACATCATTATAAATTATCACGTGAACTATTTTGATAGGTCCACGAAATATTAACAACTTTTTATATTAGGAGTAGACGTGAGATTCTGGTAAAGATATTGAAAAAAAACTATCCAAAATAATAATAATATTTTATTTCAACTAAACTATAAAGTTACTTCTGAATTGCCAGCAAAAAAAAATGGAGTTAGTTGCAAGCGTCAGTAGATCTGTATGGAGTAGAACGTGCAAGAAACTCCACGGACAGTCGTTGTTATATAGTAGTTAGTCTGTATTTGAAGTTTCAATATATTTTTTTCAAAACCATACTTATTCTAACTACATACATATTTACATATAAACTAGAACAAAATTCACTTAAGCGTCCAAGTTC
Source organism: Anorthoa munda (assembly GCA_945859665.1). Classification (NCBI taxonomy): domain Eukaryota; kingdom Metazoa; phylum Arthropoda; class Insecta; order Lepidoptera; family Noctuidae; genus Anorthoa; species Anorthoa munda. The sequence continues at coordinate 8,107,779 of OX243901.1, forward strand.
TCCTCCACGTCGCTGTCATTTGGAAAAGTGCCCAGAAAACTGGCAGAATTGCCACGTTGAATAGCAATGCTGTTTTCTTAGGCCAAATAATCCAGTCCTAGGGTTACGCAAAGTCCGGGGTGGGGTCGTCTTGGCGGTGTCTCTAGACATCGCCAATGCCTTTAATACCCTGCCCTGGAGTAGCATCAGGGAAGCACTCTGATATCACCGGATGCCGCCCTACCTCTGTCGTGTGGTTGAGGCCTATTTGACAGACAGGGCCGTCATCTACCCCGGTCACCAGGAAGTGTGGAACGTGGAGTGGGGTGGAGTGGTGGCGAGAGATGTCGTGCGGTGTCCCACAGGGATCAGTCTTGGGGCCGCATCTGTGGGACATCGGGTACGACTGGGTGCTGCGCGCCGACCTTCCTAGTGGCGTCAGTGTAATTTACTACGCTGACGACACGCTGGTCCTGGCGAAAGGGAAGTCACACCAGGCGGCGGCTGAATTAGCGACACGCGGGGTTGCGACAGTCGTTGAGAGGATCCGGCAATTGGGACTCGAGGTGGCCTTGCACAAGTCCGAGGCCATGTGTTTTCATGGTCCTCGGAACGCGCCACCGCCGGATTCCCAAATAACGGTAGGAAGAGTTCACATCGGCGTCGGGTCGACAATGAAGTACCTGGGACTCGTCCTCGACAGCCGGTGGAATTTCGAGGAGCATTTCCGACGTTTGGCTCCCAGACTGGAGCGGGCGGGGGCTGCCCTCAAGCGGCTGCTGTCCCAATCTAGGGGGTCCAAACGCCTCCTGCCGCAGGCAATACGCGGGGGCCGTGCGGTCCATGGCCCTTTACGGCGCACCGGTGGGGGCGCGTTCCCTGAGGCGGCGACCAGCCCGCTCGTTGAACGCGTCCCAAAGAATCATGGCCATCCGGCTGGTCCCCGGTCGCACGGTCTCCGGTGAGTTGGCGAGCCTCCTTGCCGGATTGCCGCCATGGGATCTGGAGGCAAAAGTCCTCACGCAAATTTGGGAGTGGTGTGAGGAGGCGAAACGCCGGGGCGAAACTCCGCTGCCACGACAAACCGCGGCTCGGCGGACAGAGCTCCGGCAGGATCTCATGGCGATATGGAGAGAGCGACTGTCGCAACCCATTGCTGGGCACGCCACAATTGCGGTGATAAGGCCCCTCTTTGAGGAGTGGCTTGAGAGGCGCCACGGCGTCCTCACCTTCCGCCTGACACAGGTCCTCACCGGACATGGCTGTTTTGGGAGGTTCCTGTTCAGGATAAGGCGGGGGAAACGCCCGGGTGTCATCATTGTGTAGATCGCCCGGAGGACACGGTGGAGCATACGGTGGAGATCTGCCCCGCTTGGGTGGAGCACCGCCGTGTCCTCGTGGAGGCGATCAGCGGTGGTGACCTCTCGCGTCCGGCCCTGGTTCAGGCCATGGTAAGGAGCGAGAGAGCATGGGAAGCTGTCACCTAGGGCCGATGCCTGTCTGGGTCGCGAATAAATTTGAAAAAGAGTTACCGCGGCCCTGGCTCAAAGCAACTGAAGAAACACGGGTGGGTTTTAGTCAGTAAAAGTCTGACACGCCCTTCCGCTTCACCCAGAGCGGGAGAAGTCATTGGATGATTTCGCACACCAAAAAAAAAAAGGGTTTCGCATAGTCCCCCCCGGTGGGTTCCCGCATTGTCGAGGCGGGGGGGCTCGGTAACCGTGGCTTGGTCACCCACGGTGAAGCGAAGAGGAACCCGAGGAGGGGCCGCTCGTCAGGGCTTTTGCCGATAAGCCGACGACGTAGCGGCCAACATGTAGGTTGCGGTGCTGCCTGGGCAACATCGCAACTGAGGCGGGCCGTGATGTCGTATGGGGTCTCCCAAACCCATACGATATCACGGCTGAGGGTTGGAGGCCGCGGCGGGAGAGGAGTGCCGGTATTGCGGTGCGCCGCTCTCCCTACCTTCCGCGGCCTGGACGGGGTCGCCACCGTCTGATGGCGGACGCGGTGGGGCCGCAGGGGAAGAGGAGTGTCGGTATAGCGTTGGCCGCTCTCCCTATCGTCTGCGGCCGAAACATGGTAGGTGGCGGGGCCATTGACCTTGACCCGTCACAAGGGGACCAAGGGTGCCATACACGGGGTCGTCTGGCACCATGTACTGGTTTGGTCCCTGGGGTGATCACGGCGCACAGTGTGTTCTGGTGCGCCGGTGATGGGGGGTAATCCCCAGAGGAGGGTCCGGTGACGGACAGCCGCGGCGGGTTCGCGGTGAGTGCTAACGCGTACCCGTGTTCCCGCCATAAGCGGCACAGGAGGACACCGTGGAGTTTTAGTGGGTTAGAGTCCCACATAACTGCGCTATCTCCCCGTGGTAGCGCAGTATGCATGAGCATTTCTCCACGCAAAAAAAAAAAAAAAAAAAAGGGGTGGAATTCTTTCTTAGTGCTCACCTACACTACCAAAAGAACCTACGTGCCAACTTTCATGATTGAAGCTTCAGCCGTTTGAGCTGTGCGTTGATAGTCAGTGAGTGAGTCAGTCAGTCAGTCAGTCAGTAACTTTCTTCTTTTATATGTTTAGATTTTTTATACACTATAGGCCCGCGCTTGACCACTGTGGGCGCAGCGGAAAAAAGGCAGATAGGTAGGTACTTACAGGTGCAGGAATGGAGCTTTGGTTAAGAGTGTCCTTCGATAGTTTTAGCAGTGGAGTTTTCACTACAGTTGAATGCTGGTAAGCCACCCACAGAGTCTGTTTTTCACACACAACACTTTTACTTGAGTTTTCTTTGAGAGCGGGAGCAACGGGCGCGCATACGCGTTTCCGGAGTTGCGACTTTTTTCCAACTGATGAGCGGAATGACCGGATGACCGGAACTAGGAAGTAGGAATGGGAGAGCGCGGGAGTTAAAGGATTGATCCTCGCGTATTAGATTGAATGATGTGAAAAGAATGAAGTGTTGCTATTGTAATAATTTTGAATGCGTGAGTAAGTGTTTATAATATTTAATTTCTATTTTTTAATGTGGCGCAGACAACTCTCCCGGCCTAGAGGTTTCCTCTAAATAATTTAAGAATTAAGATATTTAAGAGAGAGAAAGAGTAATTAAAAAAAAAAAAGATAGCGAGTAGATAATATTAAGTTTATTGCGAAGGTAACGGACAAATCCGAACTACTGGCCTTATATAGGAACCAGTCGCGGTCTTTACTTTAACAGTTCTTACAAATTTGTCTTTTCCAGGATAAACCACATCTACAATCCCTAGAGGCCAATTAAGAGGATGAGAGTGATTGTCTTTAATTACGACAATAGTACCCAATTCGATAGGTTTTGAGGGAGAGTTCCATTTTTCTCTTTCTTGCAAAGAAGTAAGATATTCTTTATTCCAGCGTTGCCAAAATGAATGCGTTATTTTATTGAGTAATTGATAGCGTGATAAGCGATTTACATTGATGTCGGTAACATCTTCCGCGGGTAAGAATTTGAGCGGGGTTATGTTTAAAAAATGATTAGGCGTTAATGCGGTAATATCGGAAGGATCCGAGTTTAAGACACATAGAGGTCGACTATTTAGCAAATTTTCAATTTGAATAAGCACTGTACTAAATTCTTCGTAAGTGAGTATTTGAGAACCTATGACTTTGTAAAGATGAGTTTTGACACAACGAACACTTATTTCGCTGAGTCCGTTAAAATGCGGGCCATAAGGCGGACTATGTTTAAATTGTACGCGATGCTCAGACAATAACTGTTGACTAATATAATTAATATGCGATTTGGACTGTATAAGAGAGTAAATTTCGTTGAGTTTACGTTTTGCTCCAATAAAATTGGTACCTCCATCACTATATATTAGCGAAACAGGACCTCTGCGAGATATAAAGCGCTTAAAAGCGGCGAGAAATAAGTCAGAACTAAGATCAGAAACAAGTTCCAAGTGTAATGCTTTAGTCGTTAAACATACAAATAGACAGATATAAGCCTTTTGGCTTTTGATTCCACGTTTGCGAATATGAGTTATGAAAAAAGGACCAGCGTAGTCAACAGCGGTGTGAACAAATGGTTTCACTTCTGAAACTCGAAAAGCCGGCAGATCACCCATTGGAGGGTAAGTATTTTTTGGATTGAGTCTAAAACACTTATTACATTTGTGAACCATTTGTCTAACTATGTTTCTAGCGGAAATTATCCAAAATTTTTGTCTTATCATAGATAATAAAAGAGCGGGACCGGTATGAAGGTTAACGATATGATAATAATCAATTATGAGGTTAGTTACGCGATCTTTTTGCGGTAGTAATATCGGATGCTTTTGTCCGTAATCTAGTTGAGAGTGAGTTAATCTTCCACCTACTCGTACGACAGTAGTCGAGTCGATAAATGGATTAAGCTTTAAGAGTTTTTTATTTATTGGTTTTTTTAATTTTAAGTTGACCATATCTTCCGAAAAGTGTAAATTTTGGACATATTTTATGAGATATATTTCAGCGGTATCTAAATCTGAGACTGTTATAGATCCATTAGATTTAAGACGTTTAGAAAAGCGTAGAATAAATACTACGACGCGAAGTAATTTTGAGTAACTAGAAACGCGATCAATTAATTCTTGAATAGGACGAGTAGTTTCAGGTTGAATGACCTTAGCGGATAGAGTAGTAGTTTTAATTTCCATGAATTCCGAATTACTAGAATCAATTTTAAATGTTTTAATAGGCCATTGACATACAGGAGATGAGAACCAATGAGGAGCGTTAAACCAAATATCTAGTTTTGAGAGTAATTTAGGCGTTATAGGGCGGGAAACAATATCAGCGGGGTTCTCTTGTCCATTAATATGAAACCAATGTTTAGCGGCTAATTTAGAATTTATTTCAGTTATCCGATTTGCGACAAATGTGTGAAATTTATATGCGGGTGAGTGTATCCACGTTAGTGTTACTGTTGAGTCAGAGAATGCGTAAATATTGTCAATTTGACAGCGTTTCCTTAGAGTATCTTTTACAGCGGTGAGAAGATTAGCTAACAAGAGTGCAGCGCAGAGTTCCAGGCGAGCCAGCGGCATTTTATTGAGTGAAGCGACGCGTGATTTTGAGGTGAGTAGAGTAACAGATCCGTGATCTTTATTATTTGCGCTAACCCTTAAATATACGGCTGCACCATAGCAGCGCTCACTAGCGTCTGCGAAACCGAGGAGTGTCACGTGAGCATCCGAAGTTATACCTACATGACGCGGGATTTTAATTTGTTCGAGATAAGCGAGTTCTTTGTGGAATTGATTCCACTTATTTTCAATATGCGTAGGTGCTGGGCTATCCCAGTCAAGTTCATGTTTCCAACATTCTTGAACGAGTAACTTCATGAATGCTGTTACAGGAGCGATAAGACCTAAAGGGTCGAACAGGCGGGTCAGTGCCCACTCAACCCGATTAGACTCAACCCGAAGAATAATACCAGAAGTTTTACTACCATTTGTACAGTCAGGCAAAGTGTTATTTAGTCCTAAATAACTTATTAATTTATTATGCATAGAATATTTTGTTATGATACTTAATTTATCTATGCTTTATAAAGATAACCTCTACCTCGCTTAAACCAGTTTTATGGAAACAATAGACGAAGCGGTTCATATCTATTGCTCGAACTTTTTTTTTGTATAAATGCAATTATGTAGGGTGCCGGTATGATAAGAAAGTAAAGTGTGTATGGTTAGTTTGTCATTCACAATGTCAGGTGAAGGGCCTTCTCAGGGCAGAGTGCGTAAAAATTATGCATTAATTTCCAATCAACGTGGCCAAAGTTTATTATTACACGTCGGTCATGTTCCGACAAACACCTAAAAACTTTGATCTTTTAATTGTGTTGTTCCTACCTAGTCCTGTATTCTTTAAGATACCTAATGTTTATTTTTTAAAGATAATTTAGTAAATCATATTTTCTTTATATTTGGGAACCTATTTGTTAACCTAATAATTATAATCACTTATCTAATAATACCACCGTGCCATTAACTATAAGATTGTAATGATAATTAACAATAATCTACTAAGTACAAAGCGTATACTATATTAAAAAGCATAAGTATTTACTTGTTTAATTATTCATCTATTTATCCAAACATTATTTAAATTTTATATTCTCTGTGGTGCAAGTGTTAAATCAACACTTTTCTGCCTGACTGTACATCGACGTTTTTACGCATAAAAAAACAGAACTTTGCAGGTATTATTCTTCGGGTTGAGTCTAATCGGGTTGAGTGGGCACTGACCCACAGGCGGGTCAGTGCCCACTCAACCCGATTAGACTCAACCCGAAGAATAATACCAGAAGTTTTACTACCATTTGTACAGTCAGGCAAAGTGTTATTTAGTCCTAAATAACTTATTAATTTATTATGCATAGAATATTTTGTTATGATACTTAATTTATCTATGCTTTATAAAGATAACCTCTACCTCGCTTAAACCAGTTTTATGGAAACAATAGACGAAGCGGTTCATATCTATTGCTCGAACTTTTTTTTTGTATAAATGCAATTATGTAGGGTGCCGGTATGATAAGAAAGTAAAGTGTGTATGGTTAGTTTGTCATTCACAATGTCAGGTGAAGGGCCTTCTCAGGGCAGAGTGCGTAAAAATTATGCATTAATTTCCAATCAACGTGGCCAAAGTTTATTATTACACGTCGGTCATGTTCCGACAAACACCTAAAAACTTTGATCTTTTAATTGTGTTGTTCCTACCTAGTCCTGTATTCTTTAAGATACCTAATGTTTATTTTTTAAAGATAATTTAGTAAATCATATTTTCTTTATATTTGGGAACCTATTTGTTAACCTAATAATTATAATCACTTATCTAATAATACCACCGTGCCATTAACTATAAGATTGTAATGATAATTAACAATAATCTACTAAGTACAAAGCGTATACTATATTAAAAAGCATAAGTATTTACTTGTTTAATTATTCATCTATTTATCCAAACATTATTTAAATTTTATATTCTCTGTGGTGCAAGTGTTAAATCAACACTTTTCTGCCTGACTGTACATCGACGTTTTTACGCATAAAAAAACAGAACTTTGCAGGTATTATTCTTCGGGTTGAGTCTAATCGGGTTGAGTGGGCACTGACCCACAGGCGGGTCAGTGCCCACTCAACCCGATTAGACTCAACCCGAAGAATAATACCAGAAGTTTTACTACCATTTGTACAGTCAGGCAAAGTGTTATTTAGTCCTAAATAACTTATTAATTTATTATGCATAGAATATTTTGTTATGATACTTAATTTATCTATGCTTTATAAAGATAACCTCTACCTCGCTTAAACCAGTTTTATGGAAACAATAGACGAAGCGGTTCATATCTATTGCTCGAACTTTTTTTTTGTATAAATGCAATTATGTAGGGTGCCGGTATGATAAGAAAGTAAAGTGTGTATGGTTAGTTTGTCATTCACAATGTCAGGTGAAGGGCCTTCTCAGGGCAGAGTGCGTAAAAATTATGCATTAATTTCCAATCAACGTGGCCAAAGTTTATTATTACACGTCGGTCATGTTCCGACAAACACCTAAAAACTTTGATCTTTTAATTGTGTTGTTCCTACCTAGTCCTGTATTCTTTAAGATACCTAATGTTTATTTTTTAAAGATAATTTAGTAAATCATATTTTCTTTATATTTGGGAACCTATTTGTTAACCTAATAATTATAATCACTTATCTAATAATACCACCGTGCCATTAACTATAAGATTGTAATGATAATTAACAATAATCTACTAAGTACAAAGCGTATACTATATTAAAAAGCATAAGTATTTACTTGTTTAATTATTCATCTATTTATCCAAACATTATTTAAATTTTATATTCTCTGTGGTGCAAGTGTTAAATCAACACTTTTCTGCCTGACTGTACATCGACGTTTTTACGCATAAAAAAACAGAACTTTGCAGGTATTATTCTTCGGGTTGAGTCTAATCGGGTTGAGTGGGCACTGACCCGAACAGGCGAGCGGTTGCGGAGAGAATTGTGCGTTTTGTGCATTTGAGAGAAATAGCGTTAATTTTTAATTGAAAGGTGTCTTCTACAGGATTCCACTGCATACCTACAATTTTCACGTTTGAGTTAGCGTCTGTGTCGAAATTAATATTTTGCGGATTTTTATGCGAAGCGGGGATTTTATCCATTAATTTAGAACTATTTGAGACCCATTTTATAAGATTGAAGCCTCCGGACTTAAATATAGCGACCATTTCGCGGTGAGTTTTTTCGGCTTTATCAACGCCATCTATCGAACATATATAATCGTCCATATACATATGGTTTTCAGCCTCGTATGCGGCTAGTGGGTACTGATATTTACTTTCAGCAGCAAGTTGGCGAATCACCCTCATAGCCAAGTATGGCGAACTTGAAACACCAAAGGAAACTCTATTGAATTCGTAAGTTTCTATTTTACTAGCATTATCGAACCTATATAAAATGCGTTGAAAGGCGTGATGTTTTGAGTCGAGTTTTAATTGAAAATACATCTTCTCAATGTCAGCTGCTACAGCGATGGAGAACATGCGTAAATTTATGAGTAAGTCAAATATGTTACTTTGTAAATTAGGCCCAATATATAAAATGTCATTTAGAGATTTACCAGATGAAGTTTTACAACTAGCATCAAGAACTATGCGTATTTTAGACGACTGTTTATCGGGGCGATAAACAGCATGATGCGGAATATAATAGTGCGGAATTTCAAGAGAAGGATTATCAACTTTTGACAGATATCCTTGATCTATGTAGTCTTGAATAGTGGCGTTATAATTTTTACGAATATCAGGATGCGAATCTAATTTCTTTCTAAATTAATGAGACGTCGGTGAGCAATAGCGTGAGAATTTCCTAATTCAGAATATGGAGTTTTAAACGGTAACTGTACAGTATATCTGCCAGTTTCATCGCGTGATTGCGTAGCGTTAAAGATAAGGTCACAGGCCTGATCATCAGGGCTCATGTGAACTTTATCAGGGACGTTTTCTAATTCCCAAAAGCGTTGAGTGAGAGTTTCAAGTGAGTTAGATGCGGTAGCGCAGAAAAAAGATTTATTATTATAGGTTTTATTATTTTTAAAGATAGGAGTGCGAGTATTTAAGCTGTTGTTACAATCTGCCCTACCCATGGCAATGTAACCTAGTGTAGTCTGTACAGCGACGACCGATGAGCCGGGTAATGTAACCTTTCCACTGCCCAATAGGAACGGGAATAACTCGTTGCCAATTAGACAATCGATCTCAGCCGGTAAATGGAATGCATCATCAGCCATAAGTTAGGGGGGGGGGGGGGGTTAGGGTAAGTTGCGCAAATGAATTAATTTTGACGTATCTATAGGTAGACTAGGTAAGCCGTCGGTAATATTTTCTATTACGCGAGCATGAATAATATACGAGCAGCGTGAATCAAAGCGGGAAAATATTTTAAATGTCGTAAATCCAATAGAAGACACTTTAGATTGGCCTATACCAAGAATGGTTGAGTTATCAGGATTAATGACTAAATTAAGGCGTTCACAACACGATTTTGTGATAAAATTACTCATTGAACCTGTATCTAGAAACACGCGAATCTTATTTGAATAATTATTTGTATAAACGTATACAGAAGCAGTAGGTAACAAAACTGTAGTACTATAATTATCAATATTACAAGTAGAAGCGGTCATTGATAACGCGAGATCATTTAAATTTTGGCGCGCAAACTTATCAGCGGCGGCGGCGCCCGACGGAACGTTCGACTCGATCGCGGCAGGCAGAGCGGTAGAGAGGGGAGCGGCGCGGGGCGCGGCGCTTGCGGGCGGTGGCGGCACGGACGAGACAAGTGGCGCGGGCTGCGTGTTTTTACACCGATGCGATGGTTCAGCGGCTGTGCGTTAGGTTCGACTTCCGATCGCGGGGACATCTGTTTGGTTTTGAAATTATTATGAAAGTTTTCTATATGTAAGAGTGTGTGATGTTTGCGTTGACATTTGGAACAAGTATTTATTGATTTACAGAATTTAGTATCGTGAAATCCTAGGCAATTACGACAGAAACGATGTTTATTTACTAATTCAAATCTAGCACGCGGGTCTTGATTAACAAAATATGAACATTTATATAGAGGATGCGAGTTAGGATCATTACAGATTTTACATGAGCGTATTTGTATTGCGGGTGAATGAGTATTTGCGACGAATGCTTGAGTTGGTTTAGAGTTTGATGTTTTATTATTATAATAATTATTTGAGGAGCGTTGAGTAAAGAAAGGTTTTGTATTTGAGCTAGGATTGCGGAGCGTTTGTATTTTACTTTGTTCCTTAAGAAATTTAGAAAGATGATCGAATGTAGGTATTTGAATGTGTCTATGCGATTGCTCGAACAAGTTCACTACCTCCTTATCGAGTTTAGTAAGTGCGACGTGGGTAATAATAAAATCTGAGAGATCGTCAATATTTAAACGGCGTAAAGCGGCTTCTGCTGAGTAAAATTGTTCGAGAAATGTATCAATAGATTGATTTGGTTTATAGTTAATTATTTGTTGTACGTAAATAGAAGCTTGTACTCGAATATCTTGGTATTTTTCTAATAGAGAATTCCAAATTATAAGATAATTATTAGCGGTAGGTGTAATACCTGAACAAACGGTTAATGCTTTGCCGGACAAAGAACCTATTAAATATTGAACTTTTTCGGCGTCTGAGAGATGCAGATTATCATGGATTAGACTTCTAAAATTCTCGTAAAATGGCGACCAATTATATGGTGAACCATCAAACGAAACTAACTTGAGAGGTGGTAACTTGCGGTTTAACAAATCATATTTATGAGAATTATCTGGAGTGTTTTGATTAGAATTATTTTGTGTGAGCGTGGATGCTGTATGTTTTACGTAACAATACAGTTCGTCAAAAGATTGTAAGGCGGCGTAGTTCGGTTTTGTGGATGGATCATTTTCTAATCGAGCCATAACACACGAGTCCGTATGAAATTTGATCGTATAATATCTACCGATTGAATGCGTGCTAGAAATTGGGATTGAAATGTTGGATCGGAAACCTTTAGGCTAAGATCGTATATATTCTGCATAATCTGGTATAGATTCTCCATCTTAGCTTCGAGAAAATAAAGTTTTGAATCAACCTCGTGTTCATCGTCACTGGCTGTCTTCTTTTTTGGTTGTCTTGTTGACGCCATTTTGAGAGTAGGTATCTAGTAAAAATATTACGTGCGTGGATGCGTTAAATGTTTTTAAATGCGGGGGATTAAGCGTAAAATATATATGCGGATATCAAAATATGAATACACAAATAATTAAATAGCGAAAAGAGTGTGCGTTGGATGCGATTAAGCGAGTTTGTTTGCGGATGCGGCGCACTTGGCGATTTACACGAAATGCGACAATGGCTGCCGTAATTTCGAAATAATAATTGAGTGAGGAAGCGTTTGCGTATTGTGTGTGGTTAGATGAGTGATTGAGAGAGTTTATTATGTTTTTTTTATTCGGCGAGAGGGACCAGGACTTGTGGGCGCAGCGGAAAAAAGGCAGATAGGTAGGTACTTACAGGTGCAGGAATGGAGCTTTGGTTAAGAGTGTCCTTCGATAGTTTTAGCAGTGGAGTTTTCACTACAGTTGAATGCTGGTAAGCCACCCACAGAGTCTGTTTTTCACACACAACACTTTTACTTGAGTTTTCTTTGAGAGCGGGAGCAACGGGCGCGCATACGCGTTTCCGGAGTTGCGACTTTTTTCCAACTGATGAGCGGAATGACCGGATGACCGGAACTAGGAAGTAGGAATGGGAGTGCGCGGGAGTTAAAGGATTGGTCCTCGCGTATTAGATTGAATGATGTGAAAAGAATGAAGTGTTGCTATTGTAATAATTTTGAATGCGTGAGTAAGTGTTTATAATATTTAATTTCTATTTTTTAATGTGGCGCAGACAACCACTATCTCACCTGATGGTAAGCGATGATGTGGTCGACGGTGAATCACGCTTGCCTAGAAAAAACCTATTCACTCTTGACTTAAAGACCCCTTAATACCACTGGTATTTGTTTCAACTCATATTATTTTTTTATTCCGAACAGATACCACTCTTTAAATAATGAAATTTAATGTGCGAACGATTACTAATTACTTTGATAATAGTAATAATCACTCATAATAATTATGAACATTTACATTATTGTTGATAATGGTACAGTCACCTAAGTCAAACCTAATCAAATTGAAGGCAAATACCCATTTTTGGCCATGAAATGCCCAACAATTATCTTTTGTTACAAAAAAAAACATTTTGTTTTATGTTTATTAATCGCGATATTCATTTATGCAAACAAGATTGCAACATTTTTGCACAAAAAAGTACCGAAAAGATAAAATGTAATAAGGTTAATCCAGAAATCATTGGTTTGTGGATAAAATAAAAAGTGTTGCCAATTACTTATTTCTTACAAAATATAATAGATTCTCTTTTCCTCCATAGAGCAACACGGACCACCGGCGGACCGGAGGGGAGTAGCCATAGCGTTTTTTCCCGATACAAAATTGTCTGTCATTTTTTGCGGGGGGAAATCTGCTCTACCCACACTTTCTCAAATTCTCACACAAAAATAATAGTCTGTTACTACGAAACTCACACATAAAAATTAAAAAATACACTAACAATTTCATACTCACATAGATGCATTCTGTGTCATGACAGTATAATTAGATGACGCAACTACACTGACATGATGCTGTCAGACGTGGTTGTAATTACTGTCGATACGCATTATCGATAAATTCAAGAACTCGGTTAGGGATATTAGGTTTAAAAAGTGATACAAAGGTAGATATTATTATAAAGATTGACTTTATTTATTATGTACTACAATAATTAACATCTATCAAATAAACTTAATGTTTAGATCATTTTAAAAACCAGTGATAGTTGTATCTATCACTGGTTTTTAAAATGGATCAGTTTTGTATAAATATGACGAATACATTTTTGTGGGTCTGCTTTTTTCATTAAGAACGAAATTCTTGTATCGGTATATTTTTCCATTACTAACCTTGCCAGCTCCAAATTATGATTTGTAAAATCATTTTCGTGTAAATGATAACTGATGGAGGAAAACAAGTCTTTGCCAATAAACTTTTTTAAGGCATGTGTCACGATTTCATGTGTGGTACAAGATCGTGTAGGTTTATTGTCGTCACTTAAACGTCGTCTTATTTCAAAGTAGTAAGGACAAGTACAGTGTGGCGTTAGAGTTGTTTTGGTGCCCTCGACTAATCTCCTTCTATTGTTCGCCAACATATGAAAGTCAGAGGTCTTAAAATGATTTGAGCAAATGACACTATTTCTTGTGGGAATCCAGGTTAGTCTATTATTACAAAATTTCTTCCAAGTATTCCTTAAATTTGGATCTTTAGGAAACCTGCAATAAATAAATAAATAAAAAAATCGGCCAAGTGCGAGTCGGAGTCGCGCACGAAGGGTTCCGTACCATTATATCGGGAAGGGCTGCAGACATTGAGTCAATTTTTATTCTGCAAAAACGAGCCATCAGAGCGATATACAATCTTCGCCGGCGCGATTCTCTAAGGGAACTGTTTAAGAACATTAACATCATGACGGTACCTTGTCAATATATTTATGAAAACATCATGTATGTTAGAAAGAATTTACATCTTTTTAGTAAATACGGTGACAGACATAATTATGTTACTAGAAATAGGGACCAACTAATTCAACCAGGTTTCAGGCTGGCTAAAGTAGCATCATCTTTTATGGGGTACTGTATAAAATGTTACAATAAAATTCCTCCCCACATTCTACAACTAAATGAGACGAAATTTAAGACTTGTATAAAACGCACACTATGTAGGCAAGCATATTATAAGTTGGGGGATTACATCGCTGATAAAAATGCTTGGCTCAATGCTGGTCCTGCTCCGCAGCCACTAGGGCGCAAGAACAATTAGTGATGGGCAGAAAAGTATCGAAGTATTGTTGGACATGCTGAAGACTGTATGCAAATTTTTGTATTGTATAAACTCAATTTCTTTTAGTATTATATAATTGCACAGCACATGTGTGAGTACTATGTTCTGACTGTAGATAAATCTACCATTCACTGTACCTATATGTCGTTCGTTGACTTCTGTGTGCCCTGGCAGTTGAGTGTGTCATGCTCTCTCTAATTTCTCTCTGATGGTGGCACATGTGTTGGATCATTCGGTTCCCTTCATGATGGTTGAGCTGAGTGGTGCCGATCCATGCGTCATGTTCGTGAACGGGCGCCATCAGTTGGGATTGGTCATAACTTAGCTGTCTCGGCCTGTTAAAGTGCTTTTTTTTAATTATTTGTTACTCTAGACGCTTTTACGTACACGTCTTTTTACATCGTTCTCACATATATGTATTTTTTCAACAAGAATGATGTAACCAAAAACTTGTAATTAAAACTGATGGAAAAGAGTGTCCGGGGAGTTTCTTGCAAATTCTTCTCCATTGAGACCTACAGACGCTTGCGAATTTGCAACTAGAGTCATCTTTTTATTAATTTTTTGTTTGACAATTCAAAAGTACTTCTAAAGTTTAATTGAAATAAATACCTTGATTTTGATTTTGATTATCGCAAAAAACGGCAAAAAAACACGTTTGTTGTATGGGAGCCCCACTTAAATATTTATTTTTTTCTGTTTTTAGTATTTGTTGTTATAGCGGCAACAGAAATACATCATCTGTGAAAATTTCAACTGTAACTATCACGGTTCATGAGTTCACGGTTGATGATGCCTGGTGACAGACAGACAGACGGACCGCGAAGTCTCAGTAATAGGGTCCCGTTTTTACCCTTAACGAGTATTAACACATTTTATTAAAATTACTTAGTGTGAACTTCAAATATAATGTTTTTTAGGGTTCCGTACCCAAAGGATAAAAACGGGACCCTATTACTGAGACTTCGCGGTATTGTATTATTTTTAATTTAACGCTATTTTATTATACAACTAAATATAATAAAATAAATCTTACGTATAATATTTTTATAAATCAGAAAACTTAATCTCAAAATTGTCTCTGTATGGATAAAGACTCCTTTGGTTTTGCCATTTTTATCGATAACTATTTACAAACAAACCGGTAACAACACTATCGCTCGGTGACAGCGAAAACTCGGACACAGACTCGGATCAGTCGCTCGACCGATCCGCATATTGTATGAGGGCGAGCGGCCTGTGTTGGTAAACAAATCCGAAACGTCACGACCAATAATATTGTAATTTTTAAGTTTTATAGAAGTAAATCGTAATAATGTGATTAAAAATTACTTACATATGAAAGGTAACGCCATCTTTCTGTAAATTTGACGTGGCAGATCTCTTTTTGCAGCAAAAAACAGAACAATTCGGCATTTTTTTAAAACGTCAATTCAGTCGCGCAACTAGATTTAGTCTACTGCGCAGTGCTGCTGCAACTAGTTTTATTGTACGCATAGGACCGCGTGGACTTGTACTTTGACAGAGGGGAACGCCTACGTATGGCTACTCCCCTCCGGTCCGCCGGTGGTCCGTGTTGCTCTATGCTTTTCCTCAATCGATTTTTATGATGTATTTATTTTGATGCCAATATTATTCGTTTCTTTTTCGATAATTGTTATGATAATTAAACAAGCGAGTTTCTACTTGATTTACCACAAATTCTTTAGATCATAACAAAAACGATACTGCACAATTTAACTGTCATTCTTACCTGTTCTTCATAAGTAGGTATTTTGAAGAACAGATAAGAATGACAATTCAAAATAGAATTAAAAACCTAAAAGAAACAAAATAATAATCTTTAATAATAAAGTATTTTTACTGACTGTACATTATATCTTTGAACTTATTTTGGTATGCGTTTAAACAATAGTATCCTATCGGAATAGAAAATAAATATGAATTGAAACAAGTAACAGTTGTATTAGTTATTAGAACGGCATAAATCCAGTTAGGGACGTAAAGCTGTACAGACAAATTGATAGACAATTGAGTAACTTTTTGGTGTACAATAAATTAAATTATTATATTTTATTGATTTCTAGGTTGAATTTACCGACATAGCGTTTAATAAAGCTTAACATAGTGTCCATTGGAAATAACAAATTGTGGAGGGCAGTGATCGTGCTCCATCCTGGTCGATCTTAAAACCCTCTGTTCAGGATTTGCCTCATTGGTGGTGATCAGCCTGGCTCTGCAGGTTTTCCCGGCAGTACAAGTCCAAAGAAGAGTCGATTTACTTTGTACTCGACAGTAAAACGAATAACCATTCAAAATAGCAATTTGTTTCCCGTTAGGCTTGAATACAAATTTCACTGTAAAAATGTAGAAAAAGTTAGGCTGGTCTTTTAATACGCACCTTCAAAACGCCATAAGTTTGTTCTTCAAACACACTATCTCACTTTATAAGTTGAAAGAAAAGCAAATACTTTTATATAAGTTCAGTTATTTTTTAGTTTTTATTGTGTATTTTTATATATTTTATCAAACGACATTAAACATACAATCCATTAGAGATTTAAACTTTATAATTAAAGGTATTTATTATTACTAAACAATTCAGTTAGTCAAATAACATCAGTTTATCATTACTCTACAGTATTCTGTTTATTCCTACAACCCCCACTTATCTCAAAGAACGCTTTAAGTTCCTTCATGACACACATTCTAGACACTTGAGATCATCGGAGACTTTGAAACTTTTGATGCCTGCTCATTCCACTAAGTTTTACGACAAATCGTTTACAGTCCAGGCTGTGCGATTGTGGAATGAGTTGCCGTTGTCAGTTAGACAAGCCCAGTCACTGGTTTCTTTTAAATACCTGGTTAAAACCATTTCCTTTCTCTCTAACGATTTTCTATTCAGATCTAATCTCTGTCATCATTATTTAGACCTGTTTCTTTTTTTTTTCTCTCTCTCTTTCTATAAATTTCATGTCATATTGCGTATGTATGTTTATATATAGGTTTACGTATAGTATTTATTATAGTATTATAATCTTGTATATATTTATGTTTTAATCTAATAGCAGTAGGTACACCGCAGACTACCCCCTTTTTTAGGGTTCCGAAATCAACAAGGAACCCTTATAGTTTCGCTCTGTCCGTCCGCAGCATAGCTCAGAGAATCTAAGTACTAGAAAGCTATAATTTGGCATGTATATACATATTAATAATTCCGACAAAGTGGTAACATAAAATCATGAAAAATATTTTTTTTTCGGGTACCTCCCATAGACGTAAAGTGGAGATGAATTTTTTTTTCTCATCTATCCCATGGTGTGGGGTATCGTTGGAAAGGCCATTCAAAAATATTATGGGTTTGTTACAACCATTTTTCGATTCAGAGATTCGTTTGCGTAAAATTAAGCTTTAAGTTGCAAATTTATGTTAGAGTCAAGTGTCCCCCCCCCCTCCCCAACCAGCGAAATGGTTGCTCTTGGCTATGTGAAAAAATTCACGGCAGTAGTAAATATAACGAAATTAAAAGGAAAATTACAAATGCCATTGAAAAATTACTTGAATAAAGTTGATGGCTGTGTAAAACAGAGTAAATATAATGCTTACAAACCATGTAAAAATATACAAAAATGAAATCATAACAGGCTTTACAAGTTTACGAGTAATAGTCGACCAACTTATAAAATGTACTTGGAACAGTAAAAATTTTGTACAAATGCCATTGAAAAATTACTAAAATAAAGTTGATAGCTGTGTAAAACAGAGTAAATATAATGCTTACGAACTATGTAAAAATATACAAAAATGAAATCATAACAGGCTTTACAAGTTTACGAGTAATAGTCGACCAACTTATAAAATGTACTTGGCACAGTAAAATTTTTGTACAAATGCCATTGAAAAATTACTTACATATCGTTGTTAGCTGTGTAAAACATATAGTAAATATATGCTTATAAACCATATAAAAATATACAAAAATAAAATCATAACATCCTTAATAATAATGATTTCTAAATTAATAAATAAATAACGCATTGGAGTGGCCGGAGTTGTTGGCAGTACCAGAACGTAGTACATACGGCGCATGCGCGCGGTGGAGTCTATTTTGTGTTAGTGCAGAAGTATTTTCGACGTTTTGTAATTAAAACATAAAAGTAAAGTCAAATTAGATTCGATTTCCAAGCAAATTACTTATTTTCTTTTGTCGATATCCTTCTATAAAGTTAATATTCGACCCGATTTCATCACTAATTGAGTAGCGTAAAACTTTCCAGATTGAAATAGTGAATACCGTAGATTAGAGGATTCACCTCCAATCTGCGGTATTAGAGGAGATTAGAGGTGAATACATACGATTTTTTTCTAATTCCGAAAGAGAAATAAACAAGGAGCGTGCACGAAAGGATCCAGTACCGAACTATACCATTCCCCGTGGCTCTAACGCGCGCTCGTATCGGCTTCTTTCGCAATTCGCGATGGTACTCAAAGAGATAATATTTTTCTAACTTCAGTTGCGAAGTTGGATTTTATAACTCCTTCTTCAGTTACCAGTTAGTTCTTATTTAGTTTAAGTCAAGAGTGAATAGATTACATCTAGGCAAGCGTGCTTCACCGTAGACCACACCATCGCTTACCATCAGGCGAGATAGTGGTCAAACGCGAGAATATAGATTAAAAAATCCTATGTGGGCCCGTTTTTAGACTTTGTGAGCCGCTGAAACCGTTCTAATGTTCATATAACAACAACAAAACCCTCTTTTTAGTCCGCATTATTATGCAACTTCGGAACCCTATTACTGCGCGTGGCCCGACACGCACTTGGCCGGTTTATTATTATTCTGTTTCTTCAGTCCATCCTAAGGTTGTCTGGTAGATATCGCGTCAGCGATAAGACCGCCTTTGTACCCGTATAAATAAGTTTTTCTTGTAAATATGTATAATTTTATGGTGTACAATAAAGTATATTCTATTCTATTCTATCAGTTTTTCGTAAAATAATTTTGTCTTGTCGTTGGGCCAATAAATCTCAAATTTTAGAATAAAGTCCATTAGTGATCACAAAGGTAGGGGCTGCATGCGTATGGTTCTACTTAACAGATGTTATTTCGCGCTTCACGGGTGTGATGTGATTATTAATGAACAACCTTGCTGAACAGTCTCTTCCGATGAAGCAATTCCAGCTGTTCTTATAACCGAATCTATGTTTACAAAAGAAGGTTTATCTAAGAGGCATCTCATCGAGACAACACTGTCTCTTGTAGTGTATAAGCACTAACATAGTTCATAAGCTACATTGTTACTAACATTTTAGTATAAAAGTACTAACATAGACGTTATATTAATATTAACATCCTTTAAATAAGTGTAATTGTCTGTGCAGACTCTCTGTTGCCTGAAGAATAAATAAATTATTATCTCCTTTATTAACTTTATACTTTGTGAAACCAAACAATTTTTTTTTGACAGATAGCAAATTTGGGAGGTGGATGATTGTGCTCCAATTTAGCTTTGAGCAGCGCCCGATCATCACCGTTGGAAAATGTCAACTGAGCCTTGCAGGGAGGTCCATTGGAACAGCTCCAGACGTTATGGCGCTGACGTCGCCAGTGGCAATAGAATGAGTATCCATTTACAATAGGAAGCTCTTTTCCGTTATTTTTCGTTGCCCATTTCACTGAAAAATGCAAAAAAGTTGAGTTAGGACTGGTAAAATATGTGTGTTTAGACAGCAAGACGGTAGCGGGGATGTCTCAATCATTATCCTCTTGAGTACCTGTCTAGAAAATTTGGTTTCCTGAAACAATTGATTTTTCTACTGTATCTGCTAATTAGCTCTCAAGGGATTATCAAGTTCTTTGACATTTGGACACCGTATCAATTTCACTGAAAAGTAAAAAACATATTAAATTATCCTTTTCTTTTTTCTCTGGTTGGACTTGTGGCATACACTAAAATTAATATAAATAAATGAAGTCAGCACTTTCAATGTTTACATCTATTCATTATTAGATCGCAAGCAGCGCTGTTCAGACGTCCCACGGTCCCATTGAGTGTGCTGTCTTCTTACTGATAAACCTGGTTGTTTTATTATAAAATCCAAACCTTAACAAGTGTTATTAGTGAACACCACATTGGCGACGAGTGTAAGCGCAGTAAGTAAAGTGATTAAAGCAAATAGTGCCCCACTTAAAAAAAAAAAACTGGACAGCAACATAAATATTATTTTAATGAATGAGTTTTGAAAAAAAAATTGATAAAATGAGTGGTAATTTGTAGTAATGGTAATATTTGTGAAATTTAGTAGAATGTTTATTTTTATAATTATCTGCCTATCTATGAGCGATCTGCGTCGGCGATAAGCTGAGGGATGTGCTGCTTAGATCGATAAAATCATTACTTCACTCATTTAAATAAACCAAACCGTGTTCCGAAATGTGGTTATGAAATTCAAATAAATTCTACATTTCGACAGCAATGAAAACTCAAACTCGGTTCAATCCGGTTGACCAAATCCGTTTGCAAATATAGCGATAAAGCGTTGCTAACGTATATAGGTAGTTATAAAACGATCCATCGCTCTCAACATTAATCACCAATAAACAAAGCAAAACTATATATTTTCAAAACTGTCTATTTTTCAAAACGATAAATTTCTCAACCATCATTTGGTATTTACGAAACGAAACCAAAGATGTTGTCACAACGCTATAAATCCCCGCAAACTATAACATACTTGAAGTTGTCAAAGTAGTTGGTTGAAGTGAATAAGCCAGATAAAGCGTTTTGACGCGTGCGAGTAGGAGAGCTATACTCTTCGGGCTGGATGATTAGTTGAATTTAACAATGCGAAAATGTAGCTTATTCGTATGTAAGTAAGAACGATATTATTATTATGTAAAATTTCGTTTTGAACTTTGACTTTGTCGCATACTTTGCGAGGGTAACCTGCGACACATTTGTTTCGAATTTCGATTTACTATCTCGATTTGTACTAGCAATCACAGAAATGCAATATTAATAGCATGACGTGGAATCCAGCCAGCCCTAAGCCTGGTAAAGTACGAAAGGAAGTTCCTCGTATACTAGTACGAAGGGAAGTTCATCGTATACTTTAATTATCGTCTGATAAACGTGTTCAAGTTTATCCGTAGGGTAGCACATTAAACTTTTAGAAATAGATAGTTGCCAAAATAGATAGTTTTGTCAAAGGTTGACCAACGATCAACGGTTTCGTTACGTTTTTGAAAAAACGATAACGACAAATAAATTCAATTCTATCAAAAGATATTATTGGACCAAACATAAAAGTTCCAAACATGGTCGAAAAAGAAAAGATGTCAATTCTGTCGGAAGACATTATTGGATCTAAAACAATCTAAAATAAAAGTTCCATAAGTTTAATCATGGTCGAAAAAATGATGTCAATTATGTCGAAAGACATTATTGGATCTAAAATGAAAGTTCCAATGATTTAACTGTGGTCGAAATAAATGATGTAAATCATATCAAAAATTCCAATAGTTTAATCATGGTCGAAAAGATGATGTCAATTATGTCGAAAGACATTATTGGATCTAAAATGAAAGTTCCAATGATTTAACTGTGGTCGAAAATAAATGATATCAATCATATCAAAAGATATTATTGGATCTAAAATAAATTGTTCCAACGATGAATCGTTAATTGATGCCAAATGATATCAATCATATCAAAAGATATTATTGGATCTAAAATAAATTGTTCCAACGATGAATCGTTAATTGATGCCAATTTATTGAAACAAATTATTATTGGGTCAAAACAAAATGTCACTTCGATAACTTAGAAGCTATGTGATGCCTAACTAGGTATTACCTTGTTGTTAAAACTAAATAGATATCATGTAATTGATGCCAATTTATCGAAACAAATTATTATTGGGTCAAAACAAAATGTCACTTCGATAACTTTGAAGCTATGTGATGCCTAACTAGGTATTACCTTGTTGATAAAACTACTTAGATATCATGCAATTTGTAAAGGTTAAATAATAATCAAATCAAATGCATTTTTCACTGACTAGTCTACTCAAAGAAAAAAAATATATTCCATCAACAAAAAATTAACCGTTTCCTGAGGTGACAGACTGGGACTTGAGTTAGCTGGCAGTCTGGCACTTAACAGGTACTTAAGGGACTTTTTGTGTGGCTTGCTAGCTAGTTTGTTTATTTATTTATAAACATTCCTACGTGAACAAAGCCGCACTGAGCTCTTGTATGAGTAGAGCACAATCAGTTCAAAGTAAAATAAACTCGATTGTTAATTTTATAATTATTAGCATTTTGATTGTATAAAAATGAAATCAATAATGCAAGAAATCTATTCGAATGGAGCTAATGCAACATGCACTAGAACATTAAGTTTTATCAATCTCAATGTAAGTAGAAAATGACATTAAATATCAGTGAGTGTCAACTAACCTGAATCCAAATAAAAATACAAGTTGTCCTACTCAATACACGTCTAATTGAAAAATTAGCTGTTATTATGTTCAAAACGCTACGTCTAAGCTGTATGATTGACATATCCTCTAATGTAGGTCGCGCTCAAAGTACAAATATGCGAGCCTACTTATAATTTGATTACAGCACAGCAAAAGCAAACACTAGAGTCAGCAAAACGTAATCGGAGTCCAAATACAACAAGTACCTACTTGCCGTAATAAAATTGATACATGAACTAGAGGTATAAGGCCTCTCTTGTCAATGTGGCAATAAAATCACAAACGTGATACCTAACGGTTTCTGCCGTACAATGTAGAGATACTTTGGCACTTAAAACTTAGTGCAGTAAACTGCGCCTGAGTTAACGCAAAGATTATGCTGAGTAACCTATGCCTAGTACAATGAATGCGAACAGAATAAAAGGTGTTTTCTAATGTTATTATAAGAAACACTACAAAACAAGGGCCATTAAAAAAAAAGGCCCAACCTCTTGTCAAATGACAAGATAATGAAATCTTAAATAAGAAGCTAATAAGGTCCACTTTTCTAGAATATATTTTCCAAGTCAATGACTATGCAATCGATTATAAACTTGCATGTGCAAGGCTTATTAGCTGCACAAATAAGACAATAAAACTGGCTCTAAATGATTAGTGGCAAAAAAGAATATTTTGGGTAAAAGCTGCCATTTCACTTAATGTACTAGAAAAGGTTTTGGTCAGAATGCCACTGAAAATAAATAAATTTCCAAATTCATAAATGTTTATCTAGAGATTTCTATTTTCAAAACAGTTCTATCAATTTGGTTCAAGGAATAAAGCTGCCATTTCCGTTAATGTACTAAAACAAGATTTTGGCCTGAATTCCATAGAAAATAAAAAAAATCCAATTAAACAAATTTCAATCTAGAGATCTCTATTTTCAAAACAATTTTTCAGCCTCATAGTTGAGTCCCAATTACTGGAATCAAAGGTAAAAACAAAATACGAGCTACAGACATTCATCATGGAACCTGTAAATAAAACCATAAGATTGGGTTTCTCCAAAGATGCTTGTCTTAAAGCCTGATGATGATATTTTTATAATTTGGACAAGCACATAGCCTTAGATAAATTATAATACTAAGGTAGTGTTGCTAAGAAAACCAACATATGACCATCACATCACATCATCAGCCTATTAATGTTCCCACTGCTGGGACACAGGCCTCCTCTCTGTGAGAGGGAATGGGCCGTTATCCACCACGCGGGCCCAGTGCGGGTTGGTGGATGTCACATGTCTTCGAATTTTTGGTTCTAGGACATGCCGGTTTCCTCACGATGTTTTCCTTCACCGTTTTGAGTGCAGTGGTGATGAAATAATTTACACAAAGTAAAGCGCCTGCCTGGGCTCGAACCCACGACCTACAACTTGTAAGTCACGGCCGATACCACTGGGCCACCACTGCTCTCCAACATATGACCATCACTCCTAAATTCGGTAAAGCATTATGTTTCTATAAAGTAAATATCAAAAACGCTTTTCATCACGTTTTAATCAAAAATAGTTAAGAAGTTAATTGGCACTCTGTGTTTTACCGACACAAAAAAAAACATTATTGCTTGGCGAAGGAGTTGTAAAACTTTATAAAAAACATATTTGTCTTTAAAATATGTAATAAATATGATGAAAAAAAATAATTTGGAAACGCGCGCGTCAGGTACTGCGATTGATCGAATCCAAGTTTTGCATCACTTGACTGGCGTTTAATTGTGATGCGTTGATAATAATTAAACACAAACGCTTAAGTAATTGGAAACTATTAAAGTAATCTAGTTTTCTGGATCACAACTATAAAATCAATTTATAGTTTTGAAACTAAAATATGGTGTCTTTATAATGACATGACTCAAAAGTTGAATTGTACCCAAGTAGTTGCTGACAACAATTCTGTTACTTTAGTGACTGTACTTATTCAATTCAACAAACAGAAACAATTCATTTCATTCATTTAGAAATAGTTTGACAGTGTACTGTCATGCAGATTTAAAACGAGACGTTATTCTTGAAAAAAAAAAAGAATTCTGAAACTGATTCCTTAGGCCATATGAACAAAGACCTAGTTTAATAAGGAGTCCAGATTGTTTAAATATGAAACATGTTTTATGGTCATAAGAACTACTAATGTAAAATCTAAATATTTAGCACAAGATTGAAACTATGAAATTTCTAGACAAAACACAATAATAGTGTAATTAAATATATTTCAAAAGCCGTAAATCGTAAAAGTATAACATCTAACAACGGCAGATAATTCTGTTATTAGTTATTAAAATACATGCTGTATCAAACGAGGCATAGATTTTTTCAATAATGGCTTCAGTAAAAAAGAAAAAAAAAACAGGCATTTTTGAACGAGTCAGCCATCAGTCAATACGAAAAGCAGACTGGAATGATAATTAGCGAATGAAAACCACCTCAGATATTAATCTACGAGCCAAAATGGTTCTCAAAAAATCTATATGATTTAATCATCAGACATAAACCTACATGGTTCTCAATTCTCATATAATTTGACCATTTTATTAATCATTATGGATTCTAAAAGGGACTGTGACCTCTGAGTTTGTTTCGGTGTTTCTTCTCAGAGTAGTCTGCTAGGAAATACCGGCCTCATCTAGTAAAAATAAAAAATAAAATGGTCGTCCAAAAGCTTGATAAAAAATAAAAAGAACTGTAGGCCTTAGAGGCCGTAGGATTGTCGATCAAGAAGTGATGCTTCGAAGACTTTAAATAAAACGCTGTATTGCTAAAACCATATGATATCTGTAAATTTAGTGTAAATTAAAATGTTATGCTAATACTTGATAGCTGGATATTTCTATAATGAAAATAAGGTTATAAACCTACTTTAAACTAACCGAATGTTTTAATACATTATAAACATAGCAATTTGTGCCTGAAACGCAATTAAATTCTAAATGCTAAATATTGTAAATTGTACTTTAAGTCTTAATTATTGTCTTCATGCAAAATAATGTAATTGTACTTGAAAACTAATTAATATTATAAAAAGGAAGAGATGTGGCATACACTAAAATTAATATAAATAAATGAAGTCAGCACTTTCAATGTTTACATCTATTCATTATTAGATCGCAAGCAGCGCTGTTCAGACGTCCCACGGTCCCATTGAGTGTGCTGTCTTCTTACTGATAAACCTGGTTGTTTTATTATAAAATCCAAACCTTAACAAGTGTTATTAGTGAACACCACAGGACTCAAGCTCAAAGGGTTCCAAACTACCCATAGTATATTATGTGTTTTTAATATCCAATTTACACTTAGTTCAAATAAAAGTCTTCGTTATATAGACTTGAGTGCTTACGGAGATAAAATGCGGCGAAAATATTACGTCAAAGTATCCCTCTCTTGTGTGAACCAGCCTGTAGCAGACCGCTCCAACCGCACGCGATTTTTCTCGATTTTCGGCAGCTCTTATCCAGCTGCTACCAGCCAATATACGAAGATCGTCGCTACATCTCGCCCGAGGTCACCCAATTTTGTGTTTACAAATTCGTGGTCTCCACTCAAGGACACGTCTAACCCAACGATCATGATTTATAGTAGGAACCATAGCATAAAAATATTCTATGCAGTGTCAAAAAATATATTGAGCCAGCAAGATGATAGCGAGGCATCATGTACAGTCAAAAGTTAAAAGTGCAGTCGCACTTTCCCAAAAGTAAAGTGCCAATAATTTATTGCCACAACCGATTTCATCAATGGTATAAATCTGGAGCCTGATTTATTAAATCTCGAGCTTTTTCAGCTAAACAGCAAA
Source organism: Anorthoa munda (assembly GCA_945859665.1). Lineage (NCBI taxonomy): Eukaryota > Metazoa > Arthropoda > Insecta > Lepidoptera > Noctuidae > Anorthoa > Anorthoa munda. The sequence continues at coordinate 8,134,100 of OX243901.1, forward strand.
CAAAAAAATCCCTTCTGAACAAAAAAATTAAGCAACAAAATAAAGAACTAAAAGAAAAAATCTTTTGGTTTAGCATTTTGAGTTGCCGCCAAACAGCATGCAAATGAATTACGAAAAAGTTACCTTTTCACGTCTTAACTACTGAAAGTATTTGGATGAAACTTAGCACATGGGTAGAATATGTCCTGGGTTAGGCTAAAAACACTTTTTATCACGGAAGAACATGGACGAAGTCACTGGCAGAAGCTAGTTTATGATATTAGTTTCTGGGATGTAGGTATGTTTGAAAGTTTAATTATTAATCACATCTTAACAGTTCAATGGATTTGGATGACATTTTAAACACGGATAAACCGTGGCCTAGATTAGGAAGGTGAAATTGCTGTGAAAAGCTAGTTAAGAATATTTCAAAACTTTGTCAACCAAATGTTAACTACGCCGCCCACTAGAAAGCTGAAAGCAGAATTGCAACTGGCGTATGCTCATTGTGATTTCATATGGTATTGATCACAGAACTTGCGCTTTAAATGATCTATAAAAAATAAAGAAATTCATAGAAAAAGATATAATTTTAGTTTTGCATATTACATACAAGACATACATACACACATAAACCCTTTTTTTTGAGCTGACTATGATCTTCACATACTCCTTTTCCTTGCCCACTACCTACAGTTTGATAAAAATTCCGTTTTTTACTATAAAGTTAGGAGGTGCATGAGTGTGTTCCAATTTCGCTTTGACCAGGACCCTTGTCTCATCATTAGTAATGAATAGCTGAGCTTTGCAGGACCGTCCTGAAGAGCATCTCCAAATGTTTGCAGATCGGAATCGAGCGTGACAGTAGAATGTATAGCCATTTGCAATAACAAGCTCTTTGCCGTTCTGTTTCTTTACAAACGTGACTGGAAAATAAATAATAAGTGTAGAACAAAACTTCTCTAAGCACATCACAAAAATATTTCGCAATATGGCAAAAAAAGTTGCCAGTTAGCACACTGTTAGCGAGGTTTCAACGTTCGTTCATGTAAGTAAGGCAAACTGCTTTACAGAAGTTAAATTGGTTTACAGAAATAAATAGACAAATGAATTGATTAATCATATAATTTTATACAAATTAAATAAAGCTAAACATAAAAACGAATTAATTATACGATCATATAATTATTTTAAAAAAGTCTAATAAAATGGACATCGTGCCAGAGATTACGGAAAACCTGTGCCGAGTGTCCGCCCCTATGTTTTCCTTTTATCATTTATAGTTGTCAATTTGTACACTGGACCTCTGTTGACAGCGCAATTTTGAGCATATTTTGAGGGTTCTAGTGCTTTTAGAGATAATGTATCAGCAAAAAGGAAAACATAGAGGCACAGAATATATTTTTATTTTACAGTTAATGGAATATCATTTAAATTGGGCCATTATTGAAGGAGGAACTAGGAGAGAGCCCAATCCCGAATTATGACTTTTTACTTAAGAAATTCATTCAGATGTCTGCGACCGCATTTCCTCTTAAACACACACATCAGACACGTACCTGCGCGTCAGTGTTCAGTCACGTCAAGAAATATAGTTTAGTAGCGATCGTAGGACACCGGCCACACACGTCAATCAAGTCATAAGTGTCACGACCGGTGCGTCTCAGTCATGCACATACAATCATAGACTAATCGACGACATGAAAGTGACGTGACTGATGTGTGTAGGAACCTTTACAACGATGAAAAACAAGTGCTGACATTCCAAGCCGTTACATAGTAAGAACCATAATTATAACACTGAACCGGTACCCAACATACGATTTCACAAAGTGCGACTTTGGCTAATAAACTCGGTAATAGCCTGTTACAGCTTGACATAACATCCTTTAGACATGACAAAATGTGGAGGAGGATGAGTGTGTTCCAACTTAGCTATTATTAGGTGTCTTCTATCATCATTAGTGATTATCAGCGAATCTTTGCAGGTTCGACCAGAAGAGCAGCTCCAGTTATTAGATGAACGGTTTCGATAGTGACAGTAGAATGTATAGCCATTTACAATGGCAAGCTCTTTGCCGTTTGTTTTCTTTACAAATGTCACTGGAAAATAAAGAAAAGTTTATGTTAAGTATGTATCTAGTGTATAGTATTACTTTTTGTAAATTGCTGTGCAATTTATTTGTCATTAATTTCATATTGAAGAAGGAAACCTTTTGCGCCGACCCCAAGTTACATGGTAGGCTGGTCTTACAAATAAAACGCATCAGATGGGTTAAAAAATATATTGTTATGCGTACACATCTGAATATATTGATTGGTATATTTCGAAAAATCAAAAACTATATACAATATCAGTGTCAGTATTAAAGTTAAAGCTAAAAGAATAATATATGTAGAAATAAATAAGAAATGGAATTCCTCTTTGGCTATAATTTGGACTAGATAGAACAACTGGTTTTATGAAACTTCTACGACACCATGACTAGATAATGTAGGTTATGAACATTTACATGTTTATTTACAATATTATTTATTATTATAGAAAACCTAAAGATACTGTCTACTACACATATTATTTACTGTTCTTCGTCCCTCGTATCAGCAAAAACATATACACATATGAGAATAATACTTTTTTATATTTGACAGTTTGCAAGATAGTTCAGAGGATATTGAAGTGTCGCCACTTACTGCATACTGATCTCAAGAATTTCTCAGTAATTGTGTCATGACTTCTTTGGTTCTTACTTACTAATAAGCTATTAACATATATTTTGTTTGTAATTTTATATTGATTTGAATGGATTTGTATCTGAATTTAAATATTTGTTAATATTTGAATCTGAATAACCTCCTATTACATGCGACTTCAACATTATTTTATGTATTTATAGTTGTTATATTTTTGTTATATAGTATGGATGAGTATAAATGTGAACAAGACTAAGGTAATGGTGTTTGAAAGAAAGAAGAAGGGGCGCTCGGTTAGCGCAGTGGTTGAGCGATTGACTGCTGCACTGCGGGTCGCGCAGATTCCCGCACGGAACAAATATTTGTAGGGCCTAAAGATAGTCGTTCCGGCTCTGGGTGTTTGTGTAAGTGAACATATGTGTTTGTAAACATACCCACGATACAGCAGAAATGACTAGTATGGGGCAAAGATTAAAAAAAATTACAACACGATTTGTATCGCAGAGAGAAGAGAAGAGTGCGGAACAAGTGAACGAGTTTGTATAATTTGGAAAGTATGTTCACAACGGATGGAAAGATTGAAGTGGATGTGGAAAGGAGAGTGAATGCAGGAAATAAAGTGAATGGTGCTCTACATGCGGTTTGTGACCAGCCAGTCGATGTCTAAAGAGGATCGACTTACTGTTTACAACATCGCTTTGACAAAGTAACAAAAAATTAAAAGAGTATGCTAAGATGGTTTGGCCATGTTGAGAGGATAAATGAAAGATGACTTACAAAAGCTTTTTACAAGGCAGTCGTAAATGGAAACGCCGTGAGGGGACGCCCTAGAAAGAACCCTATTGGTGATGTTCTTCCGAAAGGCCAGGTGCGCAGTAATCATAATCGGTCTGCGAGTATGACTAGATATATACAAAAGTAGTATGTAAGGGTCGTAACAGGTGGCGTTCTGTAGTTTCTGCCCACGCCAATGGGAAGCGCCATGAATTTATGTTTGTATGTATGTGGTCATTTTCAGAATAGACATTCTTCACTCAAACTTAAAATTGTGCTGAAAATAACCGAAAACGGAGTGCCCTGGAAGCAGCTTGTCAGTGACTCCGTCAAGACATTCGAAGATAGCAATGAAAAATTCAAGTACGAAGAAGAAAGACTAGGGTTGATTGAGGGATGGGTCAAATGAGAGTACAACTAGATGATCAAATTGAGTCACTAAAGTTATGGATGACAAGGGCGAAAAAATTAGACTCAAACTGAGTGATGTAAATAATTATACTGATCTCTTCAGTTCTGAGAGTATGACGAACTAGAGTAATAAGTTCTAGATAGCTACTACTACTTCTGACTAAAAATAAATACACAATTTATTTAACAGCATAAGTTACTCTGTACTTAGACCACGTTTTCACCTGCAACCAGCTCGCGTGCAAGTTGCATTACATTGCGGGCTACCGAGGTATAATATGATCAATCACTCGATCGTGCCCCGTAATGAAATTAAACTTTCATGGGAGTTGCTTGAGGAAACGCAACCTTAGAGCTGACATTCACACTGATCCATAATTTTGTTTTCGTTTTTTTTATATATTGTTTAAAATAAGAAGTTGGTATACGTAGATATTTTTACCTATAACACTAGTTGATTATGTACCCTGAATATGGGTAAAATAGAAGCTCACGAGTGCTGTTCTACACTCTTTTATAAACTTAAATTTCATGAATGCGAAGCGTTTAAAATTAGTAGTTTTAGAGCTACAAGACTTGACATAGACAACCAAAAACTTAAGCCTATTTCCAAGCAAGCAGACAAAAAGATATGCCATTTGCTGCGATCTTTATAGTTTTCTTCTTTTTCCAAAGCTCCAATACTACTAATTCCATACGGCCTAAAAATCTTAACTACCAGATTACAATTTAACATAGAACCCATTACTGATGCAGTACTCTGAGGGTGCATGCTTATGTTCCAGTTTCGCTGATAGCACGATACGGTTCGATGGCTTAACGTGATTTGTGATCTCCATCCTAGCATGACAGGTCCCTCCATAGGTACAGTTCCAGATTTTGGTAGACTTTTTCAAGCTCTGCTTACGACAGTAGAATGTATGGCCGCTGACTAACGCCACTTCTTTGCCGCTGAGTCGCTTCACGAATTTTACTGTAATTTTTTTTTTTGTGTTATTTGTGTTTTTTTTTATTGGGGAAGCAAACATTAAAGTTATTTCATGCAGTAAAAGCATGCAAAGCGTACGACAACATGCGTGGTTATTGTTGTGTTACAGATAAATCTCGTTAGGTGTAGGGCCAAAGGTTTTATTGAAAACCATATAATATGTCATAAAAACACTTTAATTGCCGAATGTTACAATAACGAGAAATACTCATTTAAGTAGAATCTTGCAATGGGACCTTCAACATCCATAGTTTCACAAGATTTTTTTTTAATTTAAAATTAATAGCTAAAAAAACTTCGTATAAATTCCTCCTCGAATGGTAAATATTGAAGGAACGTGTTTGTGCCTTGAAGATATTACCTTGCACTCTGAACATTCTAAGCCCTTACAGATCAGCCTTGCTCTGCATTTTCCATTAGCACAAACCCAGATGTTCTTATTTAAATGAGGTCTGCGCCAGTAAAAGGTGTACCCGTTTACCATAGCTAGCTCCTTCCCATCAATTTTCTATACTAATTTCACTGACAAAAAACCTTTGTTTTTGAAGAAGTGTTTTCATTACAGAAGAGGTATTAGAATGCCGGATATCTAGGAACAGGATTTGGACATGATTGGGAATTACAAGCGATTGACATTACAACCAAAAATTACAACGATTATGAAAGTAATCAGTTATAAAATCAAAGCTAGTGTGTAAAACATATTTTATTTGTAGTAAAAATTGGTTTCAATTTTAATATATTATAATAAAGCACCATGAAACATGAGTATTTACATTTAAAAGTAATTGTATTACTTTTCAATCATTTTACGGCAACCGTATTTATTTTGTCAATGATGTCTTATCGTAAGAAAATAAAATACAATATAATTTGTTATAGCCATAATCAAGAATTGAAGCATATAATTACTAGAAGTGAATGTGTTCAGAGCGAGCAGTTACTGGTACTTGTGATACCTCATAGGACTACAGAATATTTTACTCAGAATTTCACAAGATCTCTTAAAAGGGAACTTGTGCATCTGCATTGGAACCTGATTGCAATTGTGATTTACCAACAAATGTGGACTATTGTGATGCAATTTTTAATGAGTGGCCTGTGTTTTCAAGACCGAAGGCTTTTCTAGCCATGGAAGAGCCTCCGAAGAAAAACAATATTAGCCAGGGTCGTCGGTGCCATTGGATATGTTTCGAATATTATGAAGGACTGTGTTTTAATATGTGTTAGCAAGTAATATAATATCTGCCTACTTATTTTGTAAAATAATAAATAAATGAGACTTGTCATGTTGTTTTTATTGGTCTGATACCAAAATCGTATCATACAAAAGCCAAATTCTGTACACAATTTCATCGCTGTCCTAAACCGAATAATCCGTTGTAACATCTTCTTGTCCTGTGGATCCTACTAATACCTATTCTATATAGGTATGAAAGTCTATATGTTTGGATATTTGTTAATGTTCTCAATGGTTGAACGTATTTGGAAGTATATACTTTGGAAAACAATTACACAATGACCAGAATTAGGACCTAGGACATAATAACATAAAATAAATATAATAATAAAATATACGGAATAACAAAGCCTTTTATTCTGAAATCATAGATATAAAACTGAAGTCTATACAATACATGTTTATAGTTTATAAAATGTTCCTAATCTCAGTGTGCCTCTACACATAGGCCTACACTAACAGTTTCCACTGGGGTCTGTCCTGACCTACTCGCCAACACCACAGCGCGCCATTGCTTACACTTTTTGCCTACATTTTGGACCAGCAGTCTTTCCCATATCCCAGTCCCATCTCTGACACTGCCTTCAACGGCTTCTTTTCCCATCTCTTGGTTACCAGTTTGTCACTTTTCTCCATGTCCCTTGGTTATCGCGCATCATATGACTGGTCCATCTCTACTTTTCACATAGTAGGAACTATGTGAAAAGTAATTTGTTGGATAACTCTCGGTTTTCGCGCAGGAAAAGCTACTGGCGACCACAAACACAAAAACTGGCACTTTTTGAATATTTTTCTTGAAGATCTCACTCATCATTTCGGCCGAAAGACTGCTGGATACAGGACTTCCCTAGCGTCACCACATCAACCGGTCCTGTGCGTCTTTCATACGTCGCCACTCCAGATCTTAACAGCCCAATTGACCATCCGTTCTTCGAGCATCTGAGATCTATCTAGGCATGAAATATTTGCATCCAATCTAATGTTTTCGATAATTCAGGGCGAACACTCTTCTTCCACGCATCGGTCTTCGTGGAGGCATCTCCAATGAAGACTAGGTCTTTTTCTTTTTGACTTTTAGACAAAAAGACACAAAATAATATATTATTAGATACAAAATAATATATAATTTTGTATTTATTTCGCTTGATCACCGTTTAAGCACAGGCTTGTCAACTATCAATTGCCAAATGTAACCAGTGTAGCCAGATTTGACGAGCTCAAAGTCGCCGAAATTTTCGTTTGTCCGTTTATAAAAAACTCAAGACGACCATTATTCATTAAAACCACGAAACATTATTCGAAACTTAAATGCGATAGCCACAATAATCATTTATTATTTCTTTATTTCCCTGTGTTGTTGCGCACTGAAGTATAATGAAAAATAGTAATGAGCTGTTAAAAGCATTTTGGTTTCCAGTTGATTTCATCATTCCTCAGATAATATTGTATTAGATAGTCTCATTCCGAAATTGCATAAAGTCACCCCCTTTTTTTTTCTGAGTTAGCCTGATTGGCGCCGCTCGTAAAAATTGGTCGCCCCGGCACCATTCCGAGTAGCCTAAATGGCCCAATCGTAAAAGTCGCCCAATCTGGCTACACCGATGATGTAACGCTGACAACGGTTTGAGAAAACATTGAGAATTTGAGAATGATCAAATGTGTTTTTCTCAGTTGTGAAACCCAATTGAACGTCAATGAAGGTTTTTTGTATGACATAGGGCATATTTTGGCATGACTTGACAACGTATACTCAAACCTTGCTCAGCATCGCAGAAAACTTAAAGTGCCAGATGATCAAAAGTGACAGATGCTTAAATCGAGATCAGCACATACTTCGCCTCGAATACTCAAATCAGAAAACGGCCAAGTAATTTACTGTTTTGCACTAAATACACTAACCATTGGCAAAAACGATATTAACAAAAATCTATTAATCTCGAACAAACCTGCTTACCTATTTATTGTTGTGAATTATGGTTATGTTCTCTTTTATGTGAAACTATAACGTTGTGAACTGTGACGACAACTGATTCACGTCCCGATGATGTTGTCCGAGAATAGCGCCAACGTTGTTTGGGCCCTATGTATCTAATCAACCGATTATACCGATAGTAACCTAAGATCTTTGTTGTACTGAAAACTGTATTGAAATCTGTAACTAAACTTTATCGTTCAAAAAATACAAGACATAAATTACTCCGACACTAGCAGGTTTTGAGTCCTTGAATGTTCAAGTCAAATTTAGATTCATCGAAAATAAAATTTCATTGAAGTTGGGGCGGGTCCCTAGTACATAATAATTGAATACATAATATTTTATAATAAATAAAAATAAAATTTCTAAAATTGAGTTTTAAGGACCACTTAAATAAATTTAAAACTTAATCTAAAACTTATTTATAATGTTTAATAAACACTGATGAAATTTTGTTTTACCATACATTTAACAAATTTGGTTTTATTGAACACCTATTTCTGCATCATCTAAAATACAACTCTTAAAAAGAAGGCAAAATTTGATCAATCACGCCTCAATGGCTTAACGGATTTGAATAGTACTTGGCGTAGATACAGGTAGACCATGGCTTGGATTAGGACATAGATAACGTTACATCCCGGTATAATATTCCCTTAAGGATAGTAAAATACTTATAAAGCGGCAGCTGCCACAGGAAAGCTAAGTAAATGACAAATAAGATTTTAGGAAAAAGCCTAATTTACCGTTTTAAAGAATGGATATGTTCTCTTTTATGTAAAACGATAACGTTATCAATTGTGACGACAACTGATTTACATCGCGATGTGCGAGAACAGTGCCATCGTTGTTTGGGCCCATTGTATCTTGCTACCCGATGATACCGATATGGACCTAAGATCATGACATCATTACCAGTCTTTGAAGTACTGAAAGTTGGCTCTAAATCTGTAACAAAACTTATTTGTTAGGAAAATAAAAAAAAACAAATTATTATGAACCTAGCAGGTTTTAAGGCCTTTAATCTCTGAATCAGATTTAGATACTGACACCGGAAATTCAATTTCAAACGTGGGAAGCCGGGGCAGGTCACTTGAACAAAATAATTTAATATACTTATTTGTATTTGCCATCGACACGCTAAGAAGAAGAATAATATGTATATTTTAGTACTAGCTTCTGCTTCCGTAACTATGACTAAATGGAAGGTAGGTGTTCTTTCACCCATCTTTTATATAATGCAAGTATCAAATATAAATATTATTCTAATCAGTATATTAGTGTTTGTCCTAACTACACTAACCATTGGCAAATACGATATTAAGAAAAATCCATTAAAATTTTATGTACATAATATATTTTTTTATGTACATATAAACAGACAAGACGGAAGAAAAATTAAAGTACGTACATAAGAATCTGCCAATGATATCTCAATACATAGAGATTTGACTAAAAAGATTTGTAAATACCTTGAGCAGGAGACTACAAAAACGTTTTACATCTATACTTCTATACTAATATTATAAAGAGGAAAGATTTTTTTGTTTGTTTGTTTGTACCGAATAGGCTCCGAAACTATTGGACCGATAAAAAAAATTCTTTCACCAATAGAAAGCTACATTATTCCTAAGTGACATAGGCTATTTTTTATCCCGACAACGGGTCCTGTGGGGTGGTCCACGGGAGCGAAGCCGCGGGCAACAGCTAGTTTTAAATAAAATATTACATACAGCATATGTAACGTGCCCCTGACAATTTGTCACTCTCATTTTGCGACATTTTTTTTGGAGTAACTGGGTGTAATTCTATTATATTTTTATACTAAGTTTAACCAAATATTTTATTAAAATTACATTGATGATATAATAATAAATATATTAAACTACCAATTACATAATAAAAATCTTACTTCTTACTAATATTATAATTGCGAAAGTTTGGATGGATAGATGTATGTTTGTTCACGCTAGAACGGCTGAGCGGATCTGGATGAAATTTAGTACAGAGATAGATTATAGTCTGGAATAACACACTTTTCACTGGTATAATTAAATAATATATACCAGTATACCTACTTATACTATACGAGAGTGATTTTCAACAAAAAATATTCAGTATTAAATCGAATTGTTGTTCCAGGTTGTTGTATAATTTGCCGTAAACACGAATAAATTTACAGAAGTGAAAGAAAATTCTGTTTAAAACAAAAACAAACCAGACCTATAATTCCCATTTCAAGTATGGTTGTGTTCTTTTTTAAGTGAAACTATAATTCTATCGACTGTGACGATAACAGATTTACATCCCGACGCTTTGACATGTTTTTTTTATTTTTTATTTGCCCGTATTGCCGGGTTAAACGCCGGGTAAGATTTTTATAATTGACAAATAACATATTATAAATAATATTTTGTACTATAACAAGCCTACCTAAGTGTACGTTTTATGTCATGAGTATCTTCTCTTTTATGAGAAATTATTTCATCATTGACTGTGACGATAACTGATTTACATCCACGTGGTGTGTAAGTACAGTGCCATCGTTGTTTCTAATCTTTATATCTAATAGCTCGATTATACCGATAGGGACCATAGATGATGACGACATTACCCCTCTTTGTCGTACTGAAAACTGGCTCGAAACCTGTCATAAAACATTTAGTTCAAAACAAAGAATTAATACTTGACCTCGAGTTGTCTTCAGACCATGCAATCATCCAATTATTGTAGTGTCTTTGTATCTACAACCGAAGAGCTTAAAACCTGGAGGTCACTAAGCCAAGAGTAAATAGGTTACTTCCAGGCCATGGTGCTTCACCTTCGACCACTTCATCGTTTACTAGCAGGTGAGATAGTAAGTGAGCCTATCAACAATAAAAAAGAACCAGGCTGCCACGTATTTATAATAAAATTAAACTTTAATGATGAGGAATAACTTTATACTTTATCAAAATACGAGTACACTTGGAAATAATATCATTTTACCTCAAATTTTACAATAATAAAAGGTTGAAACTGAAGTGAAGCTTAATGGTTGTGTTCATTTCTAGTTAGAACCACAATGTTGTTGATTGTTAAGACAACGGCTTTACAGCCTTTCCTTTTTTTGCTACATGTCCATCTCATTTTGTTTCCCGGTGTAGAACCGACGGTTGCCTGATAATATCGATCTCCACCAATGTGCAGCACAGAATTGCCAATCGGCGTTTTTGTGAAAGATGTCTTTGCTGCAAGTAAAATTATTTAATTAAATTGATTACCAAATATCACACAACTTTCCTTAATGTGTAGTCGAAACCAACTAGTAGTCGCCCAGTGGTCGAAATTCGACCGTAATTTTGGCTTTCTAAAATAAAATTCATTTTAGTTAATATTCTTTATTGTACACAAAACAAAAATAAACAAATACAGAAGGTCAACTGCAAAGGCGAGCTTTACACAAATGAAAATTTAAATTCTTACTACTAACTATACTACACAAATACGTTAGCAATTAACGTAATACATACTATATAATAAATATCTAAAGTACATACATATTAATGATTTATGTTGACAGGAAATGTTCCCTAGTTCTTCTCCTGAAAATCTCTAACGAAGGGCTATCCCGTATGGTAGGAGGAACATTATTCCAGAGGCGGACAGCACAAACAGTAAAAGATCCACCATAAGGAGAAAATGAAGGAGAAGAGATGATGAGGAACGGCAAAACATGCCTCTCGGAACAAGATACTCAAAGCATTCCTGAAAATACGAAGGAGAGGTAGAATGGTGAAGAACAGAAAAGAGTAGAAAAAGAGTGTGGGTATCTCGGCGCTGTCGAATAGGCAGCCACAACAGCCGCTTTCGAAATTCTGGCACATGGTCGTACTTACCGAGGCCAAAAATGAAGCGGATGCACAAATTCTGCAAACGATCGAGCTTATCAAGAAGTTCCTCAGTCGCACCAAGGAAGCAGACAAGAGATCAGTATAGTCAAGAAGATGAAGGAGAGACTGAGCAAGAGTAACTTTAGTTGAGAAAAGCAAAAAGTAGTTCTTACTTCGAGGTGGCTGAGGAAAAGAATACCGGAAAGGATTTGTGGGAGGCCTTTGCTCAGCAGTGGGACAATCCGCTAAAACAAAGAATTAAAAGAAAAAAAACTTAGTTATATCAAACACTAAATTTTAATGGTGGGCAAACCTATATTTATTTTCACACTGACAAAAATACTTATAGGTACTATTACAAAATCGTTCTGTTATATCTTTTTTCAGAGTACGGGTTATGGCTATGTTCGTTTTTATGTAAAACTATGACATTATCGACTGTAACAATAACCGATTTGCATCCACAGTCGGTCCGAGTACAGATCCAGCGAACTTTGGGCCCTTTACAAGAAGAAACCCGATTATACCGATAGGGACCAAATATGATGACAGGGTTGCCACTCCTTGTCGTGCTGAACACTGGCTGCAAATCTGTACCTGTAATAAAACATAAATACTTTAAAAAAACGCTTTTTACCGAAATTTTAAAACGTTGATTAACATATTTAACCACTGGTTGAGTTGACTACGGATCAAAAAACTGGGCCTAAGTGAATTAACCCTCATGTAAAATGCAGATAGGCGGCGTGAATGCGCGTCCCAGAGATGATAACGTTATAAGCTACAAATGAAATGTACGTTTATTATTTAAAAATATATACCAAACTAATGGATGAACAACAGAGAAAACAACCATTTAATCCAGAAAAAATAATTACTAATGACTTACAAGTAAACATGACACAGCAGCATAACTATACTACTAAAACTAAATTATTTGATTGTATTGCATTAATGATTTTTTACCTCTTATTTCAATTAGGCCACTAAGCGGCACTTTTGAATGTCAAAAATTTAAATTGAAAAATGATAATAGTTGATTCTACTGTCCATTTGTTTAATATTTGTATTTTCACACTGACAAAACATTAAAATGTTTTCTACTTGTTGTCTGAATTACCGTCAAACGGGGTGAATAGAAACAAAACTTTAAATGAATTTTCACGTTATTTAAAAATTGTTCGCAATATTTTAGTAGGTATTCCAATATATTAAATAATTATTAAAAAAACGATGCTTTGTTTGAAACCATAAGTGGCATCCTAATCATAAGTTTTGTTCCCATTCATTCCTGCATGCCTATTCACTCCGTTTTACCCGGTACCTTTAATTTTCGATAGTAATTTGTAAAAACTGACACAAACACAAAACACAAATAATATGTAGTCTATGTAGGTTATTATTTTTCAAATAAAATTAAGAAATAAATTATATCAGTATTCGAACACTCAGAAATATTTAAGGAAATCATTTCAATGGTTGTGTTCATTCTTATGGCTAATAATTACACTGTCAAAAGTAATGATTGTAGACCGGCACCCCGATGGGTTTTTAGTACAGGTCCATCGCACTTTGGGCCCTTTACATCTTAAATTCCGGTTATATCGATAGGGACCAACTATGGTAACAGGATTACCACTAAATCTGCCCTCAATAGCATAGTTGCAGTAAGTACGCTCCAGACGGTTTCGAGAAAAACGCGGTCAAATTTTTGGTGAGAAAATCTTCCATAAATCCTTTGTTTGTAATCGGATCATGATACTTTAAATAAAAGAGGATATCAGCACCTATCTATCACATATTTCGAAACTAATACTGAGTTATTAAGAGACAACATAAATTCATTATCTTAGTTATACTAAGTATCTCCTAGAGGCTCTCTTTTTTTTTGTTTTTTTTTTTTTTTGTTTCTTTTTTTTTTTTTTTAAAACGTTGCCCCACACTAGGAATTTCTTCCTGTATCGTGGGTGCGTTTACAAACATATAAACTCACATACACAAACACCCAGAGCCGTAACAACTATCTGTAGGTCATACAAATATTTGTTCCGTGCGGGAATCGAACCCGCGACACGCAGCGCAGCAGTCAATCGCTCAACCACTGCGCCAACCGTGCGCCCTAATAGGTAACCTCTCTGATAGGTAACACTTAACATAAATACAGTAAGTGCGTTTTTTACTGTATTTATGCTAAATAACCATACAAATTGGCTGTAGTGATAATAAAACAATAAATTGTTGGTTTTAATTAATGTAGGTATTTGATTAATTTAATTTGATTTAATTTTTATAATCTTGTTGTAGATATACTGTTATTAACTGTTGCTGTAAATAACCTAGCAATAAAATTCCGTATCTTTTATTGATTTGGTAAAGCAAAAATAACGTGTAATTATTTGATAATCTCACTAATGGACTAAATAGAATTATCATCTTTCTACCCAAGAAACATTCCTATTAAGCGCAGGCCACACCGCCCGATCATAATGATCACATTCAGAAAATAACATTTCTTAATTTTACTTAATTGAATCAGTCTTTTCAGTAAAAAAATGGCACAACTAAGAATTTAATTTTCTTACATTAACCAATCAACTCAAGTTAATGTGTATTATTCAGTCTTCTCAATACTAATTGTTTTAAAAACCCCAGATGCTAATTTAGGGCAAAATGATTTTTTATCTAAAAGAAGCTTTACATTTCAAATAAACTAAAAATCCTTTTTTCGGTATCAAATCATCACTTATGGATTTATCGAACAAAACTTATGGATCTTATAGATACTTAAGCCGTTTAATTATAACAAAAGGTATAACCATTTAGGATAAAAAAATATCTTTCTTCTATAACATTGAAACAAAATTAAAATATTCAATGAATTAGGAATCAACGCCTCCGAAAACAAGAATGCGATAACTAATCGTCAAATTCGTTGGAAAGATTCAAGGATGCATCGTCAACTGGCAAGTCAAACCAGAATTGCCTTCGGCTGGGTCAAGGTAAAGGGAACGAGATCTTTGAACATTCTCTCTTTTCGTGAAGAGGCGATATCCCTTGGTGAACTTCTCTGTCCAGCACAAGGGAATTGTTTGTTTTTATTTTTATTTTGGCTTGTAAAAAGTTTAAGGTTGGCCTGAATTCCTCATCAGCGTGAGATTTTTTGTAGAACAAATTGTACTCTCCACGGGCAACTTTGACCACAGTTATATTCTCAACGTATTCCCGGTCTTTCATTGCACGCATTTTCTGTTGTTTCGGTCAGAATGAAAAACACAAAATTTTTAAAAGATCACGATATCCATTAATTTTAGAATATTTAATCCTGAGTAAGAGGTTCAAACGGCTTCTACAAAGTCAAAAAAGTCGCATTTTTTTTAAAAGATTGCTCCACTTGGTGGTGGAAGCTGTCAGCTGAATTTAGTTTTAGATACTTTATAGTGATGGAGCGTGCTTCAATTACTGTGGACAACATTGACAAGAAACGAAAAGAGTTTCCAGGATTTGTTATGTGACGAAAAATTATCTGCCCAAATCACAAAATGACTTTTGTGCCGGTAATTGGTGTATTAAAAAAGCTCTAAATGTTGAAACAATGTCACGACCATTTTGGCCTGAAATGGCTTTGTGCCATAAGACAGCGTAACGAGTGTTTTCTTTATTAGATTTAACAAATGGAGCAAAAATCTCGTTGATGCAATAATTCAAGGACAGAATATTGCTAATTTACTGCTCCCATGGCAAGTACATCTGACCGTTATCGCTACAACTTTTGTCTAAACATGAACACAGGATGGCTATATACTCTCAGTATAATAAGTAACCTTATATAAGATCTGATAACGTTACTTAACATAAACGCAATATCAAATCAAACTGTCTTTGTGGTAAGTAATCTGGAACCTACGCTTAGGATCGTTACTAAGCATACATGCAGTATTTGCAGCATACTGCTTTTATGACTAGATTACTCATTTAGCTAATATTGGGCAACTGCTTAGGATGAAAACAGTATATCTTCTTAATGTCTATTTGCTAGGCGGATATCCAATTTTTATAGAGTTAATTACCTAACATATTAGTGGTATAGATGTCATACTGTACTTTGGCCGAGAGACTCTGAATAAGAACTTCTGCAGTAAGTGTACCCACTGTATTCATGCCTAGTGATGTCAAAAAAATGCTCGACTACTGCAAATTTCTAATTGTTAAATTTGGTTCAAAAAGCGATTGAAACGAATGGGTAAGATAAAAATGTAGATCTCGTTATCGTGATCACGGCTGTATATCTAACTCATTTTTAACAAAATACCGACTTACTGCAATTATGCTATTGAGGGCAGAAATGTCGTGCTAAAAACTGGTTTCATATCTGTAATAAGACAAATAAAGGTGAACATTTATTTGATTTATTATAAAAATAATATCAACGCATTTACATCAATTGCTGCACTTTGCGTTTTGTGTTAACCAGTTTAGTTTTTGAAGGTCAGATAGGTTCCACGTAAATACTGGTGCTCAGCAGCTGAATACTCCAGTCTAATCAGATACAGCTGCTGTATTCGCGCTTGGCCGAATTGTTACTTTCCTTATAGTTTTAATAACTGATTCAACAGTTGTTCAAGTTTTCTTAATCAAAAACTGTTTGTATAAAATAAAAAGAAGAAGTATTAAAATTTTAAATAATCAAAAAGATGGAAGTTATCATCTCAATACTCTCAATGATCATGATCAGCCTTATAGTAAATAATATTATCGTCGAGTGTTATGATAACAGATCGGCATCCTACAGGGTACCGAGTACAGGTCCATCGTTTTCTGGGCCTTTGCAACTATTAACCCGATTATACCGATAGCGACCAACGATTATCACAGGGTTGCCACTCTTTGTCGTGCTAAAAACGGCCACACAATCTGTAACAATGCAACAGTATTGCATATAAAAGGCAAAACGTGTTTAAAAATAAAAAGCTACTTTATTTGGAAAATATATATATTGACTCACAATCTACAAGCAAACCTTAGACACATATACACACACAGTAACAAATAATTAACCAACCACCTTAGTGCATATTTAAGATGAAAAAAACAGCTGCTGTATTTAATATATGTTTTTTACATAAATCATATCTTTGATTGATACCTAATGCATGGTTAAATTAAAATTTATATTTATAACTTCTCCTTCAAACTTGTACTTATTAACTTAAATCCAGGTTTCCTTACGATCTTTTCCTTAATCAACCCGCATTGAGCAAGTGTGGTGATTCATGGCCGTGCCTTCTCTGTATGAGAAGAAGCCCTTGCCTTGCAATGGGAAATGGGCTGGTATTACATTATTATCTCCTTCATTATTATTTTTTTCTTATTTAATCCCTTTCAATATATTTCCAAAACAAAAATAAAAATAATATAAAAAATAGAGACTGACCGGTATCGGGAACAGGGTCTAAGCTACAAGCGTCACTAAACGATGGTCAGGTCTCCAGAGAGGAAACTCCTAACGAACCGTGTCGTAAAGTACTGCTTTCTGAATCATGTCCTTGACCCAGCTGCCTAACGAGAGCCTCGTAAGGTGTAGGTCAAGGCTCGTGGCTTTAAAGGCGTTGGCTGATGTGATTATCGGTACAATGATCGCTGCGTCTACATTACTTATTATTATTATAACTAATCCTAGTGATTATGTTCAGTTTTATGGTTAGCAATGACATTGTCAATAGTGACTATTGTAGATCTGCATCCTGATGCGATACGGGTACATGTCCATCGCACTTTGGGCCCTTTACAAATTGCAACTCGGTTATACCGATAGGGACGAATGATAATCACTGGCTTGCCACACCTTGATGTACTAAACACAGGATATGAATCTGTAAATATAAATGTATATTATTTTATTATTTTGTCATTGATTTGCACACTTTTTTATAATTTTATAGTTGGAAATGTATATCTTGAGTATCTTACTTGTCAACACGAAACAAGCAATAAGATATTATTTACCCATTCCCACCCATTATCACATCATACCATCGATTCCACCCATTCTCTGCTATTCTTGACTTTGTAGAAACCGAAATCACATGCAATTAATTTTATTATTCTCTATAAAAAATGGGTTGTGTTAAATAATATTATTTATATTTTCAAATCATTAATTTCATTTAATTAATTGAATTCATTATTTTCTTTCGAATTTTCTTTTAAACGTGCAATCAGTATATTATATTTTTGTTTTCACCTCTTAAAACCCTTGTTTTTGATACCTTAATCGATGGATCTGCGAGAAAAATAAAAATAGGGAGCCCCACAATATGGTGCCCAAATCCGCCAAGTTATATTTTTACTTCACTTATCTAAGAACATTTGGGCTATCAATACGTATCTAACGATGTTTAAATTATATAAATCTGTCTTGTGGTTTAAAAGATTTGAGGTAATAAAGAACATAAATTCATACAAGATACATGCGGAAAACATAACTCTTTACTTGTAGTCGGGTAATCAGGTATAAACTTTATTAGAGTTCAAAATACCTAGTACCTTTATAAGAGCGTGTGGTCGGGGTCGTAAGTTCGTGTTAGACTCTCCCAATCATTTACAGTCAACCAGAGAAACTGAATGTAATAGACAAAAATAATTATAGGTCATACTCATAATTTATTATAAAAGCATTAGTAATACATTTATTATACACGATTTATATATTGAAATAGTAGGGACAGTAATCTCAATGATTATGCTTTGTCTTATAAACAATCTTATTGCCTATCGTGGCGAGGGATGCTCGACAGCCCAACGAGTATCGCGTACACTTCCACTTGAGTTTGCTTTGATAAACTTGGCTCGTGTACTTGTACGCCTGGTTATACCGGTAAGAACCGAGAGTGATCACAGGATTCCCTTTAATAGTTTTACCGAAAATGGGCTCTGGAAATAAGTACAATAGTTTTTAAATATAAGTTACATTTTTAAACTTAAACGTACGTACTTACGTATGTAAGCCTTCGCAGAATGATATTCTACGAGTATCAACTATAACAATTACCGAAAAATAAAAATGTAAGGTTTGACCACGTGTAATTACAGTAGCGCCTGTATTTCACTTTTGACAATCATTATTGCTGATAGAATCTCGCATTGTCTAGGATCTCGATGCACTTACCTACCTGTTTTTGATTGTTGGCTAATATATACGAAATCTATGTTTTGGCGCAATATTCTAATAGTTAAACTAAATGTTTTTTTCTTAATAATTTGATTACCAAATTTATACAACACTCTTTTGCGTTCATGAGTCAATGAAAAATCATAAAGCAAAAAAATCCTTGTCCTTTATATTTTACTCCTAACATAATACATAAAAGAGATCGTCAAAAAATACATAATAGTTAGTACGTGTAGTCGTAAAAAATATTAGGTATAACAAACATTTAATTTTTAAAATATTAGTCGACATAGCTGACAAAGGTGAGAGAAAACAGGTGAGGAAACAGGATATTTAACATAAGTCTGAAATCGCCAACCCACCTTGAACGAGTGTGGTGATATTTGCTCGTGCCTTCTTTGTTTGAAAGGGTTTATAAAAAGTGATTATGCGCGGACATACTGTTACTTATAACAACATTATTGTAAGTGATTATTCTAGATCGACAGCCACTGTTGTGCCTTGTACAGTACCATCGTGCTCTGGGCCCCTTACTACTATTTATTTTCTTATTATACCGGTAGGCTCCTAAAAAGATCACAGGATTCCCATGTTTAGTCATGCCATAAATAGGCCCTGAAACAAAAGTCGTCTTCATTAGCGCAGTGTTAAATAAATACAATTTATAACATAGTGCGCAGTTATAAATATAATTAAAGTAAATGTAGATAATGAAGAGGAAAATTGACAACACGTCAACCGATCGAGTAATTGTTTAGTTTCCATTATGAAAGGATTAAGAGATATTTAAATTTTTAATTTAAATACAAGAGTCATCACAACATGCCCATTTCCTTGTTGAGCTACAAGGCCATATTTCTTTGCTATAACATAAATATGAAAACAACAATTATTAAAGAAATTTATTCATTTTCTGAAAATAAATGAAATACTATTTCAATTAATTCAACTATAAAATTTGGGTACATTCTAAATACTACCTCATAAATATAGCAGATAAATGAGGCGCGTTTTAACAGAGGGCAGAGCAGGACTCAACCAGGAAATAACCAGGAAAACAGGCAGCAGGAATTAACCAGTGTTACAGCCTACAGGCACTGGGCACCTATTCCCCATCACACTTGCAACACACTTACGACCATTGAAGAAGCATACACGATTTTGACTCATTGATTTCTTGTTTATAGGGAATCAATATAATACTTACTTATATTAGAATAATACTGAAATAAAAATATAATAATGAAATTATGTGCCACATTTACATTGTGTAGGGGTTTGTGATGTATAAATGTGAAAGGGCGTTAACTCAGATGGGATAATTTATTGATTGTATCGAGTTAGAATTATATGTTAACGCTTGATAAATTTATATTTAACGCGATTATTTCTATTCATTCATTTTTTTTCCTAGAAATCTCGCAAACTCTACTATTGATTAAAAAGATTTTCCAGTTATGTAAAATTTAATTATACAAAATGCTATGATTTTTTTAATGAATCACAGATATTTTAATGACTATGCTCGGACTTATGCTTAATGATGACATTATCGAAAGTAACGATACTGGACCGGCATCCGCTGGGGTACTTATTACAATACCACCGCACTTTCGGTCCTTTACAGTTGTTAGTCTCATTATAGCGATAGGGTCCTAGAATGATTACAGGTTTCCCAGTCCTTGTCACACTAAATTCTGGTATAAGATCTGAAACAAAAATCAGATGTCAGACATAGCGACCTTCCTGAGGCACAAGACAAGTGACATTTTATCACAAAAAGTGTGGCGACAGCGATTGGAAAAACCGGCCAAGTGCGAGTTGGAATCGCACACGAAGGGTTCCGTACCATTATCGCAAAACACTGCAAAAAATCACGTTTGTTGTATGGGTGCCCCGCTTAATTTATTTTATTTTAATTTAATAATTATTATTTTTTAAAGTGAATATACAACTAATCATTCTGTGAATATTTCAAGCGTCTACCTGTTGCCGTTATTAATATCGAGCAAAAAACGGCAAAAATATCACGTTTGTTGTATGGGAGCCCCCCTTAAATATTTATTTTATACTGTTTTTAGTATTTGTTGTTATAGCGGCAACAGAAATACATCATCTGTGAAAATTTCAATTGTCTAGCTACCACGGTTCATGAGATACAGCCTAGAGACAGACGGACAGACAGACAGAAAGACGGATCGCGGAGTCTTAGTAATAGGGTCCCGTTTTTACCCTTTGGGTACGGAACCCTAATATATTGGAGTAGGTACCTACTAAAATGCAGTAAACAATTTTTAAATAACGTGAAAATTCCAAGTTTTGTTTCTATTCACTCCTGCGGTCCTATTCACCCCGTTTGACAGTATCATTTTGTTGATAGGTGGTACGGCTACTGGAGCGCATTTAGTTAAAACGTTTAACAGTATAAACGCCAAACCTGAATAGGGGTTCACTCATCATTATCAACAACTTCTACTAAGGGATCAATTATGAAATCACCAAAAATAAAATAAGCTGTTCAGTACGGTAAGTGTAAGTAAGTGTCGGGTTATGCAATCATAAATGTATGGGCTAGTTGTTTTTTTTTATTTTTACGTTTTCCATTTAGTATACTACACGTTGTATAGTTGGTTCTAAAAACAGTACATACTTTTGAAAGGATGGCAAAACTTCAATGGTTATGCTCATTCTTATGACTTATTACGGTCCCATGGATCGTAACGATGCTGGATCGACATCCATTGCTGTACCTATTGCAATACCAGCGAAGTTTAGGGCCTTTGCAACCAGTTGCCCCGTTGTACCGGTACGGTCCTAGAATGAGGACAGGATTCCCATTCTTTGTTGTACTGAAGACTGGCAGATCTAAAATAAAACTTTAGAGTTAACTACGAGTATATAATACTAGTGTAATATTTGTGTAAAATGGTTTGAAGTTACATGTCAAACATAAGATTATTTCAACACAATATGAGGTCGATGTTTCGTACCCAACTATTCCGACAAGAAACATTGAAACCAAATCAAAGGCCACAATCTCTTCTAAATTTTAGAAGAAACGTCGAAACAAACAGAACTCCGTCTCTTCTAAAGTGTAACTGTTTTCTTGGTCAGATCGATGACGTAATAGGGTCTGTAGAGAATTTTATATTAAAAATGCAGAGTATAGTAAATATTCTTTAATAACATTTCTATAACAACATTAATAGTTATAGTCTCAATGGTATACATATAAAGCTAAAAGGTACACTGGGGTTCTAGAGAAAGAGACATTTTATAAGCGATGATAATTGTCCAAAATGGATTGCCATGCGCAATCGAAATGTCATTTGGTTAATCTCAAACATTTTGAAATTTCAGTAGTCTTCGCTTCAGTAGTATCGCTGATAGAAAGTCAAATTTTCTAGGCCCTCTGGTAACCTCATAGACAATTTTAGAGAGAGTTGCTTGACAGTCATAACGAGTTTTGGAAACATTTTCACTTTCCAACTCAGAATGGAATCATAAGTAGGTATGTTTTATCGACAGGATTCAAATAAATGTAACTTAAATATTCCATTATAATAGGAATTTATTAATTTATATTATTTTATATATTATACAGGTAATAGTTTAAAACAAATATTTGACATGAAACATTTCTTTCACAGCTTCAAATACAAGGCGATTTAATACCCTCAAAAACATTTAAAAATATATAGATAGGATCCTACTAGGTATATAGAATGTCGGTATGTTTAGATTTTTGGAAGTTTTTTAATCAATCAAATTACGAGTACAAAGCCTGAATAGATTTGGACGATATTTAATACACCAGCACCTTAATTGCACAACCTTAAAGAATGGCCCATGGCTACTTTGCATTCTTTTATCGCTTATGAATACTGTTGACTTGTCAAAATGAAAGGGAGCGTGCATTCTTCGACTGTCAAACAGTTACGCAAGTAGGGTGCACAATGTTTTCCTTCACCGTTTTGAGAACAGTAGTAATAAAATAAATTACACAATGTAAAGCACCTCATGATCCATAAGAAGGGGCAGTTACCGCTGCACCAACCGCTGCTCTCTCAAGCAATAATTTGTTTATTATTTATTAAGTATCTTTATTACTCGTATACACCACATAATAAACACAGCACAAACATTTATAGGAAGAAGTGATCAATGGGCGGTCTTATCGAACAGGGCAATCTCTTACAGACAATATTTTGCTGAACTACAAGAAAGCAGGTACATTTTGGGCTGTCAGTGTACGAGCATATCATATGTGTTAATATTATTTGTTCCCTACACATTACTGAGATGGTAACAAAAACATCTAACATATTGGACGAACACAAAGACAAAATTCATGTTGACAGCGACGAAGACGATTTTTTTAATCTCAATTCGTTATTTCCCGTTCCCTCTGTATTCTCGTTTTAGATAATTATTTTAATTGGATTGTATATTCAAATAAATTAAAAAAAATATTTTCTTAGAGCTAGTCAAACAATTAAAAAAGCTAAAGATTAACTTTTAATGTCTGTGTGAAAATTGTCACATCACAACATTTATTAGTCAGATAAAAGTTATCAGATGATTAAGAAATTAGGCTTTCAAAAAAAGCATTGTCTTTTTTTTATGCCTGATGATCCAGTTTTTGAGTTCGATCTTGCCTGATAGAAAACGATGAATGATGCTCTACTTTCATCTTCAATGGCTGTGCTCATTAATTTGACTGACGACGACATCATTGACTGTGTATATAGCTGCGCGACATACATTCTTTCGAGAGCAGGACCATCGAAGTTTAGGCCCTTTGTACCCCGTGGTTAGGTGGTACCGATAAGGGCCCATTAAGAGCACAGGATTACCGCATTTTGTTTTGCCAAAACGCAGATCTGAAAAAAAAACAAAGTCTTAATAAAGTCACTCAAATGGCACAAAATTGGTTATTCTCGAAATTTCTTTACTTGATTGAATCAGAAATGAAGAATTCCACAAGAAAGATCACTGACAGCCCGAAGCCCGAAGAAGAGCCAAATTTAATTAACAGTCGACAGAGCACATTTTTCGCAGAACGGATGGTGATGGGGTATTAAAGTAATGGAGTGACGACCGCGGGCCACAACAAGGTAGACCATTGGCCTGGTGAGGCCGCGGGAGTCCGCTAGACACGAGACGCATAGGACCGGTTATTGTGGCGATTTTTTTTTTTTTTTTTTTAATCTATAGGCTCGCGTTTGACCACTATCTCGCCTGATGTTAAGCGATGATGCGGTCTACGGGGAAGCACGCTTACCTAGAAGAAACCCATTCACTCTTGACTTAAAGACCCCAAGGTTGTAGCTATCAGGGAACAAAGACTCCGGAAGGGAGTTCCACTCCTTAGCTGTGCGCGATGTTTGGGAGAGGCCTATATCCAGCGTTGGACGCCTTTCGGCTGAAACCATGATGACATAATGTATGTATGCAGATACTTAATAACTGTATACAATAAAACAAATGAAAAACAATAAGAAAAATATTCAATTTGTTAGAAAATATATTTTACTACTATACTTGACTACCTTCATTTTTAACCGACTTACCAAAAAAGGAGGAGGTTCTATGTTCGACATTACGTATGTATTTTTTTTTTTTTTTTTTTTATGTGTTTTCACCGATATCTCCGTCAATTGTGGACCGATTTTGAAAATTATTTTTTTGTTTGAAAGGGTATATTCCGAAATTGGTCCCATTTTCATTTGGTGAAGATCTGATGAAGAACTTCGGAGATAAACACCAGAACTCTTCAATAAATAACGGAATATCTCTCGGGATTGCTGCAATCGCATGTCTGTTTATTGTTTATACCATTTCATAACATAACATCACGCCAGTACGCTCGAAAGGGGTATGCAGATCTCTCATTTCACCGGTTATATTCAAGTTTCACGTTATTCGGGTAATCTATTCTGTGGTTATAGGTACTTACTTAACTACTTCCCTATTAGGTGGGTACAACAAAAAAGGGAAAAAAAAAAACTTTAAAAAAAAAAATACTACCGACTTCCAAATAAGAAAACTAGAAAGTGAAAAATAACTTTATTTTTGGAACTCGGTGTCCATAACTTAAAAATTTGGTACCTATCAAAGACACCGACTTCCAAAAATAAAGTTATTTTTCACTTTCTAGTTTTCTTATTTGGAAGTCGGTAGTATTTTTTTGAAAAAAGTTTTTATATCGTATATTTTGATCCCTATAACGAACAGGGTCCATTTGTATCAGCGATAACAATTTTCGAAAAATATTTGTTGTTTGCTTCTCTTGCAAATATTTTTAGAATACATTATACTTTAGTGTACACTAAAAAAGTTACACGTCTCTTATTCAATAAAACATAATTCTATGGGGACAATGGCGGTCTTATCGCGTCTTCTTTCTTTTTCGTTTGAGGATGTGACCATCTGGTGTCAGAGTTAATTAAGCCGCCTCTGGGTACCCCACAGGCCTCTGACTTGGATATTTTAGACTAACATTAGCGATATAATTCCAGGTTTAAACGATGTTTTCCTTCACCGTTGCCTATGATGTCCAAGATAAACTTAGAGAGTACATATGAATTTGAAAAAGACACATTGGTACTTGTCCGGATTTGAACCCACGACCTCAAGCACGAGAGGCGAAGTCTTAGACCCTGGGCCAACACGACTTCTGTACCTACTTTGTTTTTTTCGTCAATTAAAAAGGGCAAGACGGAACAGAGGCCTTTGCCCTGCAGTGGGACGCAAACGGTTAATAAGAATAAGTCGATTTTTCTACATGAGGTACGTTACTATGTTAAGAGAAGCTCGTGGCTAAATAATAACAGCCACACGGGTCGATCTTCAAGGTTAAGCAACGCTTGACGAGGTCGGTCCGTGGATGGGTGACCATTTCAACATACCGAGTTGCCTCCATGCCTCGGAAAGCACGTTAAGCCGTTGGTCATTTGAAGATCTTTGACAGTCTTTACGGGTAGTTGGAAGCCTGAGATCTTACACCAGTCTTGCCAAGGGGTATCGTGTTACCCAGTTACTGGGTTGTGGAGGTCAGATAGGCAGTCGCTCCATGTAAAACACTGATACTCAGCTGATTCCGGTAAGACTGGAAGCCGACCCCAACAATAATTGGGAAAAAAGCTAGGCAGATGATGAGGTACGCTACTATGTTAGCGTTCTGTTACTATAAGTTACTAATAAAAGTAATGCATTACGAAGTTGGTATTGTTTTCACGTATTTCTTACATCTACATAATCATCAGCAGTTCTAGAAAGTCTTTAAACAATAAAAATGTATAAAAAAACCTTCTGGGGCAGTCGGTTAAAAAGTAGTGAAAATTTAAGTAGAAATCCTTTTCCGGAAAGAAATACATTAAAGTCGCAATTTTAAGTTTGACAATTTAAACAAAAGAATCTCCACGGATATTCAACTAGCTAAAAATCTATCACTGAATGTAATGTTCATTATTTTGACTACTGATAACGTTATCGAATGTGAAGATGTTCGCTCGGCATCCATTCATCTTATTCGTGCAGACCCAACGCTGCTTGGATCCTTTATAGCGCGTGTTCAGGTTGTATCGACAAAACCTAAGATGAGGATAGGGTTGCCAGCCTTCGTGGTGCTGAAAATAGGCTCTGGAATATAAAAAAGTCTGTAAGTTTAATCAAGTTTTTTTTTTTGTCCGTGAATCAAGTTCGTGGTCGCTCACAATGGGCCTCATCAGAAAGCTTACTCCGCTCGAATCTGCGAACACTTTCGTGACCCTTTAAACTCGTTAAGTACGCTCCGCTCACTCTTATTCAGTGGAAGTCGTTCCTATGCAGTTTGCCATTGCGAGTTAAACGGACTCCGTTCGGAGCCCATTCCGCTCGCATTGGAAGCCCGCCTTCCAATGCGAGCGGAACGGGCATTAATCATTGTACATACATATACAGGCAGAAATGCAGCATATTTAATTATTATTCATTAATACAGTTAATGATCCAAAATAAAAACGAAAACATTCGCTTTATAGGTATCTATTTATTTATGTACACAACAAAAATATATCAGAGAAAATGATAATATATAAATAGAAGACCACAAAGGTACCGATTATTTCAAAATAAATTTCTTCTAGCAGACCTACGAATAGAGACTTGGATAAGAGATGAAGACATTTAATGGCGACTCGGAAGATGAGGCGAATTACTGCGCAGCGCAAATTCGTGTGTGAAGTTTGGGTTACTGTACACATGCAATTTTTGCCTAAAGGAAACTTAAAATACTACACACACTGTGGAAGCAAAATAATTGTATTTATTTATTTGTACTGCGCAGCGTCTAGCGCTCTTCATAGCCACCAATCAGTTAAGAAGAAAGAAAGTAACTATACTAATGGTTATGTATAGATCTATGGAGAACAATAACATTGTCTATAGTGAAGACAGCTGACCGGCAACCTAACGAGTACCTTGTACAGTACCACCGAATCTTGGATCCCATGCAGCGGCTTTGTCGGTTGTACCGGTAGCTGCCTACGTTGATCACAGGATTGCCCTTTTTCGTGGTGCTGAAAATTGGCTCTGGAATAGACAATTTCACGATTTTTGTAAAGTTGTCTGTGAAGTTAGTTGTCAGTTCAACAGGAGGTATGGTCGTGGTTTTTTTTGTCAGAATACCAATGAATAGGTGCAATTGCGGCTCCCAGATTTATTGACAGTTTTATTGTTGTTAATTTAACCCTGATTTCTGATTTAAGAATTCTTCTCTTAGTTGAGTATTTGTCAATTTCTTCGAGTGCTTTAACATGAAAACCCGACAAAACTTGGCATTAAAGTAGGATTTGACACGTTCTTAAACCCGAATACTCAATTTAGAAACAAACTATTTTAATGGTTCAGTTCAAGACAAATCGTGACTTACATTTATTTTTAGATTGGAAAGGATTTTTCAAATTATAATCTAGATCTATTAAAAAGCAAAAAAAAATCTTGATTATTATAATTCTTTACTTTCATTTATTAAAATAATATGTTACAAAACTGAATTTATATTGTGTCTACTTGTCTATATTTATATTGTACCTGTCTCATTTACTTAAACTTCGTTTCAATGGTTATGTTATTTCTTCTGTTCTTTGTAAACAAGCATATTACAAATTAGATGATTATATTCAAGATAAGAATGCTTGGCAACATGCTGGTCCTGCTCCACAGGGCAATCTTTAGTGTAGACAAAATCAAACTGGTTAATTTATATTCCTATTTATATTTATTGTATTTTTTTTAGTAATTGACTCACACACTGTTCCGTTGTTGTTGCATAAGGTATTTTACCTATGTTTGAAATATTTGTAAGTATGTGAGATCCATGTTCCTATTTATCAAATTAATGAATTTACCTGTTAATGCTTTTAATACTTTATACCTGTACGTAGTATAGTGTGTAGTGCTATTCTCGGTGCATCATCCTCACATATATGAATTTATTCATGTATGTACTTTTGTAAATATTGTTAAACTCAATTTTTTTTTAATACTGTAAGTATGGAGTTTCTTGTGCGTTTTTCTCCATAACAAGCTACTTTTCCGAACGCACGGTAGAATCAATTTTTATTACATGTAAATTTTAATTATTGAATGTTATACGTTCAAAAGTGCCGCTTATTGGCCTAGTTGAAATAACTATATTTGATTTTGACTTTTTATGGTGAACGATGACATTTTCGATAGTAATAATAGTCGAACAGCATCCCAGTGTATATCTGGTGCAGACCTATCGTGGCTGACCCTGTGTACCCACTGGATCGGTTATGACGATAGGGACCAACATTGATAACAGGATTGCCATTCCTCGTCAAATTAAAAACTGGTTCTGAATAAAGCAGGATGGATGAATATTTTGCTCATACATACAATAAAAAAAAACGAATAAATAATAAACTAATTTTAAAGAAATTGCCGGTGGGGTGCCGAAGCCGGGACTCTGGTTTATTAAACTATGCAGCTATTATAATACTGAAATCGGTTGATTCGCATGAAGTATTTGAAATACCAAAGTTCATGGAAATCGTTTTGTAAGTTTAATTTTATTTTGTTTAAATTATACAAACTCATAGAAGTTTACCTAGTTACTAAAGCTATTAACACAATTGTGCAATTTCGTCTTCTTCAGTGACAACATTAAAGTATCTTAGCGACTATAATCCTTCAATGGGTCTGCAGACAAGAGTAGTTGTATACCGATGGTATGGATTTGCATAAGTCCTCATGTGATACCAAACTCACTTTACGCAAAGTACTTGCTTGACATACCAAAATGCGATTGCTTGCTCATACGCGCTGCATATGGAACCTGTGACAACTTCATTAAGTTAAGCAAGGCAAAAAAAAGCGTCAAAGTGACGCGCAGTCGAGCTGTTTTAAATTAAACATCTTTACAAACAAAAGAGAACTGTCATGGGACACCTGATTGGATCGAAGTTCCATTTGCTATGTAATAAACAACAGACACAAAGAAGTAAATTAACGTGCATAATAACAAAACCAACATTGTTAAACGAACGACAGTATCCTCCGGCAGTTTGCCAATATTTTCAATACACACTGGCCACCAGTTAAACACTATAAGAACTGAAAAAAGCACATACATTATTTACACTAAACTCTTCTCATACTAAACGCTTTGCTTCGAGAATGGTCACGGGTGGACTAACGGTCACTTCCGTCAAATGTCACTTACTAACAGGAATGGCAGCTGCACACTATCTACCAATCACAGCACTTGCTTGTTGTAGCTTAGGGTGAAATAATATATGCCCCTACAAGTCTGATGAAAGGTAATCTACTGGTATTATTAATTACCTTTTGTTATTAAATTCGTTTTTTGGGGTGTTTTGTAACCTAAAACACATCGCTTCGTTTATTAACTGTACTTATTTAGTTGTTCGATGAATTTTGACATCGTTTCGAAATACAAAATGATTTGTCTTATAAATATTCATAGAACTGGAACTGATGGACATTGATGGACTTGCGTATGTGGTCCTCGGCTTCGCCTGGGCCCACATTTACACGTTCGTCCATCAATGCCTCTTTTGCTGGCCGCTGCAGTAATGTACCAATTACATTTTTGTTTCGTAAGCAATAACAAAGAGACAAAAGCTTCAAATGAAAATAATTAAGATAATTAAGGTTGATAGTAAGAAAAAAAACTTTATTTGTTGCAGAAACGTCAGTTTAATTGATTAAACACTAGAATAATAGCCTAAGATAAGAAATATGCGTATGATATTTTAAACAAAAAGCCCATGTAAGATAGAATAAAGATGAATGTTATGTTAATAATAAATTGCAAGAAAGGAATGAGCAATTTGTTTAAATTAAAGTCAAGAAAAGGCTAAGAGATGACGTAGCAAGATGAGGTGGTCAGTTGAGATTGGTACTCTTTATTAACTATTAACATACTCATGATAAGAATGCATGCCTCTGTTAAAACTTCAAACATTCTGATAGTTGAGTGATTGAAAATAGATACTCGTAGTATCTATATTCAAGTATTAATCTATTATACACCATATTGTTTACAAAACAGACACTTTCAGTCATAAACGCAACATTATGAGATCATTATTTATTTTTTTGTACAATATCACCAACCCAAAAATACCCAACTTCAGAGGCTCGCAAATGAATGAAATTTCGAGAAAAACCTCATCACAAAGGAAGAAACTATAGTTCAACAGATTCAAAAGCCTGCAGATTTGCACTGATTTTCTTTGTTATAAAATGGTTATTAAACTTTAATGAGTATACCATTACGTAGAATAGAATAGAATAGAATAGAATATACTTTATTGTACACCAAAAAATTAAGTTACACATCTCTTTTACAATAATACTTATTTCTACGGGTACAAAGGCGGCCTTATCGCTGACAGCGATATCTACCAGACAACCTTTGGATGGACCTAAAGAACTTAAAATAAAACAGGGGGTAGTCTGTGGTGTAATGCTACATAAAAATTTAAATACATACATACAAAAATATATTACTATATATATATATATACAAACATACATATATAATATTACGTGTTACACATATTCATGGATGGAAAAAATCACGTATAATATCATGTACGTGTATATATCTAATTACGTATAACGTAATTAGGGGCTGGATGACAATGTTCCAGGTAACCTGATTTAATTACTTGTCGGTCAAATGTGATGCTGAATCTGGCTTTGCATTTTCTTCCTGAAGTGCACCTAAACCAATCAGATGTCTGGCTTCGACTTTCGCAATAGAATGTATATCCTTGTATTACGGCTATCTCCTTTCCATTCGGCTTTCGGTACCATTTTACTGCTGAAAATTAAATGATTAAATATAGAGATGAAACATTACTAATAAAGTAAATTAGGTATTAAAAAACTATGTGTGTTTATCATTATCCTCCTACCACTATCCCGATTTATTTGGGATCACTGCAACATATGTTCTTCTGTTATACTGTACCTTTATAGTCATATCATTTTTAACCAACTTTCCAAAAAGGAGATTATTTTTATGTGTATGTTCACCGATTTTTCTGTCAATTGTGGACAGATTTTGCAAAGTATTTTTATGTATGAACACTTCCCTGAGTTGATCCCATACAAATTTTATGAAGATCTGATGAAGAACTTTAGAGATTTACTACAGAACTCTGGAATAAATGAAGCCAAATCTTTCGGGGTTGCTGCAATCGCATGTCTGTTTGTTGTTTACACCATTTCATTTTATTTCACGAAGGCACACAACGGAACACCATGCGTTTAAGTAAGTCATCTTGGTTTTTTTTATAGGTTTACTGTAGAACTTGGCCACAAAAAGCTAAGTGTAGCTATTTACGTCAGCTTTGCTTTAATTTTGCGCTTTATACTTTGTGTTCAATTGTTGATAAAATGAATGAACGCTATTATTACACCTGCAGTGTATTTCGTTGCTTAAATACACCAAAAAATACTATTTAACAAAAAATCAAACCGACTTCCAAAACAAAACACTTCAAAGCGAAAAATAACTTTCTATTCCGAAGTCACAAAAAAAGAATCATCAAAATCGGTTCATAAACGACGAAGTTATCCGCGAACACACATACAAAAAAAAAATATACGGTCGAATTGAGAAACGTCCTCCTTTTTGGGAAGTCGGTTAGTAAAAAACAGTACCTATTCGTTCTTCAAATGTCCAAACAATACAGAAAGGTAAGTAGTAAAACGCCAGTCTTAAGTATTTATACTATACTTAAGCTAAAGGAGTAGGCCTTTTAAAAAATACGGAATCAATATAGTAGCCCTCTCCATTGCCCTTTGGGTGAAAAAAACCATTCACTCTTGACTTAAAGAGGACAATCTAGGGGAGATTGTAGTTATCGGGAAACACTGACTCCGGCAGGGAATTCCACTCCTTAGCTGTACGCATAATAAAAGTGTCCCCAAAACGTTTTGTGCGTATAGGTGGGATGTCCACCATGTATCGATGACGCATCGCCGTACGTCTGGTAGTCCGATGATGGAACGGGCTGGGTGGAATTAAATCATGCAATTCCATCGCACACTCCCCGAAATGCAACCGATAAAAAATCGAGAAGCTGGCAACTCGGCGACGATGCTCAAGACTCTGGAGCTTTGATTTGACCAGCGCCTCATTGCCGATGAGTCTCTTGGCCCGCTTTTCAATCGACTCTAGTGCATCAAGCTGGTATTTGGCAGATCCGTCCCAGAGATGCGAACAGTACTCCATGCACGATCTAACCTGCGCTTGATACAAGTTGAGCAGCTGTTCCGACGTGAAGTACTTTCTTACCTTCGCAAGGATCCCCAACTTTCTGGCAGCCAGCTGAGCCTTTGCCTCTATGTATGGCCCAAAAATTGAGAATCGATGTCAACGTAACGCCAAGAAGCTCAAGATGGTCCGTTATTGGCACGGTTACATCACGGAAAGTTGGAGCCGGGCATTTCGCACAAG
The DNA here is from genome assembly GCA_945859665.1 of Anorthoa munda. Classification (NCBI taxonomy): domain Eukaryota; kingdom Metazoa; phylum Arthropoda; class Insecta; order Lepidoptera; family Noctuidae; genus Anorthoa; species Anorthoa munda. Next base: position 8,167,206 of record OX243901.1, read on the forward strand.
TGTGAAAGTTGAATGTCTAAAGTGACCAGAAATGAGCGTATGAAATTAATTCTATATTTAATATACACCATTACGTATTATATAACTAGAGGATGGATGATTGTGTTCCGGATAACAAGTTTTCATTTATTTCCCATCTTTAGTGATGCTGAAACGAGATTTGCATTTTCTTCCGACAGAGCACGCATACAGATACGTTGTTAAGCTTTGGGTGTTACGAGAAAATGTGTATCCTTGTAGCATGGCTATCTCTTTCCCGTTTCCACTCTTGTACCATTTAACTGTTGACAACAAATAACTATTAAAATACCTTTTTTTTTCCTTGTCGATATTCGTACATAATGATTGGAGCTTAGAAAACAATGCAATAAAATATTATGAAGAAAATAAAAAGTCTTTTCTTTGGCAGCAGGGACTGTAACTTATTTTAAAATTAATAATACGTCTAAACGGCCACTCGTGTTTTTTAGGGTTCCGAAGTCAATAAGGAACCCTTATAGTTTCGCTCTGTCCGTCTGTCCGTCCGCAGCTTAGCTCAGAGAATCTAAGTACTTAAAAGCTATAATTTGGCATGTATATACATATTAATAATTCCGACAAAGTGGTAACATAAAATCATGAAAAATATTTTTTTTTCAGGTACCTCCCATAGACGTAAAGTGGAGATGTATTTTTTTTCTCATCTATCCCATGGTTGGGGTAACGTTGGATAGGCCATTCAAAAATATTATGGGTTTGTTAAAACCATTTTTAGATTCAGAGATTCATTTGCGTAAAATTAAGCTTTAAGTTGCAAATTTATGTTAGAGTCAAGTGTCCCCCCCCCTGCCAGCGAAATGGTTGCTCTTGGCTATGTGAAAAAATTCACGGCAGTAGTAAATATAACGAAATTAAAAGGAAAATTATCACGGATAACAAAGCTTTACAAGTTTACGAGTAATAGTCGACTAACTTATAAAATGTACTTGGAACAGTAAAAATTTTGTACAAATGCCATTGAAAAATTACTTAAATAAAGTTGATAGCTGTGTAAAACAGAGTAAATATAATGCTTACGAACCATGTAAAAATATAAAAAAATGAAATCATAACATCCTTAATAATAATGATTTCTAAATTAATAATGTTTAAGTTCGGAGTTCATTGGATTGGCCGGAGTCGTTGGTAGTACCAGAACATAGTCCATAAGGCGCATGCGCGCGGTGGAGTCTATTTTGTGTTAGTGCAGAAGTATTTTCGACGTTTTGTAATTAAAAAGTAAAAGTAAAGTCAAATTAGATTCGATTTCCAAGCAAATTACTTATTTTCTTTGGTCGATATCCTTCTATAAAGTCAATATTCGACCCGACTTCATCACTAATTGAGTAGCGTAAAACTTTCCAGAATGAAATAGTGAATACCGCAGATTAGAGGTACATACGATTTTTTTCTAATTCCGAAAGAGAAATAAAGAAGGAGCGTGCACGCAAGGATCCAGGAACGAACTATACCATTCCCCGTGGCTCTAACGCGCGCTCGTATCGGCTCCTTTCGCAATTCGCACCCGCGATGGTATTCAAATAGATAATATTTTTCTAACTAAATTTGCGAAGTTGGATTTTATAACTCCTACTTCAGTTACCAGTTAGTCCTTATGTAGTTTAAGTCAAGAGTGAATAGATTACATATAGGCAAGCGTGCTTTACCGTAGACCACATCATCGCTTACCATCAGGCGAGATAGTGGTTAAACGCGAGAATATAGATTAAAAAATTCTATGTGGGCCCGTTTTTTGACTTTGTGAGCCGTTGAAACCGTTCTAATGTTCATGTAACAACAACAAAACCCTTTTTTTAGTCCGCATTATTTTGCAACTTCGGAACCCTATTACTGCGCGTGGCCCGACACGCACTTGGCCGGTTTTGTTTTATAATAAACTAACCCGACCATTTTCATTACAAATTGATCTACGAACATTCTAAATTTTATTTGTTTAGGTAGCATAGTGTAATTAAAATATTATTTTATATCTGACGCGGATGAAAAAATACCGTTTCGTGTTATATAAGCAGGGGGGTGGATGATTGTGTTCCAGATAACAGTATCTATTTCTTTCCTTTCTTTAGTGTTCCGGTAATGAGCTTTGATTTACTTCGTATAGAGCATGATCTAGCTTTGATGACGATCTAGCTTTGGTTTTTACGTAAAATGTGTATCCTTATCGCATGGCAAACAAAATGGAATGTAACTCTACTAAATGTTTCGTCATGAGTTTTACTCGCGCACGACACCTTTTAAATTATGCGTACAAAATGAATCACAGCACCATTAGCAGGACAAGTGGAATGGAGGTCTGGGTATCACTTTTGACACGACATTGACGTTTCACGATCACTTAGTATTGGTAGCAAAATATTCATTCAGGCGATTAGGTTTAAAGAAAAAGAAAGAAAGAAAAATTGTTTATTCTGCACAAACTAAACGCACAATACAAAATAAAAAGAGTCATCAGTTCGTCAGGTCGTCAGTTTCATTCTACGCAATGCCGAGGCTTTCAAGAACATCAGTGCGATCAAATTTATTGTACTATTTCGCAGTAAGCTGGAGTCTAGTGCATGTGTCTGGAACCATCATGAAAAAAGTACACAATACTCTTAGAAAAGGTTTTAAGCGTCCACATGAATATTATCCATTCTTATACCCTTCTAACTTCCTCTTAGGATGTTTAGGTTACAAATCCCTCGAGGTTAGAAGGATAAATATGATCTACACGGCGAACTATTTCATCTTTTTGCCCCAGTCAACTATAGACGTAGTAGTAGCCACAGATTATTCTAGATTGTACTGGGGGGTCAAACCGTCGCTCGCTCTCTTGGATGCTAAACCCGATTATGATGTGTTCGCGGACAAATGGAAGAAGATCTTGTCTGTATGTCGTGACATGAGCGTATGACTGGCGTGTTTATTATATTTATTATAATTGTTGTTTGTTTTTGAATTTATTATGTTAATTGCTTTTTTTTAACTATGTCTATAACTAATGTAATTGGTATTTGGCCGTGATAGCTTAAAGTAAATAAATAAATAAATGGCTATCTCTCCCCCGTTTCCACTCTTGTACCATTTAACTGTTGACAACTAAATTACTATTAAAATACACAATTTCTTCATCTTCTTCGTGTCGATGATACCATACTTAATGGTTAATTTATATATTGTGCACATATAAAAAAGCAAGGAGCTTCGGAAGCAATTAACTAAAATATCAAGAAAATAAAACGTTTTTGCCTTGGCAGTAGGGGATAGAAATCATACTTACATTAAAGTACATAATATAATGATAAAAAGGTTATGTTTTCGAAATAAAAAAGTTTATTGTTTTAATATTATTATTACTCGCATTTCGCACAAGTGTGAAATTATAATGTATGAAGTGCTGGCTACACCGGATAGAACTGACGTTAAATGAACTTATAAAATTATTTCAAAATTTTTAATACACACCGTTACGTATTATTTATCTAGAGGGTGGATGATTATGTTCCAGATGATAGGATTTCATTATTTGCGTGCCTTTTGTGCTAATGAAGCGAGCTTTTACGTCCAACCGAGCACCAATACAAATAGGTGGTCTTGTTTCGACCATCACGCCAAAATGTGTATCCTTGTAGTACGGCTATTTATTTCCAGTTATCTTTTCGGTACCATTGCATAGCCGAAATACAGGCTCTGCCTAGTTCGGCTATAGATGACAACACCAATTAATCTCGACCTAAATTAGCCTGTTAAAATATTTTGTAAATAATTTAAATTAATAATAATAATAAAATAATAATTGTAAAAAAATAAATTAGCATTTATATTAAGAAAATAAAACAAAAACATTGATCGAGAGGAGATAGCGAGATGTCGAGGCAATGTCTGTATTGCCTCGACAAGAAAAGTCTTAACACTAGTATTGGCGCATAGAAAACATATTAAATGAACAAATTGGTTTAAAAAAACTTTAACAAAATATGACAATCTTCGAAATAAAAGCACATTTTAATTCAGATATTTTAATTCTTCGCACGTGTGTAAAAAGTTAACATGTTTTCTAAATTTTAAAATAAAAGTTATCACGTATTACATACTCAGGTGGTGGATGAGAGTGTTCCAGATAACAGGACTCCATTAGTGCCCTGTCTTTTTTGGTTACGAAGTGAGCTTTGCATTTCTCTCCTGCTGAGCACCAATACACATAGGTAGTCTTGTTTCGACCATCATGCTCATATAAGTATCCTTGTAGTATGGCTATCTCTTTTCCATTATCTTTTCGATACCATTGAACTGTAAAAAAATAACCTACTATTAAAAAAAAAAACATAAACATGATCAGGGGATTCAGAAACAAGGAAATATTAATGTATCGAAAACAAGAAAACTCTTCAAATTAGCAGTGACTCACATAAATAAACGAACATCATAATAAACGGAAAAAACGGTTTTAAAAAACCTTAACTGAATATGACGTTGTTTGAAATAAAAGCACATAAAATGTTACAATTTTGATATTTTAATTCATGGCACAAGTGTAAAAAGTTGAACATTTTCAAATTTTTAAATAAAACCCATCACGTATTACATATTTAGGGGGTGGATGACAGTGTTCCAGATGCCAGGATTTCATTATTGTCCTATCTTTTGTGGTCACGAAACGAGCTTTGCATTTTTTTCCTACTGTGCATGCAAAACCATCGGTTGATTTTGTTGGACAATTACACCAGAATGTGTATCCTTGTAGTATGGCTACTTCTTTCCCGTTCTGCTTTCGGTACCATCGAACTGAAGAAAAAACAAAACTGTATTTATATTCATGTTCTAATTGTACACAAAACGTCCATGTACAAATACAGTAGGACAGATTATGTACAAAGGCGAGCTAAACCCATAATGAGGGCTATCACATTTTAATTTGCCGCTATGGGCGATGGTGTAGAGTGAGGTCGTAGTTTTTTGGCTATTAGCGCGAGTTTATTTACTGGTTAGATTTTTTACTGTTGTGAATATTTTTCAAATATGGCGGATTAAGATAGGTACGGGTTTTACCAACCACTATATAAAAGTTTTATGTTACGCAAAATTTTATCTGTTTTTTTTTTTAATTGTCTGCACGGAACTGTGATCTGAATGATTGAACATGAATACTTGATTTTATATTTAATCGCACTTCTTCGGCATTAGAAATGATTTTAATCCTTTGCTTCCGTTTGTGTAATAATAACGTTTAACTGCTATAAGGACCTTACCCGCCAGTGGTGCAAACTGGTGAGCTCAAAAACGGAAACCCTCATTGGGTTCTCTTATGGCCTATATTATTATTTATTTATATTAAGCAAAAACAATGTCGAGGGGTTAGAAATAGAGTGTTTACTTTATTGTACACAAAAATTGTAACGAAACAGTTTTACAATATTGCTATTAAATACGAAAGTAACCAGCTAAATACCAAATGAAACTTAAAAACAATAATTGTCGGAGGGCCAACCGTAATCAATATCTCTTGAAGCTCCCGCTAGGCGGCTAAATCAAGGGCTGGATCCAGAAGTCCAGTTCTCCACGATGCAGCATGTATTGTTAGGAGATTCCTGACTCTGGACTCTTTCAACACAGACATGGAAATAACGGCAGATCTTCTAAATAGATAAGAACTTGTGGTTAAGTAATTTTTTTATTAATTAATTTTACATTAGTAGATTCTTATTATTTTTTGTTTTAGAATAATGAATAGACCTCGACTAGACTTGTCACAATAACAATGCACAAACATTTACAGTAGGTACGTTAAAACTAATTATTTCAGGTGTACGGTCACATATGACATAAAATATGTAGGTAATCTTTTATTTTTGCAGTAGTCGAAAGTCGATCGCAACCTAATCGGTATTCTTACATTTTCAATTGACATATAATTAAAAATTACGAGTAGAATCTCGATTATTTAAGGTAAACTTGTGAAATGTATCTTATATTTTGAAATAAATACCATTACGAATTAAAAACTTTGGAGGCGGATGATTGTGTTTGAGTTGGGACGATGTCATGAACCCTCTGTCCTTTGCGATGGAGAAGCGAGCTCTGCAACTCCTGCTGACAGTGCACTTAAACATGTCGGTTGACTTATTCCGACCATGAAGACCATAAGTGAATCCTTTTATAATAGCTATATCTTTCCCATTTTGTTGTCGGCACCATTGCGCTGTAAAAAAATGTCAAATGCCATCCCATTCGACTATAAAAATTAAACAATTTACAACAATTCTAAAATAATATTTAAGGTTTAAGAAACAAGGCAATATGCAGGTATTTAAAAACCAGAACTCCAGTTATTTATGGTTGAAATTAAATTCCTTTGTTTAATTTAAAGGATTTGAAATGCTCTAAAATGAATTTGTAGATAGGTAAAAAAACAACCTAACATTACTTAAAATAAAATATCTTGGAATGATAAGCCTTTTTATTTGTACTCAAATAAAGAAAGAAAGAAAAGATCATTATGTTACCAAAAGGTCTGTCATTATATAAAAAAATATAAATAATTACAATTTCAATCTAGTCCCACTGTCACAAATGTATTTTAAAATACTTATTAAAGTGTGTGATCGAAAATTTATCGAAACTAAAACAGAGCAGCAGGGGTGTCAACACAGGAAGTGAAAACGGCGGTCCAGGCACAATCGGCGACTACGACGGTGCGGGAGAAGAGGCCGTGTACGCAGGCAGCGGCGAGTACGGAGGAAACGGAGGAAAAACCACCTCGTTACATATCGTTGAAAATGACTCAAGCTAGGGTTCGTCATCTTTGAAAACAAGACGATCCCTGAGCGAAAGTGGAACGTTGTAAGCAGCCATGGAACACATTTTGAACCAACATAAAAAATAAATGGTTCTCAAAGTTTTATATAAATGCCATTTCGTATTATATACGAAACAGATGGATGATTATGTTCCAGATGACATGATTTTATGAACAATCTGTCCTTTGTGATGGTGAAGCGAGCATTACATGCCCTGCTGACGGTGCACCTATACATATCGGTTGACTTATTCCGACCATGAAGACCATAAGTGAATCCTTTTATAATAGCTATCGCTTTTCCATTTTGGTGTTGGCACCATTGCGCTGTAAAAAAATAAACGATTAACTTTAAAAACCGTCAAAATTCATAAAATATTGTTAAAATTCTTAAAATTCTTAAAAAATAGAACTTAACAATGTTTAATTAGGGATTAATTAGAATAACATGACTTTAAAAATCAATCATGTAGAACGCCAAAAAACAAATGTCTTGAAATTGTTCAAATTAAGATAACTGTTGAGTATTTGTCATGACGTGATGACGAAAATAAGCAATTGCTTAAGAATACCTAACTGATCAAAATAATTAGTTTTTTTAAATTATTTTAATTATACATTTTATTTAGCCATCTCTTTCCTATTACTTTTTTTTGGGAACCATTTGACTATAAAAAAATAATCAATTTTCTTTATAAACCATTCAATTGTTATAAATAATATTTACGGTTTAAGACACAAGGCAATAATATGCAGTTACTTTAAAACTAGAATTTCAGCAATTTAAGGTTGAAATGAGAGAGCAGTGGTGGCCCAGTGGTATCGGCCGCGACTTACAAGTTGTAGGTCGTGGGTTCGAGCCCAGGCAGGCGCTTCACTTTGTGTAAATTATTTCATCACCACTGCTCTCAAACCGGTGAAGGAAAACATCGTGAGGAAACCAAAAATTCGAAGACGTCATGTGACATCCACCAACCCGCACTGTGCCCGCGTGGTGGATTACGGCCCATTCCCTCTCACAGAGAGGAGGCCTGTGTCCCAGCAGTGGGAATATTAATAGGCTGATGATGATGATGTAAGGTTGAAATAAAATGCCTTTGTAAGGATTTGAAAAGCATGAAAATGAATTTGTGGATCGGTAAAAAAACAACTTAACATTATTTAAAATAAAATATCTTGCATATAATGTGCCCTTTTATCCATTTTACACTTGAACTTTTTATATATACTAAAATAAAGAAAGAAAGAAAAGATCATTATTTTACCAAAAGGTCTGTCGTTACATAAACAATATAAATAATTACAATTTTAATCTATTCCCACTGTCACAAAACTATTCTTAAATACATATTAAACATTGAAAGTAATCGAAAATTTATCGAAACCAAAACTGTTTTCTGTACACATTTTGAACTAACACAAAAAATAAATGATTTTTAAAGTTTTATATAAATGCCATTTCGTATTATATACGAAACAGGTGGATGATTATGTTCCAGATGACAGGACGTGCTGTACCCTCTGTCATTTGTGATGGTGAAGCGAGCTTTACATGTCCTGCTGATGGTGCACCTATACGTATCAGTAGTCTTACTTCGACGTTGAAGACCGTATGTGTATCCTTGTATCATTGCTATCTCTTTCCCATTCTGTTTTCGGTACCATTCGACTGTAAAAAATTATAGATATAACTTAATAAACAATGGAGCTCCACATCGTTGTCAATGTGGTGAAGCAGTCGACCGCCTCAGACACCATGGCCTATCCTGCAGTAGGAGCGCTGGTCGGTTAGCACGGCACGCCAGTATTAATGATATCATACGTCGGGCTCTTGTCACCGCCGGGGTGCCAGCTGTTTTAGAACCCAATGGCTTGGCACGCGACGATGGTAAGAGACCAGACGGGATGACCATAATGCCTTGGAAGGTGGGTAGGTCTTTGGTGTGGGATGCAACTTGTGTCGCCACCCTTGCGCAATCCCATCTTCTTAGCACGGCGGGCTGTGCTGGGGCAGCTGCTGCTGGTGCAGAAAACCTCAAACGGCGCAAATACAATAACCTTATTGGAAGTTATATATTTGAGCCGTTTGGGGTTGAAACATTAGGTCCATGGGGCCGAGTGCTCTTCGAGTATTTCGAGATCTAAGCAAACGGCTTGTCGACTCTTCACGTGACCAGAAGGCTGGGCTTTTCCTTGGCCAGAGAATCAGCATTGCCATCCAACGTGGCAATGCTGCCAGCGTTCTGGTCACTTTTTACGTTGACAGCGATGTGGACGAATTTTTTGACGCCCTGCCCTTTTATACGCGTTCGTAGTTTTATTTTATTTTTATTTAACTTTATATATAGGTAGTTATTGTTATTTAAGTATGTAAATTTTAATTGATATAAAATCAAACTTACTTACATAAACAATAAAATATATGTCATTAATGGTTTGAGAAACAAGTCAATATTTGAATACAAACCAGAAGGCCAATTCTCTTAATTAGATAACTAATTCTCAGATTCCAGTCACAATCATCAACATTGTGAATGTCATCTCAGCGACAATCAATGTCAAAAAGTTATCAAAATATAAAGCTGATTATGACTGATTGCGACTGAGATACGAATGCAAACAAATCACTTTTATTTAAATATATATAAAACTAAACATAAGGTTCAAATAAAAGGTATTTTGCGACTGAGGTGTGAATGGAAAAGTATACCTTAAAATACAAGAATTTCCCCTCAAAACTTCAACAACATATGATTCAAATAAAATTAATTTGTTTAAGGATATATGAAAAGGAAAAACTTCAAACGTCATAAAAAACCTTATAGACCGTTAGAAAAACTATTTTGACATTAGAAATAAAATAAATTTGAATGCAGTTAAATCAGAATTTTAATTATTTTAGCTTTGATTTTTATATCAATTTTATATAATCGAAAATTGATTGAAACCAAAACATTATACAGACGTAATTCCGCCATCAGCTAACGACGGGTAAAGCTACTCCAGGGTTATCCTAATCCCGTACATGCTGACGTCCAGTATATCTTCGGTATGAAGTTGGGTCATTCTAGCTATTCGGTCATTTGCTTTACACGCAACGGTGTTATGCCTACGTCTCGAGACATTCAGCTTTGTCCAGCGTAAGCGCTGGCTGCCAAACTTATTTGCATCATCCAATAGTTAATGTGACTTCTGTCTGATCGTCACAGTATGCTCCCGTTAAATAAAATTGCTTTTCAATAAGAAACTTTTTTTTTTTATTTAACGGTAAATATCTAGTGAGTTGTTTTTTCTGATTGTATTTATTGAATAAATATAATCTTACAACGTATGAATACAACGTATGAATAAATTTTATTCATAGGGAAGAAAAAGTACTAATTTCTAACGTAAAAGTAAGTTAGTTTGTACTTCGGCCATCTAAGGGATCTACACCCACTAAGCATCATCCGGTAGCTATCCCGATAGGCTACCCTATGGTAGTACTCTGGTGGGCGTAGCTTCAACCCTTGAAGTAGTATTCACCTTGGAGTGAACAAACCACGAGAAAATTATGGAACCGGGCAACATGACAAGGGGGATTTATCTCCAACCACCAGAGCTAGGCTCCTTACAGAAGTGTGGTTGGGGAGGCAGAGAAATGGACCATCGAATGGTGGTACCCTGATGAGTGTACCATAGATCCTTCAAGTATTTTGGGTGCCGGGAAGCGGCTAAAGTTAGAAAGAAATTGCGCTGTTCCAAAGTTTGATGACTTTTGTGGTATGAGTGAAGAACAGAGCGGTTATGTATAAGGATAGAATCCAGGCGCCTGTCGGCAGGGTCCCGAAGGTAATGCTTTAGAAAGCATATCAATAACTCTTCAGTCACCAAATGTGTCTGAAGGCGGTGAGCCCGCCGCTAAGTGCATAGAAACTTCTATACTGGTTCATACAAACACATTATCTCAAGTAAGTGGTGTTTATATACTAGAACTACATGAGTACTATCTAGTTCCAGGGCGTAGGTAGAAGTCTAGGTTTCTAATCACTTACTTGAAGGAAATTTGTGTATATTTACCGTTCCAGGGTGAAACTCTTTTATCCGTAGCTATGTGCTGTTGTTATGTACTGTTTTTCAGTCATAGCCTTAGGGTATCTAAGTTAGAACACCTAGATTGTGTTTCCTAACAAACTAATGTGTGAAAAATAAATAATAAAATTAATATGTGAGAAGGACGCACATACCACTACTTGCGCTCCCGCTTTTATGTGGGGGGTCTAAAGGAAAATAAAAAATAATAACAATAAAAATTTATTGCCAGATTACAATTTCAATGTCACTATGTGGTTTAACAAAACTAAGATTTAAATTAAGAATTCTACACAACACAGAGTTATACACCTCTGAAACCCAAGCTAAGATTGAACTTGTGTTATGAGTGTCAGGAAATAATGTTTATTTACTTATGCATACATACATATCATACTCTAGTATTTCATATATAACGCTAGTATACAAGCTATGTGACGCCTCGTCGCGAACACATTTTTACATAAAAACCATTGCATATTATAAACTTAGGGGGCGGATGCTTGTGTTCCAGATAACAGGATTTGATGTGCCCTCTGTCCTTTGTGATGGTGAAGCGAGCTTTACATGATTTGCCTTGGGAGCACTTATAGTTATAAGTTGAATCATTCATACGATCAACACAAAATGTGTATCCTTCTATCGTGGCTATCTCTTTTCCATTCTGTTTTCGGTACCATTTAACTGTGAAAAACAAACTATTCTTAGACAATTAAAACACACTGATGGCGAAAATAAATATTTGCATAAAGACCACCTGACTGATCAAAATAAATCATTTTTCAGATGGTAACAGGTTTATTATTTATATATTAAACACATTTAATTTGTCTTCAAGGTTAAGCAACGCTTGACGAGGTCGGTCCGTGGATGGGTGACCATTTCAACATACCGAGTTTCCTCCGTGCCTCGGAAAGCACGTTAAGCCGTTGGTCTCGGCTGTCATTTGAACATCTTTGACAGTCGTTACAGGTAGTCAGAAGCTTGAGTTCTGACACCAGTCTTGCCAAGGGGTATCATGTTACCCAGTTACTGGGTTGTGGAGGTCAGATAGGCAGTCGCTCCATGTAAAACACTGATACTCAGCTGAATCCGGTAAGACTGGAAGCCGACCCCAACAATAATTGGGAAAAGGCTAGGCAGATGATGATGAATTTGTATTATTTTTACATTTGAATACTAAATAGGAAAATAAACCAAAACCATATTCTGCAAACATTTTGAATAAACATGAATATAAAAAATGTTACATAAAGTTTTACATAATAATATATTCCATTTCGTATTATATACGGAAAAGGCAGATGATTATGTTCCAGATGACATGATTTGATGAAGTCTCTATCCTTTGTAATTGTGAAACGAGCTTTGCATTTTCTACCTAAAGAGCACATATATTTGTCAGTTATCTGCCTTCTATAATCAAGACAGAAAGTGTATCCTTGCACGACGGCTATCACTTTTCCATTCTGCTTTCGGCACCATAATTATGACTGGGAAAATGCAGTTTTTAAAATATATATGGTTTAGGGGATTAAAAATAAGGCATACAGGAATTATTAGAAGTCTAAATAAACCAGGGTGAAATAATTATCCACAAAATTCAAAATAATGAATACTAGTTTATTTAGTTTAGAGAAACTCTCTATATAAATTACCTACACCGTAACACAACTAATATAGCATGTTAGTATTATTAGGACCATAACTTAATTTACTTGTATCAACTAAGTTTTATTTATTTTAAATTGTATTTATGTGTTCTATATAACTTTATTTGGATATAAATCTGGGTAACTTAACCCATCCCTATGTAAAAACGTACATTGTACACACGAATTTGCTAGTAGGTAGTATGATATGTTATTCGAAATCATTTTTAGTACAAGCAAGAATTTAAGACAAAAATTATTACGCATGTTTTGCTGATGATAAATAGAAATAAAAATTAAAAGATGTAGAAGATATTATAAACACTTAGCTCTAATATAAATAAATGTAAACTTAACAATAAGTTAAGCACACCAAAATTACTATGAATAAGTAAATTAAATGTCCGGTAACAGGTACTTGCATTTATTTATAATAATTAGCTAATTAATTTTGTTACCAGCAAGCAAGAATAACTAATCTAAAAAATCTCTATTCACTACATTTGCTGACAGAAAAACATCTCGCAGCAGCCAAAATCTGCACGCTTATCTGACCATTTTTTAAATCATAGCAGCTTATAATAAATTCCGTCACGTATAACATAATTATAAGGTGGATGGTTGTGATAAAGATGGTGTGATTTCATTGTCTGTCTGTCCTTAGCAATTATGAAGCTGGCTTTGCATTTTCTTCCCAGCGTACACCTGTACTTGTCGGTTGATAGACTTCGATAGTCCAGACAGAATGTGTATCTTTTTACCACGGCTACCTCATTCCCATTCTGCTTTCGATACCATTGAACTGTGCCTGTAAAAAGTAATCTATTAGTCTGCTTTACTAAGTTAAAATAGTTGCAGAGAAAACAATGTTTGGATTTGATTCGATGGGTCGAAGGACCATGTGAGGTTTGCAGAATCTGATACACTTAAACGAGTCATAAAATTTAGTATGCAGGGGCTTTCGGGGGTGATAAATCGATTTAGCTAGGATTAATTTTTAGAAATATCATTTTCTCTATTTTCATCCGAGCAGTGCTCGGTCGCCCAGGTACTAGATATTGAAATGACGCAACAAATTTTACGATGAACTACATGAATTGAAGGTGAATAATATGACCTTTTTCCGAAGAAAACATTGATTTTTCATAGTATTATGATTTCACATTTAATTATTTGATATACAATATGTCCGGACTTGTAGTAACAAAACTTTAAGGCCGTAAGCTACACTTAATTTTATCGATAGTACACCACATAAGGGGTTTAATCCCGAATTGTTTTTATTGCAATTCTTAAAATTCTTCAAAAAATATAATGCAAAAATATGCAGGGGTTCTTTTTAGGCAATAATAAAATTAAATCTTATTGGCTTAGAACTATATTTCTTTTTTCAGTGTGTAGACCAACTCAAGAACTAACAAAAAAAAACATAAAAGACACGTGCTAATCCCTAAAAATTTTGCAGAATTTTAGGAAATGCAATAAAAACTTGGGAAGTTACGTTTTAAATTTGAATGTTATGGCTGAATACAAAAATATCTTATCTTTTTAGTGTTAGATGAATATTATTTTTAGATTTTCGACGGTATGGCCGTAAAACTAACATTAAATGTACGCCTCTGTGAGACCTAGGTCCAAAGTTGTGGTTGTTAAACTATGTGAATATCGTAATAAGTAAGCCATGGACTAAAACTACTCTATCTTTGGAGGTATGGTAAATTAACCCCTTAAGTGGGGTGATTTTTATCATTATTAACTGCATTTTACGGTCTTAAAGTTTTATTCCTACCTGTCTGGATACATTGTATAGATAAAATAATTTTCATTGTAGAACACCATAAACTATGAAATGATAAATTATAAAATAGAATATGTTTCCAATGTCACAAAAAAACAATTAATATTACAGTCATCCAAAATGTTCGACCAAAACAGTAATCCGCTATAATTTTAATGACACTAATGATAAAACTGGGATGTCATCTTGAAGATGTTATCAACTAAGGGCGATTACTGTCGGTCTTTATATAAACTTGCGAAGTGGTTTCTATATTTTAATATAGATAGCGTTCCGTATTATATTATTATATGAGTAAGGCGGATGAGTGTGTTCCAAATTACTGGATGTTGTAATATATGTTTTCTGTCATTTTAATAACGAAACGTGCCCTACATTTGCCGGCTTGAGCGCACTTATATTTAACTGTGTTTTTATTTCGACCGTCAAGGCAGAATGTGTATCCCTGTACCAAAGCTACCTCTTTCCCGGTTGGTTTTCGGTACCATTCGACTGTGAAAACTTAAAGAATTAATTTTAAGCAACGACAAAGAAGAAACAAAAAACCGGCCAAGTGCTAGTCGGACTCACGTACCTACCATAACCGTAAAAAACGGCAAATAACACGTTTGTTGTATGGGAGCCCCACTTTCAACTGTCTAGCTATCACGGTTCATGAGATACAGCCTGGTGACAAACGGACAGACAGACAGACGGATCGCAGCGTCTTAGTAATAGGGTCCCGTTTTTACCCTTTGGGTACGGAACCCTAAAAAGAACTCTTAAAACTACCTGAGTTTGTTATACATAAAACAACCGTATTTAAAATTTCATATCTATTTATTTAACATTCTAATTCTAAAGCTTTTCAGATAGATCATTAGACCACCAAAATAAAGAACAATTACAAAGTCTCTATAAATAAATACACTTATCTACTTCTAATTTAGTTTAAATGCCTTAAATGCCACAAATACTTAATACTGGAAAGATGATCGAAGCCAAAGCGGTATTGTGTAGAAATTTAGCCCTTAAATCTAATCTAGACAATCCCAATGCAAGGCAAATCACTCTATTTCCCTTTTCATAAATTTTTTTACTGGCAAAGTTTAATTCAATATGTTATTTGACAAGCTTTTTTCATTACATTTCTCAAAATCCAGAGAAAAGATAGCTTGAAAGTATGAAAAAAAACATTGATTTTCTTATTTTATTACCCAATTTGTATTTTTGTTATAATTAGAATAAATACTCATCCAAAATAAATACATTTTCGATAGCAGTCAAAATATCACCACCGTTCCGGTACCATTTAGCGTTCGCATAAGTAAACTTTTGAAGGAGTTTTTAAATTTTAATAAAAATACCATTACGTATTTGAAACTAAGGAGGTGGATGATTGTGTATTAAATAACATGATTTGATAATTCTTCCGTACATTGTGGTGGTGTAGCGAGCTTTACACTGCCTGCTAGTTGAGCACTTGAACTTATAGGAGGACTGTGTCCTGCCATCAGTACCGAACGTGTATCCTTGTAACACGGCTATCTTTCTTCCATTCTCCTTTGGGTACCAAACGACTGAAATTAAACAAATCATATTAAACATCACAACACAGCAAATAATTTAGTCATCATACAGGGTTTTAAAAGGCAACATCCATATAAGGTATAAATAAGAACATTTACCAGACAGGCTTCTTTAAGTACGTGGTATGTGTAGGTAGAGTACGCAATAAAAGACACATTTGGGTACTCACAATTTGTAACGCCCAGCACACAAAAACAATATAGATACACTGTTGTTTCTGTTGTCACAATATAAAGACAACAGTGTCTCTATATTGTGCTGGGAATATTGTAATTATTGTGCCTATAAAACTCATTGTGACTGTTCTCCTTATAAACTTGTGTGCTGCTTGTGTATTGTGTGCTGGACATTACAAATTACACGTAAAAAGTTCACCTGTCAAAATTTGCGACAGAAAGAAATATGCCTCAGCACCGTGATCGGCGCGTGGATTGCAATCAGACTGGGGTTTATCGTCCACAAGTCCCTTGTGAACAACGTGGTGAAGAGCGAGAGTGTGTCGACCAGGGTGGCGTACCTTATACTCAGAATATCAGCAAGATATTCGCTGAAGGTCATACAGGTTTACGCCCCAACCTCGGCACACTCCGACAACGAGGTAGAGGCCATGTATGAGGGGACTTCAACGCGAAACTGGACAAACGAGACGAGGATGAGCTGCAAGTGGGGCAATTTGGAGTTTGACGTCGGAACCACCGGGGTCACCTACTGGCCAGTTTTATGGAGAAGGAGCGCCTCTACATGATGAACTCCTTCTTTAAAAAGCGTGAGCACAGGAAGTGGACCTGGCAAAGCCCCGATGGTGCAACTAAAAACGAGATCGTGTGTGTGAACTTCATCATGTCAACCAAGAAGCAAATGTTCAATGATGTCTCTGTGATCAATTCGGTGAAAACCGGGAGCGATCACCGCATGGTAAGAGGCACATTGAACATTAATGTCAAGCTTGAAAGGTCTCGACTTATGAAGTCCACGCTCCGTCCAGCACAGATCCAGGTCCAAAACCCCGAGAGCTTTCAGCTCGAACTCCAGAATCGTTTCGAGTGCCTAGGGAGCTCAGTGGACGAATACAGCGATGGGTTCGTGGAAGCTGTCCATACGGTCGGGTCTAAGTTTTTCAGACCCGCCGTACAAATAGGAACAAAAAGCTCTCTGATCGTAGTCTCAAGCTAATGAAGGAGAGGCGTGAGATGATCCTGCAGCCTTCAGACGATGCGTTGAAATATCGGCAGCTAAATAGACGGATCTCAAAGTCCTTGAAAAGCGACCTCCGCCGCTTTAATACTGAGCGTATTAAAGACGCGATTGAGCGGAATAAGGGCTCCAAGGTCTTTGCAAGAGATCTGTCTATTGGGCAGAGCCAGCTCACGAAACTGAAAACCGATGATGACAGGATCGTTTCCGCCAAACCAGAGCTTCTGAGGGAGATCGAGAGATTCTATGGGCAGCTGTACACGTCAACCAGTAAACCCATCGCGAATCTAGCGAATGACCCTAGAGCTAGATTGACCCGACACTATACCGAGGACATTCCAGACGTCAGCCTGTATGAGATTAGGATGGCTCTGAAACAGCTTAAGAACAACAAGGCACCGGGTGACGACGGAATCACGGCTGAACGCCTGAAGAGGGGTGGAAAACCGGTTCTTAAGACCCTTCAGAAGCTGTTTGATTCCGTCATATTCGAGGGCAAAACGCCACAGGCATGGTGCAGGGGTGTGGTGGTACTCTTCTTCAAGAAGGGCGACAATGCCCGGCTGAAGAACTATAGGCCCATCACACTTCTTAGCCATGTCTACAAGCTGTTTTCAAGAGTCATCACGACGTTGACGATTTCCAGCCTCCCGAACAAGCCGGATTCCGTAAAGGCTTCAGCACCGTAGACCACATAAATACGCTGCGCCAGGTTATATAGAAGACCGAAGAGTACAACCTGCCTCTCTGCTTAGCGTTTGTGGACTACGAGAAAGCCTTCGATTCGATCGAGACTTGGGCTGTATTGCAGTTTCTCCAACGATGCCAAATTGACTACCGGTACATCGAAGTGTTGAAGTGTTTATACAAAAACGCCACCATGTCAGTTCGACTTTAGGATCAGACTTCGGAACCAGTCCTTCTGCAGCAAGGTGTGAGACAAGGAGACGTCATATCTCCGAAACTGTTTACTGCTGCACTGGAGGATGTCTTCAAGGTTCTGTACTGGAGAGGGCTAGGCATCAACGTCAATGGCGAGTACATCACTCACCTTCGGTTTGCCGACGATATAGTGGTTATGGCTGAGACCATGGAGGACCTCAGTACAATGCTCGATGATCTCAGTAGAGTTTCCGAAAGAGTGGGTCTTAGGAAGAACATGGACAAAACCAAGGTGATTTTGAATGCCCATGTTACACCCACTCCTATCAAGGTCGGAGACTCTACACTCGAAGTTGTGGGCGACTATGTCTACCTTGGACAAACGATCCAATTGGGTAGGGCCAACTTCGAGAAAGAGGTCAACCGTCGAATCTGATCTGGGCAGCGTTCGGGAAGTTGCGCGGTATCTTCTCGTCCAACTTACCACAGTGTCTCAAGACGAAAGTCTATAACCAGTGTGTGTTTCCAGTGATGACATATGGCTCTGAGACGTGGTCGCTTACAATGGGCCTCATCAGAAAGTTTACAGTCACTCAAAGGGCAATGGAGAGGGCTATGCTTGGAGTTTCCTTGCGTGATCGAATCAGAAATGTAGAGAGCCGCAAGAGAACCAGGGTTACCGACATAGCCCGAAGAATTGCCAAACTCAAGTGGCAGTGGGCAGGGCACATTGCTCGCCGATGGGACCAGAAAGGTTCTGGAGTGGCGACCGCGAACCGGAAGACGTTGCGTTGGAAGGCCTCCCACTAGGTGGACCGATGACCTGGTGAAGGTTGCGGGGATCCGCTGGTTGCGAGACGCACGGGACCGGTCAATGTGGCGACGCTTGGGGGAGGCCTATGTCCAGCAGTGGACGTCTTTCGGCTGATATGATGAT
Source organism: Anorthoa munda (assembly GCA_945859665.1). NCBI lineage: Eukaryota > Metazoa > Arthropoda > Insecta > Lepidoptera > Noctuidae > Anorthoa > Anorthoa munda. Next base: position 8,186,123 of record OX243901.1, read on the forward strand.
GATGATGATGATACATAGTCTAACTCAGTCACGTGATCATCTTGGCATTTCGAGCTATTTTCGAAATATATTGAATATTATATTAAGAGTTTAAACAGATACCGTTACTATAACGGATATTGTTAAAAAAACACGTCTAATGGTTTTTACACTCTAAAATATACACCGTCACGAATAATATAGTGATCAGCTAGATGCCGATGTACCAGATGACACGATTTCATGACCTTCCTGTTCTTTGTAACGATAAAACGAGCATTGCATTTGCTTCCTCTGGAGCATACATATGTATCTGTAGACTTACTAACACTGTTTGTTAGACAAAACGTGTACCCTTGTAGTATGGCTATCTCTTTCCCATTTGTCTTCTTATACCATTTAACTGTGAAAGAGAAACCATTGTGTTTTATTGGCATAAACTTTTATGTCTATAGCTTATGAGTATTTGACAGGTTGTTAAAGTTAAGTCAAACCATAGTTGTTATATAAAAATTTTATTGGCAATTAATACAAAATATTTACGCTTACAACAATTTTTAGTAAAACGAAACTAAATGTTTTCAAAGATCAAAACAATAACTTATTTGTTCAAATCATTCTGAATAGTCTTCCTAAATTTCTGACATTTAGACCGTGATTGATTTAAGTGTCTAAAACAAAAACGTATCAAGTTAAAAAAAAAAAAAAATACATTTACTACACCCTATACAGCGCACCCTGATGCACCAACAACTTTGGAGCTTCATGGTTGTGGTCAAGCAGAGGTGATAGAATTCTCCCGGCGGAGTCAGTGCTGAACCTGGCACGGCATCGAGCCCACCTGGTGCAGCGCCACTGGTTGGTCGAGGTACTCCTGGCGCCAGAGTAGATGACCTTTAGCAACGCCAACTCCTTGCTGACAACAGTCCGCAAGTATTTTACTGAGTTACCATGGGAACGGCAGAATATACAGGGCTACAGGTTAAGTCGACCTAGATCCTTTAAGAGGTTGAATTTCCGTAATTACTGACTGATTTGACTATGAAACACTGTACCCCAAACTTAACATGGGCAAGACTGGTGTCAGATCTCGAGCTTCTCACTACCGTAACGACTGCCAAAAATATTCAAATGACAGCCAGGACCAACTGCTTAACGTGCTTTCCGAGGCACGGAGGAATCTCGGTATGTTGAAATGGTCACTCATCCACGGACCGACCTCGTCAAGCGTTGCTTAACCTTGAAAACCGACCAGTGTGGCTGTTATTATTTAGCCACGAGTTCCTCTTCTAATAATAGTAATAAACGTAATTTTGTACGTATTTGGATTGTTTTATTATGTTTTCTGACCAAAGTGATAAATTTGACGCTTAATCGCTTTTCGATAATTAACGTAGATAGTTTTTTAAGCACATCTGCAGCATGACTATCTTTGACATTTTTAATTATTATTTTATTATTTTTTTAAGAATATTTTTCATTTTATAACTATCAACCGTCTACTACGACCCAGTTGGTTCAGTTAACTGCAATTTTAGTGTTCAGAATAATAAAGCAATATATCTACTACACAAAAATCGCAAACACAAATAAATAAATATAATTGTGATTCATAAAATATACCTGTTAAAATACAAATCAGTATAGCAAAACTTTTACGGCTATGCTAAAGGCGTTAAGTCTGCCACTGAACACGAAGTTTAAGTGTCTACAAATAAATACGACTTACTGTTACTACATATTTAGCTTATCTGGTATTGAATTCTATCCCTCATGATTATGGAAAGACGCAAACTTAACTATATGATTGTCAATGGTATATAACGCCGCGTGGCATTTACTATGTTTCTTAACACAGCGCCATCTGGTTTTTTTTCCTGCAACGTAGTCCTTGCCGTATCGGTGATGTCCTAACAGCAGATTAACATGTCCTCGCTGAGTTCTAATAAATATAGGCACGTCTGAAACATGATTTTTTATTTTATTTATGCACATACATTCTTACCGTTATAGGAAAATAAACTTGAAAACCTCTATAAAAAAATTAAGGGCGTGCGTTATTAACTTCTATAAAAAGAATGAGTCAAAGTATACCTTCATCAATATGTGGATGCGTATGTGCCTGAATAACACGAACTACAAATGAGTAGATAGTACTTTTCTTTAAATTATCAAAGATTCTGGAAAGTATATTGCACCTACCACTATTTAACTCTGCATCACCCAACGGTTTAGTCAACAAGAGTCTAACAGATCCCTCCGCGCACCTCAGGATGTAGGCAATCCATGAGGATTTCCTCCATAAGAAAAAAGTGCCTGAGGTAAAGTAACACAAAGTATTAAATAAATAAATAAAGTATTGTATTGACTCAATCAATTTCCAGTTATATCCACTCCAGTTATATTAATTTAAAAAAGTTTAATCTTGTCAAATTAATATACTTATAAGAACAAAAAAGCTTGTCAAGCTACAATATTTAATAATAGAGGTTTTCAAGCTACAATATTTAATTTTATTAATGAAATTACACAAATAATTCTACAACTTACCCTGAAAGTTGTATAAGTTGTAGTTGTATGGGAATACAATAAAATGATTTACAATTTCTTGGTAATTACATTTTTTTACTAAGTTATAATAATTGAAGTCAATCATGATTATGGTGCGACACGAAACTATATATACTATCGTCAATGGTATACAAAGCCGCGCGGCATTTGTAGTATTTCTTAACACAGCGCCATCTAGTTTTACCGTGCGAAGTAACGCCAGACTTGCCATATCTGTGAGGTCCTAACTGTAACTGAACGTGTCCTCGTCGATTCATAACAAATTGTGGGACGTCTGAAACATGAGTACCTATGTTATTTCATAAAATATTTTTTTTCGTTTTTTTAAGACTTAATGTCTTTTACCTTATAAACTTATCTTATACCTTGCATATTTCTTATAAATTATAAAATCATTCAGAAATTAATACAATTATTCCTCCAGAACTTGGTAATGAACTTGATTCGGCGTTGCGTCACCAAAAGCGTTGTGCATCTACTGTTTCACCGAGGATTTGAAGGAATGCTTGCAGAATACACCTATGCAAATCAAAAATAAGCCGATTGTAAATTAACTCTGGGTGTATTTTACTTTTTAGTAACTTGGATAAAAAATAATGTTTTACTTCTTATTTATTTTCAATAAATTATATTTTTATAAATACCAGCTATCATTAACTCAATCTTAGATCATGACTAAATAAAAAAAATATTATAGCATTACGAGTAAAGCACGCAAAAACCATGCTATGCCCATGTCGCTGAAGTCAGTCGCAAGGTGCACTACACTTTCCACTCGCTGATGTGCCTCCAGAGATTTTTGACCTTGAACACCAAAATTATCCTTGCCCAAACTCTTATTCAGCCCATCATCGACTACGCCAAAGCCTGCTATTTGGATGCAACCGAGTAGCTTTTAAATAAACTTGAGCGTTTGCAAAATAAATGTATTCGTTTTGTTTTCAATGTAAAAAAGTATGACCACGTTTCAGGCTTTCGCAAAATGCTCAAGTGGCTCCCTATTCGACTTCGAAGGAACTTCCGGCTTTTGTGTTTGCTATGCGTCCTTAACAACCCTAAAACGCCTTCCTACCTCCGCGAACGCTTCTTCTACTCCCGTCCTTCCGATGAACTTTGCAGGTCCCACTACCGACTTTTACTCGTACTCCTTTACTGTGCACGCGGTGCGGTTGTGCAACTTGTTACCGCCTGATATAAAGGACTGCCAAACTCTTGCAGTTATTAAAAAGAGAGTGAAAGAGCGTTATCTGTCCATTCTGTCTTCACTTCACATAATCACATCATCAGCCTATTAATGTTCCCACTGCTGGGACACAGGCCTCTTCTCTGTGAGAGGGAATGGACCACGCGCGCCCAGTGCGGGTTGGTGGATGTCACATGTCTTCGAATTTTTGGTTCTAGGACATGGTTTTGGTTTCCTCACGATGTATTCCTTCACCGTTTTGAGAGCAGTAGTGATGAAATAATTTACACAAAGTAAAGCGCCTGCCTGGGCTCGAACCCACGACCTACAACTTGTAAATTGCGGCCGATATCACTGGGCCACTACTGCTCTCATTCTGTCTTAGTTGCATATAAATATTTATTATTATTTATGTATATATGATGTAAGTTAGTATTTATTATTGTATTTTTTTTTTAATATGCCTGTATTTGAGAGTATACATTAATTATTTATACTGTATTCTCCTTTATTGTGAATTGTTTAATATATTTTTCTTTTTATTTCTTCTCTACATACGGTGTCTACATATCTTTTTTCAACTCTCCTCTCACAGGTGTGCTGGAAGAGATTTCGTTAGAATTAAGCATACCTTTGTACCTATTTTCTGTTCCTTCTTCTTGTCTATTTATTGTGTGTGTACACTAATGGTTAAATAAATAAATAAAAATACATGTAGAACCGTAGAGTCAAAGAAAAACATTGTTTTCATGTAGACTATATTTGCTTGTGTAATGAGAAAATAATGGATCATAAATTAGATTTAAAAAATATTCTACTAACTATTATCAAGGTTGCAACACATCCTAATTGGTACATCGGTAGGTACTTTTTACTATTTGTTTAAATTATGTTTTTTTATATATTTAGTAATAAAGTTATTACGTCATGATTATGGTGCAACATATTATACTTAACTATGTCAAACTACAGGTTGCCAAGATCGATCTGTCAATGGTTGCTCTTGCATTAGATACCGAGACTACTCCCTGCCTCAAACACAATAAGCCGATTGTCCCGAATGTCATTTCTGTATCATCGCACAGTCGTTACTGATAAAAGCTCCAACTCAGAAGCCAGATAATCGGCCGCCAGTCTAGCCAGCGAGTAAGTTTTACCCAGTGAAAATTGTGGAATACTGGTACTCATCATGGCATCTAGTTAAACTGGAAGCCGACGCCAATATAGTTGGAAAAAGGCTTGGCAAATAAATATATTTTATTTATGATGTATTAACAAGCATGAAGGACTAGCGCGACTCTAACGGTGGCCGTAGTCATGTATTCCCAGACAATCAGTGACAACCAGCTCCGCGGTGGTGGTGGCAGCTAACTGGCAACCATGGTGGTAACGGTTGTAGTACTAATGCCACGTCTGGTTCCTAGCACGCCACTTGCGAGTTAAAAAGTGTAGCGTTACGTATAGTTCAAATGAACTATACGTAAGCCACGTTAATAAAAGTAAAGGTAACTATAAATTAAAATTAATTAAAAGGATATTGAGTATAAAACTATGGGCCGGCTTCGCACGACGTGGGCAGAAATTTCTTAGCAGGCAGGAAGGCTGGGCAGCTGGACGGGCAGGCTAGGCAGCTGGACGGACACGAAGGCGTGGAATGCCCGAGGTAGGCAGATGAGCATGCAGATGGTCAAGGCTTGAACCAATTGTCAGGATAACAGGCAGGTAGCAGTAGCAGTAGCACTGGTGCAGGAACAGGCAGATAGGAGTGTGGAGGTCAGGCTGTGGCTTAATATGCTGATCAATCAAGCCCTTTTGATATGAAGCGGTGACCGTCGAAGTTAAAGAACCAGTAACACACTCAATAAATTATATTTATTGTATTAAACAGAATTGGTAGTTTCACAGGCCTTATATATAATAGTTGTAAAGAGAAATTTTAAATACAATTGTAAACTTCATAGTATCAAACAGAAAAATGGACTACTAGCGTTTTGTCCAGATTCAAGACTAAAAAAAGTGACACCCGTTTTTCTTCGTTCCGATATGTCTTCTCAATTTTAAATTCAAATATGAATTAAGAAATCATGAACGAATAAAAACGGTTTACAGAGGCGCAGTCTGCCGCTGCCCTTATAATTAAAAATATAATGTACAACGAGCTTAATAAGCTATAGAGAATGGTATCTTATGTCTATGGTTTAAGAAAATAAAATAATGACAATGTCATGTCAGGTAAAAATGTCAAGAGTTAAAAAGAATATAATAGTTTTGGATGAATCAACAAATCTTATAATTTTCAGGTTTAAACCAATGTAAAGCATACATAAAAAATGGAAAACGTGAGATGATACAATTTCAAAAGTAACGGTGATGAAATTTGTAAAATATATTATAAAACGTAAGTAAACTAAAACATGTGGAATGAACACCACATTTCCCCGAAACCCCAGAAAAATTTTCAAACTTAAGGAAAATTTTGAAGGTTGAAATATTAACCTTGTTCTTTCACACAACATCTTTCATGCTTTCGTCAAACACTCTCATTCAATCACACGTAGGGGATATGGTTCACATTCAATGACGCATACTCCACAAGGAAATATTTAATTAGATAACGAAGGCTTATTTATTTTTTATAGGTGTCGTTACCCGCACCTGTTTGAAAACCCGAAGAAAAGAAAATTAAAATATTTAAGAGAGCCCACGCATTTGGCTTATTTTTAAAGAGTTACGGGACCGCTCTTTGCACATAAGGCTTTCGGAGTTGTGCACACCGCTCTAAGAGAACTCCTCATCCTTATTAAGATAAGTGATGTCAAGGAAATTAAGAAGTTTAAGAAATTAAGAAGTTTAAGAATAAATACAAGTGATGTCAAGGAAATTAAGAAGTTTAAGAAATTAAGAAGTTTAAGAATAAATACAAGTGTGTCAAGGAAATTAAGAAGTTTAAGAATAACACATAAGTTTGTGTTAGAAATTACATCAAATGGTGTAATAATATCTAGGATAACATAGAATATAATTACATAATGATATCTTCATTATGAGAAAATTATACAAAATTAATAATAATGGAAAACAAAATAAGCCGAATGTGTTTGGTTACTTTGTAAAAATAAATAAACTATCAATATTGCAATTATTAACAAGAAATATACAATATAAACATAAATGGCAAGTAAAATATTAAATTTTAAAATCTTTTACATGCCATTTTCCTCTCGAACCATTAGGATCCTCCAGAATAAAAACAAGAGGTGAAAGCTTCTCAATTACAGTGCATTTAACATATCTTGGAGCTAATTTTGCACTGAAATATGCGCCAGCATTACTCTGAACGTAATTTTTACGCCAGACTGTATCACCGACATTAAATTCTTTAAAGCTGTGTTTATCATTATAATGAACAGCGTTCTTAATATGAGCAGTATGTAATGCAATCTGTACTTTATCGAAGATAGCAGATAATAATCCTAAATTAGTGGCATAGATATCGCGAGGAAGAAAAATTACGTTGTCAAGGTTAGTACAATTGGTGTAAACTGAACCACACGGTATAGTTTCACGACCAAATACAAGAAAAGATGGGGAAAATTTAGTTGAAGAGTTTACCGTGCTATTTAGGCCGAATTGGATTTTTTGTAAATATTTATCCCATGACCGATGGTCATTACCAACCAACTGTGCTAAAGCAGTAATAATTGTTCTATTATATCTTTCTGTGGGGTTGACTTGAGGGCAATATCTTGGAGAATAAAAGATAAAAGGAACTTTATATTTGTTCAGAAAACTTTGAAACTCGTTTGATTGAAATTGTGAACCATTATCCATTATTATAGTTTGAGGAATTCCATGTACAAGAAACACGGAATTTTCTAGATGGAAGATAATATTAGAAGTTGTAGCGCGTTTGATAGGAAAAATAAGACAATATTTAGAGAAAGAACAAGTTACCACGAGGATATATTGATTACGTTGTCTCGTCATTGGAAAAGGACCCATCAAATCCAAAGAAATATTTTGAAAAGGTCTTGAGCAAATTTTTGGTTTACCCATAGGACCATATGGAGAATGATTCGAGTGCTTATAAGAAAGGCAAGTTTCACAGGTAGAACAAAATTTTGCCACATCTTTAAACATTCCAGACCAATAGTATCTTAAAGAAAGTTTCTTGTAAGTTTTGAAAATGCCAATATGAGGATTATTATCTGTAACTCCATGACAAGATTTAATAAGGTTTAGTCTTTCGGGAGGAGGTGGAACCTCTTTCCATGCAAAATCTTTGTTAAGGTAATCAGAAGAGTTAGTGAAGCGATATAATTTAGCATTAAGAATCTTATAGTTCGGATAGTCATCAGGGTTTCTTTGACAATTTGTAAAAAGTTTATTAAAGTGTTCCAATTGGGACACAATATCTCTCGATATAGGTTCTACAGTGCCAATAATAGCTGTATCAGGAGTTTTGTGGCGAGAAAGAAGATCTGGAACGACATTATCTTTACCTTTTTTGTGTTTCAGATCAAAATTAAAACAAGATAGACGAAGAGTCCACCGAGCTAATCTTCCAGAAGGATTAGACAAATTTTGGAACCATTTTAATGCCGCATGATCGGTATAAACTGTAAACTTTTTACCATTGTCAAGATAACAACGCCAATGTTCAAGTGCAGTAATAACAGCTAGTGTTTCCCGTTCAGTAGTTGAATAGTTTTGCTCATGCTTATTAAGAGTTTTGCTCATGTATGCGATCACTACTTCTTTATTGTCTTGTTCCTGAGTCAACATAGCACCAATTCCAAAATTAGACGCGTCACAATGTACAGAAAATGGAAGGTCAAAGTCAGGGCAAGCTAAAATTGGGGTTGAAATTAAGCATTCTTTTAGTTTAGAAAAGGCTAAATCTGCTTCCTCGTTCCAGACGAAGTTCTTAGGAGAATTTTTCCCAGACGAAGTTAGTTTACAAAGGGGTGAAGCGATAGAACTGAAGTTAGGTATGAAGCGACGAAACCAACTACATGTGCCTAAGAATTTCCTTACTTCTTTTTTAGAGGTAGGAGCGGGGTAAGCTAAAATAGCTTCAATTTTATTAGGGTCAGCACGTAGACCTTGGTCGTCAACTACATAACCGAGATATTTTAATTCTTTACGAAAAAATTGACTTTTCTTGAAGTTAATTGTGAGACCTGCGTAAGAAAGTTTTCGAAGAACTTTAAGTAGAAGTGAGATATGCTCTTCAAATGTTTCACTTATTATTATTATGTCATCTAAGTAGCAAAAGACTTTATTATCAAAATCTGGTGTAAATAAGCTATCCATGAGTCTTTGTTGAGTCGCGGGAGCATTGGTTAAGCCAAAAGGCATAACTTTAAAGCGATACATTCCTTTTCCAGGGACATAAAAAGCAGTTTTATCTTTATCGTCCTTATTTAATGGAATTTCCCAAAAAGCTTTAGCAATGTCAATGCTAGACAGATATTTAGCGTTTTTAAGATTATCTAGAATTTCAGAAACAAAAGGAAGACTATAAGCGTCTTTCCGAGTGATTGAATTCAATTTTCTACTATCAACACAGAAACGCCATTCTCCGTTCTTTTTCGGAGTGATAAGCACTGGAGATAACCAAGGGCTCTCACATTTTTCAATTACATCAAGATTAATCATTTCATCAACCTCATTAATTAATGCCTTTTGTTTTTCAGGCGAAAGTCTGTAACAACGTTGTTTAATTGGTAGCGCGTTACCGGTATCAATACGATGAGAAACTAAACTGGTACGACCCAATATACCTCGTTCTTCAAAAGAAATTGTTTTAAAACGATCAATCAAGTCTGTTGCAATGTTTTTCTCATTAAACGAAAGGTGTTCAAATGTGAGTACTCTATTGTCCACTGAACTCACCGTAATAGTTTTATTAATTGGATTTAGTTCAGATGAAAGCAATTTAGGAGTTAAATTAAACTCTTGCCAGAAATCCCAACCAAAAATCAGTGAGGGATAAATATCAGGGAAAACATAAGCTTTAATAATATGTATTTGATTATTAAATTCGATTGGTAGATGAAAATAACCAGAAGACATGGTTTTCTGTTTGTTAGCAACCATAACTTGAGTAGGCGACTTGAATAACTTAAATCCTAGTTTTTGGATATCTTTATGAGAATTATTTCCTAGGATAGTTATACAACTTCCGCTGTCTAATAGACCAGAAAATGGCAAGTTATTAATAGACACTTTAATAAAAGGTCTGTTATAATCTTTTTCCGTGTCATAAAGTACAGAGGTTGTTTTATAGCAATACATAAATTTTTTAATACATTTTAGCCATAATTTCCAATCATCAGGATCAAAATTATTATTTTGAGATTTAGAAATGTTATTCAAGTCACTATCTAGTTTTTTTTGTTGTATTTTTGGGTTACATTTAGGACAATCAGTTATTTTAACTCCTTTACGACCGCATTTAAAACATATCAGATATTTAGGTTTAGTGCAAGTTTTTAAGGAATGACCCGAGATACGACAGCGATAACAAAAGTCTACTTTAGAGTCATCATTAGTTTTAGTAGCAGAAAGAGGTTGTTCAACATATCTTATTGCATTTGTATGTTTTATATTTGGAAGGCATTTAGAAGTAGAAGGCCGATAAGCAAATTCGGTAGCATATGAAGCTGTTTCATATTTAGGTTCAGAAAAATTACAATCTTTTTCAGAAAATTTTTCGTATGTTTGACAAGCTGAAATTAAAGAGTCAATTGTTTTGACATCTTTAAGCGCTATAAAGACTGAATAACACGGTCTCACATTATTAAGTAAAATTTCAAGTTGTTGGTTTTCATCTAGTTTCTTAGTAAGTCGAGAAAACATTCCAAACATAATGCTCACATACACAATAATAGACTCTGATGCACCCTGAGTTCTGTTTCTAATAGCTTCGAGCATTTTATAGTCATAATTATGTAAACCAAAGTCTTTGATCAATAAAAGATGGATTTGACTCCAAGTCAAGGTAGGATTTCGATTAAATTGAAATCGAAACCAATGAAGTGCATCATCAGTGAAAATTTCAAATGCGTGTTTGCAAAGCATTTCTTCAGATACATTCCTAGATAAGCAAAATTCTTCTAATCTTTGGAGGAATGACCTAGGGCATGATTTGCCATTAAAAGAAAATTGTTTAAGTTCTCTGGCACTCTCAGTTCTGATAGTCACCTCATATTCGAGTTCAGGTTTGTTAAAATGAGAGTACTCAATTGACCTAGCCATGATTAAATGACAAGTAAGATAGAATCAATTCGAGTAATAATACTCTCAGTTAAGGTTAAAATATAGTTGCAAAATTACAACCAAAATTAAAAGATTTATCAAGAAAATTTGTTTAAAAAAAATTATTAATTGAAAATGATTTAAGAGTTATTTAATTATTTGTAGAGAATTATTTACTAATGCATTTTAAAGAATTAATCCAGAATTTATTAAAGAGTAAATTGTGAAGAAAAATAATAAAAGTACTAGCAAAAAGAAATGATAATGAGGTGATGGCCTGAAATAGATACCAAAAGTTATTCAACTTACTTGTGCAAGTAATGTTTTTGAATTTTGAGAAGATCGAGCCCACGCAAAAAAAAAAAGTGTAGTAAAAAAAAAGTAGAGTGTGGGTGATGGGGTGAGTTCTAGAAGAAAGTTGGGCGCCAAACTGTAGCGTTACGTATAGTTCAAATGAACTATACGTAAGCCACGATAATAAAAGTAAAGGTAACTATAAATTAAAATTAATTAAAAGGATATTGAGTATAAAACTATGGGCCGGCTTCGCACGACGTGGGCAGAAATTTCTTAGCAGGCAGGAAGGCTGGGCAGCTGGACGGGCAGGCTAGGCAGCTGGACGGACACGAAGGCGTGGAATGCCCGAGGTAGGCAGATGAGCACGCAGATGGTCAAGGCTTGAACCAATTGTCAGGATAACAGGCAGGTAGCAGTAGCAGTAGCACTGGTGCAGGAACAGGCAGATAGGAGTGTGGAGGTCAGGCTGTGGCTTAATATGCTGATCAATCAAGCCCTTTTGATATGAAGCGGTGACCGTCGAAGTTAAAGAACCAGTAACACACTCAATAAATTATATTTATTGTATTAAACAGAATTGGTAGTTTCACAGGCCTTATATATAATAGTTGTAAAGAGAAATTTTAAATACAATTGTAAACTTCATAGTATCAAACAGAAAAATGGACTACTAGCGTTCTGTCCAGATTCAAGACTAAAAAAAGTGACACCCGTTTTTCTTCGTTCCGATATGTCTTCTCAATTTTAAATTCAAATATGAATTAAGAAATCATGAACGAATAAAAACGGTTTACAGAGGCGCAGTCTGCCGCTGCCCTTATAATTAAAAATATAATGTACAACGAGCTTAATAAGCTATAGAGAATGGTATCTTATGTCTATGGTTTAAGAAAATAAAATAATGACAATGTCATGTCAGGTAAAAATGTCAAGAGTTAAAAAGAATATAATAGTTTTGGATGAATCAACAAATCTTATAATTTTCAGGTTTAAACCAATGTAAAGCATACATAAAAAATGGAAAACGTGAGATGATACAATTTCAAAAGTAACGGTGATGAAATTTGTAAAATATATTATAAAACGTAAGTAAACTAAAACATGTGGAATGAACACCACAAAAGGGTGTCGAAAAGGCTAAGCAAATTAGAATATTATTGTATAAATGCCTGTAGAGCTTTACAAGCCATGAGCGCAATGCGACTTTTTATACGCATAAAGGACGAACTTCCTTGCAAACTTTCTTTCTTTTTTAGAGGATCACTCTTAACTGTTCATGCAGTTAAGCGTCCGCCGTTATCTGCATCACATTGTTTCAACGGTAGTTTTTTTGTCTTGGAGCTGAGAAGATTCTCTTTAGCATTTTCATTTGCATAATTTATCGGTTGGCATTAAAGTGAAAAATCTCAGAACTTGAATGCTGCTACTGTGTTATATTTAAGTTTTTTTTTGCTGCAAAACATCGGATTCAGATAGCTGTGAAAAACTCTTCACACGAAAGAAGTTAACTGTAGGCAGGTACTTTTAAAAAAACTGAAGTCTTTCGCATTCATGTTTTTATTGAGATAATTAACAAAGCAAAATGTTGGACTTACACTTTCTGTTACTTTTAACGAATAATGGATTTGATGATATTCATTTTAAAAACGATTTTGTACACCACCATACACGATTATAATATTATCTACGATAGTGCTGGATGCGAGACAGTTACAGTTCTTCTTAGAGCTTCGCCATCTTGTTTTGCCGTTCTATCACAAATGAACTTGTCGCGTCCAGTAAGCACTTTTGGTTGACCACGAAGAGACGTGATAAGTAAGATCCCATCTGACGTTTGTAGATCTATACCTGTCGTTACGGTTAGTCAGAAGACAACAACCTCACACCTGTCTTGCCAAGTGATATCGTGTTATTCAGTTACTACGTTGTGGAGGTCAGAATGGCAGTCACTCCATGTAAAATACTGAAATTCAGCGGTATACGGATAGACTAGAACCCAACCTCAGCATAGCGTCGAAAAGTGTAGGCGGATTAAGAAATTCTTGTATAAAGGCCAGTCGAACTAACAAATAATTTTGGAGGCCCGTGGTCATGTGCTCCCTGGCAGTCAGTGATGACCAGGTAGTAGTGGTGACAGCTGCCTTGCACCCGCGGTGGTAACGGCTGCAGTACCAGCGCCACGTCTGGCCATGTCTCGCCAGGCACGTACCACGCCGCTTGCGATTGAAAGTATACCCAGAAGCGAGAAGGCATTCACTTCTACCCAGTTTTATGATCTGACCTGCGATAAAGAACAAATGCTTGATTAATTTTCGTTACAGTTTTTAAGCTATAGTCATAGTTTTACAAGCTCTGAGCACGATACGACTTTCTATACGCTTAAACGACGAACGTCCTTGCAAACTTTCTTTCTTTTTCAACCGACTTCAAAAAAAGGAGAAGGTTCTCAAGTCGTCAGAACATTTCTTTTTAGAGGATGAATTTTCAACCATCGTTTTCAAATGAGATAGAGTGACTTTTATACTGCTCGTGTATTTAATTACGCAGGTAGGTATATTTAGAAACAATGAAGTCTTTAGCACTAACGTTTTTATTGAGATAATCAAGACTATGATTTTACGATGTAAAGTCAAGCAAGTTGATCGATGACCGTTTGGCCGATAATTTGTTTGACACTTTCAAAACATTATAATTTTCTTGTTATACCACTCATAGTGCACTTAAGGCGTTTTATATGGTTTGTAAACCTGAGTCAATGCGGACATAGGGTCGTGCAATTTTGAGCTTTGTGCTCAATTAAAAAGTATTTTTTTGATAAATCAGAAATTATGTCTTGAATTTGGAATAAGCTGTCGTCCAGCATTGTATGGATAGAGAAAGAAGTATAAAACAATATTCTCTTTCAAACATTTTAATAGTTATTTCTGTAACATAAGCTTATTATTAAATTTAGAGAAAAATGCTTAATAATCAAGTAAATATTAAAATGGTGGCATGTCATTGAAATGACAGAAAGATGGGTAAACTAATTGCCACAGTCTTATTTAATCGATGGCAAGTTTGTTGCTAACGAAATAATTACATTTAAGCAAAATTCAACCTTATTGTATTAGAATGAATGACTATAAATTAACATTGTCGACAGTACCAACAGATCAAAAAAGCAGAATAAAGTCGGAGTTACACTTTCTGTTACTTTTACGAATAATGGATTTGATGATATTAATATTAAAAATGATTATGTACACCACCGTACATTACGATAATATTGTCTACAATAGTGCTGGATTCGAGACAGTTATAGTTCTTCTTAGAGCTTCACCATCTTGATTTGCCATTCTATCACTAATGAACTTGTAGCGTCCAGTAATTGCTTTTGGTTAACCATGAAAAGATTTAATATGATCCTGTCTGTCATTTGTAGATCTATAACTGTTATGGGTAGAGAGAGGACAAAAAAAATTGACACTTGTCTATACAGCAAGACCTGGCGAGACAGGTGTCAATTTTTTAGGCTAGGCAGATTAAAATATTGTTGTATAAATGCCTGTAGAGCTCTGGAATAATTTCGGAGGCCCGTGGTCGTGTGCTCCCTGGAAGTCAGTGACAACCACGTCGTCAGTGGTGATGACAGCTGCTTTGCACCCACGGTGGTAACGGCTGCAGTACCAACGCCACTTCTGGTTCCTGGCTCTTTGCTTGTGGTTGTAAGTGTACCCAAAAACGAGAACGGATTCTGCTTTACCAAGTTTAATGATCCGGCCTGTAATATAGAACGTCATAATTATTTTATTTCCAAGTCATTGTTATAATGAATTTGAGTCCGTCGTTAGCTTCACCATACCGGATCAAAAGTAGTTTGAGTAGATGCTTACAGGCTAAGGTTCAGATTAATTCTGATGTGGCAAGGCTACTTTTGTCAGAATTTGAATAATTCATCGGCTGGTCTTTAAGTTTTAGACCAATTTGACAAAATGAAAAAGTACTTCAATGCCGCTTAGTTCTATAAATTATTATTAAAAAAAAACAATACAAGAAAGAAGATACGAGTAACTAAGAACTAAAAGATTGCATAGGTAGGTACTTTAAAAAATACTGAATTCTTTCGCATTTAGGTTTTTATTGAAATAATCAACATGATGATGGTCGTATCTACCAACAAATAAAAAAGCAAAATAAAGTTAAATTTACTCTTTCTGGTGTGTTTACCAAGAGACTTTTACTTTTAATTATCTATATTTTTCCCAGCAGCTAAAACAAGTTTCTGAGTATTTTGTTAAAAATAACATTTGTCCATTTATTTAATTTATTAATAACACAAAGATTTACAAAACAAAATGCAAGATATCATTCATATATTATGAAAATATATTGAACTAGCGGACGCCTCACGGTTTCACCCGCGTAGTTCTCGTTAACGTGGGAATACAGGAATAAAAAGTAGACTATGTTACCCGAGGATAGTGTAGCTTCCCAACGGTGACAGAATTTTTGAAATCGGTCCAGTAGTTTTTAAGTTTATTCGTTACATACAAAAATACAAATCTTTTCTCTTTATAATATTAGTATAGATATAACTTATCATGATAAATAATACAAGAATGCGAACTGCTAAAAATCAATGCTTAATCACAAGTGAGGTATCAATTAACAATAATTCATTTCAGTCAAGTATTTTTTTTAGCTGTAGGTACAAAATATAACATTCTGCATTCCATGTGAGATTCCATATTTCATAAGTTTACTTATTAACCTACTTATTATTTACCAAGTAGCCCACGAAGCCTAGTTTTTCTGTAGCCTACGTTGTGTCCAACTGCTGAGCAAAGGCCTGCACTTTTTCCTGTCTTAGGTTATCTTGGCGTACATTTGTCCCGCAAACTTTTTGATATTCAACTTAAAACTTAACACATATTCATCAGCGCCCAATTAAAAGAAAATGCTTATTTTGTTAGCTTTAGTAGTTACTCCAGAAATTCTATTTTATCTCTCATCTACTCTCATACTGTGGCAATTGAGAAATAATAGGAACACTACTAGGTACTAATACTAATTTAAAAACAAAAATAATTTCTAATTAACTCAGGATCTGTTTTACAATAACCAAGAATAAGCTAATGCAACAAGTTAAATATTTTTGAACATTTTGGGCTAATCTTATCTTATGGAGGGGCCGAGAAATATCTCGGACACTTCGACCCATTGGGATCTATTGTGGTCAACGAGACAACATAAATAATAATACTGATAACATCTCAGTTCAAGTGATGTCATTACAAGTTGGCCTTACTATCTAGACGAAATTATAATCTATCAGTGAAAACAATTGACTTGGTTCTGACTGATTGTGTCTGACATGCACTATCAAAATTTCACGTTCGTGACTAAAGGCTTTCACAGCCTTTCAGCCTTTATCGGCCTTTCTTCACGTTTTCGCTGAACCTCTTTAGTAGTAGGAATAATCTTCAGGATTCGGACACACAAGTCTGTTAATGAATATCATAATTTAATTAATTACCTATATTGACCTACCTCTGTATTTACGCCCAACAATAATTAATCTACCTACTGTTATTTTTAATATTCACATGTAAGTGAATTATTGCATTCTTTTGTGAATAAAGATTTTTCATACCTCAATAAATAAATGATTGACATTTACTAATATGCCTTTTCTAAGCTTGAGAATCAGTTTCTGGAACGAAAATTATAGCAACATTAATATGTCGTACTAAACTTGCGTTTAGCCACTGTGACTGGTTGGATTTCTTTTTTGATTGATTTGTTGATTTTTTAGAGCCAATCACTTGAATTGCTTTTAATTTGTGACGCTTCGGATTTTTTTTCTAGAAACTGAGTGTGAGGGTACTACTCGTGATTATGCGTTTCAGCTCTCTTCACGATGTCACGATAGACGGTGGTGACAGCAGCCCTGCAGCCAAGAGACTTGCGTTTCGCGCATCTCCACTCGACTTTATGTTGACTCTGCCTTTTCTTATGGTACTTGTGGTTGTTCACCATCAGAAAACAACCTCGGGATGTCTTCACCAAGAAATCTAAAAATAATTAAGATTATCAGCACCAATTTCTGTGGCATAGTAGTGGACAGTGATGAGCAATTCGTATGATATTTGTTGCGAAACTTTGTGACACTATACCGTTGCAGGAGCCGTTCTAGTTGCTTCTATTATGGTAGGTATATATTTTGACGAACCACAGACCACTCTTTTTTAACCGACTTACCAAAAAGGAGGAGGTTCTATGTTCGACATTATGTTTGTTTTTTTTTTTTTGTGTATGTTCATGCATATCTCCGTCAATTTTGGACCGATTTTGAAAATTCTTTTTTTGTTTGGTAAAGTATATTTCGAAATTGGTCCCATTTTAATTTGGTGAAGATCTGATGAAGAACTTCGAAGATATATAACAGAACTCTTCAATAAATTACGGCAAATCTCTCGGGATTGCTGCAATTGCATGTCTATTTATTGTTTATACCATTTCATAACACAACATCACGCCAGTACACTCTTAAGGGGTACGCAGATCTCTCATTTCACCGGTTTTGTTCAAGTTTCATGATATTCGGGTAATCTATTCTGGCGTTATAGGTACCTTAACCAACTTGCCTATTAGGTAGGTAAAACTAAAAAGTGAAAAATAAAAAGCTTTTTTACAAAAAAATACTACCGACTTCTAAATGAAAAAACTACAAAGTGAAAAATAACTTTATTTTTGGAAGTCGGTGTCCATAACACATAAAATAGTACCAACCAAAGACACCGACTTCCAAAAATAAAGTTATTTTTCACTTTGTAGTTTTTAGCGTATGTGAACTGAGATTTAATTTCTAAAGGAAAAGTTATTTATTGAAACGACGGAACAACCAGCCCCATTGCGGGGTTAATTGTTCCATTTCGATCGATGTAATAAAAAAACTTTTTAAATTTTTTTATTTGTGATTTTGGTTTGCTCTTGACTCTAGTCTAGGTCAGAGGTGACAGAGACAGAGTCAACGATGGAGTGAGTTAACCCAGAAGAAGCCTGTTCACTCTAACTTTGAAGAGATTCAGGTTGTAGGCGTTCGGAAACACGGACGCAGGTATTGAGTTAAGCTAAGCTAGTGGTAAGCTGTTTAACGATGCACAAAACAATATGAGTATTCAGAAACGCCAATAATTATTCTTTAAATATGTGCGTAAGCCACACAATATATTCAATATTTCTATAGCTCAATTTTGTATTTTATGAAAATCGGCAAGTTTAGCACTCTACATCTGCCCAACCGTATTCGTGATAGTATGATATGTTGTATGTAATCAACACATACAGTGATTAGTTATTTTTTTCACTACATATTTATTCATAAATATTACAGCATTAAGCAATACATCTTTGGTATACAATTTCTGCAAATCGACAGATAATATTTAGACTATTGTGGACAATGTTAAATAATAGATTCGTTACTACCATTTTTTTTCGTCAACGTACAATATCATTCCGTAATACACTGATTTGTCGCTAATCTTAATACTAAATACAAATTTCGACAGTAATGCCCGTTTTCTAGGCACAAGATGACACATAAATGTAATGTCTAAATCCTATGGCGCGGTTACGCAATACCAATGCGCTTTTACTTAATCTTCTCAATTAGATGTCGCCTAGTGTTAGTAAAAACATGAATTCAATATTAATTAATAGATATTCAGATAATACGCAATCGATCTGGGGCTGTGTGGTCGCCGCGTAGTGCAAACCAGTGAGGTTTTACTTAGACATTTCATTTAAGTTTCACCTAGTGTTAGCAAAAACATGAATACAATATTTAAAAGTTATTGAGAGAGTAAAACATGAATTCAATCTTTGGTGTCTTCGGTATACATACCTGCAAAGCTGTAAAAAATATTTAAAGCCTGCAATACATGTTGGCCGAGCGTTGACGAGTGAAAGCCAATACCAACATGCAGACGGTATATTTGCGTTTTCTTGCTATCGCTCGGTATCACTTGCCTAGTTGGTTGAGTATAGACAAGCGCCAACGTGTATAGACCTCATTTGACGTAGCTTGTCACAACTTGCAGTCGCTCGCGATCACTTGCCTCACTTCGAAAAGCGGTGTCGGTTCTTCTGCACAAATCAAAGGCGCTCGCGCGCGCTCGGCCGTGTTCACATGTTTGTCCGCGCACTATTATGCGGTTGACGTCCATTGTAGGCACGCGAACAAAATGTCGCTTTCTACGAATGACGATGTATTTAAGTTTTTGGAGTTTTACCAGAATGGACCAGTTATTTGGAATCCTAAAAACATACAGCACAAAGATAATTAAATAAATAGCAGCGGCTGAGATAATTTCGACGTCGTCGTCCATATTGTTTCAATGCACAATAAAAACTGACAGCGCCCAACATGTGGGCATCTGAAAACTCGTCTATATTGGCCATTCGTATTAGCTTCCTTCAAACTTGCTGAAAGTTTAGACATTAGCGCTTGCCTTGTGTCAATTTGTCTAGCCTCACCTTGGTCTAAGCTCGGCCAACATTTATTGCAGGCTTAAGCAAATTTAGAGAACATATATATATATTTTTTTTTTATACACCTTTCCCCACCCTAAGAATTTCTTCCTGTATCGTGGTTGCGTTTACAAACATATAAACTCACATACACAAACACCCAGAGCCGGCACAACTATCTGTAGGTCATAAAAATTTTTGTTCCGTGAGGGAATCGAACCCGCGACACGCAGCGCAGCAGTCAATTGCTCAACCACTGCGCCAACCGTGCGCCCTTGACCCATATAGTCAGATCCTAACCATATTTTCTTATAAACTTACAATATCTTTTCGTAATACACTGATTTGTCGCTAATCTTAATACTAAATACAAATTTCGACACTAAGGCCCGTTTTCTAGACACAATATGACACAAAAATGTAATGTCTAAATCTTATAGCGCGGTTGCGCAATGCCAAACCAGTGCGCTTTTGATTAGACATTCCTTTTAGGTGTCGTCAAGTTTTGATGAAAACGTGCAAAACATATTTAATACTCGTAGATATAGTCAAAACTATATATACCGACTTCAATGGATGTATGATTGAGGATGTCATGGTGGCCCAGTGGCTAACACCTCACCTCTCGTGCTTCAGGTCGTGGGTTCGAATTCGGGCAAGTACCAATGTGAAGTTTTTAAATTCATTAGTACTTTCTAAGTTTAGTAAGTTTATCTTGGATATCACAGGCAACGGTGAAGGTAAACATCTTGAGGAAACCTGGACTTATATAGTTAATGTAAGTCTGCAATTGCCAAGTCAGAGACCTGTGGGGTTTCCAGAGGCGACTTAATTAAATCTGACACCAGAGGTGGCCACATACTCACACGAAAAGAAGAAGAAGCCACTTCACTTAAAACGACGTACTTTCTCAGTATGTAAAGGTTCTATTAAAAGGACCTATGTGATGTTTATAACGACTATCGGCTATAATGAAAGTTTTTTAACGGTAATTTCAATGTTGTTTTAAACGGCTTTGATCGTACCTAGTTGATAACTAACATCTAACAAATCCCCACCGCAATTCCATTGCATATGCAATTCGGATAAAGAAATAACTTACAGATTAGTCTTAGTATAGAAAATAAATAAAAATGAATTCTTGATTTAAGCCAAAAATCGTCTGCCTGAATAATCTTAATACTTTAAAAAGATAATTATTTTCATAAGGTCCACGTTAAATCAATGTATAAAGCTTATGGGTTCTTTGAACTATTCAATGTTTTATACAATCAGGACTACTACTATGATTATGTAAATACTGATGACGAACGATTCTTTCCCTTATAGTCACAATATTAGCTTTACAGCCAAGATACCGTTTGGAAAATCTCCACTCAATCTTCCAGACACGTTCCGTTTCGTTGAAAAATTTATTGCCGTTGACAATAAGCATTTGCTTTCCAAATCATGTCCGTAAGGATTGAGGAGCCATTTTTTGTATCTTAATGAAATTAATAAACTTATTAAGTAGTAAGTTTAAAAATTTTGTAGGTTCATTCCTTGATTTTGTAGTATAATACTTCAAAAGTTATATGAACATAAAGGTGGCTCCTCAATCTAAATGTTTGAATTGAGGAGCCACGTCAGAACTAGGAAGATCATGGATTAATATTTATCATAATTTGGTATGATTTAGTAGCATTTGAGAGTATTTAGTAGACAAAATCTGAGCTCGGTTGCATTAAAATTAAAAAAAAGTTATCATACATTATAAGTGGCTCCTCAGACCATACATACGACTCGTAATTTTTCAAAGAAGCAGTAGGTCAAATAATGCGCAATTTCTTTAGTCATTTAGTAGTAAGTATATTAGATTTGTAGGACAAGAATCAGTAATTAAAAATGAGTGCATTGGGAGATATGGCACATTTTAACTGGCTCCTCAATTGAGATGCTTCGGTAAATAGATTTGCCTCTAATCTACTGATACTTGTGACGAAATTTGGATAAAAAACATCTTATTTTGTATAAATTTATACTAAATGTACGTATAATCCTGTCATAAAAAAGTAAATATCTATGAAGTTATTAGCAATCCTTTAATTTCCTATCAAATTCTTTTGTAGGGTGTCCATGAATAAACTAATTTTTTTTCCGTTTCCTGGCTTTTTAAAACACAAATAGAAATCTTTTCGTGTTTTTTAATTTTAATCCTTGACTTTCCAACAGATTGAATATCATTTATTTTCCTGTCTATTTCATTTACAAATTAAGGTCTCCATTCTCACTAGATATAAAATATTATAAAAAAATTACGGTCACCAATTCTATTTGTAATAAGAAAAAAAAAGATTAATAAAAGGTTCTAAACATTTCATGCCAATGCCTTTTTAGGGTTCCGTAGACAACAAGGAACCCTTATAGTTTCGCTTTGTTGTCTGTCCGTCCGTAGTTTAGCTCAGAGACTCTTAGTACTAAAAAGCTATAATTTGGCATGGATATACATATTAATCACTCCGACAAAAGGATGTTTTTTTCTCGTCTTTTCCTTAAGTGGATCCGTTTACGTAAAGTTAAACTTTTAATTGCTAATTTTTGTTAGAGTCAAGTGTATGGATATGTGAAAAAAATCATATAGATATATCTTATATCATATATATCATAGAGTATAACGGAATTAAAAGGGAAACTACACAGCTAAGTAAGCTTTATAACTTTACGAATAATAGTCTTATAAAATGAACTTGGAAAAGTAAATATTTTGTAAAGCCATTGAAAAATTACTTAATAAGTTTATGAACCATGTAAAAATATACATTAATAAAATCATAACATACATAGTATTTCTTTTTTTCTAATTTTATAATGTTTGCGCTCGAATGACGCATTGGAGTGGGTGGATGGTTGGCAGTACCGGCGCGTACGGCACATACGCGGGGGTGTCTATTTTGTTCTTAGTGCAGTAAGTATTGATATTTTCGATGTTTTGTAATCTAAAGTCAATGTAGATTCGATTGCCAAGCAAATTCCGCTACCCGACCATAGATAGTGGTATTCTCAGTGGTCGCAATTATAGACTTAATTGCGTTTGCCGTAAAGTTGACATTCGCCTCATAGGTCGAAATATCCCAAGCCACATCAGTGCAGTATAACACATTGCACTTTAAATTACATTATCGATATCGATAGATACCCGAGTACGTTACCCCAACAGGAAAGTGGCTCCTAAAGTGATAAGAGTGGAACGTATAATTAGTGCGTAATCTGCTGTGAATGTGCGCCACATAAAAAATTTGTGCGTGGCGTCGTTTTAGAAAAAAATAGAAAAAAAAAGTTTCCTGCTGGAGTAAAGCTGTTCCAGCAGGAAAATTCTAATCGAATGATCGGAGTGAGAAATATTGTGCATGGGCAGAGAGCTTATAGTTGTGCAAGAATGTGCGCCAAAAACATAATTCGTACGTCATCAGGTTTTCGAGATATTGCATTTCCTGCTGGAGTAACGTTTTACATTTCCTGCTGGAGTAACGTTTTACAGAATCGTTTATCTCTAAAACCATTGTATGTGCGCCTGTAGAATAAACATACGCGAGTAGCTCTTGATATGTGTGTATTTGTGCCGGAATTATATTTAAGAAAATATTTATAATTTGCATATAATCGCGCTATTTTTTGAAATCGCGAAAAAAATTCGCGGTGCCTAAATGAAAAAACGTATAAACTCGCTGAAAACTGTATTCAGTCCATCTTGACGCTTGTATTGACCATAAAAAGTTTCAAAAGTATACATGCTTGTGTGAATAATATTGGCTAAAAGTCAAAACGACGGTGTCATAACTTTGACGGCAAAATACAAGAAACCGGCCCAACCCAAGATAGGTAGGTGTATAGCATAAATAAGAACGTTTAGTCAAAAATATATAGTGAAAATAATCAACTTGGATGTTTCGCATTAAGTAGATTTAAACGAAAAACTAAACATGTAAACAACGGCTGTTGTCCGACCAAATTCAAATGACTACAAAAAAGCGACGGATAAATTTTATTTAAAATTATATTTTTTTTTTATTATTATTTAATTTATATTTTCTAAATATAATTTCTGTTTTTGGCATCCAAAGTTTAGATGATGCAATTTGTATTGCAGAAGAAAAAAACGTTTGTACGGCTTTTAACCACAAAACAATGTGCAAATATACTCTATCAAACACAGTTTAATTTGAACTAAATGTTTGTACCAAGTTTCAAGTAAACGAGGTACCAGAATCTATAATGATTACAAGTAGATCATATACATTAATAGGCGTTATAGAATTTATACCTGGAATTAGCGACGCTGGCATGGGCCACTATAAATGTCACTACCCAATGAAGGATGAGATGTTTTGTTACGACGACTATGATTCTCACTGTAAAATTCGTAAAAGCACCAACCAACCAATATTAATTCATTCTTTAACTTATGTAGAAATTGATTTAAATACCTAAAACATATCTGTACATACCTACCTATATTTCTATATTGTCGATTTGTTAAAAATTAAATTTCAAAAACTTGTCATCCTGGTTTCATTCATATAACATGGTCACCCTTAATAGCGAATTCTTAAGGAATATCAAAAGTAATTTGTTTTTCAGATACCGAATGTATACAATGTTGATCTCTACTTAAGTATTTAATAGACATTCATACTAAATGTTAGTGTCTCTGGTTTTTGATTCCGTTGTAATCTCAGGTAGGTACAGTAACGTTGTGATCTACAGTAACGTCAGGATTGAGGAGCCAAATAAAATTGGGTTTTTTACTAAATTCACTCAGTTTTACTACTTTGTCCATATGCTACAAATTCGAACACAATTACTACTAAATGATGTAGAAATTTCGCATTTATTGAATTACTGCTTCTTTGAAAAATGACGAGTCCTATGTATGGTCTGAGGAGCCACATACAATGTATGGTAACTTTTTTAATTTTAATGCAACCGAGCTCAGATTTTGTCTACTAAATACTCTCAAGTGCTACAAAATCATACTAAATTATGATAAATATTAATCCATGATGTTCCTAGTTCTGACGTGGCTCCTCAATCCAAACATTTAGATTGAGGAGCCACCTTTATGTCCATATAACTTTTGAAGTATTATACTACAAAATCGAGGATCGAACCTACAAAATTTTTAAACTTACTACTAAATAAGTATATTAATTTCTTTAAGATACAAAAAGTGGCTCCTCAATCCTTACGGACATTCCAAATCTGCTCTTTATAATTAATCCTTCTTGAACTTCAACATTATCGTCGACTTCCTCGTTAAATGCCTCATCTTCGTATATTACTTGTTTTGCCTCATTTAGATTTTTTCTATATCATTATTTTTTTCTGTTTCTTAAATTTTTTCTGTTTCCATATTTTTTTCTGTTTCCTTATTTTTTCCTGTTTCTTGGATTTTTTCCAATTCTCTCTTTTTTTTCTGTTTGTTTTATTAATTCTAATTCCAAATATTTTTTGTTTTTCTTCCACTTGTTTTCTATAACATATTCTTGTGTATTCGTTCGTTGCTCTCCTTTTTTCTATTTCTCTTATTTTATCTAAGTCTCGGTTTCTTTCCATTTCTATGAAAAGAAATGAATTTTGGGGGCTGAGTCACTCGCGTCCGTAGGAGAGTTACCCCTATTGATGTTACCCTACACGTGGTCCCCGGGTGGTGCTAATCAGGTGACACTACTGGTGGTAGGCTTCGGCCGAAGGCTTGTGACCACCCACCGGGCAAAGACGTACCGCCAAGCGGCCTAGCCGTGTTCCGGTACGATGCTCGGTGTAGCCACTAGAGGAGTTGGGTCGAGATAGTTGTTCCACTGCATGCTGACCAGCCTGACTCGCGCTGTTTTGGGCGTGTCGGGAGACTAGTTGCGGAGGGTAGCGGGATCCGAGGCACGGTGCGCCGCTGGCCGACCGCAGGTAGTTGGGGGCCCAAGTAGTGTGCCAGCCACACACGAAAGGCTGCCCCGCCAACTGTCGAAAAATCCCGGAATGCACCATCGTGCTGGTTGGCGACCAGATGGGAGGGCCCGATGGACATCTCCGGGGGGGCTCGGGCGTCCCCGCAGTCTCCGGACTAGTGCCCCAAAGATGGCGTCCTTTCAGTGCGTGTCTGTAGGTTAGTAGCGTGGAACCTCATCTCACTTCCTTCTCCTCTCACTCTTACAAATAATGGCACGAAATAAAAAGAAAACTGGAGTTAAACAGCGGCTGCACCCCCTCCCACACAAAGTGCACCTCACTAATATTAGAGGTCTGCACTCCAATCTCACCTCAGTCCACCATCATCTGGAGACTGAAAAGCCAGCACTGTTTTTCCTTACGGAGACGCAGATAGGAAGTCCGTCAGACGTGTCGTACTTATCCTACCCAGGGTTTACCCTGGAGCACAATTTCAAACCACGCGCGGGTGTATGCATGTATGCCCGAGACGACACTTGCTATCGGCGTCTCCGTAACCTTGAAGACTCCAGGTTCTCAGTGCTGTGGGCTCTGGTGGACACAGGGCTGGATAAGATTATCTACGCCTGTGTCTACCGGTCGCACAGCGGAGATCAGGAGACAACCAGGCTCACAGAGTACCTCAGTGAGGCGGCTGATGCGGCACAGCAGCGGTACCCTTCCGCCCAATTAGTGCTACTGGGGGACTTTAATGCCCACCACCAGGAGTGGCTCTTCCCATACCAGTGCACTGATCATGCTGGACGAGAGACGCGCAAGCTTGCGCTAGCGCTAAATCTCACCCAGCTGGTCCAGGGGGCAACGAGGGTGCCAGATGTTGATTGCGGGTATGGCGGTACATGTCAGCAGATTGGGATGGGATGCGATCTTTTTTCGCATGCTATCCTTGGCAGCCCACTTGCTTCTCTTCGGACGATCCATCGTCGTGCGCTGACGCCGTGACTGATGTGTTGCGTCGGGGGATGGAGTACTATATTCCATTTTCTGACGTAGCAATGTCTAACGTCGACAGACCATGGTTTGGAGCCGAGTGTAACCACGCCAACGCGGTCAAACACAAGGCCTACCAGGAATGGGTTGACGCTCGAACGCGCAAGGCAAATGACGTGAGTCAGAAGAAGAGAGCCTTCAACAGGGCTGCCAAGTCCTGCAAAAAGGTGATGCGAAGAGCACGGTTTGACCACATTAGCAGAATCGGGAACAAACTTGCTTCATACCTAGCGGGTAGCAAAGCGTTTTGGTCCCTGGCTAAGTCGGTCGAATCAAATTTCTGTCGCCCCTCACTACCACCACTGCTGAAACCTGACGGGTCATTAGCCCACTCCGCTGAGGAGAAGGCAAACTTGTTTGCCTCCCTCTTTGCGGAATCTTCGCATCTGAATTCTGATGGCGCGCAGCCTCCTCCTTCTTCTGATGGATGTGTGACGAGTATGTCGAACATTCGCATCCATCAAAAGGACGTCCGTAGGGTGCTGCGTAGCCTTGATGTGAACAAAGCGAGTGGCCCCGATGGTATACCAGCAATTGTACTTAAAACCTGTGCGCCTGAATTGTCTCCGATCTTGACACGCCTGTATCGCCTATCGATAGAGACTGGAAAAGTGCCGAAGGCTTGGAAGCAAGCCAACGTACAGCCCGTGCTCAAGAAGGGCAGTCGAGCTGACCCTGCCAACTACAGACCCATATCTGTAACGTCCATCCTCTGTAAGAGTATGGAACGTGTGCTCAACGGGAAGCTCCTGGCATACCTAGAAGCAAACGACATCCTCAGTGACCGCCAATACGGCTTCCGCCGAAATCGGTCCACTGGGGATCTTCTAGCGTATGCCATTCACATCTGGAGTGAGGCCATCGAGAGACACGGGGAAGCGCTAGCCGTCTCCCTCGACATCTCGAAGGCTTTCGACAGGGTCTGGCACGAAAGCCTTATTGGTAAGCTTCCTTCCTTCGGTCTGCCTAGTGGTCTGTGTGATTGGATTGCGGACTTCCTGAGGAATCGATCCATCCGAGTGGTTATTGACGGCTGCTCGTCCGGTCAGTTAGATATCAACGCCGGAGTCCCTCAGGGGTCAGTGCTCTCGGCAACATTATTCTTGCTGCACATTAATGATCTGCTAAAACCCGGAACCTTTGGGTACGCAGACGACAGCACTGTTGCTGAGAGATACGTGTCCGACGCGCGGGCTACTGGGCCTCAGATTCGGTCTCTCCGGGAGGCCATGGTTGAACGCTTGAACTTGTCCTTGGAGGCAGTCTCCGAATGGGGCGATGCCAATCTGGTCAAGTTCAATGCCGCAAAAACACAGGCGTGTCTCTTCTCCGCGAAAAAGAGCCAATTTCACCCGGCTCCTTCTTTCCGAGGTGTAACCATACCGTTAACGGACCATCTTGAGCTTCTTGGCGTAATGTTGACATCGACACTTAATTTTGGCCCATACATTGAGGCAAAGGCTCAACTGGCTGCCAAAAAGTTGGGGATCCTTGCGAAGGTGAGACGATACTTCACGCCGGAACAGCTGCTTAAGTTGTATCAAGCGCAAGTTCGATCTTGCATGGAGTACTGCTCTCACCTCTGGGATGGATCTGCCAAATACCAGCTTGATGCACTTGAGTCGATTGACAGACGGGCCAAAAGGCTTATTGGCAACGATGCACTGGTCGCCTCAAAGCTCCAGAGCCTCGAACATCGTCGCCGAGTTGCCAGCCTGTCGGTTTTTTATCGGTTACACTTCGGGGAGTGTGCGACGGAACTGCACAATTTGATTCCGCCTAGCCCTTTCCATCATCGGACTACAAGACGTACGGCCATGCGCCATCGGTATATGGTGGACATCCCTCCCATACGCACAAAGCGTTTTGCTAATACTTTCATTGTGCGCACAGCTAAGGAGTGGAACTCCCTTCCGGGGTCTTTGTTCCCTGATAGCTACAACCTTGGGGTCTTTAAGTCAAGAGTGAATAGGTTTCTTCTAGGCAAGCGTGCTTCACCGTAGACCACATCATCGCTTAACATCAGGCGAGATAGTGGTCAAACGCGAGCCTATAAATTGTAAAAAAAAAAAAAAAAAACTATTTCTCTCATTATTGCTCTATTTTTTTCTATTGATCTTTGTTTTTCTTCCTCTCGCATTTTTTCCATTTCTCTATTTTTTATTATTTCTGTTATAATTTCTATTCCTCTCATGGTTTCTATTTGTATTTGTGTCATGTTTTCTACTTTCTGGACTTCTATGTGTTTAGTGTTTTCCAGTTCTAGCTTTTGTGCGACATTATTTACTTTTTCTGTAACAAAATATGATCAGTTAGGAATCAATCTGGTGTCAGATACCAAAAAGCAGGACCAATATGGGTTAGGCATTATTGAAATAGCTAAGGTATAATATATTTTACAGTATCATTAATCCCATTTTATCATTAAAACAGTGACAACATAATGTTTTTAAAAAAATAATTTAATTCAAAATCGTTTTCGACAGAAATTTGAACAAACCAATAGCAGTTATGATATAGCAATCAATAAGTACTATTTTTTATACAAATACAAACAAGTGGTCTAAAACTTTAACAATAAAATTAATTTTCCTATACTGTTTTAAAGACGGCTACAGAAAAATGCTCAAATCAAAACGTTGTAAATGTAACTATTTTTGTTTTAAAGACGGAGAACACGGTTATCCTATTTTTTTCTAAGATTTCCAATTTTATCGTGATCATGCTCAGAACCGGTATGATAGACAAAAACATTATCACTGCCACTTTCATATAATAATTTAAGTTCAGCGGCACACTGTGGTCCTCTCTTCTTAACTTTGTTACATCTAAAAAAATGCTTTAAGCCTTCTGAACACTTCTTGGAATACATGCGAGACCAAGTATTTGATGCTTCCACAAAATCTGTTGCCTCCTTCGAATTAGAAAACTTTTTCATACAAAGCCAGGTTTTGCCTGGTCCTCGTTTTTTCTTAGCTGCCAGTTGATCCTGATATTCCTCTGTGTCGGAATGATAGTCTGGTACTGCGCATCGTGGCTGGTGCAACTCTATAATGACGTGAATGATTGTCAATAATTATGCAAAAAACTTGAACAAAATTATAAATTATTTCACGGACTCTCCGCCGCACAACCGGCACGGACTGAATTTGTGCAATAAGAGTAGTTCAACGTTTCTTTACACAAAAATAATACAAAATTCCATGTATAGTTCATTTTTATTGGCAAAAAGATTTTACAAGGGTCTTATAATCTTTTAAAATTTTGTATTCCATAATTAAGTTAGCAATGATTAAACACCAATTGAATTCACATCACATCACATCATCAGCCTATTAATGTTCCCACTGCTGGGACACAGGCCTCCTCTCTGTGAGAGGGAATGGGCAATAATCCACCACGCGGACCCAGTGCGGGTTGGTGGATGCCACATGTCTTCGAATTTTTGGTTCTTGAACATGCCGGTTTCCTCACGATGTTTTCCTTCACCGTTTTGAGAGCAGTGGTGATGAAATAATTTACACAAAGTAAAGCGCCTGCCTGGGCTCGAACCCACGACCTACAACTTGTAAGTCGCGGCCGATACCACTGGGCCACAACTGCTCATAATTGAATTAATTCGGTTATTCTATGTAATTTTATGAAGCATTAAAAATGTTTCGAACCACTTGTAATGATGGCTTGATCAAAATTATTTCTAGGTTTATTTAGCATCTTTGACAAATAAATTGATTGCTACAAAAAAAAATGCTCGAAATTATTTAGAATTGATTTTAGAAAATATTCTATAACGCTAGGCGTACATTAGAGCTCTATCGGCCTGCATCACATTTTAGTATAAAACCGGCCAAGTGCGTGTTGGACTTCAAACATTTAGGGTTCTGTACGAAATGTAGAATACATTGGTATTTTTTAATAAAATATACGTAATAATAAACATTATCACCAGATTTCAAGTTCATAGTTCAATGGGATGATAAAATTCTTTAGAGCAAAAGTTTAAATTATTACTTTTGTATTCTCATTCCTCTGTCAACGTATTTTGTTTTAGATGCTGCTTACATCTTATTCGGATATGCTGTTTTACAAAATCACCTGCACTTTTTGGCTATTACAATCAATTCAACAAGATACAGTTTTATTAAGAAATTTAGCGTAGGTATTATACCTAATTGGTAAAGATAATAACAGTTATAAAGATTAAGTAACAACAAAAACTTATAAAAGAAAAACATTTGTACACAATTAATTACTATTTACAATTCTATAAATATAACGTTCAAAAAGATATTGCCTCATCTTGACCTACCTACACATAAACTACTACCAACAATTAATGATCGTGGAAAACTTGACTCAATGATTATGCTCACCCCTAATGTTTAATATGGTATTATTACTAGAAATAAGGGTCACTTTGCAACCATCCGGCCTTTTCTTACAAATCCAGTACTCCTTGTAACCTTGGATTTTATTTCTGTAGTACCCCTGACCGTCGTATATAAGAGAAAATCCACCACGCTTAGTTACTACGAAATTGACATCTGAAAACAAAAGATAATTTATTAGAAAAAGATTATAAAAATTCATTAACGCTCACCAATTCTTGTTTTAAAAGTAATATCACATTTAAAACAAAATTAAAATAACACTGATGATCAAACTTTAATTAACGAATAGGTTATGTATCAAACACTGACAAACATACATAAACAAAAACGGTACCACTAAATACGAAAATAATAAATTGAAACACTCTTGCTGATTCGAAAGAATCCGATACTATTGGAAGTTTTTACAAAACGGTAGTAGACAGAAACTCAAGAAAGCCACCTGATAAATAAATAAATTGTTTATTTTGTACATTTATATTGCATTAAAATTAATCAATTACACAGATAATCGTTTTCGTAATCTCCACTTAAGATAACTGGCTTAATAATTCTGACTAAGTACTACACATACAATGTCAAAAGGAATGATCCTGATTTAGGAAATACAATATACAATAAAGGTTTTCGTGAGTCATCAGATACGTAATACTATATCCGACCGACATCATTCGACCAACCGACCATTTGTCGTCATCGGTACCGATGGTCAAACTTCCAATAGACATATATAGTTTCCAATAGCGTATTTCAGTGATTAGTATGTTCGCCCTTAATTTTAATGATGTTCACTCCATGCGTATGAACCGTCACTCGGCAGCCGTGGGCCTTCCTTCGACACACCCAGTAAGCATGTTGTTCCGACGTCTTGTTTATGAAGTAAATTTCGTTTTCCATCAATAGCTTCAGACCACCTCGGGGTGTTGGTATTAACATAATATGTTCTAGAAATAAATAAAACTAGTATTACCTGTTAGTGGTGTAATACTTGTTTCAAAACCTGGCTTATTTAATGAAAGTTCTGTATTTATTTTCATTGCTGATAAAGAATTCATTCAAGCTGTTAAGTTGTACCTACTTCCTTCCATATTTGTCTTTAATGTTTTACAGTTTTTACTATTTTATGTAATATTGCGGTATCCATTTCAACTTAATAATAAATAATCAGTTCTCATAAAACGTTGTTTATTCAAACAAAATAATAACATAATAAATGTAACAGTGGTTAAGAAAGTAAACCTCGTTAATGTTTCAATAAATAAAGATTCCCATTAAATGAAAAATATTGACACCATTTTTTTATGTATACTTTGCCCCACACTAGGAATTTCTTCCTGTATCGTGAGTGCATTTACATAATATAAACTCACTTAAATACCACCCAGAGCCGGAACAACTATCTGTAGGTCATACAAATGTTTTTTTCCGTACGGGAATCGAACCTGCGACACGCAGTGCAGCAGTCAATGGCTCAACCACTACTGCGCCAACCGTGCGCCCTTTGTTGCTACTCTAAATTCCGATATCTGAATTAAAAATTTAAAGTTGAATATTTGATACTTAACTCAACTTTAACATGTAAACCTGTCAAACTTTGGTACTGTAGTAGATTTTGACTTTTTCTTAACTTCAAATTTTCAATTCAGAATTCAATTGAATATTTTCGCGTTTTACTATAGTCTTAAGTGTTTGACGGCAACATTTTGAATCAAAATCTTGAACTTCTTTCTTTATACAAATTCATCATATTAAAGTCAATCGTGATTGGAATGTTCTCCCCTAACTTTAGTGACGTTGGTACCGTTTGTAAGTACTGTCATCTTACAGCCATAAGACCTACGACGACACACCCAGTAGGCACTGTCACCCCATTTCTTGTTCCTGATGAACACAGCATCATCCATCAACAGCTTCATGGCTCCTCTAGCAGTAGGAATCATTAGAGCATCTGAAATCGAATAATGTTGTATGGTTTGTTATTTATATTAAAAACAGCTTGTGCCCACGGTTTCGCCCTCGCGAAAAGTACTTGGTAAAAGTCCAAAACTAAAAGTTTATCTTACATTCTTAAGGACTGTCATCCCTTAAAAAAACTTTTTTACCATAAAGCGTGTTGGACTTTTTAGGGATGGGTACCAAACCGCAAAATCTAGTTGGTTATGACTTCCAAATAAGAAACTACAATGTGAAAAATAACTTTATTTTTGGAAGTCAGTGTCTTTGGTAGGTACCAATGTTTGCGTTATGGACATCGACTTCTAAAAGTAAAGTTATTTTTCACTTTGTAGTTTCTTATTTGGAAGTCGGTAGTATTTTATTGTAAAAAAAAAAGTAAATTTGAAAAATAAAAAAACCCGACTGCTTAGAAAGCAAACTAAAAAGACGTAAACAAGAAGAAAATCATGCTGTGCAGTCGGAGGATACATCTGGTTTTGGTCAGCCAGTTCGGGAATATGTATCCTCCGACTGCACAGCATGATTTTCTTCTTGTTTACGTCTTTTTAGTTTGCTTTCTAAGCAGTCGGGTTTTTTGATTTTTTAAATTTACTTTTTTTATTTACAACTTTTTAGTTATTTTTTTTTAGAATTAGGTACATTTAAACATATAAGTGTTATATATTTTTGAAATCGCCTCTTGAAATCCTTTATTTTGATACCCCACACGAAGGGTTAGGAAGAAAAAAAAAATTTCGCCCCACAAAATGGCGCCCAAAATCCGCCTTTTTTGTTTTTTACAATTTTAATGTAGCCAGTGACACTCGCAGGATTAAGACGAATCGATTGACGTAAGAATGATCAAAATCGGCCAACGCGTTTGGCCTCTAGAACGCCACATAGGAACAAACATACATACATACATACATACATAGACTGATAAACACATTACCCTCCTTCGGCAGTCGGGTAAAAAGATTTTTATTTTTCACTTTTTAGCTGGCAAGTAGTTAAGTAAGGTACCTATAATGCCAGAATAGATTACCCGAATATCATGAAACTGAACATAACCAGTGAAATGAGAGTGTATCAAGATCAACTGTACACATCTGCGTACTGGCGTGATGTTATGTAATGAAATGGTATAAACAATAAACAGACATGCGATCGCAGCAATCCCGAGAGATTTGCCGTTATTTATTGAAGAGTTCTATTGAATATCTCCGAAGTTCTTCATCAGATCTTCACTAAATTTAAATGGGACCAATTTCGGAACATACTCTTTCAAACAAAAAATTTAAAATCGGTCCACAATTGACGGAGATATCGGTGAACATATATAATAAAGAAAAAAAAAACCTTAAATAAAGTCGAACATAACTTTTTGGTAAGTCGGTTAAAAAGAGTACCACTGAAGCCACCTGTATTTTTTAAACTACATTAACTATTTTGTCTTATAGTTTGTTTCAATTCGAGAGACAGTAGAAACACCGATAAATTTTCTGACTAAACCTTGTTGGTTGGGCTAAATAAAACTCATTATAACTGTCAAAATAACGTAAAATATTCCAGATTTAATCAGCGATGCGAGTTCAGTAAACGATCATGTCAGTGGTTATGACAATTCCTAATATCTATGACTTCTTGATCCATAGTCACAATGAACGCTGGACAGAGTAGTCGATGCCAGCTTGCCCAACGACCGGCTCTCTCTGATTGCTTGTTGTATCTATAGCCGCCTACTTTTATGACCGGGTTCCCGAACTTTGATTTCAAGAAAACTGGAAGTCATTCTGAATCGCCGAACAATGGAAAAAAAAGAAAAATACTCAAGTGACCCTGACCACATACGTCATTTTAGGGATCCGTACTACAACGGTCCAAACGGAGCCCTATTGCTGTCACTCACGTGTCTGTCTGTCCGTCGTCTGTCACACAATTTTGTTCCAAAGATTTTTTTAACTTCCTATTGAATTTTTAACTTGAAATTTGATGATAATATTTTTTATTACATATATTTTATTTTTTAATCTGAATTTTTCTTCAATCTAAATATGCAAAGTCTGACACGTTATTGGCCGGTTTTCATTATTTCAGGTAGTCTAGCTATTCCCAAAAAAAATAAGACAAATCTACTGTTTAATGATGAATTTATTTTATTATTTAAACAATTCCTAGCATATTTTGCAAAACAAATATAAATTATAAACATTTATTTAAATTCAACAAAAATTCAGCCTTTTTAGTTGAAAACTATTAAGCTTCTAAAGTAACTTACAAAGAAAAACGAGTTTCGGAAGACTTCCACCAAATGAAATATTTTTTGTAATTTCTCTCATTTCGATTATTTCTTCAAAAATCACTTGAAGATATCTTAACATAATATAATATATAACTAAGGTGTAACAAAAATAATACAGTGATCTTAACAATTTCACTAATCCATTTAACAACAAATTCAACTAACAATTTAATGTTCCTCTGTTTAAAAAAGTTAACGACGCAAGAGATTCATTGCGATTTGGAGGCAACATTAGGAGAGTCCGCTCCGCCGTATTCCACTGTCGCAAGGTGGACTTCTCAATTTCGAGTAGGGAGAACGAGGAAGGAAGACGAACATCGTTGCGGCCGTCCATCGACGTCAGTCACCCAAGAAAATGTTGCG
Source organism: Anorthoa munda (assembly GCA_945859665.1). Lineage (NCBI taxonomy): Eukaryota > Metazoa > Arthropoda > Insecta > Lepidoptera > Noctuidae > Anorthoa > Anorthoa munda. Next base: position 8,221,896 of record OX243901.1, read on the forward strand.
AAAGTCGAGAAAATTTTATTGAGCGATCGAAGATTAATATTGATGAATCTAATTACAAACCCATTTATTATTATGTGACTCTGGTCATCGATGTCATAAAAAGATCTATGTAGTCTGCAACGTCATTATTGATGATTATGTGCTCCATTAGTTTTGATGATAACTCCATCAACGGTCATCAGGGATGCCGTACATCTAAGAGTTCTCTTCTTAACGCAGGTCCACCGAATCTTGACCCCAATGGTGCGCTCTTTATTGAATCTAAAATGGCCGACCAGGATGACAGGATTCCTCTTATAGATTTTCCAAACCGAAGTTCTGAAATTTTGAGAAAATTATGGTTTCTGAGAAAGCTACTTATTAGATTTTATAAGCCTTACTATACTTAAGCTAAATCTTACCTTTACATACCATACTTGTATTTATTTATTTATTATTTATATAAATTTAGTATCAGATCATCAATCTTCTTGCACCTAAAGAAGACCTTCGAAAAAAATTGATTGGCTGTCAGGACTTTTTATCTTTATTTTTTATTTCATCTACCTTTTGCACAGTTTTTTAAACCTTGAATAACGATTATCTCTGTGATTTTGTTCCTCGAAAATTGAATTCGCAGAATATTTAAGTCTTTTTTCCTGAATAGCGAAACTTGTAAAAATTTATTTTACAACAACACACAACAGTAACAATAATAAATTGATAAAATTTCAAGACTTTTTGTTAAAAATCACAACAATGCATTAGTAAAATTAATAAATGCAGAGAGCACACACAAAAGTAACGGAGAGATTCTATGAGTAGTGTAATTAGTAAAATTTAACAGAATTTATAGGAAACATGCATACATACTTCACTAACGGCAATTTCTTAATTACTGCTCTTAAATTGTATTTTTTTTCAGTACTTACATTCGTGTTAATGTTAACACACTAAATTATTAAAAAATACATCTCAATACAAAAATTACAAAAAAATGCATTTTTATTGCAACTACATATGTTGTTACCGACTGCAGAAAAATAGTAATACTGAAATTTATAATAATAAATTATTTCTTGGTTAAGTTATAAATAAATTATTAAACCAGAAAATATTTCACAAGTTTAAATAAAACGAGATGGCTATTCAATTATTTTCGTTTATTATTTAATTTAGAATCATATTTTTAGATTATATCTGCGAAAAAGAAACCTTAAGCCAGAATAACATACAGACAATTTAGTTTGTAGTACACATTATTTATTTATTTAATAACAATTATTATTTTGTTCCAACAGTATGAACCAAAGCGTACAGCAAGCAAACAACAAACACTTGTAAACTAAAAAACTTTAAATACACATTACTGCATGTTTTTTTCTTTCCAGGCTTTTCCTCGTTGGTCTATTGGCAGCAAGCGCTATTGCTGAGCATAAGTTTCTGAGTTCTATTCCCGAGTCGGGCAAAGTGTTACTGAGTTTTCGATCTGGAATTTCCCTGTAGCAACCTGAAATCTGGGTTTCTGCACAGTTGATGGCAAATGGTTCGCCCTCAGTTACTTCGAATTTAAACATAACTGACGAAATGTGAGTGTACTATATATATAGGTGCCCCTCTGCCTAACACTACAGACGTGATTTTATGTGTACATTGTCTTGTTCAGTAACAATATGTACGTGTAAAACAACAAAAACTGTGCATGAAATTGTCAATGTGAGTGTCCTTTTCTCTTGAAGAAGTACTTTTTGTCGACAGATATACCGGAAGCCGTGCAATTCAAGGAGTCTCTCTTAGTGCAGACCCACCACACTTTATTTTTGTTCGTTCTGTTCTTTCTGTAACGGTAACCATCGCATACAAGATACGTTCTTCCGCTCTTTGTAGTTACGTATTTCACCTCTGTAAGAACATAAGTGATAAGTGAGGACATAAGTAATAATAAGTGATCAATATTTGAGAACTCTTTAAAAACAGAAATTAATTAAGTAATAGTACTTAATTAAATCAAGAAAAACATTTGTTTGACATAGCAAAATAAATACTTTATCACAGATTCTTGACTTCACCTACCAAAATTTTTTTTTTTACAAAAAATCTACCGGCTTTTAAATAAGAAACTACAAAGTGAAAATTACCATAAAAAAGTTTTTTTAGTTTTCACTTATTAGTTGGCAAGTAGTAAATTAAGGTACCTATAATGCCAGAATAGATTACCAGAATATCATGAAACTGAACATAAGCGGTGAAATGAGAGTGTATCAAGGTGAACTGTACTCATCTGCGTACCCCTTTAGAGTGTACTGGTATGATATTATGTTATGAAATGGTATAAACAATAAACAGACATGCGATTGCAGCAATCCCGATTTGTCGTTATTTATTGAAGAGTTCTGTTGTATATCGCCGTTCGTAAGTTCTTCATCAGATCTTAACCAAATTAAAATGAGACCAATTTCGCAACATTTTAAAATATCGGTGAACATACATAAAAAACAAATCATTCATGAAGTAGAACATAGAACCTCCTCCTTTTTGGTAACTCGGTTAGAAATAACAATAAATTTCAATGTGAGTGACTCGTTTTCTTTGTAAATCGTCCTTGATACGTAACTCCGGAACCAGAACACCTCTTGGAGTGTCTATTTGCGCAGATCCAGAAGACTACCACCAAAAGACCTGTATTTTCTGTAAGAGTAGCCATCACAATGTAGCTGGGTTTTGCCTTTACGAAACGTTGTGTAAAAGCCTGTAAAAAAACTAATTGAAAAATAAAACTGTACAGGATACTCTAACATAAAATATATTTTTCAGGATACATAAAAACAGGTTTTAATAATTTAAACGATTTATTTGATTTAACAATTTTATTGCCGATTCCGTTACTCATTTAAAAACAGAAATTAATATTTACTAGCAATATTCCTAATATAACGTGTATATATATATATCACTATATATCACTCCACTCCGCAATCACCTCCGGATATGTTTGCCCCCTTGGCGCTACGTCACTCAAGTACTAGCGACCGTTTGTGGGGGCCCAATAATTGAGTATGCAAGTAACACTCTGCTTTTTTATAGCCGTGTAATAACAACAATAGTCAGGCAGGGGCCATAAGTCCTTCTTTATTTTTGGCAATATGTCCTTGCCTTTCCAACGTTCAACCTTCTAAACCCATAGCCCAATCTATTTTGTCGCCATATTTTGCAATAATTCTGTACCAACCGATGATTGTCCTTGGGTGTACTTATGGACTGCATACAGGGATAATCGTCGGTTGGTGTCACATTTCTTGATACATGTCTAACAAGGCCTCTGCGTGTTGGCTTCGGCCCTTGGCATGCTTTTCAATGGTCCGGGACCTCAGGGTACCGAGATTGTAAAAGATTTCTCATATTAAAAATTTAAAGTAACAAAGGCAACACTAAAACCCTACCTTTACCCTTTAGCATAAGTTTATCAGCAGTAGGTAGCTACCTACCCCACTGAAAAAACTTACTATCTGTCCTGTTTAGCTTTATCTTTCTCTCGCAAAATAAGTGACATTTGCACGATATAAATTAAATCATGATCGTGACTTTTATTTAGCTTGTTAGTTAGTATGAATGGGTCAGATTCCGCCACAGTATTTTAAAACAGTTATACCTCACCGATTGAGCATAGGTACACGTTTTGAAATATTAAATAAATGTTGGTTTTTGAAGTATTTTTTTTTTAAATTAGGTATTAGTAAATAATTGATTTTGGAAATAAAAAAACGTTCCAATATTGTCAATGGGTGTCAGTCGTTAAGGATAAACAGAAGCCAGAAAATCTAACACCAGTCTTACCAAAGCGGTGTCGTATTACCCAGTTACTGGGTTGTGTAGTCAGATAGGCAGTTGCTCCGTATAAAATACGGGCACTCAGCTGTATCCAGTTAGACTGGAAGACGAGCCCAACATGGTTGGGAAAAGGCTAGGCAGATTAATTGTCAATGGGTGTGCGAAGATCTTTTATAAACTTGTCCTTGATGACTGACGACGGACCCACAACAGATCTTTGCGGCTCTCTGAGTGCATATCCACCAAACTTTATCACCGTATCGGTTGTTTATTCTGTACTTGTAACCTTCACAATATAAGTACGATCTTCCATTTTCCTCCACATAAGTTGCTGCAAAACACATTAAAGATTTGAACGGAATTTGTTGAAATACGAATCGCTTCAAAATGAAAATACCGAAAAGTATTATCATCCATTTTCGCAACGATAAAACGGGTTTTCTGAAACAGGCACCTCTTTCGTACATTGTATTTCTTGACTGAAACATGCGATATTTTTACGATGTTTCAGAGATATATTTAATTCCTCTTTTGGTAAAAGCTTTCAATGCCACCAAATTAAAAAACAGCCTTTATAGCTAAAATCAGTAAACATACAATGGAAAACGATGAAAAGTTTATTCATTCTTACACTTTTGATAATTACAGACAATTAATTGGTACAAAAAAAATTACATATGAGTTCCCAAAAATCCACATACTTCATAAAATCAACTACTACTACTACTTACAGTACTATTGTATTGTACTGTACTACTAAAACATTGAAATAGACTAGGTAAAAGGAAGGATGACTCTCCCTACTTTCCTGTAGACATGTAGGTATATTATTATTCTAGAACAATTTTCTAGCATGACTCTCGATTTAATATAATTTCTAGCAAATTAAGAGTCGTTAAGCATGTTTTAGAATAACTCATAACGCCTTATTTAAAAAAATCTCTGAACTTTTTAGCAATTGATTAGTAGTAGATTCTTAATTCTTATAGATTTTAATGAAGGGGAAAAGAATACAAACTTATTTGCGCCAGGCATTACATCACATCATCAGCCTATTAATATTCCCACTGCTGGGACACAGGCCTCCTCTCTGTGAGAGGGAATGGGCCGTAATCCACCACGCGGGCCCAGTGCAGGTTGGTGGATGTCACATGACTTCGAATTTTTGCGCCAGGCATGATGCATACCATTACAAAAATAGTAGTCGAAGAAAAAACTTAGTTACCTAGTGAAAACGTAGTAACAGTATGCGTCACATCCACGCTACGGTCATCGCTTAGCATAATGTGGCAGAATGCTGGGACTCAAATGTGAGTCAGAGCCATCGCTGGTTTTCAGCGAAAGGCGGTGCCGGTGCCTGCTAGCTACACAGTAACTAAACAGTTAATAAGTTATTTTTATTAATAAGGGTGACAGTGTTTATTACCCCGTCCACAAAAATATATGTAGCATAGAGCACAATATATTAGAACAATCTGCAAATGACAGAGACCATCAATCTCAGAATTATTTTGGTTTTTTGTCGACAAGGCACTTTAGTGACTGTTTTCCAGCGTGTACGAGTATCATTAATAAGTAACCATAAGTAACCAAATATTACATGCATTTCTGTTTCAACGCTTGTAAATGACATATACAAAGAAAGTTTACATCTAAATTACAGCCAATTATATATTTAGGTTAATTTTATCAACCTGAAAAATTTGACCCCTGTGGCATTAAACAGACTTCGTCTCAACAAGGGGTTTTCAAAAAGAAACCTATCTAAAAGGACAAGCGCCCAAACAGAAATAAAATAAAATGTCATAATTATATTTATACTCGTAGGCAGTCAACGCTACTAATGGCATTTTTCTATTCTGTCATCAAAGCCTTCGGTTTCAAACTAATTCATTAAATTCACATTCAGGAACATGTCTTATTAACGACACATACAAAATTGTATCTTGGTATAAAAGAAAAATACTTAATTGCTAATTCAACAGAAAAAAAAATTGTTTCACGAATTATTTCGATAGTTGCATCATTCCCGAAATATCCCGACGATAAGTTGAAAAATATTGCATTAGGAACATAAAATCCATTAGAATAATACATCACATCACACACACACACACATCATCTGCCTATTAATGTTCCCACTGCTGGGATACAGGCCTTCTCTCTGTGAGAGGGAATAATACATGAATCTATGTAAAAGTACTAGTTCTATTATCATGAGATCAAATCGTTGATATAAATCATGCCGGAACATCCCAAGCGACCCAGCACAATGTCATCCCCGCATAGGCACAGGCTATTTTCAGATTCCAGTAAAATCATAATTCATGAGAAAATTATACACCTTTATAAAATTGGCTAGGAACATCAATTTTCATTGTACACTTCAACTGAGGAGCCCATTGAAAGCTTTCCGTCACATGTTCCTCTCGTGGGAGTGACGAGGGTCAGTCTTCACAGGTTCCCCTGCATCTGTAATGATGGAGCCGGTGCATCTCAAGGAAAATCTCTTGTAGCAGACCCACCAGATCGTAGTCCCCGACTGTTTATACTTTCGGTACCAAAAGCCTTTGTACCAGAGATAGGTCTTACCGCAGCAGTTCTCGTAAAAAAATTGTAACAAGAAGAAAGATACTGATGCTTTGAACGAAAAAGCGATCAAGTCTCCTTCTTAAGCTCTATTTTCTAGGTACACATAGTTAACCTACCATAAATATGTATAAACCATAGATTGTCACTGTTTCTTGTAAGAAAAATTTGATTGAGCAGCAGCATATAAATATACGATACCGGGTTTTATAAGAAAACCTATCACATCACAATTTTAATTTTGGAATGTACTTTTTTATTTTTATTGTGTGTCGCAGGTTAATGACAAAATCAGGTATTTGATCAGCTTTCCGCCAATACGGTCGAGTGATTCATTCGGCAACAGAAGTAGTTCTAACGACTCCGACCAGGCTTCCACCTGCAGATCTTCCACGTTACTCAAGGCAGCTAATATGTCACAATCCACCAGAGATATGTTCTCGCCCGACGGCTTGTTGTGCCGTGTCCAGTGGATTACTCCTGTCCATACTGTGGCTAGCCATGAACTTTCTGGAGGATCAGATGATGGTCCTGCGACCACTGCAACAAAATTATTTATTTAGGCAATGTTCATGTAGTTATAATGTATCTACTCTTAATTATAGTTAGTTAAAATTACTGCCCAAAAAACACGCTATTACCGTTAAACTTAGTTCCGCATCTGGTTCATATACGTAAATATAAAGAATGAAATAAATTTGAGTCATTTATTTTGAAATGGTTACTCTTGGCTATGTGAAAAAATTCACGGCAGTAGTAAATATAATTAAATTAAAAGGAAAATTATCACGGATAACAAGGCTTTACAAGTTTACAAGTAATAGTCGACCAACTTATAAAATGTACTTGGAACAGTAAAAATTTTGTACAAATGCCATTGAAAAATTACACACACATTAAACAGTAAACATGGTAAATATCCCGTTTCTAATGTTAATGTTATTGAAAAATTACTTAAATAAAGTTGATAGTTGTATAAAACAGAGTAAATATAATGCTTACGAACCATGTAAAAATATACAAAAATTAAATCATAACAGGCTTTACAAGTTTACGAGTAGTAGTCGACCAACTTATAAAATGAACTTGGCACAGTAAAATTTTTGTACAAATGCCATTGAAAAAATACTTAAATAACGTTGTTAGCTGTGTAAAACAGATAATAAATACATGCTTATGAACCATGTAAAAATATACAAAAATAAAATCATAACATCCTTAATAATAATGATTTCTAAATTAATAATGTTTAAGCTCGAATAACGCATTGGAGTGGCCTCGGCCTCGGGGTCGTTGGTAGTACGAGAACATAGTCCAGACGGCGCATGCGAGCGGTGGAGTCTATTTTGTGTTAGTGCAGAAGTATTTTCAACGTTTTGTAATTAAAACGTAAAAGCTTGCCAAGCAAATTACTTTTTTTTTTTTGTCGATATCCTTCTATAAAGTAAATATTCGACCCGACTTCATCACTAATTAAGTAGCGTAAAACTTTCCAGAATGAAATAGTGAATACCGCAGATTAGAGGATTCACCTCAAATCTGCGGTATTAGAGGAGATTAGAGGTGAATACATACGATTTTTTTCTAATTCCGAAAGAGAAATATACAAGGAGCGTGCACGCAAGGATCCAGGAACGAACTATACCATTCCCTGTGGTTCTAACGCGCGCTCGTATCGGCTCCTTTCGCAATTCGTACCCACGGTGGTACTCAAATAGTATATTTCTAACTTCAGTTGCGAAGTTGGATTTTATAACTCCTTCTTCAGTTACCAGTTAGTCCTTATTTAGTTTAAGTCAAGAGTGAATAGATTACATCTAGGCAAGCGTGCTTCACCGTAGACCACATCATCGCTTACCATCAGGCGAGATAGTGGTCAAACGCAAGAATATAGATAAAAAAATCCTACGTTGGCCCGTTTTTAGACTTTGTGAGCCGCTGAAACCGTTATAATGTTCATGTAACAACAAAAACACCCTCTTTTTAGTCCGCATTATTATGCAACTTCGGAACCCTATTACTGCGCGTGGCCCGACACGCACTTGGCCGGTTTTTTAATTCAATAAGGACACGTTTGATGTAGTTTTTGAACTTTCCATCGGTCAATTCTATAACTGACTTTGGCAACTTGTTATAAAAGCGTAAGAAAAAAGAAAAGACTTGCTAGTTTTCGTTAATCTGAATTTGCGTATTACAATTTCGTGCTTACTGCATGTATTTAAATTATGAAAGTCGCTTCTAGTTTTGAAAAGCCCTCGATTTTTGCGGACATACAAAATATAAAGTGAAGGTAGAGTCAGTATATCGATCTCTTTAAATTTTTCTCTGAGGGACTCGCGTGGACCCTTTTTATAGATCGCGCCCATCCATGTTTTAAGTAATAGCGTTATTTAAATGTAAAATATTTTAATAAATAAGAACCATTATGAACCTGCATTATTTATTGATTATTGATAAACAAACAATGGTTGATAGCCACAATAAAACAGAAATACAAATAATAATGAATATAAAGAATTACATAATTAACATTATTATTAATAATTAATAATATATTATTCTACGAAATTAATTGTAAAAATTAAAACATTAAGATTAATTTAAATAATACAGCTAAACCTAACCAATAACTAACCATGCTGAACATTAATTTATCTGATACACTGTTAGATGCAATTTCCTTAATTATTATTCATAGTTAGGTATCCAATATTAGATTGTTTTACAAATAATATTAACAGGGACTTAATTTGCGTTAGTAGAATTCTTAACACTCATATTTTTGTAGAGCTGCTTATGATTATGCTGCGCTACGACAGCTACGACCGTGTAGCCTCTTTCTTTATTCATATAATAATTGTATTTCTATTCTCATGTTGCCCTAAACCTTTAAAACTGTAAGCATTATATTTAGTCAATACCTACAAACAAAGTAACCTAGGTTGTCAAATTCACATTCCATCCAAGAATGTAGATACCTACATATTTCATTAAAAAAAATAATTATACAAAAAATATTTCATAGTAAAAGCTTAAGTCCTTATTTAATATTTCACTTTACAATAAAATAGGTGTTTTCATAGTCAAATGCTTAAGAGTCCTTATAGGTGGTTATGTTCATTCTTGACCCTGATGATGACGTCATCGTAAGTGACGATGGCGACTCTGCATCCTTGACGGGCTTTATTGCATGACCAGTAGATCCTTCCACCTCGTTTACGCTTGCAATTGTACCTGTGCTCTTTGATCTGAAGGAGCGGAGTTCCTCTATTCGTCTGTAATATTTTAACACCTGTGGAGCAACAACAAACATCATAAAAAAATCCATTCTAAAGTCCTTAACATAATATATTCGCATCATTTCAGCCGAAAGACGTCCATTGCTGGACATAGACCTTCCCCAGGCGTTGCCACATTGCCCAGTAGTAGTAGTAGCCAGTTTCAAATATTATTTTAGACAAATATTTAAAAATATTTTTTTCAATCGTTAAATGGCATTTTATTTTGTAAGGACTTTTGATTTTGCGTACGTGATTCTTTTTTATAACTTTATATTTTGTAGGCTGATATAGGTCTTTACCTGGCGTTACGATTGTTATAGGCTGACGTCATTTTGGGACGACATTGGTATAACGAGGAAAGGTTAAACGTATTCGTGCCAAGCTCAATTGATATAAAGTATATACACAAACCAAACTAAAATAATATATTTGTCGGCATTTCTAAGATATCGTTCTGAAGAGCGCTATGGTTTCAAATGACTTCGACAGATGTCAACTTGACGTTAACACTAAACGCTAGTTTTTGGCGCGAACAGAAAGAGATGACACAGGAGATCGAGTGAGAATATGGCGGGTTGGATTGAGTTGTGAATTCGTGATAAAAAACCTAAAGAGAAATATAGTGAGAGTTACCGATTGTTCGTGTAGCTAAAACTACGTGTTATAGTGGAATGTCGTTTAAGTTATTCGCCAAAACATAACGTGATTAGTTACATTGTGAGCCTACATACAATGATGGTGGTACCTAGGTAAATAAAACACACTAACCATATCTTATATATTATGTAAAAATTTATCGGTTCATCAATTGATTCAATGTTTGAGTATTAATTTTACTCTGTGTGTATTTCAGTATTCTAATTCAATAATACTAACATGTATTCCATATGACTTCGAGAGCCTTATTTCTATTTATCTTCTGCTGTCATCCCATGATTATGCTCGCGTATGATTTTGACTATAATGTCATCGACGGTAACTAGGCATGCTCTGCAGTGATTACTGGCCCACTTGCAGCACCTCCATTGCTTCTTATTGCTGGTCAGGTGACTGTGTGGCGAACGATATGGCACATACCAATTGTAACGATAGCTCCTGAACAAGATCACTGGCTTGCCGTACCTAGATTTTGAGAACACTGCAGCTGTAAAGAATTAGAGATACAGATCATTCCTTTCACAAAAAATCGTCCATATTGACTAAGTATTGAAAGCAATAAATAAGCGACTTAAACACAGAACACTATAAAACTGGTTACAAATTTTATCGTGTTCTTCTTTAATAAATAAAATAAAATGAACACATAAAACTGATACCTAAATAGTCGGCACGTATGATTTTTTTATCATTTTATTAAGTTCTTTAAATTTAATTATCTTAATTCATAAGTTCGGGATTGAACAACAGAGACTTTGCAACTTCACTTTAAAAAACCCATTTTATCAATTTGTATCTTTTGTTGTCATTCCATGATTATGCTCATGCATGAATTTCACAATGAAGTTATTGACGGTAATAAGACTTGCTCTGAAGCGATTGCTGGTCCACTTGCAGCACCTCCATTGCTTTCTACTGTTGGTCAAGTGAGCGTTTTTCGAACCATAAAGCACGTAGCAGTTGTACCGAAAGTTCTTGAACAAGATCACTGGCTTCCCGTACCGATTAATGTAATGGCAGTACTCAAAACTATCGTCTAATAAATTAATTAAAAAGGACACACGTAAGAAGACAAATAAGTTAGATGGTGGTAATCCAGTTACCCGTTTGTATGATAATTTAATTTTTTTAAATAAAATATTTATAATATGCCTTGCCCTAGCCAAGTTACAAACGTTTCGTATCGAATTCATTAACACGTTCTATGTGTATGATATGACTACATGACTTAACGTACAGATGTGTGTGATGACATTCCAATACATTGATTCGTTTTGTACTAGCGTTATCGATTGTTAATTGTCAACTTGGCTATAGGTGCAGTAGCTTGCTGCTGACGCTTGTGTTTGTGTTCGGCATTGATGTTGATGACTTCATTGTTGAAGGTCTTGATCGAAGACCTGCAGCCGGAACACCACTTGACGCAGATCCACAACACCTTGGGATTACCATCACGGTTCGAGCTGTGTTTATAGTACCGGTTTTCCCCTATCTGTAGCATTGGCTTGCCTCTCCTGGACTCAGTGAATGTAATCTCTGCTTCTAAAAGAATAATGTCAACTTTATTAAAGATAAAACCAAAAAGAGCAATTTTTTTTTTATTGTCATTTCGCTCGCGTTTGACCACTATCTCGCCTGATATTAAGCGATGTTGTGGTCTACGGTGAAGCACACTTGAACGAACTTACACACACGCACGCACGCTTTATTTGAACGATAAGCACGTACTAGTTGAAACGTATCTATTATTACAACTGCAGTATATTAGAAAGGAACGGTTTCATTGCATTTCTTATAGGAAACTTAAATGTTCTTCAATTGCATATTGAAATAAAACAAATTTAAATACCGTCTTAATAAATATATAAAATTTCTTATTGTTATCTATGGTTGTTAATTTTAGAATAAATTATAAAATAATCAAACTACATTCAACAGAAACATTACCAACATAATAGAATAAGCTCTATTCAGGCTTAAAATAAACGATCTAACTAGACTTACAGGTAGTTTGCACGTAATCACAGTTTTTAATTAATAGTCCTCGTAGTGTATTCTAATGTCTCCTTATAAGAAGGACGAAGGAGGATTTTGCCATCCATGGCGATTCTCGCTTTATTGAATACAGCGCATTTTTATCAATTTTGTGAATGTCATGTATAAGAAGACTAAAGATTTTACTCAGGTAAGTTATCTGCCAAACCATGTCAAACCAATTCTGTTCAAATTTTGACGGTAATCCGCATCTAGCTATCAAGTAGTTCTTCAGCCTGAAGCATTCCCTCGCTCGTTTCGTTTGCGTCTAGTATGGATGATTATGAAAGTTCCTACAGTAAAATCTTCATTGTTACTTGTTCCTATGGCAGCCCTAGAGCCCGCGAAAGTAGCCCTTGTGTCCCTTACTGCTACTGTGCTGGATGAAGCGGCACTTATCGTACAGGATCACTGACTTACCGAACTTGGATCTCGAGAAAATGAAGTCTGTAATATGATAGTCTGGATATGAAAAATAGTCAATAGTTGAGAAGATAAATAAATAGTAGTAAGCAAAAAGCTACTTTCCAAGTATCTAGACTACTTATCTATAAGAGTTTCATAACACGGGGAAGGGCATACATACGAAAATATTGAAGCACAAAAAAAGTAATTACTTTATTCATATTCATTTATTATGCACACGTAATATTGAATACCGAATTACCAACTTGTACCGATCCATGTATGTAAAATTTACTAAAGCTTATAAATTACCCACTAGCTACGTATTACCATTCGAGTGGCATTATTATACCAACGGCTACACTTCTGCAATCTATAAAAATAATTATTGTGCAATTCTATCAGATTACAACGTATTATTTAATTCTTAAATATAAATTGCAATAAACTTGAATACAGTAATGATACTCGTATATTTCGTTTTTTTCTTGCTCTTTGTTTTTTTTTCAAATGTATTTGGCAAGATCGAAGTCGCAAGTCAGAGAATGATTATGGTCATTATTTTTTTTAACAATCTGCCCAGTTTTTTGAAAAAGTACGAGTGTGGCCTTACAACCAAAGTTTTTTTTACTACATTTCTACCACGTTTTGTCATTGTAAGTAATCTGCCTGCTGAATCGGCCTTGTCTTGATGTCTCAAGCACTACTACTCTAGTGAATGAATATTATAAAATATGATAATTAACATCAACTGAAGGCTCCCGAACTAAAGTCAGATTTCAATGAACTAACTATTTTCTAAAGGGCTTATAATTTTAAATAAATAACTGATAATGAAACAAAAGTAAATTGATCAATCGATTTATTTATTAACATTATGAGAATCGGAATTTGTAGTCCCTACTTACTAATCATCAGTTCAATATTAGGAAATGAAATATACTACACCTTGAACGGGTAGGTGCGTTTAAAAAATTGAAGAAAGAAATAAAAATCTGATTAGTGACTTCACTTAGGTGTCACTATATAAATAAATGGCAAACTAATGTACAACTTCCTAGTCATGTGTATGTTCCCTAGTCTTAACCACATCATTATCGATGGTCTCCACTATGCCGCGACAACGGTAAGTTGAGGACCACTTCACACAACGCCATATCTTCTTTGGACCAGAGTTGGGATTCGACAGGTTGTATTCTTGTCCTTTATACACCAGCTTCGGTTTTCCGTATCTTAATGACGTCACAAAAAGAGCTAAAAAAAGAAGTAGTGTACCTGTATCCTCATGACCTGTATTTTTTCTATTTGTTGTTATAAGCTTAATCTAAGCTTCTCATCCCATATGTGTGAAATATAATTTTGAGAAAGTTTGCAAATTTTAAATGATACCTTTAAGTATCAGTATCGAATTAAGCAATTTGTTGATTTTGGTGTCTTTAAAAGATGTACCCAATTAACAAAAAAAAACAACTGGTTAGTATAAATATATATACTATAATAGAATACAGTTACTAATGAAATGTAAACTTTAATATAGCTCAGGAATTTAAACATTTAACATAATAAGGCTCTCTTGTTTTTCCCCGACTGCGAATCATGATGTGCAGTGGGAGAATACATATTCGCGAGCTGGCTGAACTTCCGACTACACAGCATGATTTTCTTTTTGTTTACTTTTTAAGTTCGTTTCTTAAGCAGTCAGGTTTTTTTATTTTTGAATTCACTTTTTAACCCCCGACGGAAAAAGAGGGGTGTTATAAGTTTGACGTGTGTTGCTGTGTATCTGTTTATATGTGTGCCTGTCTGTGGTACCATAGCGCCTAAACAAATGAACCGATTTAAAATGAGATTTTGTTTGAAAGGCGACTTTGTCGAGAGTGTTCTTAGCTATGTTTGGTGAAAATCGGTTTAGCCGTTCAAAAGTTATGGGCTGTTTTCTGTTTGAAAGTGATTATTTTCGCAAGATATCGTGTAATAATTACGTGTTCCATAGATTGTTGATCGAAGCGTGTCTACTACTAGATATATTATGTAGTTTAAAAAGTAGGAAATAAAAAAAAATTGCCGTTTTTCTGAAAATTTTAATTTTTTTAACATAACAATATAAATAATATCTTGCCTATCTTTTTGATAGACTCATCCGCTCTTTCTCCATATAACCTTTATCTAGCCGTAACAAACACTATTCATATACTTAACAAATGGACCCACAGTTTCTTCTTCACGTAAGTCATAGGCATTTATAAAAATTGGGCTTTCCGTACAAAGTTGTCATCGGCTGACGAAAATTTTGTATACGAAAATCTTTTTTTTTGTTTGAGAATTTTCTATGACTTCTTTGAAGAAATATGGGCAGAATAAGTGTTTGGGATGAGTATCCAAACGGAATTTTATCACCTTTTTCGTAAGCCAATCATACCACAGCTAAATGACGCGATAGATTGCTGTGATTGGCCCATTTTGTTCCCGTACCTTCTCCCTCGATAGATGTATACTTATATATGAATATATTCGCTAACGACCATTTGTAACGACAACTTGTTTTATTTTAATCTCAAAAATCCCCATCAAAACGCCAAAGTAGTAGCTAAACAAGCAGTTCTGAACACCACTGGAACACACCTAAACAATAAGTTTTTAAGATACGACCACACTTATCCGTTACACACTGTATAAATTTAATAATGGTTTGAATGTTTAGCTTTTATAGAATGCGTTTCTCCATACAGAGTGAGGATCCTGGCCCTGCATCCTTTGCTCCATTTGATACACCTCCATACTTGTCTGACCTTAGCTCTACTATCCTTCAAACTAAATCGATTCCCACGGTAGGACAACATTGTATTTCCTCTTTGCGATAAAACGAAGACAGGCGCTAAAAACATAGAAAACGAAACA
Source organism: Anorthoa munda (assembly GCA_945859665.1). Lineage (NCBI taxonomy): Eukaryota > Metazoa > Arthropoda > Insecta > Lepidoptera > Noctuidae > Anorthoa > Anorthoa munda. The sequence goes on from OX243901.1 coordinate 8,237,567, forward strand.
AAAATAAGATACAGGCAACTAAATATAATAAAACATTAGTATATTCCCCAAAGAGTTAGGTGCAGAGGTTTATACCCATACATCCACATTTTGTCAGTTACGTGGTTGTGTAGTGTTTTGTGTAAAAAGGTGTAGGTAAAGTACACTTTAGGCTTATACAGGTAAGACAATTGTTAAAGCCCTATTTCGATACTGAAACGCATGTACCTATAATACGTGTACCTACATTTCCTTGTACAATTCTCAAGTAGTTACTGTTAGGTTTCTACTCCAGAAGTATAGTGATGATAAAATAAAGCAGGATTGCAGAGCGGTAATTTTAAAAAAACAATGTTTTTTTTAAACTTATTTAATAATAAATCTGTGAATTTCGGCGTTACAAAAATATATTATTTAAAATTTACAAATACATAAAGCAAAATATTTATTAGTTGTAAAATATGACCACTTATTTATTTATCTTAACTACAACAGTTGGGAACCAATTACGGTAACTAAAATAGAAACAATTAAAACACTTATTAAACTATACAAAATAAACAATGTAACAGTTGAAGAGACAGAAGACAATATTTTAATGATTACTATGAATATCCTTGATCTCTTCAACTATATTGTCAATGATGATGATGTGGGCACGACACCCGCGTCCCCAGTGGTTGCACCTAAATACTTTCCTTGTTTCTTCACTTTTTCTTGTGCACTTGATTAGAAACCTGTAGCCACCCAATTCAATTACAGGGTTGCCGTGGCATGATGTTGTGAAAACTGGAACTAAAAAAAAGGTTTAATTGAAGCATCCAAAGTATCCAAGTGACCAGGCCTTCAGAGAGAAGAAATGACTAATAATACTATCTGTATCCAGAAGCATCGGTTCCTCACCTAACCTTTTTTTTTCCGGTGTGGAAAAACCTCATTGGATGTCCTCCGCTCTGGGGGGAGGGAGGGGGGCGGAGGCGTCTGAAAACCTCCCCGGTGTTCCCTCTCACACCTAGGCTGGGCGGGAACGTACGATCCTTCCGCAACCCCCGGCTAGTGCCTAACCTAACCTAACAAGAGCTCCCTCAGTTGTTGTTCAAGGCTCGTGGCTCTAAGCCATCAGCCGTCACGACTACAGGAACCATGATGGGTGAGTAGTACAGTAAAAGGGTAAATTTTAAACACGTTCCTTGGAGATTATTTGTAGAAAATCTTCGACGTTTATTAAAGGCGGCAGTAGGAGATAGAAAAAACCGTAAACAAAATCTGGACCCTTCTTCTTCTTCTTTTTCGTTTCGATGGTATATTTGATCAAACTTTTTGAGCCCAGTAGGTGGCCACGTTTATTGCAGCGTCTGAGGCATTATACAGGTCATCCATGGTGCAGGTGAATGGACAGTCGGGACCCTCAATGTCCTTACATAGGTAATACATTAATAATGTTGCGTAAGTTAACCGGTTTTATTGAAAATAAATATGATAATGTACTAAAAACTTAAAAATAATTTGGTAGGTCCTAGGTACCAGTGATCACACCACTCCACTTAGCAATTTAGGGCATTGATCAGACCCAAAAATAAAATTGTGGGGTGCGTGAAATTACTATCAACAGTCAAACGTGCATATCATTATAAATGCTATTAACATATTTACACAGGTTACGCTGCGCCCCACGATTTTATTTTTGACTCTGACCAATGGCCTACATTGCCACTGGATGCGAGACGTATAGGAGCTATCGATGTGGTGACACTTGGGGGAGGCCTATGTCCGGCAGTGGACATCTTTCGTCTGATATGATGATGATGATTTCATTATAAAAATCAAATGTAAGCAAAAGCTATAATTCCTATTATATGATTATATTATACAAATTAGTAGAGCTTCCGAAAGAGTGGGTCTTAGGATGAACATGGACAAAACCAAGGTGATGTTGAATGCCCATGTTACACCCACTCCTATCAAGGTCGGAGACTCTACACTCGAAGTTGTGGGCGACTATGTCTACCTTGGACAAACGATCCAATTGGGTAGGGCCAACTTCGAGAAAGAGGTCAACCGTCGAATCCGACTCGGCTGGGCAGCGTTCGGGAAGTTGCGCGGTATCTTCTCGTCCAACTTACCACAGTGTCTCAAGACGAAAGTCTATGACCAGTGTGTGTTGCCAGTGATGACATATGGCTCTGAGACGTGGTCGCTTACAATGGGCCTCATCAGAAAGCTTACAGTCACTCAAAGGGCAATGGAGAGGGCTATGCTCGGAGTTTCCTTGCGTGATCGAATCAGAAATGTAGAGATCCGCAAGAGAACCAGGGTTACCGACATAGCCCGAAGAATTGCCAAACTCAAGTGGCAGTGGGCAGGGCACATTGCTCGCAGAATGGATGGCCAATGGGGCAGAAAGGTTCTGGAGTGGCGACCGCGAACCGGAAGACGTTGCGTTGGAAGGCCTCCCACTAGGTGGACCGATGACCTGGTGAAGGTTGCGGGGATCCGCTGGTTGCGAGACGCACGGGACCGGTCAATGTGGTGACGCTTGGGGGAGGCCTATGTCCAGCAGTGGACGTCTTTCGGCTGATATGATGATGATGATGATGATTATACAAATGTCGTAAGGACGGAGACCAAAAATATATTTTGTATAAAAAAATATTTTGTTAATTCATTACTTGCTTCTGCTCGCACCTTTTGCTGCCTAGACTGAATATAAAGGCTTAGTTAACTAAGCCTAAAAAAAATAAACATTAATGAAGTAACTTATTTGCTTTATTATGCGTAAAGACAGTGCAGTGACCTGTCGTTGCCGGCCGTAGTCGAGTCTATGGTCGGCAGTGAGGAGTCCTGGGACGCGGTGGTCTCCTTCTGCGAGACGACTGTTTCGACGAAGGCTGCGGAGAGGGAGAGGGAGTTTTCATCCACTCACCCGATCCGCAGCAGGCGCCCCGGGCGTCTGCGGAGGGCGGACAACGCCCTCTTCCAGCCCCCCTAAATGGGTCCATGGGCGACGTCCGTCGCCCCTAGACCCGAGGTGGCGGCGCGTAGTGTTCCACGCGCGCCCCTCTCAGACGTTGCGGGGAGAGTCTAACACCTCACTCCCCTCCCAACCCGAGATTGAGGCCCGCAGATGCGGGCCGGCACTAGCCGGAGGTTGCGGAAGTATCGTTGTTCCCGCGACCCCCAGCGTAGGTGTGAGATAGGACACCGGGGTGGTGGTTTAGTCAGTACGAGTCTGAACGACCCCTCTGCCCGCCCTAGGGCGGAGGACATCCAATGAGGATTTTTCAACCCGGATAAAAAAGAAATGAACCGGTGCTTCTGAACACAGCTAGTATTATTAGTAATAGTAGTACGCTAGTATTATTATGATTTATTGAGTGTGGAACTTAAATGTGAGCATTTTTACTGGTTCATTAACTTCGTCGGTCACCGCTTCTTAGTAAAAGGGCTTGATTGATCAGCATATTAAGCCACAACCCGACCGCCACACTCCTAGCTGCCTGTGCCTGCACCTGTTCTACTGCCTACCTGCCCGTTAGCCTGACTATTAGTTCAGCTGCCTTGACCATCCATCTGCGTGCCTGCCTATCCGTCCTGCTGCCTACTCTACAGCCTACCTATCGAATTGTCTACTCATCTGCCTACCTAGGGCACACCACGTCTTCCTGCCCGATCTGCTGCCTAGCCTGTCTGCCTGCTGTGGGTTAGCTGCCCACGTCGTGCGAAGCCGGACCTTAATTTTATTATCTATATCCTTTTTCTTAGTTTTAATTTATAATTTCTTTACTTTTATAAACGTGGCTTACGTATAGCTCATCTAAGCTATACGTAACGTTACAATATAAAACGATGAAATGGATTTTTTTTCCTATTTCCTATTTCCTCTACCAGCAATGTTCAATGATTATGCTTTGTAACTTGAACTTCATCATCATCATCATCATTTCAGCCGAAAGACGTCCACTGCTGGACATAGGCCTCCCCCAGGCGTCGCCACATTGACCGATCCCGTGCGTCTCGCATCCAGCGCCTTCCCGCAACCTTAACCAGGTCATCGGTCCACCTAGTGGGAGGTCTTCCAACATATCGTCTTCCGGTTCGCAGTCGTCATTCCAGAACTTTTCGGCCCCCCGGCCATCCGTTCTGCGAGCAATGTGCCCTGCCCACTGCCACTTAAGTTTGGCAATTCTTCGGGCTATGTCGGTAACTTTGGTTCTCCTGCGGATGATGATGGATAGAGAGGGAGAGGAAGGCCAAAGAAAAGATGGATAGACTGTGTGAGGAGTGATATGAAAGAAAAGGGAGTCAGTAATAACGTGACGGGTGACAGGACGGTATGGAAGAAGCAAACGTGTTGTGCCGACCCCAAGTAACATGGGATAAGGGCAGAAAGATGATGAGTGGGTTCAATCCCAATGTATGAGTATAGATAAAGTAGTGTATGAAACGGCACGTATCTAGGTATTAAAACATTCGTGTGAATACTATTAAACACCTCGCCTACGGCTCGGTTTTTAAAAACACACTCATGTTTTAATACCCCTTATTTTGCAACAGTTTCATAAACTATTTTAATATTTATAGCACACTTTTACTTTTTAATTTATTCGTGCTTAAGGGCTCATTGATTGAATGTAGAAAAGCAGTATCATTGTCTATGGAGGCGCGCGCTTGGCAGTCATGCGCAATGAGAACCTAAATTGCCCGCCATACCACATTTCTTTTCCGTTTTTACTTTTGTTTTATTTGAACTGTATGTGTAACTGTGTTGCATACACAATTTTAGTGAAGATAAAATGGTGTATGCAACAGCATATAGTTAGGTATTTAAACACTCGCTTGTTAGTATTATCACATTCGGCTTCGCCTCATTATATGCAACCCCTATTATATGACCATTGCATAAACTACTATATTGTTTACATTTTGACATTTGGAAATGACAACGTCTGTCAGGTCAACTAGTGCTAAATAATACCTTTTATTTATTGTCAATTTAAAAATAAAATAAATATGCCAGTTTTCACTATTACAAAATCATTTCGTTTTTATTTAGACATTACATTGAAGAGTCACTTAGTATTAATGTAGCAAAAATAATAATTATGCAACCACTCGTTTTTTATCGCACACATGTAAATTATTTTTAATTTAGTTCTTCAACTCTGAAATTTAATCGACTATTTCTTCTACCAGCATTGCTTAATGATTGTGCTCGATCATAGCTTTGACTATTTGGCTATCGACAGTGGTGATTCTTGCTCGGCATTTGTGCGGGATACTCCTATCACAAACCCACTTGATCTTCGGCGCCTTGCTACCAGCCCATTTATTAAACCGAAAGCGACCCATGACGAGAATCGGGACACCTCGTTGTGACGTTGTGAAACTTATTTCTGTAAATCAATCATAATGATCTATCTAAGTAACTTTTTCTAATATTATAAAGCGGTGAATTGTGAATGAAAAATAACAATATTTACGAGTGACGTAGGATACATTGAATCCCTAAAAAATGCTCGGCCTCTGTGAAAAGTTCCATTAAAATGAACTCTAGATTTTTAAAGTACGAGTACTTATTCATAATTTTGACAACCACAACTATTTAATAATTAAATCTAAAGTTTTGAAGTATGAATAGTTATTTGATTAAAACGCTGATCGATTTTTTTGTCCTTATTTTGCCCACTTTTCTCTATCCATAAGGACAAGTCCTTAGAAGCCCTGGACAGAGAGGAGTGGATGGAGAATAGAGAGTCATTTGCCCCTGCAGTGGGCTATTACAGGCTTGCAATAACAATATTACTTATTAATATCATTTTAATCTAAGCACAAGCATTGGTTAATCGTGGTTATGCTCCGTCATGGCCTTGACTAATTGTTCGTCGATTGTGATGATTTTTTTTCGACACTTCTTCGAATAGCTCCTATTAAATCAAGTAAGGGACCGATGGTCCGGTGGCCAGTGCCACCGGACCATCGGTCCCTTACTTCCAGCCCATTTGTAAAACCGATAGGGACCCTTGAGGAGAATCGGGACGCCTCGTTGGGATATTGTGAAGCTTATTTCTGAAAATCAATCATAGTTATCTGTGTTAACTTTATTGAATGGCTGATCTGACTATTATAAACCGAGTGAAATAATATACAATTATTTTTATTTTGATGGTAGAATAATACTCAGTTCCTGTTAGAGGATCGATGATAATGAACTCTTGTATTTTGAAATAGTACATTACGGTACAACTGTGTTACGTTGGTGGTTGCCGCTAAGGTGCCATTGAGACCCGAGCCGTTAGGTGATGGTCTTAAGAAAGCCGAGGACGGTAATTATAAATACTCACGTGTATCATACGACGTTTTTCAACACACTCGTGAAGAAAATAATACTAACAAATAATTTTATTTAGTAGATAATAGATATTTTTCCTTGGAATTTTCAGGTAGTAATCTTTCCATAACGTTAAGGGCTTCACATCTTATATCGGGCGGTGTACAACATAAATCATTTTCTTCATAATTACTACATATACTTGTAGACATTTTAATTAATAAATAACTGTAATTTCAACAGTGAAAACGAGTTGTGAAAAATATTTCGCAATGGCGGGCAAAATTAATCAGTTTTCCTATGCTCGCGCATCTAACAATGGAGATTGGCCATAGACTAAAAGATTCAGGTTTATTTTTGTTTTGGCTTTTTGCGGATAGCGTTTTAGCCACGTACAAAATGGCGAATTTTAAGTTTTCTTTATTACAGAGAAAACAAAAGTTATATTTGAGTGAAAGTTTTATTTATTAAACACGTACAAGTTGAAATTATCTACTTAAATACGAAGTTGCATGAAAAGAGCAAGCAATAGGTACATTAATTTATTTGTACTATTGAGCACAATCTTTTTTATATCGAAACATTTTTAAGAACAAAGCAACTCAACCAATAAAATAAAACTCTTTAACACACTTGTGAATAATAGTAATAAAAAAGTCACAGTTTGATTACAGGTATCATTATGTGCTTAATTGCGGTGAAATTAGAGCCATTTTATGAGCAAGTGTTTTGAAAATTCACAATATAATTTAATACATAAATACAATAAAGCCAGCAATTAAATTCAAAGTTTCATAGTATTAAAAGGTAGATTGTTTAAACACCGGCCGACTTTTTTTCAGTCCTTGCTTTTTACCATTTTCTCTCTACATAAGGACAAGTCCTTAGTGACCCTGGTGGTCTGGAAGGAGAATTGACCCTGCAGTGGGGCTATTAGAGGCTTTTAATAACAATTTAATTATTTTAGGCTTAGCGTCCTCAAACAGTATTCAATCGTGATTATGCTCAGTCATGGCCTTGACAATAAGCTGTCCGTTAGTGGTGATTCTTGCTCGACACTTATATTTATAGCTTCTATCACAGTGCCAATGGATCTTCGGCCCCTTACTTCCAGCCCATTTATTAAACCGGTAGCGACCCATGGCGAGAATCGGGACACCTCGTTGAGACGTCACGAATCTTATTTCTGAAAGTAAATGATATTATACGTCAATTTTTTTATATAATTTTTGAGGACATAATTTAGTAAAAATGAGTCTTCTGCCCTGCAGTGTGACAGTAACAGGCTGGTATTTAAGTTTTATTCTGTGAAGCTATTCTAAACTGACAGTGTTAAGATCAATTTACAACAAGAAAATTAAATCAGCATTTCAATAAATAAATAATTAGATTTCAGAAAATATACCTATAAATATATATATATGAAAATCCCTAAAAGACAGCGAAATTTCTTGAAAAAGATGCTTCAGTATATTTTAATTATATATTATTATTCTTAAATACGACTATTTCTGTGTATGAATAACACTGCATTTAAAAAAATACTACTTTGGCATTACAATCCTTGTTTACCTAGCTTTCCTTAGGTGGCAGCCACTAAATACAAGTAGATATTATAATTCCCCGGACAATACTAATGATCGCCCAGCGTACACACCCTGGTCGGTCAGCCCACTACCATTTTCCTAACTAGTCATCATTTTTACCACGAATCCACAACACACGCTATTTTAAATTTGTGTTCATCATAATTATGGAAAAAATAGTTTATGTACCGTGTAAATACGGTGACCAAAGCTTTCAGTGGGTCAACATATTATGTGCAGACTTGAAGAAGTCACTGACACTCTTTGGGTACATTTCATGAGACATACCTACACACGTTAGAATTGTCTAAATATTAAAGCAAAAAGGTGAATTTAACATCCCTTATGTTGTACAGAACATCAATTGTAGACATACGGCAGGTCTACGACTTTCAGCTATCAAATCTCACGATTGTGATAATTCCAAGTCCTAACTATAGTTGTGATGGTTGCCCGGCAACCTTGGCGGTTCTGTACCCACGGCACCTATCTTTGGGCACTCTACTTATTAAAGCGGTATTTCCCAACCACTATCACATGATTACCGGAACGCGTCCTTTCAAAATTGCAGTCTGTAAATTATAATTTAAAGTTAATTATGTTACATCCAAAAAATACTAGGAAGTTTACTACAACTCAACTATTTATTTAAGCAGTTTACAACAAGACAAAAATTCTATAAGCGAAGCACTTTATAACAAACTAAAACACCCGCGTGGAAAAAGTACTTCTACATAATATCCATATGAATTGTAGCTTATATATTATTCTGATATAAGCTTCATAAAACTTGATAAAATACTATACAGTTTCATAAAAGTCCATTAATTAGTCATCATCATCTGCTTAGCCTTTTTCCCAATTATTTTTGGGGTCGGCTTCCAATCTAACCGGATTCAGCTGAGTACCAGTGTATGGAGTGACTGCCTATCTGACCTCCACAACCCAGTAACTGGGTAACACGATACCCTTTGGCAAGACTGGTGTCAGATCTCAGTCCATAAAAGCCCACAAAGTAGTATTTGCATGAAAGACTAACAAACATCCTCACTAACTTTCAAATTTATACTAGTAGCAGGTAGTAGGAGACAAAACAAGATAGACAATGTGGCAACATATGTGGTACTAAATATTTCAAATAAAACAAAACGTAATCAACATATTTATGCACTTAAACTAATCATAGTCAACAATGTATTAATGTACTTAAATACAATCAAATCACCTTAAAAGTATTGACACCAACCACACAATACGGAAATATGTTAAGGCGCTATATACGCCCCAATGTTAATGCAGTACTGGCCGTACGCCCGCGCGATGTCATAATATCAATATTGAACCTCCTTTTGAACAGTTTTGTTTGCAAATTATTATTTGATTTACATATGCTATGTTAGTAATGAAGAAATTCTAGCCATAAATTTTTCTGTGTAAAAATATTTTTAAACATCCAAGTCGTTTTGGAGGAGTTTCCAAAAGTTGCGAAAAAATATCGTGTTGTAAATTATTTTTTTAAAGCAAATCTATTAGTTACACGAAAAAACTTTGTGTTCAAAATTATGTACATGAATCAATAATAAATATATATTTTTTTTCAAACCTTTTAACCTAGCTGTTACTAAGGAGTATGCTTTAGAAAGTTACCGTTTTAAGAAACTAAATCGTATGTAGGCCCTTAACATGAGTTAGGGTATAACCATGGCATGGGGACCCAGTGCTAAGAAAGTTTTCTTAACTTGGTTCAAATAAATATCAGTAGTTGGCGCGATATGCACCGATATCTTATTGAATTGTGTGTAAAATTAACATTTTCTGGCATTGAACATAAAAATTGTATGTTCTCATTTAATCAACTATACTAAACACAAAATTATGGAATGGCAAAAATTGACGCGCGCGCTTGCTATTGACGCGTTTTTAAATTTCTGAGGCATGCCACTCGATTGTTTAAATTTGTATTGTAACACATTTTGGTGCAATGAAACTGTAAAAACGTGCAAAAAATACTATATAACAAATCGTCAATGTATTTATGGATAAAAATATTCACGAACCGAGTAAACCCCATTGCCTTGCTTGTCATTGCTAACACCATCTATCTGTTGCCGTGTGGAATGGAACCGAACGCGATCTATATACGAAAAAAAATCAGTTTGATCAGGCGAAACACGCTAGTAACGTTGGCACGGTTTCTCTGTATGGGACGAGGCATCTGTATGCTAGTATTACATTATCTGTGACCATAGTTATGCTCATTCGTAATTTTATAAATCTCGTTGTTGATTGTAAAGATCCTTGCTTTGCAGCTGAGGGAGACCTTAACACAGACCCAGCATGCTTTTGGACCCCTGCTAGTAGTTCACTTGTTGTACCGGAACCCGCCATACTCTATTACGGGATTCCCATTCCTTGATTGTAAAAACACTAGCCCTGAAAGTGGCAAGACATACCCAAAGTTAACACATGTGGCAACATGACGATAGGGACACAGATTCAACTATAGAGCAGTAAAGCTAAGATGACGGATGAAATACATGAAATAAAATTGGGAGCAAACTGCATATAAAAAAACTGAATTGATAGATTTTGAATAACGATTGGAAACTCTGAACATGCAGCTTAAGGTTTCAAAGAAAAGATAGTTATTTTTACCGTAACATTTAATGTGGCAAAATAAAAGAATAATAATTGAAATCAAATTTAAAAAATCTTATTGCCTCAATGTAGTAAATTAATTATTGTGTTCATGCGTTATTTTGTGCACCTCGTTGTATATGAGAACGATGGTAGTCTTGCAACCATGCATGCCTTTTATGCACATCTACCTGGTCGTGGGAGGTTTACTGAAGCTATGCCTTCTGACCCTGTAGCCCTGGTAGCAAAGCAGCTGGCCTCCAAACCGTGACGTCTCAAAATAAGTACCAAGGTGAGGAAATTTGTAACTAGTTTTTTTTTTTTTTTTTGGGACAGTTCCACCGCACTATTCCCAAACCACTGTAACTCCTGAAAGCCAGAATCAACAGTGGTGACCACCAGAAAAGCGCCGAGGCAATGAAGCTCGACGAAGTCCCGGAGAATGAATTTAACTGTCTTGGATCCCGCAACGAAATTAATCAGAAAATAATAACGGAGGAGTAGGAAAAAAACATAAATTTCCACTTCCCTCCATATCAAGCAGGAGACAGAACAAACAAGGCCACTAGGCACAAAGGGTCGTTTACAACTGGGATAAGCCCAGTTGCCTAGCAACCATGCAATTATTTAATAAAATGCTTTTTCAAATTCATTTCTTTCTTAATATTTAATCTTTGTAATCTAATTTACACGAAGAATTTTTAACAACATCTCCCTAATTCTGCAGAAAGCAGCTTGAGTCATGACAAGCTGGCCAAAGTCATGTTTATCTTCTATAATTTTATTCACAATTGCAATTAGTTGAACAACTTAAAGAAATGCCGACATTTATTAAACAAAACAAGAGGAACTTAAAAACAACAAAATTGAATAAGAAAAGATACAAAATGTAGAATTTAAACAAGATTAGAATTTGTCAAATATTGAGATCACAAATTGATTATTGGCTCCTACTCGTAAAAGTGATTTTTTACCTTATTCCCTCTGTTAACTCACCCCAGATTCAGAAAGTATAGGGACTAATTAGATATGTGTATATTCACTATTAACTATGGTTATGTTCGTTTAAAGTTCTAAGAATTGTATTTTCTAAAACTACAAGGGTCTTCTTACATCCTTCCTTAAACTTCAAGCAGACCCAGCGGGTCTTAGGAGGTCTGCTAGAACTGTGCTTGTTGAACTTATGACCTTGGTACCAGAGGACTGTGTTTCCTAGCCGGGACGCCGTGTAGAAGATACCTTTGAAGACGAAAACCAAATCAAGATGACTTTAATATCCACTAGGCTACTACACACTACATTTTAGTTCTAAAACAATTTCTGTAATTTAATGTATTTTTTTTGTGTAGTGGGAGGGTAGGCTGCAATTACCAAGTAAACAAGTTCGTTCTTAGCTATATTGTAATTAAATATAAACCCGAAGTTGTTCCTATAATAGTCATCAAAAATAACATCAAGAACCTCTGAAAAGCCAGTGCTATCATTCGCAAAGTGAAATATAAACTCAGTGATACGTAAAACATTGATGTGTTTGTGCCTCTTTGACTTTCGAGCAAAATTTTTGTAAACAATAAAGTGGCTCAAAAGATCTTCAAACTTTATCACTGTGTATAATAAAGATCTTTTAAGTACTATCATCTTTTCAAACAGTGTACCTAAAATACATAAAAACAGTGTTCATACAAATTGTGAACGTTTAATTTTCAAACAATTAAAAATACCCGAGTACCCGACCGTCCTGTCACCGAAAAAAGTGGGCGCGTTCCATACCTAAACGCTTATAGATATCCTTAGCATATCTCAAAACGTTCCAATTTTTACGACATCAATATCTTAAGCATATTTGCTGTTTGCTATTACGAACATTACTATCAACTTTAAAAATCATGGACGAAATTTTGAACGCGCTCAAGGCAATAAAAAATGATTTGGACAATCAAAGACAAGAAATCCGGGAAACAGGGAAGAACGTTACAGAGCAAGTTACACAGAACATTAGCAGGATGTTTGAAGAAAAATTTATAGAAATAGAAAAAAATCACGAAATCCTGAAAGAAAAAGTGGAAACCCAGGAAAAAAGAATACATGATTTAGAAAGACAGGCAAGAAAAAATAATTTGGTGTTTTTTGGCATAGAGGAGAATGAAAAATCGTACGAGAGCCTAGAAAGAAACTTTATTAACTGGGTGGAACAATATCTAAATGTAAAATTAAGCTACAGCGATATTCAGGAAATAAAAAGAATAGGGAAGAAAGCAGAAAAACCGCGCCCTATAGTTGTCACTTTCGTAACTCTAGGCACAAAAATCCTGATCCTGACAGCGAAGCGTACATCGAACTAATTAATGAAAAAGAAATCATACAAGAAATAAAAAAGCTAAAACTAGAAAAAACCCCTGGTTCAGACAACATACCAAACGAAGCTTTAAAGTCAGCCTACCATATACTGGCAACACCGCTTGCCAATCTATTCAGTTTGATATTACAGAACGCGGAAACACCTACACAATGGTCAGAATCTAACATTATTTTGATATATAAAAAGGGAGATCCGAAAGAAATAGGTAATTATAGACCTATAAGTCTATATGTACAAGCTGTTCTCCGCTATTTTAAACTCAAGGATCAGGCCCGTAATTGAAGCAAGCCAACCCGTAGAGCAAGCCGGAATTACGAAGGGTTTCTCCACAGTGGATCATATTCACACCTTAGAATTGATTATAGAGAAGTATCGCGAACAGCAAAGACCACTATATCTCGGTTTCATTGATTACCAAAAGGCTTTCGACACGGTAACTCACGACAGCGTTTGGCGAAGCTTGAAAGACCAGGGAGTAAGCGAAGTGTATATAAAAGTCATCAAGAATATATATAATAACAACATTGGTAGAATAAAGCTTGATACAATGGGCCCGAGCTTCCCCATATAGAGAGGTGTCAGGCAGGGTGACCCTTTATCGCCGCTAATCTTTATAGCTGTATTAGAAACCGTTATCAACAAACTGAACTGGAGCAAACATGGTATTTACATAAGGGATACATTTCTAAGTCATTTACGTTTCGCCGATGACATAGTGATTTTATCCGAGTCAAGCTCACAACTGCAGCTCATGATTGAAGTTCTACAAACAGCTAGTTCCAATGTAGGACTTGAAATTAATCTCTCTAAGACCATGGCGATGTCTAACAGCTACAAAAACAAGTAAAAGTCAATGGAAACCCACTGGAATACACAGACAAAGAAAAAAAAAAAATTCGAGATTGAAAGAAGAGTTCAGCTATCCTGGAACAAATATTGGAGTTTGAGGGAAGTTTTCAAAAGTAACATGCCTATTGATCTGAAATCGAGGACACTGAACTCTAGCATTCTACCATGCTTGACTTATGGCTGTCAAACTTGGGAATTTACGTCAAAAGTCAAACAAAAAATCTCAACCTGCCAGCGAGGAATGGAGAGAAGCATTCTTAAGATAAAAAAAATAGATAAGATCCGTCACACAAAAATAAGAGCAATAACAAAAGCCACTGATGCTTTAAGCTACGCACAAAAGTTAAAGTGGAGGTGGGCCGGTCACATAGCGAGGCTTAAAGACAAAAGATGGACTTACAACGCCACCATAAGGCGAGGACCGCAAGGGAAAAGAAGGAAGGGAAGACCCTCTACTCGATGGGACGATGAGATAAAAAAATTCGCTGGCCCAAACTGGTGGCAAATAGCACAGGATAGGGAGAAATGGGCAGCTTTAGAGGAGGCCTTTACCCAACTTGGGGACCTAGCTTAATGCATAATATTATTATTAATAAAACAACTAGAAATAAGTAATTTGTATTTATAATTATTCGTAAAAGAAAGAAAATTTACAGTTATGTTTATCTTGCAACTAGCAAGTAATTAATTTAGTAACTAAGATGAAATGTAGATAGTAGCTTGGTCAAATAAAGGCTTTTTTATTTTATAATGTATTTTTTTTATTAAAACCAATATCTCTCATAAACTAAAAAAAAAAACTTGCTCCATTATTTTTGTTTTAATCTCACAAATATCCCACAATTTTGTCATTGATACATTATGGCATACATTACACAAGGTACTGTAATACTTCATGATGAGTCAAGTGTAAAAAGTTATACTTCATGCGCCTTGGTATATAATTTTATAACTGATGTTGCACACAAATATATGTATTACTAACTTTTGGCAACGGCTTCGCCCACGTGAAAGTCGAAAACTATCCCTAGGGAACATATTCCCGGGATAAAAAGTATCCTATATGCTGTGTCTGACTATAGTCTACATACACACTTCCATCCAAACTTTCGCATTTATAATTGGGTAATATAAAATACGTCAGCAACAAAAGTCGAAAAACACGTCCATTTTCAAAAAACTATTTATTCATTCATCAATTTGAATCACCAAATGATCAAAAGCAGCCATATAAATCACTAAAACTTTTGTTGCTGACCGTACCTACGTGTGGTTATGGTGATGCAATACTCTGATGACCTGGTTGTAATAGAGGACAATGGTGCATTTACAGCCTGAGGCTCGAGACTGACACAGTACCACCGGGTCATCGGGGGCTTGCTGGACTCATGTTGTGTGAAGCGATAAGACTGTTAGCACAGTAGCGTCGTTCCCCGTCTGGATGTGATGTAAGATATACCTTAGAAGTCGAAACCGAAATCAAAATGAAAAAGAACATATAAATAGCCGGGTGCAGCTGAGGTTTCACTAGCATCATAGAACAATTACTTTGTGTACCTTGGTATTCTATGTGTACTTAAACATAACGTCGACCACATTATTATTTATCATCAAGTAATCCGGGACTTAGTTTACTCGTGCGCTCAGTTCAGTTCAACATCACAAAACCAAACCAAATATAATATGTTCATTCTGCTTTATTTTAGAGCACAAAGCAATTATAAAAAACATTATCTATTAAATAAATTAATCAGTGATTATGTTCATTCAAAACCTTCGTAACTTCGTTGTTAACTAAGACGATGGTAGCCCGGCATCCTACTGGATACTTGATACAGATCCACCTGGACATTGGAGGGTTACTACTGCTATGCCTTGCATAGCGGTAACCACGCCAGCAAAGGGTTTTTGCATCACGCCGCGATCTCTCATAATACAGACCTTGAAGAAACATGTGAAACAAAAAAAAAAACATTTAAACTAAATAAAAGACAAATAAAAATTGTAAGTAACCATGGATAATGGTCCACGGCTTAAATCTTAAAAAAGCTGTGCATAGCCGAGCAATGTTGATCCCTTTTGGATATAGTGAAACAGGGACTTTAGGGTATAGTCAATTTGAAATCAAAACTTAGACACTCGTACAAGTAATTGTTGTCCGAGGTTTTACTCGCATTCTAAGCCGACAAAAGATGAACGGTATTAATTATGGCTTACGATTCATCAGATAGAAATTATCAACTGTCGCGTCAGTCGTTAAGAGACAACAAGGCACAACACTCACATACACACAAACACAGATGCGATTAGGCACCAGCAACATACAAAGTGACTTCTGTATAATAGGCTTTTTTACTTTTTGCCTCACAACGTGCTCAGCTAATTCACGAAATAATTCAATCAACACCTATACCTAGCTAAAGGCAATACAACTATTATATGTATGAACAATAAGTCAGAAATAATATTATAACATTAAACAAAAATATTTTCATCGAACTACATAAATAAAAACTTGCCTAGCAGTAGTTCAAAGAAAAAAAAAGAATGTAACTTCTCAAATTATTATACAAACGTTAAATTGCATTTATCTAATGGCAACCAATACTTGATTCTCTTAGTTGTGTT
The DNA here is from genome assembly GCA_945859665.1 of Anorthoa munda. NCBI lineage: Eukaryota > Metazoa > Arthropoda > Insecta > Lepidoptera > Noctuidae > Anorthoa > Anorthoa munda. The sequence goes on from OX243901.1 coordinate 8,253,933, forward strand.
GTACACAACTTATTACATTGAAGTGAACCATTCAATATTAGGATAATAGGCACCACAGTACTACATTTAATACTTTTTGGTCAAGTAATGTAAAGCCTCTTATTTTTTAGTTTTTAAAACATTTTATTCCTTTATAATATTAAAATTGAATATTCTCCAACTTAAGACAAATAACAGGGAAAAGGGCTCATTGCGCATCAAAAAATTCGTCCATGCCAATGGGAAACGCGCCCAGAACGCTGGCAGCATAAGCCACGATGAATGGCAATGTTGATTCTATGGCCGAAGAAAAGGCCAGCAATCTGATCACGCGAAGAGTCGACGAGTCTGACGAGTGTTTTGCTAATGTTTCAAAAAACTCAATGAGCACTCGGATCCCATGGACCTAATATTTCAACCCCAAAAAGTCTATAGTTTGTCTCCACAATCTAAGCTTTTAAAGTCTAAATTGTTCCACAAAAAAAAACACGATTTCCATCAATATTGATGATACGAGGTGTTAAATAAAACGGTAAGGAGTAAGACCTTTGGAAACGGAAATTTAAATAATAGGACTTTTCTCGATAACCGTGACTTGGTAAAAGATACCGGAACATCTTGGATGACTATGTTGCCCAGCAGTTCTCATGATGACGTCGCTGCATTTCCGCTCACTGCAGTGCCAAGGTTGATTATTATTGCTTTACCCTTGCGGCCAGAACTTGTGTGGCCCGACGAGGATCATCGGCCTTCTGAATCAAGTCTTACCGAACACCGGCACAGAAAGATAAAACAAGCGAAAACCTCTAGTTAGGGGTGGAAAAACCAAAAAAATGCAAGTGACTGACCGAATGAAAAGTGAGATTTATAGAAGAAGCTTAGAATTCAATTTCTAAATACCGAAAGTAAGGCAAGAAACCATAAAAGTTGAATAGCTGTTGCTGTTTAACGGTGCTTGTTGGATATACATCCTAACGTGTAATGAAATAAAAACATCAATTATTAAAGAAAGTTATTGAAATACCTATAATGAAACATGCTACAATAATCAAATCAAATTCTTTGGCTCTTTGTCAAAATTGCAAATTAAATTAAATTGTGTGCTGCACACGCATTTTACTATTACATTTTACGTTTACAACTAACTGAAAGAAAAAAAAATCATTGCTGCCGTGCTACCAACCAAATGAAAACACAAGAAACTCAATGTTTTCTAAAATCATTTAAGGTAAATAAACACAAAACATTCAACTTAGGATAATAATAAAAAAAGCAAAAATTTTATATGAACTATTATAATAATAAACATGGAAATTACATCTAATGCTGGTGGTCATCGAGAGTGATGATGGAGGCGGGACAACCCAACGCCAGTTTGTCAGAACATATCCAGCGCCGCCGTCGACCGCACGAGGATATTGCTGTTCTCGTAATTCGATAAGGTCCCAACTCTATGACAGGATTCCCGGATCGACTTTCAATGAAGACAGGTACTGCGAATAGAATGACATTGAGTCTATACCTACCTGAGCCACCTATAATTTTTATTATTATAGGAACTAGAAAATGTCATCTTTATTTTTTTTATCTACGAAATGTGTTGTATAATAAAAAGAGAATATAAACTTGACTTTTAATCATTACAAAATTGGAATAGGAACCTACAACTGCAAAATGTCAGCAATTTATTGTTTAAAATACTAAATGATTCTTTAACCCTACTAAATATCGTTGTTGCGAATAACATACAATCCAGCAACGATATATATTTTGTTTATTATGAAATTATAATACGTTGCTTGTTTATTACAGAACGAAAAACATTTATTGGTAACATTCCATTATATTTATCGTTTCCATTTTAATTGACCCTTCTGCTTATCTAACCAGTCCTACAGGGTTTAGTCCAAAATTTAACAATCGGCAACAATTATCATGTAAGAATATCAGACGACTAATATAATAAAAGTACCTACTAACCTTAAACGAATAACTTAATTTAAATCATTTTGTAAAATAGGCCTAAACCAACTTTACTAAACACAGTTCGGCTGCAAGATTGACAAACACTTTTACCGGTTTAAAACTTGTCTAGTAAAAATGGTTGTGATCCAGATTAGACTTGATTATCAATTCCCCAATGGTAGTTAACCGGGCTCTGCACTTGGTCCTCGTCTTCGTGGTGCACTGCCATCGAACATGGCCGTTCAACCCAACGGCTCCGGAGCGCGCAAAGCGAAAGCCGTTCACCAACAGAAGCTCCGATTTTCTTTCAGACAGTATCCTGTGGACTGGCGGAATAAACGAGCAGTTAAAACACAATTTTCTTAATTGTAATGAATTATAATTATGTCGGGTTGGTAAAAAATGAGGAAAGACAATCCTGAGGACAGAAAGATTATTTTATTCAATGATTATGCTTTATATAACTCCTTACTACAAGATTTTCGACCGTAGTCACAAACGCTCTGCATCTAGTTTGGTTCTTTCTAGAACATGCCCAACGTATTTTATTAATACATGTCTTCGATTTACAAAATTTGTATCTTCCTATTTTTATCATTGGATTGCCACTTCTGTTTTGTATCCATTCAACTGAAATGTAAAAACCTGTTAGTGACAGAAAATCAGTTAGTCTTTCTAAAAGCAGGCAGATACTGTGGTAATGAACACGCAGGGATGTGGAGTTTTGTTTGAATTGAAAGAGCGACAATAGTAAAAAATAACATTATAATTCGAAATATATTTTTCTTAATTCAATGATTATGTATTAGATAACTCTTTATGACAAGGTTTTCGATGGTTGTAACATACGCTCTGCACCTAGTTCGTGTCTTTTTAGAACATGTCCAGCGAGTTTTATTGTTCCAAAATTTTGCTTTACTATACTTGTGATCTCCAATTCGCAACATGTAGCCCCCTCTCTTTTGAAGCCATTCGACTGAAAAATTAATACATTTGAAACTGGTTAAACTTGAGAAAGCTTTAATATTGAGACTTAGTCCGGATGAGTACCTAAATAAATCTTACTATAAAATATTTGAAATGCATAGTCATAAAACACGCAGATACTCTATTTAAGATATATGGTCCAATATAAAGTTAATAAGGAAATTAAGTCCGTCAAGCAGAACAAAGTCATCTCATGCAAAGAAGGAACCAAATCCTAAAGCTTTACAACGCGCTCTACAATTAACTTTTACTTCAGATGTGACACGATATGTGCTCTGAGCATAATTTAACAAAAAACAGTTTTCTTGTCAAAATTATGTTTAGAGGCCTAAAATTCACAGAATTTGCCATTATCATACGACAGTAATTTAATATTAAAATGGCAGTTGGTAACAGATTCTTACCTTAGGGAAATCACAACATTCTCTAGTACTTACAAAACTTGTGATAAAAATCGGTGCCAATAATTTTAAGTCGACTCAAAATTTTCAAATAAAACATAATATGAATTAACCAGCTTTTAATTCCAAAATGTATAAGCTTCTCTTTAAATTATGCTTTATGATTGTGTATCAAATTATTTCTTATAACGGTGCCATCGACGGTTAAGAGATATGCAGAGCATCTTGTACGACTTCTGGTGGTACACTGCCATCTGATCTTACCGCTCCCATTCGTGTAGGACTTGGAAAAACGAAACCCACCTGCCGTCAGCATCTGTGTCCCTCTATTCGTTGCCATTTCCATTACTGAAAATATTAAGGAATTGTTTTAAATAGGGAAAAGAAGAAAGTCGTATAGATTCATGAAAACGTTGTTATTGTAAGTTATCTGTGTTTCTGAGTCGTCATAATCCGTTAGGTATCCTTTAGGCTCTATGTTCCCTTTGTTTTCCATGCTTTATTGTAACATCTACATTAACTTTAGAATTTCAATTGAACAGTTTCTGAGAAAACTCGACTTCGTTTGTTTGACAAGATTTTTATATTTGTTTATAAAATACCATGCATAGTTCTTATTTGTTTTTGCATCGGATTATTACCGGTGACTTTTGTTAACTATTAAGCTTTGACGTGCGTGTATTATCTTGAAAGAGTATTAAATGGATAATACTTCTAAAACCACGTTACTATAATTATTAGCACTGATATTTACACTCGTTTGATTGAATAAATTTATACATTATCATAATTTGGCTTCCTTTTCAGTTCTGTGTTTTATCCAAGCCATTTTACGGGTGAAACCTCTCATGGTCTAAGTAGCATCTCAACATTTGTTTTCCGTAGGTGATAATGAAGGCTATACATCGAGTCCTGGTCTTGGCCGAACATTGCCAACAGACCTTGCCGTGGCCTAAAAGTTTCTTCTGTTGGGCAAATCGGAATCCATCTACTTGCAACATTATCGTGCCTCTGCTTGATAATGTTTCCATAACTGTGAAATAATTTATGGTTTCAATATGTTTTTGTTGCGTTGTCAGAAAAATTAAATTAAAAATATGTTTAAAGTATTGTGTAATCATCCTATATATTTTTTCAGTTCAAAATAAAACAATAGTAGGTACATACTTAAACAGCGAGTTTTAAATTTTCTACAGAATTTCAAACATAATGTCTAATATATTTCTAATGGTTATGATTTAGGCTGCTTCTCAAAATATGTTTTTTATATGTTATGATATAAGCCGTACATTTTGTCCGTTGCCTAACAGAACAGTGTCGTCTGACTTTATCTTGACCTGCTGCGTGTTTCGGCTGGTAAAATTGGAACCCTCCTACTTGCAATATAGTCGTACCTCTACTTGACAATATTTCCATGACTGTGAAACAATTAAAGGATTAAATTATATTTTTAGGTATTTGTTAAAAAATCATAAAATAGTTCTGACTAATAATATTAATAATCTTATTATCAAACGATACTGAACTGAATCATTAGTGCATATCAACCTTTTTCTTGATATTGTGTGACGTGTATCATTTATGTTAACAGCCAAACCGATAAGCAGATTCAAAATTAAAATTATTCACAAAATTTGAATTAGGAATCTGCTCATCAATGTTATCAATTACCATATATAATCGATTCTTTATTGTACACAAAAAGAACATTTCAAATACAAAAGAACAAACAAAACAAAGGCGAGCTTAACCCATAATTGGGTTCTTGACAGCAAACCTCAGTGCTAAAGAGAGATTTACAAAATTAGGATAGTTAACAAAATTAGGACAGTTATTATCATATAATTAACAAATAAAATTATTTTTATCGAAAGTTAATTTAAACAATTAAATTTGATATATTTCCAATGTCGTTTAATGCGTATATTCACGTATTGATAAATATATCTAGTAAAATTTTGACCTAAGGTACGAGCTCAACGGTCGTTATTAGGAATCAATAGATTTTTTATTGTTTCAAACGTGATTCAGGTTTCTCGACAGTTGAAGGATTCAATACATTAAGGAATACAACAAAAAAAAAAATCTACGTCACTCTATGACACAACAAAGTGATTATTTGCTTACAGATTTCTTTTTAAAACTAGATTAATCTAAAATTATTCGGAAACTTAAATGGACCCATAAATTGCCTCACCCAAGTAAAAATAAAGGAATAGTGAAAAAGTTAATATAGTATTATCTTTTTGTGCTGTTTCTTTTGTGTGCACTAAATAAATGATTTATCTATCTATCTATCTACTCAATTAATTTTCTTTGGTAATTTTTATGATTTATCTTAAACTATAAACAAAAATACGACTAAAACAAATAGACAGAGATTTTTGTCAGTAAAGATTTGGCAAACGCTCTTAGAATTATTTCCTGTAAAAAGTCAAATCATATGAGAAGATTGTCCTACGAAAGAAGAAAAAGTCTATAGATAAATAATCTGAAATCATTGACCTTTTAATTTTGCCTCGTCGTATATTTTATCAGGTATGATTAAAACAAATAAAACATATGTAATTATATGAAAACATTACTTTTATTTCCTTCATTTAGCGAATGCAAATTTACAAAATAAAAAAGAAAAATCAATGCTTTTATTATAAACAATTCCATATTAAAATAGAGAACTATAACTTTCTTAACCTAGTATTATCCTGTTACCAGAAAAATATAATTTATCTAAAACATGGATTGTTCTTAACTCATGGTCCTTATTTAATATCACGTTGGAATCAACTAAAGGCGTATATAACAATATACTGACAACTGCATAGTTGGCATACATTTTTATTTATACATGCTACAGTTACTTTCCTTTTGAGCGTCAACATTCAACATAAAGGCACATCTGAAAGGAGAGCTTCTGGCCCCTTTTGGCGTAGGCGCCAGGCGATTATTGCACTAATTTGTTTACACTTAAGGCTTATTGATACGGAGATAATTCTTTAAAATTAAGTCGTGACCGTCTGTGAGGCCGCGATGTTCTTCTACACTCCGTCTTTGAAGCGGTTTTCGCCATCATTTGAATCGCTTATTATTCTCGAAGACTAACTAAGTAATTAATTAACGTAACTTTCATGGCGAATTGTTTGTTAGAGTAGTCTTCAAATAAATGCACACACATTTAAGATGCTGTAAAAATAATACCATTTTTTTTTTATATTTTCATCGGTGCATAAACAAAAGAGATATTCCATTTTTGAATGTCGTCGGTGCCCATGAAAATTACTAAAGACGCCACGCAGAACGTATATTCTAAAAGCAAAATATGTTTCAAATCCTTATTTTTTCGTTTGCTGTTGTTAAAATAAAGGACATAATTTATGAATCAACTTGTATTTGAGATCAACAAATAATAGTTTTCAACAATCCTTCAGGCGACGATGCTATCACTAGTTCAGGAGTTGGTGATTTAGGAGAACACACCAGGTCTTCAACAAAATTTGGAGAATCGGGGCACACGATCATATTTTCCTGAAAAGCAAGCTTATCTCGTTCTTTCATTCTTTTACGAAAAAGTCTGCTTTTTATGCGGTTTTGTTCTCTCACGGCCCTTTTCCTTCTTCTACTCATATCACTAAGTGGTATGACTTTCCCTTCTGCTTTTCTTCTGTAGTACCTTTCTCTCGCCTTCAGTTTTACTGCATTGTGTAACTCTGTATATTTTTTTATTCTTGCTCTTCTTTTTATCACTGCTAGGCGTTTTTTCGCCCGTCACTCAATTGCGCTTTGCAGTGGCATAATTTCAGTTTGAACGTAAACTGAAAATAATTTCAAGCAAAAAAAAATGGAGTGATGTGAGTAATTACGTAGGTAAAGTACAAGATAATCAGAAAGTATGACGATGACGTTGGGATTTTTTAAGCAAGTGGGAAACAATTGGCAAAACAGCCATTTTGGGGTGGGGTAAACTGTTAAATTGGCTACGAGAAAACATACAACCAGAAACACATTCTACGATTCGTTACAAGATTGAAACACATACATGTATATAAATACTTATTACATAACACTTTTCTCTTGAGCTTTGCGACAATTGAGGAAATGCATCTGCGGTGTCACGAAAAATCTATAGTTATTTTCCAGCTTTCATCTGGATGATAGCTGGTACACAGTTGTAACTAGATATAATTTATTTTGAAATAGTTACTTAGGTTATTGTAAGTAAAAATACAAAAAAAGTTCTTAAGTTTTTATTATTTTTGTAGTTTTAGACACAATAACGTAATGAGGATCGATATTATATAGTAAAAATACATACCTATCTAATATAAGTTTAAAAATAAGTTTTTCTTTGTCGTACCAAAATAAATAAAATAGCGACGACATCAGCTAAGGAATCTATTGGAACTGAACTGCTACACACTAGTAAGTAAGAACGTCGAATTTTTATTAAGATGCAATACTGTTACTCGGTTGAACGGCAATACTGGTTTATCGGTCCACTATGCTGGTCGCTGCCCCAGTTTACTATAAAAATGTTTAACTCGGAGTTTTTGTAAATTTGGGTACATAATAGTTACAGACAAGATTATTTACAAGCTTATCATCTACAGTTACATGCATCTCGTGGTGGAACACTGCCATCTGATTCTGCAAGTCATGCTCACAGCGAACATATAAAAGCGATAGCCACCAGCTTTTATCATCATTTCTCTACTTTGTTCTTTTCGGTTTTTATTACATACTGAAAGCATGACGCATGTTTTGTTAAGAAACAGGAAAACCATCAACTAACTACAAAATACCACTTGCTACGATACTCACATACTTCATTTACGTTCTTGTGAGTACTACACACCTGACTTTTCTGAAGAACATCACCAGCACGCAACACCATCGTTGCTTTTGGTTAAATATTTATTTTAATCCTGTCAGTCGAATAAACAACTTGTAAGTCTGGGTGAAAAAATAAAAAAAATCTGTGGTTTAATTTTTTATTATAATGGGCATACACATCGGATATACAAAGGTTTAAAAAAAAATTGATTGCAAATAATTTTACTCACGTACCTCGTAACTTATCATGGAATTGTAAATCGTTTTAAGTAATCTTATTTAATAAGTACATTTAAATTATATTGAATATCTACTCAATGATTACCAGACTGTTCCAAAATTATTGTACGATTTTATTTTATTCATTTTACTCTTATTTAATATTCGATCGGTACTGATTCTGAAACATTACTACATATTTAGCATCGAAAAGCGCGACCACGCGTTCGTGTTTGCCATACAAATGAACGCGACGGTCGCGCAAACGCGCGATGGCCTTACAAAGTTACAAGTTCAAACAATTTTTGAATATTTTACTATATACAGTTTTTCTAATGAGAAGTATAACTTGGTCGCGCAAACGCGCGATGGCCTTACAAAGTTACAAGTTCAAACAATTTTTGAATATTTTACTATATACAGTTTTTCTAATGAGAAGTATAACTTGGTCGGACCAAGTTATACTTCTCATTACAAAAACTGGCCTTAAATTATCAATTCAATTTATTTCATCATTTCAATTCATTTCAGCAGTTCAATTCTTTTCATCATTTCAATTCATTAAATTCTGTTAATCTTGTATTAAGAACATTACGTTAACCGGTTTAGTATTTCTTTTGTAATAAGACAGATAGTGTTGTTGAACATTTGCGGTTCTCGGTGATAATCGATTATGACTTACACCCACAAGGTTAAGTATGATTGTGGCCTAATCCTTTCTTAACTACTTTCCCGTCGTGGGTTGTGATGAAGGCCTTACATTTGAAGCGATTTCTGTACCCACACCGCCACCTTATATTTAATCCCATAGCCTTTTCTCCTTGTGAAAACGGAAGCCATCCACCACTAATATTGGGTTACCTCTATTTGATGTGTAAGTTGTCACTAAAAGGGAAACAAATGTTGTTTTATTTAGTAGTTTACACAAGGTGGGAAGAAAAAAAAAACAAAGTCAAACAGTAATTTTCTATTTTTTTAAACTTTACACTAGGAATTTCTTCCTTTATCGTGGGTGCGTTTACAAACATAAACTCACATAAACAACACCCAGAGCCGGAAAAACTATCTGTAGGACATACAAATATTAGTTCCGTGCGGGCATCGAACCCGCAACACGCAACTTACCTCAATGTGTCTATGAACTGCACATAGTACAGTGTGTTATGGCTCTTACCTGACCCACCCTAAAAAGAATCGAATTTGAACCCCCATTAAGGGTTATTCAAATTGCAAATTTGATCTTTAAATCGTTAGCGTCAAGATATTTATAACTACTTGTTATGCTATTTTGATTGTTATGCTGTAAGACTAAAAGCTTATCAGCGTATTGTAAAATAATGCGATTGCTACTAATAGCTTATTTAAAATATTAGAACCTGAACTCGACTACTTTTAAATGATAAACATGTAGATACTTGTAGTTAGTTGTTGTTGTGCTTATAGCACAGGAATCCTCCTAGTTTAAGCCCAGTTGCACATATTTTGTGTCTTGCCACTAACTTAATGATTCTAATTTAAGGTAAAATCATTGTAAATAGGTTTAAGTCGTAAACAAATAAATATTGTTTATTGTTTGTTTATTGTATGTTTGTTTGTTTACTTACCTACTCACGATAAACCTACGTATACCCGTTATTGAATATTTGTTGATGTTATTGAGTTACTTTTTGTATAGTTGATGTTATTGGTATATAGAAACACCGTGGATCAGAGGCTCTGGCAGGTGTCATTCGATGTTAGTGATGACGTTGGCTTAAATGCCAAAATGTAAGGGATTGTTCACATGAGGTTTCGATTGCGTTTGACATTCCCATACAAATTTGTCATTTTTGCAATCGCTATTATCATGGCCTCAGGCCATCATTTCTTAAAACCATGGTTTATTATTTTGACTTGTGTTGAGGTGGTTATGTCTATTATTAAAGCAGACAACCTGTTTGTCTATAGTCCTTATAAACGCCTTGCACTTCTAAAGTTTCTTAAAGGCGCACTGCCGTCTTTCTTTCGGGCCACAAGTGTTCTCCATGTAGAAACGAATGCCTCCTGCCACAAGCATCGGAGTGCCCCTGTTCGAGGTAATCATTTGCTCAACAAACATACAATATTTTTAGAAATTCATACAACTAAAAAGTACAAAAGGCAATATTATTTTTAATATTTTTAAACCTGTTGTATACCTTCTCCCTATCTCCCCTTCCCTTCTCCTTACCTTTTGGTCTCAAGCACAATTGAGCATCAAACAAGCTTAGAGATTAAAAATATAATTACGTAGGTAAAGTACAAGATAATCAGAAAGTATGACGATGACGTTGGGATTTTTTAAGCTAGAGGGAAACAATTGGCAAAACAGCCATTTTGGGGTGGGGTAAACTGTTAAATTGGCTACGAGAAAACATACAACCAGAAACACATTCTACGATTCGTTACAAGATTGAAACACATACATGTATATAAATACTTATTACATAACACTTTTCTCTTGAGCTTTGCGACAATTGAGGAAATGCATCTGCGGTGTCACAAAAAATCTTTAGTTATTTTCCAGCTTTCATCTGGATGATAGCTGGTACACAGCTGTAACTAGGTATAATTTATTTTGAAATAGTTACTTAGGTTATTGTAAGTAAAAATACAAAAAAAGTTCTTAAGGTTTTATTATTTTTGTTGTTTTAGACAAAATAACGTAATGAGGATCGATATTATATAGTAAAAATACATACCTATCTAATATAAGTTTAAAAATAAGTTTTTCTTTGTCGTACCAAAATAAATAAAATAGCGACATCAGGTAAGGAATCTATTGGAACTGAACTGCTACACACTAGTAAGTAAGAACGTCGAATTTTTATTAAGATGCAATACTGTTACTCGGTTGAACGGCAATACTGGTTTATCGGTCCACTATGCTGGTCGCTGCCCCAGTTTACTATAAAAATGTTTAACTCGGAGTTTTTGTAAATTTGGGTACATAATAGTTACAGACAAGATTATTTACAAGCTTATCATCTACAGTTACATGCATCTCGTTGTGGAACACTGCCATCTGATTCTGCAAGTCATGCTCACAGCGAACATATAAAAGCGATAGCTACCAGCTTTTATCATCATTTCTCTACTTTGTTCTTTTCGGTTTTTATTACATACTGAAAGCATGACGCATGTTTTGTTAAGAAACAGGAAAACCATCAACTAACTACAAAATACCACTTGCTACGATACTCACATACTTCATTTACGTTCTTGTGAGTACTACACACCTGACTTTTCTGAAGAACATCACCAGCACGCAACACCATCGTTGCTTTTGGTTAAATATTTCTTTTAATCCTGTCAGTCGAATAAACAACTTGTAAGCTACCTACCATCTACAAGCTCTTCTCTTCAATAGTAAATAAGAGATTATACTCTACAATAGAAGCGCGTCAACCTGTCGAGCAAGCCGGGTTTAGAAAGGGATACTCAACGATCGACCACATACACACATTGGAACTTCTGATTGAGAAATACCGCGAGAAAAAAAGACCACTCTACATTGCATACATTGATTACAGTAAAGCATTTGATTGCGTATCACATAAAAACATATGGGAAAGCCTAACAACACAAGGGGTAGAAAAAGAATACATTTCTGTAATCAAGAGTTTATACAATAACAGCAGGAGCCGAATCAAACTAGAGACAGCTGGGCCTTGGTTTCCGATAAAAAGAGGAGTAAGACAGGGCGACCCTCTTTCACCATTGCTGTTTCTAGCAACACTGGAATCAATAATTAGCCAACTCAATTGGAAAGGTCGGGGTATTAAGATTAAGGATGCCTACCTGAGCCACCTAAGGTTTGCAGACGACTTGGTTATCTTATCTGAAACAGGACAAGAAATCCAATATATGATAGAATCACTTAATGATGCCAGTAAACTAGTAGGCTTAGAAATGAACTTGTCCAAAACAATGTTGATGACTAACAGCGAAAAGAGAACAATATACGTTGGTAGCGAGCCTCTCAAATATACAGACAGCTACATATACCTGGGTAAACAAATTAGCTTTCATCACAATAGCAACGATCAAGAAGTAGAACGCAGGACACAGCTTACCTGGAACAAATACTGGGCACTGAAGGACATATTCAAAAGCAGCATGCCGATCAAAACTAAAACTAAAGTATTAAACTCGTGCCTTATACCGTGCCTCACGTATGCTTGCCAAACATGGAAATTCAACAAAAAAACAAAGGATAAAATAATTGCATGTCAGCGGGGTATAGAACGCAGTATGCTGAATATTAGAAAGATTCAAAAAATAAGGCACACCAAAATCAGACACATAACCAAGGCAAGGGATGGATTAGAACACGCTCAGTCACTAAAATGGAGGTGGGCCGGACATGTGGCGCGTCTACGTGACAAGAGATGGACGAAAAAGGTGACCACATGGGCGGGTCCACAGGGAAAAAGAAAGAGGGGTAGACCTGTAGCTAGTTGGGAAGACGACATCAAAAAAACAGCTGGGCCGAACTGGATTAAAGTAGCCCAATCTAGAGAGGACTGGCTATCTTTGGAGGAGGCCTTCACCTACAGAGGAGTTCTTACAGAATGAAGAATAATAGTATAATAGTATAAGATTAAAGAAAAACTAACACAAGTATTTTTAGGAACCGAGCTTAATTACTAACAAAAATAATAATTGTATACCAGTAAACTAACTTAATATAATCTAATTTCTTGTTTTATAAGCTGTAAGAAATAAAAGGCTTTTTTATTTTTTATTTTTATTTTATTAAGTCTGGGTGAAAAAATAAAAAAAATCTGTGGTTTCATTTTTTATTATAATGGGCATACACATCGGATATACAAAGGTTTAAAAAAAAATTGATTGCAAATAATTTTACTCACGTACCTCGTAACTTATCATGGAATTGTAAATCATTTTAAGTAATCTTATTTAATAAGTACATTTAAATTATATTGAATATCTACTCAATGATTACCAGACTGTTCCAAAATTATTGTACGATTTTATTTTATTCATTTTACTCTTATTTAATATTCGATCGGTACTGATTCTGAAACATTACTACATATTTAGCATCGAAAAGCGCGACCACGCGTTCGTGTTTGCCATACAAATGAACGCGACGGTCGCGCAAACGCGCGACGGTCGCGCAAACGCGCGATGGCCTTACAAAGTTACAAGTTCAAACAATTTTTGAATATTTTACTATATACAGTTTTTCTAATGAGAAGTATAACTTGGTCGGACCAAGTTATACTTCTCATTACAAAAACTGGCCTTAAATTATCAATTCAATTTATTTCATCATTTCAATTCATTTCAGCAGTTCAATTCTTTTCATCATTTCAAATCATTAAATTCTGTTAATCTTGTATTAAGAACATTACGTTAACCGGTTTAGTATTTCTTTTGTAATAAGACAGATAGTGTTGTTGAACATTTGCGGTTCTCGGTGATAATCGATTATGACTTACACCCACAAGGTTAAGTATGATTGTGGCCTAATCCTTTCTTAACTACTTTCCCGTCGCGGGTTGTGATGAAGGCCTTACATTTGAAGCGATTTCTGTACCCACACCGCCACCTTATATTTAATCCCATAGCCTTCTCCTTGTGAAAACGGAAGCCATCCACCACTAATATTGGGTTACCTCTATTTGATGTGTAAGTTGTCACTAAAAGGGAAACAAATATTGTTTTATTTAGTAGTTTACACAAGGTGGGAAGAAAAAAAAAACAAAGTCAAACAGTAATTTTCTATTTTTTTAAACTTTCCCATACAAATTTGTCATTTTTGCAATCGCTATTATCATGGCCTCAGGCCATCATTTCTTAAAACCATGGTTTATTATTTTGACTTGTGTTGAGGTGGTTATGTCTATTATTAAAGCAGACAACCTGTTTGTCTATAGTCCTTATAAACGCCTTGCACTTCTAAAGTTTCTTTAAGGCGCACTGCCGTCTTTCTTTCGGGCCACAAGTGTTCTCCATGTAGAAACGAATGCCTCCTGCCACAAGCATCGGAGTGCCCCTGTTCGAGGTAATCATTTGCTCAACAAACATACAATATTTTTAGAAATTCATACAACTAAAAAGTACAAAAGGCAATATTATTTTTAATATTTTTAAACCTGTTGTATACCTTCTCCCTATCTCCCCTTCCCTTCTCCTTACCTTTTGGTCTCAAGCACAATTGGGTTGTTGAATTTAAAAAAAAGTCCGATTTTTTAAATTTATTTTGAAACTTTACATATCATAAATTATATTGTCGTTGCAAAAATCTCTTAAATATTTTTTTTCAATTTATTATAAGCAATTGAAAATCGATAAAATTTTAAAAAGAACCACCTGTCTACGAACGGGCCATGATTGGTCGCCATGTTGGTGACGTCATAACGTTCAAGGAATTTCACCATACTGTACTATGTCACGTAAATTGACTAAAAATATCCGAAAATTAGTGCAAAAATATTATTTATAACAGCAAATTTTATTTAGACATGTGTGATAAAGGATTCATAGAGGCAAATTTCGAAAAGATATCCATCTGATGGACGATTTGGAAAAATTGAGCATAAGTAAAGCAGTCGTAATGAATATTACGTGACAGTGGACCGCGACCGGTGTTTGTCATTGTTGTTCATTGTACACATTACATTTAGAAACAATTGTCATAATGTAATTGTTGTTACATATGGGTAGGTGATATTCGTGTAAAATAAAAAGCTAACAAACACGATTGGCGCGCAACTTCGACTTTAGATATCAAAAAACTTCATAGGTACCACTAAATATTATACAACCCGAAATCTGTGGAGCCTTTATTTTTATTTATTTTTTGCATAACATCCTTAAAATTTTCGGTATTTTTAATAATTTGCATATCCCTTTATAATATTAAACACAAATATCTATATAATATAATAACACACACTAAAAAACTTTGTAGAACAAAAACGTGAAAATATTAATTCGGTACATTTTCAAATATCTCTTAAATGCGTCGACCGATTTTCACAATTCAAACAGAAATATTAGTTTTACGCCTATATCCGTCGTTTAAAATTAAAATAATGAATATATCTCCATAAACAAAAAATCATGTTTTCAAGTTACGTAATTATACAAAAATGTCAACTTTGCTCGAAAGTTCCCTTAAAAATTTACTTTTCTCAATCTTTAATGATCAAATTAAGAAATTAATCAGAATCTAATACTAGATTAGAACAAGATAACAACATAATTAACATATTCTAATGGGAATCTAGTTAGACATAGAACATTTCTCAAAACTTTAGTACAGTTTGCTAGGTTGGGTATTGCGCGAATCACATAATAATGGGGAGTTATTTGTAATATTCGTACATAATGATGCGAAGCAAGCACGGTAACTTTTAAGGTTCGATATTTATGATCAATGTATTCGATATTCATCAATATATTGACGATAATAACAAGATGGAATTGGTTATAAGTCAAAACACTGTATAAGCTATGTGCAATAATGAGTAGAAATGAACGTTGTGACGTCACATGGGCTCGGCTTTGTTCGGAAAACTGTCGGGGTGTTTTCGGTACTGGATTCAAAAAAATATTTTCGATTGGATTTTACTTTGTAATTACAATGAAAAAAAAAAAAACTAAAAATAGTTTTGTATTAAAACTTATATATGATCTTTTCATTTATTACAAAAAAAAAGTTGATTCAACAAACCAATTGTGCATCAAACAAGCTTAGAGATTAGCGCAGTCTTGATTCTAATTCTCCCCTTCCCTTCTCCTTACCTTTTGGTCTCAAGCACAATTGAGCATCAAACAAGCTTAGAGATTAGCGCAGTCTTGATTCTAATTCTATGAGTGGCCCTTTGAAACACTAAATTATTGCTAAGCACTACTAAGCAGACCAGTTACTCCAAATATACTTGTTATGTAGGAATCACGACATAAAATAAATCTTACTTGTCTTCCTTGTCATTCAGGGATGCTAGTATAAGTACCGAATATGGGTTTTCCTCGCTTATTATATGATCTGTCTTAGTCTTAGAGTAAAGCACAGCTTGTGCAGCATGCAGAAGAAAAGAACGACGCCTGATCATTAATTATAAATAATTTTTTCCACTCTACTTTTCTATTTAATAAGTTTAGTACTTTTTATTTAGTTTTCTTCTCTCGTTCGCCTCTTTCCATTTTTTCATTATTTTTTCACGGTTGGCGCAGTGGTTGAGTGATTGACTGCTGCGCTACGTGTCGCGGGTTCTATTCCCGCACGGAAAAAATATTTGTATGACCTACAGATAGTTGTTCCGGCTCTGGGTGTTTGTGTATGTGAGTTTATATGTTTGTAAACGCACCCACGATACAGGAAGAAATTCCTAGTGTGGGGCTACGTTTTTTTAAAAAGAAAGAAAGAAAGAATTTTGTCTTCTTCTGACATTTCTACTATGGTTTTCATTATGTCTTTTACCTTTTTCCGATGTTTAATTCAACTTACTCGTACTTTGCCGGGCTTTCAACTTTTAACCGATTCGCACTTTTATAAAAAAAGTATTTGTTTACTTACCTTAACATAAACGTAGCGTATCACATTCAATTTAACTTCAAATTTAAAAAAAAAATCTAAATGAAATGTATTTGACATTAATTTTCTAAAGACTGCACTGACCGACTGACTGCTAAAGACTGAAGTCTAAACTAGCATTGGTGCACCCACGCTAAGTCAATAGAAAAGTCTAGTAGAGAGTAGTAGTAGTAGAGTAGGCTTTTGTTTTCTTTTTGGATGCCATCACGGAGTCAATATCTAAATGAAAGAAAACCGAACATAATGGATAATCGTGTTCAAAATAGCGACCTCTCGAAAAAAACCATAGAACTACTTATAAAAATATAGGTATTTATTAGGTATACCTAAATAACAAATATGACACATAATATTTAGCTGAACCTCAAATTATTTAAAATGATAATGTCATTAAGGCGACAGTCAATCATGACAATTAACGTGGCCACATATTGGGCCGAGAATATTTAAAGAGTCAACTTCACTAGAAACGATTCATCTACCATCACCATCACCGCCATCGAACCATCGGCTCAAAAGATTTTTTTTTTTAATCCGGTTGACTCTAAACTGACTTTGACTGAGTTTAAACTTTATTAAATACTAGCTTTTGCCTGCGTCTTCACCCGATTAAAAAGTATTTTATCGTCCGATGGGAACACACTACCGGGATATAAGCTATCTTATGTCCTTCTTTCAAACTCTCAATCTATCTTCAAACCAAATTTAATCTAAATTTCGTTCAAGGGTTACGCGTGATAAAGTAACAGACAGAGTTACTTTCACATTTATAATATTAGTATGGATTATATATTATATACTTTAATGTAAAACACATTATAAAAAAAACTGGAAATGGAAATTAAATACTAAAAAACAGTATTTTCGCACTAGGCGATCTCTTCCAGATGAACTGGAATGGATAGTGGACTTTTTGGATTTCGAGGGCAAAACAAGAGATAAATGAAGTCATTCATAGATGTAACAATTCAAAATACGTTTTTCTAAAACGTTATCATCAGAATGGTTGTGTTGTAGCAATGTTTTGATGACGGTCTCACCCACAGTTATGTGCCCACTTTCCGCAAGTCTTATTGCCACAATACCAATGAGTCTTATCACCCCTCTTATTATGCTTGTAAAAGCTTTCACCCCCATTCACCAATATAGAGTAGAGTTAATCGTCGTTAGTATTTTTACCACTAAACCTCGAAACAAAACAAAACCACACCTTTAATTACCTTAAATAAAAAATCTTAAAAAGATTTCTCAAATAGATGCAGTAGTAACGGAGATTACTCGCCACATATACACGAACTCACTATTATATTTGATGAAAACATATCGGTTTTAATTTTAATCTCACTTTATGCTGTTAAATTGTGATGAACATTATTTTTATCATAATAACCTTGAGTAACCAGTAACCCTGTAACGCAAAGAAACATAACCAAAGTATTTAACGACAAAACACAAGAGCATATTGAATAAATTAATTTCGTCGAAAGACAATAACTTGTTGCCTCTGTTTCACTTGAATATATTTGTAATATTATATTTACGCAGATAGGAATTTTGCAGATTACCAGTGGAAAGTAGGACGGTGGACTGAATAAAACGATAAAGTGAAAAATCATAAATAAAACACGTGTAATCTTACAAGAGTAGTAAACTATTGAAGATAAACATTACTCACGATTTAATACTGAATAAAAGATTCTCTATTTTATCCACCACCGAAACCTAAGTAATATTTATATTAGTAACCGTAGTGTGAGAGCTTATACTGATCCAGTTAGTCGATGCTACAATTTAATCTAAAAACTATATTGATTTGATTTGATTTTGATTTTGAAAGATCTTTATTTATACATAAGTTATACAGTGTTGTTTACAAATGATCTTATTCTATTTGTAGACAAATCGTAGTTTAGGTACTGTAGGTAATCGTACAAATCGTAGGCTACCGCCTTTCTACACATTAAAACGTGTTTTTATTATGACAATACCTTGCATTGAAGTAACTAACTTATAAAAGGAATCATTATAAACTACTGTGTATGTGGAGGTCTTAGAATGGACCCACATAATATTTACAATGTTTAAAAAAACTATATTGTAACACGTATACACTAAAATTCACCTCAAAACTTAATAAAATACTGCTTACAATATAAACTCCAATCATTCATAATTCATTTCATTTCATCCACCGAAAAGATTATAAGCCTGAATCTGTTAACTTTTGCAACAAGCAACATCTACTGGGAAGCACCTTTTGTATCGAGACATATCTTAAGAATCAGGGGACGGCAGTCCCGACAGCTTTCGAGTCAGATTCTCTTCAGCGATTTAGAATCTATTAGCAGTAGTGTGAGCTAGTGGGTCATGGGACCCCCAAACTCGGACGATGGCGTTATTCGCAGTGTGTAGAGACGCTCTGCAGCCAGACTTGGCTTTGACGCACACCCATCGTGTCCTGCTGCCGTACTTATTGACTCGGTTAAATCGGTACTGACCGATCATGATGACGGGGTTACCTCGCTGAGATTGCGTAAAAACAGGGTTCAGATCTGAAAATAATTTTTGTTTGTAACTGGTTGTGAATGATTGAACAATTATTGACAGAATAAGAACAGAAAATAAACCATAATTTTTTAAATGATAGTAAAATTCACAAACAAAATGAAAAACGCATCGAAGGACACATCCTAGCCATGTACACTGGGTACCGATTGCCAAGAAGTATTAACGGATTATAATTGCTACTCATTTCTTCCACCGAACATATTATTATGTCATGACATTTGACGGCTGTCAAAATTATCGTTTATCGTTTATTTATTTATAACATAGACAATTACTGAATTAATTAATTAAATTATTATTTATTTATAGACAGTTACTGTTGTGAACAATGGATTATCAGCTTAACACCTATATATCGTCATATTAAATTTATAGGTGCTTATGCAGATTCCTGGTTTACCAAATAACTACTGAAAATAAGGCAAAAGGGCAATACCGTAAGAAATTAAACAAACAGTTTGAAAATAAAACGTTGATTAGCATTAAAATTAAACATTTTATCTATATTATTATATATTTATATGTAATATAATAAAGCGGAAGAGTTTGATTGTTTGTTTGAACGCGGTAATCTCTGGCACTACCAGTCAGATTTAATAAATTATTTTTGTGTATAATAGTCACGTTCATGAGGAAGGATATAGGTTATATGTATATAGCATTGACGTCATATCGCCGAAGCTGTTTACCGCTGCACTGGAGGATGTCTTCAGGGTTCTGGACTGGAGAGGACTAGGCATCAACGTCAATGGCGAGTACATCACTCACCTTCGGTTTGCCGACCATATAATGGTAATGGCTGAGACCATGGAGGACCTCAGTACAATGCTCGATGATCTCAGTAGAGCTTCCGAAAGAGTGGGTCTTAGGATGAACATGGACAAAACCAAGGTGATGTTGAATGTCCATGTTACACCCAGAAGTAACTTTAATTTAATTTCTGGAACTGGAGGGACAAAGTAACTTTAATTTAATTTCACTTTATTTCTTTAATTTAAGGTTTACTTAGATTTAGTTTTGTTTCTATTTTCTGCAATGACTGACTATTTTTGTGCAAAAATTCTAAGTGCATGCATGCTCTATTAAAAATATCTGTAATTTTCCTTCCTGGAGGGACACTGACTTCTAATATACAGGCATTTGCCTAGTTTGGAAGTCAGGGTTCCATCATCTGTATTTCGCCTTTTCGTGTGCTTCTTATTTGTAAACATTTTTTGTATGGCTTGATGAAATAAATTATTATATATATTTTTTTATTATTATTAATTGAAATTCGAACTGTCGCGTCGCGCCATCAAGAAAGTCCTTAAGTCATACAGTCATGTATTATAACGTACTTAATTAACATTTATATTAGGTCCTTACCTATGAAATTGGCGTTTTGTCGAACTGGCCCACTTTGATCTCAAATATCTCCTCTTTGGTTTGGAATTCCAATTTTAAATTTATACAGCTATTTATCATGATTTTGTGTTCGTAAAACCTTAATTCATTTGTTTTTTCCTCTTTTGGTTTTTTATTTGCGCCAGGCAGTTTACAAAATGGAAAACTTGAAATATCGCGTTATTTACGAGTACGAGTTCCATCGTGGCACCAGTGCTGAAGAAACGGCTCGAAGGATTACCTAATGATGTGTATGGTGACGGTGTCGCAAAAGAAAACACAGTGCGTTTTTGGTTCCAACGTTTTCGTTCTAGAAATTTCGACCTGCAGAACAAGCCCGATAGACGGCCGGCGACCAAAGTTGATAATTAATTGAATTGAGAGCAGCAAACCGACAAACGCGCGTCGACTGCTGCGTTACATTACTCAACCGGCACAATAATGAAGGGATTTTAAATCGAATCATTACCTGTGATGAAATGTGGATCCTGTATAATAATCGGAAATGGTCATCGCAATGGTTGAAACCTGGTGAAACAGCCAAATCCTGCACCAAGCGAAAATTGACTTAAAAAAAAATACTTGTGAGCGTTGGTGGACTAGTACCGGTGTCATTCACTACCTACAGCTTTCTTAAATCTGGCCAGAGTATTACGGCGGATGTCTATTGTCAGCAACTGCATACCATGATGGAAAAGCTAGCTGCTAAACAGCCGAGGCTGGTCAATCGCTCTAGGCCACTGCTGCTTCAGGATAACGCTAGACCACACACTGCACAACAGACGGCTACCAAATTAGAGGAGCTTCAATTGGAATTTCTAAGACATCCACCGTACTCCCCGGACCTTGCTCCAACAGATTACCATTTTTTTCGAAATTTGGATAACTTCTTGCAAGGGAAAAATTCAACTCCGATGGGGCAGTCCAAAGCGCCTTCAAAGATTTTATTGATTCCCGTCCGAATGGTTTTTTTAGTAAAGGGATCAATGAACTACCTATGAGATGGCAAAAGTAAGATAACAATGGTAAATACTTTAATTAAATAAATATATTACATTTAAAAAATACGACTTTTTGTTCCCTTACAAAACGCCGATTTCATTTGTAATGACCTAATTTTTAATATTAAACTAGAAACTAGTATCATGGTAATAGCATTTTGTTAACGGGATACATTTCTCTTTTGAGTTTCTAGAAAAAATAAGCTAGGTGCTTTATTTACTAAATGAACTCTTATAGTGTACTGTGTAGGTAACACATTCTAAATGACAATTGATTTTGCAATTTTGTGGAAGGTACCTATGAGGCGTCCAGAAAATGCTTTGGCTTTGACACCAGCACGTTATCGAGAGACACAAAAAGCCTTTAACAAAGCGACATTCTATCAGCGATAATGCTTATCTAAAGTCAAGAATGCGACTACCGTGCGCTACCGAAATGTCACGTGGTCAATCTTATATATTTTAAATTTTCAACAAACATTAGCGATGTTAGGATATCAATATGTCTAGAATCCCTAATCACCTGAAAGAAACACTTCACTTCAATTCAGATAAAACTTAATGATTATGTTTGCCAAGAGTCTTGACGATAACATTGTCAACGGTAGTGATGGCTGCAGTACACCCGTTCATCTTATTGATGCAAGTCTAGCGAACCTTGGACCCCCAACAAGCGTGTTTGCTGAACCGCCACTGTCCTATCTGTACCACAAGGTTACCACGTTGAGATAGATCGAATTTTGGCTCTGAAATTTAACCATAACCATTGATGTTTAGATGTGAGATTTTGTATGCGATTCATCATTACAAATTTTCATGCAAAAGAATGTTTCAGATTCATCCATTGAATGCCTACTACGCGATATACTACCTACGTATTATTACGCAGGTATTCCCTTTACAGTATAGTTTATCACCAGTACATCACGTTTGTCTTTCCAATTACAAACAGTGCTGGCATTGAATACTTTTGCAGCTCATTCTCCACGCTTTAACTTGGCGTTGGTAGCTTTCAACTACGAAGTATTACGTAGCAGGCCGTTTGTTTGGTGGTCACTGATTGTGATCAGTTGGTTAACTTCAGTTTTTAGTGGGTTAAAAAGGATAATACCTATGTCATCATCATCATCATATCAGCCAAAAGACGTCCATTGCTGGATATAGGCCTCCCCTAAGCGTCGCCACATTGACCGGTCCCGTGCGTCTCGTAACCAATGCCAGCACAGTTTGTAACAATACCTAAATATAAGGAAACAAATAAAAAACACAAATTTTCGAACTACCTAACTTTAATAATAAGGATTACAACTTAAACACTATTATTATAGAACATAACATTAATACAGATCACAAACAAACCTTTGATTTTTATGTCTAGCCAATATATTTTTACCTCACATATAATTTAACATTACTGGTATTACAAGACAAACTGTGCCCGGTTTTCACATAGACCAGCTTAACAAAACCATTTTCATTTTCATGATAAATGTCTTTTGGAACTTTGTAGGTACTCATTAAACTGGCCGTTAAATATGGCCGTAGAGCAGTGAGGTAAAACCATTCATCATCATCATCATCATATCAGCCGAAAGACGTCCACTGCTGGACATAGGCCTCCCCCAAGCGTCGCCACATTCAATCACTGGAAATTTTCTATGCACACCACAATTACATTTACATTTTTTCTTAAACATCCTATATCTTTATTTTATATAACATATTATTTTATATTAATATATTTAGTAGTTAGGGTCGTAGTAGGAAAATCAAACAGCAATGGAGAACCTCAAACAAAGTAGTTAATAAGATCTTACAGTGACTAGGTACTACAGAAATACAACCTATTACAGATACCGAAAAAGAAAATACGATGTATGTTTTAACCATATAACAATTTCTGTAGAAATATAATATATTAAGCTTTATCAATTATAACTGAAAATATTTTACTATGAATGTTTACTTATAGAATGTTGAGTTTATTATTTAGTTTGGTATCCCTACCAATAAATATCTAGGATCATAGTGATTTTAAATATTTTACATAATTACAACTAAAACAAACCGCGTTATTTGACTAGTGGTAGCAACTCTATGGCTGAGAGATATTTTTCTCTCTAGAATTATCTATAGAAAATACGTCCATAACCTTCAGTTTCCCACCTTAAAATTATCGCAGAATTAATGTGACAAATTGTCAAGCACGCGTTATCTGCTGTGATTGGTTGAATGAATTTTCAACAGCCAATCACAGAAGATAACGCATGCTTGACAATTTGTCACATTAATTCTGCGATAATTTTAAGGTGGGAAACTGAGGGTAAGCCAAACAATCAAAGACCGTGAAGCTTAACAAAAAGGTTGACGTTGCGACTACTAGTAAAAATAACCGGCCAAGTGCGAGTCGGACTCGCGCACTAAGCGTTCCGTACCATTATCGCAAAAAACGGCAAAAAAATCACGTTTGTTGTATGGGAGCCCCACTTAAATATTTATTTTATTCTGTTTTTAGTATTTGTTGTTATAGCGGCAACAGAAATACATCATCTGTGAAAATTTCAACTGTCTAACTATCACGGTTCATGAGATAGAGCCTGGTGACAGACAGACAGACAGACAAACAGACGGACCGCGAAGTCTCAGTAATAGGGTCCCGTTTTTACCCTTTGGGTACGGAACCCTAAAAAGGAGTCCAAATAGCAATGTCAAATGGTCCACAATGGATATCATCAATGAAAGACATTCAAGATTGGCCACCGAAGACCTTTTTAAACAGGAACTATGATAAACTTTATCACTAAAAAACAATCATTTATTAAACGTAACTTTTGTACCTATCATGATAAATGATTCTACATAGTTTCAACCATTAGAACATTTCAATCTCACAGTTCGTTTATTATCCACTGATGCACTTCACTTCACACGCTAGTGGTTGTGCCACCCATTGAGCTTGACGAGGCGGTCGTTGACGGTGACGGCCACGCACCGGCAGCCACTGGACTTTCTCGCCGTGCACTCCCACCAAGTCTTCACACGACGCGCCAGCTTCTTAACGAACCGATAGTTGCCCCAAGTTATGATGGGGTTCCCGAACCTTGTAACCCCGAATACAAGAGGATTTACACCAGGCGCTGTAAAATTGAAAAAACAGTTTAATCTACGATTACGACTTGCATGTTATATTTAGTCACTATGTAGAAATGAATTACAATAGAATTGAAACAATATGGGATACTGACAGCACACCACAATACCCTTCGTAAGGTGGGGTAGACTGTGGAATAGTGTCATCCATTATTAAGTTGTTTAACTTTAAAAAAAACGAAAAACGATTTGTTTCTCAAAACTATTTATTATAAACAATTTCTTTCATATCACTCTGCATTAAGGCCCGTATTCCAGATGCTCATACTCAACTCAAACTCAAATTTGGCCACACCTACTAATCAACTGCCAACCAATCACAACTCTCGAGTTTGGCATAATTATGATTCTTCAGCTTGACATTATGTGTACTCAATAGAGCAAGAGTCCAGACGTACCAGACGTTACTGAATTCTTTCTAAACAAAATGTGCGATAGGTACCTATGGAATGAAAATGAAAGGTCAAGTAAGTTACGTTTGAAGTACATGCTAACACTACTCAATTCCGCTAGTTTTGTGTTAAAAGAGTTCATATCTTTGGATGCGTCTAGGATCTTGGACATGAGCACGTTGATGTAAAAAAAACAAGCCAACCAATCACAACTATCCATTGCCAGCTTGCGTTGTGTATGAATATCTGGAATACCTGCCTTAGAGTATAAATCATTTTACAACAATATTGTTCTTACAACTGACATAGTCCGTAGGTACATAAAGTGGTTTAATTAGTCTTTAGGGTTAAAAATGACCTCTGTGGTCCTTACAGCTAATGTTATCGACGCCGGAACAGTTTCAAACAATGCTAGCCAAACGTAAATGTAACTACTAGGTAATTACTAATTCTATTACTCAAAATTTCTAGCACACTATGCTCACTATGTATCATATAGGTATGCCCTTCTGCTCTGTAGCAAATAAAAAATAATTCGTATTTTAATTATATAAAAATACAAACACAATGAAAGTAATGAACGTAGAATATAGACTAAAAATTCGTTTCCTGCGAAGTGTGTGTGGCGTAACTTTGAATAATAGAATGATGAGATACGACAACGTTGTGATAAAGAAGATGTAGTGACATAAAATCAAAAGAGCTTAGATTGTTTGATCATGTTGAGATGATGAATAAAAAGTGACTAACAAAAGGTATTATCTACAAGGCAGACGTGAGTGTAAACGCCCCGGGCGCCTTAAACATACATACACGGATATGCGAGTTGGACTTGCGCACCGAGGGTTCCATACAAACAGCTACGTTCACCAATACCTACTGAAGTTCATAAACAATGAAAACACCGAACATTGCTCTAACGAAAATATTTCTTTTTCCCTTGCCAAGTACATTTCATAAGTTGGTCGACTATTACTCGTAAACTTGTATAGTGCAATTAGCTTTGACCAGTAATATTTTTGGATGGCCTATCCAACGATACCCCCACCATGAGACAGACGACAGACACGTACAGGAGGTACCCTAAAAATATTTTTAAGCTATTGCATAGCTTCTATCGCGGGCCTTGAGCGCGGGGACCGAATCCAGAAATTCCGTAACGAAACAAAACCTCACGCTCCCCACTCCGACGGGCAAGGAGGTGTGGCTTGAAGGCCGTGTATCGTCTAACGTCGTTTCAGTTCGGCAGTCTTCGACACGGCGTTGTGTGCGATAAGACGTATTGTACGACTCTACGAAACTAAATATAAATATATATGTATAATAATAATAATCCTAATCATAAACTCCTGACAAGTCTCGCCGGAAGATTGCATCAATGGGTGAGCTTCAGTCATTAATCGCGCTATTTCCCACTGCAGCCAGTGCTGGTTCATCCAACGATCCTGGGCCTGCTGCCGCTGCCACTTTGCCTAAAACCGCTACGCCTAGAGCGAAGATTATGAGGAAGACCCGTCGCTGAGTCTACGGTTTCATTTGTTTGATCCCCGTACATATTTTAATTCGGCCACTTAGTAATGACGTAACAAGTCATGTCGGTACACTTTTGGACTTGTTTTTTCTTCTAATATTCTAACCTTACAATCTTTGCTGTAACATCTATTTTATTTACTTTTCACTCTGAATGTCTGCCGGTAGTTGTTTTATTGTTTTATTTTTATTTGTTTACCTTTATATTTTACTTGACAGTTGACAATCTTGACATGATGACATTTGACATCTGTCAATTTCATAATTCCTGTTTTACGTTTCGTTACACTGTGCGTTTATTTTAGTTTGTTGTGATGACTGATATTCTCGATTGCTTTTTTTATCTTTAATATTTTGTAAATCTCTTCCAACAACAGCGTGCAGGTGGTTTTATTAGTTGAGTTTCACATTTTCAACAATGGCAGTTAGAGACCGAGCTAAAAGGAGGTTAAAGCGCCGTCCTTCCGAGCACAACCTGAGTTCGTGTAGAGAGATGCGTAATCGCTGTAGTCGTATGTGTAGAGATGCAAAGAGACGCTACTTCCATAATTCTCTTGACAACCGGAACTCCTCTGAAGTCTGGAAGTTTTTGAAAACTGTCGGCATTGGTAAGTCTCCTGCCGCTTCTAGCAAAGGCATTGACGTGTGTGCTCTAAACAAACATTTTTCACTTTCACCCGTGACGTTGGCTCCACACGTCAAATTATCGACATTAAATAAACTTTCCGTTTTGCCAGTGCCGCGGTGTTCGTCTTTCGATTTCAGTCCTGTGAGTGAAAGTGATGTCAAAAAATCTATTTGTGCTATCTCCTCCTCCGCTGTTGGGAATGACGGGCTTTGCTCAAGAATGATTTCTCCTATCCTCTCCACATTACTTCCCGTTTTGACCCACATTTTTAACTTCTCCTTGTTTTCTTGCACTGTTCCCGATGCTTGGAAGCTAGCTCATATTATTCCACTACCCAAAATCCCTAACCCGGTCACACTGACCGATTTCAGACCCATTTCCATACTTCCTTATCTTTCCAAAGTTCTTGAGCACATTGTCCATCAGCAAATTGTCTCTGTTTCTCTCTAATAATGATCTTCTTAGTCCTTTTCAATCTGGTTTCCGGCCCGGTCACAGCACTGTTACAGCTCTTTTAAAGGTTACTGACGATATCCGCCGGGCTATGGACCACAAATCTCTTACTTTACTTGTACTTCTCGATTTCAGCAGCGCTTTCAGCTCTGTTGACTTCGATATCCTTCTTGGGATCCTTAAATCTTTCAATTTCTCCTCTTCCACTATTGATTGGTTCAACTCCTATCTTGGAGGCCGCTCGCAGCGGGTACACCTCGACGAGAGTTCTTCGGATTGGTGCTCTCTTACTGCGGGTGTGCCACAGGGTGGCGTTCTCTCTCCTCTTCTCTTTTCTATTTTTATTAACTCTGTCACTAGAGTAATCTCGTGTAACTTCCATCTCTATGCTGACGACTTGCAGCTTTACCATCATTTTCCTATTCAAGATGCAGAAGCCGCAGTGACCGCCATTAACAGTGACCTGGAATTAATTGGGGAGTGGTCACGGTCCTTTGGGCTGCAAATCAACCCTAAGAAGTCTCAGGCCATGGTTATCGGCGGTAGGCATATGCGAAACAGGCTGGATGTTGCGGTGCTGTCTTCTCTCAGTTTGAATGGAGTTCAAATTGAATACGCTAGGACAGCTAAAAACTTGGGGGTGATCATGGACTGCCCACGTCGCTGAAGTCAGTCGCAAGGTGCACTACACTTTCCACTCGCTGAAGTGCCTCCAGAGCTTTTTGCCCTTGAACACCAAAATTTCCCTTGCCCAAACTCTTATTCAGCCCATCATTGACTACGCCGACGCCTGTTATTTGGATGCCACCGAGGAGCTTTTAAATAAACTTGAGCGTTTGCAAAATATATGTATTCGTTTTGTTTTCAATCTCAAAAAGTATGACCATGTTTCAGGCTTTCGCAAAATGCTCAAGTGGCTCCCTATTCGACTTCGCAGGAACTCTCGGATTTTGTGTTTGCTATTTAAAGTCCTTCACAACCCTAAAATGCCTTCTTACCTCCGCGAACGCTTCTCCTACTCCCGTCCTTCCGATGCACTTTGCAGGTCGCATCTTAAGCATCTCCTTGAAATACTTTCCCACACTACCGACTTTTACTCCTACTCCTTTACTGTGCACGCGGTGCGGTTGTGGAACTCGTTACCGCCTGATATTAGGGACTGCCAAACTCTTGCAGTTTTTAAAAAGAGAGTGAAAGAGCATTATCTTTCCATTCCGTCTTAGTTGCATATTAATATGTATTATTATTTAAGTATTTATGATATTAGTTAGTATTTATTATTGTAATATTTAATTTAATAATATACATGCATATAAGAGTATATATTAATTATCTATACAGTATTCTTCTTTATTGTGAATTGTTTAATATATTTTTCTTTTTATCGTTCTACACACGGTGTCTACATATCTTTTTTTTGCAACTCTCCTCTCGCAGGTATGCTGGAAGAGATTTCGTTAGAAATAAGCATACCTTTGTACCTATTTTCTGTTCCTTATTCTTGTCTATTTATTATGTGTGTGTACATTAATGGTTAAATAAAATAAATAATATAAATAATAACAATATTATTATTATAAATAATTATTATTAATAATTATAATAATTAATAATAATTATTCATTTTATATACATATATTAATATGTATATAAAATGAATAAATGGAATAATAATAATAATTATTATTATTATTAATTCCTTTATTCAATACATTTCTTATTATCTACATTTTTAAATATTTTTATAAAATAAATTAAAAAACAAAAACATTTAAAAATATAAAAAATAGAGGCCCACCGGTATCGGGAACAGGGTCCAAGCTACCGGCGGTCAGGGCTCCAGAGAGAGGAACCTCCTAACAATGCGAGCCGTGTCCAGCAGTACTGCTTTCTGGATCAGGCCCTTGACCCAGCCGCCTAACGAGAGCCTCCTAAGGTGTTGGTCGAGGCTCGTGGCTATTAAGCCATTGGCCGACACGACTATCGGTACAATGATCGCTGTTTCCACATCCCACATGTCGACAACCTCGCGAGCCAAGTCAAGATACTTGATTTGCTTATCTTTCTCGGCTTTCACGAGGTTCCCGTCATGCGGGACGGTAATGTCAACAATCATTGTACGCCTCTCGATTCGGTCCACCACCACAATATCAGGCTTATTGGCTACAATAGTCCTGTCAGTGATGATGGACCGATCCCAGTACAATGTGATAAAGCCATTTTCGAGAATTATAATTGCATAAGTTGATACAAAATGCTACGCAATAGCTTTACCGCGGCAGTCCTCGAGTGCCACACGTCTTTTTTTAATGATTTAATTTTATCACTTTTTCGGAGTGTTATTATGTATACCATGACAAATAATAGCTTTCTAGTACTAAGAGACTGAGCTAAGCCGCGGACGGACAGACAGACATGGCGAAACTATAAGGGTTCCTTGTTGACTACGGAACCTTAGTTATGAATGTTAAAAAAATTGTGGGATTTCTTGGTCAAGTGCTGTGTGTGTGTAGGTCCTACCAAATTAAGTAATCTTCCTGTGTGGCTGAGTCCGAATCGTTCTTTTCCGGTTTTATTTTTAAACCATGAGTATGTCGAATATTCATTTTAACTATGTTTTCATTTACAGTGATTATGAATGAGTTGCATCGCTCCCTTGTCTTGATGCAAATCCATCTTTTGTATTTGCCCGTGTTCCTCATCAGTTTAAAACGATGTCCCGATAATACTAGAATTGGGTTCCCAAATCTGCTTTTGGCATAATAATATTCTTCAACTTGCTCCTCACCTGAATCAGAACCTAAAAAATGGAAGAACGTATAAAAATGCTTTAAGCAAAAAACGTTAAACCTTTCCTGTATGGTAGAATACAGGCGTAAAGATATGATTTGAAAGTTTGCGATTTCGATCATCCAAAGGGTTCGTTGAATTCGCAAACTACACCTGTATTTCAGCATAGCTTATAATTATATATAGGTACTTCTTAAGTTTCAATGAAATAGGAGCCTATCGATCAACTTTTGGTAAAAATACCAATAAGTAGTAGGTAGGTACAAATAGACAAATAACAATGAATTAGCTCAGGATCGAACCTAGTATAAGATCATTTTTAGTAACTTACATTTAAAAATAAAATATCTAGAAGACAAAATAAATTAAATATTTATTATTCACAAAAACCGGCCAAGTGCGAGTCGGACTCGCACACGAAGGATTCTGTACCATTATCGCAAACAACAGCAAAAAAACACGTTTGTTGTATGGGAGCCACACTTAAATATTTATTTTATTGTTATAGCGTCTTAGTAATAGGGTCCCGTGTTTACTCTTTGGGTACGGAACCCTAAAAAGAACCTAAAGCTAATCCTTATTGGGCGCACGGTTGGCGCATTTGGGCGCACGGTTGGCGCAGTGGTTGAGCGATTGACTGCTGCGCTGCGTGTCGCGGGTTCGATTCCCGCACAGAACAAATATTTGTATGACCTACAGATAGTTGTTTCAGCTCTGGGTGTTTGTGTATGTGAGTTTATATGTTTGTAAACGCACCCACGATACAGGAAGAAATTCCTAGTGTGGGGCAACGTTCTTCAAAAAAAAAAAAAAAAAATGTAGCGGCCAACAAGTAGGTTGCGGTGACGCGATGTCGTATGGAGTGTCCCAGGTAGTGGTAGTGGTAGGGATTCCCTTATCCGCACTTAGACTCCCATTTGGTCCGTTGAGTGTCCCAGGTCCCATGCGACATCGCGGCTAAAGGTTGGAGGCCGCGGCGGGAGAGGAGTGCCAGTATTAGCCGCTCTCCCTACCTTCCACGGCCTGGACGTGGTCGCCACCGTCTGATGGCGGACCCGCTGGGGCCGTAGGGGAAATCCTTATCCCCTGCGGCCAAAAAGTGGTAGATGACGGGGCCACTGACTTGACCCGTCACAGGGGGATAAAGGGTGCCATACACGCGCCCTTGTGCTGATTTGGTCCCTGGGGTGGTCACGGCGTGCTATGTGTTCTGGTGCGTCGGTGATGGAAAGTACTCCCCCGAGGAGGGTCCGGTGGCGGACAGCCGCGGCGGTTGCGCGATGAGTGCTAACACGTGCCCGTGTTCCCGCCACAAGCGGCACAAGAGGACACCGTGGAGTTTTAGTGGGTTGGAGTTCCACATAACTGCGCTATCTCCCCGTGGTAGCGCAGTATGCATGAGCATTTCACCACGCTAAAAAAAAGAAGGTAGGTACAGTACAACGATTTTCTTAATGTCCCTCGGCAATCATCGCATTTCCGAATATAAACGAATGCTAATTTCCATGTCCATCAATTATTAGATTTATCGTGTATAATAATTTGAATTTCGAACTAAGTACTTTATTGTTGTTTTGTTTTGATTTCCATGTGAAATATATAGAGCTGTAAAAATAGCTGCTTTCCTCCCATTTTTTAAATAAATTATATGATGTTAAAAGGGTATTAACAACTCTATATACTTCTAAGTTGATTGAGAGCGTCCGGTCTGCACCAAGCGCAAAGGGCAACTTATAGAAATCCGACGACTGACGAAACACTTTGCCGCGGGACATTAAGAAAATGTTTGTACTGTAGCAGGTAGGTATCGAGTTAAGGAAAGGATGTCTAGAATAAAAAAAAACAATCGTTTTAATTTAAGAAGTTTTATTCATATTCTATTAAAATTTAAATGTCAGTATCTACAACTTCTTTTAAGGACATAATGTCCTAAATATGCTTAGCAGTAAAATACTGAACATAATCTTAATATTTTGGTTCCCTGACATCCTTCACATTATGATGAAGCACCTTCATTCAGTTTCAATAGCTATCAAGTATTGTGGCAAAACAATATTAGTTTCCGGGTTGGTTTCTTCTAACTCCTTCATTCAGAGGCATAATAGGAAGATCTTGTGCCTGTGGTTATATATCTTGTTGGGATGAAGATCCGGCGGATGGGCCTGAGACCATACAGATAGCAGTTCTGTCTGCAGCCACCCAACAAGTTTGACATAATTTGACTTGCTAGATGTATCTGCAACAAACATACATTTCATCAGGATTGAAATTTATGAAGTTAATAATGACATTATTGTTTATTACGTAGTTATAATGAATGAATTATTTATTTATTTAAACTTCAAGCAGAAAAGGTGCATTGTTTAAATAATTTAAATAAACAGTTGTTATTAACATACTAAAATAGGTAAATATAAATAATAATAATATGTATGTAGGTTATATTAAATATAATATAGAAAAGAAGAAAGTGAGATGACTCTCCTTAGCTGTGTTGAAAATAAATCCACAATTTCTGCTTGAATGCAAACCAATTTAATATAACAATACCTACGTATTCATTAGAGCCAAACATGTTCGAAGGAAGAAAGTTAACTCAGTAAGATGCTGATCTTGACCGTACTGTTCGAAGTATGGACAAGCCCGGTATTGTCCCGATAGCCGTGGCATACGCCTCTACTTCACAAGCACCTCCGTAAATGTTGCCCCCTTGGCCCTATGTTACTAAAGAGCTAAGTAACTGTTTATGGGAGGCCCATTAATTGAGTGTGCTAGTCATCCCCTGCAATTTTATAGCCATGTATTAGCCGATGCCTGATCACTGTTGATACAGTGGTCAGGCAGGAGCCAATAGTCCATTTATAGCTTTAGGTAATTGATCCACGGAACCTCCCAAACCCATAGCCCCATGTGTTTTGTTTCCATATTCTGCAACAGTCCTGCGCCAGCCAGGGATTGTCCTTGGATGTTCTTGCGTAGTTACTAGTGCATGCAGGGATTATCGCCGGTTGGTTTCATATTACATCCTACATGTCTAACCAGGCCTCTGCGAGTTGGTTTTGGCCCCAGGTATGCCTTTCAAAGGTCCGGGGCTGAAGGGGCCCGAGAATCTAAAAGATAATGTTGTGAAAAAATGTTTTCATTTGATGTGAGTTAGATTCACTTTGATTGGGTTGCAGTATATGCACAAAGCTAGCTTTGTTGTTATCTTTGTGGGTTTTTAATATTGTATATACTGTACTAGTACAGTATATACAAAGTTATGGGACAGATTTATTATTTAAAACACATATCTTTTTAACTTGCAGCATACCACATAGGAAACTGATTAAACTTACAGTTTGAGGTGACCACACGGTGTCCACTCTTGTATAACTTTATAAATTCTTGATTCACAGATTGTGGAAACTGGCTCATGGTGCAAGAGAGCTTCTACAGCGGAGACAAACATTACGGTGGCCAAGTAGTCTTCTTTTCAACATGTGGGCTTTGAACCAAGTCCCAGCACGCTTGACAAACGTAGTCACTACTTACCTAAAATTTTAATGACACAATTTAATCGGATAAAATTTCCATTATGGGCCGCTGATTTGGAAGTTCATATTTTTTGTATAGGTAGTACCTACTCATAAAAAGAAAGCTTTTTACAAATTTTCAAGACTCGGAAATTTTATGTTTTTTGTGTTTTTCGTGGAGAAAATAAATGAGAATTAGTCCAAGAGCGAACGAAGCAAGCTCAGGAGCTTAGGGTAACCTTAGGGACCCTGCGGACAGAAATAGAAGCCCCGCGCAGCAGGGCTCCGTCGACTTTGTTGCTTAAATAGTAATCTTAAACTTTAACCATGGATATCTCCATAACCATGGGGTTCCGTGGGATAGGGATGGTACAGTGAGGTAGCCCCTCTACCCCCCTTAACCCTCCCTCCCTCTGCGCCCCGTAAATCGATGGACATTTATGGAAATTTTAATTCTAACCTGAAAACTTTAACCATGGATATCTTCATAACCATGGGGCTCCGAGTAGTGGGAACAGTACTGGGGGGTAGCCACACCTCCCCCCGTGCCAAAAATCGACGGCCCATAATCGAAATTTTAACCTATTTACTTACAGACTGAGGTGCAAGCCATTGCCGAATAACTGACAGAATTGTCTCATCCTGTAAGGGTCGACGGTCCAGTGTATTAGAGTGACTAGTTGTTATTCCACAATTCACACAGCGATCCATAGTTTTAATTCAACAATATCCAATCCACAAGCCGGCAGTAAAATCTAAAATAACAATTCCAAGTCAAACGTGTGAGCGATCTTCGGTGTCCAGTGTGAAAGCAAGTCAACAAGTACAAGGTAAGTATGGTCAGGAACCTTAAAATACAAAGCAATGGTCGTCATTGGTCGTTGAAAATGAAAAAGAATCGGCAAGCACTCACAGTCACAACAACGATAACGAATCGGTAAACATGAAACGAGACTGTCAATGTCAGTCAGCTGTCATTCCAGCGACATAGACTAAACATATAAGACTGATTTTAATCGATATGACATCGATAATCATTATATTGTTTTTTTAGTAATTAATTGACTTTTTATTTATGAATATGACTGTAATTAGATGCACTTTATTGTATTATAAACATATTATAGTGTATTTAATTACTTTGAGTTAATTACCTAGTTCAAAGGTTTTATTTTAATTGTATAATCGATAACTCAATCGACATTCTCTCGAAATCTATTTTCTCTTATTTCACCGCATTCAGTTTGGTGCTATATGTTGTGTATATCGTTGGCCGCTCATTGGCCCTGTGGCCGAACATTGAAAGGCAACGGGGCCACTGACCTGACCCGTCACAGGTGGTTCTAGGGTGCCATACACGGGGTCGTCTGGCGCCCATGAGCTGTTTTGGTCCTTGGGGTAGTCACTTCGTGCAATATGTTCTGGTGCGCCGGTGATTGGACGTATTTCCCAGAGGAGGGTAAGGTGATGGACAGCCGTGGCGGTTTCGTGGATGAGTGCCCGTGTTCCCGTCATAAGCGGCACAGGAGGACACCGTGGAGTTTTAGTGGGTAGGAGTCCCACTTAACTGCACTTTCTCCACGTGGTAGCGGTTGCGCTATTTTGCGTGCGGGTGGGATTCATCTTCCTTACTCGATCCACCCCAGCTCTTCGAGGAATGTCAGCTGCGTCTTGGTGTTGTCGACTATCTCCTGTATGGTACCTTAGTCACCGAGGTATTTGCCCCTGTAACCAGCAATTATTGGGCAGCTTATGAGCAGGTATGCTGCTGTCTCGTCCTTCTCCATGCATGATCTGCATAGTGTGTTGTCCGTGATCCCTAAGACAAAAAGTTGCTTACTTAAGGTCCCGTGGCCAGTCGTTACGACTATGACTGCACGTAACTGTAATTTAGTCAGTCACAGGGCCTTCTGCGTGAAACAGCCATCTAAAGAGGGAAGTACCTCCTGAACGCCTGCCTGCACTTGCTATGGTCATTCAAAAATTTGTGGTGTTGCTGTTTGATGCGTTTCCTTACCAGATTGCGGAGTTAACCGAAGGGTATTGGCACGATGGGCTCCGGTTTCACCGCTGCCATACTGGAGCCCCTTCGGGCGAGCTCATCCGCCGCATCATTATTTACTGATAGATCATACTCCCAGCACCATCGCTCCACTAAACGTAGAGCTTGCTGAGTAAGGTTACAGGTAGTTGCAGTCCCTTGTTTTTTTTTTTTTTTTTTGCATAACCTATTGACTATTGAATAGTAACGGTGTTCGTTGAGTCTGATGATGAGATGGTTAATTACCAGATTCCACAGAAGGGGGGAAAGCACCTCTCCCTATGCGCAGCCCCTGGCTATTAAGATCAGCTGCTGTTCTCCCTCCAGACGAACCGCTCGTTTGTTTAGCATGTTGATTATCCAGTCAATTAGTACCTGTTCTACTCCGTGCTTGGAGAGTTTGAGATGCTGGAGAAGTTTGTCTTAGAATAAATATTTGTTTCGTGATATTTACCATGTATATTTTTTTTGTTTGTCTTGTCGAAGGCTCCTTCAATGTCTATGAAAGTGCCCAGGCAGGTACCTTTCTGATGAAATTGCTTTCTCTATTTGGCTTTCCACTAAAATATAGAGAGCGGATTCAGTATGATGTATGACGAAGTTACAAATTTACACCTTTCAGATATTTCCTTTACTTGTGCAATAAGACATTGTTTCTTGCCAAGTTTCATGATTCTAGGTCAAAGGGAAGTCTCGTTTAGGTTTTTGATTCCCTTGCGATTCTTCAAATATGAGACACTCGCTTCTGCCAGCGGCGTTGCCCGCGTGAAAAGTGTTTTCTTATCCCAAGAGAACATTAACGTTACGGAGTTTATCCCTTTTAACCCCTGATGTACCCGAGTCTGTTAGTCCTGGGCATGGTCGGGTACACCAGGCTAGCAGTAAGAAGGGACGTCGCGCTGGTCAAATATTTGGCGAGCATACTACTAGGGTTGCTGCATCACCCGGAGGAGCTGGCCCACCATTTTATTTATTTAGGCACACCAACTAAATACACACAAGGGCATTCATAATAATTATCATTAACAAATATGATAATACTGCATTCATATAAATTAAAGGTAAGCACAGCATTTAATGGTGGATAACAATAATATCATCAATATCAATATTTTATTATTATTACAATCATCTTGAATTTTAAATTAAATTAGTTAAAATTGAGTTAAATAAAAAATTAAATAGATAATTAAAAAAAACATACACCAGAATAAAATCAGTAAATAGAAATATTACTGAGCAAGAATTACATATTATTGAGCACAGCTCTTTTAAACTTAGTGATGCTGATTACTGAATTGTCTTGTGTTACGGTTTAAAAATACTAGCATTCTATTGCTTTAGCGTTATGAGCATATGATTGCTTATTAAACCTCACGTTGAATCTCATCATAGGCTTCTAAATCCAACTTGACACATACATGTGAATGTCCTCTATCAGAAACGGTGATGACTAATGACGTTCCGTCCCCGGGTCTTAATCCTGCGGTAACAGACGTGTTTGTTGCGACAGATCCACGACACAGTCCCGTTGGTCCCCTGGTAGTTCTTGAAGAACTTCTTGCCATTGTAGATAGTCCCAATCTGAACTCGAACCGTTTTGTAAAACTCCACCGTTTCTGTGAACACAACATATACGTAATTATAATATCAATTCTAATACCTTGTATCTAACTTCAAAAGAAGAAGAAGGATCAAAGTTGAATTGCAAAAGTAAGCTACAATAAAAACAACATAATAATACCTACAAAATATAGTATTTATTAAACCAGCAATGTACAATAAGTATCGATTATAGTAAAAATTTCAATATTTATGTCCAAACTCTCTGTTTTGTCGACTTGTATTGCATGTGATGTGGCTGTGCTATATTTCAAATAAATAAATAAAGTTCTTAATAAATAAACTCTGATTAATATCGTCAACGATTTGATAATTAGGAAACACAAGATGGAAACGTGAAAATCCTTCAATCCGACAAAGTTCGACATTGAATTCAACCTTCATAATTATCATAAATACCTAAAAGGACTGGGACCTCTTGAGAACTTCCCGGACACTGAATGGCTATAGGCCCATACTTTAATGATACTAAATATCTTTCGTGACTCGTTTAGTATCCGCGAAGGTTGTGCCAGTATCTGGTACATAGCAGTTGTTTGTCACCGCGGTCGCTGGGCATCCTCTCTTGGAACACTGCCACAACAACCTGTCTCCTGAGGCGTACTCCTTCCTGAAGCTGTGGCCTTACACTATCAAGTGCGTGTAATCCAGTCGGTTCGTTGAGAATCGTTGACCTATGGCATAAACGGATATGTATATTTCTGTGTGTGTTAATACTTAGCAATATTAAGTAAAGTATTGCAGTATTGCATTTAGAAGAACGGACGATATGTAACATTTTAATTAAAAAATAGTAAAAAAATATATTTTAATTTGACTTAATCTATGAGGTTGAACCTAGTCAATAAAGCCGAAAATATTGGGCTCTCAGTCCAGACGTTATAGTAAAATTCGATTCTCATTTACTTTATAACAATTCACTTTTGTGTCATTATTTCTTTTTAACTAATTTACAGAGGTATCTAAGCAAAATATATTACAGTCCTATTAATATATATCTTCAGATAAATTCATGTTTTGCAGATTCCTCAGTAGAGACATTAAAGGATTGAGGGCCCTAGCTAAACCGCCAAAAATCTGTAATGTCATATTCTACAGATTTGGGAATTTCTTAAAATATTTAAGAAATTCTTAACTAAATTCCTAAATAAAAATGATTAACCCAGAGATAGTATTTTCTGAGATGTAGGCTATGCCAGTTTATTCACGCGTCTGGATTGAGGGCCCAAGTAATTTAAGCATAACTGTTTTAATTCACGTTTAAGAAATTCTTGGCCCATTGCTTTATGTTTTTACTATTTTTAACTAATTTCCCTTTAAGTCTTATTTCATTTCGCAAGGATTTAAAAAATGGGCCCTCGGTCCAGATGCACATCAATATTTTTACTCAGATCATGGGTGAGCATTATTGTAATTGATTTTATACTTTGGATTATCTGTAACCCTTGTGTATTATAATCTGCTTATCAGTGATTTATTATCTTGCTAAACTTAGATTTATTATTTTCAACCAATTGCATCACTTGACTTGCGTTTAATTTGTGACATGTAGATTATTTCTTTCCTGAAACCGGGGGTTAATTATACAAGGAGCCTGGTTGGTTTAGAAACATTTAATGTATTTAAACCAAACATTTTCGCAACACTGTATGAATCGGCCTTACAAATAAAACTACATATTCAGTTTTTCTCAGAAAAAAAAAGTTCTCACTAATAATTGCAGAAACAAAACATCGCCAAAAGATCCTAGATATAACTAGATATAGGAATAATTACGTTTAAAAAATACTCATAGGAACAGTAAAACAATTACTTGCTTTATAATATTAATTTTTTTTACAAGTAAAGCATCTTATTAATACAAGCTTGGTCAGCCAAACATACAAAATAACAAAGTTTAGAAAAAGAAAACTAAAGATTCCTGCCTTGAATTCCCAAAGATTTCTGCCGTAAATTCGGGACCTTTCAAAATGTAGTAAAGATGTGAATTGCACTGCTATTCTGATAAAATGTCTTCGTGATGTGAGCCGTCAAAGTCAATCCCAAACATCACATGGAATGAAAATTGACTTCAATCTCACTTCACCAAAATTTTCACGGCGAAATTTTTACAGAACATATCGGTGAAGTTCTTAAAACTTGTACCTAATCAAGAGAAACAAACATACTTAATTTAAAAAATGTGTGTGTGTACCAGAGTACACAGGTAAGAAGTGAAACTTCTTTACGACATATCATTTTTCTACTATTTGCAACTTCACGAAAATGGGGTAGATAAGGCTTAAGCCTTAAGAAAAACAATTTTTTCCGTATTAAATTAAAGCTATTTTATTATTATAGACATTGGTGTGGCAGATATTCGCCCCCTATTAGCCTATAGCATAATATTTATTAGTAATAGTCTATGTGATGGCTTGGGAGACCTTTGACATCTGCCTTGCGAGATTTTGCTATCGTAAACCGAAAACTCACAGAGGGCACCACCCTAGCAAAATCGAATATGTGCTTGCGACGCCATATTCCCACCACTAGTTCAGTCTAAAAAACTCACCGCGTCGCGCGCACGCTAATTAGAGCGTCGAATTTTGGTTTTCTTCCTAATTTGAAAATCATCTCCAATTCTGGAGCACATTGTAACCCCGACAGCCTAGATATCAGCAGTGTATGTTTGACTGGATATTTGGAACACTGGTGGCCACCAAGAAGATAAGAACAACGGGAATCTTCTAGCATCTGGAGCGACCGACCCTGAAGGAGCATCGGTAAGCGATTTGCAATTTTCTCGTTGGCTTTCACGTCGAATGGTCCCCAATGTCTTTCCTATAGGCTAAATATAGACGAAATTGGACTTCTACGCATCCACGTGTGAAGTCGTAATAAGTTCTCATCCCGCACATAGGTGCACGGCTATTTACACGCCTGCCCCTCCATTTGTTGGTCCTTACGAGCCTAGGATAGGTTTCAGCTACATAATTTAATAAAATACTCATCCCGCTTTAATATTTTGGCGTTTGAAAAAACTTACGCATTCGTAAGAAAACCGCCATCTTGTTTTCCTATAATAATTATCTTACATCGTATTCTTCAAATCTTCACAATGGCTGCTAATAAGCTTGAAATGAAACTAACTCAGCTTATAGCCAAAAAAGAAGCTATTTTCGAAAGAATTAACCGCTTATATACTTCATCCAAAAATATTTCAAATTATGATTTACGCTCAAATGAGTTATTTTTGGCGCAATCTGAATCCATTACTGAATTGTATAATAAGTTTGAAAGAATAATTGAACAAGTTAATGAGTTACGGTTTGAAATTGATAGTACTCCGCCGGACTATTCGTCCTTGAATTCCATTGAGGATTTATATTCATGCATAAAATACAAACGTAACCTCATACTTGGAAACAACAAAACATTCACGCCAGAACAGAAAAAAGGAATCGTAAAATTGCCACCTATACAGCTACCCTCCTTCGATGGAAAAACTGAGAACTGGCCAATATTTTACGAAATATTTCGTAGTAATGTTCATTCGAATACCGACCTGACGGACCCGCAACGTGTGCAGTATTTAATCAGTAATTTGACGCATGATGCCTTAAAAATAACTGCAGGTATTGTTCCCACAGGGAATACCTATAATATAATTTGGGACAGTCTTGTCAAAAAGTACCAAGACAAACGTAGTTTAGGTATTCATTATCTGAATAACATTCTGGACATTAAAAGTTGCGCCGGTACAGCCGTTGGTTTAAATACATACATAGAAAATTATTCCGCGTCTGTCGCTGCATTGAAACAGTTAGAAATTCCCGACCTATTAGATTTTGTATTACTGCATTGCGGTTTGAGGAAACTTGATTCCCAAACACTACAGCAATTTGAGAATAAAGTTAGTGGGAAAGAATTACCTTCTTATAAGGAATTTATCTCTTTTATTCAAGATTATGTCAAAGTACTCGAAAGGTCGCATAATAATAATTCACAGGCCGAGCCGCGCGCAAAGTGTAGTATATTAAATTCACGTAAACAAAACACGCAAGGTACTTCAAAGACATTCTTATCTAGTAATGAACCGGAAACAAACTGCCCGCTTTGTAAGAAAAATAAACATCAGCTGTTTCATTGTCAACAATTTAATAATATGGATTCACCGCAAGTTCGTTTCGAATTTATTAAATCGAAACGTGGCTGTGTAAATTGTTTAAGTTTGTCCCACTCATTAACTAAATGCAAATCACGTAATGTTTGTAAAACTTGTAAAAAACAACACCACTCTTTACTGCACTTTTCCGACTATAAAAATGATAATACGACTGAGCAGTCGCCGACTCAAGCCTCGGCCACCGCCGTCCGCGTTGGGCCGACAGCGATCGCTGCGGCGACGGAACCCGAGCGCTCTGTCTCGCTTAGCGCGGGCGCTCGTTCGACCGCCTCAAGTTCAACGATTTTATTGTCTACCGCACAAATCTACGCGCATTGTAACGGAAAGGACAAGCTAGTGGTGAGATGTTTGATAGATAACGGGTCACAAAATAATTTAATTACGATGGATTGTTGTAAACGTTTAAACATACCCATAACAAAATTACGTAATTCATCTTTACAAGGTGTTGGTATGACCTCGCGTCCCGTACATGGTTTTATTTATTTTACGATAGAATCACGTATTAATCCTAATAATAAGTATTATATTCACGCATTAGTAGTCGATTGCATTACGGATAGACTTCCCGCGAATCTTATTGAATTAAATGACAATATGTCATACCTAAATAATTTACCGCTTGCCGATTTAACCTGGAATATACCGGGAGAGATTGACGTTGTTCTTGGTGTTCAACTATTTCCGTACATATATTTGGGAAATAGGGTCGATTCATATTCTCGCGCACCGCCCGCTATTTTGACTACCTTTGGGTACGTACTTATGGGAGATGTTTCATGTCATTGTGACACAATACCTACTACTTCTTCATTCACCGCTCTTGCTAACATTGACATTGAGTCAAGTTTGCAGAGGTTTTTCGAGCTAGAGGAAATTCCATCTCAACGTTTTATAAGTCCGGACGAGTTAGATTGTGAAAATAATTTTAATTCTTCAGTTTTATTTAGAGATGGTAGATATTTTGTCGATTTGCCTTTTTCTCGAAACCCCTCTGAGTTAGGCAATTCTCGCGGAGTGGCTCATCGTAGACTGCTTTCACTTGAACGTAAATTTGAGCACGCGCCAACCCTACGCGAGAGCTATAACAAAACCATCACTGATTATATATCAGAAGGTTATTTATCAGAGGTACCAGACTCTGAATTGTCAGAAGAAGGTTACTATATACCGCACCACGCCGTTATCAGACCGGACAAAGATAGCCTTCGAATTGTTTTGGACGCTAGTGCCAAAACTCACTCAGGATTGTCACTTAACGACATTTTGCACGTCGGACCTAACTTACAGGCCGACTTGTTTTTGTTATTGCTTGATTTCCGTACGTTTCCTGTAGCTATTACCGCAGATATAAAACAGATGTTTTTACGAATCGGTGTAAATGAGCACCACCGCAAATATTTAAGAATTTTATATCGTTTCAACAAAAATGAACCTATACGCACTTTTAATTTTAACCGCGTTCCTTTCGGACTAAAGCCTAGTCCTTTCTTAGCCATGCGCACACTGCGCCATCTAGCGCGTGAGCATAGTGACCGCTTTCCTGAGGCTTCTAAATTGGTAGAAACTCAATTTTATATGGACGATTATGTCTACTCTGTCCCTGACGAACAAGTCGCAATGAGATTAGCTCGCGGATTAATAGATCTATTTAAATTAGGTTCTTTTGATCTCGTCAAATGGGCCAGTAGTTCACCCGCATTATTAGAGATTCTTCCAGAGTCTCACCGCTCGCCAGTGAATTTTTCTGGTACAGATAATAATAATTTTAAAATCCTTGGCTTATCCTGGGAACCCGCTAACGATAATTTTTCCTTGACGACTATTGCATTAGGCAGCAGGTGCACGAAACGAACGATTCTGTCGCTAGTTGCCCGCTTGTTTGACGTACTTGGCCTTGTGGCTCCTGTCGTGTTGTACGCTAAAATCCTTATCAAGGAACTTTGGCTAGCTAAAATAGACTGGGACGAAGTTCCTCCTGAATCTATCACCAGTCGTTTTACTACCTTTGTACGCGATTTTCCCGCACTCTCTTCTCTAAATATTCCGCGTCATATTGGCGTTTTTAGAGAAGCTGTAGTGAATATCGTAGCCTTCTGCGACGCCAGCTTCAATGGTTATGGATGCTGTATTTATTTACACATCACTGATGCTGAAGGTGTCATCACCGTTCGGCTTTTATGTGCAAAGTCCAAGGTTTCGCCCGCAAAAATAACAACACTAGCGCGATTAGAACTCGTCGCCGCTTTGCTTTTGTCCAAGCTTGTCCGCGTGGTCAGAGATAAACTTTCCGCTCGTGTACCTATTGCAGGTGTTTATGCTTTCTCGGATTCCTCTATTGCCCTCTCATGGATTCACTCGTCTCCTCACAGATGGTCTATATTTGTTAGCAATCGTATTGCTAAAATTCATGAAAACTTACCTGCCGCGTGTTTCAATCATGTGTCAGGAAAAGAGAATCCGAGTGACTGTCTTTCGCGTGGCATGTTGCCTTCAGTTTTAATAGCTCATTCATTGTGGTGGCAGGGGCCCGCTTGGCT
This sequence comes from Anorthoa munda, assembly GCA_945859665.1. Lineage (NCBI taxonomy): Eukaryota > Metazoa > Arthropoda > Insecta > Lepidoptera > Noctuidae > Anorthoa > Anorthoa munda. The sequence goes on from OX243901.1 coordinate 8,298,683, forward strand.
TCGTCAGCCTGTAGAAGAATGGCCTTTAAAATTCACTCCGATTGAATGTGCAGCATTGCCGGAGCTGAAAGCAACGGCTTTAGTTACTAAAACTTTAAATGATGAACCGCATATTTTGGACACTATTGTCAACCGCGTTTGTTCATGGAATAAGCTATTGCGCATATTCATGTACATACTTAAGTTTACAAACAGACTACGTAGCCAGAGTTCTATTAAAAATATTCAATCCGCTGAAAATTTCGTTATACGAATTCTTCAAAATATTCATTTTAATAATGACTTAAATTTATTAAAAACTGGTGAACTTCCATCGAAGAAGCTTTGCAGTTTATCAGTTTTTGTGGACGACCACGGTATTCTACGTGTTGGAGGCAGAATTTCCAAGTCTGACCTACCATACGAAGCGAAGCATCCCGCGCTTTTACCTAAACGCGATCGCATAGTTGATTTAATTATTGATCACTATCATAATACTTATTGCCATACCGGTCCTGGACTATTGATGTCCATCATAAGACAGCGGTTCTGGATATTGGATGGCAGGACTGTTATTCGTTCTCGCTGCCGCAAATGCAATACTTGCTTTCGTTTAAGTCCTACGCATCCAACTCCAAAAATGGCTGATCTGCCTGGATACCGTGTTCGCGATGCCAAGGCCTTTGTACATACTGGGGTAGATTTGGCTGGCCCCATTTCTTACATACCTATTCGTCGCAGAGGTCAGCATTCGCACAAGGTATATATATGCCTGTTCATATGTTTAGTTACTAAGGCTATACATATTGAGCTTGTATCGGATCTCACATCAGAGGCTTTTCTTTCTGCCTTTAAAAGGTTTATAGCCCGCCGCGGTCCGGTGTCTGTTCTGTATTCAGACAATGGTACCAATTTTGTCGGTGCTAAGGCACAGCTCAACGACATTTATTCATTTTTACTAAACTCGACCGTGCAATCCGATATCAAACAAGAGCTTCTTAAAACCCGCATTGAATGGAACATGATCCCACCCCGCGCTCCGCACTTTGGAGGTCTTTGGGAGTCTAATATTAAAAGCGTCAAGACTCATTTGTACCGAGTCATAGGGAAACAACTTCTCACTTATGAGGAACTTTTGACCGTTTTGGTACAAATAGAAGGTCTGCTAAACTCTCGACCGCTTAGTGTTTTATCGACGGATCCGCATCCAGACGTGCTCACGCCGGCACATTTTTTAATGTCCAGTCCGCTTACATATCTGCCTTCTTCTGAACTAACAGAAGAAAGCACTAATTTAAAAAATCGCAAAAGGCTGTTAGACCAGCTTGTATTATCATACTGGAAAAAATGGCGAATTGAGTACTTACACACGTTGCAGGTTCGTCAGAAGTGGTGCACACCTGATCACCCTGTAGAGATCGGTACTGTCGTTCTCTTGGGTCAAGATAGTGTACCGCCTTTAAATTGGCCACTAGGCATTATAACACAGGTGTTTCCTGGTTCGGATGGCATAGTTCGAGTAGCTTCAGTCAAAGTCGCGTCAGGTACATATAAACGTCCTGTCACGAAGCTTTACCCTTTGCCAACCCAATAGAATAGTTAACACAAATATATTAGTTCTTGATTAAAGTTAAGACAAATCTAGCTTATAATTCTATCATAAATTAACTTAGATTATCAATATTAAACCGCTTACTTAATTAATAATCTTATCATAATTAAACCGCTTACTTCTGAGTGCTATTAAATGCATTGAAAAATCGTTTCAGACTACTATTGTCAGCTTCTGTAATGTATTCAGACCGCCATATTTTTTATTTTACCGCTTATCGCATCTTCACCCCGTTAGGTTACTACTGATAGGGTATACATTTTTTTTTTGAAAGTCTTGGACCTTTCAAGGCGGGGAGTATGGTGTGGCAGATATTCGCCCCCTATTAGCCTATAGCATAATATTTATTAGTAATAGTCTATGTGATGGCTTGGGAGACCTTTGACATCTGCCTTGCGAGATTTTGCTATCGTAAACCGAAAACTCACAGAGGGCACCACCCTAGCAAAATCGAATATGTGCTTGCGACGCCATATTCCCACCACTAGTTCAGTCTAAAAAACTCACCGCGTCGCGCGCACGCTAATTAGAGCGTCGAATTTTGGTTTTCTTCCTAATTTGAAAATCATCTCCAATTCTGGAGCACATTGTAACCCCAACAGCCTAGATATCAGCAGTGTATGTTTGACTGGATATTTGGAACACTGGTGGCCACCAAGAAGATAAGAACAACGGGAATCTTCTAGCATCTGGAGCGACCGACCCTGAAGGAGCATCGGTAAGCGATTTGCAATTTTCTCGTTGGCTTTCACGTCGAATGGTCCCCAATGTCTTTCCTATAGGCTAAATATAGACGAAATTGGACTTCTACGCATCCACGTGTGAAGTCGTAATAAGTTCTCATCCCGCACATAGGTGCACGGCTATTTACACGCCTGCCCCTCCAGACATGCATACAATTAATGAGTAATTTATTTTATCATTGTTCTTATTATAATATCATTGCTATTGTTGTATTTCATCAATAATGATAGCTTCATTAATACTATTGTTGTAAAAAAAAAAAAAAAAAATTTTTATAAATATTAAAATCATGCTCATACGTGTTGAATTTATAAAACGAAATATATAATCACTCTCACTTTTCTTGTAAATTCACTTAAATTTGAATAAGTCTTTTTACTAAACTTTGATAAAAAAAGCAACATGGCGCGTAACCGAAAAATGTGACGATAAAGTCCGTCCAACGAAAGAAGTCCCGTAGACGCGGCGCTAGTTTCTATGCGACTGTACGCTGTCCTCTAACAAATCTTGTTAGTTCCATGTATTTACGCGGGACTTTTTTCGTTGGACGGACTTTACGTAAAAAATTTCTCCCATACGTCGATAAAGAAGTTTCACTTCTAAAACCTTAAAATTAAAAGAACCTCTACAATTTTAACAAAACCGGAATCGGATGTGAATGCTGGTTAAAACAAGTAATGATTTCGTTGGTGCCAGTGATAGTGTACACGAAGGCCTTGCATCCTTTGGTTCCATGGGTTCCACAGTGCCACCGCACTTTAAGCCCCGTGGTACGATGGCGAAGGAACTTGTAGCCCCCTATCAGGATTGTCAAAGCCCCCCGGGTCGTTGTGATGAACTGGGGTTCTAGAAAAGAAAGAGAAGTTCGTAAAAAAGAAAAGAGTGGCGATATTTATGTCAATACTTAATACAGAATAATGATATCTGGATCAAGGTCCAAAGAAAAATAGATGGCTTAAATTGTGTAAGGAATTACATGAAGGATAAGGGCGTGAATGATTATCAGAGTAAAATTGAAGAAGTGAACGAATGGCGCCGATCCAAGTAATATGGGTTAAGGGCAGGAAAACGATGATAATTTTCTAAAATATAGTAATAAAAATCTGAAGTTTTAGACTGATTTAATGCAAGAAATCTTTCTGTATGATACAGTAACGCTTTTAATCACTGGTTTAATCACTTAATATAGAAGAATATAATTATTATTATCATATCGATATAATTCTAAATCTACCTCACAACATCAGGCAACAGACAACAACATGAAAGAAACAGGCAAATAAATATTCGAATAAAAATTATTGATCTTCATCTGTCAAGTTTTTGTTCATCTGAAGATACGTTTGTGCCTGTAAAGAAACAAAAACCTTATTGTAATATGTATAACTTTTAAATTTTTTACATAATCACACTAACGTCTTTTTTCCTAGACACAAAATATAATTATTTGTTGTGAACTTTTTCTTACCACCAATAAAACAGAGAAGTTTATTGATACGCTTTTATAAGCTTGGTATGTATGTATCTATTAATTTATCTATTTATCAATGTAACGGAATCTATGAACGTAATTTTCACCCCCTTCAAAACGTCGGATTAATTTGAAACTTTGCATACTTATCAAGGACCGATGACAATGCAATAATTTAAATAGTTTGTCCCATTATCCTTACCAGGATCTTCAGGATTAAAGATTGAACGAAAAAATAAATAATAGTTTAAAAAACTAAAATCACGCTTTAATACAAAACCAAACTAAAAAGTAGAAAATAATTTTCAACAAATTTAAAAGAACAGTGTGTATGTGATCAGGAATTCACCCAGACACAGGCGGAGAACTGGTGGGCCTCGACACCGGGCTGTAGGCAATCCAAAGAAGCTCTGCCATCCTTGGACAGTAGGCTTACCAGGCGTCATTTACGCCTGTACAGGAATGGCCTGCGCCTGGTGACGGGGACCATCACGGGACACTGCTCACTCAACAAACACTTCCACACAATAGGCATAACGGACAGTCCTCTGTGCAGGGCATGCATGGAGGCCGAGGAAACCGTTACGCACGTGCTCTTTGAATGCACAGGTGTCACCCAGATAAGAACGCGAACCCTCGGGTCACCCAGATCTTACACGGATGTTTTGAGGAAACCAGGAGCTCTAATTGACTTCTGGAGGGAGGTGGGCTGGTTCGAATGACCAACCAACGGCCGCCATGGCCCACGTCCAAAGGTCCATTTGAGGGACTAAGTGCGGTAACCAAACCTAACATAGAACAGGGTGATTAACAAAAAAAAATATTGTGAAAAAGCGTGGGTTGCTTGATGTCAATTGTTATAATATTGTATTGACAGATATTGGTAAAAGTAGTAATTTTGAAAATATCTTAAAAACCACCCACGCTTTTATACAATTTTTTTTTGTTATTCACACTTTTCATTTAAATTTATTGAAAATTATTTACAACTTTTTAGTTTGGGTTTCTATTAAAGCGTGTTTTTTTTTTAAATCTGTTTTTTATTTTTATTTTAGAAAAAGTTTGCTTTATTAGAAAAATACACAACTAGTTTTGTTAGTAATATTTTTTTTTTCATTGCATTTTTACTACCACGGCAAGCAAGTCCATGCCATTTCCTATATGTTAGAAATTTGTATCTAAAAGTAGGCTGTTCTATGCCTATATTAAGGCCGCATCTAGCCGTAACTAGGTTTTCGTTTTTATTTTTTTATTTTTCCCTACCTTCACAGACCTGATGTCACAGACAGACTGCTTCATCTTCAGGTCGTAAATGGACATCTTTAATGAGCATAAAATTAGTAGGTAGGCGTAGATTGTAGGTTATAAATAGTACCTCTTTTTCTTTGCGTGTTGATTTGACTCAAATCTTGTCTGACCAAAATGTGGACTGGATGCTCTGTCGTTGGCCTGATTCAAGTCTTGGAAAGTGCAGATGGTTTGCGCATGCTGGGCAGGAAAGGAGGTGGACTATATCCTGTGAAGGGACTCATCACTAGCTCTGTGTTTGGGATGTGTCTAAGATACCCCATTTTACCAGGTTATCTCTGCAGTGACCAACCTGGGCAACCGAGGTGCTTGAAAAAAACCGGCCCAAGCCGCGTTAAACATATCGTACTACGATTCTAAATGTATGACGCATCCTGGACAGCTAGCACCGGTAGTGCAGGGTCTAGCTGACTAATCTCTTCACCAGGATGACTGAAACCCCCCGAATTATACTGGTAGAATAAGATAATAGAACTGTTAACTTCGTTTCTGCGTCATAGATATGGTTTTGTTCATCTCAACAATACTTTACTTAATTTCTACTTGATTTCTACGATTAAATAATTCGTGAAAACTCTACCTGATACTTTTAGTAATCGATATAGTCAACCTCTATCATAAGTTTACCATTTAGTTGGCTGGAGATGATACTCAGTTGGTGCGATAACTGCTCCGGTGACATCAAATGACATAGGTGTCGCTAGAACATCTTATAATGATCGAAAGCGTGGTTAAAAATAAAGAGTCATCATAATCACGATTCGAAGTGAGGGGGGGCGTAGAAGTACCTGAAAAAGAAAAACTAGTTTTAAAATGATCTAATTGTTCTACATAGTTAATATGTCACTATCATTATTATAAATTTAAAACCATGGTGCCATTACGGTAAAATTAAATACACATTAATTTATAAAATGTATTAAGTTAGGTATATTCCGTTTATTTTATTTTCTACACAAGTTATTTACGTTTTAATATATTTTTGGTTTATAAAAACCAATCATTAAAAAAAATCATTTAATAAAGATATAAAAAAGTGGTTGTCCGTCAGTGTCGGGAGTAAGATTCTAGCAACCGGCGGCGGCCGTTAGGGCTCCAGAAACAGGCACCTACTAACAGTTCAAGCCGTATAGAGGAGTATTGCCTTCTGTATCAGGACCTTGATCCAACCACGCATTGATAGCCTCGTCAGATGGTCGTTGAGGCTATTAGCCATCAGGCCGTTCGCAGTAACGACAATTGACACAATGATCGTCGAGTACTCATTCCACATGTCGAGAATCTCGTGCTCCAGGCGGGGGAGGGGGGCTCAGTAGCCGTGGCTTGGTCACGGTGAAGTGAAGAGGGGCCGCTCGTCAGGGCTTTTGCCGATAAGCTGACGACGAAGCGGCCAACATGTAGGTTGCGGTGCCGCCTGGGCGACATCGCAACTGAGGCGGGCCGCGATATCGTGTGGAGTCTCCCATACCCATACGATTTCGTGGCTGAGGGTTGGAGGCCGCGGCGGGAGAGGAGTGCCGGATTGCGGTGGTGCGCCGCTCTCCCTACCTTTCGATGTACAATAGACTTCTTTTTAAATGAAATACTCGATACCCAATACCTTTGATAGATTTACAATTTATTTCCAGAAAAAGAAAGTTGTAAATGAAATTTCCAGTTTTTAGGTCCGTCAATCTTTTATTTTTTAAACTTACAGCTAAGTATAATACTTATTGATAAATTAAAATAAGTTATATTTATAGCTCTAAAAAAACGGAGGTATGGGGCCAAAGTTTGTAATAAAAAAAAACGATTAGACTCAAAGAAAGAAACCTCATTAAGCGAAAACAAATGCTTAGAACACGTTCTGAGCAATGTCCATTATCTTTTTATTCGAAACGGAAGGTACGAGCGTTTTCGGTTTTTGAGCCTAACATATGCACAAATGACTATTGAGCAAGAGCCTCCATGCAATAAGTTCCTGAAGATCAAAAGCGCCGTTGAGGCAGACTCAAGAATAGGTGGCGTGATGACTTGATCATGAGGGTTGGTTCGAGACGGCGCGTGAGAAAGGACCTGCAGAGGCTTTTGCCCATAATGTACTTATACAACAACTTAACATGCACATACGTTTTCCTGGATACTTGCACAACTTCTTAAATACTTGGAACTGTTCATTTTTTATTCGTTTATCCCCGCACTGGTCAAAAGTCACATTGGTAATATCCCGGCTTTGTACCCACAAATACAAATAAGAGGAGCAAGGTCTTAGCCACTGTTGTCTTTTGCAGGCTACCATTTATAAGCTAACTTCACATTTTTGGATGGATTATTCTCTTTTACTTTAGGCGCATGATTATGAGTATCATTTTTCTTCAAAATATTGTCATGGTAAGTATGTATATTTGCTCTGCAACCTTTGCTGTTATGAGTAGAACAGTACCAGCGGTATCTGTCACCTTTCCTTCGATGCACACAATAGGTATACCCTCGATGGGATATCAATTTTGTGCCTTGATTCGATGTAATGTACTCGAAATCTGAAAAGAAAGGCTCGATTATACTTTGATTTAATGAAAGTTCTAGCAGCTACCTATACCTAGGTGTTCTATAAGAACAGTGGGGTATTTGCTTAACAAATAAATTCATGCAATCTATCGCAAACTTTTTAATTTTGGCAATTCAATAGTGAGTGCGTGTGTTCAGTGAGTGTTTTAAGCTGTCTCATAGATTTTTTTTAAACATTTATGAAGAAATGTATTAACTCCTTTTGGTTCTGAAATAAATTGTTATTTAATGTAGGCAATTCGGATGCAGATTATTATGATTAATAAAAAATTGTTTTGTATAGTTTGAAATGGCAAATTAAGAATCTGTTTATCAGGTGCTACACAGCTTAATTTTTTAGGAATAACACCACTCACACACACCACAGCCCAGTTATCGTTAAAAACAGTTTTTTTATTTTAGGGATACTTCCTCTAAGAGTAGGTTTATTTACATAAGTAGATAAAAATGTACATAGTGTATAAAAATGTTTAATTAACTAAAAAACTGCTAACTAAATAAGTTTAAAAATAAACTAGTCTAAAATATGGCGTCGTAAATCTCCTCCATCGCTGACCACTATTATTGTGGCCAAAAGACTGGAAGCATTGTCACGTTGCATGGCAATGCTTATCCTCTGATCAAGGTAAAAGCTAGCCCTTGGGTCACATAAAGAGTAATTATTAAAAAAAAAAAAAATTGTAATGGTAAAGTAAAAAAAAAAACTATAATATAGCACATAAAATGCCAGGTTTGTTGCAATCATTAAAAAAGCGAAACACATTCTACAATTCTTTATATTTCAAAACAACTAAGCTGCCCTCTTGCCATTAACTGTTAATGCTTTACTTAACATCACGCCTGTATTCCTTGCAGGGTTAGGCAGAGGTATATCTAGCACACACACATTTCACCAGTCTGTTATGTTTAAAGCCCATGCAATAGGGTGCGAGCCTGTTGCCATCAACTGGGCACAAAGCCAGACTCCGAGCTGCTATTAAGAAATTCCAGATGGAAAAACCCAACAACACATTGCATGACCTAGGAATTGAACCCAGGACCTCATGCTCAGCAGTAGCGCGTGCGACCACTACACCAACGAGGCAGCTACAATCAATGGTTATGTTCATTATTAACTTTAATGATGCTATTATTGTCATTGATAGTAAAGATAGCTGCTCTGCACCCTTTGCTGTGGTGTGTAGCGCAGTACCAGCGGGTTTTAATACCGTAGTCACATTGTCTATAGAAGATGTATCCTCCTAAGTTGATGACGAGTGCTCCCCTCTTTGACCGTGTGAAAAACGGCACTGAAAGATAGGAAAAAATATACAATTAGGCTGATAAATTGCGCTGGTGTATCAACGGTGATTGTTAGTTTTAACACACACACACACATTTTAACTTTTATGTTTTCACCGAATGATCGTAACATAAGATTATTTAAAAAAAGATTATAAGATAAGATAATATTATTTATTTAAAAGTAACCGTTATGACCAACGGGTCATGTCTTTTAAATAATCTTCATCCTTTCATCTATTATTTTCCTTGTTCAAAGTAGTATTGGTGAGTGGTAGTTAGTAATTGTCTTGTAATATTCCGTAAATCATAATTGTAATGTTTTTCCATCTACCTCACATATGCTATACATATACTTATGTTTCATCATGCTTTTAAATTGGTCCCCGGTGCTTAGACTGCCCCAAGTAACACAGGAAGCATTTTAACAAACGAATAGTAAACTTATGTAGAACTTAAGGTCCGTATAAACTCTTATATAAGCTCACCGAGCATCTTGATGCTTTATACTGGCATTTTTAAACCATTATGATGCTTTACACAGTATAACGTTTGGATAATGGCATATGAAAATGCTTTTGTAAAGCCTTTAGTTTTAGTGCAGCAAACCACAAAGCAGCTGTACAGCTTTCAGCTGCTTTTAGTGCATTTGGATTTACAATAGCATTTTTAAGTAGGAAATAAATGTTTAATGCTGTTTAACAGCATATACATGAACCATTATAATGCCACGTAAATCCGCTATACAGCTTTCAGCTGTTTTTAGTGCCTTAAGGTCTACAATAGCATTTTTAAGTAGTAAGATAATGTCTAATGCTGCTTAATAGCATAAACTTGCACCGTTATAATGCATTTTTGGTGCCCTTTGTCGTATAATAGCACTTTTAAGTGGTTAGTAAAAACCTAGACCTGCTGAACAGCATAAACGTGAATCAATTTAAAGCTTGCATTTTTAAAGATTAACTGAGTTCTGTTGTATAGCTAACAGCTCTATAATCAAATACAAGTGAGTTATTGTAATGCTTAAAGCTGTATATAGGTTCATTTTACCATATTCGTAAAACCATTTGAGGCCATTTTGAGGAAAAGCACAATATTCGATATATACATGTTTTTTTTTTGTTGACGGCAGCATAATTATTTTAATAAGCTACGCGCAGGCATATGGAGATCATGCGTTCAGAAAGCTATTTTGTCAATAGACTCTTGGCAAACGGATACAAGTTGTACAAAAATTCTGAAATTGGTTTTTTTGTTTTCCTCAGGGATCCCCAAAATTGCGTTCAAGTAATAGCACTATTTCAGTCTACATCAATTCTACTGGTATACTGGTGAACCCATATAGAACTACTTTATAGAGAATAGCACTACAGTGGTTCATCAAAAGTCTTCTATCTGCCCTCTGGCTTAATAATTGTTCACTTGTGAGTATTTATACTGCTGGCGGCATTAATTAGCCTTTTGAAAGGCTCACCGGGCTGCTACAGACCGACACCATTTTGTAAATATTTTATAACCAAAAAATATTATCATTCGGACCTATTTATAAAAGCATTAGGCTTATATAGTAATAATATAACTTAATTTAATACTGTCCAACCAATACTATTATGTTAATTATGCAAAATTCGTTCTATACTAAAAATACTCAATTTTTTTGGTTATTTTACGCATATATTTATATAACATTTTTTAACAAAACCACATAGTATCGAGGGCCCGTGAAAATTTTCAATGAAACTTATATAGACATTTACAGTAAACTATATTGCGCAGTAATATTTGAAGGCATGAAATAACAAAAGAGTCAAAAACTTAAACAGTATTATATATTTTGTTTTGATGCAAACAAATATGGAGTCACTCCCTCAGTTTTGACCCTCTTCGTCCATATTATATTGCGAGACAAAGTAGTTAAATTACAACGATAATTGTATTATAACATTTGTACCGTGGTATTAGAGATGTTTTTGCAATGATGTAGGGTTTAATTAAGTTCTAACTGTGAACACTTAAATAGCTCCAATAATTCTTTTACTACATTTTAATGCTAGTCTAATGCTTTTGTAATGCAATTAACATCTTCATTATCAATAATATTACTAGTATAATGCTTCTGTAATGCGATTGGCAACTTCATTGACCATAATATAGCTTCTTTAATGCGATAGGCAACTTCATTGACCACAATAATGCTAATATAATGCGCCTGTAATGCAATTAAACAACTCTTGTGAACTTATTTAGGATCTAAAGCCGTATAATTTGTGCCCAAATAAGCATTACAGTAGCCGTATAATCGTTTGTAATGCTACTAAAGAACTAACTCAAAATGCGAAAACGATACAGAAATGCTGTAAGTCGGCCGTTATAGTGCTTTGATGTGTTACTTGGGGCGTCATCTTGAAGGCTAATTGATGCTAGATCACCGCTTTTCACCGTAGATTCCATGTTCGACGGTTTTCAGGATGTTGCAGTCAGTTGTACGAATACGATCATTTTCTAAAATACCTAATTCGGGATATATCAGGGTTCTTCTATACCGAACATCTTTCTCCAAAACGAAGATTAACCTACCTACCTGGTTGCCACCAGTCACCTACGTTCTTGGAACTACAGGATAGTGGTTTTCTTTCGGCGGTCTTGAACTTAACACGCGCTCGATGTCGAGAACTCACACCAGTCACCTGCTGGGCTTCAAATTTATATAATTATTTTACCTTCAATAAATTATAGTATCTTTATGAGTTTGATTTACCTGCCTGGCCCCTAACCGTTACAATGATAAGATGCTTAAGAGATTAAGTTGACGACTGTACTAGTAATGCATGCAATTTAATGCAATAATGCTGTTGCTAGCATGTCGCAGTAAGAAAAAATATAACATTGTCGTGCTTGATCTACATACTTGTATGTATGAAGAGCTTATGTTTCACCACGGGTTCAACAAAGCTTGTTGAGGTCAGTCCGTGGATAGGTGTTCATCTTAACATGTTGAGATTTCACCGTGGCTCGGAAAGGTTGTTAAGCTGTTGGTTTCGTCTGTCATTTGTAAATCTTAAACAGTCGTTTCGGATAGTCATAAGCACAAAATAGCAAGTATACAGAAGGGCCACTCCCGACGTTTAGAAAATTGACAGCTAAACTTGACAGATTCACTAGGGTTGCTACTATATTGATTCTGAATTTCCTAAAAAAGTGTAGGTTTATAAGTTACAAACATAAAAACCTACATCGATTCGTCTAGACATACATCATATCATGCTTACATGCCTTAGATGGTAGACAGTGCTTCAAATATCCAATGAATATCACGACGCCATATACGACGAAGATTGGAGGGTAACAAGACGTATAACAATAGTGTATTCATCATCATCATTAGCCTTTTTTTAATGTTCCCACTACTGGGACACAGGCCTCCTCTCTGTGAGAGAGAATGGGCCGTAATCCACCACGCGGGCCCAGTGCGGTTAGGTATTATTGATCCCAGTAAAAACATTAAATTGTGAAAAGCACCAAGCTCGACCAAAATATAAATGTGAAAAAAAGGTAATATAATCAAAAAACCAGACTACTACAGAAGAAAACTAAGCTGTGCATTCGGAGGAAACATATTTGTGAGCTGGATGACTTAAACCATATTATTATGACTAGTTTCATAGCCTTTCCAATTTCGTATATGGACTTAAAATAATTTATTATATTCCTAGATATTGAATTTCTAACTTGTCATCTTGTAAAATTTAATGACCTTTATCTTAAAAATGAATGAAAGAACGAATTTAAAAAAAAAGGAAAAGTATATTTGGTCTGTAACAATTAATAAAGGTAAACCAGCCAGTTCAACCTCGTTACAGTACTTAATCACTTAATATATAAATGACGTGACTAACGTCTGCACAAAGCAGGTTGCCTGAAAGAGATCGCGGAATGCGATAAGGCCGCCCATTGTATTTGTATTAATTTTAAGTTTCTTTTTATAATTGTATTTTAAGGTGTACAATAAAGCATATAATAAATAAATAAATAAAGCACTCATGACAGCCGCAACTGAGCTCGGTCCAATATTGCCCATTATTCCCTGTAAAATCGCAATGTCAATGTGTGTGTGCAAAATGACGCTTTGTTCGTAGTGGCCTCTCTGTCTGCGGCGCGCCGCCGCTTACGTACTTTGTGTCATAAGTCAGGATATTTGACAACAGTCTTGTCAAGAAGTATCGTGTTACCCAGTTAGTAGGTTGTGGAGGTCAGATAGCAGTCGCTCCATGTAAAATACTGTACTCAGCTGTGTCCAGTTAGATTTTAAGTTGACATAGTTGGGAAATGACTAGGCAGATAGATTATAATCTATATATGTACCAACATTTCAGCTCATAGGTAGCAAATGGGTAATGCAAAATAAAAGTGCTAAGCATATTTCATATATTATTATTACGTTGTAACAATAAGTATTTAGAAAATATATTACACTACACATAGACTGATTTTACGATTACCAGCCCTACCATGAGCTCTTAAAGCAAGGTTATTTCCACTGTGTTGTATCTATAATTACCTTGCTCTAAGAGCTCATGGTACCCAGGTTTATTTTTCGAATTACCTATTGTAACTGTAGGTACAAGTTAGAGTAATAAAATATAGATTTTCACATATATTTGTTATGAAGCTTCCCATTTCTTCCATTTCCTGCTTTATTGTTTAAGAAAAAAATGTGATCTTTCAAGTAGATCTGAATTATTATACTAAATACAATACTTAGACCTAGTTTCTGGAACGATCCTTAACTCTTAACTGTTCTCTTACTTTACAGAAAACGGGAATATTCTTGTACGGGACTATGATTATGTTCATTATTAACGTAAACAATGTCGTTGTCAATAGTTACAATCACTGCATTGCACTTTTTGTGATGATTAGTTGAGCAAAACCAACGAATCTTCTTTCCTGTGATCCGATGCTGGGAGAACCGGTACCCAGCAAATATTATTAGACGCTTCCCTTTTTGAGAGAATGTGAACACTGGTCCTTTAAGAAAAAAATATAATGTAACATAACCGTTCAAAAGCGGTGAAGGAAAGCGTCGTGAGGAAACCGGCATTTCCCAGAACTACAAATTCGAAAACATGTGACATCCACCAACCTGCACTGGGCCCGCGTGGTGTATTAAGACGCATTCCCTCTCTCACAGAGAGGAGACCTGTGTCCCAGCAGTGGGAAAGTTAAACGGCTGATTATGATTATGTAACATAAATCAAGCCTGCATTCCTCAAAGATTAGGTTGAGGTGTACCTATAGTACTCTCACACTTCGCCAGTTATAAGTGTCATGAGGCAAGCCTGTTGCCATAACTGGGCACAAATACAGACTCTGGGTTGATAATAATAACACCTAGCCCGAACTGAGAATCGAACCAAGTGGCTCGTGATCAGCAAAAGCGTTGCGACACCAGACCAATGTGGCAGGTGTTTATTAATTTAGAAAGTCTGAACACTGCGTTAGTTAGGAAGACGAAGACTCAAGATATTTCAATAAAGAACAACAAGCTACCTTGTCAATATATCATATTTTTATTACCTATAATTATAAAAAAAAAAACAGAATTATTTTTATTATTACCAAATGATTTTGACAACAGTGGAGGAGCTCGTGGCTAAATAATAACAGCCGCACGGGTCGATCTTCAAGGTTAAGCAACGCTTGACGAGGTCGGTCCGTGGATGGGTGACCATTTTAAAATACCGAGTTTCCTTCGTGCCTCGGAAAGCACATAAAGCCGTTGGTCCCGGCTGTCATTTGAAGACCTTTGACAGCCGTTACGGGTAGTCAGAAGCCTGAGATCTGGCACCAGTCTTGCCAAGGGGTATCATGTTACCCAGTTACTGGGTTGTGGAGGTCTGATAGGCAGTCGCTCCATGTAAAACACTGGTACTCAGCTGAATCCGGTTAGACTGGAAGCCGACCCCAACAATAATTGGGTAAAAGGCTAGGCAGATGATTTTGACAACAGTGGTTCATCGGTTAGTAAAACTTATTTACTTATGGTTTTTACAATTTACTATACGGATATATATTATGCAATTTGCTTAATGAGTACTGAGTTCCACGTAGTAGTAGTGTGAAAAATTTAATGTCTGTGGTAGACGTGAAAAAAAAATCCTGTTGAAAAAAATATGTAATTTATTTATTTGTTTACGAACACACAAAACACTTAATAGAGAAAAAAACATATAGGTAAGCCGTACACACAACACGCGCGTTATAGGAGAGTTGAAAAGCTTGTGAAAAGACATAACTTCACGCCTACAATATATAACCCGGAGGGTTAGTCAGAAGTGCACCCATGTGATGCTTCCAAAGTAATAATAAAATTTATAATAAATTCTACAGTAAACTACAACAACTCTAGTTAATACACAATCAGTGGTTATGGTAATTATTAATTTTAACAATCTGATCATTAACCGTGAAGAGGACAGCCCTGCAGGAATTCTGATGCTTAGTGCAGTACCACCTGGTCTTTAATCCGGTGTTGCAGTGACGGATGAACGTGTACCCAGCAACTATCAACATAGGGCCACCCTTTCTTGTTCGTGTGAATACTATATCTATGAAAAAGAAATATATTTTAATGATGGCTCATTAATAAAGGGTCGTTTCCCAACCTCGAGATTGTGGGATCAAATCCGAGCAAGTACCATGCAACTCTATTCTATCTACCAATATTAAAAGGAGGAAATATTTTTTGTTTTTTGTTTGTTTGTACCGAATAGGCTCCTAGGCCGGCTAGGCTACTGAACCGAGTTTAAAAATTCTTTCACCTATGGAAAGCTACATTATTCCTGAGTAATACACACAGTTTATAACTTAACATATTATGACTAGTTCATAATATATTCCTAAGTTAATGTTGGACATCGGTGAAGGCAATAATAAATAAAATAAATAAAAAAAGCAATTTATTGCAGACTAATTACATGACCATAGTTGTTAGTAACTAAGGTCTTAAAACTATGTTTGTCAACTTATTGTAATCTCGTCACGTGAAGCTGGATGACTCTCCCCAGCACCGCAGAGTCTGGCCTCTCAGTAAACATCCTTAGGATTCCGTTGTCGCTCCCCCGAATCCGACGCATCAGAGAAGCTGTTTTCTTGCGCATAATCGCACAAAAATCATCCACTCTTGCGTCAGCAAACATGCCCGACGTGCTGCAGTATCGGGGGAGCCTCACCAGAATCCTAGAGGTATTATTATATTGTACGCGATATTATAATGAATATTGTGGGCGATCATCTCATATCTCCGTAACGCGGAACAAAGGCCAGCAGCAGAAGAAGAACACTGTTCTAAGAGTTTAATTTCAGGAGCTGTTTGTATATTTGACAATTATGCAGACTTCGAAATTACTTAATAAATTGCATTTATGTCCAATACTGGACCTAAAAGTCATCTACAAGCCATTATGTCAATAAAAGCCATCAAACTATTGATAATTTATTTATTTATTCATACACACAAAAAAACTTAATAGATAAAGAACATATAGGGACAGATAGAAGAAAATAAAGGTGTTGCTTATTCCTAAATATATTTCTTCCAGCAGATCTGCGACAGAAGAGTTGGATAAAAGACGTAGATAAAGAGTTAGTATATAAAAACAAGAAAAGTTGTATAGTATATAAAAAATTGTATTGTGTTGTATAGTATATTGTTGTTGTGTAGTATATACAATAAGACCGCATACATCAGCCCACCACTATACGTGTCTGCTTAATGATTATGTTTGTTATCAATATTGACGATTTCATCTTTGATAGTTAGTATCTTCGCTCGACAGGCTTTGTTATGGCGACTACTACAATGTCACCTTGTTCTGATCCCCTGGCAGTAATGTCTGAAGAAACTGTACCCACCTACAAGAATCATAGCAAACCCTCTCTTAGATTTTGTAAATACTGCACTTGAGTAAAGTGAGTAGAATTCCTATTAAGTAATAACACAATTTTTTTATAGTTCATGTTTATATATATGCAGTCGAAATAAAAAAGTAATAACTTCTTTTTAAGACGAGATAACGTCTTAAATATAAAGTTTAATAATTGTACTTGTAATTTCAAGTAAATCCAAAGTTATCACAGTTCAAAATGATCCGTTTCATAAAACGGGTCATTTGGGAACTACTGTTAGAAAGTATGTTTATTGATGAGATTATCAGACAAAATAAGAACATCAGCAATCAAAAAAACTGGCCAAGTGCGAGTCGGACTCGCACACGAAGGGTTCCGTACCATTATCGCAAAACACTGCAAAAAAATCACGTTTGTTGTATGGGAGCCCCCCTTAAATTTTTTTACTTTAATTTAATAATTATAATTTTTTGAAGAGAATATACAACTAAATATTCTGTGAATATTTCAAGCGTCTACCTGTTGCCATTATTAATATCGAGCAAAAAACGGCAAAAATATCACGTTTGTTGTATGGGAGCCCCCCTTAAATATTAATTTTATACTATTTTTAGTATTTGTTGTTATAGCGGCAATAGGAATACATCATCTGTGAAAATTTCAACAGTCTATCACGGTTCATGAGATACAGCCTGGTGACAGACAGATAGACAGACAGACAGACAGACAGAAAGACAGACAGACAGACAGACAGACGGACAGCGAAGTCTCAGTAATAGGGTCCCGTTTTTACCCTTTGGGTACGGAACCCTAAAAACAAACACAAACAAAGGATGTTTCAGTTGCAATATGCAATAAGGAAACATAAATGGAAGTGGACGGGGCATACTATAAGAGGACGAGAGAAATGGTGTAAAATTATAATGTACTGGTATCCGAGAGACAGAAAAAGAAACCGAGGTAGACCATTTAGAAGATGGGTGGACGACATTAAAGCAGTCGCGGGCAGCACATGGACCAGAATAGCTGAAAACAGGAGTTTATGGTGGCAGTTGGAGCAGGCCTATGTCTATAATAGACAAAGAGACAAAAAAATATATAATTTAAATAATACTAATAAAATAAATTTATGGCAGGGAAAATATTATAATTAAATTAATATTAATACTATTGTTTTAAATAAATTAAATAATAGTTGTACATGTAAAATTTAAGTATTTTGTCTGAATAAAGGCTCTTTTTATTTATTTATCATGAGTTGGTGTAATGTGCCTGTAGATTTTGCTACAGTAGCGAAGCCGTTGAAAAAAAATCTAGTTTAGATGATTTCAGTACAAGAAGAATTTTCGGTTGGGTATGGATTGGAAAACAGGCCGCGATGATGATTTAACTAATTGATGGTAAAAGATCACCACCGCCTATAGACATCAGCAAGCATAGACATCCCAAATGCGATAATATCCAAGAGATAAAGCTAAAATATTTCATGGAGATTTACCCTTCAAACCAAAATATACTAACACTGTGACAAGGGACCTTCTTGATATCGTGACGCAATTTAAATGACGTTAACAAAAAATAAAAAACAACAACAAAATAAAAGTATTTTAATGATTCATTAATGTACAATCCTTGATGCTCTTTCTTTACGTTGGATTATTCTCTCTGGATTTCACTACATTAAAATTTTAAAATATATTAAATATCGAGATTGATATACTTATCGGGAACAGGGTTTACTGGGGCGGTTAAGGATCCAGAGAGAGGAACAGGAGCCGTGTCCAGAGGTAGGAGCCCTTAACTTAGCCAACGAGAGTCTCCTAAGGCGTTGATCGAGACTCGTGGCTTGCGCCATTTGCTAATGGTTATGATTATCATCAACTCTTACGATTGAGTTCCCAACGGTGAAGACCACTGCCTTACAGCCTTTAGAATGATGGGTAGAACAAAACCATCGCTTCTTCAATCCATTGTCCATCTTGCGCCGAGAAAAATTGTGCCCATGGAACACGATTGTAACTGCTCCTTTTTGACTCCTACCGAACACAGGTTCCCAACCTAAATAAATAAAAAAGTGTGCATTTCAAAATTATTCATAAGAGAGAGTATCACACACGGACTTATTAGAGATAACAAAAAAGTTGCGCAAGAATTTGTAAATATCTTTACCAACATCCCAATTAAAACTACTGAAACCTTAAATTCATCGCCCTCGATTGCTTTTGGATTATTAAACGCGAACGTTTCAGCCTGCACGAATGTATTTAACTTTTCACATATAAATCCCATAACTGTAATAAAAGCTTTTAAGCAAATCAAGATCAAACCGACTGAAGATCTGTGGGGAATGTCCATCAAAGCTTGTATCTCCATTATTCAGACTATAGCGCCATACTTGGCTTTGATTTTCAATTTGTGTGTGGATCAAGGAGTCTTTCCGGATCTAATGAAATATAGTAGTAGTAGCCTCATCTTTCATAAGGTACTGTACAAAATGTTACAATAAAATTCCTCCCCACATTCTTGAACTGAATGAGACGAAGTTTAATAAAACCTGTATAAAACGCACACTATGTAGGCTGGCATATTATAAGTTGGGGGATTACATCACTGATAAAAATGCTTGGCTCAATGCTAGTCCTGCTCCACAATCCACATCCACTAGGGCGCAATAACAAGTGATATGCAGAACATTATTGTTTTGAGGTATTGTTGGACCTGCTGAAGACTGTATGAATATATTTGTATTGTATAAACTCAATTACTTAGTGTATAACTGCACAGCACATGTGTGAGTACTGTGTACCCAACTGTAAATCTACCATTTACTGTACCTATGCGTCGTTCGTTGACTTGTGTGTGCCCTGGCCGTTGAGTGTGTCATGCTCTCTCAAATGTTTCTCTGATGGTGGCACGTGTGTTGGATCATCCGGTTCCTTTCATGATGATTGAGCTGGGTGGTGCCAATTCATGCGTCATAATCGTGAACGGATGCCGTCAGTTGGGATTGGTCATAACTTGACTGCTTCGGATGTTAATGTTTTTCTAGTATCTATTATATAACTGCACAGTACATGTGTGAGTACTTCTAATACTTTATGTCTGTAGGTGGTATAGTGTGTAGTGCTATTCTGGGTGCATTGTCCTCACCACAGAACAGAGAAGACAGTAGAAATCGTATATCGCTTCATTAGTATCGGAAGCAGCGTACCCAAACTCACACATATACAGGTTAATTGTATTTCGTAACACTAAGAAATCTTTGATGTGATTGGTAGTTTGAAAGTAGGAAATATGTCAGTCGTCGCTTATTTGAAAATAAACCACATTTTAATGATCATAGAGTTGTTAATTGACTACTCTTTTTAAGTATTTATTACATTTTCCGTTAAAATCGCACATGGAATAATTTAATAACCAAGTTACGCTACCCGCCGCTAGATGTCACTATACTAAATGCATTCAATTTAAAGCTGTATTTCGTTATTTATAAGATTTATATTTGCGTAATGAGGTCATTACAATTCGTTTTCCTCTAGAGATGTACCACCGTCGTTGACTTATTTATCGAAAATCCGTTTTATTTTGAAACAAAACAAAATCAACAGCTAGATTCGATAAATATTATTATGCTTGAAATCCAGTGTTTATATACTACTGAATATTTCTAATCTTATGACTAATAACAAAACAAACTTACATACAAAGGGGAGAGGGAAAAGGGCTCATAGTGCATCAAAAAATTCGCCCACATCGATGTCAATGGGAAACGTGCCCAGAACGCTGGCAGCATTGCTACGTTGAATGGCAATGCTGATTCTCTGGCTGAAGAAAAGGCCAGCCCTCTGGTCACGCGAACAGTCAACTAACCGTTTACTTATGTCTCGAAGCACTCGATGAGCACTCGGACCCCATGGACCTAATGTCTCAAACCCAAACGGGTCATACATATAACTGCCAATAAGGTTGTTTTATTTGCGCCGTTTGAGGTTTTCTGCACCAGCAGCAGCTGCTCCAGCACAGCCCGCCGTGCTAAGGGATGGCGCAAGGGTATCGACACATTTTGCATCCCACACCAAAGGCCTACCCAACTTCCAAGGCATTATGGCCATCCCATCCGGTCTCTTCCCACCGTCGCGTGCCAAGCCATTGGGTTCTAAAACAGCTGACACCCCGGCGGTGACAAGAGCTCGACGTATGATGTCATTAATGACGGCACCGGCGCCCGCAGCTGCGCCGTCTGCGGCGACGTCTGCAGCCCACCTCGCGCACCGCCCAGTTTAAGAAGCGCGAGCCTTTCCTTACTAGAAACTCAAGAGCGGTTCCGTTTTCTAAAGTAGCAACCACTGTACTTGTAAGTCATATTTAAAAATAAAGAATTCAAAATAGTGTTTATATAAATTTATTCTAATACTTACGATTTATAGAAAATATAATTAAGAATTGTCATGTTAGACTACTAATCCGTTTTTGAAAATCATTATATTGATAGAAAAATACACCCTGTGGCGTTTACGCGATAGATATTAAACTATAGTCTGATTTTTAATTTTGTACACTAAACTGACATTTGGAGGTTGCCACTTTATCGTTACATTAAAATATTAATTAAACAATAATTAATTAAAATATTAATTATTCGATTAACCTTTTTTCGATTAGAATACTACCAATAGATTACACATATCCATGCTTTATTCATTTTAAACTTGGTTAAGGCAGAATTCGAAAAAAAAGGTTTGAACATGGAAATTACATGTATTTGATTACTAATACTGAATCACCAAAAAAAAAACCGCACACTGGTTTAAATTTTTTCAGAAAGGTATATCATAGAACACAGAGAACATTGTAAGTTTAAAATATCGATAACTCATTATCGATAACGGCAATCTCTAATTGAGTAGCTGACTGTGACATGTGCATAGTTGGAATCTTCGAGAACAATATGTTTGAATTTAAAAGAAAGTAGACCTTAAATTTAACAACATAAAATCAACTTTTACTTTTGTGTGGGCGGGGCAGCAGACATATGCGGAATAGTGCAAATCCCGGGGTACGCGGGCCCCGCCTACTTGCGACTTCTATTGTAGAAGGCGTTTTTTCTGTTCTGTGGTCCTCACATATATGAACTAATAACTATATATGTACCCATGTTCCTAAATATTGTAAAAAAACCTTTTTTTTAAAGAGTAAGTATGGAGTTTCTTGTGCATTCTTCTCCATAACAAGCTAGCATAGCAAGCTACTTTCCGAATGCACGGTAGAATCATTTTAATGTACGTTCAAAAGTGCCGCTTGATGGCCTAGTTGAAATAAAAATATCTTTGTCTTTGTCTTTCGTTCTGCTTTCTGGCAATTCTCAGTAGCGGCCCGGAGTCTGGATATGTGCCCGGTTGATGGCAATGGGCTGGCTCCCTATTACAGGAATAATCATTGCTAGCGAAATGTGGGTGTACTATAGGTACACTTCTGTCCAACCTTTCGGGAATACAAATGTGAATTCTGATTGCTTTGGGACTCTGTATTCAATTAGAATCTGACAAAGTTGACGCCAATGTTTGTCAGATTCTAATTTTGACACGTTCTTAAATCCAAACTTTCAAAGTAGATTTTCCCTTAGACTTATTATACAGAATGATCGAGAATTGGGTGCGTTCTTTGAAATGGGATGTTCTAGAACTAATTTGTAACTATTTTGACCCCAGTAATTTGAGACCACCCATATACCAGTCATACGCCATTATTTATGCGTTATAAATAGGTATATATATAGCATAAAGGGTTACTTATATCAATAGGTACTTAGGGGAAGTGAGGGAATGAAGAAAGAAAAAAATGTGCGCTTATAGTTTTTATAAATATATTTGATTATAAATGCTTGTTTACAGTATCTTGCAAAACGAAAAGTACCACTTCTGTAAATAAAATTTAAGTAAAATATCACTCTAACTTTTTAAAGTTATCTCTAATCTTTATGGCCGGGTTGAACAGGCTCCCCGATGCATGGGCATGGCACGCTACTGTTTTACTACTGCGCAGCCATTTGTAGAATAGAATAGAAATACTTTATTGTACACCAAAAAAGTTACACATCTCTTTTACAAAAACCTTAAAACTATGGGCACATATGTACATACACATTTTTTTTTTTTTTTGGGACAAACCCACCGCACTATTCCCAAACCACTGCAACTCCTGAAAGCCAGAATCAACAGTGGCGACCACCAGAAAAGCGCCGAGGCAATGAAGCTCGACGAAGTCCCGGAGAATGAATTTAACTGTCTTGGATCCCGCAACGAAATTAATCAGAAAAGAATAACGGAGGAGTAGGAAAAAACATAAATTTCCACTTCCCTCCATATCAAGCAGGAGACAGAACAAACAAGGCCACTAGGCACAAAGGGTCGTTTACAACTGGGATAAGCCCAGTTGCCTAGCACCACGGATAAAAATAAGAATTAATAATTAATGGGTCCTAACATTGTGAGCTGCTATGTTTGATTCCAATAATAGGTATGGCAAAAACGCTTGAACGCACGGAAATTTGTTCTAGTTTCCACAAGGTCCGTATAGTAAACAACTCCTGAGGTAGCCTCTACATTATTCAACATAATATTACGTTCATTCTGCCAAAGAATACACTCCCATAAGATATGATGTGCAGATTGTACATATTCGCAGTCAGATGTAGAACACTGACATAAAGGCGAGGCAACGAGCTTGAAGGAAAACAATTTACTTTTAAAGTTACCATGCCCTGTGAGAAATTGGGCAACACAGTGATCCACCTCCAGCCACGTCCTGGCCAGCCGAACGCGAACGGATGGAAAGAATTGGTGGAGATGTCGGCCCTTGATAGAATTATCCCACCTACATTGCCATTCGGATAAAAGTTCCTCCCAGACGTCAATAGGTGGTTTAAATAATCTAGAGATTTTCACACGGTCACTCCGCGTTAAAAAGTTCGCGTCCGTGGTCTCTCGTGCGGAATAGTACATTGCAGCACGTCGCTGAACTTCAAGGTCGACCGGAAGTACGCCAGCAAGTACCGGTAAGGCCTCAGTACTAACCGTCCTGTACGCTTTGCATAAGAATATCAAAGCCAAACGCTGACTCTGAAGCAACTTACGTCGCACCGCCCCTATGGTGGCCCTATCAGCCCAAACTGGCGCCCCGTAGCAAATACAACCCAAGTAAGTAGCCCCATAAATAGTTTTTAAAGTTAAAAAAGACAGACCCCACGTAGATTTAGATATTCTCGTTAAGGCATAGAAATTTTTTTTTGCTTTTTCACCGACTATTTTAATATGATCTATAAATGCAAAATTCCTCTCTAACACGAGACCAAGATAGCACACGGACTGCTTCCTTTTTACGGGAACGTTATTAAATTTAATAGTAGGACACGATTTAAGATTACCCTTCAAAATGAGTTGATAAGTTTTGTGCGGAGCAAAGGTCAGGCGGTTTCGATCGCCCCACTGAGATACCAATCGTAGGCAAGTGTCAGCCAAGTTCTCGAGTCCAGCTCGAGTACTTGATTGAATGAGCAGAAGAGCGTCGTCCGCGTAACCGGTTAATGAACAGCCGCTTGGAAGAGGAATCGCGAGGAAATCATCAAAGCCTAAATTCCATAAAGGCGGACCAATAACCGAACCCTGAGGACATCCCATGGTGAGAGACTTCGACATGGAATGATGGCCGAGTTTGAGCTTCGCGGAACCATTCAAAAAGTAAGAGTAAACTAGATTATATATATTTCTATAGCAGCCCCGAATTTTCATTTTAAGTAGTAGCATTGGCCACCATGCGTTATCAAAAGCCCCAGAAATATCTAGAAAAATCCCAATTACGTACTTATGTTCAGATGTATTAACTATTTGCCTAACAGTAAGGGCCGCATCTACGGTAGATTTTCCAGTAGTGAAACCGAATTGATTGTTATGAAATTTTGGTCCGTCCGGTAGCAAACGTGGAACGATAAGGCGCTCCAGGAGTTTTCCCAAAGATGGAAGTAATGTTATGGGCCGGTACGACTTAGGGTCGTCCGGGGGCTTGTCGCCATTTTTCGGGATGATTCGTATAAATCCGCGACGCCATATACGAGGAAAAACGCCCTCCGCAATACAACGGTTGTAAACGGTCAAAATCGCATCAGCGGCTGTTTTACACGCTTCTATAATCATCCGATGTACATACACATACAGTACAATGGCGTATTATCGCTAACAGCGATATCTACCAGATAACCTTTGGATGGACTAACCCGTAACCAAATCCCAGATGACCCCGAATACGATAAATATGATTACATTTCTTTTTCAACTTATACGGTCGACATATCAAATCAATCAAATCAAATCAAATGTTTTTTATTTCACATAGGCCTACATGGGCACTTATAAAACGTTGACAAAAGGTGCACGGTTCGGGTTAGTCGTTTCCTGTGGAGAAGAACCGGCAAGAAACTCCACGGTTACTCTTTCTCATAAAAAGTAATAAAAAGTATGAGTTTGAAATACTTAAGATGAATAAGTAGTTTATTTGAAATTTTGTACAATGCCGAATCATAGTTTTAATAAAGGGAATTACAGTTTGAATAAAATGTATCAAAAGTATTTGAAATTTAAAACTTTTATTACTAAAGTTGATTGTTTATAATTGATAAGACTGATATTTTAATATTCGAGACTATTTTAAAGTGAATTATTATATAATTATTATAACGATTTATAAAATATTGTTATTTTGTATGTTTTTTGAAAATACTGATTTACATGTACAGATTTCGTTTTTAAAGCTTTTATTATTAATTTTGATTATTTTTATAGTTGATTATTAAACTGATTTTGCATGTTTAAATATTATTTTAGTAATTACTTTTTACTATGCTACATTATAAAAAAATAATCCTGAAAGTGAGACTATTCTTGCGTATTTTTGAAATTATTTTAATGTTCCATGTAGAGTAGTTATTTTAATTTTCTGTATTGAAAAAGGAACTATTGTGATATTAATTAAAACCAGTGGTTGCTTTAGGAGACTCTATATTGTATTTTCTAATATTTACCTTAACCAAGCAAGACTTTATATTTTTTTCTTGATCCTAAAAGTTAGTATTATAATTTGAGTAAGTAATAAAATTTTATTTAACATAATATCTGCTGACGGTACTTTTAAGCTAAATTGACTTTTAATTGAGTTCTATAGAAAAATAAATCGGGGTCTACCGGGACGAGATTATCTGGGATCGGGGTAATCTGGGACTAACCCAAAAGTTAAAGGTACTGCTACATTAAAATATATATAAAAAATAGATAGTCATATAAAAACTATAAACTTATATATAAACTTACATATTATTGTACATATTTACATAATTTAATAGAAGGGTAAAAAGAAGGATTAACTTATAAATGAAGAAATTATATCGAAACAGAAACAAATAAGAAAGAAAATGGTTGGAATAGAGCCAACTTCGGTCCGGCCAAAAGATTGGGCATTACTGTAGTCTAGTCTAGTCTTTTATTATATTAATTGCATCTTTTATTCTTATTTTGGCACATAATTATGTTCATTCTTGAGTCTGACGATATTTTGTTGTCAATGGTAAATATATTTAGAAGCTCGGCATCCATACTTATGATTTGAGCAATGCCAGCGAGTCTTGACCCCAGAGTACAAGTGACGGGTGAATGAATACAAACCCATGCAACATGATCACACTTCACATTTTTTGTGAAGACTAATAAATTACCTAGATGGTAGATAGATACTATTTGCGCTAAATTCAAATTAACACGTTCTAAAACGCACTATTTTCGTCTTTGTCTTGTTCTGTTTAAGAGCACAAGACAATATTTATTATTCGTTAAGATCGGTTTAGACGAAATAGACTTATTCAAAAAAATATTTGGAGCATTCTTTCGTTGGTCTATCCTTACTTTAATATCAAGAACACAATATTCTTACACTGGTTCTATGCACGCCGATAGCAACTCCTTACGAGACGCATTAAAGTTCATTTTCTATTAAAACTGAATTAAAACTGCTCAAGTATCTTTCCCGACCGAAAGATACCTTCCTGGTGGCTCGACGCGATTCGCTTTATACTAAGCGTTACCGATAAGCGATTTATACTAAGTGAAATTGCAAGTACGTTCCCGTACGCGATACAATTCGACTGAGTTGCTATTAAAATTTTGAGCGATAACGCCTATCGACGCAATTTGAATTGCGTCGCGCCATCAGGAAGGTCCCTTATTCGGTGACAGATTCATGATTATGTAGATTATGAACTTTAATTAAAAGATCGTCTACTGTAAATATATTCGCTTTGCACCCGCGTCTGTAGTGTGTTGCGCAGTACCACCTTGTCTTCATCCCCTGGTTTCGGTGACGATAGAACATGAATCCACCTATTAATAAAACTCGAGCACCTCTCTTTGTTTTACAGAATGTTCCTGGAAAGAAACAAATCAAATCAAATTTGAACAAATTTTAAATTAAGAATTAGGAAGGACGGTAACTCCCAAAGTAGGCAGCTTTGCCTGTACATTCGGGGTCAGAGTTGCGACATTTTTATAGTTACAACGTAGTCAAGTTGGTCAAACAACATAACGCATTCGGCAGTAAAAATAAAAAACCGGCCAAGTGCGAGTCGGACTCGCACACGAAGGGTTCCGTACCATTATCGCAAAACACTGCATAAAAATCACGTTTGTTGTATGGGAGCCCCCCTTAATTTATTTTATTTTAATTTATTAATTATTATTTTTTGAAGTAAATATACAACTAAACATTCTGTGAATATTTCAAGCGTCTACCTGTTGCCGTTATAAATATCGAGCAAAAAACGGCAAAAATATCACGTTTGTTGTATGGGAGCCCCCCTTTAATATTTACTTTATACTGTTTTTAGTATTTGTTGTTATAGCGGCAACAGAAATACATCATCTGTGAAAATTTCAACTGTCTAGCTATCACGGTTCATGAGATACAGCCTGGAGACAGACGGACAGACAGACAGACAGACAGACAGACAGACAGACAGACAGACAGACAGACGGATCGCGAAGTCTTAGTAATAGGGTCCCGTTTTTACCCTTTGGGTACGGAACCCTAAAAAGGATCTCTTAAAAGCTTCCAACTTTCTTCTAAGGTTGGAAATATAATAAAATCAATAGTAAATAATAAAAAAAACATGTTTATTATGTTAAATCTGCTTTATTTTTATAATTCAAGAACGCAACAATAAACTTAATAGACTTCCTTATCCTTACATACATAATAAAAACAAAGTTGCTTCCCGCTGTCTGTCTGTCCCTATGTATGCTTAGATCTTTAAAACTACGCAACGGATTTTGATGCAGTTTTTTTAATAGATAGAGGTAATTCAAGAGGAAGGTTCTACACAAGATAGGTAAAATTATTTAAATAAATTGTTACAGAGTGCTTTTTACAGTCCCTTCAACCGATTTCGAGTACTATTCCGTAAACTTGAGGTCGACATAAACCTGTTACCAATCCAACTATTTACTACAGCTGCCATACACACATGATTTGTCACATCACCAATACAATAGAAGTCAAAATTGTTTGACCAGACTGCAAAAAGGGATTATTTAAAATCTAATTAATTTTATTTCAAATGGAGTAGCAATTTTTTTTTCTATTGCGATATCTTAAATAGGTACAATTTCTATAGTTGTGAGATCGTTAGCAAAAAAATATTGTAAAGAGACTCTGGGCCTCTATACTGTCATTTGATGTCAGCGATGGCGATAATCAAAATGCCAACATGTAAGGGATTGATCACGTGACATTTCGATAGTGCTTGACAATCCCAAACATTTCATCAATCCCTATTGCGACGATTTCTTTGATAAAATTATACTTGTCTAGAGCCTGTGGTAGTTACCACTTTAACTAAAAATACGAAATCAGAAAGAACAGGAATAAATTATAGCTGTCATATTAGTATTCTTTCATTCGTTTGAAAATCATTTTTGAGTCCCCGTTTAACTTGTTCTGGTGGTTTAAAATAATCTTTAAATTGACAACCCTATTTTTATTCTAAATTTATATTGCCCAGATAAAACAAATAATGGCATTGTTTTAAACCACTACGAGCAAGGCCAGGTGAGTATTAGTATAATTTACGCCACTAAAAGGTAGCTGCCGTAACGACATTGCATAAGTTTTCATACTGCGTATACTCAAAATATACCATACTTAAAATGAGTAAACTTGAATTCAAATCTCATGCTTCCTAAATTCAATGCATAACTTGCGATGCTGGGTTTACAGTCTGGCGTCAATCTAACGTGACTTGAATGATAACTTAATATAAAAGTTAATAATAGTTAGATGTTTCATCATTTATATTTTCGACAGGGGAATGGTTATGAAAATTCTTGTTTTTGATGATTGTGTCATCGTCAAGGGTAAAGAGGATGGCCCTACATCCTTGATTGACATGGGTGGAACATTGCCATCTTGTTTTACCGTTCCTTGAGTAATGCCTACTGAATCGGTAACCTGCCAAAACCAGGATTCGTCCGCCTCGGGAAGACATCGTGAACATTGGGCCTGAAAACAACCCGACTTGAGTTAATTCTAATCTCCTTTCTTCAATTTTAAAGAAAAAAAAATTTTTATTTTTTTTTATAGCTCGATATAAACTCGTAAAATAAATAACAAAAAAAAACCTGACGTAAATTACGCTGGGTTTCATTCGTCTGGACTAAACCTGAGCATTATGATATTATAAGTAAACATGCTAAGATTTTCAGACCTTTTTATTGTTAGTTATAACTATTATAATAATCGTGCACATTTTTGATAGGAATGCATTTATTTGTCAGAATATTGTACAAAGCTGTTATGTGAATTATGTATTACGATCATAGAAATGCATATGGTTATGTAAATTATTATTTTTGACGATCGTGTCATTATCAAGGGAGAAGAGGGTAGCCCTGCATCCTCTATTCACGTAAGCACACTGCCATCTCGTTTTGTTGTTTGGTGAGTAATGCTGAAGGAACGGATGACCGGACAAACGCAGTATTTGCCCATCTCAGGATGTCATCGTGAACACTGGTCCTGAAAACGGCACAAAATGAGTAAATTATTTTCAAGTCTCTTACATTTTTTTATTCAATTTCATTGAAGCAAATTACGCCAGTTTTCGACTATAAAACAAAAAACAAACTGTACTGAGACCAATTTGAAATTTAAGATCTGTTTATTTGTTAATCGTTGTTACGTAAGTATTTCATATATTCGACTGGGAAATGGTTATGCGAATTCTTGCTGCTGATGATTGTGCCGTCATCATTGGTGAAGAGGATGGCTCTACATCCCTTGTTCATGTGTGTGGAGCACTGCCACCTCGTTCTGCCATGTTTTATATAATGCTGACTGAATCGATGACCTGACAAACGAAGTATTCGTCCTCCTCGGGCGGAAATCGAGAATATCGGCCCTGAAAACGACAGAAAATTAGCCAAGTCAAATTCAATGGACATTCATTTCTTGGCTCAGTTTCGTTTAGCAAGTCTGGCTTAAACCCAACGTGTGTGTTTTAAGTTAGTAATTACGCAACAGAAAAAGTACCGTACACATGAAAAAAAATATTATTATGTAATCATAACGTTCATTTCATCCTAAAGCCAAATAGTAGTAGTAATTATGATAAGGGAACTTTTCATTACTGTAATTAAAACACGATAAATTGACACATAAATATTTTAATAAAAACATGACATTACATCGAAGTTACAATGGTGAGAACTTTAAATGTATCCAAAATTGTCCATCCAATCTTCAACAGGTGAATGATTATGCACATTCCTGTTTGTGACGATTGTATCATCTCCGTCAGATGTAAAGACCATGGCTTTGCATCCTTTAGGCTTGTGGTTAGAGCATTGCCATCATGTTTTCCCGCTTTTTGAGTATTGTTTTCGGAGTCTGTGACCCGATAAACGAAGAATCCGTCCTCCTCGAGCGGATACTGTGAAAACTGGTCCTGAAAAAGATGCAAAGTGTGTAAACTGTATTCAAGGGACGGTATTTTTTTGGGTTGTCTAGCCTGAACCACACGTGATATCCAAAATGTAACGAGCTGTGCTTTTGGCTTCGCCATAGTCTTGTAATAAACACTAGAGGGTACAAGCTTCTAATAGGTATGCGAGTGCTCATACGTACGTACGTAGTGGTTTTACGTATAACATCAAAGTTAACGTCCATACGTTAACTTTGATGTTATACGTAAAAATTGCTAAAATCCTAATACACCCTACGAATCCTGCCCCACTAATTTAATAAACATGATAGCCTGTATGTATGGATACTTAGCCCAGGTTACGAAAATTCTTCATTACAGTGGTTTCATTATCACCAATGGTGAAGAAGATGGCTTTGTTTATGCGAGTACTTCTCTCTTCTTCATCTTAATTTGATTTGAGTAATCCAAGCTTAATCTGTGACCCGACAAACTGGATCGTAACATAAGTAAACAACACGATTTTTTAAAATCAATTTTAGTGACGCAAATTACGCTGGGTTTTGCTCATCTCTGCTTAGCTCAATATAATTTACTATGTCTATGATGTAAGAGCACGCGCTCTTTTATGATTATTGTGATGGTGTTAATTTTAACCACACGATGCAATAGGAAAGAAGAACTACCGTTTCGATTAGGTACTTTTAAAAATAGGGTTTATACCAATGAAATATCAATACTATAAGTTTGGACAATAATTTAAATTAATAGGGTTTATTTTTTTCCTTTTGAGATATAGAACAGTACAAAGGACTTAAGAAACATAAAATTAACACAATTTTTTTATAGTTAAAAATCACAATATATTTACGCATTTAGAAGTTTTGTTTACTCATTTAGAATGTTATTTGACAGGCGGATGGTTATGAACATTCTTGTTTATGACGATCGCATCACTATCGCTAGCGGTGACGACAAAGGCTTTGCAACTCCAAGTAGTGCGGGAAGAGCACCGCCATCTTGTTAATCCGTGCCTGGAGTAAAGCATTCCAAGTCTGTAACCTGACAACTGAAGAATCCGTCCTCCTCGGGAGGACATCGTGAAAACTGGTCCTGAAAAAAAAGCTAAATGTGTTAACTATTATTTAACAATTTTTATTCTTGACCCAATTCGTTACGCTTAACGCTTAATGACCCCACAAACCCAACACCCACTCAACCAACCAACATCTCTGTCTTATTTTACCATTATTTAAGTTATTCGTCGTGGTAGTTACTAAGATCTCGCCTCTCGTGCTTTGAGGTCGTGGGTTCAAATCCGGGCAAGTACCAATGTGACTTTTTCATTTCGAGAAAGTGGTCAAACGCGAGCCTATTGAAAAATAAAAATAAGTCCATCTTGGACATCGGTGACAACGGTGAAGAAAAACATCGTGAGGAAGTTTGAAATCGCCAACCCGTATCAAGCAGGCGTGGTGATTAATGCTCGGGTCTTCTCTATATGAGAAATGGCCCTGGCCTTGCAGTGGGACAAAAACATGCTGGTATTTTTGTAACTGATATTTTAGTTATTTGAGTAGCATTCCAAGTCTGTCCAAAAAATTGAAGTTAAATGAACAAAATCCACGTTTTTGGCTCTATTTCTGTAACGCACATATTGCTTAATTTTGCTCTAGTCTCAGCGCCTGAGCATTATTGTATGCTTTGGTTAATGAATGTGCTTACGTCCAACCAAGGACGCGGCTTGAGGTAATTTTTCCTACAAAAACAGGCTAAAGGATATAATGAGGTATTAAGGTACTTACAGGATACTTGGAACACTGCCTGGAGTCGGGTGATCACCACACTTGTCCACTTAATCCTATTTCACGATAGTTTTTCTTCGCGCACGCGAATTTAAGCCGGCCGGCTTTGCAATCGAGTTTTTAACTGAATAGTTTTGTTGCCCGCCGTAAGATGGCGGGGTGGATAGATTGTCTTTGCTGCACTCAGAGGTGTATGAGTGCGTTTTGGCGGCGAATTTGAATTTTATAGATAAAGGAAAGGATGGGACTAGGAAATTCATCCCAAAGCCTGTTCAGTTAATGTTAACGTTAGATCACGGGATCCTTTTAAGTACGCAGTTCAACGCAGAAACTGACATACCTATACATTATGCTGGAAGTAAAATCCTTAATTTAATCATTAGTAATTTATTTATGTTAGTGTTACTTTACTTAGTAATTTACTAAGTAAAACTCATTGCAATCACTTATTATCAACGAAATTACAAAACTGTTAGAGACCCTTCTGATGGCGCAAAGCAATTTAAATTGCGTCGGCAGGCGGTATCACGCGTATATTTTCTAAGAAGATTTCAATTGCATCGCATTGCGTCCATGTAAAATTTATTTATTTTATTTATTTAGGTAACCAACAGCGATACTTAAAAATATTTTACAAAATATGCGTGTTACAATTTGTATGGCCAAAATAACTTGCAGTATCGTTAAGTAAAAACCCCTTATCGGTGTGATATAAATTGAATCGCATCGAGCCATCAGGAAGGTCGCTTAGTTTGCACAAAACTTATTCAAATGTTTGTTTGTTAAAATAAATAAAAAAACCGGCCAAGTGCGAGTCGGACTCGCACACGAAGGGTTCCGTACCATTATCGCAAAACACTGCATAAAAATCACGTTTGTTGTATGGGAGCCCCGCTTAATTTATTTTATTTTAATTTATTAATTATTATTTTTTGAAGTTAATATACAACTGAACATTCTGTGAATATTTCAAGCGTCTACCTGTTGCTGTTATTAATATCGAGCAAAAAACGGCAAAAATATCACGTTTGTTGTATGGGAGCCCCCCTTTAATATTTACTTTATACTGTTTTTAGTATTTGTTGTTATAGCGGCAACAGAAATACATCATCTGTGAAAATTTCAACTGTCTAGCTATCACGGTTCATGAGATACAGCCTGGAGACAGACGGACAGACAGACAGACAGACAGACAGACAGACAGACGGATCGTGAAGTCTTAGTAATAGGGTCCCGTTTTTACCCTTTGGGTACGGAACCCTAAAAATATAATAATGAAAAGTTTAAATCTTCCCGACATTCGACAGGTGAATGGTTATGGACATTCTTGTTAATGATAATCGTATCATCATCGCTAATAGTGAAGACGGTGGCTTTGCATCCCTTAGGAGTGTGGGTTGAACAACGCCATCTTGTTTTGCCGTTCTTTGAGTAATGTTCTCCAAGTCTGTGACCCGACAATTGAAGAATCCGTCTTCCTCGGGAGGACATCGTAAAAACTGGTCCTGAAAAAGTAAAAAAAAAGTGTTAAATATAATTCTGTGTGATACAAATGTGTGACAGAGTAAATTTTATAAAGAAAAACATCACACCTTAATCATTTGAAGGCCACTTTGAATTATACTATCTCAAATCACCAGTAATGTTGTATGTCGCCAATTTTAATAAGCAAATAATAAAAACTTTTTTTAAGTACATTTATTTATTTAACAAAGAAAGTATACGAACTCAAAGTCAAATCTTATATATGAAATAGGCCACTAAATGGCACTTTTGAATTTCAAAATAAAAGATACAAAGAATAATAAAATTGATTCTACCATTCGGAAAGTAATGTACAAACACACGACATCACATCACACATCATCAGCCTATTAATGTTTCCACTGATGGGACACAGGCCTCCTCTCTGTAAGAGGGGATGGGCCGTAATCCACCACGCGGGCCCAGTGCGTGTTGGTGGATGTCACATGTCTTCGATTTTTTTGGTTCTAGGACATGCCGGTTTCCTCGCCACGATGTTTTCCTTCACCGACCTGTTATCAAAACACGACATAACATGTCATATTTGTAAACGCACCCACGATACAAGAGTCAATCCTAGTGTGGGGTACAGAATATTAAAATAAAGAATAAGAAAGAAATAAGAAGAAACCATTTCAACCATTAAGACGTGTGAAGGTAACGAACAGAACTAGGCCGTACTGTAACGTGTCAAGGCCATCACAACAGCAACAATCAAAAAGTAACAGAGCAGAATAGTAAATAAAAGTACAAACAAGAATTGCGCCGGGCTTATCCATACCGGAAGGTTTACCAACTCAGCATTTGCTGAGCGTCAGATACCCAGCGCTGATTTGAGTGCTCTTCGTCCTGCATATCTCTATCTCTCTCACAGAGGAAACATGATAGCTTTTTACAAGCTAGAGTAAGGACTAGATCTGCTCGTCTTTCCTATTTTTGAACAGGAAGGCCTAGGTGAGGAGGAGGTGAGTGTTTATGGTCAACTGCTTCCTTAACCATGATATCTTCTTTGTTTGTAAATAAGGCGGCCTGGCATTTTGTGCTTCTTTTAGAACACTGCCACCTCGTGTGCCCCCCTTCCTGTGGCTTATATCTTATAGCCTTGGCACGTGAGGAAACAACGACATTGGAAATTGACGATGCAGCATGGAAGGAAGGAAATAGGGTAGATATTAATATGCTAATTTTAATCTCATAAATTATTAAACTCCGTTATTAAACGACGCTTCTTGTTCTTCTTACCGTGTTGATGGTAAAAATAGTTTTAAATATGATTGGCCCAGTATTCAGCTACGGCAACACCATTCATTGGCGAAGCCATAGGTCCACAAATATAATTTCGACGCTGTTTAGCAAGAGAAGATGCTAGGAAGTATTACTACAGTAAAAGCAATTTGATAAAATCTAAAACAATATTTATTAAGAAATCATAAATATAATTTATTACTTTTATTTTCTAAAAACAAAAGTTATTATTAAAAATAATATGTAACTTGGTTTAAAAAATAAATAGTTCAAAAATGTCTATCCTTTCACATTACAAAGTTATATGATAAATAATTATTAACTACGATTTCTTCTCGCCCATTAGAAAATTTAGCCTAACTACTGAAGTACTATTTTTCATGTTTATAATACAAGCAGTGTTTTAATGCTAAATGTTTCCGTAATCCCGTAGTAGAACCGTTGGGACACTTTAATATTTTGCTACAAATGTTACATTTTGCGCGGCTTTGGTCTCTGTTTAAGAGAAAATGTTTCCAGAGTGAAAGACGTTTATTATCACTTGGATTCGCGTCTGAAAACTCTTCGTCATCTGTAAAGAAATATACCAGTCAAATAACATTCAATAATTATTTTAAAAATCGATACTAAGAACTAATGGAAATAACGCTATTTAGTGTAAAGGACCTTTGGAGTGACGCAATTTAAATTGAGTCAATAGGCGTTATTACACAAGATTTTTCTAAGAAAAATAGAGCAAATCGGCCGAATTGCGTTGAAGTGCATCCATATGAATGTAATTTGCAATGTCGCGTTATAAAAATCACTGATCGGTGTGATATACTTCAAATGAATCGGGTCGAGCCATCAGGAAGGTAGCTAGTATACCACTATCATGGATCAGAGGCAGCAAAAAATATAAATTTAAACATTATAGGTACCGTTGAGCTTTTCTTCGTTTTTCAATATGACAAATTGAAATTTATTATTTGACTCTGCTTTATTTAAATGCATCCGCACATGTTTCAGCAATGGTGAAGTGCAGCCACCAATGCATTTTATCACTTTGTGACATGTTTTACATTTTGCTGTTCGCTTGTCTTTACTTTTGAGAAAATATTTCCAAACAGGAGAAGGCTTGGTATTCGGGTGATTAAGTTTCGGGTCGGTAAACTCCGCGTCATCTGCAAATAAAAGGCGTAATCAGTATTTGACAATAACTACCCTCGTTTAAAAAATTTAAATTGAGTCGTTAAGCGATATCGTACAAGAATTTTCGAAAAAAATTAGTGGTCTTATCGGTCGAATTGCGTTGTAGTACATATATGTGAATGTACTTGCAAGTTTGCGTTATAAAAATCGCTTATCGGTGTCATATTCTTAAATTGAATCGCGTTGAGCCATCAGGAAGACAGCTAATAGCAATATCATGGATCAAAGGCAGTAAAAATGATATATTTATATATAAAAAATACCTTCTACGTCAAGCTTTTCATTGTTTTTCAACATGACAGAATGAAATGTATTATTTGACTCTGGTTTATTTGAATGCATCCGTACATGTTTGTGCAATCCTGAAGTGGAGCCGCCACCGCATTTTATCACTTTGTGACATGTGCTACATTTTGCCCGTTGCTTGTCTTTACTTTTGAGAAAATATTTCCAAACTGGAGAAGGTTCAGAATTCAGGTGATTAAGTTTCTGGTCTGTAAACTTCGCAACATCTGAAAAGAAAAGGCGTCATCAGTAAGCAAGTCAGTAAGTAAAAAAAAAACTCTAATCTGCTTAGCAAATTAGTAACAGATTCTAAATTCAAGTTTTCTATGGAATATTTGAATTAAAAATTCTATTTCGATATATATGATTGCTAATCAATCACTAAACAGCATCGAGATTTTTATAAAAAAGGGTTTAATCCTTAAGTCTTCTCAAGTTCTGCGAACCACCAGTCGGCATAGCGCTCTGTTTCTCCACTGGTGTATCACCATACCAGCTATACCAGTACCAGTATCTCTAGACAACTACGAGTATTTATTAGTTATTTTGGTATAAGAATTCGAATTAAAAGAAACACAATATTAAATTAATGTTTTATTTATAAGTATTAAACATGCTGTCGTTTTTACGACATAGGTATACTTCATTTGATTTTCAATACCTAGATATTTTCAATCATTTTGTATTTAAATTAATTATCCTTATTAAATAAATTAACAGAAGAAATACATATTGTAGTGTTATACCATTACAACTTAAGAAAAAAACTATACTTATGCAGAATTTGTTCGATATCAGAGCGCAGCGAGGGATTCATAGCACAACACTCGAGTGTAACTACTACTAACTGAGCGTACTTTTTATCATCCTCTATGAGAAAATAATTAAGTGCAACTTAAGAACAAGAACGTCACGTTTATTTTACTCAATCATGCGAGAACGGCTGAACGGATCTGGATGAATTTCAGCACATAGATAGAAAGATTATAGTTTGGAATAGCACATTATGCTACTTTCATCCAGGTATAATATTCCCTTAGGATAAGAAAACACTTTTCACGCGAGTGAAGCCGCTGGCAGAAGCTAGTTCATTATAAAATCAAAAGCGCGTCTCTGCGCTCTCAGCTGCGTAACTGATGACAATCATTTCGTTCTAAATACGGATGACTCTTTAAAGTATATTCAGCCAGTTATAATAAATAAAAGGCACGCAACCAATATAACCTCTTTACAATACTAAGCTCTGTGTTTCTAAAATACATAACATATTTTGATCCTGTATTACATTTTTATTTGGTCATAATTTGCCAAAGGATATCGTGTTACCAATTTGCTAGGTTGTGAAGGTTAGATAGGCGGTCGCTCCTGCATCTGCACCCATCCAGCTGCATCTTGTTAGAATGGAAGCTGGTCAGTTGGGCAACGGCTAGGTAGATTGATTGAAGTGAAGTCACGTACTTGGTCGTACTTGCACTGCAAATAAAGTACAACAGAACAAGCAGATTTTTTAACTTGCTTAAAAAACAAGGTTATAATCTTAAAAAAAGAGTTCTTTATTCAAAAATATTTTAATAATCTAAATATAATTTTTTAATATTCGTTTTCAAAATATACAAAAATGGATGGATTTATATGTTTTAAAACGGCGCCGGCAGAGACATAGGTCACTCGCAACAAATTGTTTCAGTGGCTGGTTGTAAACAGGTACTTTTTTAATATTAAAAATAATGGTTTAACATTTTGTGTGTTATCTATTTACTAGCTTCTGCCTGTAGCTTCGCCCGCATGCAAAATGTTTTATTATCACAAAGGAACATAAATCGACATAAAAATTATCATATATTCTGGCCAATCAATATGCCACGTTTGCCGTGAAGCCATGGAATGGTAGCAAACAAGCTCACATTTATTTATACATCATGTCTTAAAAATAAAACTTATTACCACCTGATGTTATCGAATTATTTGCTTAGATAACTTACAAAACTAACATAGTAATATACAGTAACAAATCAGCATAGTTTCTTTAAAAATCTTTTAAGAATCTCTTCACCCAACGACTAACAGTAATAATGAAATTAAGACCCAGTTTTCTAATCCGTAGTTAATTCAACCAATAGTTAACAATCTATGAATAAACACGTTATACTGGAATTTTAAACCATTGGTTAGTATATTTAACCATTGGTTGAGTTAACTACGGATCAAAAAACCCGGGTCTAACTTAACAATAAATAACGTATTTCTCTTATTAATATTACACCCTTAAGCTTAGCAATTGATTTGTTGAACATCACAATAACAGTAAGCCATAGTGCGAGTTTTTACTCGTGCTCGATCGTGTTAACGTCAATTTAGTTTCGGATAAGCGCCATCTGCCCCCGTACCCTGACATGACAAAACTATCATAGTTCGACTGTAAAAAAGGAACAGATGTATACAAGTCACACACATCTGTCCCTTATACGCACTCTCAAAATAACCATGCTCTAAGAGCTTATGGTCACCCTCCTGGTGAGATTAATTGAAAATTACGTTAACTCGATCGAGCACGAGTAAAAACACTGAATAAGCCCACTGTTCATTTGTCAATCTTTAGAGAATAGCTTATAAATAATCCGGTTTCACTGGAACAAATAAACTTGAAATATGAATTTAACCCATTTCTTTGCAATATGAGACCACAATGGTCTTATTTTACAACCTAATATGTACGTATGCTATTGCCATTTTGAAAAAAGAAAAACATATATTCAGAGCCAATTTCAGAATTAAGTATTTGAGGTTAAGAACGTTTCAAAACCTACTTTAGAGCCAAATTTTGCCAGGTTATCATACTAAAGTATAGTTTGACAAATACTCAACTCGTTCATAACCTCAAATACTCAAATCAAAAATCGGCTCTGTAACTAAAAACTGTAATTTACCCACACCTCTACAACTCTAGAAGCACTATGCAACAATCTCTTACATTTATTAAAATAACAAAACATGTGGATAGATTTGAAACAAACTGAATTATTTTTTTCAAATTTACCCTCATTATTTTAAAGAAGACCAAATAGTTTCCTAACACTTGAATCACTCCCTACAGTCGTGATTCATCTATGGCCCTCGCTTTAAATCCATCCTTTATTTACTAGCTGCATAATATACTCCTACTATTTTAACACTATTTATACATAATATAGATATAAATACTGTGATGGTGTAACGGGATTTTTTCTTGGGAACAATAAAGCACCATATACTGAGAACGATGTTTATTAAATTTAACCCTTGAACACGTTACAAAAGTAAATAAATTTAAAAAGGGTCGCTGGTTGCAGTTGGCTGGTCAACTTTTCTTCGTATCAAAATATTTCCCAACTAATTTATAGTGGAGGGTGGAAGAACAAAAAATAAAAATAATAATAAAACGGAAGGGTCAGAAAGCCCGTCTCCTGAACCGTCGCGTAGCCAGCCAACTCCACACTGCGACAGCCTGCCTCGAGCAGATAGCCTCAGCCAGGCAATCAGCCCCAACCAGACACCTCCTGAAGTTACAGAATAAAAACTTCTTAGCACAAAAACTCAAATCAAACACAAAGGGTTTTGAGTATATAGAACAGACAGGTCGCTAAAACACTGAAAGTAACATCCAATACACCGGGCTTTACATAGGCGAACACAATGGGGGAGCCGTCCGGCACTCTTCATGATTAAACACACAGAATGTAGGGTTATACAGAGCAGACAACTCGCTACACATGGAAGGTATTATCTTACACACCGGCTGTACATAGGTGAACACAATGGATGAGCTGTCCCGCACTCTTCATGATTAAACACACAGATTTTATGGTTATACAGATCAGACAAATCGTTGGAATGCGGAAAATATTATCTTAAATACCGGGCTTTACATAGGCTAACATAATGGATGGCCCTTCTGAGTATATGGAAATCATGCCTAAGGTGTATGTAAATATGTATAATTGTATGGAGCTTGTCCACAAACACCCACAAAGGATAGGCCAGCCCAAATAATATAAATGTATCGGCCGCCCTAAGAAACCGAATACCAACTGACAGGGCCTTTAGGAAGTCAAACACGTACCTTTCGGAGGAAGAAAACCCGTAGGGTAGATAGGTCGGCCCAATTTCGACCCCACGCCACGTTGTTCTGAAAGAAACCAGCAAGTCAGCACACAGAACTCACAACGAAATACGATGGGGTCAATCCCCTGAGCAAGGCGACTTACCGTGAGGGATTATGAGCCCAGCTTGGGAACACAATCACGCCGGGTATCACACCACGACGGTTACATGCAGCTTCCAGGCCGCGTATCCACAATCACGCACGCGGTCACCGGCGATTTTTGGCTTCACGTATTCCGTTCAATCACGACAGGCACATACAGGAAACGCTCCGCCGCACAGAGGCCGACGCCCACGCGATAATTCCAGCCCACTCGCAATCTCCAGGCTCTGCTCAAGCCGGTCAGCCCAAGAAAAGAACGCCTGCCACGCAGTTCGCCCTTGTCGCCAAGAAAAACTCTCGCCGGGTGCGCTCTCATACCATAATTCTCGAACCGAAAACCTAAAACACCGAATCCCATAAACTGTTTCCCAAAATTTCCGTTTTCGAAGAATTTACGCGGAACAATTTTCCTTCAAGGAAATACACTATCCCAGACCTACGCCTCACCCTACAACTTTCCAAAACCCGACTTCAAATCAGATTACAATAAAACACTATCAATCCCTGACAGCCCGGATGAGAATTTTGAACGCATCCCGCTGCCGCGTTTCGTTCAGGAAATCCGATCGTTCTCGAATCTTCTGAGCTCAAAGGCTACCATCATTCACATAAGCAATTCCTTGAGGCACGCCAACGGAAGCGGGACAACGTCCTCGCAATCCCAAAACCAAACTCGAATCCTACCCGTGTGCTAGTCCAAAGAAATAATTAAGCCAATCTTTGCGGAGACGGGCACGTTTCCGAACGAAAACGCCGTACGTCCAAATGACAGCTGCAGTCCGTCAAAACAAACAAAAAATACAGCTTCGGTGCACGGATATCAAGTGATTCTAAGTTATTTTGGTGAAATGAGAGTGTTTATAGGGAACTCACCGTCCCAGGGTGCGGTTCCAAAGTGGTTCCACCACCCAGCGGCAGTTTTACAGCGAGGGAGTGGTATAAAACCGTACGGGGACACGGCGGAAGGAGGTAATTAATTTTCTTTTGACAAAATTTTTATCTACCA
The DNA here is from genome assembly GCA_945859665.1 of Anorthoa munda. Lineage (NCBI taxonomy): Eukaryota > Metazoa > Arthropoda > Insecta > Lepidoptera > Noctuidae > Anorthoa > Anorthoa munda. The sequence continues at coordinate 8,340,846 of OX243901.1, forward strand.
CAAAAAAAGTGTTACAATGGGTAAATATTAAATAGGGAATAAACATATTTTGTTATTATAATGTTTAATATTGTGCCAAACACAAAAACCTATGTAAATATTGAAGGCCTTCAATTAAATTATAGTTATTGTAGTAATATAGAAAATTTTAATATATTTTAAACATCTTGCTAATAAAATTTTATGTTACTTAAATATAAACAGTTTTTATTGTCCTTATAATAGGTTCTTTATAACATGGCATTAACGGTTATTGACCACTGTTATCGACGTTCTTCATAACAAACAATTCACAATACAAATTCTTATAGCCATTTTATGATTCTGATTGTTTAAAATCGTTTTCCAAGCGTCTCGTGTTTCCTAACATCAATGTCACATATTTCGTGTAATAACAGCAAATGACTACGCAATGATGAAGTAGACCCTCCAAACCATGATAACACTTTTTTACATAATTTACATGTAGCGTGAGACTTGTCTGTCCTATCAAAATAATTCCAGACAACAGACGCATTTTTCCGGGGACCAAAAGTTTAAGGTTTATAGTTATTTGACACCTCACTCTCCTGTCCTCTCCATCTGGGTTCTGTAAATAAAAGAAATCATCATAGTTTTGTAAACAGCTGGACATATGCAGACGTCTCCACTGCGATCTTTCCTGTGCTTCTTCCCATCCAGAAGGCGGGTTATTGAATATTGCTCACAGAACGAGTAGTTGGACAGAAAAATTAAAAGATGCCGGAGAATATTAAATCAAATCAAATCAAATCATTTATTTGCGAAATATGGGTAGTTTTCAGGGTGACATTTTTATATAAGTTCTTTAGACCATATCCTACCATGACAGGTGTGCAAAATATTATAATAAAATTAATAAAAATTACAATATCAATTAACAATTTCATCATCAATCTATACATTATATAATCATATTATTGAAACAATTAATCAACTTAATTATTACATTATTTTCTCATTAAAGTTCAGGAGTGGGGGCTTGTGACATCACTCAATATAAAGTGTACTAACGGCGTGACTTCAGAACATATTTCAACGCATTATATCGTCGTTACTTTATGTTTACGTCTCAAAAGAAAAATACGTGTCCAATATTTTTTATTTATCTACCTGTAGGACAAGAAACTAATTTTCAGTTAACATCCCTATTCTAGGGAATTCAGATAATCGGAATATTTTTGAATATGGTTATGTGTCGGCAAAATACTGGATACTTTATTGTTAACAGTCTGAACAACAATGGATCAACCTTATTTATGTTTCGCGCACCGCCATCTTATCTTTATTTCGCCTGTGTTGAGTTCGTATCTCGTATGTATGAGTAGTCAGCAAAAATCATACTTTGACTCCCCAGTCTGAGCAAACTGGGTCTGAGTCTAAATATGTATAATAATTTTACAAATCTTGGTGCAATTTTAACAACATCGATCATTAAAATCTTTTTTATAAAATGAAATGCAACAACAATATTTTTTATAAAATTACAGTTTCGTGAAAATTTTACAAAATTAAAGTACTGTATTTTTTTTTAAGTTTTAGTTAGAAAATAAACTTTTATAAAATTATATAAATCTATTTTGGCTGCTAGTAAGAAAAAAAGTCCGCAAGGTCAAATTATTTACCTCAGTGTAATCAAAAAGAAGTCTTCTAAGTAAAGATCATGCAGCTTTGTTTTTGGGATGAGAACGTACCTACATAATTATGCCTCTGTATAAGAATAATAATCACTCTTTCACTACTTCTCTAATAATAGAATTTGCCCAGTTTCTCTCGTAACAGACAAACTCTAAACTGTAAGTTCAGGGTCATGATTATGTTCCGTCATCTCACTCCATATTTCCGCATTCATGGTAAAAACGACACTCTTACATCCTCTATAGTGTCTCATACAACGCCATCTCGTTCTTATGACGTCATTTATAAGAATCCTCTGATAGTGTGAGCTATAGCGGTAACCAGCATAAGTCATTAACCGTTTACCATATTTGTTTAAGTAAAATTCGGGTTTTTCTGTAAAAAGAAAAAGGTGATAAAACACAAAAACTGGACTTTCAAAGGACAGTGTTTCTTTTATCATTATAATTATAAAAAGCTTGCTTTGTATCTTAAAAGATAGCCCTTACGACTCGGTGATAGTGTAAATTTTTACCAGTGAAAGAGTTCCTGTTATCGGATCAGTAGTTCTTGAATACCCTTGTACATTTTAACAAATAAGAAAAAAGAAAAACAATGAAATCAAAGGACTGAAAAATATCTCTTGTCAAATCAACTGTCTAGCTCAAATTTTCTACCATTTTCTTATAATAATTTAGCTTACTCTTACTTTATATATTTTTTTCTGTCGACGAGACTTTTTCTAGCATTTTATTCCATAAATATCTTTTGTTTTTTCTTCTTGATTTTGGATGTAACGTTCAGGATCACTTTTTATTTATTTCTTATCTGAGACGTTCGGCTATTCTGTTTTTCTCCAACTTTTCATCTCTGGCTGTATTGGAGTGTTAAATAAATCTGGAACACTGTAGCGTTACGTATAGTTCAAATGAACTATACGTAAGCCACGTTAATAAAATTAAAGGTAACTATAAATTAAAACTAAGAAAAGGATATAAATAACAAATTAAGGTCCGGCTTGACACGACGTGGGCAGCTAGGAAGATCCGGCTTCGCACGACGTGGGGAGCTACGAAGATCCGGCTTCGCACGACGTGGGCAGGTATTTCTTAGCAGACAGTCAGGCTAGGCAGCTGGACGGACACGAAGGCGTGGATTGCCCGAGGTAGGCAGATGAGCTCGCAGATGAATCGCTTACTCGTGGATAATCAGTAGGGTAGCCAGCAGGACGAATGGGCTGGCACACAGTTAGATGGTCAAGGCTTGAACCAATTGTCAGGCTAACAGACAGTAGCACAGGTGCAAGAACAGGCACCAAGGATTGCGGTGGCCGGGGTGTGACTTAGCACGCCGATCAAAAGAGCCCTTTAAACATGAAGCGGTGTCCGACAAGGTCAATGAAATTAAGGTTCCACACTCAATATGTTAATATTTATTGCACTTCTAAGATTTTAATACATTCACATGCCGTATTTATTATTGTTTTCAAGAGTTTTAGATTCAATCGTATACTTCATAGTATTAACAGAAAAACGGACTCTAGCGTTCAGTGCAGATTCAAGACTAAAAAAGTGACACCCGTTTTTCTTCGTTCCGACATGTCTTCTAAATTTTAAATTTGAATATCAATTAAGAAATCGTGAACGAATAAAAACGGTTTACAGAGGCGCAGTCTGCCGCTGCCCTTATAATGAAATATATAATGTACAACGAGCTTAATAAGCTATAGAGAATGGTATCTTATGTCTATGGTTTAAGAAAATAAAATAATGACAATGTCATGTCAGGTAAAAATGTCAAGAGTTAAAAATAATATAATTGTTTTGGATGTTAAAACAAATCTTATGATTTTCAGGTTTATACCAATGTAAATAATACATAAAAATGGAAAACATGAGATGATACAATTTCAAAAGTAACGGTGATGAAATTTGTAAAATATATTATAAAACGTAAGTAAACTAAAACATGTGGAATGAACACCACAACACCTAAATTAATTCTTTTAAAATATTATATAGTGGAATACGGTTATTTGACACTACCGATGTATCAAACGTATAGTATACGACATTTTTATGAAAGAAAACAAAAGAAAAGAAAAAGAACGTAACATTTTAAAAGTGAATAAATCCAACTACTACATTAAGTTCTCTGGTAAAAGTTAACACACCAAATTTACTAATTTTGTTATTATCAGCCTGTACTGTCCTACTGCAGGGCAAATGCCTCACTGCATCCCTCTAATCCAAAGTGATTGCATTAGCGACATCTAGACAATGGTTTAAATCTTTAAATCATTGCCTATTCAATGTTTATGTCATATACAAAACAAAGGCTAAAAATATTTTCAAAAAACTATTTTACTAAACATGCAACAGCATCTAAAATAATTGCTAGTACCTTTATACTTAATTTAGTATTGCGAAAACAATTTACATAAAATTACAAAATTTACGGGCCTTTAATGCAGACGGGCCTTTTTCTCGACCATTGACCACATACTAGTCTTACGAGAATACTTCAGAAATACAGAGAATACAACAAAATATATTATTTGGGTTTCGTAGACTTCAACAAAGCGTTTGATTATCTGGAACACTACTACATATGGGAATCATTAGACCAAAAAGGGGTCCATCAAAAGTACATACGCATACTAAAAATCATTTATGGGAAAAGCACAGCACCAATAAAACTGAAAGGTCAGGTGAAGAGTTCCCGATAGAAATAGGCGTACGTCGAGGTGACCTTATTTTGGCCGAAGAGATTCTCAGCAGTGTTGGAGTTAGGAGCCTGGGTTGAGATAATTCAGCAAAATATCAATTATGATTATGCTCATTTCTTACATTTACTACACAGTCCTCAATAGTTGTAACACTAGCATTACATCTTAAGGTACTCTGTTTCGAGCATCGCCATGTTTTTTTGCAACCCATACCTGATCTCAAGCAAAATGTGTGTCCATTGTAGACTAATAGTTTTCCACCGCGTCGTTTCATGAACTGTAGCGAATGGTACTCTGAAATAAATTAAAAAATAAAACTGAAATTTCCGTAAAAAGAATAAGTGAATATTAGAAAGAGAAGATATAATAAAAATAATGTTACTAATACACAATGATCTTTTAAAGGTATTTTATTTATATATCTATCTCCCTAAAACTAAATTGTTAAGGCATTTTTTGTCTCGAGTCCTTGAGCAGAAGAACTTCAGGTCGAACGTCGTGGTAAAATGGTGTTCAAGTGGAACGATCAAAAAATGTTGCTGTTTTTGGACAACTTAAAAAAATAAAATAATCGAATAGTTTATTTCAAATAAACCTTACAAAATAATAGATGAATCTAATTGCACATTGGCAAGCTTCAGTGGGTCTACATGGAGAAGAATGTACAAGAAACTCCATAGACACTCTTATCCATCAATAATTTTCAATAACTAGTATTTGGTTACATCATTAGTTCGGGAAAATTACACATATGTGAGAACCATGTAAAAAGACGTGCACGTAAAAGCATCTAGAGTAGAATAAACGTCATCAAAATACAATGATTAATTAAATCAGGCCGAGGCAACGAAGTTATGACCCATCTCAAATGATGGCTCACGAACATGACGCATGGATTGGCACTACTCAGCTCAACCATCAAGAAGGGAATAAAATGATCCTACACATGTGCCACTCTTTATTTTGTATTGTGCGTTTAGTTTGTGCAGAATAAACAATTTTTCTTTCTTTCTTTTCTTTTGCTACCATCCACCAGAGAATGACACACTCACCTGAAAGGGCACACACAAGTCAACGAACGACATATAGGTACATTGAATGGTAGATTTACAGTCGGAACATAGTACTCACACATGTTCTGTGCAGTTATATAATACTAAATAAATTGAGTTTATACAATACAAATATATTCATACAGTCTTCAGCAGGTCCAATACTACAAAAATCATCTGCCCATCACTTGTTTTTGCGCCCTAGTGGCTGCGGAGCAGGACTAGCATTGAGCCAAGCATTTTTATCAGCGATGTAATTCCCCAACTTATAATGTGCCTGCCTGCATAGTGAGCGTTTTATACAAGTCTTAAATTTCGTCTCATTCAATTCTAGAATGTGAGGAGGTATTTTACAGTAACTTTGTATACACTTTAAAATTATGAATGTCTTTGGAACCACAAACTTGATGAATATAAGCAGATGACTGTTCTTTTCTACGTCATTCCAGCTAAACCGTCTATACATGGAACTTAAGAAATATTAAGCATTCACTCGAGTGAACTTTCACTAGAGTGGACCTTCTTATTCCACGTTATGAAAAGTGACTGACCAATAAAATTTTGACAGTTGTTTTTACTAGTAGAAATAGTCATTCAGAACTTTGTATATGAAGCCACTGCCATTTTGAAACAAGATTAAAAGGTTAACTATTCAAAGCTTCTTAGAAATATAAAGTCCACAGAAATAGAAAAAAAAAACTAAAGATGAAAATTCAGAGAAAATATTATAGTAAAATGAAAGCAAAGAAGGAATATGATAAAAAAGTACATAAAAATAATGTGACAATACAAACATTTTTGGAAACATTTTATTAACCCCCGAAGGAAAAAGAGGGGTGTTATAAGTTTTACGTGTGTACACAGGTACACACGTAAAACTCTCTCTCTCTCTCTCTCTTTGTGTATTTGTTTATTTGCGTATCTGTCTGTGGCATCATAGCTCCTAAACGGATGAACCGATTTTGATTTAGTTTTTTTGTTTGTAAGGTGACTTTATCGAAAGTGTTCTTAGCTATGTTTGATGAAAATCGGTTCGGTCTGCAGTTCTAAAGTTATGGGGCGTTTTACTGTTTGAAACGGGGTGTTTTTGCAAGATATCGTGTCATAATTATGTGTTCAATAGATTGTCGATCGAAGCGTGTCTACTATATGAAACATAATGTAGCATGAAATAATAATGTGTGTTACCGACCTCCGACCTTGGATATACCAGCTTGACCTAATTCTACATTACGTATAGTTCATCTTTTATTTTGAATGTTAATCTCCTAATATATTCATAATTAAGTATTCCGAATGATTAAAACTTCTTAGGACAACATCCGCTTGTCATCTTTCGGTGTATCAAATAAATAATAAAGTTAATTATTACGCATGATTCTTTGATAAATATTACTGGTAATAATTGTTATTTAATATTAGTTATTTTATTATGTAATTCAATTTGATTATTACATTAATAGAAGTTTATTGGAATAATATAAAAAGCGGATGTGTTAGGCAGTTGTGAGTTGTTGGCGGCGACCGCCATTGTTGATACTTCGAATTGTAAGATGAACGCTAGTCAGATTGTTTTTTTGGAAATAACTGAGAATAAACACTTTGTAAATTATACGACTGCCGTTTTTGTTCTGTGACCAGCCTATCCTGACCACTGGTTCACATTTCAGAAGTGGGATAATAAAATCTAGCCCTTAAATTGGTGGCGATCGCGCCAAAAAAAGAAGACTCCCAAAAAAAAAAATGTAGATTTTTTTGTTTCTTCATCATCTGATCTTGATGAAACCAAAAGATACCTTCAACGCAAAAGGCACCGTGTTACCCAAACTGAAGCTCAAGTCATTCCGAAGTTCCAGGCGATCTAGCCGTATGGAAAATCAAGCAATATCAATGGTTGGCTGCACATCAACAAATCATGCAAATTCGTCTTCGAGGATCAGCTCGAGATTGTGCTCGAGAAGTGGAAGCTAGCAACTTGAAGCAAGCAACCCCAAGCGACCGACTTGAACATGGAAGAGAAGGGGGAATATTTCTCCGGATTCAAAGGAAAACAAGCTACTGCCGAAGAAATGCTACAACTGCAGACGTCAAGGGCACGAGGCAAAAGACTGCAGGGTTCCAGGCTGCGAGATGTGTCATCGTCCAGGTCAAAATACAGCAGGATGCTGGTCAGCCAGCTCTTCACAGTAGCAAACACAAAAGGTCAGTTACGTACTATTGATTTGCTCACGACACTACCAAATTGCTGCAACCAAGACTCTAAAAATTCACTAGTATGTGGTATTTAATGGGGCCTTTTTGTAAAGATTAAGAAAAGAAAAAGAAAACAATAACAATTGAGGAACCAATCTTTAATCATTAATTTTAATTACGGTAGATACATACACAATTATTTTTCTAACTTATAGAAATCCAGGCTTGCCCATTAAAAAGTTAATGAAATCCTTAATTATTACAACATAATAAATACTTAATTGCACACCAAAATTTTAAAACAGCAATTTAAAAAATATTTCTGATTTTATGGGTACAATGGTATAATCTTATCGCTAATAGCAATATCTTTCAGACAATGAGACAACCTAATAATAAGCCGAACTAACTCAAAACTTGGAAATATTGCACATATTGTTACGTGTTATAATAATAATATAATAATAAATAACTTTATTTACATAAGAAAACATACTCCAGACTCCTGTGCTAGGTGATTGACCTGTGTTACAGGAGCCAATATCTTATTACAATCTAGGTTTGCTTATACGGAATTTAATCAAGTTCTTAACTATTAAAAATCTGCCAAGAGATAAGAGACAATGGTAGGATATTTCACATCAAAACTTGGAAGGAATCATAATCTTATTGCAGATCACCCAGACAACCTCAGGACTTTATATGGACTGCACTAACTTAAAACCACTTTTATTTTCCTCTATTAATTACATTATTCTGACACTAAACACAAATGAAAAAAGATCTTCTACATATTTGGCTGATTGGGAAGCCCGTATGCCTTGAGGTACACAAGTTTATGACCTTTTGCATTCAGTTACTGTATTAGGTACAGAAGTTTAGTTTCAAATCCCAATGGAATATACCATTGTTTCCATTTCTCGTTGTTTCCAATAAGCTGATACATTGCGTTGCATTGTAATTCAGGGTTTTCTTCTGTACGAATGTGCCTTCCAGTTATTTATACATTATCTTGGACCTAAAACAATGAATTTTGCATTTTAAAAAACATTATCACATTGTATAATGGATTGAATAACGTTTTCAAAAAGAAATAAGCTTGATAGTTGATACTCACTATGTTTTGTAGGACAGTCATTTTGTCTTTCGTGTATTTTTCTAGATTAATTGATTAACAAAAAAAAACAAATAGGACAACAAAAATAATTATACTTATTACTTTCTTGTTTGAATGGCACCAGATGTGTATAATTTACACAATTCCGCCAATGTCAGGGTTACAGAGGATAAACGAAGGAGATTGATCGGTAGGTAAGAAGAAAAAAAATAATTATAGGTTATGACAACAAATATGAAAATGACATTGACATCGTTGTCGCGTTCCAGGCCCAAGTTACGGATTTATTGTTAATATGTCAAACATAAGCTAGCGAAAGGCACAGTATTATGCATGGTAAATGTGCGTGGAACAGAAACAAAAACCGTGTAACTCGGTATAACGCTTAAGATTACAGTCATTTCGCTGTTTTTGAGAATGAACGGAATGCATTCATTCTACTGGGGTAGCCAGAAGTAATAAATTTAAGCCATTTATTAATTATTTTGGCACTTGATTAATTTTTCAATGATCTTCTATCATAAACATATTAAAATAATAGTTGACAACTGCCGGCTTGGTGATTTGTGAGAAATTGTCAGCGGATTCGTGATGTTACATGGGTTTCTGAAACTGGGCATAAGATATTGCCATACCGGTCCGTATGTGCAATAAATCTGAAATCTGTACAAGAAAATCCTAAAATTAAAAACAAAAATTACTTATACAAGTCAGTATTTTATTATATCATTTCATTGTCAACATTCAAATCAAAACAAGGTTTAATTGCGCAACTAAGCAAAGAATTAATTTTGCAATTGTCATTCATTCGTATTGTTAAAACAAAACAAAGCGTAATATATTTAACTCTTTCATTAATTACTGCAATCAACGTCAACCGTGTAACATCTTTAAACCGGTAACTCCCCGTCAAAGTTAACCACGTACGTTTAGTAAAATATACCGACGAAAAACTAGTTACGGCGGAACCGTCATAAAAGTCGGAGTTATCTACGGAAAACCGCCAAAAACTCTAAAACTTTTGTATTGAAGAACAATTATTGCGCAAAACTCGCCATCTTTTTGCTCTTGCAAGATACGTTATAAGCTTGCCTATTATGTCTATGAAATGAGGCATCTAGTAGCTAGTATTGTAATATCTGTGACCACAACGGAGTTCTTCTGCTTTTGTACAAGTTGATATTGATGATAGTTGAACCACATTTTATTATGCATTTTGCGTAATTCGAGTTAGGAAGTATGTCTTATGTTATCATAAACGAAGTTGTGCGAGGATAAACTACCAAATAATAATAATAAAAAGAAGGACTTTTAAAATCGACAGATTGCTTTATACAAGTGATTAAGATCGGCGATGATTATATTGAGTGGCAGCGGAATAGACTGTAGTTATCAGATTTAGATGTAGGCGATACCTATAGGAATAAGTCAATGCAATCGTTTGCTACAGTTATTAAATAAAGACACCTGGTTGCAGAAAATAATAAAGTATTAGGATGTACGGACGTGTTAGAGAATGGAGATGTGATTACATATTCCGAAAACAACCGAGCAACCTGTTTACTGCGAACTTTATCGACTTAAACATTTCAGTAGACTCAGATTGTTGGGCCACGTCCTACAACTTTTCTCAGACGCTAATTTAAAACAGAATTAAAATATAAATCAGTTTTTATTGATTTGACATAGTATTTTAGGAAATTTAAATTCAAAAATATAATTCAAATCTAAAAAAATCTGCTAATTTATCTAGATTTGCAGAAATGTTTAGACCCCTAACACAGTTAAAAAAAGGATTGACTTGGGGTTCTAAACAAGAAGCGCTTTCAGACTCTCAAAGAATGTCTTATTAAAAGACCGGTTTATGGCATTTACGACAGAAATGCATGTACCGAGTTCGAAACTGATACTAGTAAGGCTAGGACATGCGGGATACTCCTGCAATACCAAACTGATAGTGTCTTAAAACCGATTGCGTATTTTAGTAGGGCTATTAGTATATAAAGAAGAACAATTTTATCATAGCTATGAACTAGAGACATTGGCAGTCGTAGATTCTCTGAAACAGTTCAGAATTCATCTCGTAGTTATGCCAGACACTGTACAACTTGAGCCGCGTTTGGCATTGTATTAAAGCACTCGCATAAATTAGTAGAATAATTAAAATTACAGCTGTGTAAAGTTGATCAGTAATTTAAGCTGCATGAGTTAACAGTAAATTAAGCTGCGTGAGTTAACAATAATTAAATCTGTGTGAGTTAGGAGAAATTAAAGCTGTGTGAGTTAAGAGAAATTAAAGCTGTGTGAGTTAGGAGAAATTAAAGCTGTGTGAGTTAGGAGAAATTAAAGCTGTGTGAGTTAGGAGAAATTAAAGCTGTGTGAGTTAGGATAAATTAAAGCTGTGTGAGTAAACAATAATTAAAACTGTGTGAGTTCGGCGAAAATAAAGCTGTGTGAGTTCGGCGAAAATAAAGCTGTGTGAGTTCGGCGAAAATAAAGCTGTGTGAGTTAGGTAAAATTAAAGCTGTGTGAGTTAAGAGAAATCTAAGCTGTGTGACTTAACAGTAATTAAATCTGTGTGACTTACCAGTCATTAAAGCTGTGTGACTTAACAGTCATTAAAGCTGCGTGACTTAACAGTCACTAAACCTATGTGACTTAACAATAATTAAATCTGTGTGACTTGATAGTCATTAAAGCTGTGTGACTTAACAGTCATTAAAACTGCGTGACTTAATAGTAATTAAATCTGCGACTTAACAGTAATTAAATCTGTGTGACTTAATAGTCATTAAAGCGTGTGACTTAACAATCATTAAAACTGCGTGCCTTAACAGTCATTAAAGCTGCGTTGATTAACAGTAATTAAAGCTGCGTGACTTAACAGTAATTAAATCTGTGTGTTTAGAAGTAATGAATGATGTGCGGAAAACTAAACTATATTCATACAATACGAGACTGTGATATGAAATAAAAGCCAATAGCAATTTATTTATACGGCCAAGTGCGAGTCGGACTCGCACACGAAGGGTTCCGTACCATTATCGCAAAACACTCACACATCACGTTTGTTGTATGGGAGCCCCCCTAATTTATTTTATTTTAATTTAATAATTATTATTTTTTGAAGAGAATATACAACTAAATATTCTGTGAATATTTCAAGCGTCTACCTGTTGCCGTTATTAATATCGAGCAAAAAACGGCAAAAATATCACGTTTGCTGTATGGGAGCCCCCCCCCCTTAAATATTAATTTTATACTGTTTTTAGTATTTGTTGTTATAGCGGCAACAGTCAACAATCTTTCTTTTGACGTTCCCCTTTGCCGCTTAGTGGCCTAATAGAAATAAACAATTTTGGCTTTGACCACATCTGTTAATTACATGAACAAATGTACTGCCCATACTGTTTTCTATTCCAGACGCCAAATACCAGCGACAGACCAGGCGCAAATCACAGAGAAAATAAAACTACGTTGCAAATGAAGGTGCTGATCACCGCCGTGGGTCACGGCAAGCGCAGGATGGCCGAGTGTTACCGACCTCCGACCTTGGATATACCAGCTTGACCTAATTCTACATTACGTATAGTTCATCTTTTATTTTGAATGTTAATCTCCTAATATATTCATAATTAAGTATTCCGAATGATTAAAACTTCTTAGGACAACATCCGCTTGTCATCTTTCGGTGTATCAAATAAATAATAAAGTTAATTATTACGCATGATTCTTTGATAAATATTACTGGTAATAATTGTTATTTAATATTAGTTATTTTATTATGTAATTCAATTTGATTATTACATTAATAGAAGTTTATTGGAATAATATAAAAAGCGGATGTGTTAGGCAGTTGTGAGTTGTTGGCGGCGACCGCCATTGTTGATACTTCGAATTGTAAGATGAACGCTAGTCAGATTGTTTTTTTGGAAATAACTGAGAATAAACACTTTGTAAATTATACGACTGCCGTTTTTGTTCTGTGACCAGCCTATCCTGACCACTGGTTCACATGTGTTATCTTATCTTATCTTATGGAGGGGCCGAGAAATAACTCGGACACTTCGACCCATTGGGATCTATTGTGGTCCCCTAGATAACTTACTCCTCCCCAATCTCGTTGAAAACTGTTTTCATGAGTTTTACAACGAGACTAGGAGATATGAGCCTATAGTCTTCTGGTTTTGGATATCCAACCCCTAGAAGACCCATTCGCTTACCAGCCAGTGCATCGCATGTGCACAGAAGGTGCTCCATGCGTTCCGTATGTTCCCCACATAACCTGCACACGGGGGTAGCGGTTAAACCCATTCTCATGAGCATGTCATTGGTTCCAAAGTGCCCAGTAAAGGCCCCAAGCAGGTAGCGGAATTGCCCCCTGTTCATGTTCCAATAATAATAATGTTGTTGGGGTTTATTTAAATTTTATTTGTGTCCAACTATTTATTACCAAAATCTGATTGTAAAAGAACTGTATTACAATTTTGGTGCGCTATAATATATTTATTTAACAAAAACCAACGTTTCTACGACAAAGTGCCACTCTTAAACAGATAATGACTGTCAAAAATTATTTTACAGTTGTTTTCGCTAACATAATGTCTCTTCTTCTAGGTCCTACAGTAAGTGCTAATAGTGCTTTAGAATTTTTTGTATTATGCCAATACCATTTAGGAACGCGACTAAAAGTTACTGTCTAAAGCTTCTTGAAGCAAGGACTATTCAGCGAAAAAAATCTAGGCAAAATATAACCCATACAAAAATTATAGTAACTATGACGTCACAAACTCTCAATTTACGGCATTTTTAATAAATTTAAAGCACAATTTTAATAGATAATAAAAATAAGTGAAAAACTTTTTATTTAATTAAAGAAGATACATTGATATGAGAATTACAACACCATTAGGCCTCATAAAGTAAGTAATTCAGCTAAATATTAATCGTGATTATGCTTATTTCGAACATTTACTACACAATCATCAACCGTCATAACAGAAACATTGCATCTTAAAGCACTATTTTTTGAGCAACGCCATGTTTTTTTGCGACCCTTATCTCTTGACCTTGAGCTGAATGTATGTCCTTCGAAGATTAATACTTTGCCACCGCGACGTTTCATGAACGTTAGCCCATGGTATTCTGAAAAAAAAAACTGAATATACAAAAAGAAGAAAATTTAAGAAAAAAGATATGACATAAAAAGGTTAAATTCCAGTATAACTGGGTGTTCAGGAAACTGAATTTTCAATTATTCGGGGAAATAAATTGAAGTGTTTCTGCACAGTTTTTTTTTATAAATTCATACTGAACTTAGTTATAAATTATAACGGCAGGTAAAAATAAAACAGTAAAAACGGTTATTAACCAATTTCTTTATTACTTTTTAAGCAATTTCTTACTCAGCAGGAGAATAAACATTATGTTGATAGCCTGTTTAGAAAAAAAAATATTATTATAATGTTGAATTATATTGCACCAATTTATATTTTAATATAGTCATTAGGAACATAAAATTTTGCGCAATTTGCAGTGAATCGCTTTTTACAATAACCTTAAGTATTTACTCCATAGACTTAAAAGAGGCAACACATATTCAAATGACATTGAATAACTATCTCTAATATTAGTGAAAAGTATAAATAAGTACAGCCGTGTGAAACCTGCAACGACTGCTGCCTAACTTTGTACTTTATGACATAGAATAGCTGTGCCCGCGGCTTCGCTCCCGTGAACTGACTGCCTACCCTATCCTGCTTACTTTCCTGCCTACCCTACTTACCTACCTACCATTTTTTTTCTAGGGTCTTCATTCATTCGCGGAGAATCTTAACACCGCCATTCAGAAAATGACTTCAAATGCACAACGCCATCTAACGAATATCGAGTTCAACTGTCCGAGTATCTGAATTGCGTGTGTTATGATAATTTTACTTCTTGAACACTTTAAATTCATTTTACTTTTACTAAAGTGAACCGATTGCGATTAAACAAAAACTAAGTAATGCTTCAAGTTACGCAAAATTTTATTGTATAAACGTTATCTATATTGGTATTGTACATTTTACGTGATACGTGCACAAATAAACTGACAAACAGACAACAATTACAAAAATGCTGGAAATGGGTTCTGTTGGTTATCCTTTAACACCCTGGATATATTTATTGGAAATATTTTCGATGTACTAAAACGACTTTATGTATTGATAAGCAATCTGGTAGTATTTAAAAAGATAAATTTTATAATTAGAGTTTAGTAGGTTTTTTGGAAACATAGGCTTAAAAATAATTTTAATCTGACCCCAATCAGTAACAAAAAATTTTGAAATAAGTTAATAAAATCTCACCACATTAAAAATGCATTAGAAAAAAAATTATCCTATAATGACACAAAAAATATCTTTGACTTAGCCGTAATTCAGTAAACATCTACAACAGGCCTTTTGAGCACTGTTCTATTTTCATTTACTTTCAGTGTTAAATCGAGCACATGCCATTTAAAAACCACTTTCGTGCGACTACATGTACTATTCCCATACGGTTGAACGCTTTTTAAACGCGCGTTAATTAAACGTAGTATTGACGAGCGTTAACACAGTCTTACCACTGGTTTCTGTATTAAAAATTTTAAATTTAGAACTTGTCAACCTCTTATTTAGCATGAAATTGTTTAAACCTTTATCATTAAAGTAGAGTTTCACAAGAAATTGAATTGTAATACTCAATTTAGAAACAGTGGGTGCAATTATTTCGAACTTTGTAACCCAATTTGTTATCTTCTAATGGTTATGGTCATTTTTCAAAGCTATAACATTCTCGTCAATTGTATACAGCACTGCTTTGCACCCATGATTGTGATGGGTCGAACATCGCCACCGCTTTCGTGAAGACTCCGATCTGTTATCTCTTATTTTGCAGTATCGATAGCCGTTATATAATATCAATGGATTCCCTCTGAGAGTCGTCCCGTAAGAGAACTGCGAGCTATCAAGAAGTTCTGAAAAAAAAATACATTTGGTTACTTAGAATGTAAGTAATGAAATGAAGATTAAGGAATACCCAGCCAAAGTGCGCCCTAGATAAAATGGCATTCCGACATCGATAATGATTGACAAAAGTCAAAAAAAAAATACCACATGAAATTGTGATAGCGCAACTTAATAATATAATGTGCAGTTAGCCTAGGCCTCATTCGGATTTCAACACTTATTCTAGATTTTCATGGTACATTCAAAACCTATTAGATATGGCGTTGTAGTTATAAAGTAGGAATACAGGTAAAAGGAAGAAACTATGAAAGAAATGGTGACTCGAAGCTCAACTACAGATTAATAATAGTTATGAATTGGATTAAGGTGGCAGGAAAATAAAAATACCGAGTAGACGTGCTACGAAATTCTACAAGGTGCTACGAAAGCGTAGAGGCGATACATACAGAAAAAATGTGTTATTTAAATTGTATATAACTTCTACCATGCAAAGTAATATGCATGGTAGTAAAACAATTGAATTTGAAAAAAAAGGATGTTTATTGTCTTAGGCAAAGGTTCATAATTCGGATTAGTGACTTAAAAACTAAGTACAACACAATTGTCAGCGAGTTCCCCTGCAGCCGAACTAGGTGAGAGCCTGTATTTTGGCATGCAGCTCCACCCACAGGAACAATGACGCAATAAACTTAGTTATTACTAATTAAAATATGGAACTTAATACAAAATCAATAAAATTAAAAATAAATCAATCAAAATAATAAAATTAAAGAATAAATTAATTTGAAATTATAGAATTGCAATTATTAAATATGAAAAATGCGAAATAATGATAAAATAATAACAAGTGAACAATTGCAATTGGTAAATCAAAATTTTAAAATTAACTATTGATATAAATTAATATTATAAAATTAACAATTGAATTCAAATGGCTGGACGGATCTGGATGAAATTTGGCACGGAGATAGATTATAGTCTGGAATAGCACAAAGGATACTTTGTATCCCGGGAATATGTTCCCTTGGGATAATTTTAGACATTCAGGCGGGCGAAGCCGCTGGCAGAAGCTAGTTCATTATAATACGGATTGACAAGGTTTGACAAGCCTAATTGAAATAAATACCTAGTCTTGTCTTTCTATGCTTTTATTCATAAAGCCTTTCCCTTATCATATCAGAGTTCCTATTTATGTGGTGTATAAGGGAAAGGTTTTATGAATAAAAGCACAGAAAGACAAGACTAGGTATTTATTTCAATTAGGCTTGTCAATTAATTCATATTCAGGCTCAGAGGGCTCACCGCCCGTTCGCTAAACTAGTTCTCGTGTAGAAGAAGGGCAAGAAACTCCACGGAAGCAACTATGGTTGTAAAAGTATTCATAGACATCTTTTACAACCATATAAATATCGTATATTACAGATCTAATTCTATTTTGGCCATTATCTGATGAATCTTGTAACATTTCACAATATTACATAATCAAAACAAGGTTATGGCAAGGAACATGACTAGCCCTTAAATCAATTTAATATCATTATGAATAAAGGCCACAATATGAATATAGAGTTTCAATACAACAATTAGCAATAATCAAGTAATAATATCAAATAACTTACGTGAAGCTTGTGTAGTCCACAACAAAAAAAGTGTCCTAACTTACGAATTACACACTATTTATAGTAACGAGTCGGCCTGTCAAATGTCTCCACCATTTTCTACATTTCTATAAATAATCTCACAATTAGGTCAATAATCAATTCTTGAGTAATGAAACCTTTTTAAAACGTATTAAGACAATTAAGGAATTTAATATCGCCTATTTAGTAATTCTTAATCAATATTCGAAAGAATATTGATACTAACTGACAGTCTTGTATCACTTGTCTCAAAAGACTTATAATACTAAAATAGCAATATAAAATCCAGGATACATCACAATGATCATTATAAATTACGTAATATTTTATAGGAATATCATCACTATGGCTTATATGTAAGTTTAGAGTTATTTCCTGTACACGCAACAATATTTAATCAGGTGGGTACTCTAACAATTGTAGGTATTTGACAATACAATAATAACTTAAGTAGGTATTTCGACATTTGTCGGTAGATGCTTAATAAATATGACAGTTTGTATGAAAAACCCATTGTGCTTAAAAGTGTAAATTTATGATTTAATGACGTCACAAGAACTTCCAATACTAACAAAAGCAATGCGATGCAATTAGACCGATTCGCATTTAAAATTTTCATAGAAAATACGTGTACGAGATATTCGAACGATATTCTCTATCGACGAAATTTAAACTGCATTTTTCCATCAGGAAGGTTTTTAAAACTTCGATCGTAATGACACCTTTTCGTTTGAATTTTCTATTCCACTATCTTAACACACACTTACATTAACTCCAAATTCTCAATTCAGAAGCCGGGTAAGCCGTCTTTATTAATCTCTCGCACAGATAATATAATACTAGCATACTGATGCTTCATCCCATACAAAGAAACCGTGACGACGTAACTAGAGTTTTTCATCTGATTATATCGATTATTTTTTGTAAATCCATCGCTTTCGGTTCCGTTCCACGGCGATAGATAGATTACCATCTATATCCGTGGAACGGAACCGAACGCGATCGATGTACAAAACATAATCAGTATAATCCGTACAGTACGTCGGGACAGTTTCTTTGTATGGGATGAGACATCACTGTCTCTCGTTAGAACCGCTACGTGGGTTTTTGACAAAGCGACAGTAAAGGTCCAAAATCTTTAGTTTTTTTTTTTATTTCGTATTATTTCGCTAGCGCGATGGACTTCGCATAAATTTTGGCATTTTTGATAATCGTTAGTGACGATATGTTTTCAAGCTTGTATCTTGTATTTAAATTGCCTTGTTGTTAGTCAGTATGTGTGGGTCCAATCTTGCAAATGAATTTTAAAACAGTTAACCTTGACTGATTGAACTGAAATTTTGCTTATACGATTGGTTTGCATGACAATGCACGGTAAGCTTAAAGCTTATTTAAAAGAACATGACTGGTTTGCCTTGATATGGTTCATTATGATTGTGACCTTCATTAAAAGTAATCAGGTCATCATCAACGGTCATAGCACTCGCCTTGCAGCCTCGACTATGGTTGGTACACCGCCAATGTTTTTTCCAGAGATGATCTTTGGCTTTCCGCTTACAAAACCTAAAGCCATTAATAACTAATATTGTGTTTCCCATATGGGATTGCACAAAACAGTATTGTGGCTTAATTTCTGAAAAAAAAAACAAATTGGTTTTAGTATATTTTAGATGTAACAAGAAAATAACACATACTTCAATTTAGGTAGACAAGCAGAAACAAAAAAAAATGAATATTTAGCTATTTATTTATAAAACAAGCATCGTATTCTTTAAAAGAAGTACGTAGCCCCGATCAGCACAACCGAGGCACTAGATATATTGGTGCTTTAAGTCTAGAAAGAAAGAAAGAATACGATGAAAACGGTCGTTACGCAAGATGTCTGACTACTATCAATTAATTTCACCTTAAATCTATTGCAAGACAGCTGTCTTCAAGTGCTTATAGCTCTATGCTCTTTGTACCTATTTATTTGTATTAGGATCTCTTAGGAATTGTGGAATGAAAACAAAAAAAAATACTATATTCTATTATATTTTTGCTAATCTTAAACTCTTAATCTTTTCTAAACTTACTTAGGTAATCCAAGTCGCGAAAAGAGTATAAATAAAAAATACTTTTATATTACAAGCTTTTAATTGAAACTTAAAAGTACTTAATCAATATGGAGCCTAAAAACGATGATAACTCCTTTGGTTGAGGAGTTCTTATGGCCACCTGTCAGCTACATTATCAGAAGATTATTTATAATAATTATGGAGTTCCATATAAAAATAAAAATAAATTTATTAATTCAGGTAATTTTAAACGCATTGTCATCACTCATCAAATAATAAAGTAAAACCCGAAACACTTTCCATGATTTTTGAACTATAGAATTTATCTAGTAGTAGACACATTTCGATCAAAAATCTATCGAACACGTAATTAAGACACGATATCTTGCGAAAATAGCAAGATTCAAACAGTAAAACGCCCGTGACGTTTAAACGGCTGAACCGATTTTCATCAAACATAGCTAAGAACACTCTCGATAAAGTCACGTTTCAAACAAAAACAAACTTAATCAAAATCGGTACATCCGTTTAGCAGCTATTATACCATAGACAGATACACAAATATATCAGTAAACATACGTCAAACTCCGTCGAGGGTTATTAAAATCAAATAATTATATTAATAAAAATAAAGTAAATTAAAATAATTTGTGCCCGGAAACATACATCAGTGAAGTACGTTAATAAATAAGAAATAAAGAAGGAAAAGTAGTTTATTTGCACCAGGCACGACACATACCATGTAAAGCTTAAAAAATACAAAAGAAATAAGCTTGTTATAACGGAGTAATTTATTAATTATTTCGTTTTTTGTAACTTGGTGTGCCATGATTGTGTTCTCCAAAATGTGCAATCAGTCTACCATCTATGGTCAGAGCATATGCCTTGCACCCTCGAGCGAAGTTACTGCACCTCCAACGTGTCCGTCTGAGATGACTTCGGGCTTTCAGCGTGGAGAACCGATAGCCGCCTATTAGTAACATTTTGTTACCCATATATGATTCCACAAAACAATATTGTACTCCTGAAACCCAAAAATATTTTTAATTTAATATCAGCTTTAAGAAATCCTTGAAGATAAATTTTGAAATATCTGTTATGGGTATAATAAAATACAAATTGATTGACTCAAATCTAAATAATACACACACGACTAGAAAATCGAAGTTAGAATTTGGGACCAGAATTTATTAACACTCACATAAACTTATGCCTATAGGTAGTAATGCCTTTATTATTTTATTTATTTGTTTGGTATATTTTAATTCAGAAATTAAATCTTTTAATAATTTTAAAAATAATATGAATTCCATATAATATCATAAGCTATTATTAATTTTGAAATAAATTATTAGTATTAAAATTATTTGAATTATATGTTTACATTTATATTTTAATTTTTGTAACAGACTTAAAATATAATTATGAGTCCAAGTGATGACATGAGGATTATAATAACGGATCTGTCGACATGCTGGATAGACTACAAGAAGGCATACGACTCTGTGCCACATACATGGCTCATGCGGGTGCTGGAGTTGTACAAAATAGACGCAACTCTGCGCACCTTCCTTGAGTCATGTATGGGGCAATGGAAGACTGTCCTTCGATATCTAGGATGTCGACCGATTCAGATTCAGGGGGATGATGAACCTGTATGGATTAAACGGGGGATATTTCAGGGCGACAGTTTGAGCCCACTTTGGTTCTGCTTAGCCCTGAATCCTCTAAGTACACTGCTGGAGGATTCAGATCTAGGCTATCGGTTGAGAAGAGGTGGTCAGGTCATATATTATATATCTCACCTCCTTTACATGGTGTGTAATGATTTATCCAAAATTCAGTCATGGTTATGACAACCATGAGTATAAATGATTTGATTGTCAAGAGTCCGTAACTTAGCTTTACATCGATACTTCATTCTCTTTGGGCATGTCCACCTCACAACCTAAGTGTTACATGGTGGATCCTTCACCTTAATATACCAGAAACCGTTGTGCATTTGGCTACCCCTGCTTGGTGTCACAAATGTTACTGAATATATTAAATTATTTGGAACGTTTGCGGCTCAAACACGTAATAGTTAATAATAATAAGTAAAAGAATAATTCATTAATAAAAAAAGATCAAAATATAATCGGACTCGTGGACACATATTCCATGACAATGTTAACTATGAACTAACATCGTTATTTTTTGTCACGGAATTGACATCGTGGGATATAAATTACCCCAAACAGAAAATAAAAAACAGAAACATAATTCTAAAACGCATTTAATTTATAAATCTAGTAATATTAAAAATAAAAAATAAATTTAATTAATAATTCAAAAAACTCGACTGCTTAAAAAGCGAACTAAAAAGATGTAAACAAGAAGAAAATCATGCTGTTTATTTATAACTTTTAAGTTATCTTTTTTTTATTAGGTATATTATAACATATATGTGATATATATTTTTGAAATAAGCTCTTAAAGCCCTTTATTTTGATACCCCACACGATAGGTTTGGAAGAAAAATAATTTTGGGCCCCCACAATATGGCGCCCAAAAGCCGCCATTTTTCTATTTTCCAATTTTAATATAGCCAGTATCGTAGTACGTCAATCGATTTATCTTAACCCTGCGAGTGATACTCGCATCGGTTAAGATGAATCGATTGACGTAAGAACCATCAAAATCGGCCAACGCGTTTGGTCTTTAGAACGCCACATAGGAAAAAACATACATACATACATAGACTGATAAACACATTACCCTCCTTCGGCAGTCGGGTAAAAAACAACTTTATCATAAGTAAAAACACTTGAATTAACAAAATTATTAATCCAAAACTCAGGCATGGTTATGATAATCATGAGTATAAATGATTTGATTGTCGAGTGTCCGTAACATAGCTTTACATCGATACATCGGTCTCTTAGAACATGTCCACCTGACGATCTGGGTTTTATATCGTTTATCCTTCATTTCAGTATACGTGAAACCGTTGTGCAATATCATTTGTTTACCCATTCTTGATATCACGAATGTAACTGAAAATAAATTAAATTATTTGAAACGTTAGCGGGTCTAACAAGCTAATTTAAAAGATAACAATAGCAATCGGAAGCGTTCAATCAAAACTAGAATGGTTTACTTTCATTTGTATTTATTCGCCACGATAATAAAGATTTATAAGTAACACATAATGTTCTGTGAAAAAATGTCGTTCGCTAAAACCATAAGGCATACAATACTAAATAGTTTGCAGGGCCTCCACTCAACTCAGCTGACATAACAGTAGAAAAACCCCTAGATATTATCAATAAATACCAAGCTATAAGTATCAATTTAATCATTCGAGATGGTGTCGAGTTGGTATAAAGGGGTAAATCTGAGTACCCAGGCTCTAAACAAGTGCCAGTCGACGTCAGTGATGGCGATGGTCGAAATGCTATAATGTAAAGGATTGATCACGTGACATTTCGATAGCTTTTGACATTCCCATACATTTTTGTCATTTTTAGAGTTTCGTTCCTCAATAGGCAAAAATTTTACCCTTATAGGATCACTTCGTTGTCTGTCTGTCTGTCCGTGTGACAAGACCTTTTTCTCTGAATCGCCCGGAAGTATCAAATTGTCAAAAAATGAAGAAACGAAATAGGAACACCGACTTCCGAAATTTAAGTAATTTTTCACTTTGTGGTGTTTTTGTTTGGTGGTCGGTTGAAAATTTTTGTAAAAAAGTTTTTTTTGTTGATTTGGGTCTACAGAAAGTTTAGAAAGTTTCTTATAGATAGATAGACTCGGTAAATTGGATCCAGAACCCTTTCAACGATGAATTACCACTATCAAACTACTCCAAAATAAAAATTGGTGTATAAAATATGTGCACTCACCCTGCAGTCTCCAAAACTACTGACACGATGGATGGATTGCAATAAAGATAGGACCTTATGAGTTTGATCGAGATAGATATAGCGTAAGATAGCGAAGCTGCACGAGGACAATTCGTTAAATCGGGCCGCAGTCAAATATCATTTAAACACAAAAATATAATTGATATTGGTTGGTTACAAAAGCCCTATCTATAAGATTTATGGTAAACTTTTCAAGTTTTATTTATAATAACATAATTTTTTTTTAATTGTAATATGTTTGGCAAATAGGTAACACTAGATATTTACAAGCAAAAAATTTTATTTTCGGCACTCCGTTCCGCTTTTTCGAACAACCTACCAACTGGTCGATCTTGAAGGTTAAGCAACGCCTGCTGAGGTCAATACGTGAAGTGTTCATCTATTCTCCATGTCTCGGAAAGCATGTCAAGCTATAGTATTTGGCTACTTACAAAAACGTACATGAATACATATTTTATGAATTAAATTAGGGAAAAAATAAATAAAAGCGTTGGAAAAATGGGGAATTAAGAATGAAAGAAGGAATAAAAGAAAGGAAAGTAGTTTATTTCATACAAACAAGACACACATTATAAACATAATTTATGACAAACATAAAAGCCATAAATTTGGTTTAAAAAAAACTGACCTCACTGATAATGCCAATTCCACAATTCAACACCTACTGTCTGTCACTGACAGCAAAAATTATTGTAACAAAAAACATAAAAACATGTGCATAAAAAGTCCAATACTTGCATGTGACGTCAGATGCATGTAGTTTCTGTTTATTTGGGGGAGGCCTTTGTCCAGCAGTGGACGTATTTCGGCTCAAATGATGATGATGACACGATACTATAAAATGGTAGAAAAAAAAGTGAGTCACATCCGGATATCGCCCAGCATAATGCTGAGACTCGTGTGTGAGATAGAGAACACAGCGCTGGTTCTCAGCAACAGCTGGCTTTTACTAGACGATGTCTATTATCAACAAATCATACATTTTTTTTACAATTATATTTAAAATATATTAATGTTCAGTCAATAGCATGTTTACAAATCTTTTTTTTGCAAATTTCATTTCCATTACTGTGCCGGACGAGTGTAATCACCTAGCGAGTGTACTGTTAATATTTGGGATATTGGCGTTCCCGGAATCGAAATCCTAAACAGGGAACAATCTACCTGGACTGAATTGCAGGCGCACTGACGTCCTACACTAGTGGTTCAGGATTTGCTTCACCGGGAAGATTTTGAGGTGTTGAAATGTTTGATTCACTTGACTTGGTGACTTCTTGAAGACAGTTGGAAACGAATTCAGGGGTGCTTTTGTCTAGTATCAGTAATAAACACTGGCGTATGCATTTGTAGGGCTTTTGACTTTTTTTGAAAAAGGAGACTCGTGATCCTTTTACAGATTTCTGGGGAGTCAAAACTATTCCGAAACCGATGACTATACAAATGATTTTTGAACGTGCGGTTATCTTCAACCAATTTTTACCGTAACGGGGACCGCGAGTTTCCTATATCTATTTTAAATAGCAGGCTTGTTTTGCATACTAGTCTAGGTGTACAAAGAGAAATAAACAAGAAATAAGAAATAAAGCATTTATTTCTTTTCATGATTATGTTCGTTATAAATGGCAATAATTTTATCATCCACAATGTGGATTTGTGCCCTGCAGTACCTATTTTTTGTGCAACTCCACCGTTTCTTAGCTGTCTTGTAGTTGCCAGGTTTCAAGTAAAAAGTGTTTTCACCCACTTTTATATTTGTTTTTCCTTTCTTCGTTCTTATTAAAGTCACTGAAAAAATAAAACAAGATTAATTGCAAGCTCTTTAACCCAATTTTTTTTTATTATTTGGTCTCGACTTTTGAAAGGCATGCTTTCAAATCATTTCTTCACACTGGGTCCTCAATTCCATCGTAACATTCATTCTGTTTGATCTTTATTCGATTTTAGAAGATTTATCTAATTTGATGAAGGATAATTATAATGACACCTAGGATTTTCTTATGTGGAGCTTTTTTGTGTGATTGTGAAAGTTGTTTATTTTGACGATGCTATTGTCGACTGTGTTGATTTGAGCATTGCATCCTCGAAAACAGTGACTGGAGCAGTCCCACCGGACTTTCAGCCCTGTTGACGATTTGTTGGTGAACAGGTAATCGCTGACTCTTAACATCATTCTTCCAGTAGTGCTTGATTCAGTAAAATCGCAAACATCTACAAAAGAAAATTGTTTAATAAGCAAAGGTTATTATTAAATTGCAGTTAAGTTATATTATTAGTAAGTTTATTAGTCTTATCAGTTACTTTAGGTACTCTTCAAAGTCATGCGTGGTATACATCTTGTACCTCCAGCCGGGCGTGCACGGCCTCTGTGATAGGATTGAGTCACGTATTTTGTTAAAAATGTGTGAATGAAGCAAATCACATTCACAGATTTAACCAATATGTGAATACTACTTTATACTTTAATTATTCGAGACTAGATTTGTTTTTACCCGACTGCCGAAGGAGGGTAATGTGTTTATCAGTCTATGTATGTATATATGTATGTATGTTTGTTCCTATGTGGCGTTCTAGAGAACAAACGAGTTGGCCGATTTTGATGATTCTTACGTCAATCGATATGTCTTAACCCTGCGAGTGTCACTGGCTACATTATAATTGGAAAAGAAAAAAATTGCGGATTTTGGCCGCCATTATGTGGGGGGAAATTTTATTTTTTCTTCTAAGCCCTTCGTGTGGGGTATTAAAATAAAGGGTTTTAAGAGGTTATTTCAAAAATATATAACACTTATATGTTTAAATGTACCTAATTCTAAAAAAAAAATGACAAAAAAGTTGTAAATAAAAAAAGTTAATTATAAAAAATCAAAAAACCCGACTGCTTAAAAAGCGAACTAAAAAGACGTAAACAAGAAGAAATTCATGCTGTGCTGTCGGAGGATACATATTCGCGAGCTGGCTGACCAAAACGAGATTTTTCCTCCGACTGCACAGCATGATTTTCTTAGTCTTTTTTTTTAGTTCGCTTTTTAAGCAGTCGGGTTTTTTGATTTTTTATAATTAACTTTTAACTATTTTAAACAGATAAATATTAATACTACACATCCTACATACATACATACACATACAAAACTCACGCTTTTTCTCAAGGGGGTTGACAGAAACTACAGAACACCACCTGTTACGAATCTTACACACTACTTTTGCTTTCTACGTATTGACACACCTTTGAATAAATAATAATTAAACAGGTACTATTATGTAGTTCCCTCTTATTCTACATTTTTTGTAAGTAGTATTTTATATTGTGAGAAATATAACTTTGCATGATTATGTTTGTCTCTTAACTGACACGTTATGGCCACAGACAGACATGATAGTTGCTGTACATTTCTTGCTTTGGTGAGTCAAGCATTTCCATAAATCCTTGATACCTTTGCTGTGCTTCTTGAAAAATGTATGGCCGTTGTAGTTTAAAATCCGTTTCCCTCTGAGAGATGTTGTGAACGAAACTGTGAAACATAAGTTGGCATTTAGCTAAATTTGATTATTCAGTCATTCGTCAAA
This sequence comes from Anorthoa munda, assembly GCA_945859665.1. Lineage (NCBI taxonomy): Eukaryota > Metazoa > Arthropoda > Insecta > Lepidoptera > Noctuidae > Anorthoa > Anorthoa munda. The sequence goes on from OX243901.1 coordinate 8,367,726, forward strand.
ATGGTCGTCGGCTCATGATTTTTATGACCCTTCTCTTACAACAGTGTTTTTCGAAAGTACTTTATTATTTACTAGATTAATGGACTGTTTATTGACTGACTTTTACATTTGTTGTAAACATTTTGTAATAAAAGATACATAATGTTATTTCATTTTTTAAATTTATGTATAAACAAAATAATTTTTGAAAAAACGGTTACGCTGCATTTGAAAATATTTGATAACAACAAAAATTCAATTCATTTGGTTGCTAGTTGATGTAAATAAAACAAAAAAGTGAACAGTCTAATGATTTTTAATTATTTTAACGTTACTTTAAACTCAGAGGAGCTAAACGTATTAAAAATAAGAATTATTAAAAAGAAAAAAACTATTAAAAGGATAATGAGTATAAAAACCAAGGGCCGGCTTCGCATGACGTGAGTTGCTTGAGGTTAACAGCTAATCAGGCAGCAGTACGGGCAGGAAGACGTGGAACGCTCGAGGTAGGCAGGTGAGTAGGCCCTACGACGGACAAGCAGGCAATCGCGCAAATAGCCAGAAAAGTAGGTATTCGAGTAGGCAGGGACAAGGTGTGCGATTGAGCTGAGCTGTGGCGTCTCAGGCGGACGAACAAGTAGACGGGTTCGGAATCATAAATGATACACCGTTTTCAAAAAATACTTTCAATGTTTATTGAGAATCACACAGAAGGTTTTAAAAACATGCATGATACACTAGCTGTTCAGGTTAAAGTTTATAAACCACTCAAGCGACAAAAAATATAGGCTTCCCTAACCAAAACCAAAACCTAACTGAAAACTGACACCTGTTTTTCCTCGTACTGTGTCATATGTTTTGAAATTCAAATTCAAATCTCCATTATAAGAAATCATAACCAGAACGAATAAAAAACGGTTTACAGAAAGGGCAGTCTGCTGCTGCCCGTATTTTGAAGATTATAATGTACAACGAGCTTTGTAGCAGAAAAATGTCCATGGTATGTTATGTATATGGCTTAAGAAAACAAATTGGACAGACAAATATCAGATCAGATGAAAATGTCAGAGTATAAAATATACTAAGATTTTACAAATTAGCGGTATACAATAAGTTGTGAATGTTAAAACAATCGGAGATAACTAAAAGTATGCTTTTCAGGTGCAAACAGTATCAAAGAATACATAAAAGTGAGTCACATGAGTTGATACAAATTCAAAATATAAAAATGGTGTGGTTTGTATAGTATTATAAAACGTAAATAGACTAAAAGACGTGGATCTGTACTGCAGAATACCACATTATTTAAAAACAAATAATTTCAGACTAAATATACAAATGAGTCACAAAAATTATTGCGTGCTGCAGATATACGCTATTACTATGATACTCTTTAGTGGTGTTCAGAGGCCTTACTCTGACGTGTTAAAACTATCATAGTTGCATTGTATCAGAGAAACGGATCTATATATTTTACGAAAAGCACTATCCCTTTTTCGCACCAGAATTATGATGGCGTTCATACGGAACGGAACTATAATATCAGTAGTTTTAAGTACTGATATTATAATTCCTTTGCCAAAAAAAAAGATAGTCATTAAATACTTATTAATAAGGAACATAACCCTTGAACACTGGAACCCATGTCATCAATGATTATGATTATGTATACAGTACACAATTTCTTTGTCTACTGTATAGAGTCTAGCCTTGCATCCTTTATTGCAATGCATAGAACATCGCCACAAACACTTCCTGGATCCTGTTGAGTTCTTTGTCAAGCAATAACTGTAACGCGTGGGGCGTTAAAGGATAATGATAACCAAAGGATATGGTTGCGACGTTTTGACTGTGTCAAGAAATAATTTGAAACATAGTTTTAAATACTTTTAAATGGGAACAATGGACACACAAAACGAAGCAAAATAAAATTTTTCAAAATTTTAAATAAGTAATAAAAAAATACATTTGATGATTTTATATCAATTTTATTTTACAATTGTTGTACACACACTACTTGCGATATAAATACTATTTGCTAAGCTCAGTGGTTATGTCTACAGGCCATATCTATAATATCATCCTCTAAAGTCAGGATGGTAGCCTTACGCCTTTTGGCATGATGAGTGGAACACTTCCAAGTGTTCTTGACTCCTGAACTGTGTTTTTTGAAGAACGTGTAACCGTTCCATTTTAAAACTGTTTCCCTTTTTGAGATACCGTCATGTAACTGAAATTGAATTAGGATTTCAGAATTATACTTTGTATTCAGAATGGTTACTTAAAATTTAAAAGATATTACACGGCTTGTAAAATTATATTTTAAAAAACCGGCCAAGTGCGTGTCGGGCCACGCGCAGTAATAGGGTTCCGAAGTTGCATAATAATGCGGACTAAAAAGAGGGTTTTGTTCTTGTTACATGAACATTAGAACGGTTTCAGCAGCTCACAAAGTCTAAAAACGGGCCTACATAGGATGATGTTTTTTTTTAATCTATATTCTCGCGTTTGACCACTATCTCGCCTAATGGTAAGCGATGATGTGGTCTACGGTGAAGCACGCTTGCCTAGATGTAATCTTTTCACTCTTGACTTAAACTTAATAAGGACTAACTGGTAACTGAAGAAGGAGTTATAAAATCCAACTTCGCAACTGAAGTTAGAAAAATATTATCTATTTGAGTACCACCGCGGGTGCGAATTGCGAAAGGAGCCGATACGAGCGCGCGTTAGAGCCACGGGAATGGTATAGTTCGTTCCTGGATCCTTGCGTGCACGCTCCTTGTTTATTTCTCTTTCGGAATTGGAAAAAAATCGTATGTATTCACCTCTAATCTCCTCTAATACCGCAGATTAGAGGTGAATCCTCTAATCTGCGGTATTCACCATTTCATTCTGGAAAGTTTTACGCTACTCAATTAGTGATGAAGTCGGGTCGAATATTGACTTTATAGAAGGATATCGACAAAAGAAAATAAGTAATTTGCTTGGAAATCGAAGCTGTGCCAAGTACATTTTATAAGTTGGTCGACTATTACTCGTTAACTTGTAAAGCCTGTAATGATTTCATTTTTGTATATTTTTACATGGTTCGTAAGCATTATATTTACACTGTTTTACTCAGCTATCAACTTTATTTAAGTAATTTTTCAATGGCATTTCTACAATTTTTTTACTGTTCCAAGTACATTTTATAAGTTGGTCGACTATTACTCGTAAACTTGTAAAGCCTTGTTATCCGTGATAATTTTCCTTTTAATTTCGTTATATTTACTACTGCTGTGAATTTTTTCACATAGCCAAGAGCAACCATTTCGCTGGCAGGGGGGGGGGACACTTGACTCTAACATAAATTTGCAACCTAAAGCTTAATTTTACGCAAACGAATCTCTGAATCGAAAAATGGTTTTAACAAACCCATAATATTTTTGAATGGCCTATCCAACGATACCCCACACCATGGGATAGATGAGAAAAAAAATACATCCCCACTTTACGTCTATGGGAGGTACCCGAAAAAATTATTTATCATAATTTTATGTTACCACTTTGTCGGAATTATTAATATGTATATACATGCCAAATCGTAGCTTTCTAGTACTTTGATATTTGATATTCTCAGAGCTAAGCTGCGGACGGACAGACGGACAGAGCGAAACTATAAGGGTTCCTTGTTGACTTCGGAACCCTAAAAAGGAAAGTCGGTGGAAGAGTTTCAAAACTAAAAAACACTTGCTTAAATTTGCATCAAAATACGATCATTTGCACTCAGAAGTATCATTTGGTGAAGCGGAACTGATAAAGAAGACCACAGATGGCCACTTGAACTCCTTAGTGATAAGTAAGTCACGAGTATAAGAAATTTCGAACCGGCTATGATGAAGCAAATATTTATAAATAAATAGTACCATCGAACTCATCTGATGATGAAGCCGGAAGGTGAGCACTAGAATCGTAATTAAACAATGTATCCTAGTCGCGTTTGGGCTCATGGGATGTACTTTGGCTATAAATTATTTTGATGGAAATTGGAGGTACCAAAACTAAAAAAAGGAAAACAAAAACAGCCGACATCCAAAAAAAAAAGACAGACACCGACTCCGAAAAAAAATAGTTATTTTTCGCAGTGTAGGTATTGTTTTTTTGGAAGTCAGTTAATGTTTTTAGATTTGGCACCTCCGATTTTTAATTTTCCGTTTCAGGCAGGAAGCAGTTTTAAATAACTACATTAAGTAAAAAACTTTTTAACAAAAAAACAAACCGACTTCCAAAAAAACACTGCAAAACGAAAAATAACTTTCTTTTCCGAAGTCGGTGTCTTTGGTACCTATTGTTTTCCGTGTTTCGACACCAACTTCGGCAAAGAAAGTTATTTTTCGTTTTGCAGTGTTTTTTTGGAAGTCAGTTTGTTTTTTTGTTAAAAGGTTTTTATTTATCTCTTTTTAGTTTTGATAGGTACTTCCAATTGCATATTACAATATTTTAAATAATACATCTCATGACGATTCCAATAAGCCCATACACGACTAGGATACATTGTTTTATTTCGGAGTACCAGTGTCTACCTGCCGGCTTCATCATCAGATCAGTTCGATGGTACAATTTTCATCAGCACTATTAAATACAAAGTATTTGCTTCATCATAGTCGTTATACTATTCGAGATATCTTATAACCCATGACATACTTCTTCACCAGTTCCACTTCAACAAATGTTACTTTCTGAGTGCAGATGATTGCATTGTTGATAAAAATACCAAAATCGCTATACATATGCCTTTAATATTTGAGGAGTTCCCTCGATTTATCCAAGATCCTATCATCAGATCCTGACCTGATGTCTATGGGACCAACTGGGAAATATACCCTTTCAAACAAAAGAAGAATTTTCCAAATCGGTCCAGGCGTCTTACAGTAATTGGGGAACATACATAAAAAAAAAACAAAGGATTCCGAAGAATTGAGAACCTCCTCCTTTTTTTGAAGTCGGTTAAAAATAGGTCTTGCGTCAAGGGTAAAAGTTTGATCTTAAGCTGATCTAGTAGACGCTTCAATACATTTTAAACACACTTTCTTCTTCCATTCCTTCCTGCCAACCGTCACGCTATATCTGAGTCCATTTTCTTTCATATCACTCTTCACACAGTCCATTTATCTTTTCTTTGGCCTTCCTCTTCCTGTCCATCCGTCTATATTTATATTTATATCTCTTTTAGAACATGCGATTCATTTTCCCAAGACTAATTAGATAATATTCGTAAGTAGTAAGATAAAAATACGATTAAATATGGAAATTACTCTAATTCTTAATTGGTTAAGAATAGTAAAAGGCTGCTACGGTTTACTTTTATTTTTGGGCGCACGGTTGGCGCAGTGATTGAGCAATTGACTGCTGCGCTGCGTGTCGCGGGTTCGATTCCCGCACGGAACAAAAATTTGTATGACCTACAGATAATTGTTCCGGCTCTGGGTGTTTGTGTATGTGAGTTTATATGTTTGTAAACGCACCCACGATACAGGAAGAAATTCCTAGTGTGGGGCAAAGTTTATTTTTTTAAATAAAAAAAAAAAAAAAATTAAAAAAAAAAAAATTCTATCATTAACGTTTTATGTTTGTACTAAAATAGAAAAATAAGAATTAATAAATATTTGAACATGTCGTTTGCAATCAATAGAATCAATATGCCATAAGATTGAAGTTACAAAATTATCATTTGAATGCGTACATTTTACTTAAACTATAATTAAATTGCACATAAATTACCAAATACTTCATAAAATACTATTAATAAACACAAAATAATAATTTTCAGATTAAAATGTTCATAAGCTCGTGAAAGGAAGCGATATCATATGCAGTTATGAATATTAAATGTATGGCATAATATTGATTCCTTTGCTTTTCTAATTAAACAAAATAATATATAAGGCATTTTCCTCACTAGAAAAATACATTTGAAGGCTTTGACCACACTAGGACCGTTTATTACATAAATAAAATAATAACTTAATCGATAGTAGATATTTGCACAATACTAACGAAACTTATATAACACAATAGATATCCAAAATAATTCTTTTTTAATTGGCTTCCAACCTAAATACGATTCTCAAGTTAAAAAAAAAACCTACTAATTCAGTAGTGAGACATTTTTATTTAGTATTACGTATGCACATGCTTATTATTAACCCTAACAATTTCATTGCAAACAGTATGAACAGTAGCTCGGCATCGCTTGTGGTTGTGTGTTGAGCACACCCATCTTGATTTCGGCCCCGACACGTGTTGCTTGCAAAACGTGAATCCTCCGACGAATAAGAGCGTTTTACCACGTTGCGACATAACGAATGTTGCTGAAAAAATACCAAAAATTATATTGATGTATTAGAGATAAACAAATAAGAATGTAATGTAATTTTGATAGAATATACTCTATTGTGAACTAAAATATTTACAAAACTTTAACAAATATAATCTATTTCTATTTATCCATCTTTAATCTTTTCTTTATAATTATCTATCTATTTTATCTATCTAATATTATATTTTATTTACTACAGATAACGATAAGATACAAATTTAAAGGTAATAGTATTCTTAAGATAGATAGGAAAATATAACGTACAGCCTGTAGTAGGTATTAATCTAAAAAGGATTTTTAAGATTTATCCCTATAAGCTACTTATATTATTCGTAAAAATACTAAACTTGACTGTTTTAATGTTTTTAATCATTAAAATAACCACAGACAACAAATTGAATTATATAACCACTTTTATAATAATGTAAAAACCTGTCTGGTCCCTCTTATATCTACGATTAACAATACACCATTTTCCTAACCAAGGTTTATTTATGTCATGGTGACCAAGTGACTAAGACCTCGCCTCTCGTGCTTGAGGTTGTGGGTTCAAATCTGGGCAAGAACCAATGTGATTTTTTCAATGCACATATGTACTTTCTAAGTTTATCTTGGACATTGCTGACAACGGTGAAGGAAAACATCGTGAGGAAACCTGGATTTATAGTAAGCATAAGTTTGTGTTCCAATGGTGCAATTACTGTAAGCCGGGGATAAACGAATAAAATAAAAAAAATTGCGATCGATATTCTTCTTTCTTAACTTTCCTAGTGATTGACTTGTGAGATGTGGACAACAGATCCGAACCGATTTAATTTAGAAATTAGTAATGTTCTGATTTCAGATGGATGGAGTCGGAGACATTTGTAGACCAAAATTACAGCAGCCAATGACCTTAATTTTTTTAAATATCGCAAGCTCGGAGCATAGTGTTATAGATAAGGCTCAATCATACGTGATTTATCGAATCGTTGTCACATGAGCCCTCAATTTAATTTTACTAATTGGTGTAAATACATGTTTTATGAATATAAATGTAATAGATTTTAATATAATAGTATTAATAAACAAAGAACATAAATTATTATAGTAATAAATAAAAAATCTAAAATAAAATAAGGGTTATTGGACGATTCGCCCGAATTTAACTCGCCCGAATCGGGCGAATCGCCCACTATTAAAAATATTCATTTTTCTGTGTCGATTCGCCCGAAGTTAATTTTAGAGAACACAAAATAAAAAAGTACAGTCGTGCTCACCCGTCTCGGAAATAATATGAAGAATTAAGAATAGATATTTTATTACCCAAACTACCAGGAGGCCAGAATCACGATGAAGTATTTGCAGGGCTAGAATCATTAGCGGTAGAGACTAACGGAGTACTAGGAATTCAGTTTTTTTTTTTTGAATAAATCGAAATCGAATATCGCCCGAAAAATGCGAATTTGCCCGAATTTGCAACTAGTCATCCTTTTTTTTTTGTTTGACAACTCAAAAGTACCTCTAAGGTATATTTGAAATAAACTATTTGATTTTAATTTACAAATATAGTTCAAAATATTCACGTATCAAATTAGGCGAATAGTAGCCAAATTAAAATTAAATCTAATATTTAGCAAATAGCGTAGTATAAAGTTTTTTTTTTCTATTCATCTTTGCCCCATACTAAGAATTCCAGGTATCGTGGGTGCGTTTACAATTATATAAACTCACATACACAAACACCCAGAGCCGGAACAACAGCTATCTGTAGGTCATACAAATATTTGTTCCGTGCGGGAATCGAACCCGCGACACGCATCGCAACAGTCAATCGCTCAACCACTGCGCCAATCATGCGCAACATATATTTTTTTCAAAAACTTACGGCTAGCAGTTTAGACTTATTGTTGGTGAGGTTACTGATGGCTCAACGCGATTCGATTTATACCAAACCGAAAAGCGATTTTTGGTAAGTTAATTTGCAAGTACGTGCACATGAACACAATGCAATGCGATTCCACCGATTTGCACTTGAAATTATCGATGCTATTTAAATTGCGTAGCATAGTCCTTTAAAGTCTAATTATTTTCTAGTCGACACAAGCAGCATGGCTATCAAGAATGCGCAATATAATATCGTCCACAAACGTTTCGTATCAAATCTCTTCTAATCAGTTGTATATTGTCAACTTGGCTACAGGTGTTGGTCACGCACAGTGTCGTCAATCAGTCGGCGATCGATCTCCTTACTTGTAATTTTAATATTGATGTGATATTGAAAGTTTAAATGTACAATATTTTTGTTTATTCTCTTAAGAGGCAAGCCTCGTAGCTAGTAGTATGTTCATCTAAGAAATAAACTATTTCGTCGTGGATTGTGTGGACTACCGCCTTGCATCCGTATTTAGCATGACTGGTACATCTCCATCGGATCTTGAAAGAATCACCCGCGCAGTTTCTTCTATACCTATTCCCACCGATCATGAGGATCCTAGAACCGTTTCTGTTGGTGAAAAATACTGGGTGAAGACCTGAAAATTAGTAATTAAACGTTATTGATAAAAAATTGGTAAACGGAAATTATTAAAAATCAACCTCATCATTTAATAAAAGCATAATCATCAAATTGAAAGTTTACTAAGTCACCTTGCCTTCTAGACAAAGTAACATCCAGCATGGGATATTTATTTATATATACTTTATTGTACACCAAGATAAAAAACAATAATACATATGGAAACCTTAAAATTAAAACAAACATACAACAGGCGGCCTTATCGCGTTCTGCGATCTCTTCCAGGCAACCCAGAATGGAGAGAGATAGCCTGGACACGACATGGGGTTGCACTTGGTGCAAGTTTGAATAAAACAATAAGTAACAAACATAGTAACCACTAAATACAAAATACTAAAACAGATACATAAATACATAAATACATATAAATATACAGTCAAGAAAACAATACAGCTCCAACAAGTAGAAGATCACAGTGACAGGTAGTGCTCCTTTACCAGTCTTTTAAATATCGGTAGTGATTGCGCGCGTTTTATTGTTACAGGCAATGCATTCCATAGACGAGCGGCCTGGACAGTAAAAGATTTGTCCAGGAAGATAGTGGAATGCATTGGCATTTTAAGTTTCATGTTATCCGATGACCTAAGAACTTTCGTGTGCGAGTCATATAAAAACTGAAATCGATTTTTGAGGTAAAGAGGGGTAGATGGGAAAAATAGTATATTATACAGGAGGGAAAGAATATGAGCATTCCGGCGAAGGTGAATTGGCAACCACTTGAGTTTCTCACGGAATTCTGAAACATGGTCATATTTGCGCAAACCAAATATGAACCTTATACATAAATTTTGAAGACGCTCAAGTTTATCAAGTTGTGCTTCAGTGAGATCAAGATAGCTGGCATCAGCATAATCAAGGATGGGTAGAAGAAGAGATTGAGCAAGCGCAATCTTAGTGGCAGTCGGCAGAAAATTACGCAATCTCCTCAGAGACCCAGCAGATGCGAATAGCTTGCGGCTAACTTCCTGTAGCTGGGCAGTCCAAGAGAAGTTCTTGTCAATGAATATCCCCAAGTTCTTAACATTATCGCTAAAGGATACAACAGAGTTATCAAAAGAAACTTGGGGAAGAGTCGTCCAGTCGAGCCTTGAGACCAACCTTGAACTGCCCACCACCATAACTTGCGTTTTTATAGGGTTCACCGTAAGTCCGTGCCTCTTGCTCCAGTCGCATATACGGGCCAGATCACTATTTATGGTCAAGATAGCCTCAGATAGATTACCAAGAGGAGATCGTGTGTAAATTTGAAGATCATCTGCATAAAGGTGGTAGAAAGAAATTAATTCATTGGATATTGAGTTAATAAAAACTGCGAAGAGTAAGGGAGATAGAACGCCACCCTGAGGTACTCCGGCAGAAGTACTACACCAGGAAGACAAGGTCTCCCCGATGCAAATACGTTGTCGGCGCCCAAACAGGTAACTACGAAACCATTCAACAACCGATGGAGATATGTTAAGAGAGCAAAGGACGCCAAGTAAAACATCGAAATCCACGGTATTAAAGGCATTACTGAAATCCAGTAGAGCCAAAACCGTTAGATTACCCATCTCCATGGCAGACCTTATATCGTCCGTAATATTCAGAAGCGCTGTAGTTGTGCTATGACCAGGGCGGAAGCCGGACTGGAAGGGGTTAAGGAGATTATTTTTGGAGAGAAAGGTGCTTATTTGGTTGTGGATTAACCTTTCAAGGACTTTGGATAGGAATGGCAAGACGGATATTGGACGATACTCGGAGAAGGATGTGGGATTGGATTTTTTAGGTAAAGGAAATACTTGAGCATCTTTCCATGAACTTGGAAAGACACTGCTAGACGCAGAAAAATTGAGGATGTGGCAAATGACGGGCAGGATGGTGTCCAGCACCGGCAGTAGCATTTTACGGCTGATACAGTCGCTTCCTACTGCGTTTGACGAAATCGATAGTATGCTCTTCTTAACATCACATGCAGAAAATTGACCAAAAACAAATGGAGAATAACTGGGAGTCGGGAGAGATGAAAGATGATTCAATGTTTTTAATTTAGTTGTCCTATCAAAATTGGACGAAGCAGTAAAATGATTATTCATTGCGTCAATATTTACATCTTTAGGGATAGTTTCTTGTCTCGATTTTCCGACCCCCAATGACCTTAGAAATTTCCAAACTTTGGAAGCGTCCCCATTTCGGACAGAATCATGAATATGTTGGCGATTGGCATTCCTACACACCTTATTGCAGTGTTTACGGATTGAGACATATCTTTCCCTATTAGCGTCAGTAGGCCGACGCTTAAATTTGGCTTTTGCCGTAGCTTTTTTGCCGTAGTATTATGCTTTTTATTTCCTCTGTCAGCCACGGCGCTGGCAAATGCCTTACTTTTACTGCCCGAACAGGAGCGTGATGGTCGTAAAGCTCAACAAGTTTCGTCGTGAACGTAAGAACTTGCTCATCGACTGAAGTAGAGGCAAATAGAGAAGACCAATCTATGTTGCTGGCATCCTCACAAAGACTGTCAACGTCCATACCACCAAAATTGCGCTGCATGAGAGTTTTGGCTTTAGCCTTAGGTGGACGAATTTTATATGAAAGAAAAATCAGATCATGATAAGAAAAGGCATCGGCCGAGCATTGGCCATGCTTAGCGACGCGGCCAGGAGAGGAGACAAAGATCAAGTCAAGAAGTGAAGGAGTAGAGTTAGGAAAATGGTGAGTAGCACTAAGTGGAAGAATAGAAAGATTACTAGAAGACAAAACATTACTCAGGGAAGAAGAACGATGGTCTTTCTTCAGGAGACAAGTATTAAAGTCACCCATGATTATGCTATGACTGTAAGAAGGGATAAGCATTTCTAAGAGCTTTTCAAAAGATGAGAAGAAATTGATACGTAAAGAGGGGCAATAATAGACGCCAAGAAGTAATTTGGAATGATTTAGGTCGACCTCAAGAAAGAGATGCTCACCAGCATTCGATGGCGGTGGTTGTGCAGACACATTAAGAACAGAGAAAGGAATATATGCGCGAAGGTATATGGCAACACCACCACCACCACCAAGCGTCCGGTCGTTTCGAATAAGCACGAATCCAGGAAGAGAGTAACTAGTAGAAGGGAGACAGGGTTTAAGCCATGACTCGGAAATAAGAATGGCATGTATGTCTTTGCAGTCAAAACTTGCCAGCATATCGTGGCAATGAGCCGGAATACTCTGGGCGTTGATATGTATAACATTGAAATTCTTAGGAACATCGGAAAACTGCGCTGTAAGACTGTCTGCAAGAGAAGGTACACTTACAAAACTGTCGTCACCACTAGTCAGAGAAAAAAAACTATTGCTATCGCTGCTTTCATTAATAGACATGAATATATAACTAGTATAATAATATAAATATATAAAATCCTATCGCGAAAATGTATACTAATAATATAAATTCACCTGCCAGTTGCGTTCAATAATATTAGACAATATACAAAAAAAAAAATATATATATAAAATAAAATAATTTGGTGAATCCGGGCAACAAAACAGAATCCGAAACAAATTAAAGTATAAAACAGAAATGGAGCAACTAGAAATTTAAATTAACAAAACGCTGACCGCGTCTAACATATATTAGAGGTCAGTGTAGCAAACAAATAAAGATTTGACAGTGCACCGTTACATAAAACGGAACGCACCGATAGGAATATAAATTGACGTTTAGTATAAGTGACAGTGACAAGACGTGACAGACAACATGTAAACAATAATTCGAAGTTATAATATAAACAATAGTGAAGGTAAAAACAGAATAAAATATCACCCAGATCTTCATAAAAACATCACAAGGAAGGCAATCACTTCTTCAAAGCAGTAGAACGCTTCAGCCTTGCGGTCTTCACAGAAGCATTAGTCGGAACAGAGTCCGGCTTCGCTGCTTTAGATTCACTCTGTTCGGCGTCAATGGGAATCGGCACAATTTTGTCCAATTCAGCGAGAGACTCAATCCGGTGTCGCGTATCGCCGGGACCAAGAATATAGACGCTGCCCGCCTTAGTCCAGCTCCTGGAGACGCCAAAACTCTCCCTAGCAGCCAGAAATACGTCATGCCGCCCCTTTGTAAGGAACTCGGACATAGTAATGCCCGAGGCCCTCAGTTTGATCTTAGAAAACCAGATCCTGTCCCGAACCGCAAGACTGCGAACTTTAAAAAGGATAGGCCTGGTTTTATTGGCCACTGCTCGACCCATTCTGTGACATCGGCTTATGTCAGCTACAGTGAAGACGCTTAACTGTAGTTTATCACTAATCACTTTAGCGATAACCTTGGCGGTGTACTCCTTCTGCTCCTCACTCACTCCATGCAAAAGCAGAATCTTCCTCCGTCCTCGCATCTCCATTTGATCAACACTACGGGCTAGAAGCACCACTTGTCGCTGAAGTGTGTTGAGGGCTTGAGAGATGAATGCCCGGAACATGTTGAATTCAACTGCCAGGCCAGAACTTGTGACCGGTGATGGAGGGGCTTTCTGCAGTTCAGCTTCAAAGATGGACATCCTTGTGTGGAACAACTCCTTTAGATCACTCAAAGTGTTAGTCAGTGAATCCATAGTGTTGGTGTGATGTTAAAAGTATTTTGTAGTAAATATTATTGTAAGGATAACGCTTCACCAGCAGGTAATAACTATAAACTTTTAAAATATTTCATAAAATATTATAAAATACTATTAGATTAAATTAAATTAAATTTTAATTACGAGCGTTTTTTATTTAGTGTGAATTGGTACAACTACCCACAATAAAATTCTAATATGAATCATCAGGATATAAATCATCAAAAATTTAAAAATGTACAAGATAGACTGCGCTACTGAAATGTCACGTGATCGAGCCTACATTTTCGAACTTTCGACAAAATCTGTTTTCATAAAATTTTGTCTCGAGCCTTTTTCCTGTAGAAACCCTTTGTAGAAATCTTTGTACCTATTTTTCTGTCCCTTCTTCTTGTCCGTTTATTATGTGTGTGTACTATCATGGTCAAAATCGCAGTCATAACTTCACGAAACTATAGCATAGCCAATCAGTTCCATTTACGACCTTCTTCTATAGACACATAACACTCATACACAGACCTGTATATCGAACTCTTTCATAATGAACCAATGAGAACGCGACATGGCCGCAACGTCATACTATTTATTAAAATCTCAAAACATGTGTGTGGTGGTGATTCAAATCCATCCTCATCTGTATATATTATAATATAAAACAAACGTTTATCTAAACTTTATAACATTGTGGGTAGATTTCAAACACAATACCCACACGTTTTGTCGCCAACATCGATCGCACTTACTCCCGAATATTGCTATTTATCAAGAATTCTAGAGAGCGCGGTAAATAATCATTTAACTTTAAAATAGTTTGATTAGAATGTTTTTATTGTGTTTGTTAAGTGTTTGGTATTTAATTTCATAGTCAAACATAAGTGTCCATCTGGCCTAGCGGCTAACACTGCTAGATAAACCACATAAAGCCTGGTTCGAAGCCCGTATCTCATAAAAATAATATTATTTTGTTTTCTTAATTTATAAATCAATACACATTTTATAAATTTTTAAATATTATTTTTAACTTAAAAAATAATTAAATTATGTATTATATAATAATCAAATTATTATTATTAAAATTTAATAAACTTAATTTATGAATATTTATTTCTTCATTTAAATTAAATGCCTAAATATTAATAAAGATTAAGACTGATGCTAAAATCACAATAATACAAATTACAATTTCAAATGTGGTATTATAGTTAATTGAACTTAAAATAATATTTACATTATAATTTAATAATAATAATTTGTTACAAAACAGAATACTTATGCTGCTACTTAATATTGCAATAATTATCATGTTTTAGAAAATGCACATACGCCATCTACTTGTCTTTTTGATTACAAGATATATGGGAGCACATTTGTTTGAAAGTATCTTCATTGACCAATAAAACTCAGTCATGTGTGGTTTAATGGTCAATGTGTTCATGGTGCCCTCTTTATCACACGAAGACAGCAAATAAACTATCATTGATGGTTTGACTCGAACGATAATAATGTGAGCGGTCCGTCATAGCCAAATATAGATGTTCTAACTTCCCTCGTTCTAGAGTTTTTCAGCTTCTTTGGAATCTTCCCTTTGTTAGCACGTAGTATTCCAACTATAGTCAGTTTGTACGGTTCGAGTTGCAGGTTTTGGCTAAGGGTATTGACGTGAATCAGTTGTTGTTGTTGATTGTCACATTTCTATTCGAACCGTGGATACTGCGAGTCAACTTCTTCACAAAATATTCACCCAATGGTAATCCGTGAGTGTTTGTGCATTTTCTTTGATATGGAATGGCGTTAATAAGTTTCACAATGACACATCATTCCAATTTGCATCCCATAAGTGGCAGGCTTATTGGGAATGTGCGCACGAAATTTAAATTCAAGAAATTGCTCGTTAATAGTTACATTTAATCCTGGAGTGTAGTTATTATGGCATTGTAAAAAGTTATAAAAAACGTTTAGAACTCGTGAGTTCGAGTTTGTCTCACTGGATGGTGGTGGACTTCATGAGAATATATGATGACGTCATCAACGGTATGGATCTTAGCTGAACATGTCCTGATTGTACATCGCCACCTGGTCTTATGTTGTGTCGCACTATCTCGACTGTACGTGTATCCATTCCGGAGTAGCAACTTATGTCCCCTTTTTGACATAATGAAGTTAACTGGAAAATAATAATTTATAAATTATATTTACATTAGGATTTAAAAACACAAATCAATGAAATTACTAAAGAGGTATAAATAAGTAATAGTGTATTTACATACTTAACTAATTGGGTTATTCCCAGAGGTCCACAATTCTATTGTTATCGAAAAATTTAAATTCATACTTTACTTCCCAACGGGTCCACGACTTTTTGTATTCAGAAGTTTTTATAAATATATGTACTACTTTGAACAGTAGTTGTTTCTATCTCGGCATTAGCAGTTCTTCCATATTCATCACCTGCAGATATTATTACGCAAAATTTTTATACACATATACACTTTTATTGCAATAATGTAATTTGTTGACAATTTATTTTTTTCAAACAAGAGAGCACATGGCTATATTATAACTCATAAGTAAATACGACTAGGTACCCCGGAATCATGTGTCATGAATCTTAATTAAAATGTAGGATGACGGCAATTTTAATATGCAAACTGGAACTAAACCACATGATATACACAAATCCTATCTGACTAATATTATAAATGCAGAGGTTTGGATGGATGTGTGTATGTTTCTTACTCAACCACGCCAGAGCGGCTGAACGAAACTGGATGAAATTTGGCGCAGAGATAGATTATAGTCAGGACTTTTTATCCCGGGAATATAATTTCTCGGGATAATGTTCGACTTTCACGACGACGCTGGCGGAAGCTGGTTAAAAATAAAATAGTATGGTATTTAGGTAATCATGTGACAAGGTTCTTTTGAAACAATTAATTCACTAAAATTTGCAGTTTTGTACTTTACACACAGCATGGGTCTTAACATTTCATTTGAAAAGTGCAGTTTGAAGACTTGGTAACCATGAAAAGAATATATTGTCAAGCAAATTTTGTCAAACCATTTTGAAACTAACTAGAAATGTAGAAGGTGTATTTTAAAGGCCTCCTGTATACTTAATTTAACTTTGACTAGATTGTGGGTTGGTTCCGGTTTGCATAAGCACGTTTAATTAAAATGCACGTATCAGTTAAGTATTTTATTGGTTATAGGTAAACACTACACAAACCTCTCGTAAATATTTTAATTTTGCATGTTTCCTTTAGTTATTAAGTTAAGTTTAAATATTGTTTAGTGATGTAACCAAATATTCATGAACTACCTCCAAGTGCTCTTATAATATTGTGTCATTCATTAAAGACGAAAATACTAGATCCCACGACACAGGGTATCCTAGTGTGGGGTCTAGGGCTACAATAATGCACGTAATGTTTGTATTTTCTTGTACATACTATATTATTTGTTTTATTTCTGTTGTGCTTTATGTATGTATAGAATGGTGTCTCAATAAATTTTATCTTATCTTATCTTATCTTAAATTAAATTAAAACAGGCAAAATGTTATGGTTTTATGCCTCTTCTGTTAATAACTTGAACCCGCAGTGGACGCCGAACGGAGCAGTAGCCTGACAACCAAGTTTTAAACGAAGAAGTTCTGTTCGGGGATGATCTAGCTAATAGGTAAAAGGGTTGAAAAAATACTCGGATGTACGCCAACTAAAGCTCATTTTATTAAACAAAAAATAACTAATGTCATTAAACGGCGGAGAATCTTAACATCGCGATTTAACTTTGACGGAATCCGGTACAGCGCCATCTATTGGTCAGAATCATAACTAAGTTTACGTAAATTTTTGGACTACTTCAAACATACCGCCCACCAAGGACCTTTGTCCTTAAAATAACCGCCCACCGTGGCAGACATAATGAGATACAAATAACAAGATTACAAAATTAGCCTTGATGGGAAATCTCTAGGCGCATAATAAGTAAGCAATTATCTTTTACAATTACAGGCACTGGCGCTGTACTTAGTAGGTACCTTAACATAACCAATTTGTTCTAAATCTAACAAAATTTCTTAATAACTAAATTACATGATTGCAATATTTTCTAATCTGTGACAGGCAGAACGCACAATTTTGAAGTGGGTCTTTTTAAATAAGAATTTTTACATTTTAATGTAACCACTCGGGTAAGATTATCACTGCCTGGGTGTTTTTCTACAACCCTACCAAGAAGCCACTTCGCGGGAGGTAAGTCATCTTCCTTTACCAAAACAACATCTCCTACTTGTGGTTCAGGTATTTTATTGGTCCACTTATATCTATGGAGGAAATGTGTCAAGTACTCATTAGCCCACCTACGCCAAAAATTTTGCAACATGCCTTGCACTAAATGCCATCTTTTCAGGTTACTAATAGAACTTTCATCATAATTTGCATCAGGCACGGTAAGTATTGGTTCTCCTATTAAGAAGTGACCAGGAGTCAACGGTGTGCAATCATCTGGATCTGTGCCATATGTGACTGACAGCGGCCTGGAGTTTAGACACGCCTCAATCTGTGTCAGGAGAGTGGTCATCTCTTCAAAGGTGAGTGTAGAGTTACCGATGACCCGTTTTAAATGAAACTTGGTGGATTTTACTCCTGCCTCCCACAATCCACCGAAATTGGGCGCGTGTGCAGGGATAAAATGCCACGTTGTGCCGATGAGAGCTAAGCTCTTCGCGATTTCCTCAGTCAGGTTGGTCTCTTGCGCTATTAATAACTCTCTTAACTCTTTGGACGCTCCAATGAAGTTGGTGCCATTGTTACTCCATAAATCCGTGCAATGACCTCTACGAGAGACGAATCGTCTGAAAGCTGCTAAAAAGCCTTGGGAAGTTAAATCACTAACCATCTCCAAATGTATAGCTCGTGTTGCCATACATATAAATAAACATATGTAGCCTTTATAAGACCGATATCCTCGTCCCTTTGACGTTCTAACATTTAAAGGGCCTGCGTAATCCACGCCGCTGTGTAAGAACGCTCTGGACGGAGTTCCGCGAACTGATGGTAGAGAACCCATCATTTGAGTCTTCACAGTTGCACTATTTTTTACGCAAGGAACGCATCGACGTACATGATGTTTCACTAAACCTTTAACGCCAATGATCCAGTATGCTGACCGTATGTAGGTTAGCATGAGTTGTGGTCCCCCATGTAAAGTTTTAATATGAGCATCTCTGATGATTAATTGTGTGACATGGGATCGATGGGGTAATACAATTGGATGTTTCGTTTTCTCATCTATTTGAGCTTTTTGAAGCCTTCCGCCAACTCTAATTATGTCTTTCTCGTCTATATACGGGTTAAGTGTTCTTATTTTACTTCCTTTTGTCTTAATTTCACCTTTTTGTTTTATTTCTGTTAGCTCTACTTGAAACTCTTGCCTTTGACATTGCCGAATACAACAATTCAAAGCCTCATCGATCTCCCATTTACGTAAATGTTTAGTCCGATCGGTATCTGTTTTATAATTTAAAAACCGTCTACAATATGCCACAATACGTAACAACTTAGAGAGTGAAGAATATCTGTCCCATATAAAATCATTGACAGATGAACAATGTGTTACTATTGAGCTTTCTAAATCGACTTCTAATTCCTTTGGCCTCCGGTAATTTATATCTGTGTCTTGTAAAATCTCTGGACCACGTAGCCACAGAATATTATCTATAAGTTCTACAGGTCGTATTCCTCTAGACGCGCAATCGGCAGGGTTCTGATTTGAAGATATGTGTGCCCATTGATATGCATCTAACGTTGTAAGAATTTCAGAAACCCTATTCGCTACGAAGGTTTTCCAATGACTTGGTTGTTTATTCAACCACGCGAGTACGACCGTCGAATCCGTCCATGCCCGCAAGTTAGTTTTGGGAATATTTAAAACTTCTGCCATCTCAACTAGCAAACGTGTCACTAATACTGCACCACACAACTCTAGACGCGGTATGCTTATTTGTTTTATAGGTGCGACTTGTGTTTTAGCCGCAACTAGTGAAACGTGAACGTTACCAGTGACATCAACTCTACGTATATAGACTGCTGCCGAGTATGCCACCTTGGAGGCATCGGAAAAGCCGTGTAAGTCTACTGTGACATCACTCGCCCTTGTTCCTAGCCATCTAGGAATTTTGAACTCCGTAAGTTGTGACTGTTCTTTTTGTTTCAGGTCCTGCGGTCTTCGTAAGCTTCACCGAGTATTGGAAGATATCATCTCTACGGTTCCAGGTGAGTCCTAAAACTTTCGTTATTGAGTCAAGTTTAATTTCCAAATTTTGATCTAAATCTTGTTCCTTTAATATGTCTTGTTCTTTATTTTCTAAATTAATTTCCTTTATTATCCTTTCATCATTACTGGTCCATTTTTGCAATTTAAATCCAGCTTTGCTTAGTAACATGTTAATTTCTTTAAATAATTTAATGCCTTCTTCTACCGTTTCGCAGCCGCTCATAAGGTCATCCATGTAATAATCTTCAAGAACCTTTTTTGCAGCTACTGGAAATTGACCTCCTTCATCAAGTGCTACCTGCTGAAGTGCTTTGACCGCTAAGTATGGGGCTGAAGCCGTTCCAAATGTTACAGTCACCAGCTGGTATTCCTGCACCGTATCTTCAGGATTATCTCTCCACAATATTCGCTGAAACACCGCATCATCATCATGGACTCGTACTTGGCGATACATTTTTATAATGTCAGCTACCAAGCAAATAGGATGGACTCTCCATCGTATAATTAAATGTCGTAACTCAGGTTGTAATTGTGGACCAATTAGTAATGTGTCGTTTAAGGACACGCCATTTACACCCTTACATGACGCATCAAAAACGACTCTCACCTTTGTGGTGGACTTGTCTTCTCGTATGACCGCATGATGGGGAAGATAAACGGATTCAGACTGCTTATCATCGTTCTCTGGAACAGGAATCATGTGACCTAACTGTAAGTACTCTTTTATAACATCTGTATATCTATTTTTCATTTCCTTATTTTTATTTAACTTTCTTTCTAACGACTTTAATCTATTTTCAGCTATCTCCCGAAATCTACCATATTTACATGCAGGATCAACGTCGCGAAAAGGTAATCGGACCACGTAACGACCATCAGGTGCTCTACGCGTTGTACTTTTAAAATATTCTTCACATTTCTGTTGTTCTTCAGTTAACATTTTTTGTGAAATTGAAGAATGATCTGACTCCAATTCCCAAAACCTTTACAGAACGTCGTCCTCATTAACGGTAGCATTCATAACTACAAGTTCAGTTACAGTGTTATCAGTTGGTTTATTAGCTACTAACCCAGACAGTATCCAGCCGAGAGAGGTGCATTGAGCTACTGGAGTACCGGTAGGTCCTTTCAAAAGTCCTTGTTGTATGATCTGACAGTAAATTTCAGCACCTAATAAAATATGTATTTTATTAGGCCTATCGTACTGGGGATCAGCTAATGTAATCGTATGTAAATCCAACTCTTGCAACTCACTTATTTTCATAACTGGGAGAAGAGTGGTTATCGATTTAAGTACAAAAGCTCTGACTACAATTTCAAAAGACGGATCAACTCTCGATTGAATCTTTAAAGATACTACTGATTTTGAAGTGATGGTGCTGTCTCCACCAACACCGGAAATAATACCATTTGCGTGCATCTTTTTTAGGCCTAACGTTTGTACTGTGGCCTCTGTTATAAAAGAAGCCTGTGAGCCTTGGTCAATCAAGGCTCTGATGATCTGTTTGCCTCCGAATTTCGATTCAGCATTGATTAGCGCAGTGGCTAACAATACTTGACTACTATTTCCTGACGAAAAACATGAGACAATTGGTGAACTATCATTTGATGACGATTCCGGCCCTGGTGGGGACGGGTTGACCTTTGTGACCTGATCATTGCGATTATGTTGTGCAACCGTAGTTGCTGAGCTGTTGCTTGGGTGAAGAAGTGAGTGATGACGACGATTACAAACACGGCAATTAGTGGCTTTTTGGCATTGCTTTACTGAATGATTACTACCCAAGCAATTAAAACAAATGCGATTTTTCATAACAAAGTCATGCCTTTTATCATAATCAATTTTTGCAAACTTTTTACAAAAGCATATTTTGTGATTTTCTGAACAATATTCACAAGCAATAGCCTGATTTGAAATATGGAAAACCTTTGGATTATTGACGTGACCTTTGTTTTGTGAAGTATTTTGCTGAACCAAAGATTTTGATTTAGGCTCAATAAACTCTAATGCTCGGAAACGACTCTCTAAGAATTTTGAAAACTGACTAAAAGTTGGCAACTCATTCGAGTTGTCACTTGTGACATGTAGTTCCCATTGCTTCCTCGTATCTGGATCTAATTTATAAGCAATAATGTGAATAATAATAATGTCCCATGAGCTCACATCAATTTCCAAATTTCTTAAGGCATGTAAACACTCCGTTGTTGTGTCTAACAACTCTTTTAATGCTGTAGCCGACTCGACATTCGAATTTCGTTGACTAAATAGTCTTTTCAAAACACAATTTGATCAATATCGTTTGTTATTGTATCTAGATTCTAACTGTGACCAACACTGATTATAATTAGCTGCCGTTATAGGTACAAACTTTATCAATTGTTCTGCTTCTCCCGTAAGATGAGCCTTTAAATAATGTAATTTTTGTACTGAATCTAAAGATTGGTTATTATGCACCAAAGAAATAAATAAGTCACGAAAAGATGTCCATTCTGAATATTTCCCGGAGAAAGTAGGAATAGTTATTTTAGGTAATCTTACGGAAGAACCAGACGACATAGGTACAGAAACGTCTTGGGTGTTCTTACAAACTGATGTTTCATTGACTGGAGCGGGATAGTTACATAATGCGATCTTTAGTTCCGACTTATAACAAATATAAATTTCCTCTGTCGCCTCATAAACATCACTCGTAACACATTCTAATGATTTTAAAATTTTACTATCTAATTCTAATATCTCATAGTGATTTTTACAAAATGCTTGCCAATCTCGTTCCAACTTCTCTAATCTTGCATCGATGTACTGATAAGAGAAACGCTCCTTAGGTGTCTTCTTAAAATTAGATCTCGACTTTTCAATAATTGTCTTTAAATTCATTTGCAAATTGCCGTATTTTTCCATTTTTGAAGTAAAAATTAACTTAGTATAATCCGTAACACTTATCCTCTAATCAGTAAATCTTGATATTTTTACAAGTGTTTGGCAAAACTTTAACTCTGAGCGAAATCGGGCATAGATTCCACGTTCCCTCGTTTTTTCGCTTAAGTCCTTAAATATTATGCACAGATTTTTCTAAGTCCAAGATTCACGCAAAAAACGACTAAGTTAATGGAATGTGCGGAATTTTTGCAAAGTATTTGAACTATTTCTTCACTGATGATATAACACAAAATGTACTCACAGTTTATCTTCGTCACTCACACACACAATATTCCACCTGTTCTCCGTATACGTCACGTTGCACGCCACCACTGACGTCACGATGCGCTGCTGACGACGACGGTGCTCTGCTTGACAGTACCTCCTCTCCACAGGGCTGGCTGATGACGTCACGATGCGGCGCCACCTGATGTTGTCTTCCTCCTCGGGGAAACCCTTCCAACACCTGAGTTGCGATCCACAACCCCTTCAGTGTTCCCTAACAACTGCCGCGGTGTACTAAGGCAAAAACTTCACCGCAACAGTACTCCCAGCTAGTTCGAATATAATTATATAATTCGACTCGACGGACCAAAATGTTCGGGGATGATCTAGCTAATAGGTAAAAGGGTTGAAAAAATACTCGGATGTACGCCAACTAAAGCTCATTTTATTAAACAAAAAATAACTAATGTCATTAAACGGCGGAGAATCTTAACATCGCGATTTAACTTTGACGGAATCCGGTACAGCGCCATCTATCGGTCAGAATCTTAACTAAGTTTACGTAAATTTTTGGACTACTTCAAACAAGTTCTTTTTCTTTGGCTTCTCAGAATGACTTTGATTTTCTGACTTTTCACTCAAAGTAAGTAAACATAAAGTAAGTAATGATAAAACTTATAATTAATTGATATTTTTATTTATGCAAGTACGTAAGTATACATGTAGTATATATTTCATGGACCAAGTAATTAATCAGGGCACTATGTATAATGTTAGTAGTCAATTCAAATCGGATTTTAACTTCTATATTTATCAAATTGTCTGGTCATTATAAATATTGCTACGTAACGCTTGGGTAATTCGATAATTAATGGTCAGTGAATTAGTCCAAGAGCGAGTGAAGCGAACTCGGGAGCTTAGGGCACCCCGACACGGATAGGTTAGGTTAGTCTTTGCTGATTAACGTACTTACTAATTCTATATCAAAACCAATTCCAGCATTAAAATAATAAAAAAGCACATATTTTTATTATCCGGCCCATTAATTGATGGGCATTATGCGGTCAATTGGGCATTTTTCAAATTGCCCGGGCTTTATGAATAATGCCGTATTAATCACTTGGTCCATAACATGTACACTAATTAAAAGATGCACAATGGCATGCAAGTAACTTAGCCTAAGTATATGCCTAATGACTGACTAAGCTCAACTGGCTCTAAATGTAACCTTTTCAAATTCGGCAATACTTTCCCCCAATTAAGCAATATTTTGCCGGTGGATGATCGTGTTCAGTTTGCGCCAATTCGATTACATTATTGCTGTCTAACACCAGTCTTGCCTTGCAGCCTTTACTATTGTGCGAGGAGCATCTCCAATGGCTTGTCCCTTTTTTCTGAAACTTGCAGGATAGGCAATAGGTGTAACTTTTAAACAGGATCAATTGTTTTCCAAAACGGGATTCTACTAATTCGTAATCTGAAAGCATTAAAAACGTTAGAAGCATTACCACGAACTAAAACCTATAAAACAATTATTACAATCACACAAAGTTGCTGATAATAATATAGTCTTTTAAAAAATCTACTTTAATAAATAAATACCAACCAATAACCAAATAATTCCAACGTTTGACATGTAAACAAATACTCAACTTAAAATGCCTAAATCAGTTGTAATAGGTGTAATAATGTGTATTAATTCACTTGCCGAAAATAAATGACACTTAAAAATCAAAAGAACTATTTACATTTGATGAAAACATTGAGATCATTAAACAGATATACACTAAAAATATACACGAGAATCTAGACAAATTATAATATTTTATTTACATTTTGCTGATATTTAAAATGAATTATATCTTAGATATAATAGTATTATTCATATTAATAATTACACTTGAAAAAACATTGCTATCATGAATCAGCTGTATACTAAGAAAACACAAGAGGATGAAGACAAATTTATTATAGTATTTTATTTAAATTTTGCTAATATACACAAAGAATTATCTCTCAGTTGTAATAGAATTATTCATATTACTATTTGCACTTGATAAAAACATCGAGATCATGAAACAACTCTATACTTAGAATACACAAGAATATCTAGAATATTACTTATATTATATTAAAATTTTGCTGATATACAGTATACATTATTTATTAGATATAATTGATATTATTATTAATATTACTACTATCTACACTTGATGAGAACATACAGATCATGAAACAGCTATGTACTAAAAATACACAAGAGAATCCAGAGAAGTAACATTCTATTCTATTCTTTGTACCCGTAGAAATAAGTATTATTGTAAAAGAGATGTGTTACTCCATTTTTTGGTGTACAATAAAGTATATTCTATTCCATTCTATTATATTATCGTGAGAGACATTCAAAGAAAAAAAAAATGCTACAATTTACAATGTACATTGCAAATTGTACTATCGTACTTCGTATTTCCTACTAATTTTAAAATGCGATAGTTTGTGACAATGAATGTTTAGTACTGTTTCACGCAAAAAACTACTAAACGGATTTGAATGAAGTTTTACAGTAATATAGCTAATACATAGAGGATAATTTATAACTATATTTAGTATATTTCAACGCTGGCGGAGCTAGTAAATTAGTATGAATATATTACATTGCCCAATTTGCAAAGCATAAGTACAAAAGTAAGTGTAAAATTAAGTATATTCTATTCTCTTCTATGACCAACAAAGTTTACAAAGTGTGGTATTTGTCCGGTGCCCTCTTTAACTTTCCGCTGTGTATGTATACAGAATACTAACGCACGCAATAATTACGATACATATAATATAATTATAAACCTCACAAACTTACAATAGAATGTTATGAAACTGAACATAAACTATTATGAAACAGATTTCGTTTTTACAAAAAATATGAACGTATATTAATATACTGGTAGAATAAAATATAAGAGAATATGAACATTTATTTAACGTAACATTTAATTTTACATGAACACAATTAAAGACACCGAATATACATAATATAAAATCTCATTGATTTACTTAATTTTTTTAAACAATTTCTTTAAATTTAATAATTCATTTCATTTTGAAATAATTACCTTTGTGATAATAATATTTCGGAGGTTCATGGTTGTGGTAATCGTGCACAAATAATATTTTTCCGTTCAAGTCTAGAGCTAATTTTGCTTTGCAGTTTCTATGAGCACAGGCCGAGCATCTCCAATGATGAATTCCTTTGTTCTTGACGAGGCGAGCATGACAGAATGTGTACTCATTGTACATTATAAGTTTCATGGCACCTTCTATCGACTTTATCACGTGGTAATCTGAAACAGGTGTCATTATTCTATTACTTTAAAGTAATCAGTTTTATAATAAACTAGCTTTTGTCAGCGGCTTTGCCCGCGTGGATGTCGGTAACTATCCCACGGGAACATAATACTAGGATAAAAAGTAGCCTATTTTTTAATCCGGATTATAAATTATCTGTGTGCAAAATATATCTAAATCCGTTCAGCTATTTTGGCGTGGTTGAGTACCAACCATCCATTTTCAGATTTTCGTGGAATTCCGTGCCGTTTCCAGTCTGTGTTTCTTGGCACAAACTGAGGGTCTAGATGTCAAGAGTGAAGAGGTTACTTTTAGGCAAGTGCAAGCAACAAAACAAACCAAATTAAGCATAGGTTACTGCATAGTAATGAATTTGGGCTTTGTAAAAAACATTACAAAAAATTACAAGTCCAAAACATTTTTATGTTCGTACGTGGTTTTAAAATCAAATACGTATTCATGAAAAATATTTATTTCACAACCATTAACATCGGTTCTTACTCCAATCTTACAAAAATAAATGTGCTGATTTTCATTTTATCAAACATTAACGTATTACATATTAAAATTGAATATACAGTCTACCACACTTTAGTGGTAACACTAACGATAAATTACTCTCACGTCTACGGGATTAAGTTTTTGCAAGGCACTGTTAATGTCAAATACTTGCTAACTAGGTGCGGTTTACTGTACAGTCAACACATACATAGTTGGTTACAAATATAATAATAATAGCAGCCTGTAACTGTCCCAATTCAGGGTAAAGTCCTCTTCTCATACAGAGAATACACAATCTTGAATGCGTATTAAAATGTACATAAAGTTATTAATTACACTTTTAAACATACATTGTATATTTAAGTTCGTGTATTATCCAATTATGTAAAGATAGTAAAGTGTGTAAAGATTAGAAAAATATAACAGATAGGATAGAAAAAAAATCTTTATAATAAAATCAGAAAAACATGCATAGAGCGGCTTGCAAGAAAAAAGAAAAGTCAAACAGGAACAAAACAAATAACAAGAAAGTTATGATTTAAAAAGATTTGTGTGATTTTTTAAACATATTTTTTTAAGAATAATTCCTATCTGTACCACTTGAAAAAGAAAACAAGAATGATCATTCTAAATTTAATATTTATATTAATTTAAATTTATAAACAATAAAAAAACAAAGAAAAAAGAAACACAAAATAAAATTTATAAACATTTCATTTTGTGTCGAAAAATCAACGCAACTTTTTTCATTTGTTCCCTAGGTTGCTTAGAGTTGAATTAATATATATATATATATATATGTTAAAGAACTATTTAACTTTAAAATATTTTCCATTTCGAATAATAAACTCGGGTGGTTGATGATTGTGATCATGATTCGCCATCTTGATAGTGTTGTCATCAAATAATATAATCGTTGCTCTACATTTCTTGCTCTGTTTGGATGAGCATCGCCAATGGCTGGTACAGGCCCTCGCGTATTTTCGCTGGTAGCAGAAAGTAAATCCATAGGCCAAAATTAACCGGGAACCATGACTTGAGTCTATAAACTGGTAGGATAGCGGCAGTTCTGGAACAAAGAAAAATATATTTTTTCAACTCTATAGGCAAATAATAAATAGTAGAAATATAAAACATAACGAAATAAAAAACAAAACACTGCCCTATGTTTTAATAAAAAATATATATTGAGTATTATTTATAATTACAGGGCAAAAAGATAAAGAAATCCCTTAAAACTAAATTACGTAACCAAAATAGTGGTCAAGCGCGAGCCTATCTATAAAAAAAAAAACAATACCAAATCAATTTTAAGTCCTTTTTTTCTTTTTTATTTACATCCATAAATTATTTTACAAATAAATACTTAAAGTAATATAAAGAAAAGATCCTGTCTAAACAAGAATCTCATAAACAGGAATTCATATCATCCACAGAGTAGATCATTATAAAACATAATAAGAATTTAATTAAAAAATATAACAATTTGATTAAATACAATATTATGAAATTATATTATTCAAATAACATTATTAATTATGTTATTAAATAAAAATAATTGGAAACTATAACCAAGAAGTATAAGCAAGTTATATGGAAAAAAACTCGTGTATGAAATACACTGTAATCTGAGCTTAAAAGTACCTAAAGAAATAAAAATCAGTTTTATAATAAACTTCTACAAAAGAAAGAAGACGTTTTGATATAGTACTTCGTTGCGTAATGGTCAATGTCACCAGATACAATTTTATCTTGATCATCTACAAGTAGATTCGCGTTTCACATTACCTTGCTGTTAACCCAATAATTAGTACTTTTGATAGAAGAGCGGTGCTTGAAGCGGTATGTGTGCTTTTTGTACAGAAGTAAAAAACATTACTCAGAATTTACGTACTTGAAATCTGAGACCAACAAAGTAACAAAATAAATTTTATTTAAATGTAATATTGCTGACACCTTGGCTGGACGTCTTTATGAAAGAAGACTGGTGCTTAAAATTATACTGGCTCTTCTTTGTAATTATGTACTTAAAATCTAAAATACAGCCTTGTGTGTCTAGTTACACCCACAGTTTACATACGGTTGTTTGGTTACGAAAACAAAATTAAACCACTTAAAAAAGACGCGACATATTAAAAGTGTTTTATTATTTTTTAATTTTTATATACATTCTATGACTGATTATGTACTTCGGTGGTGCAAAATAATTAAGAAATTTTATTTGCAAACAACAAAATTTTTAGAACTAATTCTGAAGTAATAATAGTATAGTTCTAAAGTGTAATGATGACCCGTGACTGTATATAATAATACTATTGGAAACTGCCACAAAAATAGTACATACATTTAAAATTTTAATATATTGTCCATTACTGACAAACTACTATTTTGGTGGAGGATGGAAGTGCTCTTGACTACTAGATTTAATTATACCGTGATCGTGTACAATTAGTTTCGCCTTGCATTTTCTAACACTGCATTGCCAGTAGGTAGTTTTTTTGGCAGGAGTGCTATATCTGAATCGGTATGTGTGCTCATTGTACAGAATTAACTGCTTGCCTTGCCTCGAATTTATATACTTGATATCTAAAACAAACAAAGTATTACACTAATAACTTTTATTAATATTCAACGTGGCCCACATCTACGAACTTAAGCATATTGAAAAAAGATCATCGCCGAACACATAAAAAATTGGAAACTGTTAAGAAAAAATAGAAAGAAAGAAAAATATTTTATTTGACTTGCACATGAGACCAAGACACAAGAAAAAATAATAAAAAAATATGTGTAAATCTTTTGGTGTACAATAAAGTATATTCTATTCTGTCAATTAACAAAGATCAAATAAAATTGAATCATACCTTATGTTGCTTATAATACTTTATATTTTATTATATTACTTACTACTATTATAATTAGAGTTTGTTTCAGTTTTGTTAAGCCTGAGGCTAAATTATACTCATACCTACAAATGAAATAGTAATTACTTTAGTAATAATAGTTAAATTGAAAGTAGTTTTTAAGAAAGTCATATTATCTATGGTTTTTCTTCTTTATATTTTAACTAGCTGCAGCCCGCGACGCCACCCGCGTTGTATTAGTACTTCGCCCAACATCTTTATAAATTATAACCCATGTGTTATTCTACCCATATTAATGTAAATATGCATAAAAATTCTTTCAGTAGTTTTAGCGTACAAGAGCAAAAAATATCCATTCGACCTCACAAACTTTCACGTTTATTTAATAGGATATGCTTTAAAAAAATATCTAGTTATTTTAGTTTAAATTTGAGTTATAACTTAGTCGATACTCAAAAGCTAATTAGAGCCTCCTATAATTGAAGGATTTTACTAATCATTACGTCCTTCTCTTAAACATTGTATTTTCTTGTGTTCATGTTTTGTTAAGGTGCGAGTTGGCAACGAGACCTTGACGCACGACTGAGGTAGGAGACGCGGAACACTACAAGCTCCTTAGGCTTTGTTTGGGCTCTCACAGAAGACCGCTTGACGGTCTCGCTCCCGGTCAAATGGTGACGCACGGCGCGGCGCGCTTAAAATGATTGACACGCATATTGAAAACGATATTTTTTGGCCTCTCTATATATATAATTCGTTGATAGCCAGTCTTTAACTATTTTTATTATAATATCATATTATCGTATTTTTCTTCCCCCAATAGTAAACCTGATAACTTGACTTACCATTACAATATGGAATAATAATCTTCAACAATATAAGTGACTTGAACGAGTAAAATCGGCAACAGTTTGTGTGCCACAACTGTCGCGGTCTTGCCCCAGAGTACACCAGCAAAGACCGCGACGCGCGACCGAGGCTTAATACTTCAGTCACACGACTCACACGTCTCGGGGTCGCATCGCGGTCGTGCGGTGAACTCGCACCTTTACCAGGTCCTAAATAAATCATTATTAAGTTTCGAAATCAAGACGGCAGAATTTCAGGTAAAGTTAAGTTCTGATATTTATCCATCTCTAGTGAAAATTGGATTTCTTGGTTCCAATGTAGATATGTTTTAAATTTTGACATATTGGCCATTTGGATCAATGAAAAATCGTGGTGGTGGATGGTTATGGGCTAGGTTTCCAGATATAATTTTATCACAACTATCAACTAATATTTTTGCCTTGCAGTTTTTTCCTGATCTTCCTGAGCATTGCCAATGGACAGTCCCTTTGGTAAAAGACTTGTGATTGAAATTATACGTGTACCCTTTATGTAGAACCAACTGCTTCTTTTTTGATGTATTTATGTACTCGACAACTGAAATATAAGATAAGTTGTTTCTGAGCAAGTAAACACAAAATCATCTTAGGTTTGACGACGGAAATAATGATGGAATCAGGTAGGTATGTGTTAAAAATGATTAAGCAATTGTATTATTTGTAAACTGCCAAAAAAATACTCTACAACTACAAATTTTAAGTTCTGATATAATTTTGTCCATAATTGATAATGTATTTGGGTAGGACATGGCAGTGTTGCTCTTTGTTACCAGATACAATGTTACCATGCCCATCTACAAGTATATTCGCCTTGCACTGTAATGCGCTGCAGCGCCAATAGTTAGATCTTTTCGCAAAAGAGCGGTGCTTGAAGTGGTATGTGTGGTCTTTGTTCAGAAATAACTGCTTGCCTTTCGTAGAATATACGTACTGGAAACCTAAACCAAACAAAGTTACACAATAAAATCTTTTACAACACATTTCTTTAAAAACTGGCTCTTACATAACATACATTACGCCTGAATTCCCTGATGGATTGGGTAGGGGTGCACCTATAGTACACACAACTGACTCTTATATTTATTTATTTATTTGGCCAACCAACAATTGTACATACTGATACATATAATTTCAAATTTAATTTTAATGTCTAAGGTTAGTATTACAATTTCTTAAAGGTTAGCACCGCATGCCCCAATAGTTACAAATCAAATTAAAATCCAAAGGAAAACATATGTCAACTCGATAACAAAATCAAAAATATAAATCAATAAAATCGAAATTATAATTAATATAGAAAATTAAATTAAATTAAATTCAAAAAATATAAATCAATAAAATTAAGATTAAAATTAAAATGTGAAATAAAATTAAAAATACAATTAAAATAGAAAATTAAAAGACAAAAATTAAATTACAATAAAATTAACTGCCAAAATAACACAAAATCAAAATACATAATAAACTAACATAAAATTAAATTTACACGAAACAACAGGAAACAGAGATACGAATAATTACAATATTAAACAGCACTAAAAGTTATTCTGTGGAACCTGCCAAACGAGTCAAAATGCACGTCGACAAGATCGCTGTAGCTATTCAACTGTTTACTGAGTCGAGGGACAACAGAACTTGTGCCGAGTAATGTTCTACGCGGTGGGGGGTACAAAGGAGTGATGGGGGTACGAGGGAGTCTAGCAGGAACACGGAACCGAAACTTGCTTAGCAACTGAGGACAGTCAGTTTGGCACCGGAGTATTTTATATAGGAAGATGGAGTCAGCAATTCTTCGGCATTTCTCCAGTGAAATCATTTTAAAATGTGATTGGCATAAGCTAGATGCCATACGAATCTCTTCTGTATCCGCTCTAATCTCAGGTTGTGAGTAGCATAGTGAGGTCTCCAGACAATGCTGCAGTATTCCAAAATACTTCGAACAATACTGTTGTACAGCAAAATCTTGGTCCCACTACGCTTGAAACCGGAAACATTCCTAACAACGAAACCCAGCATTCTAGACGCCCTCTTAATAACATCTTCGATATGAGGTACGAATGTCAGTTCTCTATCAAAAATAACACCCAAGTCCCTGATCTGATTCACCTCTTGGATTACATTAGAGCCCACATGATATACACCAGCCGTTATTTTTTTTTTCCGGGTGTACTTCACATGGTAACATTTTTTGACGTTCAATGTCATTTCGTTCTCGCTACACCATTGACGTAACGAGTCGACATCGCTCTGCAGTAGTTCACTTATAGTAGAATTAAGTCCAACATGGTCCAATTTCTATAGTCAAGGTGAGCGTAATTTTTAAATCGCAATATGCGCATACAGGAGCGTGCCTTTTTAGGCCTTATAATCGTAGTATGGTGAATATTTAAATTGGGTTAACAAATTGAACATCATAATATATAAACTATTTATTTCAGAAATCAATATTCAGTTTTATTCTATATACAAAAAAACACATTGTTTCTTATAATTTTAAAATGAAACTGTTTAGCAGCTCGAGAAAAAAATCTGTAACTCATAATGCATAATATGACTTGGCAATGACAGACAATTATTATGTAACAAAATATTAGGATTAAAATTTTTATTATGCATCTTTATTATGCACCTAATAGATTTTAGTGATTTGAAATATATTATATACAAGTAGGTTTGTACGTAAAATTTTATCATTGCAGTCTCTCGGCTCCATAACGTCGGCTCAGGCATATATGCCGCAATGACAAAGTTCACCCCGGCTGCAATGACAAAGTTTGCCTACTTGTTTCAAAATGTACTCATAATGAAACGGCTTAGATAAGAAAAAACAAAGAAATAGAGTTTAATGCACCAGGTATGACGCATGATCACACACACTAAAAAATTTACCCATTGAAATAAAATTTATTCGTTTAATAAAAGTGAACGAGAATATCACTTTTTCTCGTGTAGCTCTCTACCGCCAAACGCACGATAAAGAGTTTGTTTCGTTTAGTTCCAAAAATATATTAGCATATTTTGATATATTGACCAAAAGAATCAATGATAAATTGTGGTGGTACATGGCTATGGTCTATGTTACCTGATATAATTTTATCATCACTACCAACATATATTTTCGCCTTGCACTTTTTTCTTGATTTTCCTGAACATTGCCAATAAGCAGTCCCTTTAGTGGCAGACTGATGATGAAAATTATACGTGTACCCTCTGTACAGAACTAACCACTTGCCTTGCATTGTATGTATGTACTTGACATCTGAAATAAAGATAATTATATTTATCTAGTTGACAAAATTAATATTTGAGCAAGTAAACACAAACTCAATCCAATTCGAAATCCATACAATTCAACCATTTGGAAAAAGACGTCTTACATTTACAGTATTTTATTCTTTAACTATAAGGTATGCTTATTCATTGAATTGATTACATTATTTTATATAAATATTTAGTACGTTAACTACGATATGTAACGATTTATACATATTTTATAGAGATAAAACTAAAAATCATCCAATAATAATATTGATGACATCTATATTATGTGATGTATATGTAGATGAAATAGTGATATACATTATACAGTCAAAACCATTTTCAACGATATTGAGGGTATCATTCAAATACTGTCGTCATAGTCTTTATAAACTTAAATATTTGCCCATAGGTCCTTTCATCGAGAACCAAGAACCTTGGTGTCTTAATATACAGTAATCTTTCTTGGTGAGCTCAAGTAAATGAGGTAAGTCGTAAGGTGCACTTTTCCTTTCACTCGTTAAAATCCCTTCAAAGCCTCTTGCCATTTAAAACTAAAATCTATCTAGCTTAAACTCTAATTCAGCCGATCATCGATTACGCTGATGCCTGTGCGCTTAGTGTGAGTTTTTATTCACGCTCACTCACGCTAACGAAAACGATCTCTTATGTCAAAATATATACAAAAAAAGAGGTTTCTCTTTACTGTCACCAGACGGCGCTTATCCAGTTTCAATACAAATTGCCGTTTACGTCAACACGATTGAGCGTGAGTAAAAACTCGCACTAAGGCCTCTGCTATCTGGATGCCACGGAGCTTCAGCGCTTGCAAAACCTATGCATCCGTTTTGTTTTTGTCTGAGGAAATACGACCATGTCTCTCAGTTCCGCAAGGATCTCAATTGATTCCTTATTCGCCTTCGCAGGAACACCCGAGTATTATATCTCCTCTTTAACATCCTGTTTAACCCTACTTAACCTAAATATCTGCGCGATTACTTCTCTTTCACTCGCCCTGCCAATTTCCCGTGTAGATCCCACCATAAGCATCACCTAGACTTCCCATCCCATAGTACTAATTTCTATTCACACTCCCTCTCTGTTCATACAGTGCGACTGTGGAACTCACTTTCATAAAATCTGTAGTAATTTCCAAATAATGACGGCTCTAATCTACAGAAATTAATGCGAATTAATCACGGATCAACCGTTAGTTTACATACATACATTTCAAACATACCATATCTGAATATTAAAAAATTACATTAAGACAACCTAACCACATATTAAAAGACGACATTTTAAGTATACAAGTTTATTAGCATAAATAGTACCTACATAAACATAATTACACATTGAATACGCTTACATAACAGAAAAAATACAAAAGAAACTTAAAAATTATCTTGTCTTAATATTTTGTAACTTGGCAAAATTTATTACAAAAAAGAACTCACTAGTGGAGGACATTAATGTCAATCGATAATAAGCTGTAACTGTTAATTCGATTGTCGCGCAATCGTCGATATGGGTTTATGAATTAAAATTTACAGATCAAAGATTCAATTTAACTAGATTCGAAATTTTAAACACAGAAAAAAGCAAAATAAGGCTACCAGCTATCTAATAAAATCTTCACTAGACATTCTAGGAGCGCGATGCATTTGATGGACACCGTAAAAACT
This sequence comes from Anorthoa munda, assembly GCA_945859665.1. Taxonomy (NCBI): domain Eukaryota; kingdom Metazoa; phylum Arthropoda; class Insecta; order Lepidoptera; family Noctuidae; genus Anorthoa; species Anorthoa munda. Next base: position 8,403,152 of record OX243901.1, read on the forward strand.
AACATACACGTCTTTTATTAATAAATTCTCAGATATTGTCCGTTACTGATGAGGAATTTGGGTGGGGGATGGGTGTGCTCTTGCTTACCACAAATAACTTTACCATCATCATAAATAGTAATCGGTCCACTGGGGATCTTCTAGCGTATGCCATTCACATCTGGAGTGAGGCCATCGAGAGGCATGGGGAAGCGCTTGCCGTCTCCCTCGACATCTCGAAGGCTTTTGATAGGGTCTGGCACGAAAGCCTTATTGGTAAGCTTCCTTTATTCGGTCTGCCCGGTGGTCTATGTGACTGGATTGCAGACTTCCTGAGGGGTCGGTCCATTCGAGTAGTAATCGATGGCTGCTTTTCGGACCTATTGGATATTAATGCCGGGGTCCCTCAGGGGTCGGTACTCTCAGCGACATTGTTCTTGCTGCACATAAATGAACTGCTGAAACCTTTGGGTATGCAGATGACAGCACTGTTGCTGAGAGATACTTGTCCAACGCTCGTGCTACCGGGCCTCAGATCCAGTCTCTCCGGGAGGCCATGGTGGAGCGCTTGAACCTGTCCTTGCAGGCAGTCTCCGAATGGGGCGATGCCAATCTGGTCAATTCAATGCCGCGAAAACACAGGCGTGTCTCTTCTCCGCGAAAAAGAGCCAATTTCACCCGGCTCCATCTTTCCGAGGTGTAACCGTACCGATAACAGACCATCTTGAGCTTCTTGGCGTAACGTTGACATCGACACTTAATTTTGGCCCATACATTGAGGCAAAGGCTCAACTGGCTGCCAAAAAGTTGGGGATCCTTGCGAAGGTGAGACGGTACTTCACGCCAGAACAGCTGCTTAAGTTGTATCAAGCGCAAGTTCGATCTTGCATGGAGTACTGTTCTCATCTCTGGGATGGATCTGCCAAGTACCAGCTTGATGCTCTAGAGTCGATCGAAAAACGGGCCAAGAGGCTCATCGGCAATGAGGCACTGGTCGAGTCAAAGCTCCAGAGCCTTGAACATCGTCGTCGAGTTGCCAGCTTGTCGGTTTTTTATCGGTTGCATTTCGGAGAGTGTGCGATGGAATTGCATGATCTAATTCCGCCTAGCCCGTTTCATCATCGGACTACAAGACGTACGGCGATGCGCTATCGGTACATGGTGGACATCCCACCCATACGCACTAAACGTTTTGGAAATACTTTCATTATGCGTACAGCTAAGGAGTGGAATTCCCTGCCGGAGTCTGTGTTTCCAGATAGCGACAACCTCGGAGTCTTTAAGTCAAGAGTGAATAGGTTACTTCTAGGCAAGCGTGTTACACCGTCGACCACATCATCGCTTACCATCAGGTGAGATAGTGGTCAAGCGCGAGCCTATCTATAATAAAAAAAAAAAAAGAACATCCACAAATATTGTTGCCTTGCATTTTTGTGTGGTGCGGCTTGTACGCGGAGAATCAACTGCTTACCTTGCTTCGATTTGATGATCTTGAAATCTGAAACAACATAAAGTCATTACTAAATTGAAAGGTGGTTTATTTTAATATTTAAAGAATTATATCGAGCTTATTTTACTAATATTAAAAGATGCCAAGAGTTGCAATATTTTATTAGGATAAAAATACAAAAAACACTACAAAGTGAAAAATTATTTTCTTTTCCAAAGTCGGTGTCTTTGGTACCTATTGTTTTCCGTGTGTCGACACCGACTTTGGAAAAGATAGTTATTTTTCACAAGTCTGTTTGTTTTTTTTGGTAAAAAAAATTTTTGTTTGCCTCATTTTAGTTTTGATAGGTACCTCCAATTGCCATAAAAAGTACATCTCATGACGATTCCAATAACCCCAAACACGACTAGGATACATTGTTTTATTTCGGGGTTACAGTGCCTACCTACCGGTTTCATCATCAGATCAGTTCGATGGTACCATTTATTTATAAGTATTTGCTTCATCACAGTCATTTAACTATTTGAGATATCATAGACCATTTGAGATATATAATTAACTTGCCTATTAGGTAGGTACAATTAAAAAGTGAAAAACAAAAACACTTTTTTACAAAAAATACTACCGACTTCCAAATAAGAAAACTACAAAGTGAAAAATAACTTTCTTTTTGGAAGTCTGTGTCCATAACGATAAAAAATTGGTACCTACCAAAGACACCGAGTTAAAAAGAGGTAAATCTCGCGACAAACTGTTCTATCCTATAAATTTTTGTGTAGTGATAACTTTGAGATTTAATTAATTCGAGAATATTTTGGGAAAAAAAAAGGATTTTGGGCGCCATATTGTGGGGATTGCAATTTATTTTTCTTCCAAACCCATCAAGTGGGGTATCAAAATGAAGGGTACCACATTTATAAAAGTCATTCGAAAAAAAGTAGGTATAGTAAATAAAAAGTTGTAAATAAAAAATGTTTATAAAATAAAAAACCACGACTGAAAAGATGTAAACAAGAAGAAAATCATGCTGTGCAGTCGGAGGATATTTATAATTTTAGTCAGCCAGCAGCTCGCGAATATGTATCCTCCGACTGCACAGCATGATTTTCTTCTTGTTTACATCTTTGCAGTCGAGTTTTTTTGTTTTATTAACTTTTTTTTCAGTGAAGGTTGTGCAATTTTACAAATGAACCCTGCAGTTGTAACGCGATTTCTTCTTGGGAACAATAAAGCACCAAATACTGAGATAGATGTTTATTTAGTGTAACCCTTGAACACGTCACAAAAAGTAAATAGGTTAAGAGGGTCGCTGGTTGCAGTTGGCTGGTCAAACTTTTCTTCGTCCAAAATTTATCAACTAATTTTAAGTTGAGGGTGGAAGAACAAAAAATAAAAAATAATAAAAAAACAGAAGGATCAGAAAGCTTGTCACTCGTGGACCGTCGCGTAGCCAGCCAACTCCACTCTGCGACGGCCTGCCTCGAGCGGACAGCCTCAGCCAGGCAATCAGCCCCAACCAAGTCTTCAGCCCCAACACAACCAGACAGTCTTCAGCCCCAACAAAACCAGACAGTCTTCAGCCCCAACAAAACCCCTTCTATCGGAGGAAGGAAAACCCGTAGGGTAGATAGGTCGGCCCAATTTCGACCCCACGCCACGTCGTTCGTGAGGGATTATGAGCCCAACTTGGGAACACAATCACGCCAGGGATCACACCGCAGCAACAAACAGCACCCAGGTCGCCGGCACACGTAACACGTGGACCAAGTGACACTGACACACCAATCACCAGCACACGAGCAGCCTCTGGTCGCCGGGACGCACTCACGCGTCCCAAAGCATAACCGGCCACTCTCTCAGCAACCACTTCAACCTACAGGTTCCTGGTTAGGGCTTCGGCCCAACCAGCACGCTGGCAGGCGGGTGACCAAAGATCCGGTCACCACGCCGCCTCGCAGAAAAATAAAAAAAAATCACCGCACGCACAAACCAAAACGTCAAATCACCCAGTGCCGTTCGGATACGCATCGCACAAAAATCAAATCACTTTGATTTAAACTAACCCACGAAACAATTTCAATCCTTGAAGAAATGACACGGAACAATCACCCTTCCATAAAATACACCATCCCAGGTTCAAATCACATCCGTCAACTCATTCAAGTTCAATTTATAACTAAATTCTATAAAAACACAAATACTAAATGTCACTCTGGTTGACATATCCGGACGCACGCGTCGTCTGCCAGTGTCGAGTGACACTTGACATTTCAGAACGATCTAAGCCAAAACTTCTTAATAAAAGTAATCGCCTGACCGACATAAATCTGGACAACAATCTCCCGTCATCCCAAAACAAATCTCGAATTGAACTAAATCGCTGACTAACAAAATGATTTTAAATATGTAATGCTTCCAGCTAACCATTTGCGCGTTTCCGAACGCAACGTCGAACGCCCAAATGACAGCTGGCAGTCCGTCAAAACAAACAAATAATATCTGGTAATTTTATTGTTATTTTAGTGAAAAGAATGTATTTATCGGGGAGATTATTATGCCAGAGTGCCGTTTCTAAGTGGTTACACAATTCAGCCACGAGTCCTGAATAAAGAAGCGACATAAAAAAGGAATGCAATATAGTGAATGAAATATGATAATCCAGGTAACAAACCTTCCCTTAGCAAGATCGCCTTCTACCAAAAAAAAGTGTTACACAGTGGGATATTAAATAGGCTGATATTATCTTTTACGTAGTTATGGTATAATAATAATTTATTGACACATACATGCAAACAATTTGCACCATGGAATAAAATAAACTTGATAACACAATGAACCCCAAACTAGGTGTATTGAAGAAAGCATTCATGTGTGGATTCGAATGAGAACTCACCTTTTCAACTCCAGCACACCAGCCTTGCGAACCGTGGGCTCGGTCGACCTGCAGACAGCTAAGGTTTTGAATCCAGCAATTAATGCACAGTACTCACTTTTCATAACCGGAGCACTAGAATACTCGATGAGCGAGAGGAGTTTTCCTCTCGCTCACGGAAAGGAATTTCACATAATAGCCGTAGACCTATCGGTAGACAGTCTTTTCGCGCGCTAGTCCATTAGTTCAGTGAAAAAACACGCACGCTCTCGTGGCGCTGCAGTGGTGTCGACCAATCGGATGGCTCAGCCAATGATTAAGAGCCAAAATGGCGGTTCCACTCAAATCCACTCAATTTTCAAAAAATCAATACATTATATTAACTTTAAAACTTTCGCGTTTCATAATGGAAAACACTATATCATGGGAAAATCAATACATAATTGATGGAATTATGGTCGATGTAAGGTGAATCAAAGCCTATTATGATTATTTTCCTTACGAACTTACTAAATAGAACAGTGTAAGTAGTATTCACATTTGAAACAAAGAACGGTACGAAACACTATGCACTGCCTGTAACCCTTGATGTTACTTTTAGTCATTTTATTTTAAATTCTAATATAATTACCATTACTGATGATGAATGTGGGTGGTGGATGGGTATGTTCCTGCGCACCAGGTATTATTTCACCGTGACTGTTTAAGATTATTTTAGCCTTGCATGATTTTGTGGTACGGCTGGAGTATGTTGTTAAGTAAGTTGCTTTTTTGCTAAACGTGTATTTAACAAAGCAGTAAGAACACTTTTTATACAAAATTAACTGTTTGCCTTTCTTAGAATTGATGTACTGGAAATCTAAAACAAAGGAAAATCATTGAGACACAAAAAATAATGATTTTATATCAGTACCAGGTTTTGCCAGCACCTTCCCCGCGTGGAAGTCGAAAATCAGCACAATGGAACATGGTCCCGGAATTACCTAGCTATCTTGTGTCCTAACCAAGGATATGGTCTAACAGTGTGTCAAGTAAATCTGTTTCGCCGTTATGACGTAAACAGGTAACAAACAGGTAGACAGGCATACAATGGTTCTTACGCATTTTTTTTTAAATAAAATTCGTTTCTCCACACTAGGAATGCCTTCCTGTATCGTGGGTGCTTTTACAAACATTTAAACTCACATACACAAGACACTCAGATACGGAACAATATCTGTAGGCCACACAAATATTTGTTCCGTGCGGGAATCGAACCCGCAACACGCAGCGTAGCAGCCGATCACTCGACCACAACGCCAACCATGTCGTCTATTACGGGGTATATTAGTATGGAAGAAACTGTCCCGTCAAGCCGATCTGCGAGTATATAGCTATTGAAATAAAATACACGAAAAGACTCAAGACGAAAGGATTTTATCTGGATTACGTGTATTTTAAAATGAAAAAAGTAAAGTAATTAACGTAAAATAACATCAAATAATCTTTATCTACTTTCATATCGTAAAGTTAATATTATGAAATCAAAAATAGTAACATAATGACAAACTTTATTGATTATAACTACAGACAACTCTGATAAAAATGAGAAGCTTATACAAGGGCCTTTGCCTTGCAGTGAGACAGAACATGCTTGTTGCTATGATGGTTGAGCTAAGTGGTCCTGATTCATGCGTCATGTTCGTGGATGGCTCAGTTGGGATTTGTCTTAAATTAGCTGCCTCGGTCTGTCAATGCATATTTTTTTAATTGTTTGTTACTCTAGTTACTTTCACGTGCACGTCTTTTTATATCATTCTCACATTTTTTTTCAACAAGGATGATGTAACCAAATACTTGTAATTATTACTGATGGAAAAGAGTGCCTGTAGAGTTTCTTGCAAATTCTACTGCATTGAGACCTACTGACGCTTGCGAATATGCAACTAGTCTTCTATTTTTGTTGTTGTTTTACTATTCAAAAGCACCTCATATCTAATCAAAATCAAATAGTTTATTTCAAATAAACCTTTATTAGAAATAAACTATTTGATTTTGATTTTGCTTAAAATAAATATAATTATAAATAATTGTAAGAAAAATAGCGACTGTTATAAAATATATATTGAAGAGTTAAATTTTCACATTTATTTTGATATATTTTCCATTTATCATGAAATATCGTGGCGGTGGATGAGTATGGTCTTGGTTACCAGATGTAATTTTATCACAATCATCTACTATTAGTTTTGCTTTACACCTGCTGCTTGTTCGCGCTGTGCACTGCCAGTAGGTAGTTTTTTTGACAGAAGATAAATTCGTGAAGCTGTACGTGTACTCTTTGTGCATAATCAACTGCTTCCCTTGCTGTGAAGTAATATACTTAATATCCGAAATAAAACAAAAGTAAATTCCAATTATAGGTTATATTTATAAGGAAATTAGCTGACATTACAATGTAGGTATTTAAGTATTAAAGGCAGATAATATTATATCAAAAAAACTTCAAAACAGGCAAGTAATATTTACACGATTTTATGTAAATAAAAGAACAAAACATAAGAACTCAATGTTTATTAATTATATACTTATACAATTAAACACAACTTTTCATCCGTAAAAGTAAAGCAATTTCACATAAAACTTACACATATTTAATTAACAACATACATTCTGAAATACCAATAAATAATATAGCAATATTAAGATAGAAGACATTTCAAGCGTTATTTTTTTCAAATTCTGATATAATGGCCATCTTTTATAAAAAATCGTGGAGGTGGATGATTATGATATAGGTTACTAGATATAATTGTTTCATAAACATCTACTATTATTTTCGCTTTGCACTTTTTTCTGGAGCATCCTGTGCATTGCCAGTATGTAGTATTTTTGGTAGCAGAGTAATTAGAGAGACTGTAAGTGTACTCTTTATGCAGAATATTAAGCGCTTGCCTCTATTCGAATTTATGTACTTGAAATCTGAAATAATGCAAAGATTTAGTAAAAGAAATGTGAACGGATTTTTGATCAACAAATTTAATAAAGAGATAATAGAACTTGAAACATATTTTAAAAGAAAAGAAAAATATTTTTCAGACTAGCATATCCCCGCGGCTACGCTCCCGTGGCCCACCTCACTAGACCCGTTTTCGGGATAAACAATTGCCTTTGTCACTCCGGCACAATGTAATTTCCATAGGGGAAAGAATGTGTAAAATCGGTTAAGTAGTTTTTGAGTTTATCCGTTACAAACAAACATACAAACAATCAAAACTTTCCTCTTTCATTCAATTTCATTGATATATCATTATTATAGTGTAGACTAGCTTTTTTTCCGTGGCTTCTCTCTCGTGGCCCACTCCGCAGGAATCGTTATTTTTCGGGTTCATTCATCGTCATTTCAAAATCAGTTCAGTAGTTCCAGAGATTACTTCCTATAAACAAACTAACAAACTTTACCTCTTTATAATATAAGTATAAATTTCAAGTACATCAATACACCTCATTTGACTTGGTGGTCTAGTATGACGAAGCTTCTCAAGAAGGAGAAATTACCTGACCCGGCAACACTCGACAGAACTTCTAGTCCTAGTCGCCGAGAAATAAAGAGAGCCTACCCCACCTAGATACAAACCAAAATATAAAAAAAAAACATATAATTATTATAAAATATTTAATATTTCCTCTTAATAACACATTAGGGTTTTTTGAAAATAACATATATAATTATGTGATTTAAACAGATATCTCTAATTAAATTATCAAGTTCTTAAAATCAAATTAATTAAAAACCAAGACTTTTTTGACACTTCGGTAAAAAGCTAGATGCCTCTTCACGTAACCAGAGGGCTGAGCTTTTCTTCGGCCAGAGAATTAGCATTTTTATTCACCCTGGCTATGTTACCAGCGTTATGGGCGTTTCCCAACGACTTCAATGTGGGAGAATATTTTCATGCGCAATGAGCTTTTTTCTCTCTTCTTTTTTATGCATTTATTAGTCTTATTTTTTAGTTGACGACAAGATTTAAGCACCTAATTTAAATTCTAAAATATTGTCCATTACTGATGATGTATTTAGGTGGTAGATGGCTATGGTCTAGGTTACCAGATATAATTTTACCATGACTATCAACAACTATTTTCGCCCTGCATTGGTTTGACGTTCGACCTGAGCATTGCCAGTAGGTAACTTTTTTTCTGGTAAAGTATTTCGTGAAACAGTATGTGTACTCTTTGTGCAGAATCAACTGCTTGCCTCTCCTTGAATTTATAAAATTGATTTCTGAAAAAAGATAAATATTTTGTTCTTAATATTGGTAATTATTTGGTAAGTTGTATTATAAATGACTAGTTTGTATAATATAAGCGCCCTTACCTTTAATATTTTAGCTTAATTACTTATGGTGACTTGGGTTATTTTTTTATTCAATATTTTCATGTATTATTTTGAAGCGTATAAACATAATTACACGGTGTTGCATATACATTTCTGTAAAGTAATCTAATATCTTTAAACGAGAAATTCTTGTAAACATGCACATATATATATATATATATATTAAATCTGAATCTCGGCAACGGCTCCAACGGTTTTGTAATGCAGGGAGCTTCGGGGGCGATATCGCAACTGAGGCTGGCCGCGATGTCGTATGGGGCCTCTCAAACCCAAACGATATCGCGGGGAGTGCCGGTATAGCGGTGCGCCGCTCTGCCTACCTTCCGCGGCCTGGACGGGGTCGCCACCATCTGAGGGCGTACAAGGTGGGGCCGCAGGGGAGGATGAGTGTCGGTATACGTTGACCGCTCTGCCTATCCCCTGCGGCCGAAAAATGGTAGGTGGCGGGGCCATTGACCTTGACCCATCACAAGGGGACCAAGGGTACCATACACGGGGTCATCGCGTTTGGTCCCTGGGGTGGTCACGGCGCACAGTGAGTTCTGGTGCGCTGGTGATGGGGGGTACTGCCTAGAGGAGGGTCCGGTAATGGACAGCCGCGGCGGGTTCGCGTTGAATGCTAAGGAGTGCCCGTGTTCCCACCATAAGCGGCACAGGAGGAGACCGTGGAGGTTCGATTTCTGGCAGGGAATATTGGTTTTTCAAAAATCCAATGATGCAGTTTTAGTTTTCATCAATATTCTGGCTCGTACCACACGTTTGAGCGTTTTCCGCTATTCTGCAGAATTGGCCATCCACGCCCACTTGAAAAACTCATTCTGTATAGTGATTTAGAAATGTGGTGTTGGAGAAGAATGCTTGGCATTTCATGGACAGAATACCGCACTAACGTCTCCATACTCCAAGAATTCGGCATCAAGCAGCGTCTATCAGTAATAGTAGAGTCTCGCATACTGAAATTCTTTGGCCATGTCTTAAGATGGAATCCATTGAGCGCCTGGTGGTGCAGGGCAGAGTGGACGGTAACAGGCCACGCGCGAGTTCACCGATGACGAGGACCGACCAAATTAAATCTGCGGTTGGATGTCCTATAAATTAATGCGCCAAATTTCATCTATCAGAGCCAAATGGAGAGAGATCGTGAGGCGAGTGACAATAACACCAGCGATCGGACAAAATTCATCGTGACCACGACAAAAAGTTCTTCTAAACTATTCTACGAGATTGTGAGCAGAAACTACATGACCTCATCCCACCAACTTTACTAGATTTATTTTCGTTGGATCCCACTTTTAGATCCCATTTTTTAGGTATTGGCGATGGGTCTCTACCAGACTACCCCATACCTTATATTTACTGATTTGCTGTCTCCACTTTACTTTACTTGGCTATTTATATTCCATGAACTAGTGTTCACCACCAGATGCTAGTGCATCTGGTGGTGAATGATAATGTTTACTATTCCCATATATCTTGCCATTCTTATCTGAACTTATCACCGCATTGCATCCTTTTCGGTAAGTTTTGCAGCGCCAAAAATCAGTGCCAGTTTTTAGAAAATGCCTCTGGTGCCAAAAAGGATAACCTTTGTACACCATTACGGGTTTTCCTTTTGTTGATTTCCGTTTGGATTCTGTAACACAGTATAAATATATTGATATATTTTGAAATTATTAAAAGGTTCATTTCTATTAAAGCAAAGTCAATAATTTAAGGATTGACATGTGCTACCGAAATATCATGTGACCAACTTCAAACATTTCGGACTTTTGGCGATCGTTATCGCTTGCAGAATGTTATTTTATCGAGGGGCCAAAGGCTTTTCAAAGTAAAGCTTCATCGATACTGTGCCTAGGTCACGGGCATTATGTACAGTACATTATTCCGAAGCACAGTGGCGCTAAAGTATAGAAATATGAAGCTGTAGATAAAATGAAAAGTCATAAATTTATGGGATTGACAAACGCAGAAATATCACGTGGTCGATTCCTTACGTAATTGGCTATTCGATTAATACAATAAAAAATATTATTTGTTTAAATTCTAATATATTCTCCGTTACAAAAATGAAATGTTGGTTTGGGGTGGCTATGGTCATGAATTAGGTCTACGATATAGCCGTTAGTGTCCAGTGTGATCCTAGCTTTACAGGTTTTACTTAGGCGCGATGAACACTTCCAGTGGACATTGTTCTTTGTTACAGTATGGCGGTAGTAAGAGTAGCCACGATACAGCATTAATGGGTGTCCTTTTCTCGATGTTATGTATTGGAAACCTGTAAAAGAAATTTTATTGGTACTTAAAACATGACTTCAGTAACAGTCTTTGAAGGGTTGAAAGAAGGAAATTTCTGAAGAGACAAAGATTTTTTCGAGATCTGGTTATTAATAACAGAAATAAATAAATGATAAAAATTTAAAAAAATGTCCCTATATTTACTTTAATCATTTATTTATTTGTAATATTCAATTAAGGACTTATAATTCTGATAAGCTGTACAATACAATTTTATATAACACAGTATTTATAGACATTTAGAAGCACTACATTTACAGTGAAAAGAGAAATTCATTCCTAAAAAATTAAACTTAATTTTTCATTATCATGATCATCTTTTATTACTAAAAAACGAAACGCTAAAAGTCCGAAATGTTTGAAGTTGGTCATAATAGGATATGTCGGTATCACATGTCAATCCTTAATTTTGGACTTTTCTGTAATAGAAATAAATCTATTCATCATTTCAAAATATTAATATATTTATACTTTGTTACAGAATCTAAACGGATATCAACCAAAATTGATGATGATGAAAAAAAACTTCATTGTTATTTCATCATCATCATTATATCAGCCGAAAGGCGTCCACTGCTGGACATAGGCCTCCCCCAAGCGTCGCCACTTTGACCGGTCCCGTGCGTCTCGCAACCAGCGGATCCCGGCAACCTTCACCAGGTCATCGGTCCACCTGGTGGGAGGCCTTCCAACGCAACGTTTTCCGGTTCGCGGTCGCCACTCCAGAACCTTTCTGCCCCATCGGCCATCCGTTCTGCGAGCAATGTGCCCTGCCCACTACTGCCACTTAAGTTTGGCAATTCTTCGGGCTAAGTCGGTTATCCTGGTTCTCTTACGGATCTCTACATTTCTGATTCGATCGAATCGGGCTATGCTCGGCGTTTCCTTGCGTGATCACGCAAGGAAACGCCGAGCATAGCCCTCTCCATTGCCCTTTGAGTGACTGTAAGCTTTCTGATGAGGCCCATTGTAAGCGACCACGTCTCAGAGCCATATAAGTCATCACTGGCAATACACACTGGTCATAGACTTTCGTCTTGAGACACTGTGGTAAGTCCCGGAAATATTTATATAATATTAAATATTCTTACAATTTAAATTACGCAAGCAAAAATACAAAATAATTTTAAGTCCTAGGCAGTTAAAGTGGTTACATCCGAACATATTGTCCATTACGAGTTAAAACAAATTTGCTTGGAGGATGATTGTGTTCATAATTAGCTGACATTATTTTATTTTTGCTATTTGTGACCAATTTAGCCTCGCACCTCTTATGATTATGAGTAGAACAGCTCCAACGAGTAGTATTCTTTTTCGTATATTGATAACAGCGGCGATAGGTATAGTCGTTAATAAGAATCAGTTGTGCACCTTTCTGGGACTCTATGTATTTGAACTCCACTGAAAAATAAAAGGCAAGGCAAATTTATAAATAGCATAATGAAAATCTTCTTAATTTTTGGGGTTGACTAAATAGAAAGAATAGGAAAATAAAACCCAGTGAATTTAGTTAAATTCGAATATATTTCCCTCGAAACAAAACAAATTTGCTTGGAGGATGATTGTGGTCATAATTAGCGGAAAGAAATCATAATGATGAGCTGAGCCTTTCATTTCTTATTATTTGAGTACAACAAGTCCAACAAGTAATCCATACCATACCAATATTATAAAGAGGAAACATTATTTTGTTTGTTTGTTTGAGTGTTTGTTTGTACCCAATAGGCTACGAAACTACTGGACCGATTTCATAAAATTCTTTCACCTATGAAAAGCTACATTATTCCCGAGTAACACAGGCTATAAATTAGTTTAAAATTAATTAGAGATCTTTATGATAAATGCAATAATGTAACCCAAAGTACCAAATTTTGCCTATAAAATGTTATGATACATAAAAATTATGTACTACATGATTGAAGTATTATAACTACTTACTATTATTAACTAAAAAAGTCTGCGAGAGAATATATCTCACTATCATAGTTAAGTCACACCGTGTTCTAAAATTTAATTAGATCGCTGGTAGTAACAAAAGTTACATTCGTATTGTAGTATTAATTCTTATTCAAATAAATATTTTAACAAATTGGTAGGTAGGGTGGGTAGGTAGGTAGCGTAGAGTAATGCATATGCAATGCAGCATATCCTAATATGGTAGGTATGTAGGGTAGGGTAGGTAGGTAGAATAGGGAAGGGTAGGTAGGTTGATCGGTAGGGCATTTGAGTAGGTTGGTACGTATGGTAGGTAGGTAGGGTAAATAGGTAGCTACCCTACCTATAGGTAGGTGGTAGGTAGTTAGATAGCCAGTTGACGGGAGCGAAGCCGCGGGGGTCAGCTAGTACCCTTATAATGATATAAATTAATATTTGTTTCGGGATATTTACCATGTATATTTTGATTTTGGTTGAGAGCCCTTATAATGATGTTTCCGACCGTAGGTATAGTCATTAATAAAATTTGTTGAGATCCTTTTTGGGGCTCTACGTAATTGAATTTAGATTAATGGCAAAATTAAATACTTGATCTTTTTTGAAGACGGTAAAAAGCGAAGAAAAAGAAATTCAAAATAAACAAAAAATATCTAAAAAATGAAAAAATCATAGATAAAATAAACAGTAGACTTATGCCGGAATACATTTCCCTTGATTTAAAACGAAATTGCTTAGAGGATGATTGTGTTCATATTTAGTTGAATTTATTTTCTTTTTGTCATTCAAGATGAGTTAAGCCAGTTTAGCCTTGCACTTCTTATTAATAGAATATACTTTATTGTACACCATAAAAGTTATACACAATAACAAGAATAACATATTTATACGGGTACAAAGGCGGTCTTATCGGGTTAGTCCCAGATTACCCCGATCCCAGATGACCCCGTCCCGGTAGACCCCGATTTATTTTTCTATAGAAACTTAATTAAAAGTCAATTTAGCTTAAAAGTACCGTCAGCAGATAATTATGTTAAATACGATTTTATTACTTACTCAAATTATAATACTAACTTATAGGATCAAGAAAAAATTATAAAGTCTTGCTTGGTTAAGGTAAATATTATAATTAGAGAATACAATAGAGAGTCTCCTAAAGCAACCACTGGTTTTAATTATTATCACAATAGTTCCTTTTTCAATACAGAAAATGAAAATAACTACTCTACATGGAACATTAACATAATTTGAAAAAAATTCGTAAGAGCAGTCTCAACTTCAGGTTTTTTTTTATAATGTAGCATAGTAAAAAGTTAACTCTAAAATAATAGGGCGCACGGATGGCGCAGTGGTTGAGCGACACTCAACCCTTCGTGTCGCGGGTTCGATTCCCGCACGGAACAAATATTTGTATGACCTACAGATAGTTGTTCCAGCTCTGGGTGTTGTGTATGTGAATTTATATGTTTGTAAACGCACCCACGATACAGGAAGAAATTCCTAGTGTGATGTTACGATTTAAAAAAAAATTTAGACATGCAAAATCAGTTTCACTTTAACTATTTGTTTTACAATACATATAAACATGCAATAATTAACTATAAAAATAATCAACATTAATAATAAAAGTTAAAAAAAAACCGGCCAAGTGCGAGTCGGACTCGCGCACGAAGGGTTCCGTACCATTATTGCATAAAACGGCAAAAAAAAACACGTTTGTTGTATGCCTCACTTAAATATTTATATTATTCTGTTTTAAGAATTTGTTGTTCTAGCGGCAACAGAAATACATCATCTGTGAAAATTTCAACAATCTAGCTATCACGGTTCATGATATGCAGACTGGTGACAGACGGACAGACAGACAAACAGACAGAAAGACGGACCGCGAAGTCTTAGTAATAGGGTCCCGTTTTTACCCTTCGGGTACGGAACCCTAAAAACGAAATCTTTCCATATAAATCAGTCTTTTCTTAAAACATACAAAATCAACAATATTTTAAAAATCGTTATAATAATTATATAATAATTCACTTTATAAATAGTCTCAAATATTAAAATATCAGCCTTATCAATTATAAACACTCAACTTTAGCAATAAAAATTTTAAATTTCAAATACTTTTGATACATTTTATTTAAACTGTAATTACCTTTATTAAAACTATTATTCAGCATTATACAAAATTTCAAATATACTACTTATTCGTCTTATGTATTTCACACTCATTGTTTTATTACTTTTTATGTCGACCGTATAAGTTGAACGATAGAAAAAGAAATGTAATCATATTTATCGTATTCGGGGTCTAACGGGATGGGGTCATATGGAATCGGGGTACTCTTGGACTAACTCGTCTTATCGCTGACAGCGATATCTACCAGAAAACCTTTGGATGGACTGAAAAAACTTAAAATAAAAAAGTGGGTAGTATGCGGTGAACTGCTATTACATTAAAACATATACGAAATTATAGTACTATAATTAATTTTTTAAATTTAACATAGATCATACGTATAATATAGTAGTATGTGTATAGTATGTGTATTTTGTCTGGTAGACTCTCTGTTGCCTGAAGAATAAATAAATTATTATCTCCATTATTAACTTTACAGTTTGCGTAACCTAACAAATTTTTTTTGACTTATCGCAAATTTGGGAGGTGGGTGATTGTGCTCCAATTTAGCTCTAAGCAGCACCCGATCATCACCGTTGGAAAATGTCAACTGAGCCTTGCAGGGAGGTCCTTTGGAACAGCTCCAGACGTTATAGAACTGACGTCGCCAGTGGCAATAGAACGAGTATCCATTTACAATAGCAAGCTCTTTTCCATTATTTTTCGTTGCCCAGTTCACTGAAAAATGCAAAAAATGTAAGTTAAAACTGGTAAAATATGTACTTAAACAGCAAAACGGTAGCGGGGATGAACGGACACTCAATCATTATCCTCTTGAGTACCTTTTGTAATTGTTTTTCTATTGTGTCTGGTAATTGAGACACAAGGCATTATCAAGGTCTTTGCCATTTGGAAACCGTACCAATTTCACTGAAAAGTAAAAAACATATTAAATTATCCTTTTTTTTTCTCTGGTTGGACTCAAGCTCAAAGGGTTACAAACCAAAACTAGGTATATTATGTGTTTTAATATCCAATTTCGGAACTTCGCTATAGTTTTCCGGTTCCACTTACTCAGCGAATGAATGGATTCGGATGATATTTTAACATGGTTAAACCATTGCCTGGATTAGGAATGTGGATGCTTTGATCGCCGTAATATACTCTTAGAATAATTTTCATGAGGGTGTGAAAAGCTAGTTAAGAATATTTCAAAACATTGTCAATAAAATATTAATTACACTCGCCCGCTAGAAAACTGATAGCAGAGTTGCAACTGGCGTATGCTCGTCGTAATTTCATATGGTATTAATATTACAGAATGTGCACTTTAAATGATCAACAAAAAAAAAACAAATTCATTAAAAAAAAAAAAAAACTTTTCGCCATTACATACAAGAATACACACATAAGCTGATGCCTCTTTCTTGAGCCGGCTATGATCTTCGTATACTCCTTTTCCTTGCCCACTACCTACAGCTTGATAAAAAATCCGTTTTTGACAATAAAGTTAGGAGGTGCATGAGTGTGTTTCAATTTTGCTTTGACCAGGATCCTTGTCTCATCATTGATGATGAATAACTGAGCCTTGCAGGACCGTCCTGAAGACAATCTCCAAATGTTTGTAGACCGGAATCGTGCGTGACAGTAGAATGTGTTAGCAATAAATTAATTAATTTAATTAGCAATAACAAGCTCTTTGCCGTTATGTTTCTTTACAAACTTGACTGGAAAATAAATAATAAGTGTATAACAAACCTTCTCTAACCGCATCACAGAAATATTTCGCAATGTGGCAAAAAAAGTTGTCAGTAAGCACACTGTGTAAGTAAGGCAAACTCCTTTACAGCCCTTAAATTGGTTTACATAAATAAATAAACAAATGAATTGTTCAATCATATAATTTTATACAAATTAAATAAGGCTAAACATAAAAACTAATTAATTATGCGATCGAATAATTATTATAAAAGTCTAATAAAATGGACTACATTGCGGACACCGCTTCATGTTTAAAGGGCTCTTTTGATCGGCATACAAAGTCACAGCCCGGCCACCACAATCCTTGGTGCCTGTTCTTGCACCTGTGCTATTGTCTTTTAGCCTGACAATTGGTTCAAGGCTTGACCATCTAACTGTGTGCCAGCCCATTCGTCCTGCTGGCTATCCTACTGCCTATCTACGAGTAAGCGATTCATCTGCGAACTCATCTGCCTACCTCAGGCATTCCACGCCTTCGTGTCCATCCAGCTGCCTAGCCTGCCTGCCTGCTATGAAATACCTGCCCACGTCGTGCGAAGCCGGATCTTCCTAGCTGCCCACGTCGTGCGAAGCCGGATCTTAAATTTGTTTATCTATATCCTATTTCTTATTTTTTTTAACTTTATTATTAACGTGGCTTACGTATAGTTCATCTGAACTATACGTAACGCTATAGTTTGGCACCGTGTCAGAGATTACGGAAAACCCGAAAATCAAAAAAGAAAGAAAATGATGTACCGTGCCCCTTACCGTGCCCCTATATTTTCCTTTTTTCATTTATAGTTGTCAAATTTGTCAGTAGGCCTCTATTGACAGCGCAATTTTGAGCATCTTTTGAGGGTTCTAGTACGTTTAAAGATAATCAAAAATCAAATATCATCAGAAAGGAAAATATAAAAAGAATATATCTTTATTTTTCAGTTCATGGAATATCATTTATATTGGTCTATTATTGAAGGAGGAAATAGGCGAGAGTCCAACCCTGAATTATGACTTTTTATTAGGAAATACAGTCAGATGTCTGCGACCGCATTTCTTTTAAACACACAGACTAATCGACGACATGATGGTGACGTGACTGATATGTGTAGGAACCTTTACAACGATGAAAAACAAGTGCTGACATTTCAAGCCGTTACATAGTAAGAACCATAATTATAATACTGAACCGGAACCCAACATACGATTTCACAAAGTGCGACTTTGGCTAATAAACCCGTTAATAGCCTGTCACAGCTTGACATAACATCCTTTAGACATGACAAAATGTGGAGGAGGATGAGTGTGTTCCAACTTAGCTATTATTAGGTGTCTTCTATCATCATTTGTGATAATCAGCGAGGCTTTGCAGGTTCGACCAGAAGAGCAGCTCCAGTTATTAGATGAACGGTTTCGATAGTGACAGTAGAATGTATAGCCATTTACAATGGCAAGTTCTTTGCCGTTTGTTTTCTTTACAAATGTCACTGGAAAATAAAGAAAAGTTTATGTTAAGTATGTATCTAGTGTATAGTATTACTTTTTGTAAATTGCTGTGCAATTTTTTTTTCATTATTTACATATTGTAGTAGAAAACCTGTTGCGTCGACCCCAAGTAACATGGTAGGCTGGTCTTACAAATAAAACGCATCAGATGGGTTCAAAAATACATTGTTATGCGTACACATCTGAATATATTGATTGGAATATTTCGAAAAATCAAAAACTATATACAATATCAGTGTCAGTATTAAAGTTAAAGCTAAAAGAATAATATATGTAGAAATAAATAAGAAATGGAATTACTCTTTGGCTATAATTTGGACTAGATAGAACAACTAGTTTTATGAAACTTCTACGACACCATGACTAGATAATGTAGGTTATGAACATTTACATGTTTATTTACAATATTATTTATTATTATAGAACACCTAAAGATACTGTCTACTACACATATTATTCACTGTTCTTCGTCCCTCGTATCAGCACAAACATATACACATATGAGAATAATACATTTTCTATAGTTGACAGTTTGCAAGATAGTTTAGAAGATATTGAAGTATCGCCACTAACTGCTTACTGATCTCAAGAATTTCTCAGTAATTGTGTTAAGCTGTAGTAAATCATGTTTTCTTTGGTTCTTACTTTTTTTTTTTTTTTTACTATGTATGGGCCTGTGTTTGACCACAATCTCACCGTGGTCAGTGATGATGTGGCCGATGGTGGTAAGCACACAAAGCCTAGAAGGGAACTGGCTCTCAAGTGCTGCTGTCAGAACACACCGGAAGGTGCTTGGCGACAGATTTTCAACTTGAGGATGGTTGCCAGCCAGGCGGGTACTACAAAGTACCCTACCACCGTGCTATGGTTTCCTCACGATGTTTTCCTTCACCGAAAGCTCAAGCTCATTGTAGGATTCGAACCCGCGACCTTCGTCTCGGTATCCGACGTCACTACCACTGAGCTATCATCGCCTTAAACTTAAATATTCTGAAAAATCTTTTAAGTATATTTGACAGTTTGCAAGATAGTTTAGAAGATATTGAAGTATCGCCACTTACTGCACACTGATCTCAAGAATTTCTCAGTAATTGTGTTAAGCTGTAGTAAATCATGTTTTCTTTGGTTCTTACTTACTAATAAACTATTAACATATATCTTGTTTGTAATTTTATATTGATTTGAATAGATTTGTATCTGAATTTAAAGATGTATTACTATTTGAATCTGAATTACCTCCTATTACATGCGACTTTTTTTTTTTTTTTTTTACTAACTGACTGACTTCAACATTATTTTAAGTATTTAAAGTTGTTATATTTTTGTAATATAGTATGGATGAGTATAAACGTGAACAAGACTAATGTAATGGTCTTTGAAAGAAAGAAGAAGGGGCGCTCGGTTGGCGCAGTGGTTGAGCGATTGACTGCTGCACTGCGAGTCGCGCAGATTCCCGCACGGAACAAATATTTGTATGGCCTAAAGATAGTCGTTCCGGCTCTGGGTGATTGTGTAAGTGAAATTACATGTTTGTAAACGCACCCACGATACAGGAGAAATTACTAGTGTGGGGCAAAAATTAAAAAAAAAGGTCAACACGATTTGTATCGCAGAGAGAAGTGAAAATAAATGAGAAGAGTGCGGAGCAAGTGAACGAGTTTGTATAATTTGGAAAGTATGTTCACAACGTTATGGAAAGATTGAAATGGATGTGGAAAGAAGAGTGAATACAGGAAATAAAGTGAATGGTGCTCTACATGCGGTTTGTGACCAGCCAGTTGATGTCTAAAGAAGATGGACTTACTGTTCACAACAACGCGCTGACAAAGTGATAATAAATTAAAAAAGTATGCTAAGATGGTTTGGCCATGTTGAGAGGATAAATGAAAGACGACTAACAAAAGGTATTTACTAGGCAGACGTGAATGGAAACGCCGGGAGGAGACGCCTTAGAAAGACATACATAGACTTTATATTGGTGATGTTCTTCCGAAAGGCCAGGTGCACAGTAATCATAACCGGCGTGCGTGTATGACTTGATATATGAACACGCATGAAGCAAAAGAAGTATGTAAGGGTCGTAACAGGTGGCGTTCTGCAGTTTCTGCCTACGCCCATGGGCCGTGAATATATGTATGTATGTATTGGGTCATTTTCAGAACAGACATTCTTCACTTTAAATTAAAATTGTCCTGAAAATAACCGAAAACTTATTATTTGTATGTATGATGATGATTGATGTATTTTATTATATTATTTTTGTTGTTGACATTGATTTTAATATTGAATCAGTATGGTAGTTAAGTACGATTACTATTTAAGCAACAAAGTCGTTGGTGCCCCGCGCAACGGGGTTCTTATTTCTGTCTGCAGGGTTTTAAGTAACCTAACATGAAGCCCAACATCCTCTTCGAACCTAATCTATACGTGTCGGGCATTTCCGATGTTTACTTAAATCAACATACTAAACACACACTGCAATATACTAAACTTCTTTGAAGATCAATGAATTTTGTTCAGTCTCTTCTTTCATTCTCTACGAGTATTTATTTCTACTTTCTCTTGCCTGTCTACTGTTTCTTGTGCTAACCTTATATTGACAGTTAAAATATTTTAATTGGCCTTCCTACATTAACTGTCTACTACATGTATCCTTGCTGTAAGTTTTCTTAAGAAATAAAAATAAATAAATTTATTTAGAAAATATAATATATTTTTTTAGTAAGTACTAGCTTCTGCTTTCATAACTATGACGAAATAGAAGGAAAGTGTTCTTTCACCCTTCTTTTAAATACTACAAGTATAAAATATATATATTATTATGTATTAATATTATTCCAGTACGTAATTTACTGTTTTGCACTAAATACCTACCATTAGCAAATACGATATCTATTAACAAAAATCCATTAATCTAGAACAAACCTGCTTATCTATTAATTTTTTTGAATTATGGTTATGTTCTCTTTTATGTGAAACTATAACGTTGTTAACTGTGACTATAACTGATTCACGTCCCGATGATGTTGTCCGAGAACAGCGCCACCGTTGTTTGGGCCCTACGTATCTAATCAACCGATTATACCGATAGGAACCAAAGATCATGACGGCATTACCACTCTTTGTTGTACTGAAAACTGGCTCGAAATCTGAAACAAAACTTTATCGTTCAAAAAATACAAGACATAAATAACTCCGACACTAGCAGGTTTTGAGTCCTTGAATCTTCAAGTCAAATTTAGATTCACCGAAAATTAAATTTCATGGAAGTTGGGGCGGGTCACTAGTACATAATAATTAAATATATAATATTTTATATAATACAATAAAAGCCTGGGAGCCACTTTATTTTAAAGGAATCGAAACTTTAATTGAGTATTAAGAACCAGTTAAATAAAACATTTGGACTTATTTAAAATGTTTAATAAACACTTTGATGAAAATTTGTTTTACCATACATTTAACAATTTTGGTTTTATTAAACACGTATTTCTGCATCATCTAAAGACATCTCTTAAAAAAGAGGCATTTGATTAATCAAGCCTCAATGGCTTAACGGATTTGAATAATACTTGGCGTAGGTACGGGTAGACCATGGCTTGGATTAGGACATAGATAACATTACATCGCGGTATAATATTCCCTTAAGGATAGTAAAATACTTATAAAGCGCCAGCAGCCACAGAAAAGCTAGGTAAATGACAAATAAGATTTTAGGGAAACGCCTAATTTACCGTTTTAAAGAATGGATATGTTCTCTTTTATGTGAAACTATAACGTTGTCAACTGTGACGACAACTGATTTACATCGCGATGTGCGAGAACAGTGCCATCGTTGTTTGGGCCCTTTGTATCTTGCTACGCGATGATACCGATAGGGACCTAAGATCATGATGTCATTACCAGTCTTTGAAGTACTGAAAGCTGGCTCTAAATCTGTAACAAAACTTATTTGTTAAGAAAATAAAAAAGAAACAAATTATTATAAACTTAGCAGGTGTTAAGGCCTTTAATCTCTGGATCAGATTTAGATACTGACACCGGAAATTCAATTTCAAACATGGAAATCCGGGGCAGGTCGTTTGAACAAAATAATTTGATATACTTATTTGTATTTGCCATCGACATGCTAAGAAGAAGAATAATATGTATATTTTAGTACTACGAGTAGCTTCTGCTTCCGTAAATATGACGAAATGGAAGGACGGTGTTCTTTCACCTACACTTTCACCACATAAATATTATTCTAATCAGTATATTAGTGTTTGTCCTAACTACACTAACCATTGGCAAATACGATATTAAGAAAAATCCATTAAAATTTTATGTACATAATATATTTTTTTATGTACATATAAACAGAGAAGACGGAAGAAAAATTAAAGTACGTACATGAGAATCTGCCAAATGATATCTCAATACATAGAGATTTGACTAAAAATATTTGTAAATACCTTGAGCAGGAGACTACAAAAACGTTTTATTTTTTAAATAAAATATTACATACAGCATATGTAACGTGCCCCTGACAATTTGTCACTCTCATTTTGCGACATTTTTTTTCGAGTTACTGGGTGTAATTCTATTATATTTTTATACTCAGTTTAACCAAATATTTTATTAAAATTACATTGACGATATAATAATAAATATATTAAACTACCAGTTACATAATAAAAATCTTACTTCATATTAATATTATAATTGCGAAAGTTTGGATGGATAGATGTATGTTTGTTCACGCTAGAACGGCTGAGTGGATCTGGATGAAATTTAGTACAGATATAGATTATAGTCTGGAATAACACACTTTTCACAGGTATAATGTTTCCTTTAAACTTTCCACGCGGGCGTGCCGCTGGCAGAAGCTAATTTTAAATAATATATACCAGTATACCTACTATACTAACCGAGAGTGATTTTCAACAAAAAATATTCAGCATTAAATCGAATTGATGTTCCAATTTGCCGTAAACACACGAATAAATTTGCAGAAGTGAAAGAAAATTCTATGGAAAACAAAAACAAACCAGACCTATAATTCCCATTTCAAGTATGGTTGTGTTCTTTTTTATGTGAAACTATAATTCTATCGACTGTGACGATAACAGATTTACATCCCGACGCTTTGACATGTTTTTAATTTTTTTTATTTGCCCGTATTGCCGGATTAAACGCCGGGTAAGATTTTTATAATTGACAAATAAGATATTATAAATAATATTTTGTACTATATGTCATGAGTATGTTCTCTTTTATGTGAAATTATTTCATCGTTGGCTGTGATGATAACTGATTTACATCCACGTGGTGTGTGAGTACAGTACCATCGTCGTTTCAAACCTTTATATCTAATAGCTCGATTATATTTATTTATTTTATTTATTATTTATTATATACTTTATTGTACACCACCAAAAAAACATACAGGACAAATGTTCAAATACACAAGTGTACAATGGGCGGTCTTATCGCACTAGGCAATCTCTTACAGACAACCTTTGGATGGACTGAAATATAGGAGAAGAATTTAGGGCTGTCAGTGTACAAAAAAACCAAAAATAATATTACTTAGACTTAATAACATACAATACATACATACAATATTACATAATATACTAATACATATCAAATATATAATAGAGAAAGGAGAATAATAAAAATTACAGTGAAAGGTAATGCTCCTTTACCATTTTCTTGAACGTTGGTAGTGTTTGTGCACGTCTCACTTCAATAGGTAATACATTCCACAACCGAGCTGCTTGAATCGTAAAAGATTTGTCAAAGAAGGAAGTGGAATGCATACGAATACTTAATTTTAGATTTTCCGATGATCTCAAGGACCTAGAATGGGTGTCACAGAGGAACTGAAAGCGTTCTTTGAGATAAAAAGGAGTAAAAGGATTAAATAACACATTATAGAGCAAAGAAAGTATATGGGCATTCCGGCGAAGGCGAATAGGAAGCCATTTGAGCTTAGTACGAAATTCGGAAACGTGATCATACTTGCGCAAGCCAAATATGAACCTGATACAGAGATTTTGAAGTCGCTCAAGCTTGTCCAATTGGTCTTGGGTAAGATCAAGATAGCTGGCATCAGCATAGTCTAGAATAGGTAGAAGAAGAGATTGTGCAATCGCAATTTTAGTGGTAATGGGAAGAAAATTACGAAGACGTCTCAGGGAACCCGCAGACGCAAACAGTTTTCGACTGACTTCCTGCAGTTGTTTGGTCCAGGAAAGGTTGCTGTCAATATAAATCCCCAAGTTCTTCACAATATGATTCATAGGAATAATAGTATTATTGAAAGTAACCTGGGGAAGTATCGACCAATCGATCCTAGAGACAGTCCGGGAACTGCCAACAACCGTTAGTTGAGTCTTCGTTGGATTGATCTTCAATCCGAACTCAGTGCTCCAGTCACCTATTCGAGCCAGGTCTGTATTAATTGTCTCAATGGCATTAGATAACTCTCCGAGAGGGGCTTGGGTATAAATTTGTAGATCATCAGCATATAGGTGGTAGAAAGAAGAAATTCGTTGAGTGATAGCATTAATAAAGAGTGAGAAGAGAAGAGGAGATAAAACGCCACCCTGCGGCACACCGGCAGAGGTATGACACCAAGAGGAGAAAGATTCGTCAGTGCAAATACGCTGCCGACGGCCAAACAGGTAACTATGAAACCAGTCAATTACCGGAGGAGATATGTTAAAAGAGCGTAGGACGCCAAGCAAAATGTCGAAGTCAACAGTATTGAAGGCATTGCTAAAGTCGAGCAGAGCAAGTACTGTTAACTTCCCCACATCCATGCCTGACCTGATATCGTCCGTGATGTGCACAAGTGCTGAGGTAGTGCTGTGGCCACGTCGAAAACCAGATTGGAATGGATTTAAAAGATTGTGTTTGGAGAGGAACGTGTTGAGCTGATGATGAACAAGCTTTTCAAGAACTTTGGATAGGAAAGGAAGAATAGAAATGGGACGATAGTCAGAGAATGATGCAGGATGTGATTTTTTGGGTAAAGGAATAATTTGGGCATCTTTCCAGGCTTGTGGGAAGATACCACTGGAAATAGAGGAGTTGAGGATGTAAAGAATGACAGGAAGAATGTTATCAAGGATGGGTATGATCATTTTACGGCTGACACAGTCACTACCAACAGCGTTGGATGTAATCGAAACAATACTCTTTTTAACATCACAAGCAGTGAATTGACTTAAGACAAAAGGGGAATAATCAGGTATCGGAAGATTTGAAAGATAACTAAGCGTAGTAGCTTTGGTGGCCCCATCCAGTACGGGCGAAGTAGAAAAATGACTGTTAAGTAAGTTGAAGTCCATGTCTTTAGGAATCGTGTCATGAGACTTTTTCCCGATACCTAATGATTTAAGAAATTTCCAGACCTTAGCTGGATCACCGTTTTGAACTGAATTATGAATATGTTGGCGTTGTGCGTTCCTACACACCTTGCTGCAATGATTTCTAATTGAGATGTATTTTTCCCTGGTAACATTGTTGGGCCGAATTTTGAACCTAAATTTCGCAGCTGCTTTTTTGCTTATTAAAACTTTAATTTCGTCAGTCAGCCATGGCGCTGGTAGATGTTTAACTCTCACGGCTCGAATAGGTGCATGTGTATCGTAAAGCTGAATGAGGGTAGAAGACAAGATTTCAACTTGTTCGTCGACGGACGATGATGTACTCAGCGGCGTCCAGTCAATATTACTGGCATCCTCCTGAAGACGACCAATGTCCATGCCATCAAAATTGCGAAGCAGAAGAGTTTTAAACTTATGCTTTGGAGGTCGAATTTTATAGGAAGTGTAAATTAGATCATGATAGGAAAAGGCGTCAGCTGAACATTGACCATGTTTAGCGACGTGATCGAAAGATGATACAACAATAAGATCAAGAAGCGAGGGAACAGAGTTAGGAAAACGGTGAGTGGCACCAAGATCAAGAATAGAAAGATTGGCAGATTCAATAACATGACGAAGAGAAGAAGAGCGGGAGTCTTGTTTAAGGAGACATGTATTAAAGTCGCCCATTATGATGCTATGACTGTAAGAGGGAATTAAAGCTTCCAAAATACGTTCGAAAGAAGAGAAGAAATTAATCCGAAGAGAAGGACAGTAATAAACCCCAAGGAGAATCTTAGAATGATGCAGTTCAACTTCCAGGAAAAGATGTTCACCGGAGTTCGGTGGGGGCGGCTGTGTGGACATGTTAACGATAGAAAAGGGAATGTAATTACGAAGATAAATGGCCACACCGCCACCACCACCGACCGCGCGATCATTCCTGATAAGCTTAAAACCTGGAAGAGAGTAGGAGGAAGAGGGGAGACAAGGTTTCAACCAAGATTCAGAAACAAGAATCGCATGAATATTATTACAGTCAAAGCTTGCCAGCATATCGGGGAAGTGGGCCGGAATACTCTGGGCATTTATGTGGACTACATTAAAGTTCCTGGAGACATCGGAAAAAAGTGAAACAAGAGTGTCGGCTAGACTAGGAACACTCTCAAAGCTTACGTCATCACTATCCAATGAATAAAACGTATCAGAATCACTGCTATAACCAGAACTGAGCATAAATATAATAATATAAATAAATACTTACTACTACTACTACTACAATATTAAGCAAAACAATAATACACTATGCGGTTAACAATTTTCTGTCCACCTGCCAGTTGTGTTTAACATAAGAATACAAAAAATAAAACATTAAAATTCAATATGATTTTGTAGTCCAGGTATAAAACAACGTACCTACACTAAACTTGTACGTACAGTTTATTAAAAAACAAAATAAAAAAATAAAAATAGGACCGTTTAACGGAGCGAAATTAAAATAAGTTTAACGTTTGTTACGAACGCATCAATGCTGTCAGATTGTGACAATGACAAGTGACATTAAGACACTAATGATGAACAATTAAACCGTACAAAAAAACAAGAACTTTGTTATGAATAGGTGTGAAGTGTTGAACAATAAAGTCAATTACACCTACCTACCGACAAACACACATAATAAACAAAAAATACCTGGACTATCAAAAGGGTAAAAACAACAAAGAACTTCACTTTCGGGCCACAGTACGCTTGGTTTTTGCTGTGGCGACCTTTTCGACTGCGACTGGTTGTGCGACGCCCGGCCCCGGCTGTCCAGAGACCTGTTCCGACTGCTGCGGGATGCTATTGAGGTCGGCAGTGGAGGTCACTCGATGTCGTGATCCCTTGACGTCAAGGACGATCACAGTGCCTTCTGAGGTCCAGCATTGAGTCACGCCAAATCTGTTCCGTGCCGCCATGAAAACACTGTGCCTGGTTTTGGTGAGGAACTCCGATATTGTGATTCCAGACCCCTTCAGCTTGGTCTTGCTAAACCAGACTTTATCCCGGAGGGCAACATCATGGAGTTTGAAGAGGATCGGTCGGGGTTTGTTAGATGCGCTGCGCCCCATCCTGTGACACCTCTTGATGCCAGATACATCCAAGTCAAGCTTCAGACGCTGCGTGACAACTTGAGCCACCACATGTGCAGTCTCTTCGTCTTGCTGCTCCGACACTCCATGCAACAGCAGGATCTTACGCCGCCCACGCATCTCCATGTTGTCGAGGCTCTGCGCTAACATGGCAGCTTGCTGCTGGAGAGATCCGAGCGCCTGAACAACAAATGTCCGGAACGACAAGAACTCGGCTGCCAAACCTGAGGTGGTGATTGGTGTGGTGCACGGAGTCTTTTGCAACTCCTTCTCAAATTCTGCCATTCTTTGACTGAACATATTGCTCATATCAGTGATTGTGCGGTTGATTGCTTCCATAGTGCGGACGTGACAAAAAAAATCTTAAGTTTTGGAGTTGAAAACACTTGACTGGCAGGTTGTTATGTTTAACTGTCAATATGTACCATTAATATATATATTTTTAAACAATGACTATTTTTAATTAAATTTTAAAATGAAGAGATAAAATTTGGCTGTTTGTGTTTTGACTACCCACTTTAATGATATATACCGATAGGGACGATAGATAATGACGACATTACCCCTCTTTGTCGTACTGAAAACTGGCTCGAAACCTGTAATAAAACAGTTAGTTCAAAACAAAGAATTAATACTTGACCTCGAGTACAGTAGTAGTCTTCAGACCATGCAATCATGCAATTATTGTAGTGTCTTTGTATCTACAACCGAAGAGCTTAAAACCTGGAGGTCACTAAGCCAAGAGTAAATAGGTTACTTCCAGGCCATGGTGCTTCACCTTCGACCACTTCATCGTTTACTAGCAGGTGAGATAGTAAGTGAGCCTATCAACAATAAAAAAAACCAGGGTGCCACGTATTTATAATAAAATTAAACTTTAATGATGAGGAATAACTTTATACTTTATCAAAATACGAGTACACTTGGAAATAATATCATTTTACCTCAAATTTTACAATAATAAAAGGTTGAAACTGAAGTGAAGCTTAATGGTTGTGTTCATTTCTAGTTAGAACCACAATGTTGTTGATTGTTAAGACAACGGCTTTACAGCCTTTCCTTTTTTTGCTACATGTCCATCTCATTTTGTTTCCCGGTGTAGAACCGACGGTTGCCTGATAATATCGATCTCCACCAATGTGCAGCACAGAATTGCCAATCGGCGTTTTTGTGAAAGATGTCTTTGCTGCAAGTAAAATTATTTAATTAAATTGATTACCAAATATCACACAACTTTCCTTAATGTGTAGTCGAAACCAACTAGTAGTCGCCCAGTAGTCGAAATTCGACCGTAATATTGGCTTTCTAAAATAAAATTCATTTTAGTTAATATTCTTTATTGTACACAAAACAAAAATAAACAAATACAGAAGGTCAACTTATGTACAAAGGCGAGCTTTACACAAATGAAAATTTAAATTCTTACTACTAACTATACTACACAAATACGTTAGCAATTAACGTAATACATACTATATAATAAATATCTAAAGTACATACATATTTATGATTTATGTTGACAGGAAATGTTCCCTAGTTCTTCTCCTGAAAATCTCTAACGAAGGGCTATCCCGTATGGTGTGAGGAACATTATTCCAGAGGCGGACAGCACAAACAGTAAAAGATCCACCATAAGGAGAAAATGAAGGAGAAGAGATGATGAGGAACGGCAAAACATGCCTCTCGGAACAAGATACTCAAAGCATTCCTGAAAATACGAAGGAGAGGTAGGATGGTGAAGAACAGAAAAGAGTAGAAAAAGAGTGTGGGTATCTCGGCGCTGTCGAATAGGCAGCCACAACAGCCGCTTTCGAAATTCTGGCACATGGTCGTACTTACCGAGGCCAAAAATGAAGCGGCTGCACAAATTCTGCAAACGATCGAGCTTATCAAGAAGTCCCTCAGTCGCACCAAGGAAGCAGACAAGAGATCAGCATAGTCAAGAAGATGAAGGAGAGACTGAGCAAGAGTAACTTTAGTTGAGAAAAGCAAAAAGTAGTTCTTACTTCGAGGTGGCTGAGGAAAAGAATACCGGAAAGGATTTGTGGGAGGCCTTTGCTCAGCAGTGGGACAAACCGCTAAAACAAAGAATTAAAAGAAAAAAAACTTAGTTATATCAAACACTAAATTTTAATGGTGGGCAAACCTATATTTATTTTCACACTGACAAAAATACTTATTACAAAATCGTTACCATTACAAAATCGTTCTGTTATATCTTTTTTCAGAGTACTGGTTATGGCTATGTTCGTTTTTATGTAAAACTATGACATTATCGACTGTAACAATAACCGATTTGCATCCACAGTCGGTTCGAGTACAGATCCAGCGAACTTTGGGCCCTTTACAAGAAGAAACCCGATTATACCGATAGGGACCAAATATGATGACAGGGTTGCCACTCCTTGTGGTGCTGAACACTGGCTGCAAATCTGTAATAAAACATAAATACTCAAAAAAAATGCATTTTACCGAAATTTGAAAACATTGGTTAACATATTTAACCACTGGTTGAGTTAACTACGGATCAAAAACCTGGGGCTAAGTGAATCAACCCTTATATGAAATGGATTGCAGATAGGCGTCGTGAATGCGCGTCCCAGGAATGATAACGTTATAAGCTTCAAAATGTAAGTTTATTATTTAAAAATATATACCAAACTAATGAATGAACAACTGTGAAAACAACCATTTAATCGAGAAAAATATTTATTAATGACTTACAAGTAAACACGACACAGCACCATAACGATACTACTAAAACTAAACTATTTCATTGTATTGCATTAATGATTTTTTACCTTTTATTTCAATTAGGCCACTAAGCGGCACTTTTGAATATCAAAAATTTAAATTGAATGATAATAGTTGATTCTACTGTCCATTCGTTTATTATTTGTATTTTCACACTGACAAAACATTAAAATGTTTTCTACTTGTTTCTGTCTGAATTACCGTCAAACGGGGTGAATAGGATAAGGGATGAATAGAAACAAAACTTTAAATGAATTTTCACGTTATTTAAAAAATTGTTCGCAAAATTTTAGTAGGTATTCCAATATATTAAATAATTATTAAAAAACGATGCTTTGTTTGAAACCATAAGTGGCATCCTAATCATAAGTTTAGTTCCCATTCATCCCTGCATGCCTATTCACTCCGTTTTACCCGGTACCTTTAATTTTCGATAGTAATTTGTAAAAACTGACACAAACACAAAACACAAATATTGTGTATTGTGTTGGTTATTGTTATTCAAATAAAATTAAGTAATTAGTTAATGTCGGTATTCAAACACTCAAAAATATTTAAGGAAATCATTTCAATGGTTATGTTCATTCTTATGGCTAATAATTACACTGTCAAAAGTAATGATTGTAGACCGGCACCCCGATGGGTTCTTATTACAGGTCCATCGCACTTTGGGCCCTTTACATCTTAAAATCCGGTTATATCGATAGGGACCAACTATGATAACAGGATTACCACCAAATGTCGTGCTAAAAAGTGGTTTCATATCTGTAATAAGACAAATAAAGGTGAGCATTTATTTGATTTATTAACCTAGCATACAAACTTATGATAAACAATAAAAATAATATCAACTCATGTACATCAATTGCTGCACTTTACGTTTTGTGTTAACCAGTTACTAGTTTGTGAAGGTCAGATAGGTTCCATGTAAATACTGGTGCTCATCAGCTGAATACTCCAGTCTAATCAGATACAGCTGCTGTATTCGCGCTTGGCCGATTTGTTACTTTCCTTATAGTTTTAATAACTGATTCTACAGTTGTTCAAGTTTTCTTCATCAAAAACCGTTTGCATAAAATAAAAAGAAGAAGAATTAAAATTATGAATAACCAAAAAAGCTTGAAAGTATCATGTCAATGATCTGATGATATGAATGATCATGTTCAGCCTTATGTTAAATAATTTTACCGTCAAGTGTTATGATAAGAGATCGGCATCCTTCAGGGTACCGAGTACAATTGGACGTAGTTATGCAAAATGGATCCAGCCACAAAAACTTACTTTTGAGAAAATGGGAGTTTTAGTAAAATTGATATATTAAAATAACAAGACAAGAGTTTGTTTTCCAAATCCTCTTAAATATTGGGTCTTTTTATTTACTTCCTGTATAGTATAGTTTTAATAAGTTTCATGTGCATAAATATACTTTTTTTCAGTAAAAATCTCTTTGGTTCTTTTTTACAATATTAAAAATGTGGGATGGATCTTTTAGTATTAAGTTGAGGCAATAAAACGCATACAAGAATAGTCATCATCATCATTCATCATTTCAGCCGAAAGACGTCCACTGCTGGACATAGGCCTCCCCCAGGCGTCGCCACATTGACCGATCCCGTGCGTCTCGCATCCAGCGCCTTCCCGCAACCTTAACCAGGTCATCGGTCCACCTAGTGGGAGGCCTTCCAACATATCGTCTTCCGGTTCGCGGTCGCCATTCCAGAACTTTTCGGCCCCAACGGCCATCCGTTCTGCGAGCAATGTGCCCTGCCCACTGCCACTTAAGTTTAGCAATTCTTCGGGCTATGTCGGTAACTTTGGTTCTCCTGCGGATATCATCATTTCTGACGTGATCACGCAAGGAAATGCCGAGCATAGCCCTCTCCATTGCCCTTTGGGTGACTTTAAGCTTTCTGATAAGGCCCATTGTGAGCGACCAAGTCTCGGTCCCATAGGTGATCACTGGCAACACACACTGGTCATAGACTTTTGTCTTGAGACATTGCGGTAAATTGGACGAGAAGATACCACGCAACTTCCCGAACGCTGCCCAGCCGAGTCGGATTCGACGGTTGACCTCTTTCTCGAAGTTGGATCTACCCAACTGGATCGTTTGTCCCAGGTAGACATAATCATCTACAACTTCAAGTAAACAGTCTCCGATCTTGATAGGAGTGGGTGTTACATGGGCATTCATCATGACCTTGGTTTTGTCCATGTTCATTTTAAGACCCACTCTTTCGGAAGCTCTATTGAGGTCATCGAGCATTGTACTGAGGCTCTCCATGGTCTCAGCCATGACCACTATGTCGTCGGCAAACCGAAGGTGAGTGATGTACTCGCCATTAACGTTGATGCCAAGCGCCTTCCAATCCAGAACCTTGAAGACATCCTCCAGCGCAGCAGTGAACAGTTTCGGAGAAATGACGTCTCCCTGTCTCACGCCGCGCCGGAGAAGGATTGGTTTCGAGGTCTGATCCTGAAGACGGACTGACATGGTGGCGTTTTTGTACAAACACTTCAACACCTCAATGTACCGGTAGTCGATCTGGCACCGTTGGAGAGATTGCAGTACTGCCCAAGTCTCGATCGAATCGAAGGCTTTCTCGTAGTCCACAAACGCTAAACAGAGAGGCAGGTTATACTCTTCGGTCTTCTGTATGACCTGCCGCAGCGTATGTATGTGGTCTACGGTGCTAAAGCCTTTTCGGAATCCGGCTTGTTCGGGAGGCTGGAAATCGTCAAACCTGCGCGCGAGACGATTCGTGATGACTCTTGAAAACAACTTGTAGACATGGCTAAGAAGTGAGATGGGCCTATAGTTCTTCAGTCGGGCATTGTCGCCCTTCTTGAAGAAGAGTACCACCACACCCCTGCACCATGCCTGTGGCGTTTTGCCCTCGAGTATGACGGCATCAAACAGCTTCTGAAGGGCCTTAAGGACCGGTTTTCCACCCGCCTTCAGGAGTTCAGCCGTGATTCCGTCATCACCCGGCGCCTTGTTGTTTTTAAGCTGTTTCAGAGCCATCCCAATCTCGTACAGGCTGACGTCCGGGATATCTTCGGTATAGTGTCGGGTCAATCTAGCTCTTGGGTCGTTTGCTAAACTCGCAACGGGCTTGCTGATTGATGTGTACAACTGCCCATAGAATGTCTCGATCTCCCTCAGAAGCTCCGGTTTGGCGGATACGATCCTGCCATCGTCGGTCTTCAGTCTCGTGAGCTGGCTCTGCCCAATAGCCAGATCCCTTGCAAATACCTTGGAGCCTTTATTTCGCTCAATCGCGTCTTTAATACGCTCGGTGTTAAAGCGGCGGAGGTCTCTTTTCAAGGATTTAGAGATCTGTCTATTGAGCTGCCGATATTTGCACGCCTCATCTGAAGACTGCAGGATCATCTCACGCCTCTCCTTCATAAGCTTGAGAGTAGGATCAGAGAGCTTTTTGTTTCTATCAGTACGACGGGTCTTGAAAAACTTAGACCCGACCGTATGGACAGCTTCCACGAACCCGTCATTGTATTCGTCCACTGAGCTCCCTAGGCACTCGAAACGATTCTGGAGTTCGAGCTGAAAGCTCTCGGGGTTTTGGACCTGAATCTGTGCTGGACGGAGCGTGGACTTCATCAGTCGAGACCTTTCAAGCTTAATATTAATGTTCAATGTGCCTCTTACCATGCGGTGATCGCTCCCGGTTTTTACCGAATTGATCACAGAGACATCATTGAACATTTGCTTCCTGGTTGACATGATGAAGTCGATCTCATTTTTTGTTGCACCATCGGGGCTCTGCCAGGTCCACTTTCTATGTTCACGCTTTTTGAAGAAGGAGTTCATCATATAGAGGCCCTCCTTCTCCATAAAACTGGCCAGTAGGTGACCCCGGTGGTTCCGACGTCCAACTCCAAATTGCCCCACTTGCAGCTCATCCTCGTCTCGTTTGCCCAGTTTCGCGTTGAAGTCCCCCATGACAACGGTGAAGTGAGTTTTGAAACCATGCATGGCTCTGGAGATATCCTCATACATGGTCTCTACCTCGTCGTCGGGGTGTGCCGAGGTTGGGGCGTAGACCTGTATGACCTTCAGCGAATATCTTGCGGATATTCTGAGTATCAGGTACGCCACCCTGGTCGACACACTCTCGATCTTCACCACGTTGTTCACAAGGGACTTGTGGACGATAAACCCGACACCACCCTGGGACTGCCGGTCACCCTCTCGGAAATAGAGCAGGTTGCCGGATTTGAGGATTATCGAGTCCTCCCCCTCTCTTCGGACTTCAGATAACCCTATAATACTCCATCGCAACCTGCTCAATTCCTCTTCGAGTTCGGTGATCTTTTCGTCGGTCCGAAGTGTGCGCGTGTTGTATGTTGCCAGGTCCAGTCGTCGGTGTTTGTTGGGGTAGCCGGATCCCGTCCGGAGATTCTTGGCACCCCTTGCCATGCCGTAACCTCGACCGCTACCGTAGTCGAGGGTAGGCAGGCTGCCGGGCACTAGGGGCCATTTTTTATTTGTGCTATTCATGGGGGGGGGGTTTTGCCATAATCGCCACGCTTGGCAGGCGGGTTGGCGATCGCAGTATGGTTGTTATAGAAGCACAGAGAACGCTGCTGCCCATTCTCTGGTTTGTCCCTTAGTCGCCTCTTACGACACCCACGGGAAGACATGGGATGGTGAAATTCTTTACGGCCGGCACCATACGGCACTTACGGCCGGCACCATACGGCACAAGAATAGTAAGGGCATTTAATTAAAAGTAATTAAAAAACATATAATTATATCAAAATAATCACGTCAACATCAATCAACATTTTCTTCATCAGACACGAGAGTATCTGTCTCAATTTGAAAATCAATTTCTCCCGAAAATCCGTCTACGTCGTCTAATATATTCTCATCAGACGTTAACGTCTGGTAAAAACCTTTTGCGTCATTTGGAATTAAATGCAACAGACTTTTTAGGTCCTTTAATTTAGGACCTGGTATTGCTTTGCCAGTAGGCCACATAGGTTTAAGTAACAATTTAGTAATGTGTTTTTGTCTGCCGCGACTGTTTTTTTTAATATTAACTTCTTTAAACTCCTCCTCATAGCTTGACCTCATATATATGGTAAACATCTCATTTTTCTTTAAAACAATTTCTTTCGTCTTTAACCATGACACCTTCGTTCCGTCAACTGCTTTTTTTCTATTCGTGATAATACTTTCCAGCTCAGAAGATGTTACAAAATCTGTGTTATCCATTCGATGCACTTGCAATGGCTTATTCTTTTTGCAGTGTTTCATTATATGTATATAATCTTCAGGTAAGTAGATTCTTTGGTGCAGCTTTAAAGCGCATTCTACACCTGACGAGTCTTCATCATCTTCATCGTAACCTAAATGTGCACTTTTTAACACAATATTTATTTTGTCCATCTTGCTTTGTTCATGGAATTATTCCATCGTTTTCTGGGCCCTTTGCAACTATTAACTCGATTATGCCGATAGCGACCAACGATGATCACAGAGTCAGAGCCACTATTTGTCGTGCTAAAAACTGCCACACAATCTGTAACTATGCAAATTAATATGTTGCATAAAAGGCAAAACATTTTTTTTCTATATGGCTATTTTATTTGATGCGTAAATCGAAAAAAGCCCGTGATGATAAAAAATACCGTTACCTAAAAATACACAGAAAATGTTTATACTTAAAAATAACTGTGGGTATAAATTATTATTTTCATGAGTGTTACAATAAAAAGCTCATTAAGAAACATATATTTATTCACAATCTACAAGCAAACCTTACACACATACAAACATATACACACACAGTAACAAATAATTAACCAACCACCTTAGTGCATATTTAAGATGGCGACCAATATAAGAGCTGATGAAAAAGAAAAAAAACCCTCATCCTTCAAACTTGTACTTATTAACTTAAATCCAGGTTTCCTTAAGATGTTTTCCTTAACCCGCATTGAGGAAGGGTGCAGATTCATGGCCGTGCCTTCTCTGTACGAGAAGAAGCCCTTGCCCTGCAATGGGATACGGGCTGGTATTACATTATTAACTCCTTTATTTTATTTTTACTTATTTAGTCCTTTTCAATATATTTCCAAAACACAAATATAAATTATATAAAAAATAGAAACTAACCGGTATCGGGAACAGGGTCTAAGCTACAAGCGTCACTAGACGATGGTCAGGTCTCCAGAGAGGAAACTCCTAACGAACCGTGTTGTAAAGTATTGCTTTCTGAATCATGTCCTTGACTCAACTGCCTAACGAGAGCCTCGTAAGATGTAGGTTGAGGCTCGTGGCTTTTAAGGCATTGGCTGACACGACTATCGGTACAATGATCGCTGAGTCCACATTCCTTATTATTATTATAACTAATCCTAGTGATTATGTTCAGTTTTATGGTTAACAATGACATTATCAATAGTGAGTATTGTAGATTTGCATCCTGATGCGATACGGGTACATGTCCATCGCACTTTGGGCCCTTTACAAATTGCAACTCGGTTATACCGATAGAGACCAATAATAATCACAGGCTTGCCACACCTTGATGTACTAAACACAGGATATGAATCTGTAAACATAAATGTATATTATTTTATTATTTTGTCTTTTTTTGCACAAGCAAGCCTTAAAACACAGAATTAATAACAAACCCCACATTGTGGAAAGCAATCAATATTTATAACTATATGAGAATACTATCAAATTCATCAACAAATCACTAAAAAACCAGACGATAAAAATGTAGGCTTTATCTCATAAAAATCTCAGAGCTGTAGTAACTGATCAGAAAATTCTAAAATCAGATTAACGTCTGCTAGTCAGTTGCTAAACAGCTTCGAGATTGTTAACATCAGGGTGTTAGTCTATTTATTATATCTATAATCATATTATTCTTATGTCTTGATACAATTTATACAATCGATTTAAGTGTTTATGCTTGATACCTATGAAAAATACCATGAAATAGAGAAAAACAAAATAAAAAGAGAATTTATTAAAACATCTTAACTAAGTAGTTAAGATTTTCTAAACCATGTTGGGTAAGTACTAGGTGTCGTAACGTCCGACGATCGCGTATTCGTGCGATGATCTCTTTCTATTAGGACGACCGACGCCTTAAAGTTCGTCTCAAAGGTTATGTTCAGTGTGGTGGCTGATAATCTGGTCGTTGTAAGTTTCAATAGTAGATCTGCATCTCGATGAGTACCGCGTGCAGGTGCAGTGCACTTTGACCCCTTTACCAGTATTAACAGGATTATACCGATAGGGGCCAAAGATATCACCGGGTTGCCACTCCTTGTCGTGCTAAAAACTGATTGGACATCAATGAAATCATTTCTTTTTTATAATTTTGTATTTGGAATTTGTATATTTTGAGTATCTCACTTGCTGCCAACATGAAACCGGCAATAAGATATTATTTACCCAATCCCACCATTAACATACCATACCATCGATTCCATCCATTCTCTGCTATTCTTGACTTTTTAGAAACTGCTGCAATGAGCAGCCGTGAACAAAAAATAAGACACTTTATTACAAAAATATTATGCAAAGTTCATAGCAATTATACATTAAACGACGAAAAATTGAATGAATAAAGATCTAATGGTTCTTTCTTTGTTAAATAATATTACTTTGATTGAAAGACTATTATATAAAGAAAGATAGAAACAGAAGCTGTTAGCGTCTACTAACAGCTTCTGTTCGTAGAAGCCAATAAAATATTTTATTCTTAATGGTCTCTTTGAATAAAATAAACCATTAAACACATAAACGCCTTTAATAATAAATTTTAAAAAGTTTTAAAATAAAGGTGAATACAAAAAACTAATCTATAAAGCTAATAATTATACAAGATGTCATTTTTTTACCATGGAGATCATTTAAGTATATCAGATATTTTAATACATAACCATTAAAATATCTGAGATACTTAAATGACCTTCAAGCTTATAACTAATTATGGTAATTCCTAAAGAAGCGACACTCGCTTTACATCCCAGGGCCTTTCTGTTACAATACCAAGGCCATTTCTGTGATTTGACACTGTTAGAATTCGTTCTATTATATCGGTAGGGTCCTAGAATGAGCACAGGATTATATTGAATTGTCATAGAGAAACTTGGTACAACATAATTAAAAGAAAATATCGATGTTAGTTATATAATTTGGCTTAAATATCGGACCACAAAGTTTTGGGCCACGAAATTTTGGATCACAAACTGAAACCACAAAATTAAAGTGGCATCGGTGACCGAAAATTTTCGTGTAAATAGATTGAATTGTAAAAGTATGACAGTGATGCAGGAACATGTAATGAGTAAAGTTTTGAGTATGTATGTATACAGTAAAATTCTAATCTCCATTCCCTCTCTCACAGAGACGAGGCCTGTGTCGAAGCAGTGGGAACATTAAAAGGCTGATGATGATGATGAGGTGTACAGTTACAAGAGTAGAAGAAGACCAAAAAAGATAGATGTAATATGTGTAAATTCATATAATTATACAAGGCAATGACAATATTAAGTAAAAGACTGTTGATAACGAAAAATGCTGAACAGACTCCAAATAAATCGAGACATCGAAGGAAGGATGATCAGATAATTTTGGCAAGATAATATATTCAGCGCAATCATAGCAGCAACAATCTCTTGTAAGATAAAAAATATTACCACGACAGAAGTGACAAAAAAAACTGTCAACGATAAACCAAAGCTTTTGATAGTGAAACGATAGAAAGCTTGTTGCGCATTTATATAATTAAGAGTTTACTGAACATTGCACTGAAAACAAATTTACTTTCTATCATTCAAATATTGAATCCTTTCAATATTTGAATGAATAAATTAACAGAAAATTTTCGCGTTTCGTAATGAGAATGTTAGTAACAGAATGTTGAATACTAAAATTAACTGTTTGATAATTGCTATTAACATGACTCAAATTTTTAAATAAATCCCGTTAGTAATCACAAACGTTGGAGGATTATGCGTATGGTTCTCATTGATTGATAATATTACTCGTTTGGAGGGTATGTCGTTGTATACGAAGGCAAGGGTGGATCTACACGTTCTTCCCCACGTGCAATACCATTTATTCAGATGTGGTCTTAAATTTCTGGCGTAAAAAGTGTATCCATTTACAACAGCAAGTTCCGTTCCGTTAGGTTTTTTCACCCATTGAACTGAAAATATAATATTTCTTAATCAAACCTTGAAAAATGTTATATAGTTTCTACTACAATAAATCAAATGCCATCAATTTTGTTATTCTTAATAAAAATTTGTTGTGATAAATAATATTATTTATATATTCAAATCATAATATTTTTTATTAGCTTTTAAACATACAAGTGGTATATATTTTTCTAACTACCTCTTAAAACCCATCTTTTTGACACCCCTCGACGGGTTTGGAAGAAAAATAAAAATTTGATAAAAATAACTATAAATCATACTCATAATTTATTATATTAGTACTAACAATACATTTGTTATACACGATTTATATATTGAAATAGCAGGGATAGTAATCTCAATGATTATGCTTTGTCTTATAAACAATCTTATTACCTATCGTGGCAAGGGACGCTCGAGAGCCCAGCGAGTATCGCTTACACTTCCACTTGAGTTTGCTTTGATAAACTTGGCTCGTGTACTTGTACGCCTGGTTATACCGGTAAGAACCGAGAGTGATCACAGGATTCCCCTTAACAGTTATACCGAAAATGGGCTCTGGAAATAGGTACAATAGTTTTTTAATATAAGTTACAATTTTTATACTTAAATGTACGTACTTACGTATGTAATGGGCCTTCGCAGAATTATATTCTACGAGTATCAACTATAACAATAATCAAAAATAAAAATGTAAGGTTTGACCACGTGTAATTTCAGTAGCGCCTGTATTTCACTTTTTGACAATCTCGCTTTGTCTAGGATCTCAAAAGCACTTACATACCTGTTTATGATTGTTACTATTATATACGTAGCCTATGTAAACATGTTTCGGCGCAATATTCTAATAGTTAAACTAAATGTTTTTCTCAATAATTTTATTACAAAATTCATACAACACACTTTTGCGTTCATGATTCAATGAAAAATCATGAAGAAAAAAATCCTTGTCATTTATATTTTACTCCTAACATAATAAATGAGATCGTCAAAAAATACATAATAGTAAGTACGTGTAGTCGTTAAAAATATTAGGTATAATAAACATTTGATTTTGAAAATATTAGTTGACATCGCTGACAAAGGTGAAAGAAAACACAGATGAGGAAAGAGCATATTTAACATATTAAGTCTAAAATCAACCCGCCTTCATCAATGCTCGTGCCTTCTTTGTATGAAGAAGAAGAAGAGGCCTTTACCTGCAATTACAGGCTGGTATTATTTTGAGTAATGTTTTTATAAATAGTGATTATGCGCGGACATACTGTTACTTATAACAACAATATTGTGTATTACAACAATAAGTGATTATTCTAGATCGACAGCCACTGTTGTGCCTTGTACAGTACCAT
This sequence comes from Anorthoa munda, assembly GCA_945859665.1. NCBI lineage: Eukaryota > Metazoa > Arthropoda > Insecta > Lepidoptera > Noctuidae > Anorthoa > Anorthoa munda. The sequence continues at coordinate 8,444,211 of OX243901.1, forward strand.
CGTGCTCTGGGCCCCTAACTTGTATTTCTTTTCTTATTATACCGGTGACTTACTTGAATTAAGATCCTATGGCCCCTAGCTGGGGCAGAGGGCTTCCACAGTAGTCCTCCATCAAGACCGGTCTTGAGCTTCGCGCTTCACCTCGCTCCACGTCATTCCGATACTCTTTGCTTCAGCCAATACGGTGCGTCGCCATGTTTGACGGGGACGGCCTCGCTTCCTTTTTCCTTGAGGATTCCAATCCAAGGCCTGTTTAGGAATGTGATCGGAATCCCTCCGGAGCGTGTGACCAATCCAACACCATTTACGCCGCTTGATCTGGCGGTCGATCGGGGTCTCGTGGCATCTCTCCAACAGCTCTACATTAGAGATGATCTCGGGCCAGTAAATTCCGAGGATGCGACGAAGACATCGGTTGACGAAGACCTGGATTTGGCGCGAGATGTCCTTTGTTACCTTCCACGTTTCGCACCCGTAGAGCAGCACGGACTTGACATTGGACCCGAAGATTTTTAGTTTAACCCTTCGGGTCAGTTTCCGTGATTGCCACACAGGTCTCAGCTGTGCGAAAGTAGCTTGCGCTTTGGCAATCCGTGAAGTGATATCCTCTTCAGTTGCTCCAGTCTCTGACACGACGCTCCCGAGGTACGTGAATTTGTGGACGCGTTCCACAACCTCTGTGCCGATTAATATCGGAGAAGGATTCATCACACCTGTACGCATCTCCTGGGTCTTACGGATGTTAATTTTGAGTCCAGTTTTGGCCGCCTCCTGGCGCAGGTCGTTCAGTTTCGACTGCATGTCGGCGTGTGTATGACTCAGCAGGCAAAGATCATCAACATAGTCCAGGTCTTCCAAGACGTTGGTCAATCCCCACTCAATTCTACGACGCCTGTTATCGTAAATGCGCAACATGATTCCGTCGAGGACGATTATAAAAAGGAGGGGCGAAAGAAGACAGCCCTGGCGGACTCCAGCATGCACTGCGATGTCCTCCGAAATTAGGCCTTCATGAGTCACCTTGCAGGAATATTTCCTATAAATGCTCTCCAATAGGCGGACTATTTTTGGCGGCACTCCAATGTCCAACAGGCGGGTCCAGATGCTGGACCACTTCAACGTATCAAAGGCCTTTTCGAAGTCGACAAAGGTAAGATAAATTTCCCTTTGCCATTCTGTTGCCTGCTCGAGAATGATACGAAGAGTGTTGATCTGGTCCGTGCATGAGCGGCTCGAACGGAAACCCGCCTACTCCTCGCGCAGAAGAGGTTCAACGGCCTTCGACAGCCTATCAAGTAATATCTTACAGAAAACCTTAGAGGGAGTCGACAGCAACGTGATGCCTCTCCAGTTGTCGCAACTACTGAGATCACCTTTCTTGGGCACGGTAAAACCGTGCACGGTATTATACCGTTAGGGTCCTAAAAAGATCACAGGATTTCCAAGTTCAGTTAATAAATAAAATTTATAACGTAGTGTGAAGTTATAAATATAATCAATGTTAATGATGATAGTGAAGAAGAAAATTGAAAAAACTTCAACCGATCGAGTAATTGTTTAGTTTCCATTATGAAAGGATTAAAAGATATTTTAACTTTCAATTTAACAACAAAAGTCATCACAAAGTGCCCATTTCCTTGTTGAGCTACAATGCCATATATTTTTGCTCTAACATACATATGAAATCATAAAACAATAAATATTAAAGATTTTTTTTTCTTAAAGTAATAGAAACACAATTTAAATTTTTCAACTACAAAATTTTGAGTACATTCTAAATTTTGCCACTTAAATATAGGAGGGATGCGTTATAGCAGAGGGGAGAGCATGACCCAGTTCTGCCCTAGGAATGAACCCGTGTTATAGGCACTGGTCACCTACTCCCCCATTACCCTTGTAACACACTTACAAACATTGACGTAGTATGCAAGTTTTTGGCTCACTGATTTCGTATTTATAAGGAATCAATATAACACTAACTTATATTAGAATAATACTGAAATACACACACAAAACACAAAACCAAATTATGAACTTACTGACGTGATTTGATATAACTTACAATACTGTTCTTTTTAGCATAGTCCAAATGTATGAGAACAATAAACACGTTCAGATATTTCATTTGATGACGTAGTACAATAACTATCATAAACTTTATTCTACTTGTTTCATAAAACTTTTTTCGGGCGTTTTTGACTTGTTCAGCACAAATATTACACAAATTTTCTTAATAGATACGAGTGTATTTTCAAAATACACTGTATTGGTTAGACACGTAATCTACAAAAAAAAATGTTTATATGAGTAAAATATTTTTTTTATACAAAATTATTTTTGTCATGTCTTTTTATTTAATGATTATGCTCGCACTTATGATTAATGATGACATTATCAAAGGTAACGATGCTCGACCGGCATCCGCTGGGGTACTTATTACAATACCATCGAACTTTCGGTCCTTTACAATCATTTGCCCGATTATAGCGATAGGGACCTATAAGGATCACAGGATTCCCAAACTTTGTTGTACTGAAGACTGGTGTTAGATCTGAAACATAATTAAAGTGACAGTAGGTCAATTTAGGTTAAAATATTTCTTTTTTGGTAGAAAGAAGGTGCGAAAACCATAAAACACGTCAATTTGACGTAGAGAAACACATGATTACGTTTTTTTACGACTGTGCTGTGTTTTGTGTGTGTGTGTGTGTGTGTTTTGTGTGTGCTGTATGTGTCTGTGTGTGTGAAAGGCAATCATCAGAAAGAAAAGATAATGAAAAGAGTAACACAAAAAAAAAGACATCAAAATACCATGATTTATTGACAAAAACACATTTTTTTACAATTAATTACAACAGATCCGTTTCAAAGTAATTACAAAGTAGAAATTATTTAAATTAAAAATCATCAATTCTTCTCTAAAAGTTAAGTAATAGATACTATTTAGTTATAATATAAATTTAAATATATAATATTATATTCAATGGGATAATTAGCATTTATGACAGTTATATCAATGATTTAATGCTTATACTACGGTAAATACAAATTATTGCGGTAGTAGCGAATAACTTTTTTCTTAACATACAACATAATACTGAAATAGAAATTGTAAAAACGTAGGAACATTTAGATAAACATGAAATACATGAGCGCATATCATTTTGTTGATAGGTGATGCAGCATGACTCGAGCGCATTTAGTTAAAACGTGCAACAGAATAAACGCCAAACCTGAATAGGACTCGTCATTATCAACAACTTTTACAGGATCAACTCTGACATTACCAAAAATAAAATAAGCTGTTCAGTACAATGTGTCGGGTTAAGCAAACATAAGTGTATGGGGTAATTAATTTTAATTTTAAGGATTTCCGTTCAGTCTGCTACACGTTGGTTCTAAAAACAGTAGACACTTTTGAAAGGATGGCAAAACTTCAATGGTCATGCTCATTCTTATGGCTTATTACGGTACTATGGATCGTAACGATACTGGATCGACATCCATTGCTGTACCTATTGCAATACCAGCGAAATTTGGGGCCTTTGCAACCAGTTGCCCTGTTGTACCGGTACGGTCCTAGAATGAGGACAGGATTCCCATTCTTTGTTGTACTGAAGACTGGCAGATCTAAAATAAACCTTTAGAGTTAACTACGAGGATATAATACTAGTGTAATATGGTTTATAGTTACATGTCTAACCAAAGATTATTTCAACACAAGATGAGGTTGATGTTTCGTACTCGACTATTCCGAGAAGAAACATTGAAACCAATTCAAATGCCACAGTCTCTTCTAAATTTTAAAAGAAACATCGAAACAAACAGAGCTCCCTCTCTTCTAAAGTGTAAATGTTTTTTTGGTCAGTTCGATGAAGTAATAGGGTCGGAGATTTTATTATTAAAAATTCAGGTTATAGCCAATATTCTTTACTAACTTTAATAGTTGCAGTCTCAATGGTTTACATATAATGCTAAAAGATACACTGGGGTTCTAAAGAAATAGACATTTTCTAAACGATGATAATTGTCCAAAATGGATTGCCATGCGCAATCGAAATGTCATGTGGTCAATCTCAAACAATTTCAGTAGTCTTATTATTGCTTATAGGAAGTCAAATTTTCTAGGCCCTCTGGTAATCTCATAGGCAATTGTAGAGAGAGTTGCTACAGTCATAACATTTCCACTTTCCAACTTTGAATACACGTCGGTTCAAAACCCTCAAAAACATTAAAAAAATATATGAATGGGATCCTACTAGGAATATTGAATGTCGGTATGTTTAGATTTTTGGATGTTTATCAATCAAATTACGAGTACAATGCCTGAATAGATTTGGACGAAATTTGAAACACCAGCACTATAATTTCGTCACCTTAAAGAATGGCCCATGCCTGCTTTGCATGCTTTTATCGCTTATGTTAAAAAATCCGTTTACTCGAAAGCGTAAAACACGCAATGAATACTGTTGAGTTGTCAAAACTAAAGGGAGCGTGCATTATTCGTGCGATAGCACGAACAGTTACACAATTAGGATGGAGTTGACCAATGACTGGATTATGTCATAAGATAGTTTTTATACCGATAGTGCATTTCGTTGCGATAATTTTCGACGTTCACGCGGTGAATGCTCCTCCTTTATATTCTAATGGTTGTGGTCAGACTTACTCGCCTGACTTGATTCGCGCTCGTTCGTAGAATACAGACGTGCTCGTTAGCAATATTTAATTAAAACAATTATAATTGTGACCTTCTTTATTGTATAATTTTTTGCCTACTGTGTATAGTTTTGTAAACATAATGAAAACTTAGAAACAGTGAAGTAACTATCAAATAAGATGGATAACAGTCCCTGTAATCCAATCGGCCGAGTGCAAGCCTCCACCTCGCCAGCGAAGACGACGACGCAAATTCCAGCCCAATCCGATTTCTCGATTGAAGTCGCATCCACGCCCGACATACAAAGATGGATGTCAACCATTGAGCAGCACTTAAATGAGGTTTGCTCTATTGCCTCGGATGGCAAATTAAACTCGGAACAGAAACTAAAAATTTCTAACTTGTGTCGTAAAATAGGATCTGGCACCTCACAGATGGCAGTCCTATACCAATCTCTGAAGCAGAAAGCAATTCTAGCACACGACATGATTGATGCCTTAAAAGAAAAGCGCAATTTGACTGAACACATCTCTGACCTGAAGCAGACGATTAAGGATTCTGGCACTGCGGGCAATGTTTCGTTTGCCGACATGGTGAAAAAGGGGTCTAATGATTTCGTTCGACCGAACAATTTAAGCTCTGTGGTCATTTATCCTAGTGACAAACTCAAGTCCAGTGACGAAACTAAAGACATGGTAACAAAAATCATAAGACCTGATCAAATGAAGCTGCATGTACGAGGTGTCCGCAAGACCAAAAATGGAGGTGTTATTATTAGCACAGAGACCAAGCATGACGCTGAAAAAATCAAGAACGCCGTCCAGCTTTCTACATCTGGACTAACCGCCGATGAGCCCAACAAGCGCAAACCAAGGATCGTGATTGTAGGAGTGCCGTCTTCCCTGTCTGAAACTGAAGTCTTCAGGTGCATTTACGAACAGAATTTACCCGACAAGTTGCCAGAGATGTCCATGGAGTCCTTTTTGGCCTCTGTTAAATTAAGCCACAAATCTGGGAAGAAAGATGCGTCGAGCTGTAATTACATTATTGAAATTCCAGCCAATATACGTAAAGCCCTAATTTCGACATCAAGGCTGTTTATAAATTGGACATCCTGCCCTGTTAGGGACTTCACTCTGGTTACCAGATGCTACAAGTGCCAATTATATGGTCATGCAGCCAAAACATGCAGAGAGGTCAACTCTGTGTGTGCTCACTGCGGTGAAGCTGGACACTCGGTGTCCGATTGCACGAAGAATGCGGACACATCGAAATGCGCAACTTGTTCGCGCTTTAAAAAGCCCAACAACCATAAAACGGGAGACCCTGAGTGCCCTGCTAGGAAAATAGCGGAATGCAGGCACATAAACTCTATCGACTATGAGGGCGTCTAGTACGTCATACTCAAGGTCACACGCGTTAAACGTTGCTGCTGACACTGCAATGGCCTACTAACCGTCAATTTGTTGCTGGCTAAGCACATTAGTCGTTAGCTGCAAAAATTAAGTGTTTGTTTAATTTTACAATTTTGCTTACCAATTATTTTCGAATCTTTACATGTGTAATCAAAGTGCAATTTTTTGCAATATAGGTAAATTAGACATTAAGTAATTATGACCAAGTAGTTTAGTTCTATGTTTATAGTTTTAAGTAAATTAAAATTAATTTTCAAAATTATACAATCTTGCCACTATTTTTAGACTTCTTATGTTAAATATTGTTTAAATTCTCTTGTCCCACGATAAGCATATTTTTAGAGCTCCTACAGCCTGTGATACAGGATTACCTAGTACAGGCATCTTACATTATTATACCTACATTAGTTATCTAAGATTGATACTGTGTTTTTACCTTTCTAATTTCTGAATAAAGATTTATTATTATTATTGCATTTATTTATTTTATATACATATTTTTACATTTTTAAATATTATTCTATATAAAATAAAATAAAAAAAAAACATTTAAAAATACAAAAATAGTAGCCCACCGGTATCGGGAACAGGGTCCAAGCTACCGGTGGTCAGGGCTCCTGAGAGAGGAACCTCCTGACTATACGCGCCGTGTCCAGGAGTACCGCCTTCTGAATCAAGCCCTTGATCCAGCTGCCCAACGAGAGCCTCCTCAGATGTTCGTCGAGGCTCTTGGCTATTATACCATTGGCCGTCACGACTATCGGCACAATGACTGCTGTATTCACATCCCACATGTCGACAACCTCGCGAGCCAGATCAAGATACTTGCTTTTCTTATCTCTCTCAGCCTTCACGAGGTTCTCGTCATGGGGGACCGCTATATCAACAATCATTGCGCGACGCTCTAGTCGGTCTATCACCACTATGTCAGGTTTATTGGCAACAATAGTCCTGTCAGTGATGATAGACCGATCCCAATACAACGTGACATTGCCATTTTCGAGAACTGGGTCGGGCACATACTTATAGTAAGGCACTTCCGATTCCACAAGATTGTATTTAAGAGCAAGTTGCTGATGGATAATCCTGGCTACAAGGTTGTGTCTATGCAAATAGTCTCCGTTAGCCAGACTAGAACAACCGGAGATAATGTGACGGATAGATTCACCCGGCCGGTGACATGCCCGACAGATGTCAACTGTGCCATCCTTCACAATGTATTTCCGGTAGTTGTTCGTCATCATAACTTCGTCCATAATCGCAAAGACAAAACCTTCGGTTTCCCCGAAAAGGTCACCAAATCGCAGCCAGGCCACGGACGCTAAAAGTTCTACATCGGACCCATGTAGGACCCGGTAGAAGCGTCCGTGAAGCTCCTTGCTCTGCCATACCTCCCTGCGGTCATTAGTATCTAATACTATAGGTTTGCGCCAGTTCTCGTTAGCCAAGGAGAGCGGGGTAAGGCCCTTGTCCACCGCTACCACATCTCGATGCATACCCACGTCGGCGGCCTGGAAGTATTCCCTAAGACTGCATACCTCGCGGTTGTGCAGGGTCTTAGCATTTAAAAATCCTCGACCCCCACACTTCCGCGGGATATACAGTCTCATGACCGATGACCGTGGGTGATGCATACGATTTGCGGTAAGCAGCGTGCGGACTCTCCTATCCAGGGCGTCAAGTTCTGTCTGAGTCCATTTGAGTATGCCGAAGGAATACATCAAGACCGGCATGACCCAGCCGTTGAAGGCGCGCACCTTGTTTCCGCCTGATAAAAGACTATTTAGTACTTTATTCAGGCGGCCAAAGAAGCGTTCCTTCAACGACTGTTTCACGTCACTAGCATTGATGCCTAATGCTTCCGACATACCCAAATACTTGTAAGTTTCAGTTGAGGAAAGGGATCGAAGGTGTATGGAATCCGAGAGTTGTATTCCCACGGATTCCATAATCTCCCCTCGCTTTACATGCATGACTGCACATTTGTCCACACCAAATTCCATCCTGATGGCGTCACTGAAGGTTTCTGTCACCTTCAGTAGCTTCATCAGTTGAAAGTTGTTGGGGGCAAAGAGCTTCAGATCATCCATGTAAAGGAGGTGTGATATGACCTGACCACCTCTTCTCAACCGATAGCCCAGGCCCGAACCCTCCAGCAGTGTACTGAGAGGGTTCAGGGCTAAACAAAACCACAGAGGACTCAGACTGTCGCCCTGAAATATTCCGCGCTCAATCCTTATAGGTTCGCTGTTTTCCTGAATCTGTCGACATCCTGGATAGTGAAGGACCGTCCTCCACTGCCCCATACATGACGTCAGGAAGGCGCGCAGTGTTGCATCAATTTTATACAACTCCAGCACCCTCATGAGCCATGTATGTGGCACTGAGTCATAGGCCTTCTTGTAATCTATCCAACATGTCGCCAGATCCTTGCGGGAACGGCGAACCTGTTGGCTAATAGCAATGTCAATGAGGAGCAGCTCCTTAGTACCGCGGGACCCGTTCCTACATCCATTCTGAGAAGCAGACATGATGGAGTTATTGTCAATATGTTGATTAATTTTCGCTCTCAGAATGGATGTAAGAACTTTATAGACCGTCGGTAAACATGTTATCGGTCTATAATTTTTAGGTTCCGCAGTACTACCCGATTTATGGAGCAGGTGGGTTATTCCTGTCGTTAGGAACTGGGGCAGTGACCCTGACTCTAAAGCAGACTGGAACTGAGATGTCAAACGAGCATGCGAACTTTGGAACCACTTAATCCAAAAGTTTTGCAGTCCGTCTGGCCCTGGAGATTTCCAATTGGGCAACGGACGGACTGCACGAGCCAGATCTTGGGGGCTGATGGTAATTGCCCCCATTTGTGGTATCGGATCGCACGCTTGCTCGACCTCCCGAGTCCAGTCACCCTCGGTGTGACTGACAGGCACCGACCAGATATCGCGCCAGAACGAACACATGGCGTCATTATCCGGTAGGTGCATGTCAGTCACACATTGGTCGGGTCCCTCCCAAGCCCTATAAACCCACCTTTCGTTGCTCTGGAATGTGCGATTCTGAGTGTATCGCTCCACACGCCGCTTGTACCGACGAATACGGCTTGCCCATGCACAGATCTTCTGCTTCAGAAAGTCGATACGCTCTGTGACGCGGGACAGATAATCTCGAGAACTGATATCAGTCCCCAAGAACGCCCGCCTCACAAAGCGCATCACTCTAGGGCGAGTGTTGCCCTCCCTGAAGCAGATAAGCTTGCCGATGAGTGCTCTAGCCTCACCGATACGATGCTCAATCCTGTACTGCCAAGCTGGTATAGCTGGTCGTGTAGCTCTGTCAGTTTTGGGAAACTTGACGTTAGCTACACGACATGCCGCTGCAGCCGCACAGTACAAGATCGAGTGGGTATCGGCAAGGTCTTTGCTGCTATCAAAAACATTTGATAGCTGCGAATCTAGAGCACACACCAGCGCTCTATTTTTCTTATGCATGGGCAGACGAGGTAGTCGAGGTCTAAGCTCAGGCTGTGTGGAACGATACTCTCGAAATGCACACTCTAAAGCGCTCCTCAATCGTGCATTGCATTGGGTACTCACGGATATAGCCCCGTCGCCGTCATCCTCTCCAACATGGTCGGGTCGCGGTGAAACACTGGGTTGCAGTTGCACCGCGGCCGGAGGCAAGGCAGGCGAGACACGGCTACTCCGTGATTCCTCACGCAGTCTATCAAGTACGGCGTCATCCAGCATACGGTTACGCTGGATGACCCGCACCTGATCCGATAGACGTTGGGCCGACACGTTGACAGCTGGCTCAAGCACCTGAAACAGAGAGAGCATCCGACCACGGTACGCAGTCAGTTTACTTCCCCCCTCTGTAGCCCCAAAGTATGCGCGCATGACGTTTTCGTTAATTGATTGCGTCCATCGCATGCGCTGCACACTTCCACCGGGAGCGGGGACCCTGTCAGAGGCCGATGGGCCTCGAAGTCCCAGGCTGTCCGGCGGCCGGCGTCCTCCCCGTCGACGCGCAGGTGGTGGTGTCGTCGGCGGAGAGAAGTATTCGTCGCTCGAGCTCGACGCTACTGCAGCGTCCAGGATCGCTTCACTCACTGATGTAGGGGATCCCGGTGACTGCGAGGCGGAGCTGAGCGACGAACCCGAAGATGTTGGGCGTGTGTTTTTGGCTCGGGCCTGGCTTCTTGTCAACATTTTGTTCTTAGCTTACGTCATTTTTCGTTTGATTTTTTATGGTTTGGTATTGTAATTATATTATTTGTTTTCTTCTTCGTTTATTATATATATATGTAGTCATATTGAAAATTAAATTTTATGCAGATTTAAGGTGATATAATACGGTTTGATAAATAAATTGTAGAAAATACGAAGAGCTAAGAAAATTTTTAATGTCACTCTTGACAAGTCAGGCCATTATTTATTATTATTATTATTACTGGAAATTATGATATCACTATAGGTAACAACATTGGCCACCGTTGTACTTATTACAGTACCACCGCACTTTGGGCCCTGTCTTACATGTATTTGACCGATTGTACCGGTAAGCTCCTAGAGTCATCACAAGATTTCCATTCTTTGTTGTGGTGATAATTGGCGATGAAACTGAAACAAAACTTTAGGGTTAGTTGGTGGTACCTTTATTTTGACAATGATTTACTGATAAAATGTACATTATATTATGTATAAAAGTTATATTTTTAAAAGAGTAAGTATGAAGTTTCTTGTGCATTCTTCTCCATAACAAGCTACTTTTCCGAATGCACGGTAGAATCAATTTTTATTACATGTAAATTTTAAATGTTTTAACATTCAAAAGTGCCGCATTAGTTGAAATAAATACATTTGACTTTGACTTTTTTGACTTTGATTAAAATTTATTGTAGCAGCACCAACTCATTTCTAACAAGACATCATAATTATAACATTTCCTAACCTGTTACATACAAGTGAAATTATAATGAAGGTGAATTAAAAATTCAAACGTCAATATTATCATTATATTTAACCAAAGTCACTATTACAGGCTACTGAACCTTTTACAGATTTTAATGTTTTCTCAATTATGCTCGGAGTTGAATTTAATCAATTTACCTCTTTATAATATTAGTATAGAAAAACAAATAAATAAATTATCTTACTAGACTAGATACTTTATCCAACTATTTAATACCATAAATGAGAAATTTTGGATGTATCGATGTTTTCTACTTAACGGAACGGCTGAACGGATTTAGATGAAATCTGACATAGAGATAGATTAATCTGGAATTGCACATAGTAAGGTTTTTTACCCCAATAAACTAGGTTTGTGATAATAAAAAAAAACACCCGGGCAAAGCTGCGGAAGTTAGTAACAATTATAATACCTTTGTATTTCAAATATCGCAGCTAATGCAGATATTTTAATGGTTATGATTATACTTATGGTTAATAATGGCGTTTTCAAAAGTTATAATTCTCGATCGACATCCAATAGAGTATCTATTACAATACTCTGACACCTTTACATTCAGTGGCTTTATTATACCGGTAGGATCCCATAACGATCACAGGAATCCCATTCTTTGTCGTGCTGAACTCTGGAAATAGATCTGAAATAAAACTGTAAGATCAGTACACACAATACTTAATACATCAGATACTTATTTTTTTAGACACATTAACTCGCCTTTTTCCAAGGGGGCAGGCAGAAAATACAGAATGCTACCTGCTACGATCCTTACATACTCCTTTTGCTTGATTCGTTTTGCAAACAGGTAATGAGTGCTGCACATGGCCTTTCTGAAAAACAGTATCAATAAGATACGTGTATGTCAGTCTAGCTAGGGTATTCTCTCCCGGCAGCGGCGTGTCCTGTCACGTCTGCCCTGTAAATCCTTTTTGACGGCTTTCATTCATCCACTCAACTTGACTAAACCATCTAAACATATCCTTTTAAATTTTTGTCATTACATCTTCTTTTAAATCCCAACGTTAAATTATCGCATCATTCTTCATGCTTATTCATAGCATTCCTTGATTATTGGTATTTTAAATAAGCATTAAATAAAAATAAACAAATAATGTAAAAGATATACTATAATTTATAAAAATAGAAGTATTTATTCCACGTACATTACTATACATTTAATTTAAAAAGTACAACGTAGAGTTATGGTATGCAGGTGAATGAAATTCGCATGAATTACAAAAATCATTAAGGTGGAATGTTTTTCTAATAATATGAATTTGTTATCGGCAAAACATTAGGTACTTTTAATTCACGTACCTACTTACTTTTGGTTATGAATAATTTTTTATTGAATATTTAGTTTATATTTATTTTGGAAACAATTATGTGAGGTATTCATGTTTATTTTTGTTCTTTGGTATGTTTACAAAGTACATTGCATTCTTTTTTGGCTATAGCAAGTACAAATAAGTCCATCGCACCCAATACACCGTCAGATTAGGTTGTATTAGTTCAGGAAGTTTTCTGGAGCATCAGCGTTGAGCTATATGTCACAACTTATTTATATAAGAGAATAAGCTTGAAAGAACTCTTTCTACGCTAACCCTACAGGGTTCTCCAGACAACATGCCACGCGACAATGCGACTACGATTGTTCATAAAAATCCTTCTATAAATGTCTTATTTTTAGTGTCGAAGGCTTAGCTGCTGCCATGACATCGTCGGTTCCAGTACATAGGTCTATCTTTAAAGCATTTTTAGAACCATATCTGTGAATTTTGTGATAACGCGTTGGCGCACCGTAGTCATATATTTTTTTTACATTTTAATGATTATGCTCGGCGTTGTAGGTGATGACCATATTACCCTCGGTCTTCATACTTGAAGGACATCCTTTTAAGCGTCTGGTACAATACCAGCGAGCTATGGGACCTTTACAGCCACCACCAAGATTATACCGATAAGGTCCCAGTGTGATTACAGGATTCCCTTTGGTTGTGTAAACAACAACTGGCGTTGGAGCTGAAATAATTCATAAGGTTAGTTTGATTAGAAGGTAACTTGTAAAATTGGATTTTCGTAGCTTTTAATTGTCAATTTTAGAAGTACGGAGAGCAAGCAATGAGCGGAAACAAATGACTCGCACGTCTCTAGGACAATTTTCTATTCTGTTATTTAAATGTGTCATTTAATCACAGAATACACTATATAATAATACAATAAATAAAGCCGTGTAGCTCAACAGTGGTAAGGCAGGGGCCAGTAGTCCTCCTATAGTTTTAGGCAATCGATCCACTAAACCTAACAAACCCATAGCCCAATGTATTTTTTCTCGATATTTTGCAATAGTCCTGCACCAACCGGGGATTGCACTTGCGCAGTGCATTCAGGAAAAATCGTCGGTTGGTGTCACATTGCCTGATACATGCCTAACAAGACCTCTGCAAGTTGGCTTCGGCCCCATGCATGCCTTTCAAAGGACCACCTGGACCCAAGGGTCCCGAGATTCTCAAAGATCAATAAATAATACCAGCCTGTTACTATCCCAGTGCAGGGTAAAGGCCACACAGAGAAGGCAAGAACATTAATCACTAAGCTTGCTCAAGGCGGGTTGGCGATTTCAAATTTTTATTTAGGTAGTACAAGTTTCCCTCGATGTTTTTCCTTCACCGTTGTAAGCTATTTCGAAGCTAAACTTAGAAAGTACATAATTATAAAAAAATACACATTGGAACAAACACGAGAGGCCAGGTCTTATCCACTGTCGACAATAAATATAAGGAATCACAAATGTTTACCAACTACAATGGTTACTAATAGTCTATATAAGATTAAGGGTTGACTTTTCCAACTTCAGATTCTTCTAGCCGTGGAATTAAATTGATGTCTGTTTTTTTATAATAAAGTTTTCTGGCTAATGATATGTAGATAAGACGCAATTGTAAGTTATAATATTAAAATCTGCGCGTACTGAGCAGACCTTTTTATTTTGAAGCTTAATTAATCAACTAGTTTAATAAGTCGATGAAGGCACTGTAGAACACACAATCAGCAAAACAAAATTGAAATAAGTGGGAACAGCTGGCGTTGGAAAATTAAGTCCTACTTTTAGATGGTTTGCTAATGATTATGTTCATTCTTAACATTGACTATGGTATTATTTACTGTTTTGATTTTGTTTTGCCGAATACTGGATTCGTGAAAACATCAAACCAATTTTTTTTATATTTTTTTCTATTCATGGGATACAAATGAATAGTTATAATTAATGAAAACGAATTTGTAAAAACAGATTAAATTTTATTAAAATATTTAGGAAAGTTATCCTCATGTCACACAAGGATTTCATCATGGATAAAACCACTATCTAAGAATATAAATAACCGACCATCTTATATGGATAAGACAAGACGAGGATACGTAAACCTAGATTATACCGACAAATAAATATAGGTTTTACGAGATATTTGGCTTCAATATCTCGTAAAACCTATTACCAACTATTTGTAGAACAGGCAAGACTATAATATATTATTATGCATAAGTATAATGAACCTATATATAACGTTCCCATTGCTTGAACCCTTCTCCTCGAGGACCCAGTACTGGTTGGTAGATGTCACGTATGAGATGTGATGTATGTCTGATCCTAGGACTTGCCGTTTCTCTCAATATTTGCCTTCACCTTTCTGAGAGCAGTGAGAAGAGTTCAAGAAGAGTATTGTAGAGTATGACACTACTGAATACAATTTATACCAATAAATCTTAGTACAGACTATAGTCTAAAGAAAATAAAAGTAACCAAAAAATTAGTTTGCATTAAATTTTTATTACGGGTTTTCTTCTTTAAAGTGCAGTTATATTCATTGCTCATGTTTGAGTGCCGGTTAAAATCCGGAATGCGACCATTGAAATTGAAAATAGATGCATATTGTAATATAACAAAAACAAAAATGTATACATTAAATCTATTTAAGTATTTAAACAACGAATTTAATAAAACAACTAATTGCACAGTCACATTGAATTGATAGTATATTTTGTATCACTCATTTTGGTCCCTGCACATTACCGAGATGGTAACTAAAAAATAAAATTAGTGAACGAACGCAAGGAATAAATTCACAGAATAAAAGTGGACAGGGGCATGTTGACAGCGATGAAAATATTTTTTTAAGCTCAATTAGTTATTGCCTTTCCCTCTGTATACCCGTTTTACATAAATGTTTTTATTGGATTGTATATATTTAAAGTCAGCTTTTTTATTTTACTACTGCTGGGACACAGTCCTCTCTGTGAGAGGGAATGGGCCGTAATCCATCACCCGCACCAGTGCGGGTTGTCTTCGCATGTCTTCATATTTTTGGTTCTAAGACATGCCGGTTTCCTCTCGATAATTTCCTTCGCCGTTTTGAGAGCAGTTTTTTTATACTTGATGAGCCAGTTCTTAACTTCAACATCGCCTGACAGAAAGCGAGAGATGATGCTCTACTTTCATTTTCAATGGCTGTGTTCATTAATTTGGCTGACGAGGACATCATTGACTGTGTATATAACCGCGCGACATACATTCCTTCGAGAGCAGGCCCATCGAAGTTTGGGCCCTTTGTACCCCTTGTTTAGGTGATACCTATAAGAGCCCATTAATAGCACAAGATTGCCGCATTTTGTTTTGCTAAAACGTAGTTCTGAAAAAAATTAAAAGTTTACAGTCACTGAAAAAAATAAAGGTACTCGATGAGCTATGCTCGGTGTTTCCTCGCGTGATCGAATCAGAAATGAAAAGATACACAGGAGGACCAAGGTTACTGACATAGCCAGAAGAATTGGGCAGTGGCCAGGGCACATTTCTCGCAGCACGGATGGTCGATGGGGATTTAAAGTTCTGGAGTGGCGATCGTGGGCAATAACCAGGTGAACTGTTGACCTGGTGAAGTCCGCGGGAGACCGCGGGACGGGCGACGCATAGGTCCAGTCATTGTGGCGACGCTTGGACGAGGACTATGTCCTACTGGACACAGTCCTCTTCGTCTCTGGCTTCTACTGCTGTAGACGCCTATCGGCTAAAATTATGATGACATACTGTGTGCAGGTATATACTAAATAACTGTATTGAATAAAACAAATAAATAACAATACGAAAACATTTAATTTGTTAAAACATTTATATTACTACTTGTACCTACATTTTATCGTTTATTTTGATCCCTGAACCGGACACGGTAAATAAAGACAGAGGTTCCAAACAAAGGAAATATTTTATCAGCGATAGCGATTGTTGAATAAATATATTTTATTTGTTGTTTGCTTCTCTTGAAAGTGTTATCGCCTTTTTTACAAGCTTTTATTTAACTTACAGCGTCTGTATGTATGTAAATGTGTTCGGGTCAAATCTTGCAACCGAATTTTAAAGCAGTTATCCTCTACCGATTAAGATTAAATTGAATGGTTAGCTTATTGACGTCATTCTAAATTCAATATGGCGGACGGCCCAAGATGGAAGACTAGTTATTTTTTGTCCACTGCCATGATATGGGTATCAAATCAAAGGGTTTACTGAGAAGAATACAAAAAAGCTTGTTTTAATAAAGATTTTATTGTATAATTTTATTAATTTAGAATAGAATAGAATATAGGTAACTCTCTCTGCCTAACTCTTCTGGGAATACCGGCGTGATGTTATGTTATGTAATATTCATGTATCTTATGGCCACCACCAATTACATTATTGTTACGTAAGCAATAACAAAGAGACAAAAACTTAAACTGAACTTAATTAAGATCTATAGGTAGATCGACCCCCCCGGTGGGTTCCCGCATTGTCGAGGCGGGGGGGCTCAGTAACCGTGGCTTGGTCACCCACGGTGAAGCGAAGAGGAACCCAAGAAGGGGCCGCT
This sequence comes from Anorthoa munda, assembly GCA_945859665.1. Lineage (NCBI taxonomy): Eukaryota > Metazoa > Arthropoda > Insecta > Lepidoptera > Noctuidae > Anorthoa > Anorthoa munda. The sequence goes on from OX243901.1 coordinate 8,461,154, forward strand.
CGTCAGGGCTTTTGCCGATAAGCCGACGACGTAGCGGCCAACATGTAGGTTGCGGTGCTGCCTGGGCAACATCGCAACTGAGGCGGGCCGTGATGTCGTATGGGTTCTCCCAAACCCATACGATATCACGGTTGAGGGTTGGAGGCCGCGGCGGGAGAGGAGTGCCGGTATTGCGGTGCGCCGCTCTCCCTACCTTCCGCGGCCTGGACGGGATCGCCACCGTCTGATGGCGGACGCGGTGGGGCCGCAGGGGAAGAGGAGTGTCGGTATAGCGTTGGCCGCTCTCCCTATCCCCTGCGGCCGAAACATGGTAGGTGGCGGGGCCATTGACCTTGACCCGTCACAAGGGGACCAAGGGTGCCATACACGGGGTCGTCTGGCACCCATGTACTGGTTTGGTCCCTGGGGTGGTCACGGCGCACAGTGTGTTCTGGTGCGCCTTTTAGTGGGTTAGAGTCCCACATAACTGCGCTATCTCCCCGTGGTAGCTCAGTATGCATGAGCATTTCTCCAAGCAAAAAAAATAAAAATAAAAAAAGTAGATATTACGAAATTAAAACTTTATTTGTTGCAGAAACGTGAGTTTATTTGATTAAACACTGGAACAAATTTAAGCAACAAAACAACAAAATAGCAACAAAACAAAAGCAACAAAAAAGCAACAAAACAACAAAATAGAGATAAAAACTTAAACTGAACATAGGTGTTATATGTTATTAGTAAGAAAAAAAATATATATTTGTTGCCGAAACGTGAATTTAATTGATTAAAACTCTGGTATAATAAGTACCTTTATGGCATAAAGGACCACCCTAAGATACGATAGGTGCGTAAGATATTTTGTACCAAAAGCCCATGTAAGAAAGAATAATAATGAAATCAGACAAAGTGGCTCGAATAAAAATTGAATTTAGTTCATTTTAAATTGCAAGAAAGGAATGAGCAATTTGTTTAAATTAAAGTCAAGAAAAGGCTAAGAGATGACGTAGCGAGATGAGGTGGTCACTTGAGATTGGTACTATTTATTTACCATTAACATACTCATGATAAGAATGCATTCCTATGTTAAAACTTCAAACATTCTGACAGTACGAGTATCTATAATTAATTATATATACACCATATTTTGTTTAACAAAAAATACATTTTCAGTCATAAACGCAACGTAATAAGATCATTATTAATTTTTTTATACAATAGATAATACTTTTCCCAACTTTAGGAGGCTCGCAGTTGAAAGAAATTTCGAGAAAAACCTCATCACAGAGGAAGAAACTACAGTTCAACCGATGCACTATTCTGCTGATTTTCTTTGTTTTAAAATGGTTATTATACTTTAATGAGTATACCATTACGTACGACGTAATGAGGGGCTGGATGACAATGTTCCAGGTAACCTGATTTAATGAGTCGTCTGTCAAATGTGATGCTGAATCTGGCTTTGCATTTTCTTCCTGAAGTGCACCTAAACCAATCAGTTGTCTGGCTTCGACCTTCGCAATAGAATGTATATCCTTGTTTTACGGCTATCTCCTTTCCATTCGGCTTCCGGTACCATTTTACTTCTGAAAATTTAATGATTAAATAAACAGGTGAAACATTACTAATAAAAAAAATTAGGTTTTAAAAAAACTATATGAGTGTGTATCATTATCCTCCTACCACTATCCCGATTCATTTGGGATCACCACAACAAATGCTCTTCTGCAATACTGTACCTTTATAGTAATATCGTTTTTAACCGACTTTCCAAAAAGGAGATTATTTTTATGTGTATGTTCACCGATTTTTCTGTCAATTGTGGACAGATTTTGAAAAGAATTTTTATGTATGAACATATCCCCGAGGTGATCCCATACTAATTTTGTGAAGATCTGATGAAGGACGTTAGAGATTTACTACAGAACTCTGGAATAAATGAAGACAGATGTTTCGTGGTTGCTGCAATCGCATGTCTGTTTGTTGTTTAAACCATTTCATTTTATTTCACGAAGGCACACAACGGAACACCATACGTTTATAAGTCATTTTGTGTTTTTTTATAGGGTTACTGTAGAACGTAAGCTGCGGCGAAACCTTTAATTCTGTGCTTTCTACTTTGTGGTCAAGTGTTGATAAAATGAATAAACGCTATTATTACGCCTGCAGTGTATTTGGTTACTTAAATACAACAAAAAACAGTGCCTATTAATTTTTCAAATGTCCAAACAATACAGAAAGGTAAGTAGTAAAACGCCAATCTTAAGGTACAGTAATTTAAGTACTTATACCATACTTAAGCTACCTACTCCTTTTTAAAATTCAGAATCAATATAGTAGTAACCCTAGAGAGTCTGTCAAGTTTTGGTGTCAATTTTCGAAACGACGGGTATGGCCCTTCTGTATCCTTTCTATTTTGTGCCCAACCTGGGCACAAAATAGAAAGTATACAGAAGGGCCTCAAGGGGCTCAAGCGGATCTCCATTTCCGATTCGATCACGCAAGGAAATTCCGAGCATAGTCCTCTCCGTTGCCCTTTGGGTGACTGAAAGCTTTCTGATGAGGCCCATTGGGAGTTTAAAGAAACAAAAATATATAATAAATGATACTTTTTTACTCGCATTTCGCACAAGTGTGAAAGTTGAATGTCTAAAGTAACCATAAATGAGCTTATGAAATTAATTCTATATTTTGAAATATACACCATTACGTATGATATGACTAGGGTGTGGATGATTGTGTTCCGGATAACAGGTTTTCAATTCTTTCCCGTCTTTAGTGATGCTGAAACGAGCTTTGCATTTTCTTCCCACAGAGCACGTATACAGATACGTTGTCAAGCTTTGGGTGTTACGAGAAAATGTGTATCCTTGTAGCATGGCTATCTCTTTCCCGTTTCCACTCTTGTACCATTTAACTGTTGACAAAAAATGACTATTAAAATATATTTATACTACACCTGCTCGGAAAGTACCTTGATACTTTATCAAATTTACGGTAGAAAGTACGTCATTGCAGATCGAACAAATATGCGGCGAGAAAACGCATCTGAGCGGGAGAGAAAAGTGTATGAAAATCCATTTCTTACGTGGTTTTTCTTTTTTAATTTTGGGTAAGACTATGCGCTGGTAACCTAAATATCAAAAGCCAAAAAGTTTTTACAGTGAGTTTTTATCTCCAAGTTCGCAAAATGACACTGGCCACTAGCTGTGTGTTGGATGGTGTCAAACAATTTGAAAAAAGAACATGTGAAAATTGCAGTAAGCTTCACTAACTGCAACAATTTCAATATAAATTTCAATTAGTAAAGATTTAGTTTTTTATTTTCCTCGTAGGTGTAGTATAAAGCACTATGTATCACTCGAGAGAAAGTGCGATTCCCGATCTCGGGTGTTTTAAAGCCCTCGCCTACGGCTCGGGCTTCAAACGACACCCTCGACGGTAATCGGTCACTTTCTCCTCTCGGTGAACAATGTACTATTTTGTTTTCTTCGTGTCGATGATACCATGTTTAATGGTTAACTCATGTATAATGTTTGGAGCTTTGAAAACAATAAAATAAAATATTATGAAAAATTTTAAAGTTTTTCTTTGACAGCAGGGAATAGAAATCATACTTACTTAAGGCGCAGATATTCGACTGTAACTGCTTTTAAAATGAATAACACGTCTAAACGGCTTACCGGTTTTTTTTTATAATAATATACAATGATAAACTAACCCGACTATTTTCGTAACAAATCGATTTACGAACATTTTAAATTTTATATGTTTAGGTGACGTAGTGTAATTAATTTATTAAAAATCAAACATAGAACCTCCTCCTTTTTAGTAAGTCGGTTAAAAAGACCTAAAACTAGGGGGCGGATGATTGTCAGATAACTGGATTTTCAGGATTCCTGTCTTTAGTGACCCTGAAATGAGCTTTGTATTGACTGCCTATAGAGCGTGATATACGTTGTCTTGATTTGGCTTGTACGAAAAAATGTGTATTCTTGTTGCATGGCAAACAAAATGGAATGTAACTCTATCAAATGTTTCGTCATGAGTTTTACTCGCGCACGACACCTTGTCAATTCTGCGAACAAAATGAATCACAGCACCATTAGCTGGGCAACTGGAACGAAGGATCTGGGTATCACTTTTGACACGAGGCTTATTGTATTGGTATCAAAAGATTCATTTAGGCGATTAGGTTTTCGAGACTTTCAAGAACATCAGTGCGATCAAATTTAATGTACTGGTTCGCAGTAAGCTGGAGTCTAGTACACGTGTCTGGAACCATAATGAAAGGAAGTACACACTACTCTTGGAAAAGATTTTAAGCGTCTACATGAATATTATCCATTCTTATACCCTTCTAACTTCCTCTTAGGCTGTTTAGATGACTATTTCCTCGAGGTTAGAAGGATAAATATGTGTAAATTCTTGCACGGGAAAACTGATGCTCCTGATCTACACGACGAACTATCTCATCATTTTGAGCCGGTCAATTATAGACGTAGTAGTAGCCACTGATTGTTCGCCGTACTTGGGGGTCGAACCGTCGCTCGCTCTCTTGGATGCTAAATCTGATTATGATGTGTGTGATTATGACGGACAAATGGAAGAAGATCTTGTCTGTATGTCGTGACATGAGCGTATGACTGCCGTGTTATTATATTTATTATCATTGTTGTTTGTTTTTGTATTTATTATTTTAATTGCTTTTTTAAAACATGTCTATAACTAATGTAATTGGTCTTTGGCCGTGATAGCTTAGTAAATAAATAAATAAATGGCTATCTCTCCCCCGTTTCCACTCTTGTACCATTTAACTGTTGATAACTAAATGACTATTAAAATACACAATTTCTTCATCTTCTTCGTGTCGATGATACCATGCTTAATGGTAAATTCATATATTGTGCACATATAAAAAGCAACGCAATGTTTGGAGCTTCGGAAGCAATTAACTAAAATATCAAGAAAATAAAATGTTTTTGCCTTGGCAGTAGGGGATAGAAATCATACTTGCATTAAAGTACATATATAATGATAAAAATGGCTATGTTTTCGATATAAAAAAGTTTATTGTTTTAATGTTTTTATTACTCGCATTTCGCACAAGTATGAAAGTTGAATGTATAAAGTGCTGGCTACACCAGGTAGAACCGACGTTAGATGATCCTATAAAATTATTTCTAAATTTTTAAATATACACCGTTACGTATTATATAACTAGGGGGTGGATGATTATGTACCAGATGATAGGATTTCATTATTGGGGTGCCTTTTTTGGTAATGACGCGAGCTTTGCATTTACGTCCTACCGAGCACCAATACAAATCGGTGGATTTTGTTTGACCATCACGCCCAAATGTGTATCCTTGTAGTATGGCTATCTCTTTCCCGTTTTCTTTTCGGTACAATTGAACTGTAAAAAAAAGAACTACTATTAAAAAATAAAACAAAAACATGATCAGGGGTTCAGAAACTAGGCAATATTTGTGTATTCAAAAACAAGAAAAGTCTTCAAATTAGCAGTGACTCACATAAAATAAACGAACATCATAAGAAACGGACAGAACTGTTTTAAAAAACCTTAACTGAATATGACGTTGTTCGAAATAAAAGCACCTTTTAATTTTGATATTTTAATTCATGGCACAAATGTAAAAACTTGAACATTTTTCAAAATTTTAACTACAACCCATCACGTATTACATATTTACTGGCAACTGGAACACTGTCATCCACCCCGGATGACAGTGTTCCAGTTGCCAGGATTTCATTATTGTCCACTCTTTTGTGGTTACAAAGCGAGCTTTGTATTTCTTTCCCACAGTGCATGCAAAACCATCGGTTGATTTTGTTGGACAATTACACCGGATAGGCCTGCTAACATTAATGACGAGGCGGAGTGGTTCCGGGAGGCCATGTCCGACATATGTGACGTGGCGATGCCCCGAGTCCAGCCAGGACGCGCCCGGCGCCAGGTGTACTGGTGGTCGCCGGAGCTTACGGCTCTGCGCCAGGCGTGCGTTGCTGCGCGACGCCGGTACACCAGGCACCGCAGGCTCCGTAACCGCCCTCCGGATACGGAAACCATTGGCGGAGCTATACGAGAGGTACAGAGCGGCGAGAACCACCCTCCGAGCGGAAATCAAGCAGGCCAAGGGTCTGGCTCGTGAGGAATCGCTGGAGACTCTGAACAGGGATCCGTGGGGACGCCCCTATAAAATGGTGATAAACTCCGCCCATGGGCTCCCCCGCTGACGCAGAGTCTCCGGCCGCAGCTCGTAGAGGGCGTGGTGAGCACTCTGTTCCCTTCGCGAGGGGATCATACTCCCCCGCCCATGGCTCCGCCTCCTGCGGTGCCTAATGTGGACCACACTGCCGACGACGACGACGATGCTTCAGAGGTGACCGAGGTAGAGCTGAGAGTGGCGGTACGCAGGCTGAATGCTAAAAATACCGCCCCAGGACCAGATGGCTTACCTGGAAAAGCCTGGGTCCTGGCCTTGGAGGCTCTCGGGCCTCGACTAAGGGGGCTCTTTAGCGCATGTTTGGAGAGGGGCCAGTACCCACTTCGTTGGAAGACGGGGAAACTGGTCCTCATTAAGAAGCCGGGGCGCCCTGCGGACTCTCCATCCGCTTACCGGCCCATCGTGCTGCTCGATGAGGTGGGCAAGCTCTTTGAAAGAGTCATTGCAGACCGCCTCGTCGGGCAGCTGATGCGGGTGGGGCCGGATCTGGCAGAGAGCCAGTTTGGTTTCCGCAGAGGGCGCTCTACGGTGGACGCCATCATGCGCGTGCGAGCCCTCACGACGGGGGACGCAGTGGCCCGGGGTGGGGTCGTCTTGGCGGTGTCTCTAGATATCGCCAATGCATTCAACACCCTGCCATGGAGCTGCATAAGGGAGGCACTTCGTTATCACCGGATGCCGCCCTACCTGTGTCGCGTGGTCGAGGCCTATATGACGGACAGGGCCGTCATCTACCCCGGTCACCAGGGAGAATGGAATCGGCGAGAGATGTCGTGCGGTGTCCCACAGGGATCGGTCCTGGGGCCGCATCTGTGGGACATCGGGTACGACTGGGTGCTGCGCGCCGACCTCCCCAGTGGCGTCAGCGTGGTTTGCTACGCTGACGACACGCTGGTCCTAGCACAGGGGAGTTCGTACCAGGCGGTGGCTGAAAACGCGACACGCGGGGTTGCGACAATCGTCTAGAGGATCCAGCAATTGGGACTCGAGGTGGCCCTGCACAAGTCCGAGGCCATGTGTTTTCACGGTCCTCGGAACGCGCCACCGCCGGGTTCCCAAATAACGGTAGGAGGGGTTCACATCGGCGTCGGGTCGACGATGAAGTACCTGGGACTCGTCCTCGACAGCCGGTGGAATTTCGAGGAGCATTTCCGACGTTTGGCTCCCAGACTGGAGAGGGCCGGGGCTGCCCTCAAGCGGCTTCTGCCCAACCTAGGGGGTCCAAACGCCTCCTGCCGGAGGCTTTACGCGGGGGCCGTGCGGTCCATGGCCCTTTATGGGGCACCGGTATGGGCGCGTTCCCTGAGGCGGCGACCAGCACGCCGGTTGAACGCGTCCCAAAGGGTCATGGCCATCCGGCTGGTCCGGGGATACCGCACGGTCTCCGGCGAGGCGGCGAGCCTCCTTGCTGGATTGCCGCCATGGGATCTAGAGGCAAAAATCCTCGCGCAGATATGGGAATGGCGCGAGGAGGCGAAATGCCGGGGCGAAACTCCGCTGCTGCGACAAATCACGGCTTGGCGGACAGAGCTCCGGCAGGATCTCATGGCGACATGGAGAGGGCGACTGTCGCAACCCAGCGCTGGGCACGCCACAATTGTGGCGATAATGCCCCTCTTTGAGGAGTGGCTTGAGAGGCGTCACGGCGTCCTCACCTTCCGCCTGACGCAGGTCCTCACCGGACACGGCTGCTTCGGGAGGTTCCTGTTCAGGATAAGGCGGGAGGAAACGCCCGGGTGTCACCATTGTGAGGATCGCCCGGAGGACACGGTAGAACATACGGTGGAGGTCTGTCCTGCTTGGATGGAGCAACGCCGTGTCCTCGTGGAGGCGATCGGCGGTGGCGACCTCTCGCGTCCAGCCCTGGTTCAGGCCATGGTACGGAGCGAGAGGGAATGGGAAGCTATCACCTCCTTCTGTGAAGCAGTAATGCTCGCGAAGGAGGAGGCAGAACGCGTGAGGGAGAGGCAATGGAGGCGCCCTCATGCCCCAAACCACCGCAGGAGACGCCCTGGGCGTCGGGAGTCACAAGCAGATTCCCGGCCACCGTAGGCGCGGGCTTGCGGGCGGCGAGTAATGGGTAGCTCGCCGTCCGATAAGGACCAGGCCCGAGTTGACGGCGCGTAGTGTTCCACGCGCGCCTCAAAGAGATGTCAGCAAATTGACGGGGTCCGCTAGGGCTGATGCCTGCCTGGGTCGCGGATAAATTTGAAAAAGAGTTACCGCGGCCCTGGCTCAAGCAACTGAAGGAACACGGGTGGGTTTTAGTCAGTAAAAGTCTGACACGCCCTCCCGCTTAACCCAGAGTGGGAGAAGTCATTGGATGATTTCCCACCCAAAAAAAAAAAAAAAAAATAGGGTCGTGCAATTTTGAGCTTTAGGCTCAATTAAAAAGTATGTTTTTGATAAATCAGAAATTATGTCTTGAATTTGGAATAAACTGTCGTCCAGCATTGTATGGATAGAGAAAGAAGTATAAAACAATATTCTATTTCAAACATTTTAATAGTCATTTCTGTAACATAAGCTTATTTTTAAATTTAGAGAAAAATGCTTAATAATCAAGTAAATATTAAAATGGTGGCATGTCATTAAAATGACATAAAGATTGTTAAACTAATTCACATCACATCACATCACATCATCAGCCTATTAATGTTCCCACTGCTGGGACACAGGCCTCCTCTCTGTGAGAGTGTATGTTGGGTAAACTAATTGTCACTATATTATTTAATTGATAGCAAGTTTGTTGCAAACAAAATAATTACATTTAAGCAAAATTCTACTTTATTGTATTAGAATGTTTGTAAAAAAATTAGTAGATGTTGGGCTATAAATTAACATTTTCGACAGTACCAACAAATCAAAAAAGCAAAATAAAGTCGGACTCAAACTTTCTGTTAATTTTACGGGTAATGGATTTGATGATATAAATATTAAAAATGATTATGTAGACCACCTTACATTACAATAATATTGTCTACAATAGTGCTGGATTCGAGACAGTTATAGTTCTTCTTAGAACTTCACCATCTTGTATTGCCATTCTATCACTAATGAACTTGTAGCGTCCATAATTGCTTTTGGTTATTCATGAAAAGATGTGATTTAATATGATCCTGTCTGTCATTTGTAGATCTATAACTGTTATGGGTAGAGACAAGACTAAAAAAATTGATACCTGTCTTGCCAAGGGTGTCGATAAGGCTAGGCAGATTAAAATATTGTTGTATAAATGCCTGTAGAGCTCTGGAATAATTTCGGAGGCCCGTGGTCGTGTGCTCCCAGGAAGTCAGTGACAACCACGTCGGCAGTGGTGATGACAGCTGCTTTGCACCCACGGTGGTAACGGCTGCAGTACCAACGCCACCTCTTGTTCCTGGCTCTTTGCTTGTGGTTGTAAGTGTACCCAAAAACGAGAACGGATTCTGCTTTACCCAGTTTAATGATCCGGCCTGTAATATAGAACGTCATGATTATTTTATTTCCAAGTCATTGTTATAATGAATTTGAGTCCGCCGTTAGCTTCACCATACCGGATCAAAAGTACTTTTGAGTTGATGCTTACAGGCTTAGGTTCAGATTGATTCTGATGTGGCAAGGCTACTTTTGTCAGAAATTGAATAATTCATCGGCTGGTCTTTAAGTTTTAGACCACTTTGACAAAATGAAAAAGTACTTCAATGCCGCTTAGTTCTATACATTATTATTAAAAAAAACAATACACGAAAGAAGATACGAGTAACTTAGAACTAAAAGATTGCATAGGTAGGTACTTTAAAAAATACTGTTTTTCTTTCGCATTTAGGTTTTTATTGAAATAATCAATACGATGATAGTCGTATCTACCAACAAATAAAAAAGCAAAATAAAGTTAAATTTACTAGCTTTTACGAATAATGGTTTTGAAGATTTGCACGGAGCACATAACCAACTGGTGTGCTTACCAAGTGACTTTTACTTTTAAGTATCTATATTTTTCCCAGCAGCGAGTTTCTGAGTATTTTGTTAAAAATAACATTTGTCCATTTATTTAATTTATAAATAACACAAAGATTTACAAAACAAAATGCAAGATAGCATTCATATGAAAATATATTGAACTAGCGGACGCCTCGCGGTTTCACCCGCGTAGTTCTTGTTAACGTGGGAATACTGGAATAAAAAGTAGACTATGTCACCCGGGGATAGTGTGTAGTGTGTAGCTTCCCAACGGTGACAGAATTTTTGAAATCGGCCCAGTAGTTTTTAAGTTTATTCGTTACATACAATAATACAAATCTTTTCTCTTTATAATATTAGTATAGATATAACTTATCATGATAAATAATACAATAATGCTAATTTCTAAAAATCAATACTTAATCACAAGTGAGGTATCAATTAACAATTATTAATTTTTGTCAAGTATTTTTTTTAGCTGTAGGTACAAAATAAAACATTCTGCATTCCATGTGAGATTCCATATTTCATAAGTTTACTTATTAACCTACTTATTATTTACCAAGTAGCCCACGCTGCCTAGTTTTTCTGTAGCCTACGTTGTGTCCAACTGCTGAGCAAAGTCCTGCACTTTTTCCTTCCAAACCGCTCTGTCTTAGGTTATCTTGGCATAAATTTGTCCCGCAAACTTTTTAATATTCAACTTAAAACTTAACACATATTCATCAGCGCCCAATTAAAAGCAAATGCTTATTTTGTTAACTTTAGTAGTTACTCCAGAAATTCTATGTTATCTCTCATCTACACTCATACTGTGGCAATTGAGAAATAATAGGAACACTACTATGTACTAATACTAATTTAAAAACCTCTCAATCTGCCTAGTCTTTTCCCAACTATGTCTGGGTCGGCTTCCAGTTTTACCGGATGAGTTGGTATTATTTATAATTATTAATTTTTTTGGCTCTTACAAAATCATTAAATTGTACTTTATTTTGAAGGAAAGCAGTCAATTTTACCCATCACTTTAATCAATTTTGCTTTACAAACAGGATCACGTGTAAAACTAAAACATAAAATTCAATCAATACGATTTAAAAGCAACGACTAGTACATCAATAGTATCTCCATTTGACAGAAAAATGATAAAAACGTCTGTACCACGAAACTCACACTGTTTCTGTCATTTGCATTACATTGCGTATAGACAAAACGCCAAATGATGGCCCCACAAAGCAATGCCAGCAATGTGTATTAAGTAGGAATTTATCTTAGTAGTGTAACTTGAACATCACAATAAATGATTTTATAATTAATTACAGCTACTTTTTTTTTCCTTTTCTAGTGTTCATCAATAGGATGGACTCTAATTATATTACAATCTAGCCTTATAAACAGGCTAATAAGTAATTTAATTATAACCTAAACTATAACATTGTCTTTACTAAGAATGTGTCCAATAGCACTTTTCTTATTGTTTCTATTGAGGCGAATACACTTCGTTCTTGTGTTTGTTTGGTATCACTTTTGTACGTTCCACTATTTAAATTCACTAACACTAAGAACTAACTCGGACGGGTTTTTTCTTTTTAATCTTCTCACTATGTTTGTGTGGTCGAGAAGCTGGATTGCCTCGACGTTCACATGCTGATGAAGTCTCTTTCTTTAGCTTCTGCAAATTTCTGGATCACTTTTTCGATGAACTCAACTTTTATGTCCCGATGGGAGGTCATCATTTCGTATGTACCAAGGTGCATTTACAATTGCCCTTAGCACTTTGTTCTGGAATCGTTGTTAATTAACTAATTAATATATTGCTCTGTTTGGTGCAGCCCCATAGCTGAATACCATAAGTCCAAACTGGCATAAGGACTTGTTTGTATAACAATAATTTATTTTGCAATTCCTCCAAGCAGCCAATACATTCTTTTATATCGGAGATCGAGTGCTTCTTTTTTCTTCTTGACGTGGGCTTTCCAGCGTAACTTTGCGTCAAGGGTCAAAAAGAGATATTAGGCTGTATTCTCGTATGGGACTTCTTTATTAATAATATATACTGCAGAATACTGATGAATTTGTTGGTAATATCTATGTGAACAGATTTGGATTCCTGAAGTTTAATCCTCCGTTTTTTGGTCCAGTCGTAAACTTAATTGACAGCCATTTGAATCTTTTCTAAAGCTTCTACGTGGCTGTTTCCTACAGCTATTATGGCAGTATCATCAGCAAAGGTCCCAATCGTGTTTTGCTCTAATTAAGGCGCCTCCCAACCATAATCACTGTCTTGCCGTGATTACTTGTAACAAAAGATGTACCTGAAAATCATAATCTACCCTTATTTATTTATTTATTTATTTAAAACTTCATGCAACATACAGACACATAGGCGGACTTAATGCCTGAGGCATTCTCTACCAGTCAACCAAGTTATTTATATTTTCATTAAAATCATGAACCAAGGATATTTTTATTTAAACGATTGTTTTCACCAAGATTCTGTTTTATTTAGAAATCTTAACAAATTGGATATAATGCCAACGCTAAACGTTGGCATTATATCCAATTTGTTAAGATTATAAAATTCATAAGGATATTTACACTATTAATTACTATTTACAATTCTATAAATATGACGATCAAAAAGATATTGAAAGATATTGCCTTATCTTGACCTACCTACACATAAACTACTACCAACAATTAAAGTATCTTGACTCAATGATTATGCTCACCCCTAACAGTTAATATGGTATTTTTACTAGAAACAAGGGTGACTTTGCAACCATCCTGCTTTTTCTTACAATTCCAGTACTCCTTGCAACCTTGGCTTTTATTTCTGTAGTACCCCTGACCATCGTATATAAGAGAAAATCCACCACGCTTAGTTATTACGAAATTGACATCTGAAAACAAAAGATAATTTATTAAAAAAACGATATGAAAAATTCATGAACGCTCGCCAAGTCTTGTTTTAAAAGTAATATCACAATTAAAAAAAAAGAAAATAGCACTGAGGATCAAACTTCAATTAACGAATAGGTTATGTATCAACTAAAACAAACAAAAACGGTACCGCTAAATAAAAAAAATAATAAATTGAAGTTGGTGACACTCATCACTTTTTCACACTCTTGCTGATTCGAAAGAATCCGATACTATTGCAAGTTTTTACAAAACAGTAGTAGACAGAAACTAAAGAAAGCCACCTGATAAATTGTTTATTTTGTACATTTACATTGAATTAAAATAAATCAATTACACGGATAATCATATTCGTTAACTACACTTAAGAAAATTGGTTTATCTATATAATAAGGGTTAAAGTATGAGAAGTTCTTCTTTTAAAAAATGTGCAACATTTGATTATCGACTTTCAGTTGTTTTTTTTATTCAGCTTAGACAAGGAATCCATATTCCTTGTCTTTGTTCTTTGATTTTTGGAAATTCCACCCCAAAGGGGGTAAAAAGGGTGTTGAAAGTTTGTATGTAATTTCTACAGTTTGTAAGTTGGACAAGTGATAAACAGAATTAAAGTATTTATTGTTTTTTGGAAATTCGACCCCTAAGAGGGTAAAAAGGGTGTTGAAAGTTTGTATGAAATTTTGACAGTTTGTATTTACAAACTGTCAAAGTTGGACACATGAAATTTAAAATTTACGCTCTTGGTTGATAAAAATAATTAAGTATTTTTAAACAACCTACTCAACTACCAAAAAGTAAAATCAAATTATTCAAAGATAGGAACAATCAACCAACGTTTATAAGCTGCAATAAATAATCTATATGAAGGACGTCAATTGCAATAAGTTACTTTAGTTGTAGGTTGTATGCAGCTAACTGATCGTTATAACATTTTTTACAGGACCTCTAATGTTGGAATTGTGACTTAAGTCAATTTTACCTAACCAACATTATTCACAAACTTGTATTATCTCCTAAAAATACATCAAAATGGTCACGTAATTTTTTTTTGACTTAGAAATTAAATAATAAATATATTAAATAATAACTGTTCTGAGTTTCAACAAGAATACTCCAGCAGTGAATTTACTATGTTTTTTTTTTGTGAAAAGTTGAACTTCAAATCAGTTATTTGAACAATTTATGCAATGGTCGTTAATACAATATGCCTTTCTAGTGTCGATATAATTATTTAACTCTCGTCATCGATGTTATAAAAAGCTCTATAGTCTGTAACGTCATTATTGATGATTATGTACTCCATAAGTTTTGATGATAACTCCATCAACGGTCATAAGGGATGCCGTACATCTAAGAGTCCCTTTCTTGACGCAGGACCACCGGATCTTGAACCCAATGTCGCGCTCCTTATTGAATCTAAAATGGCCGATCAGGATGACAGGATTTCCTCTTAAAGATTTCCCAAACCGAGGACCTGAAATTATAAGAAAATTGTAGGTTCTGAGAAATCTACTTATTAGATTTTATAAGGCTTACCATACTTATGCTAAATCTTACCTTTACTTACCGTACTTCTAAATGCATTTTTTTTTAATAATAAATTAGTATCATATCATCAATCTTCTTGTATTTCAAGATGATTTGCGAAAAAAAAATTGGCTATCAGGATTATCTACTTTTTCCAGTTTTTTAAACCGTGAATAGAATTATACTTGTAATTTTTTTCTCAAATATTGATTTCACAGAATTCTTAAGTTTTACTTTAGTTTTGTAAAAGTTTATTTTACAACAACACACAACAATAAGAAATTATAAAAACTAAAAACCCTTTTGTTAATAATCACAGCAAACATGCATTATTAAAATAAATTAATGCACAGAGATTCAATGTTTACCTTCACCGTTTTAAGAGCAGTGGTGATGAAATATTTTACACAAAGTAAAGCGCCTGCTTGGGTTCGTACCATAGATATATAAACAAGAGGAGATATGCCCGGTAGGCGAAAATATATCGGAACCCTGTGTCTGCAGTTTGCCCCTACCACACGGCAACTACTACACATGCAGTTCAGTAAAGGCAATAGATACGCAGTCGCGTACACACCCGCATTTCTTAAATCAGAACGTACTACACAATCAATTATAAACCTTGTCTCATCAAACACAGCGTGTATTTACCATGCACCGTACAACTTACCCACACAAAAACATCGGTCAATATCGTTGTGCTGTGCAAAAGCAATTTATTTTACATTTACGCTAGTGATTGACTAAATCGGAAAGTTATCGATTCTCCCATTTATTATAGAATATCTTTTTATTTTGGGTCCTGAAAATAAAATACATAAAAAACAGCATGTCCAGAAAATATTATAGTAAAAAAAAACAATATGTAGCAAAAAAAATTGTATTAAGTAAATCAAATAATTCAAAAAATCAAAAATCCAGTTACGTTGGTTTATGACTGTTAGTTATCTGCTATGCTAGCTGCTATGGCGTTTACTCACTGACCTGTAAAGTGTAGGTATTTGTGCAGCACTTGACGTTTTGAAACTACTGGGGTGGCATTTTTAGTCAAAAAGTGTAATCTTAAATTCATATATTTTTCCATGACTGCTTTGGTAAGAAATATTATGTGATTATTAATCGGGGATTGCTTGCTTGCTGATTGTGTGATGATGAATGACTGATTTTATGAATTCCCTAAACTTGAGAATGGCTTTCAGTAATAAAATCAAATTTAACCCACATCTGCAAAAAATCAGGCGAACTCTTAATGTTGGGATTGCCCATTCAAAAAGCCTGCGACTTTTTTTTAGAGGCTGGAACATTTCTGCCTCAAAGTGAACCGAGCATATGGTGCTATTTTTTGTAGGGAACCAGTTAGATGGCATGCCTGTGGCATCAATCCATTCCTTTTTTAAATTCGCATCTTTTGGGAAGCTGAAAAGGTTCAAAAACAACAAATTTTACATTTACATATATCCTAAGCTACTTCTAAACCTCACCATGTAGTAAGCAGCACCCTAATTGCGTAACACAGTATCAATCAAAATCGAATGATTTTGAAGCATATTTCTAATCCATTACTTCATATGATCGACAAATTGGTCTGCTCATCAAAGTAAATAATGCAATCAATGTTGTTGAACTGTCATAATGAAACCGATTCCTACTGTAAATGTGTAACGCAATCACCCCGCAGGTTTTTGTTATAAAAAACCCTAGTTAGTAAATAAATTCTTAAATATATGAAAACAAACACACCCCCATGCATAACAAATAAATAGCATGAATATGTTGACTTATTTTAAGCAATAGTCACTAATATATTATGTGAACCATGCCGATTACTATAATGCATTCGAAGCTTTGTCGGAAGTAACATACAAAGACCATAAATAAGTAAGGAAATAGCACGAGGATAAAGCATAATATAGGTACAATAATTCAAAACACAATCCACCGATTATATTATTATAACCTAAAATTTTATTAACTTACTTTACGAAAGTTGGTTACGCATTTCTCTACTACGCTGTAAAATAATCAAAATAAGTAATAAACATTATTTCACATCGATCTTCCAACCGGGTTAAAACGGTTGACAAATTGAAAAATAAACTACAGTAGCAATATATCATTCGTCAATCGACATTGTTGTCGATAGCCTACGTTAGTGGATCTGCACAAGCACATCACTAACTCATCGCAAGAAGCAGCGGCCGTACTACGTCACTTAGCGACAAACATAGGTAGTGTTTAAGAAGCAATGTATTTAACGCAAAAATTGTACAGTCGTTGTGATATTTGAAAACAAAATAACATAGTGCAAGCAAGAAATATTTTTCGATTTGTTGTTTTTTATGATTTTAAATGCAAATATAGAATAATACTTGTACTTACATATGGTAAGTGATTCCATGATTTTTAAAGTTTTGGTTTAGGCTTCGGTTTTTACAAGAAACCACTGAACAACACGGCATTCTTATAATTTGTCACGATCACGGTCGAAAGCGCACTAGTTCGCGGAGACGGCCATTTGTCTATGATATGCTCAGTCAGTCCATGTCACGCGGACACGGACACGCCCCCTTGCCACTTCTCCTGTATTTAATATTTCTATGCGTAAAATATTCCAGATTTAATCAGCGATGCGAGTTCAGTAAACGATCATGTCAGTGGTTATGACAATTCCTAATATCTATGACTTCTTGATCCATAGTCACAATGAACGCCGGACAGAGCAGTCGACGCCAGCTTGCTCAACGACTGGCTCTCTCTGATCGCTTGTTGTATCTATAGCCGCCTACTTTTATGACCGGGTTCACGAACTTTGATTTCAAGAAAACTCGAAGTCATTCTGAATCGCTGAACAATGGAAAAAAAAGAAAAATACTCATGTGACCCTGACCACATACATCATTTTAGGGATCCGTACCACAAGGATCCGGGGCCCTAGTGCTGTCAGTCACGTGTCTGTCTGTCCATCGTCTGTCACACAATTTTGTTCCGTAGACTTTTTTGACTTCCTATTGATTTTTTAACTTGAAATTTGATGAATATATTTTTTATTACATATACTTTATTTTTTAATCTGAAATTTTCTTCAATCTAAATATGCAAAGTCTGACACGTTATTGGCCGGTTTTCATTATTTCAGGTAGTCTAGCTATTCCCAAAAAAAATAAGACAAATCTACTGTTTAATGATGAATTTATTTTATTATTTAAACAATTCCTAGCATATTTTGTAAAACAAATATAAATTATAAACATTTATTTAAATTCAACAAATATTCTGCCTTTTTAGTTGAAAACTATTAAGCTTCTAAAGAAACTTACAAAGAAAAACGAGTTTCGGAAGACTTCCACCAGATGAAATATTTTTTGTAATTTCTCTCATTTCGATTATTTCTTCAAAAATCACTTGAAGATATCTTAACATAATATAATATATAACTAAGGTGTAACAAAAATAATACAGTGATCTTAACAATTTCACTAATCCATTTAACAACAAATTCAACTAACAATTTAATGTTCCTCTGTTTAAAAAAGTTAACGACGCAAGAGATTAATTGCGATTTGGAGGCAACATTAGGAGAGTCCGCTCCGCCATATTCCACTGTCGCAAGGTGGACTTCTCAATTTCGAGTAGGGAGAACATGTACAGAAGACGAACATCGTTGCGGCCGTCCATCGACGTGAGTCACCCAAGAAAATGTTGCGATAGCCGAGAAAATTTTATTGAGCGATCGAAGATTAATATTGATGAATCTAATTACAAACCCATTTATTATTATGTGACTCTGGTCATCGATGTTATAAAAAGATCTATGTAGTCTGCAACGTCATTATTGATGATTATGTGCTCCATTAGTTTTGATGATAACTCCATCAACGGTCATCAGAGATGCCGTACATCTAAGAGTTCTCTTCTTTACGCAGGTCCACCGAATCTTGACCCCAATGGTGCGCTCTTTATTGAATCTAAAATGGCCGACCAGGATGACAGGATTCCCTCTTATAGATTTTCCAAACCGAAGTTCTGAAATTTTGAGAAAATTATGGTTTCTGAGAAAGCTACTTATTAGATTTTATAAGCCTACCTTTACATACCATACTTGTATTTATTTATTTATATAAATTTAGATCAGATCATCAATCTTCTTGCACCTAAAGAAGACTTTCGAAAAAAATAGATTGGCTGTCAGGACTTTTTATCTTTATTTTTTATTTCATCTACCTTTTGCACAGTTTTTTAAACCTTGAATAACGATTATCTCTGTGATTTTGTTCCTCGAAAATTGAATTCGCAGAATACTTAAGTCTTTTTGCCTGAATAGTGAAACTTGTAAAAGTTTATTTTACAACAACACACAACAGTAACAATAATAAATTGATAAAATTTCAAGACTTTTTGTTAAAAATCACAACAGTGCATTGTTAAAATTAATAAATGCAGAGAGCACACACAAAAGTAACGTAGAGATTCAATGAGTAGTGTAATTAGTAAAATTTAACAGAATTCATAGGAAACATGCATACATACATGCATATATTCACTAACGGCAATTTCTTAATTACTGCTCTTAAATTGTATTTTTTTTCAGTACTTACATTCATGTTAATGTTAACACACTAAATTATTAAAAAATACATATCAATACAAAAATTACAAAAAAATGCATTTTTATTGCAACTACATATGTTGTTACCGACTGCAGAAAAATAGTAATACTGAAATTTATAATAATAACTTATTTCTTGGTTAAGTTATAAATAAATTATTAAACCAGAAAATATTTCACAAGTTTAAATAAAACGAGATGGCTATTCAATTATTTTCGTTTATTATTTAATTTAGAATCATATTTTTAGATTATATCTGCGAAAAAGAAACATTAAGCCAGAATAATATACTGACAGTTTAGTTTGTGGTAAACATTATTTATTTATTTAATAACAATTATTATTTTGTTCCAACAGTATGAACCAAAGCGTACTGCAAGCAAACAACAAACACTTGTAAACTAAAAAACTTTAAATACACATAACTGCACGTTTTTTCTTTCCAGGCTTTTCCTCGTTGGTCTATTGGCAGCAAGCGCTATTGCTGAGCATAAGGTTCTGGGTTCTATTCCCGAGTCGGGCATAGAAACTCAGAGCAAACTCAAACTCAGAGGACACAGTCTCTTTTAAAGTCCAGACAAAATCTTGGTTAGATCATGTGAAGACCATGTAGACTGATGTCTGAAATGGTCTTTTGAGGAAAGAACCAGCCAGATTGAGTGTACCTGTCCAGTCAGTGCACGCATTTGTCAATAACCGTGCAGGTCAACTCAGAATTTAAGGAGCTCAACGAATTGACGAACAATACCAAAGAAAGGACATTCGGGTAGGCCGCATAAATACTCAAACTGCCAGACCATGATTAAAAACTAACAAAGATAAATAAAAAAAATAAAAAAAATGATGCACATGGTCTTCACATTCACAATAATTAAAATAAAATAATATAATACTTTATAAAGTAAATATTCTTGTCATTATGTCATCAAAAATAAAAAAAACAAAAAATTTAATAACTAAATTCACGGTGCAAAATAAAAAAAAACTAAATTACTTGGAGCAGCTCAATCCCAAGCCTTTTTGTCCTCAACGTAATCTTTAATGTTATAAAACGCTTTCTGGCACAACTTACGTTTAATGAATGATTTGAATTTATTAACACTTAGACCTTGTACGTGGCTTGGAAGCTTATTATAAAAGCGTACACATTGACATCTAAACGAGCCACCTATTTTCTTGAGCCTTATTGTAGGTACTACGAATTTGTGTTTGTTCCTAGTATTTTATCCTAGTTTTTATTGCTTCTCTGTTTAGCGTTTGTGGACTACGAGAAAGCCTTCGATTCGACCGAGACTTGGGCTCTACTGCAGTCTCTCCAACGGTGCCAGATCGACTACCGGTACATTGAGGTGTTGAAGTGTTTGTACAAAAACGCCACCATGTCAGTCCGTCTTCAGGATCAGACCTCGAAACCAATACTTCTCCAGCGCGTGAGACAGGGAGACGTCATTTCTCCGAAACTGTTCACTGCTGCGCTGGAGGATGTCTTCAAGGTTCTAGATTGGAAGGCGCTTGGCATCAACGTTAATGGCGAGTACATCACTCACCTTCGGTTTGCTGACGACATAGTGGTCATGGCTGAGACCATGGAGAGCCTCAGTACAAT
This sequence comes from Anorthoa munda, assembly GCA_945859665.1. Lineage (NCBI taxonomy): Eukaryota > Metazoa > Arthropoda > Insecta > Lepidoptera > Noctuidae > Anorthoa > Anorthoa munda. The sequence goes on from OX243901.1 coordinate 8,481,985, forward strand.
GCTCGATGACCTCAATAGAGCTGCCGAAAGAGTGGGTCTTAAAATGAACATGGACAAAACCAAGGTCATGATGAATGCCCATGTAACACCCACTCCTATCAAGATCGGAGACTCTTAACTTGAAGTTGTAGATGATTATGTCTACCTGGGACAAACGATCCGAGTTGGGTAGATCCAACTTCGAGAAAGAGGTCAACCATCGAATCCGACTCGGCTGGGCGGCGTTTGGGAAATTGCGTGGTATCTTCTCGTCCAATTTACCGCAATGTCTCAAGACAAAAGTCTATGACCAGTGTGTGTTGCCAGTGATCACCTATGGGACCGAGACGTGGTCGCTCACAATGGGCCTTATCAGAAAGCTTAAAGTCACCCAAAGGGCAATGAAGAGGGCTATGCTCGGATTTTCTTTGCGTTATCACGTCAGAAATGATGATATCCGCAGGAGAACCAAAGTTACCGACATAGCCCGAAGAATTGCCAAACTTAAGTGCACATTGCTCGCAGAACGGATGGCCGTTTGGGCCGAAAAGTTCTGGAATGGCGACCGCGAACCGGAAGACGATATGTTGGAAGGCCTTCCACTAGGTGGACCGATGTCCTGGTTAAGGTTGCGGGAAGGCGCTGGATGCGAGACGCACGGGATCAGTCAATGTGGCGACGCCTGGGGGAGGCCAATGTCCAGCAGTGGACGTCTTTCGGCTGAAATGATGATGATGATGACATATCGGATGGCACAATTCGGAACTGAAACTCTTGCCTATCCTTAATTTCACCTTTATGGAATTTGTCGATCATTCTTATTGTAATCAAGCGTAAAATCAAGGTTTTTGGCCAATCAATAATTGGGCCTTTCTTTAGAGTTTTTTTATTCTTGTTGCTTTGCAGGATAACCAGGGATGTTGTAAATCAGATGAGTACAAGATATATATTTGCGTCGTCCATTTCAGCTAGCCGGTCAATTCCCCCGGCACAAACCCGTCCGGTTTAGATGCGGACCGTGTTCAGTCCCGTGACGGACCTGTAGTCGATGTAGCAAAATTGTAATAATAAGCTAACCACATTTTTTTGTAGATTCTACTTCCATGAGATAAAGGGATGAGTACATTTATGAATTTAGCAAACAAAATAGGCTTTAGTAATAAATACAAAAATAATATAGAAATAATTATACTGTTAGTCCACACGTTGAAGTTTGTGTATAAGCTATTATTTTATCAAAATTTCAAGATTGTAGTCATTTGACACGAGAAGAAGAACATGTAAATGTCGTGGCCATATGATACAGAAACAAACGAAAGTCATTGAGTTTTCTTCACGAATTCTATTTTTCATTGAGCTGGGAGGCATATTTTAAGTAATAGCCTTATTTACACGTAAAATATCTTAATAAATAAGAACCATTATGATACTTTAATATTTATTGATTATTGATAAAAGACAATGGTTGATAGCCACACTAAAACATAAAAAGATTATTATTATAAAAAATACGTAATTAACATTATTATTATTAGAAGACTATCTACGAAATTAATACTAATAATAAAAACATTAGGATACATTTTATAATTTAGCTAAACCTAACCAATAACTAACCATGCTGAACGTTTACTTATCTGATACACTGCTAGATGCAATTTCCTTAATTATTATTCATAGTTTATCCTAACATTAGATTTATTTATTTATTAAACTTCATTCACAAAAGTACAATGGCGGACTTAATGCCTTAGGCATTCTCTACCAGTCAACCAAGAGTGGTGTGAGACAACATGGCAGCTGCATTGTTTAAAACGTGGCAACAAAAATAATTATAATATAATAATAGATTGCATTAAATACACATACATACATATTTTATATAATACATACCTATATATATATTTAATAAACTAATAAAAATAAGTTACCTATCTGACCCTCCCCCCCGCTAATAATAAAACAAATAATATACAACAAACAAAATAAACAAACAAATAATATTAACAGGGAGTTAATTTGCGTTAGTAGAATTCTTAACACCCATATTTACGTAGAGTCACTAATGCTGCGCTACGTCAGCTACGTTAACTATAACCATTACATTTAGTCAATACTTACAAACAAAGTAACCTAGGTTGTCAAAATCACACTCCATCCAAGAATGTAGATACATACATATTTAATTAAAAAATAATATATTTAATAATATTTAATAGTAAAAGCTTAATTAAGTCCTTATTTAATATTTCACTTTACAAAAAAAAAATTTTTTTCATAGTCAAAAGCGTTCAAGAATGAACACAACCACCCATAAGGAAAGCGTTATGGGTGGTTGTGTTCATTCTTGACCCTGATGATGGCGTCATCGTAAGTGACGATGGCGACTCTGCATCCTTGATGGGCTTTATTGCATGACCAGTAGATCCTTCCACCTCGTTTACGCTTACAATTGTACCTGTGCTCTTTGATCTGAAGGAGCGGAGTTCCTCTATTCGTGTATAAAAATTTAACACCTGTGAAGCGAAAACAAACATCAGAAAAAATACAAATTTCCATTCTAAAGTCCTTAACATCAATAGATTCGCAGTAGCCATCATCATCATCATCATTTCAGCTGAAAGACGTCCACTGCTGGACATAGGCCTCCCCCAATCGTCGCCACATTGACCAGTAGTAGTAGTAGTAGCCAATTATTGAAAATATTTTCTTTTTTTTCGTAATAAAAAGCATTTTACGTTGTGAGGCCTTTTGATTGTGCGCGCGTGATTCTTTAACTAAAACTTTATATTTTGTAGAATGATATAGGCCTTCACCGGGCGTAATGCTTGTTATAGGGTGACGTCATTTTGGGACGACATTGGTATAACGAGGGAAGGTTACCTAGGGTACTCGTGCCAATCTCAATTGATGGAGAGTACATACACAAACCAAACTAAAATGTTATATTTATTCACTTTTTAACAATAAGCAAAATAATGCAAGCAATTGTGTTACTACATAAAATTCTACCTACAAAGAATATAAAAAGCTTTGATAATGATAAGTAAATAAAATAAAAAATTCACAAGATTAGTAAAAGAATGAACTTTATCGCACCTAATGACCTAATTTCTAAAATTAAATGATCTTATATTACTGGTACTTTATGTTTATAAGAACAATTGACAGTAAATAATAATTATACCTACTTATGGAAGCAACAATATAATCGCTCTTTGAGGGCAGTTTATTTCAACGAATAAAAAAAACCAGGCGACTGGTGTCTAAAAACCTACGTTTAATATGGGACTAAAAATATAATCTATATGGTAAAAGCAATTTTTTGGGCGCACGGTTGGCGCAGTGGTTGAGCGATTGACTGCTGCGCTGCGTGTCGCGGGTTCGATTCCCGCACGGAACAAATATTTGTATGACCTACAGATAGTTGTTTCGGCTCTGGGTGTTTGTGTATGTGAGTTTATATGTTTGTAAACGCACCCACGATACAGGAAGAAATTCCCAGTGTGGGGAAAAGTCTAAAAAAAAATAAAAAATTACAGAGCAGATATGAGCACAGCTCGATAACCGAACTAAAACTATCCTCAGAATGTATGTAATGGATATGTAATGGAAATGTGATGGATTAACATGTGCTGTCGAAATATTACAAAGTCAATCGAATCAAAAATTTAGGACTTATGACAATCGTTATCGCTGGTATAATGTTACTCTGTCTATAGTTCCAGGTTTGCTAGCTATCCTTACTAATCGGTCACCGTTCAAACGCATCGTCCACCGGTTGAGCTGTGCTTTTGCCCTGTACCCATTTCAATGGTTATGCACACATTTCTGTTTAATGACGACATCATTGATGGTAGTGATTTTGGTTCTGCATCCTATACTGTTCCTACAACAAATCCACAGGGTTCTGGCTCCAGAAATGCAGTTGTTCCGGTTAAACCTATACTTCCCCACCTGGATCGCTGGCTTACTATAGCGCGTCTTCTATTATTATTATATCAGAACAAAAAGAGGTAAATCAATAGTGTTAGAACTTGAACTGACAATTTTGAAACACAACTATGTTTGCATTCGAAAACGTAAAGTCCATATTATTTTCAAACTACTTTATTACAAGTAACAGCACAATACATTCAAAAATAAGTACTTAGTTAATTTATTTGATGATGCTTGAACACTAAACAAATAAGGTAACAGTAAGGTACCTAGGTAACAGTTTATTATTCTTGCTTGGACTAAATTGATTTCGTTAATAAAACTAAGGTTTGTTTTTGATCTTAAGGAATTGGCATAAAGAGCACTTGACAAAACTTTTTTTCATCTTATATTAAAACCTTTCCTCGGTTTGTGAAATTTTAATCTATTTATCGTTATGCTAACTTACTGTATGCATATTTTATATTATGTTCATTTAAATGTAAGAAATAAACAATACAAAAATGTGAATTTTTAAAGTAATTGTAAAGTTAAATATTACTTGTAAATAAATAATAAAAAATGTAAAATATTTTTAGTTTAAACATCAGTTTATATGGATTACCATCTATCTAATGTAATACAAACATAAACATTCCGGGAAAACATTCTAAGTGATTGAGAAAGCTGCATCAACATCCATTGTGTCGCGCTGTTTAGAAGATCTAAGTGATAACAAAGACCTGCCATGGCTCTTATATTATGTAGAATTGCGCAAAGTAGCTGAAGTTTTCCTATAGCTATGTCCTGTGTAAGAGTCAGCATCTGGTAGTTTTAAATACTTGGCGACTATTTTCGGCATAGAACCAAATTTGTTTACACCAATAGGTTGAACCGTACATTTCCCTTTTTGATAGTTTTGGAAAAAGCGGGGATTTTTTGCTTTTTTTGACCGTAGAGCATCGTATTTCTTTACGATTTCATAAAATGGACTGTGAATTGGAAACGTTCGGTAATTGTTTTTAATATTTTTGACTCTGACCAGAAGCATTTTGCCGTCATCTTCTATATCTTTTGTAGTAATATTCTTTAGTTCCATTAGTTTACATCCCCCAGCAATCCCGAATATCAATGCAACCTGAAAATATATATGTCGGAGTTAGTTATCAATTAAAATTGTGGGTAGTCAACAGAATTTATAATGTTTTGTTTTCTTATTACTAATTTAAGTGATTTTACTATCAATTATTGCCTAATAAATCAAATCATTATTTATTGAGCACTCAGTGTACGCACAGATTGATTTTTGGCAACTTATTTCGATAATTGTAATCGATGGTCAAGTTCAAAACAATTGTTGACATGTTAATTGGATTATTATTTGTGTAATCACCATTGTTTACTTACGACAATTATTCTTGTGATATTTGACTATTTTAGAATGTGAGTTTTATTTGATTTAGCACATTTTAGTGTTTTGTATCAAGTAAACACGTGACGTACTTCCGTATGTCATCGGACAGAGTTGTTGTGGAGGGATAGCAAGGTAAAAAAGAGCTTGCATCGGTATGCAAGTCAGGTTAACTTCGGATTAGACTCGATAAAGAGCTCCCGACAAAACTGTCGGTTTATTTGGTACAGCACTGCTGTATATTCACATAGATGTATTGGCTTGCTGATGGCGAACGATACACTTTGTACTTGGGTGGCTTAGGCTGCTGTACGAACTGTAACCTTAAGGGTTTGTTCGTTTAACTGTATTGTTACTATACCCTTTTATCCTACTTTATCTTTTTACCATTAGTATTGTTTTATTAGTGAAACTAGTACTGTAATTAACAACCTTGTTATTGGTTGTACAGTTTTTGTTTATCCAACAAAAATGGGAACGCCCAAATCCTGACCGTATATACCCTCGGCTCTCATGATCCTACATATAATAAAACACTGGTGGTGCGGAAATAGTTATACTAATTTACATAATAATAATAGCACGCAACAAGTCTCTGAACAAAGTGCATAAACAGAAAAATAGTGAAAGGAAAATTAGTAAGCCAGAAGACCTCGATTTTTTTGTCGATTAATAATTGCGGTCTAGTGTCACCCATTTTCATTTTGACACCTCATACAGGGGCAAACTGTATATTAAGAATAGTAAGTAAGTTTAACTGACCTTTGTTGCCAGGTAAATATGATCCGGAGCTTCTTTCAAAAACTTTTCAACGTCGGTTGGTGACAATATTTTGCTCTTCTGACCCTTATACCCGTCTGAGCTTTCCTTAAGGAAAGTAATTAGCTTGGGATACGTTTTAAGGTCAACACCATTTGTGGTCCAAACAGTGCTTTTCAACATTGAATAAAAGCACCACAGCGAGCTTGGCTTGTATTTAATGGCCAGTTCTTTGAAATAAGCTAAAAATACATCCTCAGTAAATGAGTGGACATTGCTGTTGTTTTGCCATAACGTGAAATTTTCATAAGCTGTTTTGTATTTAGACTTCGAGCTTTGCATAAGGGTTGCTTTTTGTGTCTCAGTTAGAACATCCGGAGGTGTCAAATCTGAAAAAAATCCAGTTCTTAATTAGGATTCGTTTTTCAAAGTAAACAAATATCCTTATAAAAAGTAAATATTTTTATGTTCGGGTGATAATAAAAAGCTTAACAATGAAAAGTTATGTTTATTTACCTATCACATCTTATATACAGTGATCCAAGTTTACCAGAGGCGTGTATGGCCAAATCAAAAACTATGATGAATAGCGAAAACCACTAAAAAGAGTATCGGGCCTCATTTTTATGAAAACTAAAACTGCATCATTAGGTTTTAGAAAAATCAATATTCCTAGAATATTCATCGAACTCGCTGATTTTGAAAAAAAAACACAGGATTTATTATTAAACTATTCAACAGTGTCGGTAATAAGGTTCAAATTCTGAGAAGCTATGACATACGACAAACGGCTAGAAATATAGATTTTTCAAAAATCTAATGATGCGGTATTAATTTTCATCAAAATCGGCCTCGTGACTCCTTTGAGCATTTGGCCATCCAAACCCACTTGAAAAACTCAATTTGTATATTAACACAGTTAATATGTAAAATTAAAATAAATAAATTAAAATTAGCTTCTGCTTGCGACTTCGTTATTTTGTGAAATGATTTTTTTTGACTCAGAATATATACAACGGCACACGGCAGTATTTTAATTCTTTATCAGATAAATAATTAATAAAAGAACTCTTTATATTATTACAAATATTATACATACACTTTATTTTGAAATTGAGCCTGGTTTCCCTAAAGCGAAAATCTCCATGGAGATAGAATGACCATAATTATGTACCTTATTCAGATGAATAAATTTAAAAAGAAGATTCTTTTAGAGTCGATAGAAAACTCTTTAGATATTTTGGCAGCCGCGCCAATAAAGTGCCTCTAAAGTGCAGCACGCACCCAATACTACTGAATGCTCGTACACACTCCTTTAGCTAAGTTGCCACTTTTCTTAATCTAATGAAACGTATTTTGTGCTATCAGACCAACAACAATATATAGGTACATAAAATATAGTTTTTTTACTAATGATATTAGGCAAGACGAATATCTAGCCCTGCAGAAAAAAGATTAAGTTCTTCCAAAATATATGTCCTATAAAATCAAGGTTGTACTACAAATGATTATGAGCATGTTTATAATGAAAAATAATCCCGTGTACGGTAGTGACGGAAACTATACATCCTACATGGTCGGCACCTCGTTTGCCGTTTGCGATTGATAACTACCTATGAACATAATCGGTCGGTCTGTCCTTGTATGCGCAATCAGGATATCTGTAACAAAAAGTAGCATCAAAAAAAAATCTTACGTATATAGGTACCTAAAGATACATAATCTTTAGGTACCTATATACGTAAGAATAAAGGGAAAATATCAAAATGTATACAAAATTATCCTTTATTTTTCTCTTAAATGATTATGGACTCCTTTAACCCGGTAGATTTCGTTGTTGTGTGTGATGATGGTAGCCTTGCAGCTACTGCTCCTTGTTCGACTACAGCACCACCAGGAAATGTGACCATTGGTTTGCTTTTGGTTGAAGCGATGCTCCCCCAGCAAGATGACTGACTGGTTTTCCAAAGCGGGACTCCGTGAAAATCACTGTAATTAAGAATAGGATTACTTACCGATCATGCCTAGGTATGCCAAGTTAACCAACTACTTGTACTGATAGTGATAGTTATTATTGCTACATTATGGAAGAGTGGAGTCTCCAAACACGACAAGATAAAAAAAAAAAAACTTTCAATTCATATTTTTATTTTTAAATTCAAACAAAATTTTAAAGACAATGTTGTCCTTAATGTTATGTTCAAGAACGCTCATTTACTACGTAAGCTTTATTATATTTATTTGACTTAATTAAACTTGCAAGCTATTTGTATAAAAAAAAATTCATTCTAATACAAATTCGTACATATCAACAAAATCTTCTTTCATTCATCCACTAACAGATCTATTTCACATTGGAATCCAAAGCTTGTAATCATTACTATCTATAAGCTAAAGGTATGGCATATAATTTTTATCGTAAGTTCTAGTTAATCTTAAAAAAATCTTTCCGGTTGAATAGCTGCCATAACGTGCTTAAAATAACTTACCTAATTAAGTTGATCATCTAAAAATAAACTCACAATTTTTGCGATCGGTTAGACAAAAATTACAGACCCCTGTTCTGTAAGGATAGTTTCACCAGCGATGATGATGGACGCACGACAGCCAACGTTTCTTTTGCTGCAGAACCAAACCGCTTTGACTCCTTTACTATGGTTGCTCTTATAATAGCGGCAGTTGCCTATGACAAGCACTAGTTTACCGCGCATTGACCTCGTAAACCTCGGTACCAGATTTATCCAAGGCTCTAAACCTCAACAAAAACATGACAATATTACCTATGTGTGTTTGAATACAGTCATTTTCAATCAAATTTCGAAGTTTCAAAGATAGAATAAATAATAATTTATTACCAAAATACGTCTACTACATTCAATTTTAAGGGTCACAAAACGAAAATTTAAATCGGCGCTGCCATGATAATATTTTTTTATTATAACATAAATACTTATCTAATATGGTTCCTTTAAAATCCATATTTGCTAAAAAATTAACAAAGCTGGAACCATAACAAAAAATGCTAAATTCAGCGTGCAAGTAAATTGTGATGTAACGACGCCTATTAATTTAACAACTTAACATAGACCACAACCCGACACAGTAATAGTAAACACAATAATCATGAACCATACACTCATCAGATTTTATAGATAAAAGGTAAATAGTAACACTGTTTTCAGACTTTCAATATTTGAACTAATGATTATAGTATCCCTAGTCCTGATGATGACGTTGTCATAAGTGGTGATGGTGGCCTTGCAGTCACTACTCCTGGCTCGGCTACAGGTCCATCAACCATTAAGGCCTCTGCATTTGTTGTTCTTGTTAAATCTGTAATCACCTATTTATTATCATATCGGGTTTGCCGAATCAAGTGGTTGAGAAGATAACTGCAACGAAAAATAACACAATTATACAAAAATTAAAAGGCGTCTTTGGAGTTCCTGATTTTTCTTTATTGAAAAGTGGCGATGTCTCGGTGATAAATATAACGAAGTCTGAAAACAATATTTATTCTTAGAAGTTGTCCACGGGAGATCCATAAGGCATGCTTTATATTAAAAGGCGGGCAAATAATTCACTGTTTTGATAATTTGGCCAAACAGTGAGATATTTGACAACTATTCACGATGTTGCTGACTTTCAGAATATACATTTCTTCCATCTAGTATACCATTACCTAAAATCTCTGTTAGGCCAATCAATTGAGATGGTCGGCGTCGGCAAGTCACATTTATTTGAATTCAAGGCACATTTGAAATGCTGGGGTACGCCAAGTGAACTGCTGACCGCCACAGAAAATTGTACGTGATCCATCGTTGAGCACACCATCGCTTACCATCAGGTGAGACACTGGTCAAACGCGAGCCTATCAATAATAAAAATAGATATAAAAATACATCCGGTTAATGTGTTCCACTGTTCCCAGATGTAAGTAAGCTAATTTGATAGATTAAAAACCAATTTTATTAGTAGTTTTAAAATAAAAACGGGATTTAAGACGGCAAGCTATTTTTATTTAAATATTTATTTACCGTTACACTCATAACACAATCTTAAAAATAAATTATCCATGCATATTGGCAAAACAATCTTCACACATGGTGGGTTTGTTAGGATAAACAAGACAATTTGTGTTTATTTTTCTTTTTTTTCCTGCTTCCACAAAACTTAATCCAGCACGTTTGCATTTTTCAAAGCAGTGAATACAGCCACGTCTGATAAGTCTCTTTCGCTTGTTAACTTTTTGTGAGCTGCCGAATTCACGCGTTTTAAGACAGATCGAGGATTGAGCACAAGGCTGTTTTATGATATTTTAAAATTATCAATGTACGGCTAATATTTTATGCCTTGAATTAACTATCGTTTTTACCAAATACAAAAGAAAAATTAAATTCTCAATTCTACTATTACAAATAAAACATGATACAAACAGTAATAATCCTATCCTATCAGTAGTAATCCTATATATTATGTAAAACTTTATGGGTTCATCAATTGATTCAATGTTTGAGTATTAATTTTACTCTGTATGTATTTCAGTATTCTAATTCAATAATACTAGCATGTTTTCCATATGACTTCGAGAGACTTATTTCTATTTATCTCCTGCTGTCATCCCATGATTATGCTCGCACATGACTTTGACTATAATGTCGTCGACGGTAACTAGGCATGCTCTGCAGTGATTACTGGCCCACTTGCAGCACCTCCATTGTTTCTTATTGCTGGTCAGGTGACTGTGTGGCGAACGATATGGCACATACCAATTGTAACAATAGTTCCTGAAGAGATCACGGGCTTGCCGTACCTAGATATTAAGAATACTGCAGCTGTAAAGAATTAGAAATACATATCATTCCTTTCACAAAAAATCGTTCATTTTGACTAAGTATTGAAAGCAATAAATAAGCGACTTAAACACAGAACACTATAAAACTGGTTACAAATTTTATCGTGTTCTTCTTTAATAAATAAAATAAAATGAACACATGAAACTGATACCTAAATAGTCGGCACGTATGATTTTTTTATCATTTTATTAAGTTCTTTAAATTTAATTGTCTTAATTCATAAGTTCGGGATTGAACAACAAGAGACTTTGCAACTTCAGTTTAAAAAACCCATTTTATCAATTTGTATCTTCTGTTGTCATTCCATGATTATGCTCATGCATGAATTCCACAATGAAGTAATTGACAGTAATAAAACTTGCCCTGAAGCGATTGCTGGTCCACTTGCAGCACCTCCATTGCTTCCTACTGTTGGTCAAGTGAGCGTTTTTTGAACCATAAAGCACGTAGCAGTCGTACCGAAAGTTCTTGAACAAGATCACTGGCTTCCCGTACCGATTAATTTAATGTCAGTACTCAAAACTATCGTCTAGTAAATTAATTAAAAAGGACACACGTAAGAAGACAAATAAGTAAGCTGGTGGTAATCTAGTTACCCGTTTGTATGATAATTTAAAATTTAAAATAAAATATTTATAATCTGCCCCCCTAGCCAAGTTACAAACGTTTCGTATCATATCTCTTTCTACATTCGTTAACACCTTCTATGTGTGATCTGACCACTTGACTTAACGTACTGATGTGTCATTCCAATACATTGATTCGATTTCTACTAGCGTTATCGATTGTTAATTGTCAACTTGGCTATAGGTGCAGTAGCTTGCTGCTGACGCTTGTGTTTGTGTTCGGCATTGATGTTGATGACTTCATTGTTGAAGGTCTTGATCGAAGACCTGCAGCCGGAACACCACTTGACGCAGATCCACAACACCTTGGGATTACCATCACGGTTCGAGCTGTGTTTGTAGTACCGGTTTTCCCCCATCTGTAGCATTGGCTTGCCTCTCCTGGACTCAGTGAATGTAATCTCTGCTTCTAAAAGAATAATGTCAACTTTATTAAATATAAAACCAAAAAGAGAATTTTTTTTTATAGTCTTTCGCACGCGTTTGACCACTATCTCGCCTGAAGTTAAGCGATGATATGGTCTACGGTGAAGCACACTTGAACGAACTTACACACACTCACGCACGCTTTATTTGAACGAAAAGCACGTACTAGTTGAAACGTATATATTATTACAACTGCAGTATATTAGAAAAGAACGGTTTCATTGCATTTCTTATAGAAAACTTAAAAGTTCTTCAATAGCATATTGAAATAAAACAAATTTAAATTTCATCTTAATAAATATATAAAATTTCTTATTGTTATCTATGGTTGTTAATTTTAAAATAAATTATAAAATAATCAAACTAATAATACATTCAACAGAAACATTACCAACATAATAGAACAAGCTCTATTCAGGCTTAAAATAAACGATCTAACTAGACTTACAGGTAGTTTGCACGTAATCACAGTTTTTAATTAATAGTCCCCGTAGTGTATTCTAATGTCTCCTTATTAGACGGACGAAGGAGGATTTTGTCATCCATGACGATGCTCGCTTTATTGAATACAGCGCATTTTTTTCAATTTTGTGAATGTCATGTATAAGAAGACCAAAGATTTTACTCAGGTAAGTTATCTGCCAAACCATGTCAAACCAATTCTGTTCAAATTTTGACGGTAATCCGCATCTAGCTATCAAGTAGTTCTTCAGCCTGAAGCATTGGGAACCGATCACTTTCCCGAATCTTTTTTGTTCGAATTTCATTTTACCGAAAACTATTGACCGACGTCTTTTTTGCTATATGCATTATTTGACATAATTTCAGATTATCGAAGTATCAATTGCCATCGGTATTATTTTACCGAACTACATTTCGCCGATTTACTAAATGACTTTTTGCTTTTGGCCGAAGCTACTTTTGAACTTTTTTCATTTGCCATATTTTCACCAAACCGAAACAATATTTTATAGAATATTATTTGGTCACAAATATGTAACCGGTAACTTGGTAGCATTTTCAATTTAAAATTTAAATAGTGTAATAAAAAAACAATATGTTGTTCTAAGTGAAACGAATCGCTGCAAAATCGACTGCACGCAGTCTTGTCTATGTTCACGTATTTATTTCGAATTTCAATGCAAATGATTTATTAATAGCTGTCATGCGTTAGACATTTTTATTAATTTTGTCAAAGAATTTGTCCAAGAGCGAGCGAAGCGAGCTCGGGAATTTAGGGCACTCCGACACGGATAGGTTAGTTTTGAAGGGGATCCCGTCATCTCCTTCATGTTAGGTTACTTTAGACCCTGCAGACAGAAATATGAGCCCCGCGGAGCCCCAATTTTTTTTCAAGTCACTGTTTTATACATTTGTATTCGCCCACTGTTTCTCTCTCACTTAGTATTTTGATATGCGTTTAAAAATAAATATTTCGAACAAATGTTATTTCGACTAAGTGTAACTTCGGTAAAATGTTTTTCGACCAAGTGAAACGTCGGAGTAACGAAAAAAATCGAATTGATAATAGGTCAACTGAGACAGTGGCAGACGTGACTTCGATGTAATAAAAAAAACGAAACGATAATAGTTGAAAAGTTTTAGGTAAAATGAAATTCGGTCAAATGTTTTTCGAACTTATGATAGGTAACCTGAAGCATTCCCTCACTCGTTTCTTTTGCGTCTAGTATGGATGATTATGAAAGTTCCTGACAGTAAAAACTTCATTGTTACTTGTTCCTATGGCAGCCCTAGAGCCCGTCCTACTTCCCACACCCATCACTTGGCACAAACAAAGTAGCCCTTGTGTCCCTTACAGCTACTGTGCTGGATGAAGCGGCACTTATCGTACAGGGTCACTGACTTACCGAACTTGGATCTCGAGAAAATGAAGTCTGTAATATGATAGTCTGGATATGAAAAATAGTCAATAGTTGAGAAGATAAATAAATAGTAGTAAGCAAAAAGCTACTTTCCAAGTAGACTACTTATCTATAAGAGTTTCATAACACGGGGAAGGGCATACATACGAAAATATTGAAGCACAAAAAAAGTAATTACTTTATTCATATTCATTTATTATGCACACGTAATATTGAATAACAAATTACCAACATGTAACGATCAATGTATGTAAAATTAACGCTAATAAATTACGGGAATAAATATAATGACCACCAAAAAAAACTTTGTGACGATAACCCCTATCACCTAAAATATATACTAATCAGCAAAAAAAATAAACCTAAACCAAATTTAGTAAATTGATCACCAAATTTCATAAGTGCTAAAACCGTAAGATATCAAATCTAGTGATTTGGTCAATGAATCAGTCCAAGAGCGAGCGAAGCGAGCTCGGGAGCTAAGGGCACCCCGACACGGACAGGTTAGGTTCGAAGGAGATGACGGGAGCTGAAGTGAGCGAGCAAAGCGAGCGAACTCAGCTCCCGTCATCACCTTCGTGTTAGTTTACTTTAGACCCTGTATTCAGAAATAGGAGCCCCGCCCAGCGGGGCTCCGTCGACTCTGTTGCGATTCTAAATTTAATTTTGGTGATCATTTACTATTTTTGTCAGTATATTACTAGATTTGGTGGTTTGTTAAACATAAGCCATAAATTACCCACTAGCTACCTGTTACCATTCAAGTGGCATTATTATACCAACGGCTACACTTCTGCAATCTATAAAAATAATTATTGTGCAATTCTATCAGATTACAACGTATTATTTAATTCTTAAATATAAATAGTAATAAACTTGAATATAATAATGATACTCGTATAATTCGGTTTATTTTATTTTGTTCTTTGTCTTTTTTCAAATGTATTTGGCAAGATCGAAGTAGCAAGTCAGAGAATGATTATGGTCATTGATGTTTTTAACAATCTGCCCAGTTTTTTGAATAAGTACGAGTGTGGCCTTACAACCAGAGTTTTTTTATACTACATTTCCACCACGTTTTGTCATTGTAAGTAATCTGCCTGCTGAATCGGCCTTGTCTTGATGTCTCAAGCACTACAACTCCAGTGAATGAATATTATAAATTTGATAATTAACATCAACTGAAGGTTCTCGAACTAAAGTCAGATTTCAATGAACTAACTATTTTCTAAGGGGCTTATAATTTTAAATAAATAACTGATAATGAAACAAAAGTAAATAGATCAATCGATTTATTTATTAACATTATGAGAATCGGAATTTGTAGTCCCTACTTACTAATCATCAGTTCAATATTAGGAAATGAAATATACAACACCTTGAACGGGTAGGTACGTTTAAAAAATTAAAGAAAGAAATAAAAATCTAATTAGTTTACAATATGATAAAACAAAAAAATAATACGGACTTCACTTAGGTGTCACTATATAAATAAATGCCAAACTAATGTACGACTTCCTAGTCATGTGTATGTTCCCTAGTCTTAACCACATCATTATCGATGGTCTCCACTATGCCGCGACAACGGTAAGTTGAGGACCACTTCACACAACGCCATATCTTCTTTGGACCAGAGTTGGGATTCGACAGGTTGTATTCTTGTCCTTTATACACCAGCTTCGGTTTTCCGTATCTCGATGACGTCACAAAAAGAGCTGAAAAAAGAAGTAGTGTACCTGTATCCTCATGACATGTATTTTTTCTATTTGTTGTTATAAGCTTAATCTAAGCTTCTCATCCCATATGTGTGAAATATAATTTTGAGAAAGTTTGCAAATTTTAAATGATACCTATAAGTATCAGTATCGAATTAAGCAATTTGTTGATTTTGGTGTCTTTAAAAGATGTACCCAATTAACAAAAAAAAAAACAACTGGTTAGTATAAATATATATACTATAATAGAATACAGTTACTAATGAAATGTAAACTTTAATATAGCTCAGGAATTTAAACATTTAAAATAATAAGGCTCTCTTGTTTATCCCCGACTGCGAATCATGATGTGCAGTGGGAGAATAATATTCGCGAGCTGGCTGAACTTCCGACTACACAGCATGATTTTCTTTTTGTTTACTTTTTTAAGTTCGTTTCTTAAGCAGTCGGGTTTTTTTTATTTTTGAATTCACTTTTTAACCCCCGACGGAAAAAGAGGGGTGTTATAAGTTTGACGTGTGTTGCTGTGTATCTGTTTATATGTGTGTCTGTCTGTGGCACCATAGCGCCTAAACGGATGAACCGATTTTAAATGAGATTTTGTTTGAAAGGCGACTTTGTCGAGAGTGTTCTTAGCTATGTTTGGTGAAAATCGGTTTAGCCGTTCAAAAGTTATGGGCTGTTTTCTGTTTGAAAGTGATTATTTTCGCAAGATATCGTATCATAATTACGTGTTCGATAGATTGTTGATCGAAGCGTGTCTACTACTAGATATATTATGTAGTTTAAAAAGTAGGAAATAAAAAAAAATTGCCGGGTTTTTGAAAATTTTAATTTTTTTAACATAACAATATATATAATATCTTGCCTATCTTTTTGATAGACTCATCCGCTCCTTCTCCATATAACCTTTATCTAGCCGTAACAAACACTATTCATATGCTTAACAAATGGACCCACAGTTTCTTCTTCACGTAAATCATAGGCATTTAAAAAAATTGGGCTTTCCGTACAAAGTTGTCATCGGCTGACGAAAATTTTGTATACGAAAATCTTTTTTTTTGTTTGAGAATTTTCTATGACTTCTTTGAAGAAATATGGGCAGAATAAGTTTTTAAGATATGACCACACTTATCCGTTACACACTGTATAAATTTAATAATGGTTTGAATGTTTAGCTTTTATAGAATGCGTTTCTCCATAC
The DNA here is from genome assembly GCA_945859665.1 of Anorthoa munda. Lineage (NCBI taxonomy): Eukaryota > Metazoa > Arthropoda > Insecta > Lepidoptera > Noctuidae > Anorthoa > Anorthoa munda. Next base: position 8,498,762 of record OX243901.1, read on the forward strand.
AGAGTGAGGATCCTGGCCCTGCATCCTTTGCTCCATTTGATACACCTCCATACTTGTCTGACCTTAGCTCTACTATCCTTCAAACTAAATCGATTCCCACGGTAGGACAACATTGTATTTCCTCTTTGCGATAAAACGAAGACAGGTGCTAAAAAAATAGAAAAACGAAACAAAAATAAGAAACAGGCAACTAAATATAATAAAACATTAGTATATTCCCCAAAGAGTTAGGTGCAAAGGTTTATACCCATTCATCCACATTTTGCCAGTTACGTGGTACACAACCAGTGTTTTGTATAAAAAGGTGTAGGTAAAGTACACCTTAGGCTTATACAGGTAAGACAATTATTAAGGGCCTATTTCAATACTGAAACGGATGTACCTATAATATGTGTACCTACATATTCCTTGTCTTCTCAAGTAGCTACTGTTAGCTTTCTACTTCGGAAGTATAGGGATGAGAAAATAAGCAGGGTTGCAGAGCTGTAATTTTTAAATAAAAACAATGTTTCTTTGAAACTTATTTAATAAATCTGTTAATTTTAGCATTACAAAAATATATTATGTAAAATTTACAAATACTTCCAGCAGACTGTTCATTAGGTATAAAATATGACCACTTATTTATTTATTTAAACTAAAAATTGGGAAACAATTAAAACACATATTAAACTAAACAATATAAAATTTGCAAGTGACAGAAAACAATATTTTAATGATTCTTATGAATATCTTTGATCTCTTCAACTATATTGTCAATGATGATGATGTGGGCACGACACCCGCGTCCCCAGTGGTTGCACCTAAATACTTTCCTTGTTTCTTCACTTTTTCTTGTGTACTTTATTAGAAACCTGTAGCCGCCCAATTCAATTACAGGGTTGCCATGGCATGATGTTGTGAAAACCGGAACTAAAAAAATATATTTTGATTGAAGCATCCGAAGTATCCAAGTGATCAGGGCTACAGAGAGAAGAAATTACTAATAATACGAGTACTAGCTGTGTTCAGAAGTATCGGTTCCTAACCTAACCTTCATTTTTTTCTGGTGTGGATAATCCTCATTGGATGTCCTCCACCATTTGGGGGGCAGAGGGGTCTGAAAACCATCCCGATGTTCCATCTCACACCTACGCCGGGGGTTGCGGGCACGTACGATCGTTCTGGAACCCCCGGCTAGTGCTTAACCTAACCTAGCATAACAAGAGCTCCCTCAGGTGTTGTTCAAGACTCGTGGCTCTAGTGAATAGTTCAGCAAAAGGGTAATTTTTAATCATATTCCTTAGATATTATTTATAGAAAATCTTCGACGCCCATTAATGGCGGCAGTAGTAGATAGATAAAACCGTAAACAAAATCTGGACCCTCAATGTCCTTACCTAGGTAATAATGTTGTGTATTTAAATAAAAGAGAGAATTTGGCCACAATAGTGTTGCAATTGATTACCTTGAAGCTTTATAATAGGTGGTTTCATTGCATTTTATTCAACGCATTAAACATTTTCAAGTTAACATAACAGGTACTTTCAAGTTACTGAAATCGTATCCCAACATTAATATGTAGGTGAATCTTAAAAGCTGGGCTATATTTTAAGATAAAAATATCATGAAACAGTTTTGAGTTGTTTCCTAAAACTTATTAGACTCATGCCTCAAGATTCGACATAGGGCTTTAATGTGTAAGTGGACAGTTTCTGCCTGAATTCAGATAAAGAAGAGGTATCGAGTCGTAGTCGATATATAAGTTGAATGATTAACTTAAATAAAGCCTCTGTCTAATGATTGTGAGGCGTTTGTTTTATTATAATGTTTTGAATCGTGACTAGGGAAGCAGAACACTTCAGGGCGTTAACTTTACCTCAGATCCAGCGGGCGCGATTTCATCTGCTGCCTATCCACTTATTGTAGGTACCGGTACATGTACATTATTATAACTGGTTTACCACTCCGAGACGTTGCAAATATTGGCTATGAAAAAAACCTGTGTTTTTAACGTATTAAAATAAAGTTAGTTAGCGTTTGTGCATAATATAAAAGCTGATAAAAGTTAAGCTTAAAAAGCACCTGTCTGCAGCCAGCATTTTCACTTATGAGACTCACTAAGTTTCACTAAGACCCACTTGTGCATTTAGTCGAGTTAAATTAAAAAATGTATAGTTTGTAAACTCGGCGTTTAGTCGTAAACATTTTAACTCATGATACGCGTTGATCATTAATAAGAAATGCCGAGACTAATAACCTAGTATTTAACCTGATATGTGTCAATGTCTGTGCCCTGAAATGTAATCCGACCAAAGATAAATGAATGGACTATGAACGGAACTTATTTGCGTGTCCTTTTTATTACACTATATTGCGATACCTTGTTTTTGAATTTTTAACATGATTTTAATCGTAATGTATTTGCATCATTCGTTCACCACCGTCATTAGCTACCACAATTTAATTTTCTTTGCAGTAAATTTAAGTGTATATGTTTAAAATAGGAAAGAAATCGCGTTTTCATGCTCGTAATTTCACATCTAGTGATATTTTACTTCTATGTGATAATTATAGTAACAAACTATAGACATGTCACAGAAAATTTCGTCATCATCAGAAAACAACATTTCCTTAACACTGATTAGCGAATATCTCGTAAACTCGTGGACCGTGTCCGTCGTGTCCGTGTCCGTGTCCGTGGGTCTACTTACTTCATGAGCTTTCATTTGAAATCAAAATGATTAAAATATCTCCATAAACAAAAAAACATATTTCCAAGTTACGTAATTTATTTTGACAATTTTAACATTAACCCAGGACTTAACGACTTAACTCTCCCACATCGGCGGGTTAAATATTTAATTAAATTTATACGTTAAACTCTATAATTACCTCTAACTTCTGGTGGTGCAAGATGATTTATCTGATTAAACCTTTTTTTTTTCCTGGGTGGAAAATCCTCATTGGATGTCTTCCGCCCTGGGGAGGGCGGAGGGGTCTGTCAGACTCGTACTGACTAATAACCACCCCGGTGTCCCATCTCACACCTACGCTAGGGGTCGCGGGAACAACGATACTTCCGCAACCCCCGGCTAGTGCCGGCCCGCCGGGGGGGGAGTGAGGTGTTAGACTCCCCCCGCAACGTCTGAGAGGGGCGCGCGTGGAACACTACGCGCCACCACCTCGGGTCCTGATGTGTGTGGGGGCGACGGACGTCCCCGAGTCCGTCGCCCATGGACCCATTTAGGGGGGCTGGAAGAGGGCGTTGTCCGCCCTCCGCCGACGCCCGGGACGTCTGCTGCGGATCGGGAGAGCGGATGAAATCTCCCTCTCCCTCTCCGCAGCCTCCTTCTGCGAGACGACTGTTTCGCAGAAGGAAACCACCAGGACTCCTCGCTGCCGACCATAGACTCGACTACGACCGGCAACGACAGGTCACTGCCTACATCTGAGATGAGGGCACGGCGTGGCTCCTCCCAAGCGGCACACTCTGCCAGCGTATGCCGCGCCGTGTCCTCCCGCAACGGTGACACCGGGCGTCCGGCTCCCTGTTTATGCGACACAGGTACTTTCCGAAGCAACCATGCCCCGAGACCACCTGCGTCACCCGAAACATCTGATTAACCCTGAGCTAGCTGTTGAAAAAATATATCCCGTGTTAATTTAGAACATGATAAATCTGTGTGAATCAATGCAGTTACTCCTGCAAGACTGAAATATATTCTTAACAAAACAATCAGATGTTTTTAGGAGGGTAAATATTAATGAATTTACATACAAATTTAATTAATTTTCTTAATTTTATAGATGCAATTTTAATTCTAGTCTTTGTCTAAATAGCTTTTTTTGTAACTCGTATGAAATAAATCAATAAATTAACTTTCATGATGTATCGGGACTTCGTTCGGATGCCTAAAAAGTATTTTCACTAAGTAAGTAAAACACTGAAAACTAGACCCTTATGTACAATTGGGCAAAATAAAGACTCGACACAATTATACATCATCTATTTTTAATGATTATGCACATTATAACACTTGACGATAATTTCGTTGGCGGTTGTGATCCTAGCTCGACAGCCGCTATGGTCCTTGACACAGACCCACTGTGTTTTGGGTCCGCTACTTCGACTCCATTTATTGAACCTGTAGGGACCTAACTGAATCACTGGGTTCCCACGGGCAGATATTGCAAAAAATGCATCTGTAACATGAATTTCAATGAATTTAAATATTTAGTTTTAGAAGGTAAGAGCGAAGTCGCATTATCAAAAGAAAATCGTTAAAATCAGATTTAAATTCAGCCAAATTGCATCTTTCTTGAACTATTGGTATAGTTTTGAGTATACTTTGTTTGACTTCTCAAATCATGTAAATGATTTTAAATCATAATTATCTAAAACTACTTTATTAGTAAAACATATCATTTAGATAGCGATACAGCTGACATGGCGCCCTTCATCAGAGTGAATTATATAAACTCAAGTATTAAAGATGTGTTGTTATTCCATTTTATTAATCAGAATTTTTAATTTATATCACAAATATGTAACATAATCAATGATAGATGATATTTTAATGATTATATTTTTGGACAAATTTGGTAATAACATGCCATAGCGTGATGATGGTGGTTTTGCAGCCATAACGAGACTTGCCATAAGGCCACTTAGCACGGACACCCCTGCTTCCAGCCCATTTGTTGAAACGATACTTTAAAATCAACATCACAGGTCTCCTAAACTGAGAAGTTGAAAAGACTGGGTTAAATTCATCTGCAATATCGATTAACTATTATTTTTAAATAAATATCTTCAATTTTTAAAACTCTCATGAACCGTGATAGCTTGATAGTTTAAATTTTCACAGATAATGCATTTCTATTGCCGCTATATACAAATACTAAAAATAGAATGAAATAAATATTTAAGTGGGGCTCCCATACAACAAACGTGATTTTTTTGCGAAAATGGTACGGAACCCTTATTGCGCGAGTCCGACTCGTACTTGGCCGGTTTTATTTAACGCACACATGTAAATTATTTTTAATTTTGTTCTTCAACTCTCAAATCTAATCGACTACTTCTTCTACCAGAATTGTTTAATGATTGTGCTTAATCATAGCCTTGACTATATGGCTATCGACAGTGGTGATTCTTGCTCGGCATTTGTGCGGGTAGCTTCTATCACAAACCCACTGGATCTTCGGTGCCTTGCTACCAGCCCATTTGTTAAACCGATAGCGACCCATGACGAGAATCGGGACACCTCGTTGTGATGTTGTGAAGCTTATTTCTGTAAATCAATCATAATAATCTATTCTAACTTTTTTCTAATACTATAAAGCGGTGAATTGTGAATAGAAAGTAACAATATTTTCGAGTGACATAGGATACTTTGAATACCCAAAAAATTCTCGGCCTCTGTGAGAAGATCCATTAAAATGAACTCAAGATTTTTAAAGTATTTATTCATAATATTGAATACAAACACACCACAATATTTATTTAATTTAATATTTAAAGATAATTAATTAGTTAATTCTATTTTTAAAATCGAATGTTTGGAAGTATTGAAAAGTAGTAGTGAAGTAATAATTATTTATATAGTTACTAGCTGACCCGGCAAACTTTGTTTTGCCATAAAAACACCAAACATTCATCTACCCTACCTACCCTACCTACCATAACTACCTACCCTACCTACCCTACCTACCCTACCTACCCTACCTACCCTACCTACCCTACCCTACCCCACCCTACCCTACCCTACCCTACCCTATCTCTCAAGTTGGATCGAACTGCACATGGTGTGCGAATTTTATTATAATCGGTTAAGTGGTTTAGGAGTCCATTGAGGACAAACATTGTGACACGAGATTTATATATATTAAGATTTTCGTCCACTTTTCCCTCTCCATGAGGACAAGTCCTTAGTAGCCCTGGACAGAGAGAAGTGGAAGGAGAATCGGCCCTGCAGTGGGCTATGAGAAGCTTTTAATAACAATTTAATTATTTTAGGCTTAGCGTCCTCAAACAGTATTCAATCGTGATTATGCTCAGTCATGGCCTTGACAATAAGCTGTCCGTTAGTGGTGATTCTTGCTCGACACTTATATTTATAGCTTCTATCACAGTGCCAATGGATCTTCGGCCCCTTACTTCCAGCCCATTTATTAAACCGATAGCGACCCATGGCGAGAATCGGGACACCTCGTTGAGACGTCACGAATCTTATTTCTGAAAGTAAATGATATTATACGTCAATTTTTTTATAATTTTTGAGGATATAATTTTGTAAGAATGAGGCTTCTGCCCTGCAGTGGGGCAGTAACAGGCTGGTATATAAGTTGTATTCTGTGAAGCTATTCTAAACTCACAGTGTTTAGTTCAGTTTACAACAAGAAAATTCAAACAACTTTTCAAAAAATAAAGAATTAAATGTACTTAATATTTCAGATACATGTACTTTACAGTAACATTAATTACAAGGCAGAAATATACCTATAGGAAAAACCCTAAAAGACAGCGAAATTTCTGGAAAAAGATGCTTCAGTATAGTTTTAACTATATATTATTATTCTTAAATACGACTAGTTCTGTGTATGAAGTACACTACAGTTTAAAAAACTACTTTGGCATTACAATCCTTGTTTACCTAGCTTTCTTTAGGTAACAGCCTCTAAATACAAGTAGGTATTATAATTCGCCGGACGATACTAATGATCGTCCAGCGTAGGTACACACCCTGGTCGGTCCATCATCCTCATCCATCTTCCTAACTAGTCATCATTTTTACCACGAATCCACAACACAAACTATTTTAAATTTGTGTTCATCATAATTATGGAAAAAATAGTTTATGTACCGTGTAAATACGGTGACCAAAGCTTTCAGTGGGTCAACATATTATGTGCAGACTTGAAGAAGTCACTGACACTCTTTGGGTACATTTCATGAGACATAGCTACACACGTTAGAATTGTCTAAATATTAAAGCAAAAAGGTGAATTTAACATCCCTTATGTTGTACAGAACATCAATTGTAGACATACAGCAGGTCTACGACTTTCAGCTATCAAATCTCATGATTGTGATAATTCCAAGTCCTAACTATAGTTGTGATGGTTGCCCGGCAACCTTTGCGGTTCTTTACCCACGGCACCTATCTTTGGGCACTCTACTTATTGAAGCGGTATTTCCCAACCACTATCACGTGATTACCGGAACGCGTCCTTTCAAAATTGCAGTCTGTAAATTATAATTTAAAGTTAATTATGTTACATCCAAAAAATACTAGGAAGTTTATTACAACTCAACTATTTATTTAAGCAGTTTACAACAAGACAAAAATTTTATGAGCCAAGCACTTTATAACAAACTAAAACACCCGCGTGGAAAAAGTACTTTTACACAATATCTATATGAATTGTAGCTTATATGTTATTCTGATGGATAAGCTTCATAAAACTTGATAAAATACTGTAAAGTTTCATAAAAGTCCATAAAGTAGTATTTGCATGAAAGAGTAGGTAACAAACGTCCTCACTAACTTTCAAATTAATACTAGCAGTAGGTAATAGGAGACAAAACAAGATAGACAATGTGGCAACATATGTGGTACTAAATATTTAAAATAAAACAAAACGTAATCAACGTATTTATGCACTTAAACTAATCATAGTCAACCCAAATCACCTTAAAAGTATTGACACCAACCACACAATACGGAAATATGTTATGGCGCTATATACGCCCCAATGTTAACGCAGTACTGGCCGTGCGCCCGCGCGATGACATAATATCAATATTGAACCTCCTTTTGAACAGTTTTGTTTGCAAAATATTATTTGATTTACATATTCTATGTTAGTTATGAAGAAATTCTAGCCATAAATTTTTCTGTCAAAAAATATTTTTAAACATCCAAGTCGTTTTGGAAGAGTTTTCATAAGTTGCGAAAAAATATCCTGTTGTTAATTATTTTTTTAAAGCAAAACTATTAGTTACACGAAAAAACCTTGTGTTCAAAATTATGTACATGAATCAATAATAAATATATATTTTTTCAAACCTTTTCACCTAGCCGTTACTAAGGAGTATGCTTTAGAAAGTTACCGTTTTAAGACACTAAAGCGTATGTAGGCCCTTAACATGAGTTAGGGTATAACCATGGCACGGGGACCCAGCGCTTAGAAAGTTTTCTTAACTTGGTTCAAATAAATATCAGTAGTTGGCGCGATATGCACCGATATCTTATTATATTGTGTGTAAAATTAACATTTTCTGGCATTGAACATAAAAATTGTATGTTCTCGTTTAATCAACTCTACTAAGCACAAAATTATGGAATATTGGGCTTAATTCACATCTTAAAGATTATATGAACGGATCATTAAAAATTGATGCCAATAGATGGCGCGTTTTTAAATTTCTGAGGCATGCCACTCGATTATTAAAATTTGTATTGTAACACATTTTGCGACGCAATGAAACTGTAAAAACGTGCAAAAAATACTATAAAAGGAATCGTCAATGTATTTATGGATAAAAATATTCACGAACCGAGTAAACCCCGTTGCCTTGCAAGTCATTACTAACACCATCTATCTGTAGCCGTGTGGAATGGAACCGAACGCGATCTATATACAAAAATAATCAATTTGATCAGACGAAAAACGCTAGTAATGTCGGCACGGTTTCTCTGTATAGAACGAGGAATCTGTATGCTAGTATTACATTATCTGTGACCATGGTTATGCTCATTCGTAATTTTATAAATCTCGTTGTTGATTGTAAAGATCCTTGCTTTGCAGCCGAGGGAGACCTTTACACAGACCCAGCATGCTTTTGGACCCCTGCTAGTAGTTCGCTTGTTGTACCGGAACCCGCCATACTCTATTACGGGATTCCCATTCTAAAAAGATTCCTTGATTGTAAAAACACTAACCCTGAAAGTGGCAAGACAGACCCAAAGTTAACAGATGTGGCAACATGATGATAGGGACACAGATTCAACTATAGAGCAGTAAAGCTAAGATGACGGATGAAATACATGTTGAAAAAACAAGACATTCCAGCTACTCAGTTAGCCCGTCTTGTTTTTCTAACCCTAAATAAAATTGGGAGCAAACTGCATATAAAAAAACTGAATTGATAGATTTGGAATGACGATTGGAAACTCTGAACATGCAGCTTAAGGTTTAAAAGAAAAGATAGTTATTTTTACCGTAACATTTAATGTGGCAAAATAAAAGAATAATAATTGAAATCAAATTTAAAAAATCTTATTGCCTTAATGTAGTAAATCAATGACTGTGTTCATGCGTTATTTTGTGCACCTCGTTGTATATGAGAACGATGGTAGTCTTGCAACCATGCATGCCTTTTATGCACATCTACCTGGTCGTGGGAGGTTTACTGAAGCTATGCCTTCTGACCCTGTAGCCCTGGTAACAAAGCAGCTGGCCTCCAAACCGTGTCGTCTCAAAATAAGTACCAAGGTGAGGAAATTTGTAAATTTTTTATATTTTTTGGGACAATCCCACCGCACTATTCCTAAACCACTGTAACTCCTGAAAGCCAGAATCAACAGTGGTGACCACCAGAAAAGCGCCGAGGCAATGAAGCTCGACGAAGTCCCGGAGAATGAATTTAACTGTCTTGGATCCCGCAACGAAATTAATCAGAAAAGAATAACAGAGGAGTAGGAAAAAAACATAAATTTCCACTTCCCTCCATATCAAGCAGGAGACAGAACAAACAAGGACACTAGGCACAAAAAGTCGTTTACAACTGGGATAAGCACAGTTGCCTAGCAACCATGCAATTATTTTATAAAATGCTATTTCAAATTCATTTCTTTCTTAATATTTAATCTTTCTAATCTAATTTACACGAAGAATTTTTAACCACATCTCCCTAACTCTGCAGAAAGCAGCTTGAGTCATGACAATCTGGCCAAAGTCATGTTTATCTTCTATAATTTTATTCACAATTGCAATTAGTTAAACAACTTTAAGAAACGCCGACATTTATTAAACAAAACAAGAGGAACTTAAAAACAACAAAATTGAATAAGAAAAGATACAAAATGTAGAATTTAAACAAGATTAGAATTTGTCAAATATTGAGATCACAAATTGATTACTAGCTCCTACTCGTAAAAGTGATTTTTTACCTTATTCCCTCTGTTAACTCGCCCCAGATTCAGAAAGTACAGGGACTAATTAGATATGTGCATATTCACTATTAACTATGGTTATGTTCATTTAAAGTTCTAAGAATTGTATTTTCTAAAACTACAAGGGTCTACTTACATCCTTCCTTAAACTTCGAGCAGACCCAGCGGGTCTTAGGAGGTCTGCTAGAACTATGCTTGTTAAACTTATGACCTTGGTACCAGAGGACTGTGTTTCCTAGCCGGGACGCCGCGTAGAAGATACCTTTGAAGACAAAAACAAATCAAGATGACTTTAATATCCACTAGGCTACTACACACTACATTTTTAGTCTAAAACAATTTCTGTAATTTAATGTATTTTTTTTTATTAAAACCAATATCTCTTATAAACTAATAATAAATATTTATTGCTCCATTATTTTTGTTTAAATCTCACAAATATCCCACAATTTTGTCATTGATACATTATGGCATACATTACACAAGGTACTGTAATACTTCATGATGAGTCAATTGTAAAAAGTTATACTTCATGCGCCTTGGTATATAATTTTATATCTGATGTTGCACACAAATATATGTATTACTAACTTTTGGCAACGGCTTCACCCACGTGAAAATCGAAAATTATCCCTAGGGAACATATTCCCGGGATAAAAAGTATCCTATATGCTGTGTCTGACTATAATCTACATACACACTTCCATCCAAACTTTCGCATTTATAATTGGGTAATATAAAATACGTCAGCAACAAAAGTCGAAAAACACGTCCATTTTCTAAAAACTATTTATTCCTTCATCAATTTGAATCACCAAATGATCAAAATCAGCCATATAAATCACTAAAACTTTTGTTGCTGACCGTACCTACGTGTGGTTATGGTGATGCAATACTCTGATGACCTGGTTGTAATAGAGGACGATGGTGCATTTACAGCCTGAGGCCCGAGACTTGACACAGTACCACCGGGTCATCGGGGGCTTGCTGGACTGATGCCGCGTGAAGCGATAAGATTGATAGCACAGTAGCGTCACTCCCCGTCTGGACGTGATGTAAGATATACCTTAGGAGATAAAACCGAAAATCAAAATGAATAAGAACATATAAATAGCCTGGCGCAGCTGAGCTTTCACTGGCATTATAGAACAATTACTTTGTGTACCTTGGTATTCTATGTGTACTTAAACATAACGTCGACCACATTATTATTTATCATCAAGTAATTCGGGACTTAGTTTACTCGTGCGCTCAGTTCAGTTCAACATCACAAAACCAAACCAAATATAAGATGTTCATTCTGCTTTATTTTAGAGCACAAAGCAATCATAAAAAATATTATCAAATAAATAAATTAATCAGTGATTATGTTCATTTAAAACCTTGGTAACTTCGTTGTTAACTAAGACGATGGTAGCCCGGCACCCTACTGGATACTTGATACAGATCCACCTGGACATCGGAGGGTTACTACTGCTATGCCTTGCATAGCGGTAACCACGCCAGCAAAGGGTTTTTGCACCACGCCGTGATCTCTCATAATACAGACCTTGAAGAAACATGCGACATTAAAAAAATATAAACCCAGTACATTTTAACTAAATAAAAGACAAATAAAAATTGTAAATAACCATAGATAATGGTCCACGGCTCAAATCTTAAAAAAGCTGTGCATAGCCGAGCAATGTTGATGCCATTTCGGATATAGTGAAACAGGGACTTTAGGGTATATTCAATATGAAATCAAAACTTAGACACTCGTACAAGTAATTGTTGTCCGAGGTTTTACTCACATTCTAAGCCGACAAGAGACGAACGGCATTAATTATTCGGCTTATCCAAGTTTCCACGAAAAAATACGATTCCTATCAATATTGATGACCCGAGGTGTTAAATAAAACGCAAGGAGTGAGACCATTGGAAACGGAAATTAAAATAATAGGACTTTTCTCAATAACCTTGACTTGGTAAAAGATACCGGAACATCTTGGATGACTATGTTGCCCAGCAGTTCTGATGATAACGTCGCTGCATTTCCGCTGACTGCAGTGCCACGGTTGATTATTATTGCTTTACCCTTGCGGCCAGAACTTGTGTGGTCCGACGAGGATCATCGGCCTTCCGAATCAACTCTTACCGAACACCGGCACAGAAAAATAAAACAAGCGAAAACCTCTAGTTAGGGGAGGAAAAACCAAAAAAATGCAAGTGACTGATCGAATGAAAAGTGAGATTTGTAGAAGAAGCTTAGAATTCAATTTCTAAATACCGAAAGTAAAGCAAGAAACCATAAAAGTTGAATAGCTGTTGCTATTTAACGGTGCTTGTTGGATCTACATCCTAACGTGTAATGAAATAAAAACATCAATTATTAAAGAAAGTTATTGAAATACCTATAATGAAACATGCTACAATAATCAAATCAAATTCTTTGGCCCTTTGTCAAAATAGTAAATTCAATTAAATTGTGTGCTGCACACGCATTTTACTATTACATTTTACGTTTACAACTAACTGAAAGAAAAAAAAATCATTGCTGCCGTGCTACCAACCAAATGAAAATACAAGAAACTCAATGTTTTCTAAAATCATTTAAGGTAAATAAACACAAAACATTCAACTTAGGATAATAATAAAAAAAGCAAAAATTTTATATGAACTATTATAACAATAAACATGGAAACTACATCTAATGCTGGTGCTCATTTATTGGTCATCGAGAGTGATGATGGAGGCGGGACAACCCAACGCCAGTTTGTCAGAACATATCCAGCGCCGCCCTCGACCGCACGTGGATATTGCTGTTCTCGTAATTCGATAAGGTCCCAACTCTATGACAGGATTCCCGGATCGACTTTCACTGAAGACAGGTACTGCGAATAGAATGACATTAAGTCTATACCTACCTGAGCCATCTATAATTGTTATTATTATAGGAACTAGAAAATGTCATCTTTATTTTTTTTATCTACGAAATGTGTTGTATAATAAAAAGAGAATATAAACTTGACTTTCAATCATTACAAAATTGGAATAGGAACCTACAACTGCAAAATGTCAGCAATTTATTGTTTAAAATACTAAATGATTCTTTAACCCTACTAAATATCGTTGTTGCGAATAACATACAATCCAGCAACGAAATATATTTTGTTTATTATGAAATAATAATACGTTGCTGTTTATTACAGAACGAAAAACATTTATTGGTAACATTCCATTGTATATATCGTTTCCATTTTAATTGACCCTTCTGCTTATCTAACCAGTCCTACAGGGTTTAGTCCAAAATTTAACAATCGGCAACATTTATCATGTAAGAATATCAGACGACTAATATAATAAAAGTACCTACTAACCTTAATCGAATAACTTAATTTAAATCATTTTGTAAAATAGGCCTAAACCAACTTTACTAAACATAGTTCGGCTACAAGATTGACAAACACTTTAACCGGTTTAAAACTTGTCTAGTAAAAATGGTTGTGATCCAAATTAGACTTGATTATCAATTCCCCAATGGTAGTTAACCGGGCTCTGCACTTGGTCCTCGTCTTCGTGGTGCACTGCCATCGAACATGGCCGTTCAACCCAACGGCTCCGGAGCGCGCAAAGCGAAAGCCGTTCACCACCAGAAGCTCCGATTTTCTTTCAGACAGTATCCTGTGGACTGGCGGAATAAACGAGCAGTTAAAACACAATTTTCTTAATTGTAACGAATTATAATTATGTCGGGTTGGTAAAAAATGAGGAAAGACAATCCTGAGGACAGAAAGATTATTTTATTCAATGATTATGCTTTATATAACTCCTTACTACAAGATTTTCGACCGTAGTCACAAACGCTTTGCATCTAGTTTGGTTCTTTCTAGAACATGCCCAACGTATTTTATTAATACATGTCTTCGATTTACAAAATTTGTATCTTCCTATTTTTATCATTGGATTGCCACTTCTGTTCTGTATCCATTCAACTGAAATGTAAAAAAGCTGTTAGTGACAGAAAATCAGTTAGTCTTTCTAAAAGCAAGCAGATATTGTGGTAATGGACACGCAGGGATGTGGAGTTTTGTTTGAATTGAAAGAGCGAAAAGAGTAAAAAACACCATTTTAATTCGATATATATTTTTCTTAATTCAATGATTATGTATTAGATAACTCTTTATGACGAGGTTTTCGACGGTTGTAACATACGCTCTGCACCTATTGCGTGTGTTTTTAGAACATGTCCAGCGAGTTTTATTGTTCCAAAATATTACGTTGCGAATAAGAGATCACAAGTATAGTACTTGTGATCTCCTATTCGCAACATGTAGCCCGAAATAATAATACATTTGAAACTGATTAAACTTGAGAAAGCTAAAACATTGAGGCTTAGTCCGGGTGAGAACCTAAAGAAATCTTACTTTAAAATATTTGAGATACATAGTCATGAAAAACGCGGATACTCTATTTATGATTTTTGGTCCAAAATTAAGTCGTCAAGGAAATTAAGTCCGTCAAGCAGAACAAAGTCTTCTCATGCAAAGAAGGAACCAAGTCCTACAACACGCTCTACAATTCACTAGTACTTTAGATGAGACACGATAATATTATGTGCTCTGAGCATAATTTAACAAAAGACAGTTTTCTTGTCAAAATTATGGCTAGAAGGGTAAAATTCACTGAATTTACATTCATCATACCACAATTAAATAAATATTAAAATCGCAGCTGGTAACGGATCCTTAACTTTGGGAAATCACAACAATCTCTAGTACTTATAAAACTAGTAATAAAAACTGGTGTCGATAATTTTTAAATCGACTCAAATTTTCAAATAAAACGTATTAATTAACCAGTAAAATCTTTTAATTCCAAAATGTATAAGCTTCTCTTAAAATTAATATTTATGATTGTGTATCAAATTGCTACTTATAACAGTGCCATCGATGGTTATGAGAAATGCGGAGCACCTTGTACGACTTCTAGTGGTACACTGCCATCTGATTTTACTGCTACCATTCGTGTAGGATTTGCAAAACCGAAACCCACCCGCTGCCAGCATCTGTGTCCCTCTATTCGTTGCAATTTCCGTCACTGAAAATATTTAGTACTTGTTTTAGATAGGGAAAAGATGAAAGTCGTACAGATTCATGAAAACGCTGTTATTGTAAGTTATCTGTGTTTCTGAGTCGTCAAAGTCCGTTAGGTATCCGTTAGGCTCTAAGTTCCCTTTTTTGCCATACTTAATTGTAACATCTACATTAACTTTAGAATTTCAATCGAACAGTTTCTGAGAAAACTCGACTTCTTCTGTTTGACAACATTTTCTTATATGTGTATAAAATACCATGCATAGATTTCATTTGTTTAGTATCGGTGACTTTTAAGCTCGGTCATGCGTGTATTCTCTAGAAAGAATATTAATTGAAAAGATAATACTTCTAAAACCAAGTTACCAGATTCACATTTTTATTTACACTCCATTGATAGAATAAATTTATACATTATCAAAATTAGGCTTCTTTTTGAGTACTGTGTTTTAGCCAAGCCATTTTATGAGTGAAATCTCTCATCTCTCAAGTAGCATCTCAACATTTGTTTTCCGTAGGTGATGATGAAGGCTGTACACTGACTCCTGGTCTTGGCCGAACATTGCCACCGGACCTTGCCGTGGTCTAAAAGTTTCTTCTGTTGGGAAAATCGGAACCCATCCACTTGAAACATTATGGTGCCTCTGCTGGACAATGTTTCCATAACTGTGAATTTTTTTTTTTACTGCGTTGTCAGAAACATTAAACTTAAAATATGTTAATTACCTATTTTTTTACCTAGATTATAAGACTAGTGGTGGCCCAGTGGTATCGGCCGCGACTTACAGATAGGTCGTGGGTTCGAGCCCAGGCAGGCGCTTTACTTTTTGTGAATTATTTCATCACCACTGCTCTCAAAACCGTAAAGAAAAACATCGTGAGGAAACCAGCATGTCCTAGAACCAAAAATTCGAAGACATGTGCCATCCACCTACCCGCACTGGTCCCGCGTGGTGGATGACGGCCCATTCCCTCTCACAGAGAGGAGGCCTGTGTCCCAGCAGTGAGAACATTAATAGGCTGATGATGTGATGTGTTGCGAAGTATCTATATATTTGTTCAGTTCAAAATAAAACAATATGTAGGTACCTACTTAATCAGCGGGTTCTATATTTTCTACAGAATTTCAAACATGATGTCCATTATGTTTTCTAATGGTTATGATTTTGGCTGCTTCTCAAAATATGTTTATTATATGTGATGATGTAAGCTGTACATTTCGTCCGTTGCCTGACAGAACATTGCCACCTAACTTTGTCTTGACCTGCTGCGTTCTTCTGCTGGTAAAATCGGAACCCTCCTACTTGCAACATCGCCGTACCTCTGTTTGACAATATTTCCATGACTGTGAAACAATTTATGTATTAAATTTGGTTTTTAGATATTTGTTAAAAATCCATATAATAATTCTGACTTAATAATATTTGTAATTAATGTTAATAATATTGATATTTATAGGTATCTTATTACCAAATGATACTCAACTGAATCAATAGTGCATATTAATCTTTTTCTTGACATTGTGTGACGTGCATCATTTAGGTTGACAACCAAACTGATAAGCAGATTCATAATTAAAATTCTTCAGAAATTTTGAATTAAGAATCTGCTTATCAGTGTTATATAACCATATGTTATCAATCAGATGACTAAAAAGTTTTTTTATATATAAAAAAAAAACGCCCAAGTGCGATTCGGACTCGCGCACGAAGGGTTCCGTACCATTATCGCAAAAAAACACCACGGGGAGCCCCACTTAAATATTTATTTTATTCTGTTTTTAGTATTTGTTGTTATAGCGGCAACAGAAATACATCATCTGTGAAAATTTTAACTGTCTAGCTATCACGGTTCATGAGATACAGCCTGGTGACAGACAGACCGACGGACCGCGGAGTCTCAGTAATAGGGTCCCGTTTTTACCCTTTGGGTACGGAACCCTAAAAAGGACTATAATGTTCTGGAGTTAGAATGTTTATTAGTTACGCGTTTATTAGTTACGCGGGGCTGGTCTGGGTCTGCAAACTTACGCTTTGAATCTTCAGCGACAGGCCCCGTAGGGCTTGGCTTTGTAGATGCAGTCCTACCTTGTCTAGCTCCTTCAGAGACGGCAAGGTGGCGTTGGTTTTGAGGGAGAGCGCTACGGTCGTGTAGATCCTCAAGGCAAGTGCGGTGATTAACCTTCTCGTGGTTGCCGCCCTGTTATTGGTCTAATTCCCTATGAAATAGACGTAACTGAAATCACCGGGCGAAGTATCACAGGGGTGGCGAGGTCATGCCCCTGGGTGTCCACCATTGAACAATCACAATGTTGGATAGCAATGACCTCCTGCGTGTTTGTGCCGTGCGCGGGGACCCGTATGGAGGGATGAAGGGATCCTGGTGGTTGAGTGGAGCAGGTTGCACACAACACGCCACTTTGGCCTGGATTTCCTACGACACGGGAGGTTGTGGGAGTAGCTTACCCACGATCAATCGGCTGATCTCTCCTTCTGAGGGTATAAGCGAGGTGCGTGGGGTCCACTGAGGTCGTTTTCGGACGGCTGAAGTGGTGGTGAAGGTCACGCTGACGGTGTAAGGGAGGGTTGTTCTGTTCAAGCCAGCCCAAACGAGCACCTGATGTCGCACTGTAAGCCAGCCCTGCGCACCTATATCTCAATGGTAGTCCTAACGGCTCACCTTAAGTGGTGGGTCGTTCCCAGTTGCGGGCTCGATGGAAGGTGGGAGCCGGAGAGATGAATTTTGTATTAAATGTGGTCATGGATTTTGTGAAAGACTTGAGTACATTAGGGGTGGTGACGGCGAAAGCCGGCACCACCTCTGCCCCTGGACCTGCGGTTAACTCCGCAGAATCCAGCGCGGGTGCCCCCAAGGCCGCAGTGAAAACTGCTGCCGCCCCTCCGGCTGCGGTGAAAACCGCAGTCAGGAGTGACAAGAAGTCCCTTGGGCAACCTGCAGCGAAAGCTGCAGGTCCCAGTACGGGTAATAAAAATAAGCGGGGTGCTCCTAGCACCTCGCGTGTACCTGGACCCGCGGCCAAGGCCGCGGCCTCCAGCGGTAACTTCGTGGCTCCTCAAACCACATCCTCCGAAGTCGCTGCCTCCTGTTCAATGGAGGCTGCTAGCGTACCCGTTGGCGAGGCTGCCTTGACCTGGCGAGTGCAAACCCGCAAGGGAAAGGGCAAGGGTAAGGGTAAGCGTAGAAATACGCAAACCTCTGCCCCCGCCAAGGAACCGGCGAGTACGACTGAACCAGCTCAGGGCAATAAGCCCATGAACTGGAAGCAGCGACGGCAGGAGCAAAGGAGAGGCAAAGCGAAAGCTTCAATCAGCTTCTCGAAAGGGAAGGAAGCACAACCTGCGCCGGAAACGAGCCGAGCTGCAGGGACTGGCGGACCAGCACAAACGGCGACCTCATCGCAGCAGACCGCTCGGGACGGTCAGGTCGGTGCCAAGCGAGCTCTCAACGAGACTTTGTCACCTCGTGGAGAGCACAAGCGGCAGCGGCTTGATCGGTCCGGGAGAGCTGGTGGGATGAGCTACGCCCAGGCTGCCAGTGCCCACCTGTGTGTCGCGGTGACATGCGAGCGCACGGGTGCCATCAGCAAGGAGTTGTCGGCTTTGGTGACCCAGCTGATCCAAAAACGGATCATCGAAGAAGCCCTCTCTCCCACGATGGAGACTCCAGAGCGGCAGATACCGTCCTTCACCGCTAAACCTCAATTTGGCAGCGGTGCACTCAGGCTGTGGTGTTGCGACGACTTCACCCTGGCTTGGCTGAAGAGGACGGTCCCCGGTTTGCCCCTCCCGGATAGCACCTCGCTAGTCGTGAAGGGCCAATCGGAGCTAACTAAAATGGTACACTGTGGTATAGTCATACCGGACGATAGCGCAGTGTACCAAGACCTGAATATCGCAGCGAGAACGCTGTGGTATCAGAACCCATGGGTGGACATAAAAAAATGGGTGGTGATCCACTCAGACAGGCAGAAGACGTGCTGGTTCGTGGTGCTGGGTGTCCCCGAGGACCACATACCGGTCTTGATGGGCGCCGAGCGCAGGCTGTCTTTCGGCCTGGGCTCGATGTACATCAAGTTCCAGGGAGCGAACGGGAAGTTTGCGTGCGTCCCTCGTGGTTGGGACCCGATCACGAAGCAGCTCGTCAAGAACAGCAGCACAGGGGAGAGCATCCCCCTGCCTAGCAACCCGGAAGCTTCTGTGGCCGACTCTGCAGCAACTGCAGAAGAGGGCACCACTGAGGAGGACACGTCTGGGGTCCCTCTGGCGAGCGGGGAGCTGGACGACATTACACTGTCGCCAGCCTCTAGCCCGTTGGAGGAGGACCTCATCGTGGGAGATGCTTTCGCGGGACTACAACTGGAGGAGGAGGAGGAGGGACCCACCCATGATGGCGACCCCTTCGTCCGCCTGTAAAGTTGTGTAGGCAAACCTCCACCACAGCCAGACAGCGACGGCTCAACTACGCAAGTGGCTGGAGGTTCAACAGACTGCCATCGCCTTAATCCAGGAGCCGTGGATTGGGGGTGGCCAAATCAGAGGACTATCCAACCTTGGGGGTAAGCTCCTTGTAACTTCTAATCAGGATCACCCTAGAGCGTGTATCTTTGTTACAGGTAACCTCAAAGCACAGCTTCTAAATGATTTCTGTTGCAGAGATACCTCTGCAGCTAGGCTGTATATGCAGCGCGGTGGCATTGATATGCCGATTGTCTTCGCCTCGGTCTACATGCCTGAGGCGGAGGCACCACCCCCACATGACCTTGTCCGCCTCGTAACCTTCTGCGAGACCAGCGGGGAAGAGGTCATCATTGGGACCGACGCGAACGCACATCACCCCCTGTGGGGAATGGAAGCGCCTAATGAAAGAGGTAAGGCATTAGTGGACTACTTGTTTACTACTAACTTGTCTCTAATAAATACAGGTGCAGAACCAACGTTCGTAACTAGACGCAGTCGCACAATTATTGATCTAACTTTGGCGACGGAAGGCGCAGCGGAGATCACTACTGGATGGCAGGTCTCCAACGAGGCCTCTTGCTCAGACCACAGATGGATCCGCTTTGACATTCAGCTCTGGGTAGCACCTACGCCCCCCTGGCGTAATCCGCGCAACACGGACAGAGCTGTATACATACGCACCCTAGAGTCGAAACTGCCGCCCTTATGTGAGGCGCGGACTATAGGGAACGAAACGAGGTTAGACATGCAGGTCAATCAACTTACCGAGTGTCTGATAAGCAGCTACCACACCGCTTGCCCTCTGACTACCCCACGCGATACACCGGGCAAACAACCATGGTGGGGAGCGGAGTTAAATCGTAAACGCGGGAAGGTAAGGAAGGCCCTAAACAGGGCCATGAATACAAGCAAGGATGAGGACTGGGACGCTTACTACGAGGCCAAATCCAGCTATAAAAAATGCATCAGATTCAGGCGTACCGCAGGATGGCGCAAATTCTGTGGTAACATCGAATCTTGCCAAGAGGCAAACAGGGTAAGGCGCAAACACCTGAGCCTGCCACACTCCGTAAACCTGACAACTCACTCACCACATCACCTGAAGAGGCTAGACGCGTCCTGATTGATACTCACTTCCCAGGCAGCGTTATTGCCCAGGTAACTGACTGGGTAGATACTACCCAGGTACCAACAGATGATGATTGGCTCTACGCATACAGGATGATCACGACGGAGAAACTACAGTGGGCCATCCTAAGCTTTCATCCTTTCAAGGCGCCCGGTCCAGATGGGGTGTTCCCTGCGCTGCTGCAGTGGGGAGGTACGTCTGTTGTAGAGAGACTGGTGCCAATAATGAGGGCGTGCCTGGCATTTAGATACGTTCCAAAAGGATGGAGGGAAGTGAAGGCGATATTCATCCCCAAGCCAGGCAAAGGGGACTATACTAACGCCAAATCCTTCAGACCCCTAAGCCTGACCTCGTTTCTACTCAAATCGATGGAGAGGCTGTGCGACAGGGAGTTACAAGATGGCGTTCTTAAATCATTACCTCTCCACGGTAACCAACATGCCTACAGCTCGGGTAAGTCAACGGAATCTGCTCTCCATCTGGTGGTGGGCCAGATAGAGGAAGCAATCCATCAAAAGGGTACATGCCTGGGCACTTTCATAGACATCGAAGGGGCCTTCGACAAAACCAACTTCTCCAGCATAGGTGCTGCCCTCTCCAGACACGGAGCTGAACAGGTACTAATTGACTGGATAACTAATATGCTAAGCAAACGTGCGGTTCGGCTGGAGGGCGAACAGCAACTGGCCTTTTTAGCCAGGGTCTGCCCTCAGGGAGGGGTGCTCTCCCCTCTCCTGTGGAATATGGTAATCAACGACCTTATCACCAGACTTAACGAACACCGTTATTACACAATAGGGTATGCAGACGACCTCGCAATTCTAGTACCCGGGAAGGTGACTGGTACCATCTGTAACCTTACTCAGCAAGCGCTACGCATAGTGGAACGATGGTGCAGGGAGTATGATCTTTCAGTTAACCCATCTAAGACTGTACTGGTCATGTTTACTCAGAAAAGAGCACTGGGCCCTTTCCGTCTACCGAAGCTGTTCGACACAGAACTCCAGCTGTCCAATGAAGTAAAGTATCTTGGGGTCACTCTCGACAACAAGCTGAACTGGAGCAGTCACTTGGACAACAAACTTAATAAGGCGTGCATTACCTTTTGGCATTGCAAGAAAATGATAGGCAAAAAATGGGGCCTGTCCCCCAAAATCATTCTCTGGCTGTACTGCGCGGTGATTCGACCCATGATCTCTTATGGAGCCGTGGTTTGGTGGCCCCGCACAAAGGTAAGTACAGCCGTGAACAAACTGCAACGCACGCAAAGACTGGCCTGCATGGCGACGACAGGCTGCATGAGAACTACCCCGACCGCTGCGCTCGAGGCCATGCTGGAACTGCCACCGCTCCAGCTTTTCATTCAGCAGGAGGCTACGACGGCGGCAGGGCGGCTTAAGGCACTAAATCTCTGGGGTAGGAGAAAGACACAACACACGGCTCTGCTCGAGGACCTTAATAAAGAGTTCCCCCTAACAACAGCAATTATGGACCGGATACCTAAGCAATTTGTTTTTGACAAGAAATACAAGATCCAACTCCATGAGGACCACCACTGTGAGGGGTTACGCCCAGACGAGTTGAGGATCTTCACCGATGGTTCCAAGACAGGTACTGGCTCAGGTGCGGGGGTGTTCTCAGAGGACCTCAACATACACATAGCCGCGCCACTTGGGGCACACAACACGGTGTTCCAGGCAGAGTGTGTGGGCATCACTCTGGCTGCATCGGCCATTCTAGACAGGAAGGTAAAAGATTTCCCAATACGCATTCTCTCTGACAGCATGGCCGTCCTGCAGGCGTTGGGCAGCCACACGGTCTGCTCTGGACTGATATACGAGTGTCACCAACGCCTAAACCAGGTTGGGTCAAACAATAAACTAACCATTCAATGGATCAAAGGGCATAGCGATTCCCGAGGCAACGATGCAGCGGATGAGCTAGCCCGTAGAGGCTCCAGTATGGCTGTGGTGGGTCCGAAACCAATCGTGCCAATACCATTTGGCTACCTCCACAGTCTGGTAAGGAAACGAACCAAGGAGCAACACCACAGATTGTGGATTGACCACAATGAGTGCAGGCAGTCCAAAGAAGCACTTCCCGCTTTGGATAGACGTTTCACGCAGAAGGCCCTACGCCTGACGAAACAGCAGTTACGAGCAGTTACAGCTGTAACGACTGGCCACGGGACTTTTAATAAGCACCTCTTTGTCTTAGGGATCACGGACAGTCCACTGTGCAGAGCATGCATGGAGGAAGACGAGACAGCAGCGCACCTGCTTCTAAGCTGCCCAGTAATCGCCGGTTACAGGGCCAAATACCTCGGTGAACCAGGTACCGTACAGGAGGTAGTCAGCAACACGAAGGCGCTGCTGGCCTTCCTCGAGGAGTTGGGATGGATCGAGTGAGGTAGCTAGTGGAAGGTTAAGTCCCACCCGTACGCAAAATACGCGCTTAGTCGTGGAGTTGCGGAAACCAGCCCGTTTTAACCTTTTTTTTTTTTTGGTTTCCCTGGGAAAAAATGCATTACGCATACCCACCCATTGGGGGAATGGGGGGCTATGTGGGACTCCCCGGGCAAGCCCGGTATACCCACTAAAATAACCCAGCGGCACTCCCGCATCGTCTGAGTGGAGGAGGACTGGAAAACCGGCACAGCCTTTACGTCCAGTCCTCCGCCGACGACTGCCCACCTTTATGGCGGGCCCTTCTCGCCCCTCCCTTAGTGGAGGGGCCCGGGAACGCCCAACGAGGGTGGTGATTGTGCAATGCAGACGAGAGGCGCCCCCACGCCTGTCGCCCGCTAATCACCACCAAGAGGTGGGAGGAGGCGATCGTACAACCGCCCACCCCCACTCCTTCTCCGCCGCCTCCTTCCGCGACATGGCGTCGTCGCAAAAGGAGGCAACCGCCGCCCAGGCCCTCCCGCTCCCCAGCATGGAATTTACCACACCGGGAAGCGAGAGGACCTGTCAGGGCACGGCGCAACTACGCCCCCGCTGGGCACACCTAGACGGTGTGCTGCGCCGTGCCCTCCACCGCGCTGGACCCTGTGGACGTTGGACACCTCAGTCCTCCGCCCACGGTCCCCTACGTTGCGGCATCTGGCCCGCGAAAGGCCAGACGCCGCCCTCCGCGTCTGCGGCATCCGGCCCGCGAAGGCCAGACGCCGCCCACCGCGTCTGCGGCGGCGCGTCGAGACCGACGCTCCGCCGCCTCCTCCTTCCACCGACTTGTCCCCGCCGACCATCCCACGCCAAAGGAGGGTCGGCGACGACAAGTCATCACCGCCCGCCGCACATCCGCGGCCCACCTTCGAGGGCTCCCTTCCCGCCCCCGGGCGGCGGCCGCCCCCACCCGCAGGAGAGAGAGCCGGGCGCAGAGCCAGGTGCAGAGCGGGCTAAGCCAGTTGCAGAGCGGGCAGAGCCGGATGCAGAGCCGGGCAGAGCAGGGTGCAGAGCTGGTCAAAGCAGGGTGCAGAGCTGGTCAGTGCACTCGGGTAACCAACCGCAGGAGAGCCGAGTGCAGAGCCAGGTACAGAGCGGGCTGAGCCAGGTGCAGAGCGGGCAGAGCCGGATGCAGAGCCGGGCAGTGCAGGGTGCAGAGCTGGGCAGAGCAGGGTGCATAGCTGGGCAGAGCAGGGTGCAGAGCTGGTCAGTGCACCCGGGCAACCCCCCCCCCCCGCAGGGGCGGGCGGCCCGCCCAGAGGCCCGGAAGCGAGCCCCACCTCCCACCTACCTAACCTAACCTACCCCTACCTACCTACCCAGACTAGCCCAACCCCATGTCGCATCTGGTGTGTCCTCTGCTAATCAGAGGAACACCCAGAACGACATCCCCCCCCTGTCAGGTTATTCGCCACCGCCAACAAGAGCCCACGAATGGGAAGTTATTGACGGTGCCCAGAATGCACCAGCCCAGCGGGTTGCTCTTCCCCCCCGGACGTATCCGAAAGAGACCAGCAACCAACCAGGCCCACGTGGAGGTTACCTGACCCGCACCCCAGCCCGTTTTAACCTAACCTAACCTAACCTAGTTACGCGTTATACTGCAACTTCTGCAGACCAGTTACTGTTCCATAAGCTGCGTAGTGTAGTTTGTTTTGGAACCCAAATTATGCAAGCACGTCTTATTCGGGATCAAGTTTTAGTTCATAACAAAACAAAAATAAAGCAAAAGATCTACATTTACATACTTGAAAACTTCTAACTTATTGGTTTGTGGTTATGTATCAAGTTGCTTTTCAAGAGTTTCTTCCCACATGTAAGCAGTACAATTAGTCCTGGACTTGACAAAACATTGCCACCTAACTTTCCCGTAGGCTGCTGCGTTCTTCTGCTGGGAAATCGGAACCCTCCTACTTGCAACATTACCAAACCTCTGCCTGACAATATTTCTCGAACTGTAAAATAAAATGCAATTTATTTGGTTGTCTTTTATACATAAAAGTATTGCTGTTGTAATTCTGAAATTACAACAGCAATACTTATAATATTAATCAATTTTGAAATTAATTGAAATCTGCGTCACTCTATTACACGACAAAGTTTTCAAATTTTCATACAGATTTATTTTTAAAACTAGATTAATCTAAAATTATTCGGAAACTTAAATTTACTCAAAAATCGTAACATGCAATACCCAAGTAAAAAATAAAGAAATAGTGTAAAATTTAGTTAAGTAAAACTTTTCTTAATATAAAAAATCTAATTTAACCTACAAACTAATTTTTTTTTTGTAATTTTTATTATATATCTTAAACCATAAACAAAAAAAAACTAAAACAAGCTGACAGATATTTTAGTCAGTAAAGAGTTGGCAAACGCTCTTAGAATTATTAAACTTTCCGGTATAAAGTGAAGTCATATGAGAAGATTGTCCTGCGAAAGAAGAAAGAGACCATAGATAAATAATCTGAAATCATTAACCTTTAAATTTTTCTCGTTTTATATTGTATCGTATCTTTACCCGACTGCCGAAGGAGGGTAATGTGTTTATCAGTATATGTTTGTATGTATGTTTGTTCCTATGTGGCGTTCCAGAGACCAAACGCGTTGGCCGATTTTGATGATTCATACGTCAATCGATTTGTCCGTAACCTTGCGAGTGTCACTGGCTACATTCAAATTGAAAAATAGAAAAATGGCGACTTTTGGGCGCCATATTGTGGAGGGCCAATTTTCTTTTTTATTCCAAACCCATCGTGTGAGGTATCAAAATAAAGGGTTTGAAGAGGTGATTTCAAAAATATATAATACTGATATGTTTAAATGTACCTCATTCGAAAAAAAAAAAAAAAATATTATAAATAAAAAAAGTTAATAAAAAAAATAAAAAAAACCGACTGCTTAAAAAGCGATCTAAAAAGACGTTAAAAAGAAGAAAATCATGCTGTGCAGTCGGAGGATACATATTCGCGAGCTGGCTGACCAAAACCAGATGTATCCTCCGACTGCCTACTGCCTTTGTATAGATTCTTTTACCGATTGTTTTGTGAATGTGTGAACATTGTAGGCTATCTAGATTTCTAGAAGCTTGTTAACATTTCTTAACTCTTATCTCGTTTATACAAACTTTTTTCTTTTTTTAATTTCTTACGACTTATTGTCGGGCCTACGTTGTCCCCCCATAACTGACCCCGGTAACTATCGACCGGTATCGGTCTTACCCGTTATTTGGAAAATATTCAAACGAGTATTATACAGCTGCCTGAACGAGTATCTGACTAAGAAAAAATTCCACATTGATCAACAATACGGTTTCCGTCCTAAATCAAGCACTCTCACAGCCTCAGTAGATCTAATAACGAAAATAAAAACTCATATTGACCAAAAAAACGTTGTTGTAGGTATTTTCATTGGCTTAAAAAAAGCGTACGATACGGTAAGCCATCAAAAGTTACTACAGAAATTAATCAACATAGGTATTTCAGGCAGCGCCCTCAGTATGTTCATTTCATATTTACAAAATAGAAAACAAGTCGTTAAGATAGATAACTTCAACAGCTCGATGCAAAACGTAACATACGGCTGTCCGCAGGGCTCAATTATTAGTTCATTATTATTCCTGATCTACATAAATAACATTAATAATCTAGAGCTGACAGGTTACAGGTTATATGCGGACGATACCTGCCTTTTTTACTTCGGTAAATCTCTGCAACACATTACAACCGATGCGCAAAGGGACCTTAACCTGCTCAACGAATGGTTAAAATATAACTTACTGACGATTAACACCTTAAAAACATCATTTATGATTTTTGCTGCAAAAAATAAACCACTACCGGAGTTCCCACCTCTGCCGATCAACGGAGAAACAATCAAACGATCAAGTCACGAAAAATATCTCGGACTGAGGGTAGATGACAAACTTACTTGGAAACTGCACATCGATCATGTTAAAACAAAGTTAATATCACTATTAGGAGCGTTACGAAAATTTACAAAATGTATACCGAAAAAAGTATGCCTAACTCTCTAGTAAAATCAAAACTCGAATACCTAATCGAAGTGTGGGGATCAGCCGCTAAATATAATCTAAACCCACTACAAAGAACACAAAACAAAATTATTAAAGTATTATTTCACTATCACTATCTATATCCAACAAAGAAACTATACGAAAAAACTAACCTGCTAAATCTCACATAACTATACACATATTACACCTGCATTCTCATAAAAAAAATCACCACGAATTCCGTACAATCAAACATAAAATTACATAAAAGAACAATAACATACAACACAATATATTGATAGAACACAAGAAGTAAAAACAAATTCCAACTAGCAACTGCATGTGCACGGCCTAATTATGGCAAAAAAACATTATTAGTGGAGGGAGCACAGCTGTTTAATGATTTACCGGAGGATATAAAGAGGTATGATAATATTAACATATTTAAGAGTAAACTAAAAAAACATGTATGTACCCTATAACGTCGCCAACGCGCCAGAGGCAAATATTATATTAATTTTTTGTTACTGGTTAAATATACATACATCAACTAACTACAAAACAACACCTGCTACGATCCTCACATACTCCGCTTACGTTCTTGTGAGTACTACACACCTGACTTTTCTGAAGAACATCACCAACACGCAACACCATCGTTGCTTTTGGTTAAATATTTCTTTAATCCTGTCAGTCGAATAAACAACTTGTACGATTCTGTATTTTCATTATTTATTAAAATGGGCATACACATTGGATATACAAAGGTTTTAAGAATTTTATGTTACATAATTTGACTGACGTACATCGTAACTTATCATGGAATTGTAAATCCTTTTAAGTAATCTTTTGTAATAAGTACATTTAAATAATTTAATATCTACTCAATTATTACCAGACTGTTCTAGTATTGTTGTTTATTTTTATTTAAACTTCTTTAATATACGATCGGTACTGATTCTGAAACATTACTACATAGATAGCATGTACCGTATGTACATGAACGCATGGTCGCGCCGACAGAGGGCGCTTTTCGATTTCGCCATACAAAAGAACGCGACGGTTTTCGCGTTGTATTAGGATAACGCTTTAGGGAACACTTACACCCTGTTAAAAGTTCAATATTTTTTTAAATATTTAACTTTATTCCGACCAAGTTATAGTTCTAATTACAAAAACTGGTCTTAAACTGTCAATTAAATTTATTTCGTCAGTTCAATTCATTTCATCAATTCAATTCAGTTAGTTTCATTTAGTAAAAATTTGTATTAAGAACATTACGTTAACTAGTTTAGTGCTTGTTTTGTAATAAAACAGATAGTGTATGTGGTTGAAGATTTGCGGTGCTCGGTGATGATCGATGATGACTTACACCCACAAGGTTAAGTATGATTGTGACCTAAACCATTCTTAACTACTTTCCCGTCATGGGTTGTGATGAAGGCCTTACACTTGAAGCGATTTCTGTAGCCACACCGCCACCTTATTTTTGATCCCGTAGCCTTCTCCTTGTGAAAACGGAAGCCATCCACCACTAATATTGGGTTACCTCTATTTGATGTGTAAGTTGTCACTAAAAGGAAAACAAATATTTTTTAAGGTTAACCAAGGTGAGAAGAAAAATAAACAAAAAGTTATATAGTAACACTAGGAATTTCTTTCTGTATCGTGGCTGCGTTTACAAACATATAACACTCAGAGCCGGAACAACTATCTGTAGGTCATACAAATATTGGTTCCGTGCGGGCATCGAACCCGCGTGGAACCAATATTTTTTTATATACTTAAACGTAAAGAGACACCTGTTTCATTTCTTTGTTTCAGAGAAATACAGCCAGATTGTTTACTGTCGTGTAGAAACAGCGGTAGAATAACTCCGGTTTACTGGGGCTGGGTGTCTTCCTTGGGACTTGGTGAACTTATAGATGTTTGTGGCCACTTTAATAGTCACCAATAACTGGCAATATTAGATGCCACTTGCCACAAATTAAAGAAAGAGATGGTGCTCCAGTCGCTATTAAGACAGCACCACAGCACTGTCCACAGAAACTGTTGTTATCATAATTTCTAAGAAAGTTTTTCAAACAATGAATAAGCAGGTCTTTTTTTCCCAGCTGCAAGGAAAGGGTTATGTTTTTCGCGTGTATCTTGTATGTTTGTATGTAATATTCTTTGTAACCTCGCATCTTTCAAACCACTTTACGCATTTTTATAATTAAGACATCGTTAGATAAGTCTTGGCCGCCCAAGTGTTCTTAGATAAGTGTCGTTAAAAAAAAAGAAACATTGCGGATTTTGGGCGCCATGTTGACACTTTATTTAATAGTAGCTTTTGCCCGCGGCTTCACCCATTTATAAGTGTTTTATCATCCCAAGGGACACACTACTGGAATAAAAACTATCCTATGTCCTTCTCAGGGTCTCAAACTATCTTCATACTAAATTTAATCTAAATTAACAGACGGAGATACTTTTACATTTATAATATTAGTATGGATTATAATATTGTATACTTCATCGTACACCACATTATAAAAAACAAAAGGAAAATAAAAACTAAAAAACAGTATTATCGCATTATGCGATCTCTTTCAGACAACCTGGAATGGCTAGTAGACTTTTTGGGTTCCGAGGGCAGAACCAGAGATTCATCATCATAAATGAAGTCATTCATAGATGTAACAATTTAAAATACGATTTTCTAAAACATTATCATTATCGTGGAGGCCAAGATAGTCATGGTTGTGTTGTAGCAATGTTTTGATGACGGTCTCGCCCACATGAGTCTTTGGGCTTATTATGCTTGTAAAAGCGTTCAGCCTCAATCACCAATATAGTAGAGTTACTCGTCGTTAGTATTTTTTCCACTAAAACTGAGAACAAAACAAAACCACACTTGAATTACACTTTTTAATTATAAATAATAGGTAATGAAATAATTTTTCAAATAGGTGCAGTAGTCAAAGAGATTCTAGCCACCCAATACACACAAACTCACAATTATATCTGAAGAAAAAGATCTGATTTTAAATTTAAATCTCACGTTATATATATCCTTAAGTAACAGTACATCTATCAGACTGCATTTTCTGGACTGTAACGCAAAGAAAAGAACCAAAGATAAGGACAAAAAAAACACAAGAGAACAAAAGAACGAATCGATTTCTTCGCAAGACAATGACTTGTTATCTCTGTTTCATTTGAATAATTGTCTGATAAACCTTACCTACGTACGGTACCTTTTTCATTGTAGAAACCTTAAGAAACGATGATTTACGCAGATAGGAATTTTGTAGATTACCAGAGAAAAGTAGGACGGCGGACTGAATAAAAAACAAAGTAAAAAAATCATAAATTATACACGTGTAATATTATCTAATGTAATAATTTATTGTAGATAAACATTACTCACAATTAAACAATATAAAAAAATAGTGTTTTATCCACCATTTCTCCACATCCTAAGTAATAATAAATGTGAATAACTACAGTTATTCACATGATTCTTCCAGTAAGTCGATGCTACAATTTCATCTTAAACTATATTGTAACACTTATACACTAAAACCGAAATTTAAAACATTGGTTAGGATATTTAACTATTGGTTGAATTAACTACGGATCAAAAAACCGATTCTTAATGGCTCAGTACTAATAGCACTTATGTGCACAGTATCGGCATACAAAAAACGCCAATCTGTATGTAGAGTTGCAATGACTTATGCTCTAAGAATTATTGCATATTTATTGCAACAGAGAGATGTCTTCAATCACGGGACGGTTGCTCCGACTGCGTTCGATTCAGATTCTCTTCAGCTATTTAGAATCTATTAGCACTAGTGTGAGCTAGTGGGTCATGAAACCCCCATACTCGGACGACGGCGTTGTCCATAGTGTGCAGGGACGCTCTGCAGCCAGCCTTTGCTTTGACGCACACCCATCGTGTCTTGCTTCCGTACTTCTTGACTCGGTTAAATCGGTACTGACCGATCATGATGACGGGGTTACCTCGCTGAGATTTTGCGAAAACAGGGTTCAGATCTGAAAATATTGTTTTGTTTTGTACCTGGTTGAATGAATTAATAGGTATAGACAGAATAAGAACAGAAAATAATCCATAACTATTTACAAAAACATTGTAATAGAAAGAAAGTTAAAATCCATTCATTCCCATACAAAATGGAAAAATGCAGGCAGGACATATCCTAGCCATGTACACCGGGTACAGATTGCCAAGAAGTATGAACGGATTATTAATGTCTACGCGATATTACATAGCTGGTAAAAAGGCAGAGGCCGACTAAGTATTATTACGTAGGTATTTCCTTTGGATTAAGTATTTACAATCCCACCGCACTATTCCGAAACCACAGCAACTCCTGAAAGCCAGAATCAACAGTGGCGACTACCAGAAAAGCGCCGAGGCAATGAAGCTCGACGAAGTCCTGGTGAATAAATTTAACTGTTTTGGATCCCGCAACGAAATTAATCAGAAAACAAATTAAGGAAGAGTAGATTTTTTTTTTTAAAAATCCACCTTCCTCCATATCAAGCAGCAGACAGAACAAAAAAGGCAAATAGGCACAAAGTGTTCGTTTACAACTGGGATAAGCCCAGTTGCCTTGCACCACGGATAAAAATTAACATTAATATAATGGGTCCTAACATTGTGAGCTGTTATATTTGTTTCCAATAATAGGTAGAGTCTGGCCAACGAAAGCGTGATCTGGGGTATTTTCAAAGTTGGGGTGTGGCAACATTATTAATCTGTGTATTGTCTGTGATTGCGATTGTTATTATGACTTGGTAATCTTGATCCATGTTGGCTGATTGTTATATATTTACGATATGATGATACCTTTTCTTATTTATGTTTCAATGTTCCTCATTTGGCCGAATAACTGCAGAAGACTGGAAAAATTGACGGACCATGTAATAAATGTGGCAAATAAATATAAACAAAGAGATCACATAACAGAAGAAGTATTGGAAAAATTTATATAAGTGTAGATGATGATTCAGATACAGAAGAATACTTAGAGGTTGAATTTTTGGACTATGATTTTGAGTATGATGATTAAGTAATTAATAAATTGAATGTTTAGTATGTACATAATATTAAATTATGTACATACTAATAAATAAATCTACAAACTCTTTTTTAACTCACATCCATGACAGTCACGGCTCCGTCACACTTCACCAAACGGAGCCAATAAATCAAAAAATAAATTATAATAAATACAAGTATCAAAAATTTTAACTAGAGGTATAGTTGGTGATACCACATTAGGATTTTTTGAATTTGCCGCGTTTTTCAGATCACACTTTCGTTGGCCAGACTCTATGGCATAAACGCTTGAACGCATGGAAATGTGTTCTAGTTTCCACAAGATCCGTATAGTAAGCAACTCCACTATTCAACATAATATTGCGTTCATTCTGCCAAAGAATACACTCCCATAAAATATGATGTGCAGATTTAACATATTCGCATTCAGATGTAGAACACTGACGGAAAATAATTTACTTTAAAAGTTACCATGCCCTGTGAGAAATTGGGCAACACAGTGATCCACCTCCAGCCACATCCTGGCCAGCCGCACGCGAACGGATGGAAATAATTGGTGGAGGTTTCGGCCCTTGATGTAATTATCCCTCCTACATTGCCATCCGGATAAAAGCTCTTCCCAGACGTCAATATGTGGTTTAAATAATCTAGAGATTTTCTCACGGTCACTCCGCGTTAAAAAATCCACGTCCATGTTCTCTCATGCGGAATAGTACATTGCAGCACGTCGCTGCACTTCAAGGTCAACCGGAAGTACACCAGAAAGTACCGGTAAGGCCTCAGTACTAACCGTCCTGTATGCTTTGCATAAGAATATCAAAGCTACAATACTAACCGTCCTGTATGCTTTGCATAAGAATATCAAAGCTAAACGCTGACTTTGAAGTAATTAGGAATCGGATTAGGTATTATGGTATCTTATCACCAATATATTCAACTTGGGTTAGTAACTTCCAACTACGAAGTATTACGTAGCAGGCCGTTAGTGTTGTGGTCCCTGATTGTGATCAGTTGGTTAACTTCAGCTTTCAATAGGTTCAAAAGTTTGCTTAATTTTTTGTTCAAGGTTATGTAAGTTTATGGAAACAAATCAAATAAAACATGCTAATTTTCTAACGAACTGTAATAGTAGTAGTGACCTATAACATATTATTATAATAATATATTTAGTCGTTACGGTCGCAGTAGGAAAACCCCAACAGCAATGGAGAACACCAAATAAAGTAGTTAAGAATTTGCTATCCTACAGTGACTCCTTCTGGTTTTGGTCAGCCAGCTCGCGAATATGTATCCTCCGACTGCACAGCATGATATTTTTCTTGTTTGTTTATTTTTCTTTTGTAGTTTGCTTTTTAAGCAGTCGGGTTTTTTTATTTATTTATTTTTATACAGGAGAGCTATGATAAACTTTACCAGTAGAAAACAATAATTTAAAAAGTAACTTTTGTACCTATCATGAAAAATCATTCTAGTTTCAACCTTCAATATCACAGTTCGTTCAATATCCACTAATCACTTCACACGCTAGTGGTTGTGCCACCCATTGAGCTTGACGAGGCGGTCGTTGACGGTGACGGCCACGCACCGGCAGCCACTGGACTTTCTCGCCGTGCACTCCCACCAAGTCTTCACACGACGCGCAAGCTTCTTAGTGAACCGATAGTTGCCCCAAGTTATGATGGGGTTCCCGAACTTTGAGACCCCGAATACAAGAGGATTTACAACCGGCGCTGTAAAATTTAAAAAAATATTTAGTCTACGTTTAGAACTCCCATGTTATATTTAGTCACTATGTAGAAATTAATATATAATTATGCATTACAATTGAAACAATATGGGACAGTGACAACACCCCTCAATATGGTGGTGTAGATCGTGGAATAGTGTCATCCATAAACAAACGAAAAACGCACATGAACGACAATATAGAAAAACAATTTATTTCTAAACAAAATTTATTGTAAACAATTACAAATGATGTTACGTATCAAGTTGCATCTAGATTATAAATCGTTTTCCAACAATATTCTTCTTACCACTGACATCATCATCATTTCAGCCGAAAGACGTCCACTGCAGGACATAGGCCTCTCCCAAGTGTCACCACAATTACCGGTCCCATGCACCTCGCATCCAGCGGATCTCCGCAACCTTCACCAGGTCGTCGCCACACTACCACCGAAGGTTAGCTATTCTTCGGCATAGCCCGAACCGGCACCCAATTTCCGCCATTTTTACCCGACTGCCGAAGGAGGGTTAATGGTTAATGTGTTTATAAGTCTATGTATGTATGTATGTAAGTATGTATGTATGTATGTATGTATGTTTGTTCCTATGTGGCGTTCTAGAGACCAAATGCGCAAGCCGATTTTGATGGTTCTTACGTCAATCGATTCGTCTTAACCCCGCGAGTGTCACTGGCTACATGAAAATTAGAAAGTAGGAAAAAAGCGGTTCTTGGGCGCCATATTGTGGGGGCCCAAATTTTTTTTTTCTTTCAAACCTATCGTGTGGGGTATCAAAATAAAGGATTTTAAGAGGAGATTTCAAAAATATATAACACTTATATGTTTAAATGTACCTGATTCGAAAAAAAAAATAACTAAAAAGTTATAAATAAAAAATGTTAATTAAAAATATCAAAAAACCCGACTGCTTGAAAAGAGAACTAAAAAGACGTAAACAAGGAGAAAATCATGCTGTGCAGTCGGAGGATACGTCTGGTTTTGGTCAGCCAGCTCGCGAAGATGTATCCTCCGACAGCATACAGCATGATTTTCTCCTTGTTTACGTCTTTTTAGTTCTCTTTTCAAGCAGTCGGGTTTTTTGATATTTTTAATTAACATTTTTTTATGCTTTCTTTTAATGAAGCCAGTGACACTCGCAAGTTTGAGGTTGAATCGATTGACGTAAGAATCATCAAAATCGGACAACGCGTTTGGTCTCTGGAACGCCACATAGGAACAAACATACATACATAAATGCATACACTGATAAATACATTATCCTCCTTCGGCAGTCGGGTAAAAACGCTACCAATCGGCTGATTTTCTGAAGTTCACGGTAAAAGTCAACGCCACCGGCTAGTACCAACACGTGCCGCGCCTTTTCTCTTTGTTGACGAGCCAACAAAGGAGAATAATTAAAAATCTAATTGTTCTAGATAGAAATAACGATTTTGAACTGATTACAGTATAAAAAAAACTGTTTTTTAATTATGTAAAATCCGAGGAAAAATGCCGTCACTATCGCCTAGAATCTACGGTATTTTTTTTCGCGTCTGTGTTAGACATCCTGTATATGCACGTCTACTCTGTGGCAAATTAAATATTATTAACCTTTTTTTTAATATACATAAAAATAAATACATAAACCCCATGGGGCCATGGGGTAGGCTGAAAGCAAATACAGACTAGAACTAGACATACGTTCCCTGCGATTCCTGCGAAGTATGTGTGGTGTAACTTTTAATGATAGAATGATAGATAAGACAACGTTGTGCTGAGATTTTTTGGTAATTTTGAACTTGAGAGAATGAATGAAAGGTGACTAACAAAAGTTAGGTATTACGAGGCAAACGTGAGTGGAAACGCCGGGCGCCTTACAAGGGTCTTATATAAAAAAGAAATGAATGTAAAAAAATTGAGGAATTTCTTGGTCAAGTGTTGTGTGTGTAGGTACTGTGTATGCTTTCCTAAAAAAATAAGTAATCTTCATCTGTGGATGAATCCGACTCGTTCTTTTCCGGTTTTATTATTAAACCATGTATATGTCAAATATTCATTTTAACTATGTTTTCATTTACAATGACTTGCATCGCTCCCTTGTCTTGATGCAGTCCCGATAATACTAGTATTGGGTTCCCGAATCTGCTTTCGGCATAATAATATTCTTCAATTTGCTCCTCACCTGAATCTGAACCTAAAAAATGGAAGAAAAAAAATGCTTTAAGCAAAAAATGTAAAATCTTTCCTGTGTGGTACAGGCGTAAATATATGATTTGAAAGTTTGCGAATTCGACGAACACTTTGGACCATTTAGTTCCACAGGTCTGGTAGTGATAGTTTATTTGTAAGTCGGTAGTATTTATTTTAAAAAAAGTATTTTTTTATTTTTCACTTTTTAGTTAACCCTATTAGGCAAGTTCTTTAGTAAGGTACCTATAATGCCAGAATAGATTACCCGAATATCATGAAACTTGAACATACCTAACCGGTGAAATGAGAGTGTACCAAGTATTATATTATCTGTGACCAAGGTGAACTGAACACATCTGCGTACCCCTTTAGAGCGTACTGGCGAGATGTTATGTTATGAAATGGTATATACAATAAACAGACATGCGATTGCAGCAATCCCGTGAGATTTGCCATCATTTATTGAAGAGTTCTGTTGTATATCTCCGAAATTCTTCAACAGGTCTTCACCAAATTTAAATGGGACCAATTTGGGATCATTACGATTCCAACAAAAAAAAATACAAAATCGGTGCACAATTGATGGAGAAATCGGTGAAAATACACCAAAAAAAACATCAAGTCGAACATAGAACCTCCTCCTTTTTGGAAAGTCGGTTAACAAGGTTTGGTTTTGCTAGTTATGATAAAACCTGATTCATTTTGTCATTTATTTCGTATTTCACACAAATATTCGTCTTTAACATAACACCCATATTATTTAATAAACAATATTCCACTTATAATAGGTACATTAATTAATCAATAACATTTACGGATATTTTTAATTTGTAATAGGTAGTTATTTAAATATAGCAAATCGAAAAGGAGACTGATACGATTACTAGGTAGGTAGGTACAATCTTGGGCCCGGTTGTAGGTACCTAAAATATGAAAGTAGTATCAATTAATAGCTTATTATATAGGTAGTTATTATTATCAACCTTTCACTGAAAATTCTGCGGATATGTTTATGAGATTAAGAAAAACATACATACATAAAGTCACGTCTTTTTCCCATGGGGGTAGGCAGAAACTACAGAACGCCACCTGCTACGATCCTTACATACTTCTTTTGCTTCACTCACATTCATACATCTAGTCATACCTACACGTGATTAAATGTCTTTAACTAAGAGCTGATTCCTGAAGTGCAAAATATGTTCTTTTGCACTATATATTATGTTAACTATATTTAGTGGCAAATTATTGAAAAGCCTTATGAACGAACGTTAATGAATTGAAGTCATAGGTAGGTACAGTAGCCCCCTCCCCGGTGGGTTCCCGAATTGTCGAGGCGGGGGGCTCAGAAGCCGTGGCTTGGTCACCTAGGGTGAAGCAAAGAGGAACCCCAGAAGGGGCCGCTCGTCAGGGCTTTTGCCGATTAAGGGTACACTAGTCGAAAATTCTTCCATACTAACGTAATCTGGCTTTTACTCCACTGTTTGGCGATACACGTTCAAAATAAAAAATTATATCAATTTGTCTCATCACTATCTATACTCCATTTATTATAGCATTAGACAAAAGAGGCTCGCAGAAGCAGGAGTAAGAAACCTTTTATTTTCAAGTCAAGTTCAAATTTTTTTAATAAATGTAAGTATGTGATTTTTTTGTAAGTAACAATGTATGGCATACAATAAAGCGTATTCTATCTATCTACTCTTCACGATGCTTGGATAGGTACATGAAATAAAAAAAATAGTAACAATCAGTTTATTAAAAACTTTATCACAATATGCCCGTATTATGTTTTCAATATACGAAATAAATACGATACAAAACACAACTTAACAGTTTAGTCACTGCTACCATCAGTCATTACAAATTATAATAATTAATTGACATGGGTGGTAACAAAAGTCATAATTTTAACTATAATAATAAAGTGGCCCTAAGATCTTTTTCCTCAAAAAGAATATTTTTGCTTTTTAGCCACTCCTGAATATTTTCCTTTCATGTGGCTGTAGTTGGCAGCTTCTCCAATTTCCTCGAATGATATGGCGCATTATCCATAACAATAACTGCACCACTCTCGACTTCTGATAATATTAATTAAAACTACTTTTCAAAATTGTGTGCATCCATTTCAGAATGGTCTCTCTCTTAGTCTCCATCACCCTTTTTGGCTTCAAATATTAATTCACCATCCATCAAAAACCCACCCGTTGATCCTGTGAAATGAAATAAAAGCAAATCAATAATTGTTTACCGGTGGGGATCTATCCCACCGGTACACAATTATTGATTTACTTGATCACTGGAAATAGATTTTAACCTTTAAGTAGCAACCGAAATTAACTGCATCATTACTGTCATTGAACAGGTTAATCTACAACTATAAACATCTTTCTCCGAGGGGAGGCATTAAGACTTAACCAGTTTTCAGTGACGGAGAACGGAGTGATCATTTTATTAATGATAGTAATAAAGTGATCACTTGTTGATCAATTCTTGATTTAAATGTATTTCTTTTGAAATTATCAAAAGAAATACATTTAAATCCAGTTTTACCAATATGGCCAATGATAAGCCGTCTTCCAATTTGTTCTTGATTAATTTGTATAAAGTGCTTCTTTTAAAATCAGGTAGAGACTCATTGCTATTAACGGCTTCCAGAATCTTGTCCAACGTTGGTAACTCATTATCAAAGAAAAAAGAATGAATTTTTCTTCGTATTCCACTTAACGTTATATCATCATAATCGTCAGATTTTGAGTATTTCCGTTGGCGAGGAGGGGGTTGATGCAGGCGACCTTCTGTATTGTACTGTTGCACGAGATATGCCTATAAAATAAGATTAATAATGTAGGTTATTAACTCACAAAGCATGTTACTTTCAAATACATTTATTTATAATAATCATTTTATGATCCTTACCTGCAATTTCTGCAGTTTTGTTAATTAACTGCATCCTATAAGCAGGAGTACCTTCGGGCCTGGACCCCTTAACATCTTTATAAATATTTATGACTGGTTTTTTTTCTGCAGCACGAAGCGGTGTTTGCTTTGTTCTCTTTTTCTTGGGAGACAATATTTTAACGTCTGGATCAACGTTGGAACCACGTATTTTTCGCTGTTGACACTGATCAGCGTTACTAACAGTTACAGAGTGTACATGTTGCACTTGCAAGCCACTCGGGCCTGCACTGGGATCGTCCCGGTCAATATTTCAACAAAACGTACCGCTTTGTACGAACAACACAAAACTAACACTAATAACGATAAGAAAACAATAACAACAGAAAAACAGTAACAAATAACAACTAAACCATGAAAATTCAGCAATAACAACGAGAAAAGGCTTAGCATTCACAAGTATCCACAAGCGAATGACAGTATGACAATTGACAACTGCAGATTATTTACGCAATTTGACGGATAGATGACATCATAAACCGACAAAATAAAAAAACATGTGCAGCCACAACTTATGAACGGAACAGGTAACATTTTAGATTTGGTTGAGTTATAGTGACATGAATAACGTTTCCGGTACTGTCCGCCCCTGCTTCTTTTAGATTTTAAACATTGACACGACATTATTTTATGTAAAAACTAAATAATATTAAATGAAGGCCTTGTAATTTCAGATGGTAGATAGGTTAAATAGATGCAATTAAGTGTGACAGCTGTTATTTAAATTGATTATATTTAACTCCACATCAATCTTGACTGTAATAGTGTTTGTTGTATTTTTATTACAAAGTGTGCACCTAAAAGAGCCTTTTTTAACTTCTGTCTAATGCTATAGTAAATGGAGTATAGCCCTGTATGGAAGCAAAAAAAAATTTACTTGAAAGTTATGAGCTTCGAAAGTTCCATATTTTAACACTCATTTTAACGCATCTTTGGGCGCAAATAAGTACCATAACAAAAAGGAAAATTGAAAAATGGCCTCCATACAGGGATAGATTAGTAGTTCAATAATGCAAATAATTTTATTTTGAACAGATACATTCAGTCGTTTTTTCATGATATCCAGACTCCCAAAGGTCTGTTTATAAAATTTCGCGCGCTCGTTTTCGTTCTAAATCATCATATATTTCGCTACAAATTTGCAAAAGTGTGTATTCGTACGCGTAATAGCTTCTTACTGCTCATAACAGCATCTATCTGTTCCGCACGTGTTGTCGGTTGATAAAGCACGCATTTTAACCCCGCGCACAAAATGGTTCATGCCGTCGACTAGTGTACCCTTAAGCCGACGACGTAGCAGCCAACAAGCAGGTTGCGGTGCCGCTTGTTAACAGGCGACATCGCAAGTAAGGTGGGCCGCGATGTCGTATGGAGCATCCCAGTTCCCATGCGATATCGCAGCTGAGGGTTGGAGAACGCGGCGGGAGAGGAGTGCAGGTATTGCGGTGCGCCGCTCTGTACCTTCCATGGCCTGGACGGGATCGCCACCGTCTGAGGGCGGACGCTCAGGTGCCGAAGGGGAGGTCCCTATCACCTGCGGCCGAAAAGTGCGGGTTAGCGATGTGTGCTAACGCATGTCCGTGTTCCCGCCATAAGCCCTACAGGAGGACACCGTGGAGTTTTTTTGGGTTGGAGTCCCACATAACTGCACTATCTCCCCGTGGTAGCGCAGTATGCATGAGCATTTCTCCACGCTAAAACAAAGAAGGTAGGTACAGTACAACTATTCTCTTAATGTCCCTCGGCAATCATCGCATTTCCGAATAAAACAATGCTAATTTCCATGTCCATCAATTATTACGAGTAGATTTATCCTGTACCTAGATATAATAATTTGAATTCAGAACTAAGTACTTTATTATATAGAGAGCTGTAAAATAGCAGCTTTCCTCCCATTTTGATAATAAATTACACTATGTTAAAAGAGTATTAACAACTCTTTATACTTCCAAGTTGATTAAGCGCACCAAGTGCAACTGATAGAAATCCGACGACTGACGAAACACTTCGCCGAGGGTCATTAAGAAAATGTTTGTACTGTAGCAGGTATGGAGTTATGGAAAAGATGTCTAGAATAAAAATACAATCATTTTAATTTGAGTAGCATTTTATTCATCTTCTATTAAAATTAAAATATCAGTCTTTTAAGGACATAATGTCCTAAATATGTTTAGCAGTAAAATACTGAACATAATTGGATCTTATACTCTCAAGAAAATCCCATTCTTCTATAACCAAATGTTGATCACAAATTCGGTTATTTTCAGTGATACAATATGTATCCCATCAAAAACATAACTTGTAAAAACACAAGTCTCACGGAGCAGTTCTTATTTTATTGTTCAGCATCCTATGATAAAGTACC
Source organism: Anorthoa munda (assembly GCA_945859665.1). Classification (NCBI taxonomy): domain Eukaryota; kingdom Metazoa; phylum Arthropoda; class Insecta; order Lepidoptera; family Noctuidae; genus Anorthoa; species Anorthoa munda. Next base: position 8,540,380 of record OX243901.1, read on the forward strand.
TACATTCAGTTTCAATAGCTCTCAAGTATTCTGGCAAAACAATTAGTTTCCAGTTGGTTGCTTCTATCTCCTTCATTGAGAGGCATAGTAGGAAGATCATGTGCCTGTGGTTATATATCTTGCTGGGATGAAGATCCGGCGAATGGGCCTGAGACCATACAGATAGCAGCTCCGTCAAAAACAAAGATATTTTATTTCAACTAGGCCACCAAGCGGCACTTTTGAATGTTACATAAAAATGATTCTACCAACTATTTTGACATAATTTGACTTGCTAGATGTATCTGCAACAAACATACATTTCTTAATCAATACTGGAATTTCTTAAGATAATAATGACATTATTGTTCATTACATATCATGAATGAATTATTTATTTATATTAACTTAATGCACAAAAGGTGCATTGTTTAAATAATTTAAAACAAAAGATACCTAATTAAAAATATCAAAATACCCGACTGCTTATGAAGTGAACTAAAAAGACGTAAACAAGAAGAAAATCATGCTATGCAGTCGGAGTATACATATTCGCGAGCTGGCTGACCAAAACCATCTTTAAAAAAAAAACAAAAAAAAAAATATACACAATGACAATAATAATAATAATGTTGTTCCCACCACAGTATCTCAACCTTGACTTTGTGGTGGGTTTGCATGCTCCAATTAACCCTGGTGCCGGTAGATTCTACTTTGCCACAACATGCCTAGGGTGGGCCAGACTAAGAGAGATACAAGCCTCCAGCTTTGTCGTGTGCTGGTGGGCAGTGGCGACCCTACAGACCTGATCTCCAGGGAGAAGGCTTATCCCTCATCTTTGCCATGCTCTTATTGGCCAGTCGGTGTGAACCTCCCACCTCTCTCTTGCCTTAATTGGTCGGTTTGAGTTGAGATTCACAAGAACAAACATGCTCGAAGGAAGGAAGTTAACCCAGTAAGATGCTGGTAGGGATCATGACCATACTTGTGGGATTGCCCTGATATCAGTGGCATACCTATGCACTACTCAAGCACCATCACAAAACTTCCCAAACCATAGCCCAATGTTTTTTGTCTCCATATTCTGCAATAGTTTTGCACCAGAGATTGTCCTTGGATGCTCTTGTGTAATGACTAGGACATACAGGGATAATCGCCGAATGGTGTCACACTTCATCCTTCAAGTCTAACAAGGCCTCTGCGAGTTGGTTTCAGCCCCTGGTACGCATTTCAAAGGTCCGGGACCGTATGGACCCGAGAATCTCAAAGATTATGTTGACTTGCAGCATACCACATAGTAAACTGATTAAACTTACAGTTCAAGATATAATCCACTCTTATACATCATCATCGTCTGCCTAGCCTTTTTCCAACTATATTGGGGTCGGCTTCAGCCTTACCGGATTCAGCTGAGACGACATTATAAATTCTTGATACACAGGTTGTGTTGGTGTGAAGTAGGAAACTGGCTCATGATGCAAGAGAGCTTCCACAGTGGGAGACTAAACATTATGGTGGCCAAGTTGTCTTCTTTGGTCACCAGCATGTGGGCTTTCAACCAAGTACCAGCACGCTTGACAAACATAGTCACTACTACTTACCTAAAATTTAAATGGCACAATTTAATCTACAATTTAAGCAACATCAAAAATACCTAATTAACTATTATGTATTAGGGTAATATAACATTGTTTGATAAATACATATTTCTTTGCCTTATATGTTAATAATCTCCATATGAATTGACTTGACTAATTATATGAATTTTAAACCTGCCAGGATGGTAATTGGTTAAATGAGGTTATATTTACTTACAGACTGAGGTGCAAGCCATTGCCGAATCACTGACAGAATTGATTCATCATGTCGTGGTGGACGGTCCAGTATATAAGAGTAACTAGTTGTTATCCCACAATTAACACAGCGATCCATAGTTTTAATTCAACAATATCCAATCCACAAGCCGGCGGTAAAATCCAAAATAACAATTGCAAGTCAAACGTGTGAGCGATCTTCGGTGTCCAGTGTGAAAGCAAGGGCAAATGAAAATGAAAAATAATTGGCAAGCACTCACAACGAATCGGAAAACATGAAACAAGTTATCAAGTCGTGAGTAAACAAGATTTACTCAAATAGTCAGTCGGCAACAAACAACTGTCTGTGTCGTGTCAATGTCAGTCAGCTGTCATTCAAGCGACATAGACTAAAAAGATAATCTGATTGATTTTAATTGATATGACATCATTAATCATTATATTGTTTTTTTCAGTAATTAATTATTGACATTTTATTTATGAATATTACTGTAATTAGATGCACTATATTGTATAATAAGGATATTATAGTGTATTTAATTACTTTGAGTTAATTACCTAGTGCAAAAAGGTTTCATTTTAATTGTATAGTCGATAACTCAATATTCTGACGAAATCTATCTTTCTCATATTTCACCGCGTTAAGTTTGGTGCGTGTCCGTCACAGAGGATCCTTGGGTGCCATACACCGGGTCGTCTGGAACCCATGTGCTGATTTGGTCCCTGGAGTGGTCACGGCGTGCATTGTGTTCTGTTGCGCCGGTGATTGGGCGTTCCCAGAGGAGGGTCCGATGGCGGACAACCGCGGTGGTTTTGAGGATGAGTGCTTTTGCGTACGGGTGGGATTCATCTTCCATACTCGATCCACCCTAGCTCCTCGAGGAATGCCAGCAGCTTGGTGTTGCTGAGTATCTCCTTTATGGTACCTGAGTTACCGAGGTATTTGACCCTGAAACCAGCGATTAATGGGCAGCTTATGAGCAGGTATGTTGCTGTGTCGTCCTTCTCCATGCATGCTCTGCATAGTGGGTTGTCGTGAACCCTAAGACAAAAAAGTGCTTATTAAAGGTCCCGTGGCCAGTCGTTTCGGCTGTGACTGCACGTAACTGTAATTAAGTCAGTAGCAGGACCTTCTGCGTAATACGGCCATCTAAAGAGGGAAGTGCATCCTTGGCCTGCATGCACTTGCAGATTGCGGAGTTAATCGAAGGGTATTTGCAGTTTGGGCTACGGTCACACCGCCACCATACTGGCGCCCCTTCGGGCGAGCTCATCCGCCTCATCAATACCTCGGGAAATCGTTGCGCTCCTTGATCCATTGGATGGTTACTTTATTGTGAATACCGACCTAGTTCAGGCGTTGGTGACATTCGTATATCTGCTTTTTGTCGCCGTGCAGGGCAGTTTTTGCATACGTTGTAATTTATTTACGGCTGTACTAACGTAACTAACGGTGTAACTTAGTACGAGGCCACCATACCACGGCCCCATGGGTGATCATGGGCCGAATCATCGCCCCGTACAGCCCGAGTGTGATTTTGGGGGAGAAGCCCCTCTATTTGCCTATCATTTTCTTGCACTGCCAGAAGTAGATGCAAGCCTTGCTCATTTTTTGTCATAATGACTGCTCCAGTTTAACTTACCGTCAAGGATGACTCTGAAAAAAATAAGTAAATAGAAACATTACTGAGCAATAATTACATTTTATTGAGCTGAGCTCTTTTAACCTTAGTGATGCTGATTACTGAATTGGCTTGTGTTACGGTTTAAAAATGCTACCATTCTATTGATTTTATTAATTATGGTTTCGGTGTGTGTTTGATATTTCATTTCAGAATCGATAATGATGCCCAGATCTCTAACTTCAGACACTTTTACTTAAAAATTGTTTTTTCCATCTCCTATAAGTCATTAACTATACCCTATTCACTGGAGCAAAAAATAAAAGGTTAGGTCCATAGAAAAGGTTTTATACCATTCCACCTCTAAAAAGCTTATTTTATTCACTGAAATAGTGATTATAAAGCAGTTTTAATCACTGTTTTGGTGTTTGAATTTAGAACACACCAATATATATTCGACGTCCATCTCAATGCTATACAACCTCCTTGCGCATAAAATACTCTTGAAACACAAATGCTGTTACTTAGCTCAGCTTCAATTTACAATAAATGTGAAACCCAGAGGATTCACATTATTTGTAAATTTTGAAGGTAAAGTATTTATTTATTATTATTCCTTGAACTTTTCGCTTAAATCTTTCTTTTTCTCGTAGTCATGGTATAAAATATATTAAGTAACTCTTGAATAAAATGGATTTATATCGAGGGCCATGAATCACTCGCGTCGTTTAGTATTAAAACACTTGAATCATCATCATGAATCACCCCCTACGGTCGTGATTCAGTTGTTAGAATCCTTCACTTGTTCGTGATTCATCTATGGCCCTCGCTTTAAATTCTTCCTTTATTCACTAGTTGCATAATATAGTATTTACAGTGTCTTCTTTGCTATCACTAAAGTCAAAATAAAAATATTATGAGAAGATTTTTTATTTCATATAATATATGCACAAATATGTCAAACATTTAAATTATTATTTTCTTAACTGTATTTTACAACAATATCAATATTTTTAATGTACAATAAAAAAAAAAAAATTAAAACCAAAATCAATAGCAGACATTAAAAAGCCAGGATTTCGGAATTATTATGATAATAAATTAAAGAGTGCTACAAAAGTAACCATTTTACGTTGTAAGGTAGTATTTATTTAAAATTAGTCGTATTATAACCGTTTCCAGTTTGTTTGGAATATAAAAATACTTTAGTAATCACAGATTAAATAAAAAGTCAAGATAGAACGGTGCAAACAACAAGGTGAAGCCGGTTAAAACTACACCTTGCCGTATACATACACAATTACAAGCACACATGTACAACGAAACTATGCCTTAGCTTGTCAGTCGAGCTCTCAGATCAAATAAAAATCTTGACTCTCTCCTCTATCAAAAATGGTGATGACTGATGACGTTCCGTCCCCGGGTCTTAATCCTGCGGTAACAGACGTGTTTGTTGCGACAGATCCACGACACAGTCCCGTTGGTCCCCTGGTAGTTCTTGAAGAACTTCTGGCCATTGTAGATAGCCCCAATCTGACCTCGAACCGTTTTGTAAAACTCCACTGTTTCTGTTAACACAACATACATAATTATAATTTCAATTCCAATACCTTGTATCTAACTTCAAAAGAAGAAAAAGGATCAAAGATGAATTGCAAAAGTAAGCTACAATAAGAACAACGTAATAATACATACAAAATATAGTATTTATTATACCAGCAATGTACAATCAGTATCCATTACAGTAAAAATTTCAATATTTATGTTCAAACTCTAATTAATGTCGTCAACGATTTTAATATTAGGAAAAGAACACCCTTCTATCTGACAGTGTTCGTAATTGAATTCAAACTTCATAATTATCATCAACCCCTTAAAGGACTTGGAAGGACCTCTTGAGACCCGGACACCGAATGGATATAGGCCCATAGATTCAATGATAATAAATACCAACCGTGGCTCGTTTAGTATCCACGAAGATTAGTGCTTATGCCAGTATCCGGTACATAGTAGTTATTTGTCTATGGTCACCGCGGTCGCCGGGCATCCTCTATGGAACACTGGCCCGACACCCTGTCTCCTGAGTTGTACTGCTTCCTGAAGCTGTGGCCTTACACTATCAAGCGCGAGGAACCCAGTCGGTTCGTTGAGAATCGTTCACCTATGGCATACACGGTTAGGTTATGTATTTTTCTGTGTGTGTTAATACTTAGCAATATTTTTACTCAGATCATGGGTGAGCATTATTGTAATCGATTTTATACTTTGAATTATCGGTAACGCTTGTGTATTATAATCTGCTTATCAGTGATTTATTACCTTGCTAAACAGTCGGTCAAATCCTACCTTTTGTAAGCAATTACAAAATAAATCTAAAGATTTCAACGTCAATTGATGTAAATACAGACATTTAAAGAGTTTAATAATAATATAATTTAACTAAGGGGTCTTTCAACAAGGACGGGTCGATGTTAAAATTGAATAAAATAAGATGTGTGTGAGACATTAACGAAATTTATTTTTTATTTAAAAGGCCCATTTATACCAATTATGAATGGAATATGACATCGTTCAAATGTCCGCCGCGGCTTCGTATAGGGCACGAATCCGAGAGGTTCAATTTTTAATGACTCTGCTGCATAGATCGAGCGAACGCTACAGATCAATGATAAACAATTTCTTTTGGCTTGAATTGAACAATATGGACGTGAACGACATGTGGTTCCAGCAAGATGGCGCTACTTGCCACACAGCGAACGACACAATCGACATTCTGCATGAACGGTTTGAGGGTAGAGTTATCTCTTGAGTTCTCTTTTTCTTGTGGGTTTTCTGAAGTCGCAGGTCTATGCCAATAAACCTCATTCGACCGTTGCACTGAAAGCCAACATAACGCAGGCCATCGCTCGGATTCAGCCGGATCTATGCAGCAGAGTCATTAAAAATTGGACTTCTCGGATTCGTGCCACCATACGAAGCCGCGGCGGACATTTGAACGATGTCATATTCCATCCATAATAGGCATAAATCTTTAATAGGCATAAGTCTTTTAAATAAAAAATAAATTTCGTTAATATCTCACACACATCTTGTTTTATTCAATTTTAACATCGACCCGTACTTGTTGAAAGACCCTTTAGTACGGTAATTTAGTTTAGTATTATACTTACTTTAAAATAATAAATCACTGATAATTTGTTTAAATATTAGAATATGATAATATATCGAAATTACCTCGAAACCATTTTAATTACACTATTTTAAACAAGTTACAATTTACAATTAATAAACGTCCATCGACTTTACATTCGCGCGCCAGCCCTCACTTTTTGTCACAGTGAGATGTAAACCAAGTGTTCACGTCCGTGTATCTGATTAAATTAAAGTATTTGAAACAATTTCTTAGTTTTCTTTCACTTTATAGTAGTATTATATACCAAAGATATATGATGATTTGTGATGCTGGTATTGAGTTTTATTTTTATTAGTTTAAAATTTAGATAGGTATTTCAAAACTGGGTTTTAAAATGCACGAACAAAAATATCAACATAAAAAGTAAAAATAATAGAAATAGATTCAATTTATTGCCAAATCAATAACATCGGTTTCTTTTTAACATATATATCTATCAAAGAATCACAAAATACATAACTTAACAAGAATATGCCCTCTATCAATGAGGGGCGGGGGGAGTCCTGTGTCCCAGCAGTGGGAACATTTAAAGGGTAATGATGATGATGATGATGATTCCTATCATTGACAGAATCTTATTTCCTATAATACAATAAATTTTATTTTCTTTGGTATATGAATTACAAACTAACAGTGAAAAACTAAATTGATCTGAGATACAGAATTGCTACGTTTATATATTAGGTCCAGTTTCTGAAATGAAAATCTTCGCAAAATTAAAGAGACAAATTCTCAAACGCGCGTTGTTATAAAACGCGAGCTTATGCTATGCGATGCTTAAATGAATTTTCAACCAATTGCATTACTTGACTTGCTTTTAATTTGTGACATGTCGATTATTTCTATCCTGAAACCGGGGGTTAATTACACAAGTATCCTGGTTGATTTAGAAACATTTAAAGTATTTAAACCAAACATTTTTGCAGCACTGTATGTACCATGAATTGCAGCACTGTATGTACCACATTTTCAAGGCGAAATTTTTACAAAACTGATCGGTGAAGTTCTTAAAACTTGTGCCTTATCAAGAGAAACAAACATACTTAATTTAAAAACCTAAAAACCACAAGAACATTTACAATTTTAACAAAACCGGAATCGTATGAGAATGCTGGTTAAAACAAGTAATGATTCCGTTGGTGCCAGTGATAGTGTACACGAAGGCCTTGCATCCTTTGTTTCCATGGGTTCCACAGAGCCTCCGCACTTTGAGCCCCGTGGATCGATGACGAAGGAACTTGTAGCCCCCTATCAAGATCGTTAAAGCCCCCCGGGTCGTTGTGATGAACTGGGGTTCTAGAAAAGAAAGAGAAGTTCGTGAAAATGTAAAGAGTGGCGACATTTATGTCAATACTTCATACATAATAAAGATATCTGGAACAAAGGCCAAAGAAAAATAGATGACTTGTGTAAGTAATTACATGAATGATAATGGCGTGAATGATGTCGTAATGATTATAGATTATAGAGAGATTATAGAGCACGAGTGGCGCCGATCCAAGTAATATGGGATAAGGGCAGGACAACGATGGTAATTTTCTAAAATATAGTAATACTGAAATCTGAAGTTTTAGGCTGATTTAATGCAAGAAGTCTTTCTGTATAACACAGTAAAGCTTTTAATCAATGGTTTAATCACATATTATAGAGGAATATAATTATTATTATCATATCGATATAATTGGAAATCTACCTCACAACATCAGGCAACAGAATAACATGAAAAATAGGCAAATAACCATTCGAATAAAAAAATATTTTTCTTCATCTGTCAAGTTTTTGTTCATCTGAAGTTACGTTTGTGCCTGAAAAGAAACAAAAACTTTATTGTTATATGTATTACTTTTAACTTTTTTACATACTCACACATACCAACGTATTTTTTCCTGAACACAAAGAAAACTATTTTACTAATAAAGAAGAAAATGCAAGTCACAATTATTTTTTTCAGTGCACTTTTACTACTATGGCAAGTCCATGCCATTTCCTATTTGTAAGGAACTTAGGTGCCGTTAGAACATCATACAATGATCGAAAGCGTGGTTAAAGTCATCATAATCACGATCCGAAGTGAGGGGGGGCGTAGAAGTACCTGAAAAAGAAAAACTAGTTTTAAAATGATCTAATTGTTCTACATAGTTAATATGTCACTATCATTATTATAAATTTAAAACCATGGTGCCATTACGGTAAAATTAAATACACATTAATTTATAAAATGTATTAAGTTAGGTATATTCCGTTTATTTTATTTTCTACACAAGTTATTTAAGTGTTAATATATTTTTTGTTTATAAAAACCAAACATAAAAAAAAAAAAAAAAAAAAAAAAAAAAGGGGTTGCCCGTCATTTTCGGGAGCACGATTCAAGCTACTGGCGGCGGCGGTTAGGGCTCCAGAAACAGGAACCTACTAACAATTCAAGCCGTATAGAGGAGTATTGTCTTCTGTATCGGGCCCTTGATTCAACCACGCATTGATAGCCTAGTCAGATGTTCGTCGAGGCTATTGGCCATCAGGCCGTTTGCCGTAATGAAAATTGTCGAGTCCACATTCCACATGTCGAGAATCCCGTGCTCCAGGCGCGGGAGGGAGGCTCAGTAGCCGTGGCTTGGTCACGGTAAAGTGAAGAGGAACCGCTCGTCAGGGCTTTTGCCGATAAGCTGACGACGAAGCGGCCAACATGTAGATTGCGGTTCCGCCTGGGCGACATCGCAACTGAGGCGGGCCGCGATATCGTGTGGAGTTTGCCATACCCATACGATATCGTGGCTGAGGGTTGGAAGCCGCGGCGGGTGAGGAGTGCCGGATTGCGGTGGTGCGCCGCTCTCCCTACCTTTCGCAGCCTGGATGGGGTCGCCACACTAGAAGGTAACAGCTTTTCTTGTCCTAAAAGCAGAAAACGATAAAAAAGTTGGAATATATAATAAAGTACCTGGCGTCTGTAGCCCATCGATTTACAATAGACTTCTTTTTAAATGAAATACTCGATACCCAATATCTTTGATAGATTTACAATTCCAGGAAAAGAAAATTGTAAATGAAATTTCCAGTTTTTAAGTCCGTCAATCTTTTATTTTTTTAAACTTACAGCTAAGTATAATACTTATTGATACATTAAAATAAGTTATATTTGCAGCGCTAAAAAAAACGATTAGGCTCAAAGAAAGAAACCTCATTAAGCGAAAACAAATGCTCAGAATACGTTCTGAGCAATGCCCATTATCTTTTTATTCTAAACGGAAGGTACGAGCGTTTTCGGTTTTTGAGCCTAACATATGCACAAATGACTACTGAGCAAGAGCCTCCATGCAATAAGTTCCTGAAGATCAAAAGCGCCGTTGAGGCAGACTCAGGAATAGGTGGCGAGATGACTTGATCATGAGGGCTGGTTCGAGACGGCACGTGAGAAAGAAACTGCAGAGGCTTTTGCAAATAATGTACTTATACAACAACTTAACATCCAGATACGTTTTCCTGGATACTTGCACAACTTCTTAAATTCTTGGAACTGTTCATTTTTTATTCGTTTATCCCCGCACTGGTCAAAAGTCACGTTGGTAATATCCCAGCTTTGTACCCACAAATACAAATACGAGGAGCAAGGTCTTAACCTCTGTTGTCTTTTGCAGGCTACCATTTATAAGCTAACTTCACATTTTTGGAAGAATTATTCTTTTTTACTTTAGGCGCATGATTATGAGTATCATTTATCTTCAAAATATCGTCATGGTAAGTATGTATATTTGCTCTGCAACCTTTGCTGTTATGAGTAGAACAGTACCAGCGGTATCTGTCACCTTTCCTTCGGTGCACACAATAGGTATACCCTCGATGGGATATCATTTTTCCGCCTTGATTCGATGTAATGTACTCAAAATCTGAAAAGAAAGCATATTTATATATATTATTATACTAGATTATACTTTGATTTAATAAAAGTTCTAGCAGCTACCTATACCTAGGTATTATATAAGAACAGTGGGGTATTTGCTTAACAAATAAATTCATGCAATCTATCGCAAACTTTTTAATTTTGGCAATTCAATAGTGAGTGCGTGTGTTCAGTGAGTGTTTTACGCTGTCTCTTAGATTTTCTAAAAAAAATATTTAGAAATGGATTAAAAACTCCTTTTGGTTCTAAAATAAACTGTTATTTAATGTAGGCAATTAGGATGCAGATTATTATGATTAATAAAAAATTGTTTTGTAGAATTTGAAATGGCAAATTTAGAATCTGTTTATCAGGTGCTACACTGCTTAAATTTTTAGGAATAAGACCTCATACACACAACATCCCAGTTATCATTAAAAACTGTTTTTTAGGGATACATCCTCTAAGTTGTCTTGTTTATTTACATAGGTAGATAAAAATATACATAGTGTATAAAAAGTTTAATAAACTAAAAAACTACTAACTAAATAAGTTTAAAAATAAACTAGTCTAAAATATGGCGTCGTGAATCTCCTCCATCGTTGTCCACTAGTATTGTTACCAAAAGACTGGAAGCATTGTCACGTTGCATGGCAATGCTTATCCTCTGACCAAGGTAAAAACTAGCCCTTAGGTCACATAAAGAGTAATTATTAAAAAATATAAAATTATTTAGTAATGGTAAAGTAAAAAAAAACTATAATGTAGCATATAAAATGCCAGGATTGGTGCAATCATTAAAAAAGCGAAACACATTCTACAATTCTTTATATTTCAAAACAACTAAGCTGCCCTCTTGCCATTAACTATTAATGCTTTACATAACATCACGCCTGTATTACCTGCAGCGTTAGACAGAGGTATATCTAGCACACCCACATGTCACCAGTTATGTTTAAGTCCCATGCAATAGGGGGCGAGCCTATTGACATCACCTGGGCACGACGCCAGATTCCGGGCTGCTATTGAGGAATTCCAGATGGAAGAACCCGACAAAACTTTGCACGACCTAGGAATCGAACCCAGGACCTCATGCTCAGCAATAGCGCGTGCGACCACTACACCAACGAGGCAGCTACATTCAATGGTTATGTTCATTATTAACTTTAATAATGCTATTATTGTCATTGGTAGTAAAGATAGCTGCTCCGCACACTTTGCTGTGGTGTGTAGCGCAGTACCAGCGGGTTTTAATACCGTAGTCACATTGTCTATAGAAGATGTATCCTCCTAAGTTGATGACGAGTGCTCCCCTCTTTGACCTCGTGAAAAATGGCACTGAAATATAGAAAAAATATAAACGATTAGTTTAAATTAGGTCGATTATCTTAAGGCCATTTTTATTCTTACGATATTGAATTAAGCATTGAGTTTTTGTCAAACTGTACTTTACCTGACAAAATTTCGCATTAAAATTTGTATTGACATGTTCTTTACTACAAATACTCAATTCAGAAAATATTTAACAAATTAAATTTAATAATTTATTCAATTTAACAAATTTATCTTAATTTAAGTTGAACAGTGGCAAGTAATGATTACGCGATAAGATGCTTTTAATATTAAGTTGACGTCTGTACTAGTAATGCAGGCAATGTATTTAATGTAATAATGCTGTTGCTTGCATATCGCAATAAGAAAAATATAACATTGTCTTGCTTGATCTACATACTTGTATGTATGAAGAGCTCATGGTTCACTAATAAGTTATTAGTAATTAAATGTTACCCATGCGACTGTTATTAGTAATAACAGTCGCATGTGTTCAGCAAACCTTGCCGATGTCAATCCGTAGATGGGTGACCATCTTGAATACCGAGATTCTGCCGTGGCTCGGCAAGCACGTCAAGCCGTTGGTTTCAGCTGTCATTTGTAAATCTTTGACAGTCGTTTTGGATAGTCAGAAGTCAGGATATATTTGACATCAGTCTTGCCAAGAGGTATTGTGTTACCCAGTTAGTTGGTTGTGGATGTCAGCTAGGCAGCCGCTCCATGTAAAATACTGATACTCAGCTGCATCCAGTTAGATAGGAAGCTGACATAGTTTGGAAAAGAATAGGCAGATAGATTATGATCTATATATGTACCAACATTTCAGCTCATAGCTTGCAAATGGGTAATGTAAAATAAAATTACTAAGCATATTTAATATATCATTATTTTGTTGTAACACTGCGTATTTAGAAAATATCTTATACTACACATAGACTGATTTTACGAGTACCAGCCCTACTATGAGCTCTTGGAGCAAGGTTATTTCCACAGTGCTGTCTGTTAATGTATAATTACCATGCTCTAAGAGCTCATGGTACCCAGGTTTATTTTTCTGATTACCTATTGTAACTGTAGGTACAAGTTAGAGTAATAACATTAAATATTCACTTCACTTGACTTTCACATTTTTTTGTTATGAGGCCTTCCCTATTCCTCCCATTTCCTGCTTTAAGGTTTAAGAAAAAAATGTAGTATTTCAAGTTGATCTGAATTATTATGCTAATATACCATAGTTAGACCTAGTTTCTGGAACGAAACTTATTTCTTAACTGTTCTTTTACTTTACAGAAAACGGGAATATTCTTGTACGGGACGATGATTATGTTCATTATTAACGTAAACAATGTCATTGTCAATAGTTACAATCACTGCATTGCACTTTTTGTGATGATTTGTTGAGCAAAACCAACGAATCTTCTTTCCTGTGATCCGATGCTGGGAGAACCGGTACCCAGCAAATATTATTAGACGCTTCCCTTTTTGAGAGAATGTGAACACTGGTCCTGTAAGAAAAAAATATAATGTAACATAACCGTTCAAAAGCGATGAAGGAAAGCGTCGTGAGGAAACCGGCATTTCCCAGAACTACAAATTCGAAAACATGTGACATCCACCAACCTGCACTGGGCCCGCGTGGTGTATTAAGACGCATTCCCTCGCTCACAGAGAGGAGACCAGTGTCCCAGCTGTGGGAAAGTTAAACGGCTGATTATGATTATGTTACATAAAATTAAGCCTGCATTCCTCAAAGATTACGTTGAGGTGTACCTATAGTACTCTCACACTTCGCCAGTTATAAGTATCATGAGGCAAGCCTGTTGCCATAACTGGGCACAAATACAGACTCTGGGTTGATAATAATAACACCTAGCTCGAACTGAGAATCGAACCAAGTGGCCCGTGATCAGCAGAAGCGTTGCGACACTAGATTAATGTGGCAGGTGTTTATTAATTTAGAAAGTCTGAACACTGCGTTAGTTAGGAAGACGAAAACGCAAGATATTTCAATAAAGAACAACAAGCTACCTTGTCAATATATCAAATTTTTATTAACTATAATTATAAAAAAAAATTACCGCATGATTTTGACAACAGTGGTTCATTGGTTAGTAAAACTTATCTACTTATGGTTAGTACAATTTACTATATGGTTAGTATAATTTAATATTATGCAATTTGCTTAATGAGTACTGAGTTCCACGTAGTAGTAGTGTGAAAAATTCAACGTCTGTGGTAGATGTGAATAAAACTATTGAAAAAAATATGTAATTTATTTATTTGTTTACGGACACACAAAACACTTAATAGAAAAAAAAACATATAGGTAAGCCGTACACGCAAAACGCGCGCGTAACACAAAGTTGTTGCTCATTTCAAACTAAATTTCTTCCAGCAGACCTAGGAGACTCGAAAAGCTTGTGAAAAAAGACAGTAAACTAGTTCTAAATAACATGATATAACTTCATGTCTACAATATATAACTCGGAGGGTTAGTCAGAAGTGCACCCATGTGATGCTTCCAAAGTAATAATAAATTTTATAATAAATTCTACAGTAAACTACAACAACTCTAGTTGATACACAATCAGTGGTTATGGTAATTATTAATTTTAACAATCTGATCATTAATCGTGAAGAGGACAGCTCTGCAGGAATTCTGATGCTTAGTGCAGTACCACCTGGTCTTTAATCCAATGTTGCGGTGACGGATGAACGTGTACCCAGCAACTATCAACATAGGGCCACCCTTTCTTGTTCGTGTGAATACTATATCTATGAAAAAGAAATATATTTTAATGGTGGCTCAGTATTAAGGGGTCGCTTCCCAACTTTGAGATTGTGGGATCAAATCCGAGCAAGTACCAATGTGACTCTTTTCAATCTGAACCAATATTATAAAGAGGAAAAATAAATAAGATAAAATAAGGTGGATAGCATAATATTGTGCTAAGAGATCAAACAAAAAAACTACTAATATATATTAATTTCTGTTGTTATCGTGAGAAACGGCATGTCCTAGAACCAAAAATTCGAAGACATGTGACATCCACCAACCCGCACTGGACCCGCGTGGTGGATAACGGCCCATTCCATCTAACAGAGAGGAGACTTGTGTCCCAGCAGTGGGAACATTAATAGGCTGATGATGTGGTGTGATGTGTCTGTATGTTTAGACATCTTTGATAGTAACCTTCTAATTCGAAGGCTGCTTATGCCATATATCCATATATCCCTTTCGTAAAATCAGATTCAAACTGTTGATGACTATATTTACAATCACACAGTACAAAAAAGCATTATAATATAAACAGAGCCTTAACATTAAAATCAGACACTGAAAATGTTTGAAGACCGCTTTTAACAGTAAAATGATAAACTTGATGAATCACTGCAATCCTTTAGTTGAAACAGAATAATTTTATGATGAATTTATCATATGAATCATGCAGTTGATATTAAACGATGGATGTACAACAAAATCATTAAGCTTGAGCTTGTAAGCTGTACCAGTTTAATATTCAAAATTATTGTGTTTGTAAATCCTTACGTGCACCAAACGAAGTATCCTTACTTAGAGTGAAATAAGCTTGAGATTATGAATTTGCTATGACAGAAAAGCATCTATAAGAGTTTAGAAAGAATGCTAAACTGAGCACTCACGCATTTATGCATATACGTACTAGGGATGTTATGAAGGTTCGAGCCCGATTCCGAAAAGTCGGAACTGCCATTTTTTTTTGAACCTTTGATTTCGATTTCAGTTCCGAAACTTTAGATTGGTGATCGATGGTCTAGGTCGATGCGCAGTGGACTGTCCACCAAGGTCAGTAGCAAGCGAACATGTTTTTGTGGTGCTGGCCTAATCCTGTTTAGGAATAGACTGGAAGGAAGTAAAGCTCCGAAGCTTTTATTCATTAAATTGCTTCTTTTCGGAGTCACTGATTTGATTTATTTAACTATTACACACATTCTATTTAATTTACTATTAATACTGATTACGATTTTAGAAAACTTGTTTGTGTTTTTCAACACCTACTTAGAAGTCTTGTTTTTAAGCTGAAATTAAAAAGGCTCATTAACAATGTACCTATGTATTATTTCATTTTATTAAACCTGCTTTTTCTTAATATATCTTTCTTCAGCCTCCGCCTCCGATACCGATTTCGGTTCAATCAATAACCAAATCACCGGCTGAAAGGATTTGGATTAAAATATTAGAACACAGGTAGATCGGACCAACAGATACCTTTTTCTTGGTAGTAGGGTACGTTCCTGTGGGATTGATTTCGGCTTTCATACAAAAAGCAAAAGCGGGCAAATTGTAAGAACACACAACCTACCTACCTTAATTTTCTGCATTATCCTGGTCAATCTCGATTTCAGATGCTTCTTGATTTTTGCGTTTTGCTTTCAAGTGACGTTTCAGTGGCAAATTACCGTTATCACATACATAGCTTACATTTTACATACCGTTTGTCTTTGCTTTTAAGCAATTGCCAGACCGAGAACCAAAGAGAAAATAGAATATATAATTTTAAAGATAAACTATCATCATCATCATCATTTTAGCCGAAATGCCTCCCCCAAGCGTCGCCACACTGATCGGTTCTGTGCGTTTCGCATCCACCGCACTCCCGCAGGCTTGACCAGGTCGTCGCTCCATCAAGTTGGAGGCCTTCCAACGATGCGTCTTCCGGTACGCGGCCGCCACTCTAGTTAAACTACATAATGTATGTACAAAAACATAAAAAATAAAGTCAAGCTTTGCAGTTTTTTTCGAGACCTAAATCGAGATCATAAAGGAATTGTATATTTTTTAAATTTCGGCAAATATCTAATTAGGTGCCTAATTAATTAATAGTCTAATTGAAAAGAACGGTAGTTTGTTTTATTTGAAATATTTATTTATTTTCATATCATTTTTAGATTACAAAGTTATAAAGTAAATCATTATAATATTATAATCCCGATATACAGAAAGTACTGCATATAATATTTTTGGAACTTAATTTATATTTTGTGTGGTTAAGATTTTTTCTCGCCCATTAGAAAATTTAGCTTAACTACTGAAGTAGGTACCTTATAAGACTGGTCTTATAAGGCACTATTTTTCATGTTTATAATACAAGCAGTGTTTTAATGCTAAATGTTTCCGTAATCCCGTAGTAGAACCGTTGGTACACTTTAATATTTTGCTACAAATGTTACATTTTGCACGGCTTTGGTCTCTGTTTAAGAGAAAATGTTTCCAAAGTGAATGACGTTTATTACTACTTGGATTCGCGTCTGAAAACTCTTCGTCATCTGTAAAAAAATATACCAGTCAAATAACATTCAATAATTATATTAAAAATCGATACTAAGAACTAATGGAAATAACGCTATGTAGTGTAAAGGACCTTTGGAGTGACGCAATTTAAATTGAGTCAATAGGCGTTATCGTACAAGAATTTTCTAAGAAAAGTAGAGCAAATCGGCCGAATTGCGTTGCAGTGCATCCATATGAACGTAATTTGCAATGTCGCGTTGTAAAAATCGCTGATCGGTGTGATATACTTCGAATGAATCGGGTCGAGCCATAAGGAAGGTAGCTAGTATACCACAATCATGGATCAGAGGCAGCAAAAAATAAAAATTTAAACATTATAGGTACCGTTGAGCTTTTCTTCGTTTTTCAATATGACAAATTGAAATTTATTATTTGACTCTGCTTTATTTAAATGCATCCGCACATGTTTCAGCAATGGTGAAGTGCAGCCACCAATGCATTTTATCACTTTGTGACATGTTTTACATTTTGCTGTTCGCTTGTCTTTACTTTTGAGAAAATATTTCCAAACAGGAGAAGGCTTGGTATTCGGGTGATTAAGTTTCGGGTTGGTAAACTCCGCGTCATCTGCAAATAAAAGGAGTAATCAGTATTTGACAATAACTACCCTCATTTATAAAACAACAATACTCTATGCTGTTTAGCGAATGATTAACAAAAAAATTAATTGAGTCGTTAAGCGATATCGTACAAGAATTTTCGAAGAAAATTAGTGGTCTTATCGGTCGAATTGCAATGTAGTACGTATATGTGAATGTACTTGCAAGTTTGCGTTATAAAAATCGCTTATCGGTGTCATATTCTTAAATTGAATCGCGTTGAGCCATCAGGAAGACAGCTAATAGCACTATCATGGATCAGAGGCAGTAAAAATTATATATTTATATATAAAATACCTTCTACGTCAAGCTTTTCATTGTTTTTCAACATGACAGAATGAAATTTATTATTTGACTCTGGTTTATTTGAATGCATCCGTACATGTTTGTGCAATCCTGAAGTGGAGCCACCACCGCATTTTATCACTTTGTGACATGTGCTACATTTTGCCCGTTGCTTGTCTTTACTTTTGAGAAAATATTTCCAAACTGGAGAAGGTTCAGTATTCAGGTGATTAAGTTTCAGGTCTATAAACTCCGCATCATCTGAAAAGAAAAGGCGTCATCAGTATTTAACAACACATACCCACATTTAAAAAAAAAACTCTAAGCTGTCTAGCAAATGATTAACAGATTCAAAATTCAAGTTTTCTATAGAATATTTTTATTTAAACATCCTATTTCGATATATATGATTGCTAATCAATCACTAAACAGCATCGAGATTTTTATAAAATGAGTTTAATCCTTTAGTTTCGTTCTAAATACGGATGACTATTTAAAGTATATTCAGCCAGTTATAATAAATAAAAGGCACGCAACCAACATAACCTCTTTACAATACTAAGCTCTGTGTTTCTAAAATACATAACATATTTTGATCCTGTATTACATTTTTATTTGGTCATAATTTGCCAAAGGATATCGTTTTACCCAGTTACTGGGTTGTGAACGGTAGATAGGCGGTCGCTCCTGCATCTGCGCTCATCCAGCTTCATCTTGTTAGAATGGAAGCTGGTCAGTTAGGCAACGGCTAGGTAGATTGGTTGAAGCGAAGTCACGTACTTGATTGTACTTGCACTGCAAATAAAGTACAGTAGAAAAAGCAGGTTTTTTTAACTTGCTTCAAAAAGAAGGTTATAATCTTAAAAAAAAATATTCTTTATTCAAAAATATTTTAATAATCTAAATATAATTTTTTAATAATCGTTTCAAAATATACAAAAATGGATGGATTTATTTGTTTTAAAACGGCGCCGGCAGAGACATAGGTGGTCACTCGCAAATTGTTTCAGTGGCTGGTTGTTGCTTTTTGAATATTAAAAATAATGGTTTAACATTTTGTGTTTTATTTATTTACTAGCTTCTGCCCGCATGCAAAGTGTTTTATTATCACGAAGGAACATAAATCGACACAAAAATCATCATATATTCTGGTCAATCAATATGCCACGTTTGCCGTGAAGCCATAAAGGCATGGAATCGTAGCAAACAAACTCAATTTTTTTATACATCATGTCTTAAAAATAAAACTTATTACCACCTGATGTTATTGAATTATTTGCTTGGATAACTTACAAAACTAACATAGTAATACACAGTAACAAATCAGCATATTTTCTTTAAAAATCTTTTAAGAATCTCTTCACCCAACGACTAACAGTAATAATGAAATTAAGACCCAGTTTTTTAATCCGTAGTTAACTCAACCAATAGTTAACAATCTATAAATAAACACGTTATACTGGAATTTTAAACCATTGGTTAGCATATTTAACCATTGGTTGAGTTAACTACGGATAAAAAAAAACCGGGTCTAACTTAACAATAAATAACGTATTTCTCTTATTAATATTACACCCTTAAGCTTAGCAATTGATTTGTTGAACATCACAATAACAGTAAGCCATAGTGCGAGATTTTACTCGTGCTCGATCGCGTTAACGTCAATTTAGTTTAAGATAAGCGCCATCTGCCCCCGTACCCTGACGTGACAAAACTATCATAGTACGACTGTAATAAAAAACCGGCCAAGTGCGAGTCGGACTCGCACACGAAGGGTTCCGTACCATTATCGCAAAACACTGCATAAAAATCACGTTTGTTGTATGGGAACCCCCCTTAATTTATTTTATTTTAATTTATTAATTATTATTTTTTGAAGTAAATATTACACTAAACATTTTGTGAATATTTCAGGCGTCTACCTGTTGCCGTTATTAATATCGAGCAAAAAACGGCAAAAATATCACGTTTGTTGTATGGGAGCCCCCTTTAATATTTACTTTATACTGTTTTTAGTATTTGTTGTTATAGCGGCAACAGAAATACATCATCTGTGAAAATTTCAACTGTCTAGCTATCACGGTTCATGATATACAGCCTGGAGACAGACGGACAGACGGATCGCGAAGTCTTAGTAATAGGGTCCCGTTTTTACCCTTTGGGTACGGAACCCTAAAAAAGGAATGTATATGTCGCAGGGATATGATGAAAACAGGGAATTGATCAAATCTCTAAGCAAAATTGGTTCAGTGAAATGACAAAAATAACTTTTCTGTAGTAATTTAAAGGTTTATTTTGTACGTTGAATTAGTATTTGTGTGGCAGAGCCGACGGAGCCCCGCTGCGCGGGGCTCCTATTTCTGTATGCAGGGTCTAAAGTAACCTAACACGAAGGAGATGACGGGAGCTGAGTTCGCTCGCTTTGCTCGCTCACTTCAGCTCCCGTCATCCCCTTCGAACCTAACCTGTCCGTGTCGGGGTGCCCTAAGCTCCCGAGCTCGCTACGCTCGCTCTTAGAGAGATTTGATCAATTCCCTGTTTTCATCATATCCCTGCGATATATACAAGTCACACACATCTGTCCCTTACGCACTCTCAAAATAACCATGCTCTAAGAGCTTATGGTTACCCTCCTGGTGACATTAATTGAAAATTACGTTAACTCGATCGAGCACGAGTATAAACACTGAATAAGCCCACTGATCATTTGTCAATTTTTAGAGAATAGCTTAAAAATAATCCGGTTTCACTGGAACAGATAAACTTGAATTATGAATTTAACCCATTTCTTTGCAATACGAGACCACAATGTTTGGTCTTATTTTATAACCTAATATGTACGGATGCTATTGCCATTTTAAAAAAAGAATAACATATATTTAGAGCCAATTTCAGAATTAAGTATTTGAGGTTAAGAACGTTTCAAAACCTACTTTAGAGCCAAATTTTGCCAGGTTATCATACTAAAGTATAGTTTGACAAATACTCAACTCGTTCATAACCTCAAATACTCAATTCGAAAATCGGCTCTGTAACAAAAAACTGTAATTTACCCACACCTCTACAACTCTAGAAGCACTATGCAACAATCTCTTATATTTATTAAAATAACAAAACATGTGGATAGATTTGAAACAAACTGAATTATTTTATTCAAATTCACCCTCATTATTTTAAAGAAGACCACTTAGTTTCCTACCACTTGAATCATTCCCTACAGTCGTGATTCATCTATGGCCCTCACTTTAAATCCATCCTTTATTTACTAGATGCATAATATACTCCTACTATTTTAACACTATTTAAACATAATATAGATATAAATACTGTGATGGGTAATTATTAAATAGAGAATAAACATATTTTGTTATTATAATGTTTAATATTGTGCCAAACACAAAAACCTATGTAAATATTGAAGGCCTTCAATTAAATTATAGTTATTAAAGTAATATAGAAAATTTTAATATATTTTAAACATCTTGCTAATAAAATTTTATGTTACTTAAATATAAACAGTTTTTATTGTCCTTATAATAGGTTCTTTATAACATGGCATTAACGGTTATTGACCACTGTTATCGACGTTCTTCATAACAAACAATTCACAATACAAATTCTAATAGCCATTTTATGATTCTGATTGTTTAAAATCGTTTTCCAAGCGTCTCGAGTTTCCTAACATCAATGTCACATATTTCGTGTAATAACAGCAAATGACTACGCAATGATGAAGTAGACCCTCCAAAACATGATAACACTTTTTTACATAATTTACATGCAGCGTGAGACTTGTCTGTCCTATTAAAATAATTCCAGACGACAGACGCATTTTTCCGGGGACCAAAAGTTTGAGGTTTATAGTTATTTGACACCTCATTCTCCTGTCCTCTCCATCTGGGTTCTGTAAATATAAGAAATCATCATAATTTTGTAAACAGCTGGTCATATGCAAACGTCACCACTGCGATCTTTCCTGTGCTTCTTCCCATCCAGAAGAATTATATGATATTGAATATTCCTCACAGAACGAGTAGTTGGACAGAAAAATAAAAAGATGCCGGAGAAAACTAAGTACTAAGTGTAGGAATAAAACAAAAATATTTTGTTTCTGTTTAAAAAAACGATTTATTTTTTAGAAATTTCAAAATGATCAGCTACTTTTCCTATCAGATACAACATACCCAAATATAAAACATATTTTTTTGTTACTGAATTTAATCATAAATGTAGTTATTGATACCTAATCAGCCCCTTCTCCTCTCACCTTTTATACGCGCTTGCATATATATAAGTTTTTATACAGATTTTTTATCGGTCGATAGTTTGTTAGGATTGAAAATTATTATTAATACCGAAACATTCTAATGTGTGTACTTTCATACTTGCTCATACAAAAAAAAGGTCGTTTAGAAAATGATTTTATGTTTGCATCTCAAGTGGTTACGTAACGGTGTTGTACAAGCGTCGAGGCAATTTATCTTTTTGAGACATAATTTACACTCACCATAACGCTAGTATTTGGTTTTGACGAAATGGTCCCAGACTCTAGAAGCATTTTTCCGTGTGCGAGGTTTAGTGTTTATCGATTCCACCATATTATTCTTCTCTTCAACTTCTTCTCCATCTGCTGTATCTAAATAGAAAAAACACCATATTACATACACCAAATAATAAAGCAAAATATAGCACTAATGTAGGTACTAAGATTGTTGTACTTTAAAATCTTTTGCATCATCTGCCCATCTATGTTTGCGTCGGCATTCATCCTAATTATCACCATCATATCAGCCAAAAGACGTCCAAGTTTCGCCACATCAACTGGTCCCGCGTCTCGAATCCAGCGGATTCCCGTAACTACTAGGTCACTGGTCCACCACGTAGGAGGCCTTTACAAGTTCCATCGCAGTGACTTCCGATACGCGTACTAGCGGTTCAGCCTTACTTGATTCAGCTGAATATCATCTGAATTTTACATGAAGCAAATCTACTATGTTAGAATAATTAAAAAACAACTAGAGAAATTTTAGAAGTCCATGTTGTACTAACTTGCAACCTTGACCTCGACAAAAAAACATGTTTGATTGTTTCCAACGTTATTTTGTGTTTCGATTCCAAGTGTTTCTTCAGTTGTGCTGTAGAACATTTATCTATATCTATATTTTAAGAGGAAATATTTATTTGCTTGTTTGTACCGAATAGGCTCCGAAACTACTGGATCGATTTAAAAAATACATCCCGACGTGGAACTTCTGTGGCATGATATAACTCTGTCACATATTTGACAAATAGCTAGAGATTTATCTCGGCATCTGACAAAATGTTGCCAGACTACAGCAAGGGTCCCCCGGGTAAGCCCCCGGGGGTGTCTTCGGGAGAACCCCTAGGTCAGTTCACCGTCAAATGACTCGTCGTTTCCTGAAAATTATAGTAAAAGAAGCTGCTTTTATTATTAAAATTAGACCATAGAGTTTATATTTTAGTACAGAACACTAAAATTTACATTGCAGTGAGTATTTTATTTATTTTTAAAAAGAAAAGAAAGTATTTATTGTCACAGAAACTGAAATGCCAATAAATTATGCTTAATCTAAACCATTAATGTAAAATAAAGTTACGAAAAGGAGCGAACATAAACTAGGCGGCTGAATGTCGTGGGTGTGACAAGAAGGCTCCCAGTCTGTACGATGCGATGCTGTACCATGGGGGACCCACACGACTGCGCTGATTGTCAGTGAACTCCTTTTTTAGCCTGTGCTGTCCCACTGCAGGGCAAAGGCTTCCCTTTCATCTTTGTATAATCAATGATAAATTTAAGTAAAACCAAAAACTTTTCGTTTACTTAAAAAGGTATTGTTTACATAAAAGTCAGGGAAAAAGTAATTGGGTAATAACATTGATCAAAAACGAAATTTTGGATACTGTAATTAAAAACTAACCTACCTTTAACTCCAATTTTCTATTTCTTCTCTATTAGTCTGTGTTTTGATACCTTTATTTCCTTAATCCTGATGAAGAAACTCTTGCTTTCCTACCACAAAATGCTGCCAAACTACTGACTTTCCAGTACTCGGCCTCCTCTTATTATGGAATTGCGTAAACTGCATTTCTGCAAAAAGTAATATGTTTTTTTTTTAAGATACTTATCTTACTTACTAAGCAATCATTATTTATTAATAAATACTTATTACTATACTTAGTATTTGTTCAGTTCCTTATTTTATAGACTTAGGTAGTTTCTGTAAAATAAATGCGAATCACATCACTTTACTTACGTTTAATTTGTGTCACGTCTATGTCACTTCTAGAATCAAGTGGTTTTTGTTTTACGAGTACATTACCTGCTACCTATAAAATAAAACAAGAATAATAAGCAATTAATTCATTTTATTATTTTTAACCAACACATAGTTTACATTAAGCGTGACATTTGCTGCTAACACGAAATATAAAATTAGTCGACTACACAATAGTCCCATCGATTGTTTATAAGGTGCCTATCTATACATACATACATAAACTCACGCCTTTTCAACATGGGAGTAGGCAGAAACTACAGAACGCCACCTGCTACGGTCCTTACATTCTTCTATTTATTTATTTATTTATTGATAGGAAAACCAACTATACGTTTACAGAAAAACTTACAAAACATCATTCCGTGCAAACATGTCACTTATAGGTGAACACAACATATACAAATTAGATTTTCGGTTAAATCATTAAATTAGATTTAAGATTGATTAATTAATAAGAACAAACATATAACTTATTTAATTATGGATTATATATAAAATTACTAAAAATATATTTGATAAAAAATAGTTAAGATAATAGTTAATAATCGAATATTATTTGATAAAAAAATTGAAAAACGTTGCATAAAATATTGATAATCGTTAATAATTGATTTCTTAACTATTACTTATTAACTATTCTACTTCTATCTATTTAAACTGCCATATAGTAGATTATTCTTTTTCATAAGGTTTCTATTGTGATATTCTGATGCTAAGTGTCTCTTCAATCCTGTTGTGGATCCAGCATAGCATGTGATCACATTAAGACACAATTTGCATTTGGCAAAATTTTTGTCACTGCTTCTGAGGAATTCTTTCCAAACTGCGGAAAGCTGCTGATTCTTTCGTATATATACGTGTTCTGAAAACTCCATATCTGTAAATATAGGGCGAAAGTTAGTAGATAGTAATATAAAGTATTTTTCGTTATTTATTTTTTTATCAAGGACGGCGTCGCTGCGATCTTGAGGAACTGGGGGATGAATCAGATAGATTTTATAAGAGAGATTAAATAATTATATATTATAGATTATACTTTCTCGTAGTCCACAAACGCTAAGCAGAGAGGCAGGTTGTACTCTTCGGTCTTCTGTATAACCTGGCGCATCATATGTATGTGGTCTACGGTGCTAAAGCCTTTACGGAATCCGGCTTGTTCGGGAGGCTGGAAATCATCAAACCTGCGTGCGAGACGATTCGTGATGACTCTTGAAAACAGCTTGTAGACATGGCTAAGAAGTGTGATGGGCCTATAGTTCTTCAGTAAGGCATTGTCACCCTTCTTGAAGAAGACTACCACCACACCCCTGCACCATGCCTGTGGCATTTTCCCTTCGAGTATGATGGAATCAAACAGCTTCTGAAGGGCCTTAAGTATTGGTTTTCCACCTGCCTTCAGGAGTTCTGCCGTGATTCCGTCGTCACCCGGTGCCTTGTTGTTCTTAAGCTGTTTCAGAGCCATCCTAATCTCATACAGGCTGAAGTCCGGAATGTCTTCGGTAAAATATAGATAGTTAAATGTTTTATTCTATTGCACAACATAAAGCAAAGTATTATTTTATTAAACAGCAATGCCAGCAATCCCTAATTGTATCAAAGCCTTATCTTAAAAGAAAATATAACAAGCTTATAACAATAATAACATATTAGGCATTTTTTTATTGATAAACGGACACTTTCTGAAACGTGGCACCTATTACTTGTTTTTTTGTAAGCGATACGGACGCATTCCCAAATGTGGCCCTGTTGCCAAAAAGATTCACTCACAACATAGGTAACTTTTCGCTTTGTGGCCCTTTATCTCACTGACTGTCAGGTCGCAACTCAAAAGATGGCCACTTTGCTCAGAACTTATCCATCGATGCGTTATAATGCCAAAAGGGCACATGCATAAATTTGTGATTAAGAGGCTGATTTTGGCAGGTGTCTTCGTGAAATATGAAAATAAGGATGATTTTGGACACATTTTTATAGCTTTTATCGCGGGCTTTGAGCGCGGCGACCGAATCAAGAAATTCCGTAACGAAAATAAACCTGACACCCCGAGCTGCTCCGAAATCGGACGACGGATTCCGAGCGTGTGAGCGGGCGAAGGGTGAGCGGGGAGGGGAGGAGGGGTTTGTTGCGCTATTTTATAGAAGTTTTATTTTGATATTTTTAGACTGAAGTAAAAATTTTTTTGCGGGGCGAAGGTAAAGAGTTAACGGGGGTGAGGGGTTATGCTATCTTGTTGGCTGGCTTGAAGTGACGGAGGGCAGGGGGGCAAAAAATTTCTTAGAATTGAGCTAGCTCCAGCCGTTTCCAAGATATGGGACTTTTTTAGTTTTTATGATTTGGTCGCCGGTTCGTTCTTGGTGGTGGCTCGAGGTCGGTTCTAGAAAAGTGTCGGCTCGGGTCGTCCTGTGATGGTGGATTTTGTACGTCTGGCGTTTAATAATATTGGTATTCAAAGAAAACGACCTTATGCCACTAAGAATACAGGTCACTTTTGCGTGGCAATTAAAAGTGGCCTTATGCCAGTGGTCACTCAGAATTTAGTGCTGCGTTTCCCAGTTCGGAGGTTCGGTTCCGCTTGACAAAGAAGTTTTTATTCTTGCTGACTGTATGATAATGTATAATTATGCTCAAATTAAAATTAAATGAGGGGGTTCCGGAGGAGGTGTCCTGAGGGCTCGGCACATATACTAGTTTAATAGTTTACTAGTATATGTACGAGTATGTCGGCCTCAAAATCGGGCTATCTCGCTCCGTTTCCGAGATATTTGTGTTTTTGTAATTTGGAGGTTGAATTTCGCGTGGCAAAAGAAGTTTTTACAACTGATGGATGAACATTTTTTTATTGAGATTTAGAATAAATAAATAATTATAATTGCATAAGTTGATAAAAAATGCTATGCAATAGCTTTACCGCGGAAGTCCACGAGTGGCACGTCTTTATTAATTAAAAGTGATTTTGGATAATTTGGATTTGTGGCCCTATAGTTTATAAGCAGCGACCTGGCGGGCATGTCACCGCCTGGGTGAATCGATCCGCCACATTATCTCTGGATGTTCTCGTCTAGCTAACAAAGAGTACTTGCATATGCACAACCTTGTGGCCAGGATCATCCACCAGCAACGTGCTCTGAAATACACTCTTGTGACATCGGAGGTACCGTACTACAGGTATGTGCCCGACCCAGTTCTCGAAAATGGCAATATCACATTGTACTGGGATCGGTCCATCATCACTGACAGGACTATTGTAGCCAATAAGCCTGATATTGTGGTGGTGGACCGAATCGAGACGCGTGCAATGATTGTTGACATTACAGTCCCGCATGACGGGATCTTGACTTGGCTCGCGAGGTTGTCGACATGTGGGATGTGGACACAGCGATCATTGTACCGTTAGTCGTGTCAGCCAATGGCTTAATAGCCACGAGCCTCGACTAACACCTTAGGAGGCTCTCGTTAGGCGGCTGGGTCAAGTGCGTGATCCGAAAAGCAGTACTGCTGGACACGGCTCGCATTGTTAGAGGTTCCTCTCTCTGGAGCCCTGACCGCCGATAGCTTGGACCCTGTTCCCGATACCGGTGGGCCTCTATTTTTGAATGTTTTTGTTTTTTAATTTATTTTATAAAAATATTTAAAAATATAGATAATAACAAATTTCATGAATAAAAGACATAATAATTATAACCTTTATTTAACAATCTTACATAGTATATGTCTGTTTTCTTTAATACAAAAATTTCCTTTTTTGACAGAGTACATATCGTTAGGCATTTGACATGCATGGATATGCAAAGTTGTAAATAGCTGCAGTGATCAAATTGATTTGGACTTTAAAAGTTTGGGCAAAGTAAAAGCCAATTTTCATAAGTATTTGCCTAAATAGACAAAAGTAAATGTGTTTATAGATAATAAGTACCTTAAATTATTATATTATATTGCTTTAAGTATTAATTATGTAGACTTTTAGATAGGTATATTATTATTTTAAAACTAGATTAATTTTGATTATTTTTGTGCAACTCCATAATGCATTCGGAGTTTACCTGCAAGTGATTTTTCACTGTTTCATATGCTTTTTGCATGCCAGCATTAGCATGAAACTAGTGTAAACAATTGTTGGTGAACCAATAAAATATAATACAGATGTTTCATTCCTTATGTTGCCAATGATCTCTTGGGGGATGGTTGTGCTCTTCCCTGAAGTAGACAATGCAATCGTTGAAAGTATGGACCACAGCCTTGCATCCCTTATTACGGTGCGTGGAACACATCCACAGTATCTTTTTATTAAGGAATGTCTTGAGCTTGCGATAAGTGTATCCGTGTAATAGGATCAGCTGATTACCTTTCTGTGATTTGACGAAATTTGCAGTGGCTGTAAGAAATTCAAAGAAAATTCTATCATGGTATCTCAAGTAGGTACCTACTCTTTTTCATTAGTATTAGCTACCTTCCTGATGTCTCGACGCGATTCAGTTTATATCACACCGATAAGTGATTTTTAAATTGCAAGTACGTTTACATGGACGCATTACGATGCAATTGGATAATTTTTCAATTAAAATGTTCTTATAAAATACTTACACAATATCCCTTATCGACGCAATTTACATTGCAACGCGCCATCACGCCAATATAACGCAGATTTGGGTTCGGGGTAAATAAAGCACAATTACACATTTGACAATTGGATTTATTGATTAAAGTTTAACTTGAATTGAATTACATAGAATTTCAAAATATATGTAAGGTTGTTGGTATCCAATGGCTGGTCTGATTCTGATTTCAAAAGGAAGAATAAAGTCGTATAGTTGGTGAAATCAAATTTGTATGTCCGTCACTTGAAGGGAGAGCAGGTAGGCCAGAAAAAATATTTGTTTAAGTTAAGGTTGAAGAACAAAAACAAAACATCTTAGAAAATAATCTAAAATAATAGACCAATCGGGCTGAAACACACATGTGTTTCTCGGGATGTCACCTAAAACTCCATACATGCGGTTTTACACTGAATACACACAATTACAACAAATAACACACATAATTAGGAGTAATCAACAACACTTCGGAGAGGTTGAAACAACTTATAAAAATTCCTTCCGGGAAAACATAAAGAACATTCCGAAGGACATTATGTCCCTTTGCCAGTTACCAGTAATAATAATAGCCTTTATTTAACAATCTTACAAAGTACATGTTTTCTTTAATACAAAAGTTTCTTTATTTGACACCCGTTTCGCGAAGACTGTCTTGCTTCCCAGCATAGGCCTCCCCTAAAGCCATCCACAGAACGCGATCATGTGTCATCCTTCTCCATGCGATGCCTGCTATTCTTATTATGTCGTAGGTGTTTTAAATACTAGAAGTATAAAACCATGTTATAAAACCATGATTTTGTATTTTTTTTACATTATTTTTATTTTGACACAAATGGGCATTTTGTTTGTTTAATTTTCATAAAAATATGATGCTGTTTTTTTACATTAGGTTTATTTAAACACAAATGGGTATTTCATATAAAAATATATGATTTTGTTTTTTTTTACATTGATTTTGATACAAATGGGTTTTTTTGTTTGTTTAAATGTTACAAAAATATGAAGTTGCTTTTTTATTACATTACATTTTGACAATAATGTGACTGTGAACTTGTGAATCTTAGTTAACCTATAAATAAAACATATCATGATTATTTAAGTTTTTTTTTTATTGTTAGAAGTATTTAAAAAGCGCAATGGGGAATTATTGAAAAAAATACTACTATTTTATTGATTGGGCTTTTTAGATATTTCGGGAATTGGACATTTTGGGAATTGTACATTTTGGGAACTGGACATTTTGAGAATTGGACATTTTGGGAATTGGACATTCTGGTAATGGACATTTTGGGCATTGGACATTTTGAGAATTGGACATTTTAGGAATTGGATGTTTTGGGAATTGGACATTTCGGGAATTGGAAATTTTGTGAGTTGGACATTTCGGGAATTGGACATTTTGAAACCGTTGGACATTTTGGGAATTGGACAATCTGAACCTGAACGCGGGACCTACGACTGTCGAAGTCATTAAATGGCGGTCATTTAATGACTTCGACAGATTATTATCGTTCGTCAATGCAATTCCCAGCTAACAGAAAGGTGCATCTGCGGATCTCGTCGAACATCCCTGTCAGTTGGATTTTTTGATTAGAGGGCTAAGTACCCTGCCTTCGTCCAAGCGGACTTGTGTGTATTACGCCTTATTTTAAAACCTGTATCTTCCCTACTTGGAACAAACACCTGCAAGCCATCTCAAGTATTTCCTTCGGACTTGTGACGTCAACACGACCAACCCCTACAATACTAATTTCCGCAAAAGATTCTGCAAAATTAACTAAAACAAAGTATAAGAAAAGAGTATTGTGGGACATCGCGTTGGAACTAAGTTGCTTTCACTATGTTTTACTTGCAGGCACACTCATTTAAATAAAGGTGAAAAGAAAATTAAAGCCAAAATTGACAATTGAACGAGAATATCATACATCAGTCTATCGCTCGAATGCCAAACGGAATCAGCGGTTCCCAAAAACAATTGTTTTTGTATTGTGTCTGCTGATTACCACTCAAGCGATTAGATCTAGATCTGTCCAAATGACACTATATTTTACAAGGCCACCTGTAAAATATAGTGTCATTTGATTGTTTTCATTACTGACTTAACCTAAAAATCAACAAAATCCCCCCTATTCCTAAAGGAATCACGACGTGTCATATATTAGCGGATGCGCCCTGAAATTGCCTATCCAACGAACTTTCAATTAAGTCCGTGACTACATCTCCTGAAAATATTCTCCAGGAAGAATGAGGGATGAAGGGAAATTTTGTTGGTTTTTCAAATTAGAAGTTATTTTCTTCTAATACTATACTGCTTACAACTAGGATACTACAAGGGTCTTAAAGCTCTTTTTTAAGGCTGTAGAAATACTTTATATTTACAGTAGAATTTACATCTTTCAGGCGCGTAACTGTCTGAAAGCGTCAGACTAACGAAAAGGTACAATTTTTTAATTTATTTATATTTATTTATATATACTTTATTGTACCAAGATAAAAAGATTACATACGGAAACCTTAAAGTAATAACAAACATACAACAGGCGGCCTTATCGCGTTCAGCGATCTCTACCAGGCAACCCAGTTAATATTAAAAGTTAATTTGTACTTAAACTATTTTAGAGATTTCCACCCACTAAGCACAACTCGGTAGCCATCCCGACAGGATATCCTATAGTAGTACTTTGGTGGGTGCAACTTCAACCCTCGAGCGAGTAGTCACCCTGGAAGGGCTGATTCCACTAGAAACTCGTGGGACCACGCAAGTCGGCAAGATGGCTGTCTCCCAAACCACCAGAGCTAGGCTCCTTACAGAAGTGTGGTTGGGGAGATAGGTAAATGGGCTACCGAATGCTAGTACCACGATAGGTATACCTATAAGCTTTCAGGTACTTAGGGTACCTGGAAGCGGTTGAGTTTGTAAAAGTGCACGGTCCCACCTTCTCATGAGTTGGTTTCCACTCGAAACCATCCAAACGATGTTCATCGTCAATGTCTGGTACAGGGCTCGAGCCAGCGGGCTCTCGAAAGGTAATGCTTCAGAAAGAATATCGATAATCTTTCAGGCACCAAATGTGTCTGAAAGCGGTAACCCCACTAACAAGTATATAGAAACCTCTATACTGGTTCATACTAACACATCATGAGTCTTATGTAAATATAGGGCCTAGGTACAAATCTAGGTTACTTAGAAGTGCTTAAACGAAAATAACAAGATAACTGACCACTTATTTGAAGAAAATATGTGTGTATTGTGAGGACTCACTAATTAAGAAGGCAACCTACTTGCCTCTAATATGAGATTGGCAACAGATAACTTAGTTTTGAAAGGGAATTGAAATTCGAACATATATAAATGAGAAAATGTTTTTGCTAAGCTTTGATTGTCAATTCGATAGAAGCCGCCTAAATGCAGGCGCCTTGTTGGTAAAATATATCAGATAAAAGTAATTTCTAATAAAGTAAAATAAAGTAGTAGTATTATTGACATCGTGCTCGCGCATGTTAAAGAATAAGCACCATAACGAGCCTCCGAGCCACTTCCGGAGCCCCGAAAGGAAAGGAAATTCACTCGCGAATTTGCCATTCTGTGCACGATCGTGACATTGTCCTTAGTGCTCCACTGTTCCCATGCTATCCTGGTTATTAATACCAACTATACAACTCGCTTTACGACTCTGTTTTATTATAGGAACATTAATTTTAAGTTAAACTTTATGCAGAATGTATCTATGGTATTCGGTTTGGCGCCAAAATCTGTATTTTTTTTTCAAAATGGCCGTAGTGTTGACACTATCCTATGGATGCATTCATAGAGATATAAAATACAGTATTCACCGTTCCAGGGTGAGATGCTAATAGCCTTTGCTATGTACTGTTATTATGTACTGTTTTTCAGTCATAGACATAGGGTAAATAAGTTAGAACACATATTTTGTGTTTCCTAACAAAATAATTCATCAAATGAAACAACGCGATTGGTGCGCCACCTTGTGTGAGTGGGACGCACATACCACTATTTGAATCTCCGTTTTTATAGGGGTCTCGAAGAAAAATAATAACTACATTTTTATTTACTTATCTCATTACATACATATCTTATGCTAGTATATAAGCTATGTGACGCATCGTCTCAAACAGCTTTGGTTGTGTATTCAGCCAAAAGACATCCACCGCTAAACATACTCCCCAAGTGTCACCACATCGACCGGTCCTGTGCGTCTCGCAACCAGCGGATTCCCGGAACGCCCGAGAATGTCACTTTGTCTTAGGCCTATCTTATTGCTCAGCTTGGCGATATACCCCATTTGCATTGCCAATTAGTAGAATGATGGTGATCTTGCTTCAAGTAGACAATATGATCGTCTACTGTATAGACCACAGCCTTGCAACCTTTCCTGTGATGTGTAGAACAAAGCCATCTCGACTTTTGACTACGGGATGTCTGTTGAAGACAATAAGTGTATCCCGATATAAGGATTAGCTTCTTCCCGCGCTTTGATAAAACGTAATTTGCGATATCTGTAATAAAATAAATCATATATATACATTTTTATAATGGTTTCTATACTTCGACCTTCTATCATCAATTGTTTAACTAGTTGTAAAAATTAAAATCATACAGTTGGTGTAGTCAGCTGCAAGATATTGCTAGTTTGAAAACACACTTAAAAAACCAAAATTGCGCACATACAAAACATTTCACTTAACAATAAGATCTCTAAATATCTTCAATAGTATAGGATTATATGTGCGCTCTTTTCTTGAATTTATAATTATCAGGAACAAGGTATCTACTTATTTTAGTAAAATAAACGATATTAATGAGAAAAGCAGATCTGAAAATGGAGATAAGAAATGCAAAGACCTTGTGGAAATTTACATATAATTTATGGTAATAAAGAGCAGTGGGTAGGGCTACCCAGATAATATGATAATCATATTTATATTCTTTACTAGCAATTCGCTCGCGACTTCGTATGCGTGATCTGTGTTTTATCCTACAGATGACTTTTTAATAAAAAGTTTCATACAAACTTTTATCCCTATTTCACTCCCTTAGGGGTTGAATTTTGATAAATCCTTCCTTAGTGGATGCTTAGTAGTAAATTTCAAGTTTCTAGCCCTAAGGATTTGGCCTGTGCGTAGATACATCAGTCAATCACTTTTGCCTTTTATACATATACTAGCTTTTGCCCGCGGCTTCGCACGCGTAGACTACATGCTTCTCCTTATCATATTTTAACAGTATGTAGAGAAAAGTAAAAAATAATGTAATGCGAAAGTGTTTCTTAGGACAGACTTATACTTACCTACTCTATCATCAATACGCTCTATCCTTGTCCCGTTCCGTATGCCTACACTATTTCTGTGTTTATCCATGACTAATAATAAGTAATCATAAGCATAAGTAAGTAATTAAATTAAAGTATTTCCTTATAAACAACATTTTAAACCATTTTGGATGTTGACGCCAATATCACCAGACTATTTGATGAGATAACACGACCACGCTACATAGAACTGTCCATGGAAAAAGCAATTTGCCCTCAAATCTACACCAGCATACTTCAGAGTTTGTCCTTGAGCCTTATTAATTGTCATGGCGAAGCAGATTTACCCGTCCCTATTGAATTCCTATATTTATGCGTTGAGCCATTTTATAGTTACCAACAGACTTTAAAGACTTGAAAATATTTTTAATGATTTTCCCTTTGTAAAAGAAGGACTTTTGTACACAACATTTCATCCCCCATGATCCGCCCCCCAAGGATGGAATTCCCAAAAAACCTTAATTTGCGTTAGATTTTAATCTTCAGCCTAAACCCAAAA
The DNA here is from genome assembly GCA_945859665.1 of Anorthoa munda. NCBI lineage: Eukaryota > Metazoa > Arthropoda > Insecta > Lepidoptera > Noctuidae > Anorthoa > Anorthoa munda. The sequence goes on from OX243901.1 coordinate 8,575,130, forward strand.
TATGAAGATCCTGACTTTAAAACTGACGGATTTTCATACAAACTTTCATCCCCTATTTCACGCCCTTAGGGGTGGAATTCACAAAAATCCTTTCTTAGTGGATGCCTGCACAGTATAAAGTATTTATGTGCAAAATTTCAAGTCCCTAGACAATTTAATTATCCCCATAACTGCATCCCCCTTTTCACCCTCATGGGGGTGGAATCTTTAAAATCGCTGAGATACGTATAAGTTATTTTTTAATTTTCATCCTAAACCCAAAATATGAAGATCCTGACTTTAAAACTGACGGATTTTCATACAAACTTTCATCCCCTATTTCACGCCCTTAAGGGTAGAATTTCCAAAAATCCTTTCTTAGTGCTTACCTATACTACCAAAGGAACCTACGTGCCAAGTTTCATGATTGAAGCTTCAGCCGTTTGGCCTGTGCGTTGATGGTCAGTGAGTGAGTCAGTCAGTCAGTCACTTTCTTCTTTTATATGTTTAGATATAGATAGATAGAAGATAGATTCGTATATGGACACAAAACAAACAAATACAAAAAGGAAAATTTATGTACAAAGTCGAGCTTAACCCATAATTGGTTTCTCAGACAATGTTATAGAGAGATTTACAAAATTAGGACAGTTAACAAAAGCGCAGAACAAAAACTTAAAAAAATACTTGTATATTTTTAAATTCTTACTAACTAAATAAACTAAACAGAAAAGTGAAGATATCACTTTTGTTTCGGAAGTCGGTGTTACAAAATGATAAAAAGCCGGCCCAGTGCGAGTCGGACTCGCGCACGAAGTGTTCCGTACCATTATCGCAATAAACGGCATAAAAATCACGTTTGTTGTATGGGAGCGTGGGGCTCCCAGCACTATCCTATTTTAGGTGGAGTCGGCTCTCCTGATTTTATGGTACATAACACTTTATTCTATGGGAATTTGGTACTGCCCCGTAGAAGGATGCGTATGGTTGGACATTAAGTAGACAATGCGATCTTCTTTTGTATGTACAGCAGCTTTGCAACCTTTTTTGTGATGCGTAGAACATTCCCATCTTGTCTTTTGCTTTGTAAATCTCTTGTTCTTGTAAAAGGTGTATCCAGATATTAGGATTAGCTGATTTCCTATGCGTGATAGGACGTAATTTGGTATGGCGCCAATGGCTGTAAAACATAGAAACAATTTTAGAATTTGTCTCAATTCTGTTTGAATACGTATTTGTTGAATCGTTGCTGGGATAGTCACTGAAAAAAAATTATTATCAGTAACCAAAGTTTTGGTAGCTGGTTAAGAATTTACTGGCACTTGCAAACTTTGTATTACTTGCAACAAAACAGAAATTTGCCATTGCTTATTGGTTGAGATTATTTTATTAGAGTCTATTTTCTAATAACTAAAGTTTGCTGAAATTTAAAGTTAAGTCTTTTGGTACTGCCCCTTAGCAGGATGAGTATGTTTAGTCATCAAGTGGACAATGCGATCTTCTTTCGTACGCACAACAGCCTTGCACCCTTTCTTGTGATGCGTAGAACATGCCCATCTTGTTTTTTGCTCTGGCGATGTCTTGCTCTTGTAAAAGGTGTATCCGGATATTAGGATAAGTTTCCTACCTTGGCGTGATCGGACGAAATTTGGAATGTTGCCAATGGCTGTAAATAATGAAAAGAATTGTAGGATCTGTCTCAAGTCTGAATTGAGAAGTTATTAATTTCGAGTTAATATAATATTAACCAGTAATTTAGAAACCAGAAAGGTTCGGGCTCGGTGATTACTTTCTCCTTAGATTAACAATCTTTATTTTACCTAATTCGATAGTGTGGCTATCGACTAAAACGAAATATGTATAGAAATATTTCTGCTACACAAACAGTTATACATAACTATAACAAAATATGAAATGTTCGCACTTAAACTAAAAGTATTACTTACTCATGATGCGAATGAAAATGCGAATAACCAAAGAAATAAACAAAACTAAATTACTAATAAATAAATTCGGGATCTTCATTATCTTCTTGAACTTACCGGTAGGTAAATAAAAAAAGGAAGAAATGAGTATATTAGACGAAATTTGAAAGTGGCGCCAGTGACTGAAAAGTTGAAAGGAAATCGTATATAAAGGGAATCGAATCCTGGTATGGTCATCTGATGAGGAGGGATGAAACGCATGTTACTAAAAGAGTTATGAATATAAATGTGGATGGATGAAGAGTGAGGGGACGGCCAAAGAAAAGATGGATGGAGTGTGTGAGGAGTGATATGAAAGCAAAAGGGAGTCAGTGATAGCGTGACGGGGGACAGGACGGTATGGAAGAAAAAAACGTGTTGCGCCAACCCCAAGTAACATTGGACAAGGGCAGGAAGATGATGTTGACTTACAGGTTAGAAAATTCTCTATATACAATTTTAATTTAGAATATGCTAATTAGCGCTTAAACTAATCATATGGTTAAAAAGGTTTTGTTAAATAAAGTTGTTAGAAAAATAACTTTTTTTATCGATATGCTCGCGTTTGACTACAATCTCACCTAAAAAAAAAGAGAAAAAAAGAGTCCTCTTCAATTAACGGAATGTAGGTATAAATTTCTTACTGTGTGGCCGTATATTTCCCATTCGAAGAATTATTGTGAAGTTCCTTTAAAAAAACAATTTGATCGTTTATCGTATGGACGACAGCCTTGCATCCATTCCTATGGTGCGTTGAACACATCCACCTTGATTTCTTAGTCAAGGAAAATTTGTGCCGACAATAGATATATCCCGCTATTAGGATGCCTCGATTTGTGTAGACGTAGTTCGCAAAACCTGAAAGAAAAATACATTTATACATACACTCACGCCTTTTGTCCATACTACGATCCTTACACACTCCTTTTGCTTCAATTATGTCAATACAGTAGTCACACTCACACGCCGTATGAGTATTGCGCATCTGATCTTGATGAGAATCACCAATAAGATCCGTGTAACTTCTTCTAGTCTAGGGCGTCCCCTTCCGACGTTTCCACTCACATCTGCCTTGTAAATACCTTTTGTTAGTCGCCTTTCATTCATCCACTTAACATAGCCAAACTATCTAAGCATATTCTTTAAAACAAATAACTTACAGGCATTGCAAAATTCGTCACGTCAAGAAAAGACGGCAAGCTTCTTTTTATGTCGAGATAAATATAGTATTACCTGTAGCATTTTCTTTTTGCCTTTGAATTCTCATTTAGTACAAGATTTCTTTTTTTCGAAACCTTCTTTTATATTTCCATAGGCAATATTTTCGATAGTTTAGTTTTCTTTTATTATTATTATTATTATTGCATTTATTTATTTTATATACATATTTTTACATTTTTAAATATTATTCTATATAAAAAATAATAATAAAAACATTTAAAAATACAAAAATAGTAGCCCACCGGTATCGGGAATAGGGTCCAAGCTACCGGTGGTCAGGGCTCCTGAGAGAGGAACCTCCTGACTATACGCGCCGTGTCCAGGAGTACCGCTTTCTGGATCAAGCCCTTGATCCAGCTGCCCAACGAGAGCCTCCTCAGATGTTCGTCGAGGCTCTTGGCTATTATACCATTGGCCGTCACGACTATCGGCACAATGACTGCTGTATTCACATCCCACATGTCGACAACCTCGCGAGCCAGATCAAGATACTTGCTTTTCTTATCTCTCTCAGCCTTCACGAGGTTCTCGTCATGGGGGACCGCTATATCAACAATCATTGCGCGACGCTCTGGTCGGTCTATCACCACTATGTCAGGTTTATTGGCAACAATAGTCCTGTCAGTGATGATAGACCGATCCCAATACAACGTGACATTGCCATTTTCGAGAACTGGGTCGGGCACATACTTATAGTAAGGCACTTCCGATTCCACAAGATTGTATTTAAGAGCAAGTTGCTGATGGATAATCCTGGCTACAAGGTTGTGTCTATGCAAATAGTCTCCGTTAGCCAGACTAGAACAACCGGAGATAATGTGACGGATAGATTCACCCGGCCGGTGACATGCCCGACAGATGTCAACTGTGCCATCCTTCACAATATATTTCCGGTAGTTGTTCGTCATCATAACTTCGTCCATAATCGCAAAGACATAACCTTCGGTTTCCCCGAAAAGGTCACCAAATCGAAGCCAGGCCACGGACGCTAAAAGATCTACATCGGACCCATGTAGGACCCGGTAGAAGCGTCCGTGAAGCTCCTTGCTCTGCCATACCTCCCTGCGGTCATTAGTATCTAATACTATAGGTTTGCGCCAGTTCTCGTTAGCCAAGGAGAGCGGGGTAAGGCCCTTGTCCACCGCTACCACATCTCGATGCATACCCACGTCAGCGGCCTGGAAGTAATCCCTAAGACTGCATACCTCGCGGTTGTGCAGGGTCTTAGCATTTAAAAAGCCTCGACCCCCACACTTCCGCGGGATATACAGTCTCATGACCGATGACCGTGGGTGATGCATACGATTTGCGGTAAGCAGCGTGCGGACTCTCCTATTCAGGGCGTCAAGTTCTGTCTGAGTCCATTTGAGTATGCCGAAAGAATACATCAAGACCGGCATGACCCAGCCGTTGAAAGCGCGCACCTTGTTTCCGCCTGATAAAAGACTATTTAGTACTTTATTCAGGCGGCCAAAGAAGCGTTCCCTCAACGACTGTTTCACGTCACTAGCATTGATGCCTAATGCTTCCGACATACCCAAATACTTGTAAGTTTCGGTTGAGGAAAGGGATCGAAGGTGTATGGAATCCGAGAGTTGTATTCCCACGGATTCCATAATCTCCCCTCGCTTTACATGCATGACTGCACATTTGTCCACACCAAATTCCATCCTGATGGCGTCACTGAAGGTTTCTGTCACCTTCAGTAGCTTCATCAGTTGAAAGTTGTTGGGGGCAAAGAGCTTCAGATCATCCATGTAAAGGAGGTGTGATATGACCTGACCACCTCTTCTCAACCGATAGCCCAGGCCCGAACCCTCCAGCAGTGTACTGAGAGGGTTCAGGGCTAAACAAAACCACAGAGGACTCAGACTGTCGCCCTGAAATATTCCGCGCTCAATCCTTATAGGTTCGCTGTTTTCCTGAATCTGTCGACATCCTGGATAGTGAAGGACCGTCCTCCACTGCCCCATACATGACGTCAGGAAGGCGCGCAGAGTTGCATCAATTTTATACAACTCCAGCACCCTCATGAGCCATGTATGTGGCACTGAGTCATAGGCCTTCTTGTAATCTATCCAACATGTCGCCAGATCCTTGCGGGAACGGCGAACCTGTTGGCTAATAGCAATGTCTATGAGGAGCAGCTCCTTAGTACCGCGGGACCCATTCCTACATCCATTCTGAGAAGCAGACATGATGGAGTTATTGTCAATATGTTGATTAATTTTCGCTCTCAGAATGGATGTAAGAACTTTATAGACCGTCGGTAAACACGTTATCGGTCTATAATTTTTAGGTTCCGCAATACTACCCGATTTATGGAGCAGGTGGGTTATTCCTGTCGTTAGGAACTGGGGCAGCGACCCAGACTCTAAGGCAGACTGGAACTGAGATGCCAAACGAGCGTGCGAACTTTGGAACCACTTAATCCAAAAGTTTTGCAGTCCGTCTGGCCCTGGAGTTTTCCAATTGGGCTACGGACGGACTGCACGAGCCAGATCTTGGGGGCTGATGGTAATTGCCCCCATTTGTGGTATCGGATCGCACGCTTGCTCGACCTCCCGAGTCCAGTCACCCTCGGTGTGACTGACAGGCACCGACCAGATATCGCGCCAAAACGAACACATGGCGTCATTATCCGGTAGGCGCACGTCAGTCACTCCTTGGTCGGGTCGCTCCCAAGCCCTATAAACCCACCTTTCGTTGCTCTGGAATGTGCGATTCTGAGTGTATCGCTCCACTCGTCGCTTGTACCGACGAATACGGCTTGCCCATGCATAGATCTTCTGCTTCAGAAAGTCGATACGCTCTGTGACGCGGGACAGATAATCTCGAGAACTGATATCAGTCCCCGAAAACGCCCGCCTCACAAAGCGCATCACTCTAGGGCGAGTGTTGCCCTCCCTGAAGCAGATAAGCTTGCCGATGAGTGCTCTAGCCTCACCGATACGATGCTCAATCCTGTACTGCCAAGCTGGTATAGCTGGTCGTGTAGCTCTGTCAGTTTTGGGAAACTTGACGTTAGCTACACGACATGCCGCTGCAGCCGCACAGTACAAGATCGAGTGGGTATCGGCAAGGTCTTTGGTGCTATCAAAAACATTTGATAGCTACGAATCTAGAGCACACACCAGCGCCCTATTTTTCTTATGCATGGGCAGACGAGGTAGTCGAGGTCTAAGCTCAGGCGGTGTGGAACGATACTCTCGGAATGCACACTCTAAAGCGCTCCTCAATCGTGCATTGCATTGGGTACTCACGGATATAGCCCCATCATCGTCATCCTCACCAACATGGTCGGGTCGCGGTGATACACTGGGTTGCAGTTGCACCGCGGCCGGAGGCAAGGCAGGCGAGACACGGCTACTCCGTGATTCCTCACGCAGTCTATCAAGTACGGTGTCATCCAGCATATGGTTACGCTGGATGACCCGCACCTGATCCGATAGACGTTGGGCCGACACGTTGACAGCTGGCTCAAGCACCTGAAACAGAGAGAGCATCCGACCACGGTACGCAGTCAGTTTACTTCCCCCCTCTGTAGCCCCAAAGTATGCGCGCATGACGTTTTCGTTGATCGATTGCGTCCATCGCATGCGCTGCACACTTCCACCGGGAGCGGGGACCCTGTCAGAGGCCGATGGGCCTCGAAGTCCCAAGCTGTCCGGCGGCCGGCGTCCTCCCCGTCGACGCGCAGGTGGTGGTGTCGTCGGCGGAGAGAAGTATTCGTCGCTCGAGCTCGACGCTACTGCAGCGTCCAGGATCGCTTCACTCACGGATGTAGGGGATCCCGGTGGCTGCGAGGCGGAGCTGAGCGACGAACCCGAAGATGTTGGGCGTGTGTTTTTGGCTCGGGCCTGGCTTCTTGTCAACATTTTGTTCTTCGCTTACGTCATTTTTCGTTTGATTTTTTATGGTTTGGCATTGTAATTATATTATTTGTTTTCTTCTTCGTTTATTATATATATATGTAGTCATATTTAATATTAAATTTTATGCAGATATTAAGGTGATATAATACGGTTTGATAAATAAATTGTAGAAAATACGAAAAGCTAAGAATTTTTTTAATGTCACTCTTGACAAGTCAGGCCACAGATCTCGATTATTATTATTATTATATTGTTAAGTTTATTAATAAAAAAGATTAGAGTTACACTGATGACAATATTGATTGAATATTTTACAAAAAATCCTAAATACGTCACCTCAAAGGCAGGTAAGAGGCTTATCCTAATATCGGGGTACACGTATTACGGGCACAGGATATACAGCAGTCAGAAGACACTGTGGAAGTGTTCCACTCACCGTAAGAAGGGATACAAGACTGCTGCTCATGTTTTAGACGATCACATTGTCTACTTAAAGGAACCGCACAATCATACACCTACGGAAGATATTATTTATTAGAAAATCAAGGAATCTAGTCCTAGCATAAAAAAAAATTAATTCTTTGTCAGCAAGGATATATCTTGTTGGCGCAATGGCTAAGACCTCGCCAGTCATAGGTTCAAATTCGGGGAAGTACCAATGTGGCTTTTTCAATTCATATCTGCTTTCCAAGTTTATTATGGACATCGGTGAAGGAAAATATCGTAAAGAAACCTAGACTTATAGTTAAACTAAGCATGAAATCACTTTTTCAAAAAGGTTCTAGGAAATGTTTTCGACAGTTTTGTTTGGTTTCGTTTATTAATTAAAGTACTTTAGAAACACTAATTACAGTATTGTATGAATTATTTACAGAAAATCCTCACCTCGAAGCAAGGCAAGGCAAGCAAGGCTTATCCTAATATCGGACTATACGTATTACCGGCACAAGATATATGAAGATACCCTGGATGTGTTCCATGCACCGTAATATGGGATGCAAGGCAGCTGCAAAGACTAAATTAAAATAAACGTGACGTAGTTTCTAATTAACGATTAAAAACAACCTTTCATGTTTACAATCCGAATACAATCAACGGAATCAGTGTAAACCTAGTAACTGCAAAAAAATTAAAGTACAAAAATGTAAGTAATTCATACCAATAAACAATAATTGTGTCTGAGGTACATAGTGTAAGCATATCATAATAGCATATATAATAAACAAGGTGCATACCTAGTTAACTACCGGAGGACTGCCGAGTGAGAAAGGTTTTTTAAAAAGAAACAAAAGACGAGGCGAAGACGCGCGGCGCACACGTTCAAATGCAGACTAAATAACTTAAAAACTAAATCGAATACAGTGTTGTTAATACTAGGTCCTTATCATTACGGCTGCGTGTCGTCGGGTTTTAGTCATAACAGGCCGCGACTCTATCGTGAATTCTGATCAGCGTTGGCCGTCCTAGGCGCGTACCAACTACAACGATGATATAATAGGGTAGATTCTAGAGGATAATTTAAGTCTAGGGGTTGATACAGCATGTATAGCTTACCTTGTCAATATTTCTCTGATTGACAAAATAAAACACCGTGTTTTTTACTGAAGTAAAAGTTGTGTGTTACTGTATATGTTAATAAAAAACTGTACGGTTTTAAAATTACATGCAAAATTAACAAAAAAATATCACAAATATGCACTAGTTCTTTAAAAAGTTTGAACATTATAGGTAGTATGTACCTAGTAAAACTTAACTCAGAGTTAGTCGCTAACACGAGGTTAAATTGATTATATTGTATGATAAACTGATAATTTAATTCCATGTTAGCAACTAACTCTGAGTTATTTTTAAGCTAAACAGGTTATGTAAGCAGAAACAACAAAGACAAAAATAAATACAAATAATAAACAGCAATACTTTAATCACTCACTTTAATTAATTAATTAATTTATTTAAATTAATTTAATCAACTTATTAATCTTAAATAAACTTTCAAACACCTCGGGTTTCTCGTAAAACCAATTAACTTTCGCTTCATGTATATGGTCCAATTTAATTGAACCAGTTAGAATTTTATCTCCTATGATGTAAAAGGCAGCTTTGCATCCCATACTTGAATGTGTAGAACATACCCATCTTGACTTGCCTTGCTTTTTGCTAGTGGTTTGACGGTAAAACGAATACCCTCCTACCACAAGTAGCTTGTTACCTCGTTTCGAAAAGGCGCAAGTTGCAAAGGCTGTAAGAAATAATAAATTTTAAGTCTTTACCTAGAAAGCTCAATTTAACAGAGCTACGAGTTTGTTTATAGCCATTGAGGCTCTAGACGGATGATCTATAAACGATAACAATTTCCAAAAAAATCTGTGCTAATATAAAAATGCTAAAATTTGGACGAATGGATGCATGGATGTTTGTTACTCAATCACGCCAGTACGGCTGAACGCATCTCGATCAAATATGTCACAGAGACAGATAGTCTTGAATAGAATATATTCTGCTTTTTATTCCGGTATAATAGTAGTAATCCACTGAAATTATAAAACACTTTTAACACGGGTCAGGCAGTGGCCTGACCCGTGTCTTCTACCCGTGGGTAGAAGCTAGTTTAAAATATAAGGGACTGCCAAGAGCTACTGAAATGTCACGTGATCATTCCCAAACGTTTTGGAATTTCGATAATCGTTATCGCGGGCTGAATGTCACTTTGTTTAGACTCTCAGAGGCTTTCCTAATGGCACAATATCCAAAAACGAAATCATGCACGTATTGTCTAAAAAAAATATAAGTGCAAATTATATAATATTAATGTTAAGTGTTTTTTCTTTTAGTTACGATTCCCGTTATACAACGTTAACAAACGTGTTTGGTACAAAAAAATTCAATATTAAATAAAAATCAAATAACACTGCATTTATTTACTTTAATTTAACAAAACACAATGACTATAGTTGTTATTTATTTACATTAAAACTTTTTAGAATATATAAACAAGTTTTTGGTTTCCATAGTCTTAAGGCCTCTTATACCGGTTTTTACTAACAATATGTGACATCTCATTGTAGCGCACTGTTCGGCTTAACACCGATAGAAAATAATAAAGAAACGAAAGAAAAGAAAAGGAAAAGAAATAAAGTTGAAGTGAAAATGGGCGTTAATGATTATGATCCTGTTTCATGGTTATTATTTCATCCTCAAATTTATAGACAACAACTCTGTATCCTTTCTTTTGATTAGTAGAGCACAGCCATCTTGTTTTATTGTTGCAGGATGTCCGATTACGAAAGAAAGAGTAACCTGATACCAGGATTTGCTGTTTACCTTTTCTTGAGAATGTGTAAGTAATTGAATTGTCTGGGTAATAAAAAATAACATGCTATTTTAATTTCGTCAATAGGTGATATCTCGCACGTATTTTCAAAGAAAATTTCAAATGCAAATCAGCCGAATTGTATCACATTGCGTCCATGTGAATAAACTTGCAAATTGGCCTAGTAAAAATCGCTCATCAGTGTGATAAAATTAAATCGCGTCGAGCCATCAGAAAGGCCGGTTAGGCGGGTCTACGTCAGTTTGTCTGAATTGGATGCATGCACATATCAAAACAATATTTAATAGAAATATCATAAAAGGAACATGGTGCATAAATATACTTATATAACAAAATCACAGCTTACATATGCGTAGTAAATTTGTAATAACACTGTGGCTGCGTGAAATAGGTAGATTTTAGCAGATAACCTGATTAACTCTAGTTTTTTAAACTATTCCGAATAACTCCAGCAGACCAGCACTCTCATTGCCTAACTGTTTTGATTCATTTTAAACACTTAACAAAATTCATTGCGTGTTTTACGCTGCAGTGTAGACAAATGTTTGCACATAGTTATAAAGCAATTATTATTATGGTGCAAGATAAATAACAAAAAAACAAATCCGACCGATGTAACCATGGTTTGCCATGTTCTGGTCAAGACATGGTTATGATTCAACCTCGAGTAGATTATTCGATCACATATAGTATGAACCAATGCTTTACATCCTTTTCTGTTGTGGGTGGAAGAAAACCAACTTATCTTTTGACTTCTGCAAATCGAACTGTGTCTGTAGAATGTGTAACCCAAATACAAGAGCTGCATACAGCCGCGCGAAGATTAAACATATCTGGCTGTTTCTGTAAACAATAAAATAAGTGCCACAATTATTACTAAACCTTTCATAGATACCTTAAATAAAGCATCAAGTGGACTATTTGTAAGCTATGTGTATGCAGAGGTATTTTTTTCTTTTGTAGTGGTAATTCTCTGGGATTATTTCTTTTCAGTATTCATGTTGATCTTTGTGGAAAGCCTCCCTCGAGGTGGAGCGACGACCTAGTCAAGGCTGCGGTAGTCCGGTGGTTGATAGACGCACAGGATCGATCAGTGTAGCTACGCTTGGGGGAGGCCTATGTCCAGCAGTGAACACCTTTAGGCTGAAATGATGATGATTATGACTCACTGGAGTATTGATCCGATTTGGAAAATAGTTTGATTTGAGCTTGAGAGCTTGATTTTGTCCCGAAAATTTTACTTTTCCTGTGATAAAGGCCTCGGAAGCAAAGCCGCAAAAAACGCAAGGTAAGCGAGCTTCATTGTCGATACAGATATTGTGGTAGATTTTTTGTTTCGAATCTTGTTTACCTATTTAAGACTATAACATGGGTGAATAAGAATCAAATTAGATTGTGTTTATTTATATTTATTTAACATAAAATCATTAATAGTAGCCCATTAGACATTAATTCATTAGTTAGTTAGAACATTAGTTATTATTTAATTACGTCAGATATTGAAATAATAATAGTAGTAATTATTCATGTACGTGATAAAACCTTGTTAGGGTTTCGTACCCAAAGGGTCTAAACGGAGCCTGATTATGATAGAGTATCAAATTACTGAAAATCTCGCAAAACTTGTTCAGGCTTCTCTTTCACCCAATTAACTTTAGGCGGATGATCATGATTTAAATTGCAGGTTACTATCTCGTCATATATTGTATAGACAACTGCTCTGCATCCTTTATTTTGATGAGTAGAGCACAGCCATCGCGTTTTCTTGTTGAAAGTAGTACGATGACGGTAGAAAGAATACCCCGATATCAAGATAAGCCTGTTGCCTCGTTTTGAGTAGACGTAGTCTGCAAAACCTGTGAAAAATTAAGTAATGTTAAGACTAACAGAGTGTGTTAGAAAATGAGCGAAGCTGACTCTGTACTTAGGCATTTATTCTAATTATTTTTGAACAGAACTTCCACTTCACTCAAAACAGTCAGTTACCAAGTTGTAAGGCAGACTAAACATCATTCTATTACTTAAGTACTTCCGTATAATTTATTACCCGGACGTTAATTGAAAATATGATTGACAGAGAAAACTTTCTACACCGTGCTTTTTTAAAGTTTTATTACATTACTCACAAAAAGTTATTATACGATAATAAATCTAACACACACTATTTAATTCGTTTGGTTTTAAAAACATTTCATTGAATACACTTAGATAATATTTGCAGCAAAAAAGTAAATGAACACATTTATTAATCAAATCTCACAGTTATTTGATACACCTATTTTAATTTTATACATTTCTTATCCAAAATGTAGTAGTTCATGCATACATCTAGTAATCATATCTTAGAGATAGACATTTAATTTCATGCATTCACTAAAATGAAAGAAATAATATAATAAGATGATAAAAACCAAACATTAAACATAATCAAACCTTATCGCTATTAGAGGCATTAATATAACTGTTTTAATACAAATATAGAGCTAATTAATACATTTCATACATTCAGACAGTAAAAACGTACATGCAAACAGTAATTTATTATTCAAATCTTAGCGCTATTTATTTATTTTCATAATATTTTCAACTAATATTCACAAAGGTATATCAAAAGTCTTCGAGTTTTTTAGACATATACTTTGACAGCTTAAATATTTATGAAACATTTAATTAGGTATCAAATCTTAGAACTATTTAATATTATACATACATTTATCATCCAAAATGCCAAGTCTTAGGTAGAGCTTTATAAGACATACATTTTGTCAGCAAAAATGTTCAGACCATAAAATATACATACAAATATACATTGTTTCAGTCCAACATCACAGGGTCTGTTGAAAGATACTTGTTGTAACACCTAGATTGTGGTTTTTCATCAGTCCAGTTTTTTGTAGGTGGATGGTGATGGTCGAACTTGCTGTTGATTATGCATTCCCCGGATGTGTGGATCTTAGCCTTGCAGCCTTCGTCGTAGTGAGATGAACAGGACCAAGTGGTAGCCCTGAGCCCTGATGAGGAGGCCCTGGTGCTATAAGTCTTCAAACGTTTGTAGGAATAGCCAGCTACGAGGATGTATTGCTCTCCATGTCCTGAGTAGACGTATTTTACAGCGACCGCTGCAGCCGCGTCCGCATCTAAAAAAAATATGGTCATTAGCAAAAATAATAAATTTGCAACAATTTTACTGTAGAAAAAACACTTGTTCCGAGCTATTTATTGCGAAGAACTTGTTCTCAGAAACCAGTTTAACTTAGAATAAATAATCCCACCAAAAACATTTTCATGTAAAATGTTGCCAGGACGAGACCATATTGGCTTGCACTGTCAAAAAGTTATAAGATCTCATGTAGAGCCAAGCTTCTAACTCCTAAACCCTAAACCTGGCGATGGCGACTTGACGCTTGGCCGTTTCACTACAAAAACCGATGAAGCGCTTCGAGAAAAGGTAGGTAATGCCTTTGCGCTTTGCTTGGCTCGTCTTTGCGGGGGCACTCCCGTGCCCCCAGATTTGGACTAATTTTGAAGCTCAAACTAGATTTTATTTTAATATGAAAATTATAATACATAATCCTAAAAGTGAAGGAAAACAATTTCTTAGATAATACAGCGGGAAAAAATAAAAAGCAAACCTTTTTTGTTTTTTTTAGGGTACATAAATAAAACGTCTGGTGGTTTCAGTAAAACTTTTATTCTAAAAATCTCAACTGTATTTAGCAATTATTTGGCACATGTTTCATTCTATTTTCCTTTAGCAAAATTTGAATTTCGAATCTTTTAATCATTTGGTAAAAGCCATCGAGATTTTCATAAATAAGTTTGCTAGAGATTGCATAACCAGTTAATGTTTTTTCCACACTTCTTAATTATTATTCATCAAATTCTGTAAGTGTTAAAAAAAAGCTCATAAATTCTGCTTAACACATAATGAGACACACGATGAAGATAACAAAGCAACACCACTATAAGATTTATTAAAATAAATTATGAATATTCACAAAAGACTCACCGCACCTGACCACACACTCACTGGCTATGTTACTGACCTTTCACTGTGATAATTTACGCGAGTGAGTCTGAAGTGAGAAAGAAGAAAAAAATAGAAAGACCAAGCGCTAGGTGGGCTAGCGCTTGGTCTTTCTATTTTTTCCCCATACAATTTAATTACAAAATGTTTAAAATAAAGAGTAATATTAAATCTATTATAATTTGTTTTGTTTGAATTGAAATTCTAAAGAATATTTATTTTTTCATGATTAAGTATTTAGTCTCGTTAAGAAAACGAGAATTACAATCAATACACAAAAATTTACAAATTGGTGTGCGCAATCTTTGATTTTTAAATAATTTTAGGCAATTAGCGTGCTGGGATTCTTTGTAAACCAGTTTTTTTTAGGCTTATGATTATGGTCTAATTTTTTCATTATAATTTTTCCGTTCTGGGTAAAAAAACGAGTCTTGCATCCGTTTCTCTGGTTTGTTGAACACACCCATCTTGATTTCTTATCGGTATAGGTTTGAGTTATGTTGAAAGAATATCCTTCTAGTAATATCAGCTTGTTTCCTCGTTTTGAGTATACGTAAGTGGGCACATTTGCAAAGAAGAATAGATTTTTTAAAGGTTCAGTTAAGTTAGTAAATTACAATAAAGGTCCAAACATACTGCCTTGCGGCACACAGAATTAGTTATTCATCTAGTTCTATGACATAAAATAATACATTACAGAATAATTTGGTTTGTCATCATGTTACTAGAAGTAGCAGTGAAGCGGGGAGTGAGCGAAATAGCTATCAACGCTTGGCAGTCGCTATCAAGGAAAAACATACGGATATATGTAACTCCATACTGGCCTCGCATAGTATGGAGGTTCAATAGAATAAGAGGCCAGTTTATCTTAGTTTTGTTAACAATAACGTGCAACCTACTTTACTTTATGTAATAAAAACCAAATTCAGTGTATAAACACGAAAAACAATAGATATACACAAAAGACACCGACTTCCGAAAAGTAAAGTCACTTTGGTTTATTTTATGTAAAAGTGTACTTTAGAAATTAAAACACAGCCATTTTGATAAGAGTTATTTATACATTGTGGTGAAACTTATAAAAGCAATTTTTATTTCTTGTATCACAAAGTGATACTTGGCACTTAATGCAAACTTTACGCGAGAATCCGTTGCAGCCATGGTACTTGCATCTTTGCTTTCTGTCGGAGCATATGCTCCAATGCGATTTTTTATCCAGCCTTATATCCTTAGCGGGGGCTACCTGTGGTTTTTTCTCAATAAAAGGCTCAGGACTAGATGTGCTCAAACAGGAGGCACTACTCGAAATATTATCCTCGTCCAATTCTAAAGAAAAGATTAAAAAAATAAAAGTTAATTCCATACTTTTTACTTAAGTATCATTATATAATGAAAAATTATAAAAACCAATGAGAGCTACGTATTCAAGCCGTTTGGAGTTGCTAAGGCTAAGGGGACCAAGCAGTGTTCATCGGTAGACCAAAACTGGTATAGGAAATATTTTTGTTTTGAGAGTTGATTATGACTTCCTTGGAGAAAGATGTTTATTATTTTTTTATTATATATGTCCAGAAGAAATTTTTAAAATATGATCACACCTTTCCGCTTCACCTTGACGAAACAATTTTTTTAAGGAAAGGTGACTGTGTGTCCAGTCTAGGTACCACAATAAAATGCAATGAGGAAATTAATAGAAACATATTATTGAGCATTTATAATGAGTAATTTTAATACAGTTTACTTTATAAATCGTGATGATATTTATAGAAACAGTTTCTATTTCTTGTATCACAAAGTAATACTTGACACTTTATACAAATTTTAAACGAAAGTTTACCGCAACCAGGATATTTGCATCTTTGCATTTTTTTTTACCATATGCTCCAATGCAATATTTTATCGAGCCTTTTTTCCTTAGCAGGGGCTACTTGTCTCTTTATCTCAATAATAGGCTCAGGACTAGTTGTGCTCACATAAGCCTCACTATTCGTAGTACTATGCTCTTCTAATTCTAAAAAAAGAATCATGAAATTAAAAAAATAACTCCACATTCCTTCTAGTTTATTAAGTTATTGATTAAAATGTATCAAAACCGAAATAAATAAAATGAAATATTATATTTATTTAATAAATTTAGCCACGATTTACGGCTACAATAACATTAATAATGAAGATATACAATAATGTATATTTGCTAAAATAGCAACTAACTTCTTTAACATAACGAGAAACATTATGACACTTAGCTTCTATTTTATGTAAAATTATTTTTAAAATGTTTATAACATTTATTTCGTACTAGCTTCTGCCCGTGGCTTCGCCCGCGTTAATAGTGTTTTATCATCCCAAGGGAATACAAACTATCTCCATGCCAAATTTCATCTAAATCGGTTCAGTAGATCCAGAGATTACCCCCTACAACCTCACAAACTTTACCTTTTTATAATATTAAGTATAGATTAAACAATTAATGATGCGAGACGCACGGGATCGGTCAATGTGGCGACGCCTGGGGGAGGCCTATGTCCAGCAGTGGACGTCTTTCGGCTGAAATGATGATGAAACAATTAAAATAACAATGATTTATGATTAATAAGAAAAATTAACTTGCTTGCTTGTAGCGTGGCGTTCTGTAGTTTCTGCCTAACCCCATAGGAAAAAGGCGTGAGTTAATATATGCATGTATGTATGTAACTTGCCCTTATGAAAACAATATGTCAAGATTTACAATTATATTAAGCTTAACTAAGAACTAGTTTCTGAATAGAGATTTAATTATTCTGAATACCGAAGGTTGACTGGTTTTCAAGCTGCACTTAGTCGTTTGACAAAAACTCAACTTTAATTAAATATTCTTAATTCAGAAATCGGGGTTTAGTCACATCTCGTCGTAATTTTTCTCTCTAGAAGGTTCAATACCTGGTAGGTGAGATTGCTGACTGTCAAGACATTTTGCGTTTCAAAGCTTTCATTAAAGTAAATTAAGTTGACTGTTTTGTCTAAACAGTAACCTTTGACATTAATATAAAAAGTTTATTGTCAATCTCTCCACGATTGCATTCAATGATTATAAGTTTTTTCAAATTATGAGTTAATATTTAAAAAAATCTTATAATCAACGGTTATTAATTTAGAAATGTGTTAAAATTTCAACAATAAACATTGTTTTTCACTTTCTCTCTTAAGTAATCCTTTGCGGTTGAGTATAAATTTTTCTTGCAGTTTATTTATTTTTATTTTGGCTTCATCACTAAAATTCTGTTATTTCTATACTTATAACACACAGGAACACACTCACGATACAGGAAGAAATTCCTAGTGTGGGACAACGTCTTAAAAAAAAAACAAAAAAACTATTAGCAATACACTAATTCTAAGCCCGCTTGTATCTATTTTTAATCCACAGTGATCTAAACAACTTTTTAAATATTTAACAATACCTACATAGCACACAGAGTATAAAGACGTTTCGGCGACCACTGCTTGAGCGCAGCGCAATTGTGTGGTCTAAAAATATTCGTTCAGAGAAATAGGTCTAGTCTGGCTAACTATCATGAGCCTAGATAAAATAACAGTTCAAAATACTTGGGATTGACCGTGTGCCATTTTGGTAGCGCGTATTCTATAAATTATTGACTTTTTGGCAATCGGTATAGCTGGTTAAATTTTAATTTGTCTATAGCTCTTGTTGTCTCTAGCCGTTACAAGCTCGGCCATTTTTTAGTGTGTGATGCAAAGCTATTTTATGCACTTAAACTTTTGTGGATACATTCGAGATTTGCGAATATACTTCGGAGGATGAGTATGATTCTCATTGACACTTATGACATGGTCTTCAAAAGTATGTACTGTTGCCTTACATCCATTTTGGCTGGAACAACGCCAGCGAATCTTGGAACCCGCTGAAGTCGCGTAGTACGTATAATGGTTGAATTTCAGCATTCGCTTGCCTTTCATGGATCGAACAAACACTGGTCCTACGTCGTCGTCTGAAAATGAAAGTATGTGTTAGGAATGGGAAAATACCATTTAGCTGATATATAGTTTCTTACTTATTTGTAAATATTTGATATATGTACTTTACCAGGTAACTTTACAAGAATTATTTCCTTATGTAAGGTTTGGTTCTAAAAAAAAAGAAGATTCTTATTTTTGATTTTTAAATATATCCAAAGATGAAAAGAGAGCACATTACGAATCGTTCTGAGATTTACTCCAAATAAACTTAATAATATTACTAGGAATCCAAAATTTGGCAAATGAGAAAATCTTTGGGCATAGATTCTGTTATTTTATAACGAACTCTGTCGTTCAACTCTAGTTACTGAACGCACGAGGTGAACGTCAAGCGCCGCGCAGGCAGGCGGGAGTAGCATCGTATTCCAGCAAGCTGCACAGTTAAGTCAACGGAGTTGTAGCACTAAAGATAGGCACATAATGGCTTATATGGACACAGTTTAAAGAAGGGCATTGAGACACCTAGCGTTATAAATTCTGTCGACTGCAGAGTCACCTTACTTAATAATCTATTTTCGTGAGCTTTATTTAGCAATACAGAAAACAGCACTACACTAATACTGATGTATTCTTAATTAGGATTATTTTGGATCCTTATCCCTTTCACCATATACACTTTATTCCCCAAAGTATAAACCACAGCTTTGCAGCTACTATGCGTGGAGCATTGCCAACAAATCTTGTAGGCGTGCTCTAGCGTCGTATAATATGTATGTCCTTTGAACTTCATCACATTTTTGTCTCTCATTGCCATTATGAACTCGGGTGCTATAAAAAAAATAACCATGAGCACACAAAAGGTAGTGAAACTTTATTTAAGTATTGAGCCTGTAGATGACTAGAAACTCCATTTTCCAGTCTAAGACTCCCATTCGGTCTACTGTGCGTTGGACTTCACTTAACCAGCCTAACTCCGGCCAGAGGCACAGAAGCTTCTTGGAGACTTCATAGGCATCGGGGAATAACTTTACTGTTCCGGGGCATTTTGGGAAGCCACATCCCCAAGTAACATGGAACAAGGGTAGAAATATGTTGAGATAATATTAGGAAGGCACAGCTTCGCATTCCAGAGTATTGTATAAATTAGATATCACCATTTGCCTTAAGAGATATAATGAGATAAGAAAAGTATGTCCTTTTTTTTATTATTATTATAATGTGACTAGTCTATTGGTTATTTTGTCTATGGTACGTCGCTTCGTACCTATTATGTTGTTGGCAATGTATGTATCCGTTGCAGGTTGCCACTTTAAGCAATATCCTATTTGCTTATTAATTTTTGTTGTCGTATTTATTTTTTTGTCTAAGTACTTTCATTAAAATATAATTATACCTACGGACAACGCATGTTTTTCCTTTTTGTGTTATTTTTATCTTTAATATTGATGATGTAGGCACAAAAGAGGGACAAGTATGCAGTAATACAATTTTTTTATGACAAAACGTTTTTATTGCATAAACACACTTTTCACGTCACTAAAAATAAACAAAAAGGGATAGGTTGGTGATCTAATAAGTTTTCATTGCACACAATAATATTTTATATATGTAACTAGACTTTCTGGGAACATGATTTTTCTAAAATGTGAAGTTATTGTGTGCACAGTTATTTTGACCGTGTAGTAGAAGTCACTTTAGAAGTTAGAAACTTTAGGAGCATGGTTGTGTTCATCATTTATTTTAACGATGTCTTCATCAACAGTAATGATATTCGCTCGGCATCCCCTAGCTCGGTGGGTAGAACACCGCCATTGCTTCTTATAAGAATTTGAGGGTCTTCCATAGTACGTGTACCCCTTAAACGGAATATGGTCGTAAAATCAATGTGACAAATTGTCAAACACGTGTTAGCTGCTGGGATTCGTTGGATGAATTTAATAATAGCCAATCACATCTCTTGATTTGGGTTCAATTTGCGACGCGTTGATACTCGTAGTTTCAATCCGGTGGTTCGTAATTATGTAGTCAGATGGGTCGGCAAGGGATAGTGCAAACGCGCACTTGTAATATATTCCGCGTTTATCGCTCAATTATCGTCTCGTCTCCGATGAGTTTGGCCGTTTTGATCGAGATACTGTTGGGAAGACTATTATTATTTTTTGTATAATTCTAAACACAATCAAAGAAAACAGCATTTCTCCTTAGAGAAAAAGCTGATGATGTCTCAAGTGTGTCAATAATTATAACAAAGATCAATAATTACCCTTGAAATTCGTTTAAAGCCAGTTCAAATGTCAAGCTTTATTCAGGGGTAGGACAGTTCCATACAGTGGCAGATTAGGAAGCATATTTTTTTAAATGCGACATCTGATAACCCCACCTTAACAACAAAAACAATTAGTTACTCTATGTCACCACAGATGGCAAGACCATCGATAAAATAGGTTTGTCACTAAACAATAATAAAATAAATATTAATCTAAATAATTATTTAATTACCTTATGATTTTATTTAACACGTACTATAATTATTTGCAAATATTTGTGTTGATTTCAAAAGCTAAGTAATAATTACGATTGCAACACAGTGAATGATTGGACTTTTGACACTTCCACTCTATGTACAAGACTGATAGACTTGTATCTATGGTCATGAATAAAACATTATTAAAAAAGAAAAAAAATGGATTTTTGATATTGATTGTCAAATTTTCATTGTCAATTTTTTCTTGTAAGTTGTAAAATCAACAAAATTTCCCAACATCCCTCATTCATCCTAGAGGATATCTTCTGGGTGTAAAGTTACGGACCTGGATAAGAGTTCGCTGGATAGAAGGCTTCAAGGTTCACACGCCCATATATTCAATGTTTGGGTTAGAAAACAAAATCCTGGGATAATTTTATGTCATACAAAAAACCCTATAAATATCTTAAAAGATGATCACAGCTTGTGTAAAACGATCCCACACATAAGAACCTGTGAAACTAAAAACATTTGGAAGGAATTAACAGTGGATAATAAATATTATTATTTTTGTTCGAAATTACCGCCGTTAAATTGATGAATACAGGTCTGTTGTATGTGGAGGAAGGCCGTATGATAAAGACAGACAATTTCGTTGTCCATTCTAATAAAAGTCAATCTTTAATCAAAGTGAAAAGTGCAGTGATTGAGTGTTGTGATATTAGGGAAAATAGTCAATTTAATCAATCTGTGAAAGGTGTTACCAAAAATCGTATCGAATCTAGCGAGTGTTTACAAAGTAAATAGTAATGAAGAATCAAGTCTTTCATTTCCAACATAAGAAGCCTTCACACCTCAACCGACCGGTACACTTACTAATTTGCTTGTTTTAACTTGATAAAGTTTTACTATGATTTTGTTAATAATGAGAAAAAATAAAATAAAGTAAAACTTTATAAAATTTAAAAACAAACAAATTAGCAAGGAAAGGCTGTACTTTATCCATGTGTGCACTACACACACACATTGATAAAGTACATGCACCACACACACACACGTACATGTATAAAGTACAGGTACCACACACACATGCACATTGCTAAAGTACGGCGCTACACACACACACACAGCTTAGTTTGCGGATGGCGTTAATAGACGGCGCTATTTCTCCGATCAATTGACATATGCGGTCTTCACTCTGTAGTCGGAGAGGGCTCTCTATACCCTATATATTATTTTTCTCTGTGGCTTTATTCATAAACTTCTTATCAAAACATACAAGAATACATAAACAATATTGCAACACATTGGTTTACAGGCTATGTTTATGACTTGGTTGGTTGGACTTGGTTTACTAATTTCTGACCTTGAGCAAGTCTAGAGTAGCACGGAGCCTCAATAAAATACGAGGTCAGCTTATTTTAGTTTAGGGCCACTGACAAGTCAGTAGGACATAGACTAGATATTTTATTTAAAACATTGCTTAGCCTCGTATTATGCGAACGATGATCGTGGATTCCATTCACAGCTATGACCAGGTCATCAAAAGTGAAGACGTGGGCATGGCATCCACTTGGTGAATGAGTGGTACATTGCCATCTTTTTTTCTTTGACTTTGAAGGCAATAATATACTATTGATTACTTCCAATGCAGTAGGTTGCGATTGTATCAGCCGTAAAATGTTACTCCCGGTGCTGGACGTTATCCTTCCTGTCATTTGCCACATCCTTAACTTTTCTGTGTCTAGCGGTGTCTTTCCATGCTCATGGAAAGATGCGCAAATAATTCCTTTACCTAAAAAGTCCAATCCCACCTCCTTTTCTGAATACCGTCCAATATCCGTCTTACCATTCCTATCCAAAGTCCTAGAACGATTAGTCCATAATCAAATGAACAAGTTCCTATCCAAAAACAATCTCCTCAATCCCTTCTAGTCCAGCTTCCGTCCTGGTCACAGCACCACCACAGCTCTTCTCAACATTACGGACGATATACGGTCAGCCATGGAAAGCAGTAATCTGACGGTCTTGGCATTGCTAGATTTCAGTAAGGCTTTTAATACTATTGATTTCGACGTTTTGCTTGGTATTCTATGCTCTCTTAATATATCTCCATCGGTGGTTGACTGGTTTCGTAGTTACCTGTTCGGGCGCCGGCAACGTATATGTATCGGAGAGAACTTGTCTTCCTGGTGCAGTACCACTGCCGGGGTACCACAGAGTGGCGTTTTATCCCCTTTACTTTTCGCAGTTTTTATAAACTCAATCACCAATGAACTTATTTCTTCCTACCATCTTTATGCAGACGATCTACATTAATATACGTAAGCCACGTTAATAAAATTAAAGGTAACTATAAATTAAAACTAAGAAAAGGATATAAATAACAAATTAAGGTCCGGCTTCGCACGACGTGGGCAACTAGGAAGGTCCGACTTCTCACGTCGTGGGTAGTCCGGGTTCTCACGACGTGGGTAGTCCGGCTTCTCACGTCGTGGGTAGTTATCTCACAGCTAGGCAGCTGGACGGGCAGGAAGGCTTGGAATGCCCGAGGTAGGCAGATGAACAGGCAATCTGATAGGTAGGCTCACAGATAGTTCTAGAGATCAAGGCAGCTGAACTAATTGTCAGGCTAACGGGCAGGTAGCAGTAGTAGTAGCACTGGTGCAGGAACAGGCAGCTAGGAGTGTGGCGGTCGGGCTGTGGCTTAATATGCTGATCAATCAAGCCCTTTTGGTATGCAGCGGTGACCGTAGAAGTTAAAGAACCAGTAAAAATGCTCACATTTAAGTTCCACACTCAATAAATAATATTTATTGCATTTCACAGAATTGGTAGATTCACAGGCCTTATATATAATAGTTTTAAAGAGATTTTCAGATTCAATAGTACACCACGTAGTACTAAGTAGTCAAACGACTTTCAGAGTTCAGTGCAGATGCAAAATTAAAAGAATGACGCCCGTTTTTCTTCGTTCCGACATGTCTTCTAAATTTTCAATTCGAATATCAATTAAGAAATCATGAACGAATAAAAACGGTTTACAGAGGGGCAGTCTGCCGCTGCCCTTATAATGAAAAATATAATGTACAACGAGCTTAATAAGCTATAGAGAATGGTATCTTATGTCTATGGTTTAAGAAAATAAAATAATGATAATGTCATGTCAGATAAAAATGTCAGTATAAAATAATATAATAGTTTTGGATGTTAAAACAAATCTTAAGCTTTTCAGGTGTTAAAAAATACATAAAAAATGGGAAACTTGAGCTAATACAATTTCAAAAATTATAAGGATGAAATTTGAAAAATATATTATAAAACGTAAGTAAACTAAGACATGTGGAATGAACACCACAAGTTATACTCGCGGGCACCCCTCGGAAAGCTGTCCGAGGCTATCGTAACCATAAACCTTCATCTGGCTCGCATTTGTGATTGGAGCAGGAGGTATGGGCTTATGGTTAACCCTATTAAGACGCAGGTTATTGCAGTGGGCAGTTCTAGAATGGTTTCAAAGATCGACTGGATGACTCTTCCCCAAGTTCTTTTTGACAGTTCAGTTATTCCATTCAGTGAGCAAGTTAAAAACTTGGGGATTTTCATCGACAAAAACTTTTCATGGACTGCCCAACTGCAGGAAGTTAGCCGCAAGTTGTTTGCATCTGCTGCAACTTTGAGGAGGCTGCGGAATTTTCTTCCGACTGCCACCAAGATTGCGCTTGCACAATCTCTTCTTCTTCCCATCCTTGATTATGCTGATGCCTGCTATCTTGGCCTTACTCAAGAACAACTCGATAAACTTGAGCGACTTCAAAATGTTTGTGTAATGTTCATATTTGGTTTGCGCAAATATGACCATGTTTCCGAATTCCGTGTAAAGCTCAAGTGGTTGCCAATTCGCCTTCGCCGGAATGCTCATATTCTTTTTCTTTTGTACAATGTGCTTTTTACTCCTTCCACCCCTCTTTACCTCAAGGATCGTTTTCCGTTTATCTGCGATTCCCACACGAAATCTCTTATGTCATCAGAAAACTTGCGACTTAAAATGCCTATGCATTCCACTACATTCTTAGATAAATCATTTACTGTCCAGGCTGTTCGTTTGTGGAATGCATTGCCTGATTCAATTAAACGTGCTCAGTCGTTGCCTGTCTTTAAAAAACTTATAAAGGAACATTACCTGTCTCTGTGATCCTGTGCTTGTTTAAGCTGTATTGTTTTCTTGTTTGTATATTTAGATTATTTTGTATGTATGTATCTATTTTAGTAGTTTGTTTTTATTACCTAATTGTATTTACTTGTATGATTTGAAATTTGCACCAAGTGCAACCCCATGTCGTGTCCAGGCTATCTCTATCCATTCAAGGTTGCCTGGAAGAGATCGCGGAGCGCGATAAGGCCACCTGTTGTATTTTTGTTTTAATTTTTATGTATTTTTTGTATTGTTTTATCATGGTGTACAATAAAGTATATATAAATAAATAATATATAATTATGTAAATTGGGCCATTATATATTATTATTTCCTTTATTCATCTTCATTCATTTATTATATTCGTTTATTTAAGCTTTTTTCTTATTATTTTACATTTTTAAATATTTTTACAAAACATATACAAAAAAGAAAAACATTTATAAATATAAAAAATAGAATATAAAAAAAAAAAAAAATATAATTTATTATTATGCGCCTAGGGGAGGCCTATGTCACAGAATATATAATAGTACAAATACCTTTGTCCAGCAGTGGACGTCTTTAGGCTGAAATGATGATGATGATGTAAATTGGCAAGTAAATACCTGCTCTAGCATCGAACTGGGTCTTCTTGACTGCATTTCCTTCGATGCATTCTTGTATTTTCATTCTAAAAAAAAAACAAAATCAGCCTTTACCTAAAAGCTATAAAGTAATGTTATTTCAATAACCATTAGCCATAAGTACCTTTTTAGATGAATATAAGAAAGAAAAATACCTAACTTATTATCAGTCTTATTTTAATAAAATTTTATCATCAACATTTACATTTTCTGGGCACGTGACATAAATGAAATTAAAATGCTTACCACTACATGTGTAAACGATTTACAATATATATATATTATTAAATGTACCTGATGACTTAAATTGGGGTGTAACAAAGTGTTTGATCATAAATTGTAAGAGACTTTGTTTGGAGATAAATTATAAAAAATATATGAGAGTCATGACAAATATACAACAGATTTATGAGAAGAACCCCAATCCAAGGGTTCCCAATCTTTTTTAGTCCACGGCACACATACATGTTTACTATTTTGTTTCGGCGCCCTAACCTATCTAGCTGGTCGAAATAGATAGATACAATGATACTTGTTATTTAAATAGCCACAAAAAATAGTTTTGTTTTTTGTGGCTACCCACACTACGAATCTAACGTGTTTATTTATAAGAATATAAAATTAACACAGAAAACATTTAAGAGAGATCAAGAAAACCAAAAATAAAATACGATAGCTACCTAGCTAGTCAATGTGACGGGTGAGCTTGGTGATCTTCACTCATTTTTTCTAGCCACAGATAACTACATACTACAGAAACAACACTACTACACTATACACTAGCACACATATGCCTCATTCCATACAAAGAAACCGTGCTGACGTAACTAGCATTTTTCATCTGATTATACCGATTATTTTTTGTAAATCGATCGCGTTCGGTTCTGTTCCACAGCGATAGATAGATGACCATATATATCCGTGGAACGCAACTGAAAGCGATCGATGTACATAATATAATTAGTATAATCAGTACAGTACATCGGCACGGTTTCTTTGTAAGCGATGAGACATCACTGGTACCGCTACTCACATTTCTTGATTACAGCTACAGGTGAAAATCCAGCATCGCATAAATACAATTTTGCAAAAGGAATGAAAATTATAAAGATTTTGAAGCTAAAGTGGTATATTCATTTTGAACCGCAAAACTCCACCAAATTGGAACATGGGAATCATTTAAGGCTTCTGTGGCAAGAGAGTTCAATGAGACTTTTTTCTTCTTGTGATATAAATTCTGGCGGAGCTTGTGCATGGCAAGGGTCTTGGATCCACGCTTCTTAGTGCCTTTCTTCACTTACTAAGGTACACAAAGGCACCGTGGTGCACTTTGGGAACCTCTGCCTTGAACGCTTGTGCCATCCTGGATTACTTTACTTATTCTGAGCTAGTACCTAACACGGGCTCAGTAAGTAGGTCAACTTTTAATTTAACCTCGTGTCAGCAACTCACTTGCTGTTAAGTTATTGGCGCAAGTGTACCTAACTGATATAACTTTTGTAAGCCTGAAAACATGATGGATATGCATTTATAATCTGTATCAATTTATTTAATACAATGCATAACATCAAGACTTTGGACCCTTACATTAAATACTCAGGATGATGGTTGTGAGTTGGAAGTAGGCTGCACATCGTTCCATTCATCATATAAACGACGCCTTTGCAGCCTTGATTATGTTTAGTACAGCGCCATCTTGTTTTCTCTATTCCGTCATCGATGTGTCTCTTCACATGAACGTTGTAAGAGAAGCCAGCTAGTATCATTTGTTGTTTTCCTCTGCTATTTACTTTGTATCTTGGAAGAACGAATATCTTGCCTGTAATAAAGAAGAACTTAGGTTTAAAATAATATAAATTCAGACCAAGGAGGGACACCATGGGCGGTGAAATCAATTCTGTTTATTTCATTTAATACATATATTTTATTAATGTTTGATAGGCTCGCGTTAGACCACTATCTCACCTGATGGTAAGCGATGATGTGGTCGACGGTGAAGCATGCTTACCCAGAAGTAACCTATTCATTCTTGGCTTAAATACCCGTTAGGTTATAGAAGCTATCAGGAAAAACAGAATCTTGCTGGAAATTCCACTCTCTAGCCAATATATTTCTGCCATGTCCAACGAATAAGGATAAACCTTGAATTCTAATTTAAACCATAGAAATATAAACGTGATTCTTAGCACATTCAGGTAAGTACAAATAAATAGATATAAAAACATCAAGCATAATAATTCGTTAAGGTAAAAAAAATTGTCAAATCTAAATATCTATTTAGTTCGATTTTCTTTAATTTCAGTTCCATACGTGAGGTGTGACTTCACAATAAAATTAAAACAAACTTAAACATTCTATGTTTTAATAAAAATGTGTCTTGGTAAAATGTTCGGAAACTACAATATTCCTTATTCAGACAAAGTTCAACTAGACGTTTTTCACACGAAATATAGGTATTTTCTGTGCAGCCAGGATAGTTACAGCGTTGACATAGTTTATTCCAAAGAGGAAAATGACAGATTGCGTAAATTCTGATCTCACGAGGTCATATTTGGGTGGATTCTCTGTTTGAGAGGAACATGGTCTACCTCGCTTTTTTTTTAATTAATATTTCTAATTCTTCAAGGTTTAGTGGGTCTTTTTGTTATAATTACCACCCACCCCTAATTCTTCTGTTTGGCAACCAGATATAAATCAGACGAAAACTTTGTTAAATTTCACGATTTTATTGAAGAGCAGTATTTTTGTGTCACGTTATCTGCCAATGACAGCGATCACACAGCCCCTAGACGCCTAATAACAGGCGAGCGATGTCTGTCAACACATATGACTAAAAGATCATATACAGGTAATAAAGGTCATCTCTCGACAATTTCAAATTAGTAGCGACCACTTCTGTGAGCCGTAAACACTTCCGTGTCCGTCAACAAAAATATTTTTTCTTAAATATTATAATGGCCTCTAGAACAATACGTTGGTGTGGTAATAACATCCAGACTTCAAGTTTCCGGTAAAATGGCTTAACATTTCATTGATAAGTTAATAGTTACATAAACATAATTAGATTTATTTTCTGATATTATTTGTCGGAGTTCATATTATACTGGTCAAGTTTGTTGGTGAAAACGCCCACCGCATGTTTGCGTCTCTTTCTTTTTAAAGTAATTTTTTCGCTATCTCTTCTCCTCTATAATTTCATAAATAGAACTAGTGATGCACCATATCCTATGACTAAATCTGTTATCGATAGAACTAGAAACCTTACAAATAAAGACATTAAATTAAAAAGTTTATTAATTGTGAAACAATGTTTTGATTACGTTTTTTACTAATATTTAATATTACTATATTTAAGAACCAACAACCGAAAAAAGTATGTTTCCTTAAGTATTTAGTTTTTTTTTTATTAGTTTTACCATTTTATTTTATTACTAAAATGTTAAAAGCCGTATAATTGATAATAAAGAAGGTAATTTTAATAAAATAAAAATAAGTACAAATACTATTTATAAAATATCGATACCTTCCTGGTTTTATTTAAACCTGTCCCACCCTTAATGAGGCGCATGACCTTGGTAAGGGACCAATCAGAGCGCAGTACCCCCGTGCCTCATACCTCAGCTAGTTGACAGAATTGTTTTGATGTATTCGATCAAGCATTAGGCGTCTAGTGGCAATGTGGTCGATGGCCAATGACAACAGAAACGCTTTTTTAAAATGATTGCTTGCCTCTAAAGACGACGTCAATAAAAAAACAATCACAATTCCATTTTTGAAAAGAAAACAGTAACGACACGAATATTTTTTTAAATATATGGATATCGCATTAACTTTTCACCGTTTCTACCAGTTAAAATATTGAGATTTCTTATTATTTATAATCTAAAAAAAGAGTAATGATTTCTATTTCTACGAATAAAATAATATGCATAAATATTATTCATAAAGTAGTTTATAGAAATAAGCGGCTGAACAAGACACGGAAAGTGACTTTGATGTGTAATATTTAAAATCAAGAATCTTTGAGCTGGAATTTAAGAACAATGGACAGTAAAAAGGATGTCTAGGGGCCGATTACTGAATTGAGTATTTAGAATTAAGACTTTGTCAAACCATGCCAAAATTAGACAGGTTTTCAGGCAAAAGTAGACTTTGACCTAAACTTCAATTAATTAGGAAATCGGAAATGATTGCACTTAAGAGGCATGTTTCCGGGTAGAAAAATTATAATTCTATTTAGTCCGTCAGTGAGATTCTCAAATAATACACGGAATAGGACACGTATTTTTTGCTTTACCAAATCAATAAAAATAGACAAATATAAAGCGCATTAAAGTTCAGGAGTGGGGGCTTGTGACATCACTATGTCAATATAAAGTGTACTAACGGCGTGACTTCAGAACATATTTCAACGCATTATATCGTCGTTACTTTATGTTTACGTCTCAAAAGAAAAATACGTGTCCAATATTTTTTATTTATCTACCTGAAGGACAAGAAACTAATTTTCAGTTAACATCCCTATTCTAGGGAATTCAGATAATCGGAATATTTTTGAATATGGTTATGTGTCGGCAAAATACTGGATACTTTATTGTTAACAGTCTGAACAACAATGGATCAACCATATTTATGTTTCGCGCACCGCCATCTTATCTTTATTTCGCCTGTGTTGAGTTCGTATCTCGTATGTATGAGTAGTCAGCAAAAATCATACTTTGACTCCCCAGTCTGAGCAAACTGGGTCTGAGTCTAAATATGTATAATAATTTTACAAATCTTGGTGCAATTTTAACAACATCGATCATTAAAATCTTTTTTATAAAATGAAATGCAACAACAATGTTTTTTATAAAATTACAGTTTTGTGAAAATTTTACAAAATTAAAGTACTGTATTTTTTTTTAAGTTTTAGTTAGAAAATAAACTTTTATAAAATTATATAAATCTATTTTGGCTGCTAGTAAGAAAAAAAGTCCGCAAGGTCAAATTATTTACCTCAGTGTAATCAAAAAGAAGTCTTCTAAGTAAAGATCATGCAGCTTTGTTTTTGGGATGAGAACGTACCTACATAATTATGCCTCTGTATAAGAATAATAATCACTCTTTCACTACTTCTCTAATAATAGAATTTGCCCAGTTTCTCTCGTAACAGACAAACTCTAAACTGTAAGTTCAGGGTCATGATTATGTTCCGTCATCTCACTCCATATTTCCGCATTCATGGTAAAAACGACACTCTTACATCCTCTATAGTGTCTCATACAACGCCATCTCGTTCTTATGACGTCATTTATAAGAATCCTCTGATAGTGTGAGCTATAGCGGTAACCAGCATAAGTCATTAACCGTTTACCATATTTGTTTAAGTAAAATTCGGGTTTTTCTGTAAAAAGAAAAAGGTGATAAAACACAAAAACTGGACTTTCAAAGGACAGTGTTTCTTTTATCATTATAATTATAAAAAGCTTGCTTTGTATCTTAAAAGATAGCCCTTACGACTCGGTGATAGTGTAAATTTTTACCAGTGAAAGAGTTCCTGTTATCGGATCAGTAGTTCTTGAATACCCTTGTACATTTTAACAAATAAGAAAAAAGAAAAACAATAAAATCAAAGGACTGAAAAATATCTCTTGTCAAATCAACTGTCTAGCTCAAATTTTCTACCATTTTCTTATAATAATTTAGCTTACTCTTACTTTATATATTTTTTTCTGTCGACGAGACTTTTTCTAGCATTTTATTCCATAAATATCTTTTGTTTTTTCTTCTTGATTTTGGATGTAACGTTCAGAGTCGGAGAGATTCTTAGACCAAAATGATAGCTGCTAAATGACTTTTTTTTAATGTTGCAAGCGCGGGCTTGTCATTTTAATATTGATATTGGACAGTTTAAATGTACAATTTTTTTTTTATTCTCTTAAGAGGCAAGCCTCGTAGGTAGTAGTATGTTCATCTAAGTAATAAACTATTTCGTCGTGGATTGTGTGGACTACCGCCTTGCATCCGTATTTAGCATGACTGGCACATCTCCATCGGATCTTGAAAGAATCTTCCGCGCAGTTTCTTCTATACCTATTCCCACCAATCATGAGGATCCTAGAACCGTTTCTGTTGGTGAAAAATACTGGGAATTAGAGATTAAACGTTAATGATATAAAATTGGCAAACGGGAATTATTAAAAATCAACCTCATAATTTAATAAAAGCATAATCATCAAATTTAAAGTTTACTAAGACACCTTGCCTTCTAAACAAAGTAACATCCTGCAAGGGATAAAAATCGTCAAAAATTCAAAAACGTACAAGATAGACATGCGCTACTGAAATGTCACGTAATCGAATCAAAATTTTCGCACTTTCGACAATCTTTTTCGCGTATATAATATAATTTTGTCTAGAGCCTTTTTTCTGTAGAAAACCTTGGTACGTATTTTTCTGTTCCTTCTTCTTGTCCGTTTATTAATTGTGTGTACATTAATTGTTCAGTAAATAAAACAATCCACGTGTAGTCAAAATTATAGGAGTAGGTCTGTACCTACTCCTATAATTAAAAAAAAAAATATATATATAAAGAAAAATAGGTACCAAGGTTTTCTACAAGAGGAGATATAATTAATATCTAAATAACGTATCGAATTTACGTACTTTATTGTAAGTAGATGAGACCTGAAGATAGCTACTCCGTGAAGAAAATCCTCAAAATTCAACACCAACCAACTATCAAGGGGTAGACCTAGACCACCAGCCTCTTGTTGGACCACAGTCGAGAGTGACCTCAAGGAGCAAAATTTGCCACCATCGACAACTCAGGATAGACCATCCTGGCGTAGACGCACAAGGAGGACCGACCGATTCATTCGGGATAAATTGGGAAGTGGGCAGGAATATAATAGGTCCTTTTTATATTAAGTATGTACAGGGCACACATTTAACCACCATTTTTACCACTATAGAACTACCGCCTTAATTTGTAGCGCAATAAATGCAAAAAATACGAATCAATTCTGTTTCAATTTTATTTATTTACTAGCTGACCCGGCAAACTTTGTTTTGCCATAAAAACACCAAACATTCATCTACCCTACCTACCCTACCCTAACAACCCTACACTACCTACCCTACCCTACCTACCCTACACTACCTACACTACACTACCTACCCTACACTACCTACCCTACACTACCTATCCTACACTACCTACCCTACCCTACCGACCCTACCTACCCTACCTACCCTACCCTACCTACCCTACCCTACCTACCCTACCCTACCTACCCTACCCTACCTACCCTACCCTACCTACCCTACCCTACCTACCCTACCCTACCTACCCTACCCCTACCTACCCTACCCTACCTACCCTACCCTACCTACCCTACCCTACCTACCCTACCCTACCTACCCTACCCTACCTACCCTACCTACCCTACCCAACCCTACCCAACCCTACCCTACCTACCCTACCCTACCTACCCTACCCTACCCTACCTACCCTACCTACCCTACACTACCTGCCCTACCCTACACTACCTACCCTACCCTACCTACATACCTACCCTACCTACCCTACCCTACTTACCCTACCCTACCCTAAACGGGATAAAAAGTATCCTATGTCCTTCTCCTGGCTCTAAACTACCTCCCTACCAATTTTCAGCCAAATCGGTTCAGCCGTTCTTGAGTTATAAGTGAAGTAACTAACACGACTTTCTTTTATATATATAGATTTATTTATTATTAGGCTTCAACACTGAGTACACTGTTACTTTATAAATTTGTACATTTCAAACTTAAGTCTAAGTGCCTCATCACTTAAAGAAAAGCACAGCATGCACTAAATTTTGCGGAGATAATACAGAATTTATTAATTAAAAACAAAAAAAAATCTATTAAAAGCTAAATTGATTGAAGCAAATTAAATTAAGTAACATAGATCAAATTAAATTAGAACAGATTAAATTAAATTAGAATAAATTAAATTAAATGAGAAACTCTTATGAAATGTCACAATATGTCATGCATACTGAGATATTCAAGATATTCTATTAATGTACTATCTTAGATATTTACCAACCGAACGGCGGTTTTTATTCGCTGATAAGATGCTTTTCAATACAGACTTTCAATCAAAGCTACAGCGTCACTAATGCAGCGACACATGAAATATTACATGGTCAACTTAACTGTGCAACTCGCTGGAATCCGACCCCACTCTCACCTATCCACCCGGTGCCCTGCGATCGCCTTGTAAGCCAATAGCGGGAATTGAACGTCAAAATGACGTGAGTGACCGTTTGGCCAATTTTACATTTTACTTATGGTGCCATATTTAATGTAGAAACAAGAGCTTATCGTCTATACTGTACATTATTTTTAAGATTAGCGTGTAAGTAAACTTTTAAATTTTATTAGAGGTGTTTGTGGATGAAGTCTGTACGTTCTTACTTACTATTTTTGAATTCATAATTGGTGCTTTATAGTCGAAAATGTTTATTTCGCAAATTGGTTAAAATAACACTTTTATAAATCAATAATTTTTGGTTATTTGAACCAGATTACCGACCATGTAAGTCAATATCTAAGGCGATCTTTTATGAAAAGCACCACACAGATTTAAGTGTATAGTCTTCGCCAAACTTCTGGGCCGCCCTTAAGCTGGTTTACCGGATGCGCGAGCAACGAAACGGTGCTGTTTTTGTATGAGATTGCCAACGTCAGGGCGGCCAAGAAGTTTGGCGGGAACTATACATGTCCAGACAGTGTAAGTATTTGTCAGTTATCGTATAATTCAACTTAAAACTTTAAGGAGCTCAAAGGCCCGACGAACAATACCAAAGTAAAATTTATTGTTACAGTCATTAAGAACCATAATCTATAAATGGGATTTGCTGGACGTCTTTTGGTAGATGGTTGTGGTCTTCACAAGCGTTCACGATGACGTCATCAATGGTAAGGATTTTTGCTTTACAAGATCTATTTGAACATCGCCACCTGATCTTGTTTCCAGTCCCTTGATTTCGACTATAAGAGTATCCATTCAGGAATAGTAGCCTGTGCCCTCTTTTTGAAAGAATATAATTGCCTGAAATTAATAGTGAAACTTAATAATACATTAAAGATTACGACATATTTAATACAAAAAAAACACAAAATAATGAGTCCAAAATATTTTATATAACGTAAATATAGAGTAATTACCTAGCATATACCTGTGTAAAAAAAATATGGTAATTTCATAGACTCAAAATTATTCTTCCTGAATTTTCGTAACTTAGTACCAGTATCCTTAGATACCAGGCTAGCTATCTTTCAATCAAAATGATCGACTTTGTTGTTTAGGCGTTAAGGATAACACACAAATAGGCAGAGTATTTATCGCATATATAATATAATATTTAATATTGATTTAGTTTTATATTATACGAGCTGTTCCCCGCGGCTTCGCTCCCGTGGGCCACCCCACAGGACCCGTTTTCGACATTAAAAATAGCCTATGTTACTCAGGAATAACGTAGCTTTCTATTGGTGTTTTTTTTTTTTAAATCGGTCCAGTAGTTTTGCAGCCTATTTGGTACAAACAAACAAACTAAATCAACTAAAAAATCTTTCCTCTTTATAATATTAGTATAGATTAATATAGAAAAACGGAGATCCTACAAAAAAGTATATAAATGTTCCTCTTATACTACTAATCAAAAATTCGAAGACGTGACATCCATCAACCCGCACTGGGCCAGCGTGGTGGATTACGGCCCATTGCCCTAACAGAGAGAAGGCCTGTGTCCCAGCAGTGGGAACATTAAGGCCGCTGCCTCGAATCTTACGGGCAGTGAGGCGGCGGCGGCGGCGGCGCGGGTGCGACTAGATCTAATGCATACAATCAAATGGACCGGCCCTCGAAAACAGCGGCGACGGAGCGGCGCGGGCGCGGGTAACGAGCGGTGCACGCCAGTCAAGCGGTGACCACCCGCGCGTCTGCATAGCAGTGTTGTGCAATTTATTTTTGTGCCGAGTTGAAATGTCCTCGGACGTGCTAGAGCAGATTATTTCAGCAATTATTGAGAGGACACCGATATGGAACAACAAAAATGTGAACCATAAAAATAGAAGAGTAATTAACCAGTTTAATTAACAAATCGCCCTTGATAGCTTCATGAATATAGTCAAAAGTTTCTACACTCATTCTGGTGTAGTTGTAGAATTTGTCAGGATATTGTGTCTGTTCTTCATAATTTCGATAAAACTCGCCTTTTCTTTTACTTGCCCTATAGTAGGGATTTACTTCTTCTATTGCCCACAATACATCGAGCGTTAGGAATAAATTTTAATCACAAAAATTATTTCGCCGTTGTTCAGACATTTTGTTCGCGAATAAAAACAAATATCTCGACGACACAACCACGAACACAACACTACGCCGCTATAGTGCCGCCCGATATACCCACTGGTTTCGAGAACGGGTCTGCGTTGCCCGCGCCGCTCCCGCGCCGCCGCCGCCGCCGCCCCGCTGCCCGCAAGATTCGAGGCAGCGGCCTAATAGGCTGATGATGTGTGTGTTTGTGATATTACTAACATGCAAAATTTATATTAAATAACAACACCCGTTTTTTGGACTAAGTATTGAATATATTAAAATACTAAGTAGGTGCTTATAAATTGAACAAACCTTAAGTAATAAAATTAAATAAAATTTATTCATCATAAATGGGTACATCATCTAACATCTACCCTAATCAAAAACATTAAAATACAAAGGTTATTTTTTTAAATATGGTGTGAACGACGATATATGTACTTGAATGAACTGTGTTACAGGCACCGGCGCCTTACTCCTTCAGATAAAAGTTATAAGTCAATCTACACTTTAATTTATTGGATGCTAAAATTACAATGATAATAATAATAAATGATCTGAAGCTCTTTGCCCCCAACAACTTGCAACTGATGAAGCTACTGAAGGTTACAAAAACCTTTAGTGACGCCATCAGGATGGAATTTGGTGTGGACAAATGTGCAGTCATGCATGTAAAGCGAAGGGAGATTATGGAATCCGTGGGAATACAACTCTCGGATTCCATACACCTTCGATCCCTTTCCTCAGCCGAAACTTACAAGTATTTGGGTATGTCGGAAGCACTAGGCATCAATGTTACTGATGTGAAACAGTCGTTGAAGGAGCGCTTCTTTGGCCGCCTGAAAAAAGTTCTAAATAGTCTTTTATCGGGCGGGAACAAGGTGCGCGCCTTCAACGGCTGGGTCATGCCAGTCTTGATGTATTCTTTCGGTATACTCAAATGGACTCAGACAGAACTTGACGCCCTGGATAGGAGAGTCCGCACATTGCTTACCGCAAATCGTATGCATCACCCACGGTCATCGGTTATGAGACTGTATATCCCTCGGAAGTGCGGGGGTCGTGGCTTTTTAAATGCTAAGACCCTGCACAACCGCGAGGTATGCAGTCTTAGGGAATATTTCCGCGGTGGACAAGGGCCTTACTCCGCTCTCCTTGGCTAACGAGAACTGGCGCAAACCTATAGTATTAGATACTAACGACTGCAGGGAGGTATGGCAGAGCAAGGAGCTTCACGGACGCTTCTACCGGGTCCTACATGGGCCTGATGTAGATCTTTTAGCGTCCGTGGCCTGGCTGCGATTTGGTGACCTTTTCGGGGAAACCGATGGTTTTGTCTTTGCGATTATGGACGAAGTTATGATGACGAACAACTACCAGAAATATATTGTGAAAGACGGCACGGTTGACATCTGTCGGGCATGTCACTGGCCGGGGGAATCCATCCGTCACATTATCTCCGGTTGTTCTAGTCTAGCTAACGGAGACTATTTGCATAGACACAACCTTGTAGCCAGGATTATCCATCAGCAACTTGCTCTGAAATACAATCTTGTGGAATCGGAAGTGCCTTACTATAAGTATGAGCCCGACACAGTTCTCGAAAATGGCAATGTAACGTTGTATTGGGATCGGTCTATCATCACTGAAAGGACTATTGTTGCCAATAAGCCTGACATAGTGGTGATAGACCGACTAGAGCATCGCGCAATGATTGTTGATATAGCGGTCCCCCATAACGAGAACCTCGTGAAACCTGAGAGAGATAAGAAAAGTAAGTATCTTGATCTGGCTCGCGAGGTTGTCGACATGTGGGATGTGAATACAGCAATCATTGTGCCGATAGTCATCATGGCCAAAAAACTAGTTAGCCTTCTGGTCACACAAGATGTCGATCAATCGACGAGAATATTCCATCGTCACGTACCACGCCGCTAGGTACTATTACCCGCAGGTATGCAGGCGGTGACAAGAGTACTATGCGAGGTGTAAATGAAATAACGTTCATGAATAATTTATTTTTATTTAACATAAAATAGAGTTATGATAATATATCGGATAAGGTAAAAAAAAAATTAAACATAACAGACTTTTTGCTAGAAAACGAAGTTGTTTTACTGGGTTATTGTTGTAACGAAGTTGTTTGACTTCAAGAGCGTACACGATAATGTTATAAATAGTGTGGACCCTAGCTGAACATGATCTGATTGAACATCGCCACCTAGTCTTGTGTTCTGCCACATTACTTCAACTATACGTGTATCCTATATGTAAGGAGTAGTAACTTATGCCCCCTAATTGTGACAATAAATTTGCCTGGAAACCGATGACACCAATAAGTAAATAGAAAATAAAAGAGAAAAGATCGCAAAAAAGCAGAAACAAACATAATTGGAAGTAATAAGAATCTTAAATTTATTAAGGCACATTATATACACGATGAGCCGACTATAAACTTAGTAGTTATATTGAGGAAAAAAAAACTCGTAAATTATGTCATATTTTTATTTCAGTGAACAACTCAATAACACACTATTATAAAACTTGTTATACATAATAATTGTATTTTTTTTTGACTAGCTTTTTATTCCCACGACTCGTCTCATAGAAACTGCACATTTTACTGACATAAAAAGAAGTCAGCGAAACTCAGCGAAAGTGAAGTCATCATTGAAAAAAAAAATCTAGTTAGACTGATATAACTAGATTTTTTTTTACGTCCAGTTTGGATCAGTACGGATCACAAACATAAACAAATAATGCAAACCCCTTTATCATATTAGTTTAAATGTAAGCACTGAAAGCATGTATCGCTGGCAAGGACACGCAAGATAAAAAAAAAAATATTACATGATTTTCTCTTCTGAATTATAATTAGAAAATAATAAATTCAAGAATAATTTATGTGCATTTTATAAAACAATGATTGCTTCAAATATTAGATTTTTATGTTTGCATTTCAAAATGAATGGTCATTATAAACAAACTTGGTTTACACTTTTAGTTGCACAATTATAATGACATTTTAACAAAAAAAAAACCGTCATTTTGTACGGAGTAATGTGCGTTGAAAAGAAAATCAAATCGTATCAGAAAAGACCTATTAGAAGGACTATTAGAAGAAAAACATCTTAGCAGATGGAGAACAGAGACAGAGCGAAATGGAGGAAGATCATTGGCGAGACCCACAAGGGTGCCAACATACATAAGTAAATATTGTAAAACACCAATTATTTTAAAAAGAGTAAGTATGGAGTTTCTTGTGCGTTCTTCTCTATAACAAGCTACTTTTCCGAATGCACGGTAGAATAAATTTTTATAACTTGTAAATTGTTAATTTAGATTTATTATTGTTCGACGTTCAAAAGTGCCGCTTATTGGCCTAGTTGAATAAATATATTTGACTTTGAGTTTGACTTTGAACTGTCCTTGAACTGACACAAATTGGATTTTATGTTTAATAGTGGTTATGTTTGCCAGTCAAGAGTAACGTTTGATTTTCAAAGGTGACCATAGAGACCTCACAAGCAGTGTGCTTCCTCTTCTTACAATACCAGCGCACGCGCGGGCCTTTGTTTCTTTTACAGTAATAAGTGAACCCATCCCTTTCCAAAATCCATTTTCTATCTGAAAACAGACGAAAAAGAGAGGTAACATTAGGTATATCTGCATATATAAAACAAAGTCGGGTTAGTTACACCATTCATAACACAAGAATGGTTGGACCGATATTCAAGATTTTGTTTTGTAGGATTTGTTTTTGCCTCGAATAGCAGAAAATTTCCCATACATTTTGTGTGGAATGAGTTTTTTCATATCTCAAAAACAACATTGCGGTATGAAGTTTGCCGGGTTAGCTAGTTCTATATATTATTTAAGACGATATAAATAAAATGTTTAATACAAAAATGCATTATTTACTTGTTGAATTTATTTGATAAAAAATATTTTTTTTGTTAAAAAATTAAGCTTAACAAAGCTTAGGTTTAAATTTAGGTACTAATTAAGTTACCTTATAATTTTAACTAGGCACAAAGAGAGAAGGTATAATGGCAAGCCAATGAATACTCATTTCTATTCTATTTAAAAAGGTGATTCTTGTATATACATTTTTTATCATCATCATCATGTCAGTCGAAAGACATCCACTGCTGGACATAGGCGGACCCCAAACGTCGCTACACCGATCGGTCCTGCGCGTTTCGCATCCACCGGACTTCCGCAGCCCTGATCAGGTCGTCGCTCCACCTAGAAGAAGCCCTTTTACTGCGAATTCCGGTACGCGGTCGCCACTCCAAAACGGCTCCAACAGCCAATCGTATTTTTTTTATAAAATATTTTTTATTGCTTATAGCTTTTATAAGATTCAATTGATAAGTTATAGAATACTAGGGGAAAACAAGAGTGCAATCTTTTAAGATAGGTACATACACCCACATTTGTCACGTCACGATCGGTGATTTGACGGTGTCGTAACTTTTGCTTCATTAACAACTAAAGCTCATGCATCTGGGTATACACGAACACCGCACTTTTATATATTCAGTATAATTTATTATAAAAAAACAACCAAACTTGTCATAAGTTTTAATCCTAAATCAGACTGAATTCTTTGGCAATTTTCTCAGTCTTACTGCTTTTAGCTTTACAACTCTGCCTGTTAACTGTCATACCCCGATTTCTGAACTGAGAATTCGAAGTTGACAACTTGTATAAATCTAGCATGAGAACGTGTCTTCACTTTAAATACTCAATTCAAAAACCAGGGGTTAGTGACTTAAGACTATACCTACCTACTACCTACATATTGCTTGTTGATAACAGTGTATTATTCAACATTAAAAAACTGATTCTGATAAATGTAATACTTATAAGGAGGATGTGTGTGGTCTAAATTTCCGATTTCAACCGCGTTATCGCTATTTAAAATCAATCTGGATCGACAGCCCTTGCTGTGATGTGTGGAGCACCGCCAATGGATCGTCCCTTTGATCTTAAAATGTTTGATATAACTGTAGGTATAGTCCTTGAAAAGAGCCAGCACCTACCCATACCGTGAATGTATGCATTTCACTAAAAATAAAAATTATTTTATTGTATTATTTCATTCTGTAAGCACATGCCTTGATTATTATATCCATAAAAAAGAAGCTATAAGAAACGAATTATGATATATTTGTGAGAAAAAGTTGACAGCGCAAAATAAAAAGTTCATAAATAAAAAACGGAGTTACACTTTATTTATATTATTTTTATTTTACAAAAAAATTAGATAAATGCGATTTCTTATTATTGCAAACTTAAAGTCGTCACAATCTAAGAAGTCCATTGACGTTTCTCATTTTACATGCTGCGATAACTTTCTACGTAAGAACATTATTCGAATATTATATATTCGATTATTATATAACGAATATTATTCGCAAGCATCAAGTTTAATTATTATTTAGTATTTTTATAGCGGTCAAAACGGGCCATTTATTTTTTTGACAACTTCAATGAAACTTCAAATTTTGATTAGGTAGTAGTTTTGTTTCCTCCATGTGTCATAAAATTAAACACAGCTGCACGCATGGCTTATGAGCCATGCGTGCAGCTGTGTTTGATGTTTATTTGTTGTGACTAGGAGAATGATTAGGTTTGGTCAATATTCTAATATTAATGAAAAAGTTACATTACACGCTGAAGTCAAAGTCCATATACTAATATTATTAATGAAAAAGTCACATTACACGCTCAAGTCAATTACGTTAATTATTGATTTCGTTAATATCTCACACACATCTTGTTTTATTCAATTTTAACATCGACCCGTCCTTGTTGAAAGACCCTTTAGTACTCGTTAGTACTTCAATTACAATTCGATTAATATGTTTATATGCGACTCGCACAGGTCAAACAAATGAATAAAACTAACAATACAAAATGTTTTTTATAAAAAAATAAACTGACTTCAAAAGCAAAACACAAAAAACTGCCAAGTGTTCGTTTCGGAAGTCGGTGCCTTTGGTAGTTCATTTTTATCGTTTGTTTCTTTGCTTTGCTCGCATTGTTAATGAGATGCATAAGTTGCCAATTTAAAAAAAAAAAACAGTTAGATAGTGCTCATTATAAGAAAGTACTGCTGCGTCCTGCTTGTTGACCTCGTTTATCTGTAATGCAATTTTCTGACCGCATCTTGCAAAGCGATGTGTTTATTATTTTTGCTGATGTTTGAAAGGTTTTCACAAACATGTCTCTGCAGACCAATGTACTATCCAAGACATTTTGTCGCGAGTAAGTTTTCTTTTTTGAAATATATGTTTCACTATTAGTTGTAATGTAATGACGTTTTACTGGTGTTTCTTGAACTAACGCTAGTAAAAAAATGTTTTGCGCAACGTAAGAACCCAGAGAATAAAAAATTTCAAACGCAAGTTAACTCATCGTAACATGCGTTTACGCTGAGTACGCAGCCACCGCCAGCATGCGTCATACTGCAACTATGCATTTACCGGAAATTAGAGATACTTATTTTTCTTTTGCATTATATTCAGTCTTGCATCAGCCACCAGCTAAATATCCTGTATTTTTATAATTAAATTAATTGTGTAATAAATAAATATTTTTTTAACCAAATCCCCGACCGCCGAAACATAACTGGCGCAGTCGGTAGGATCGCGACGTTCTAAGATCGAATCCAACTCTTCATCTTATGAACGACGGTTCTCAAATCGTTCCTTCGTGATCTACAAAGAACCTATCGCGCGGTCGGACACCTCTACGGTCATCGGGATAATTCTCCGGAGAATTGGAGGAAACTGCGTTGGACGAGACTCGACTCGACAGGAGATGCAGTGGCTGCTTTGGTAAGTGCTCTTGTTCTACCAAGTGTCCTTGCTCTATTTCCTGCCTTATTCTA
Source organism: Anorthoa munda (assembly GCA_945859665.1). Taxonomy (NCBI): domain Eukaryota; kingdom Metazoa; phylum Arthropoda; class Insecta; order Lepidoptera; family Noctuidae; genus Anorthoa; species Anorthoa munda. The sequence goes on from OX243901.1 coordinate 8,618,027, forward strand.
ATTTGTGTATTTTATGTTAATTTATGTGTATCTGTCTATAAGCTAAAATCGCAGTAGGCAAACGCAAAATTATAATAAGTAGCGTTAACTATCCCACGCGTATATTCTAAGTGTTTAATTTGACACCTCTATTGTTTCGCGTCGAGCGCCACTAGGCAGGCAAGCTACAGAAAAACAATGTCGCTCAGTGATTATGATGCGAACTATAAACCCTACAAACTAATCGCAGATTTAATGCCAAGATATGATGGCAACCCTAAATTACTTAATTATTATATTAGGGAAGTAGAAACTTTATTACAGTTAACTTCCGAAGTAGATCGTTCGCACCCAGCATTCATCTGCTTAATTAAAAGTAGACTCAGTGGTCCTGCCATAGACGCAATAGCATACGAAGGCCACTTAAACTCATGGCTAACAATTAAGAACGCGTTAATTAGGCGCCTTGGCGAACCACGAAACGAAATACAAGTAATGCAGGAGCTAACGCGAGTGCGTAAGTCTAAGGCAGAAGACGCTGAAAGCTTCGGCAAACGCCTCCGCGAGCTGTTAGATACTCTGTATTCCGTAGGAGAACATGGTAATAAATCGTATTACGAAAAGATGGTCATTGAACAATATATAAACCAGTTAGACTTCCACGTCTCGTTGGGCGTTCGAATCGCCAAACCGGACACCTTTGAAGCAGCTATCATAGCTGCTAGACAAGAAGAAGCTAGGCTTTCATATAATAGAGCTAACTACAGTAATAATCCTTCAACGTCACAAGCAAAGCCAAAGGAGTTATCTAAACAACCAGGCAATAATAATCCCATCCGTAATGTAGTAAGCCCGTTTGCACCAGGCTTTATTATTCCCTCACAAAACTTTGCACCTCAACAAAATTATAGGACCCCCGAACAGCGTCAACAATGGGTACAATCTGTATTGCCTTGGAAGTCCAAACCAGCATCAGGTAACTATAGACCAAATGGTTCCAGTAACTTTAGGAATCAACCTAACATTCCAAAACCACCGGTTCCCACGCCAGTGTCATCGGACGTCACAATGCGTACGGCAGGTAAGCCAGAAAACCCACAGTTCGCACAGCAGTTGTTCTACATTCCAATACAAATGGCCACTCAAGATCAACCAGGATCCAGTGACATGGAGCTCTATAACAATATCACAGACGGTAACGGCATAGCGCTTGAGCCGAATGTAACCATGGACGAACAAGAGGTAAGTTGTGACCAGGATTTTACCATGGACACCAACCGAGACAACCAGACTTAGTTTCAATTAATTTCCAGACCAAAAAATATTTACCGTACATAATACTACCAGAGTTTGACGGTAAGTTTCTATTAGACACAGGGGCCAGTCATTCAACTATAGCAACTGACGTAGTTGCAGGCACCATATTTGAGTACTGTGTAGAAACAGAACCCTTTCAAATCAATACGGCGCACAGTTCATCAGTTCACGATAAGGTAGTGTACCTTCCTTTACCTCCCGCGTTTAATAGTGATATAACACATAAGTTCCTAATATTCGATTTTGATCCTAAATATAAAGGTCTTATCGGAATGGACCTTCTGCAAAAATTAAAGAGTAACATTGATTTGAATAATAATGTTTTATGTACGTCTACAGCGGAAATACCAATACACTTTAGTTCTCCACCCCAAAAGATAAGTATCGAACCTAGATGCGAAAAGATAATCAAAGTAAAAACAAACTACTTAGATGGTCAATACCTTCACGACGATTTAATCTGGTCAGATGATTTAATGTCCCCAGCAGCTATAGTTAATGTTACAAACGGTTCATTTAAAACATCGTTAATTAATCATAGTGATCAAAAGAAGTGTATCCCGCTCAACCCGTCAATTGAATTAGAGATATTTTCTGATGCCAATAAAAATAATAGTCACGATATTAATACCATACAGGTAGAAAATAACATTGACCACATATTAAACGAAAACCTTCAGAAAATCCGTACAGATCACATGAATGAAGAAGAAAAGCGCGAAATAACCCGGTTATGTTATCAGTATAGGGACTTGTTCTATGCAGAAGATATACCACTCACTTTTACACACGCTGTTAAACACGAGCTCAGATTAAGCGATAATACACCAATTTTCGTACGTAGTTACAGACAAGCACCTAAACAACGTGAAGAAATTCGTAAACAAGTAGATAAGCTCCTTCAGCAAGGTATCGTGCGAGAGAGCATATCTCCTTGGTCATGTCCCGTGCATATCGTACCCAAAAAGCCCGATTCCTCAGGCAACGTCAAATGGAGACTCGTAATCGACTACAGACGACTCAATGATCGCATCATTGAAGACAAATACCCTTTACCAAATATACACGACATTTTAGATAGATTAGGACGAGCGCAATACTTCACAACCCTAGATCTTGCTAGCGGTTTTCACCAAGTGGAAATGCACCCTAACGATACTGAAAAAACCGCATTCACCACCGAACGAGGGCACTATGAGTTCCTTAGAATGCCATTTGGACTCAAAAATGCTCCAAGTACATTTCAAAGACTAATGGATCATATATTTAGAGGCATAGATAATGTTTATACATATTTAGATGACGTAATAATAATTTCTACGTCATTACAGCAGCACATGGAAAAGTTAAAACAAGTATTCGATCGATTCAAAACTCATAATCTAAGAATCCAGTTAGATAAATCACAGTTCCTACAAAAACAGGTTAACTTCTTGGGACATGAACTAACAGACGAAGGTTTAAAACCAAACAAAGATAAGATAAAAGCCGTACTTAACTTCCCCCTACCAAAAACCCAGAAGGAAATAAAAGCCTTCCTAGGTTTAGTCGGATATTACAGAAAATTCGTAAAAGATTTCGCCAAGCTTACTAAACCAATGACCCTTTGCCTTAAGAAAAATAGTAAAGTCATACATTCCCCGGATTTCTTAGAAGCTTTCAATAAGTGCAAACAAATATTAACTAACGCCCCAATACTTCAGTACCCTAATTTTGATGAGCCCTTCATCCTCACCACCGATGCTTCAGATGTAGCATTAGGTGCGGTATTATCCCAAGGAATAGTAGGATCCGACAAACCGGTAGCATTTGCATCCCGGACACTATCAGATACCGAATCGCGTTACTCTACAATAGAAAAGGAGCTACTCGCCATAATATGGGCAATTAAATACTTTAGGCCCTATCTTTACGGAAGAAAGTTTACCATCTACACGGACCACAGGCCTCTCACCTGGCTAATGTCACTAAAGGACCCTAATTCTAAATTAACGAGATGGCGCCTAAAACTCTCTGAATACGACTACAAGGTTGTATACAAGAAAGGTCGCCAAAACACCAACGCAGACGCTCTATCACGTGTTAAAATCTTCCATGGCAGTATCGATTCTCTAGCCGTTAATTTAGACGATAACGAAGACGATGAGATGATTAATAGGATATTCGAAAACGCGCGTAGGGAAGCCGAAAATCAAACAGACACAGTAGCACCCAAGGAAAATATACAATTACAAACCCCAAGCATTCCCGAATCTAATATAGGTACAGATAGCATGAGTGTAGTGTCAGCTGAACCTGAATTAGTGTCTACAAGACATACACAGCCCGACAACGAAAATAAAGGCATACCCATCATAGAAGACGCTATTGATAGGCAGCTAAAACAGTTCCACATTAGGTCAACACCCGGTTCTATGTATAGAGTAGATAACAGGTCCACTAACTCAAAAGTAGTTATAAAAGATGTCTTTATTCCAGTAAATAATACAGAGTCCGAGATAATTAGATTCCTTAAAGAGCACACCATTGCTGATCGTATATTCCATTGTTACTTTCATAATGAAGAATTATACCAAGCCTTTTCTAGAGTGTATACAACAATATTTAACGACAGAGGTCCTAAGCTACTTAAATGCACAACACGCGTAACTCTAGTAGAAGCCAAACCTGAACAACAAGAGTTGATTAAAAAATATCACGAAGGTAAGACTGTTCATCGTGGTATTCAGGAGACGTACAAACAGTTGCACAGAAACTACTATTGGCCAAACATGCTTCTTACCATTCAAAGATTCGTTAATCAATGCGACACCTGTTTGAAGTCTAAATACGAACGCAACCCTCTTAAACCACCTTTAGCTATAACCGATACCCCTCGTAAACCGATGGAACACATATTTATGGACCTATACTCAACCGGAGGCGCAACGTTCCTTACAGTCATTGATAATTTCTCTAAATACGCCCAGGCAGTCCAACTAACAGCATGCAGTAGTGTCCACATAGCTGAAGCATTGCTAAACGTTTTCTCAGTGTTAGGTTTACCGAATAAAATAACCACAGATTCAGACACTAAATTCGATAACGATGTTATCAAAGAGATTTGCGCACTACACAACATCCACGTACACTTCACGACACCCTATAATCCTAATTCTAATTCCCCTATTGAACGTTTACACTCTACCCTAGCCGAAATAATTAGGATACAAAGAATGACTAACAAAGATGACCCTATACAGCTAATTATGAAGTACTCTATAATAGCGTACAACAACGCTATCCATTCGGCAACAGATTACACACCTCATGAGTTATTATTCGGACACACAGCATCCAGAAACCCATTAGAGTTATACTACCCAAAAGAATTTTACCAGGACTATGTCATAAAGCATCGTGCCAATGCAGAGGCAGTGCAAGAGTGCATTGCCGCACACATGTCTAAAAACAAGGAGCAGGTTATTGCTAAACGTAACCAAGAAGCAGAAGAAATTAAATTCAAGGTAGGTGAAACTGTCTATAAACAGGTAGCAAAGTCAGCACGCAGTGACAAAACAAAGCCAGTCTTCAAAGGACCATACAAGATCATACACCTTCACCCAAATAACGTGGCTGAAATAATAGGTAACCATCCAAATTCTAAGTCCATTAGGGTTCACTTCAAATTACTACGGAGGCCTCATCTTGTTCCAGGACCTTCATCGCAGGAGCCGTCGTGCTCAACACAACAGCAACCGTAACCATTACCCAAGTAGGTAACGACAATGGTATCCTCCTCCTTAAACAAGGTCAACTCCTTAAACAAGACAACTACTTTAGCCTTGCTTGCGTTTACAACATTAGCAATCTGCACTTTACATCTATCCAATTGATGTCTCTATATGCAAGCACGAAAAACGCTGAGAGTACAGCATCTGGAGAGTTACATAAAACGTATAGGAATCAAATAGAATATAGCCTTAATATTATTGGTAAGAAGATTAAGTTTTTAACGCCGCAAGTTAGAAAGCGACGCGGTCTTATAGATGGATTAGGTACTGTTGTTAAGTCTATCACAGGTAATCTCGACCATGAAGACGCAGTTAAGTTCGAAGAAGAAATTTTAAATATTAAAAACAGAGTTAGAAACGTTCAGGATTCACAAAGGAAATCCTTAGTATTAGCACATAATACAATTGATGAGTTCAGTAAACAGTTAACAAAATTAAATAATAATCAGAAACATTTGGCTAGCTTAGTACAAAATATAACTAATAATTCCAACGACCTGTCTAACCATTTACATTTCCTAGATATTTACGTACAGATAGATTTTAGTTTACAGATAATCTTAGATAGGTTAATGTTATTAGAAGATGCTATGACTTTTGCTCAAATAGGCACCATGCATCCTAGTATTATAAGTCCTCAGAATTTAATAGAAGAGTTAAGAAACTTAGAAAGTATGTTTATGTTTAAACCTGTAGCTAGTATTAGCATTAGTAACATATACAGGATAGAGAAGTCAATTAAGGTTAAAGCTTACAGCACAGAACACTCTGTTAATTTTATCCTCGAAATCCCCTCAATTACCTCAAAAACCTACGACCTTATCCATCTCTATTCTATCCCAAATAAAAGTAACCTTACTATCATCCCAAAATCCAAATACCTTGCGCTTGGTAACGATGAGTACGCTTACCTGGAAGAAGATTGTCAGCCACTGACCGACAACACCCAGCTCTGCAAGCTCCTCGACACCAGAAGATTAGAAGACACAGATGACTGCATATTATCACTCATTCAGCATCGCCCAGCAAATTGCACTCATGCCAAGATGAACTTAAGAAGAGGAAAAGTTCAGAAGATAGGAGACAACAACTGGCTACTTGTCCTCAAAGAAGAAGAAGTCACCAAAACACAATGCAACACGAAGACAGATTACAAGAAGCTGTCTGGAATTCATCTCGTTACACTAACAGAAGACTGCCAGATGAACATCATGAACAAGACACTGCGGTCTCACACCAACACGGTCGTCATCAATGAGATCATACCTTTACCGGAGCAGCATCAAGTCTCAGAACAATCAATACAATACGAACTCCAATTAGAAGACATCTCACTAGACAGCATCCACGAACTTATAAACAGAGCAGGCGACATCTCCGTGCCAGAAGAAGATAACTGGCCAATCATAGCAGCTACACCTAGCTGGAACACGATCATCCTATATATCCTACTGGTCGCAGCAGCATCCTGGAAGCTGTATCAATGGAAAACAAAGAACATCCCGGAGGACACCAAGGGCACCGCGGACGCTGCCAGAAGCAAGAGTTGCTTCTATCTTATGGAGGGAGGAGTTAACTCATCGTAACATGCGTTTACGCTGAGTACGCAGCCACCGCCAGCATGCGTCATACTGCAACTATGCATTTACCGGAAATTAGAGATACTTATTTTTCTTTTGCATTATATTCAGTCTTGCATCAGCCACCAGCTAAATATCCTGTATTTTTATAATTAAATTAATTGTGTAATAAATAAATATTTTTTTAACCAAATCCCCGACCGCCGAAACATAACTCGCAGCCAATCTTTTTTCAACTGATACATTTTTTTGAACAACTACATTTAAAATCTAAAAACTGTTTAGGTTCAACTACCTTTTTTTTAGAATTAACATAAGATAGGTTCATGTATTTGCGTTTTTTTCTTACTTCTCTCGATAACCCGCCATAAAGTCGCTTTCTTCCTTTTTGTGGTCTGCCTTTGTATTCAGAAGTTTTTATATATGTACTACTTTGATCAGTAGTTGTTTCTATCTCGGCATTAGCAGTTCTTCCATATTCATCACCTGCAGATGTTATTTAGCAAAATTTATATACACTTTTAATGCCATAATGTAATTTGTTAACAATTTTATTTTTTCAAACAAGATTCAGAGCACATGGTTATATTATAAATCATAAATAAATAAGACTAGGTACCCCGGCATCATGTGTCATGAATCTTAGTTAAAATATAGGATGACGGCAATTTTAATATGCAATCTGAAACTAAACCACAAGGTCCCTTCTTATCTTACCGATATTATAAATGTAAAGGTTTGGATGGATGTGTGTATGTTTGTTACTCAATCACGCCAGAGCGTCTGAACGAATATGGATGAAATTTCACAGAGATAGATTATAGTCAGGACATTTGATCCCGGAAATATGTTCCCTCGGGATAAGGATTGACATTCACGCGGGCGACGCCGCTGGCAGAAGCTAGTTAAAAATAAAATAATATTGTTTTTAGGTAATCATGCGACAAGGTTCTTTTAAAACAATTAATTTATTAAGATTTGCAGTTTTTACATAGAGCATTGGTCTTTACATTTCATTTGAAAAATGCAGTTTGAAGACTTGGTAACATTAAGAAAATAATGTTTTATTAAGAAAATGTTGTCAAACCATTTTTATACTTACTGGAATTGTAGAAGGTGTATTTTAAAGACCTCCTGTATACTTAACTCAATTTGAACGAGTTTGTGGGTTGTTTCCGGTTTGCATAAGCACGTACAATTAAAATGCTTGTATCAGGTAAGTATTTTATTGGTTCTAGGTAAACAAATTAAATTAAAACGGAAAAAAATGTTTGATTTTATGCCTCTTCTGTGTATAAATTGAAACCTGCAGTGGACGAAGAGCAGTAGCCTGACAACCAGGTTTTAAACAATGAGGTTTTTTCTTCTGCATTTCAGAATGTCTTGACTTTGTATTTCTGACTTTTCACTCAAAGTAAGTTAATGAAAAGTAAGTAATTTTAAAACTTTTAATTTTTATTTTTATTTATGCAATTATGTAAATATACATGTAGTATATATGTTATGGACCAAGTGATTAATACATCATTATTTACAATGCCCGGGCAATTTGAAAAATCGCCAATATGAGTAGGATAATAACGATAAGGGGGATAAAAACTATTGAAATAATTAAATTGATCGGGCTTCCTGAATAATGCCCATCGCTCATTGGGCAGGGTGATAAAAAGATGTGATTTATCAAATTATTTTAATGTTGAAATTGAATAGGGAAGTACGATTACTATTTAAGCAACAAAATTGACGAGCCCCGCTGCGGGGTTCGTATTTCTGTCTGCAGGGTCTAAAGTAAACTAACATAAAGGAGAAGACCTAATCATGACGGGTTGCCCTAAGCTCCCAGCTCCCGGACTTGCTTCGCTCGCACTGAGACTAATTCGTTGATCATAATTATCGAATTTCCCAAACATTACGTATCAATATTCATAATGACCAGACAATGTGATAAATATAGAAATTAAATCAGTATTCACAACATTACCCGATTTGACTTGACTTGATTCATAATGAAGCCGAGCATTACACATAGTGCACATATTAATCACTTTGTCCATGACATATACACTAATTAGAAATTGTACAATGTTATGCAAGTAACTTAGCCTAAGTACGAGTATATGACTGACTAAGCTCAACTGGCTGTAAATGTAATCTTTTCAAATTCGGAAATACTTTCCTCCAATAAAGCAATATTTTGCCGGTGGATGATCGTGTTCAGTTTGCGCCAATTCGATTACATTATTGCTGTCTAACACCAGTCTTGCCTTGCAGCCTTTACTATTGTGCGAGGAGCATCTCCAATGGCTTGTCCCTTTTTTCTGAAACTTGCAGGATAGGAAATAGGTGTAACTTTTTAGCAGGATCAATTGTTTTCCAAAACGGGATTCTACTAATTCGTAATCTGAAAGCATCAAAAACATAAGCATTAATTAAAACCTATAAGAACATTTATTACAATCTACTGCTGCAAAAGACGTGCTATCAGCTTTCATGTTATAATGGGGATCTGCATATGTTTGCGCTCTCTAATCAAGCGGGTCAATTTTTCTCACCAAGATCTGAAACAATCTTTTTGCCCTTGATTTCTAAAAAAATACGAATTAACTTATTTGCCAAAATAGCTTTACTTTACCAAATAGTAGTTTTTACTGTTATAAATAATGTTTTCAAAATAAGTCAAATAAATAGTAGAATTTAATATTGGGGAACACGAGCCAAACTTTTTCTACTTCATTTTCGAGAATTAAATCCTAAGTCAAATGGGATGATGATAGATGGTGGTGTCTAAAAATAGTAATTCAAATTAGAAAAATAATCAACGCGATGTATATTTTAATTCAAATAATTGACAAAAGTTAACATGATTCAAAACGCACATTTTACAACTTAAGATAATTCCCATTAAGTATAAAATGTTCTAGTGATGTATGACTATGCTGAGTATTGGATGAAAAAAAAATCTATAACTATCAAGTAATAGTCTTGTTCTGCATTTTTTCTGTTGTGTCCGGACACCTCCAATTTTGAGTGTCTCTCTTCCCGGTGCAATATAGAGAGAAATTGTAGCCTTTGTATAGTAAAAACTGCCTGCCCGATGTGGTATTTATTCATTTGTATTCTGAAACAAAAACAATCATTCATACTCGAGGTGAGGTGATGGAAATACCATTTTGTTAATTTACTGCTATTCTGTTAAAAACTCACCTGAATATCTATGGTGTGAAGTGGACTTCAAGTGAGCTGCCTATCCCTGGCATCGGTTGGCTCACTTCATCTTATTCATCACGGTGAGATGTCTACAAAATCGACCAGCTGGTCACGGTCTTATGCCTGGTTTCACTAATAGTAGACAACACTTCAACGGATGCCCATATAAAAGCACACCGTAGATTATGGGCTGGTTTGTGAGTTTAGTACCTATTTGGAGTTATGAACGTGTCTAACTCTACTTTAATGCCAACGTTTGACATGTTTTCAAGCTAGAGTAGTTTGACAAATACTCAACTAAAAATTCCTAAGTTGGGTGTAGTAGTGGTGTAGTAATAATGATGGGTATTAATTGACTTGCGGCAAATAAATGACACTTAAAAATAAGATGCTGAAGTGTAATGAAAATCAAAAGAACTATTTACATTTGATGATAAACAGATTTGATTTGAAGATTTGATAAGCAGCATACTAAGATCTGGATACACACGAGGATCTAAAAAAAATATAATATTTTATTTACATTTTGCTAATATATAAAATAAATTATCTCTAAGATATAATAGTATTATTCATAATAATATTTACACTTGACGAAAACATCGAGATCATAAAACAACTCTATACTTAGAATACACAAGAAGATCTTGACAAATTCTAATATTTTATTTAAATTTCGCTGATATACAGCATACATTATTTCATCGATATAATTGATATTATTCAAAAGTCAAATGTATTTATTTTAGGCCACTAAGCGGCACTTTTGAACGTTAACAATTAAAATTTACAAGTAATAAAGATTGATTCTACCGTGCATCCGGAAAAGTAGCTTGTTATGGAGAAGAATGCACAAGAAACTCCATACTTATTCTTTTAAAAATATAAGCCTTTTACAATATTTACATAAGTAATAAATTCACATACGTGAGAACGATGCACCCAGCACTACTATACTAAATATAGGTATAAAGTATTAGAAGCACTAATAGGTAAATTCCTTTACTTGTTAAATAGGGACATGGTTCTCACATACTTAGAAATATTACCTAATTCAACAACAACTGAACAGAGTGCGAGTCAATTTTTTTTAAACAGCTTGTGATGAAAATAAATATAAATAAAGCGTTACTATAATAATTATGAATATACCGTATACAAATTAACCAGCTTGATTTTGTCTACACTAAAAATTGCCCTATGGGGCAGGACCAGCATAAGTTTTTAAGCTGACATGGTCACAATCATTAGAATTAATATTTGTTTCGGGATATTTACCATGTATATTTTGTATTTCGTTGAGAGCTTGATATTTCGGCACCGTTACAAGCGCCATACAAAATACAAAATATACATGGTAAATATCCCGAAACAAATATTAATTCTAAGGACCAGCATGTTTCCAAGCATTCTTATCTTGAATATAATCAGTTTGCTTTTAATTATTGTTTTAAATTTTCTTTCATTTATTTTAAATATGTCACAAGCTATTTTGTTATAAAATTTAACACAGTACCTCATAAAAGATTTGTGTACTTTAGCTAATCTATAAGAAGGATGATCTAACTTATCTTTATTTCTAGTATTACAAGTGTGTCAATCACAAACTTTACTAAAGAGATATATATTTTTCCTTATATACATAATATTTATAATGAATTGAATTATTATTCATGTTACTATCTGCACTTGATGAAAACATACAGATCATGAAACAGCTATGTACTAAAAACATCCTATTAGCGAGAGCGATTTTCAAAGAAAAATAATGTATGCCACAATTTACAATGTACATTGCAAATTGTACTATCGTACTTCGTACTTTCTACTAATTGTATACATACGATAGTTTGTGGCAGTAAATGTTTACTACTGTTTCACGCAAAAAACTATTAAACGGATTTGGATGAAGTTTTACAGTAATATAGCTAAATAGAGCATAATTTAGAAATATATTAAGTATATTTCAACGCTGGCTGAGCTAGTAAATTAATATGAATATAATATATATTACATTATGTATATATTACAATATAATATATATAACATTGCCCAATTTGCAGAGCACAGGTACAAAGCTTTAAAATTTTATTTACAATATATAGAATAAAATCACATAATTAATTATTTTGGAGTACAATATAGTCTATTCTAGTCTATGACCAACAAAGTTTACAGAGTGTGGTATTTGTCTGGAGCCCTCATATACTTTCCACCGTGTAGGATACTGGGTGTACAGAATACTAACGCACCAATGACAATAATTACGATACAGATAATATAATTATAAACCTCACAAACTTACAATAGAATGTTATGAAACATAACATATGAGTCGGCAACCTGAATATTTATTTAATAATATTTTTAACTATTATGAAACTGATATTTTTTTATGAAAAAGTTGAACGTATATTAATATATACTGGTAGAATAAAATATAAGAGAATATGAACATTTATTTTAAGTTACATTTAATTTTACCGAATATACATAATATGAAATCTCATTGATTTACCTAATTTATCAAAATGATTTCTATAAATTTATTTTAAATTTAATATTTCGGAGGTTCATGGTTGTGGTAATCGTGCACAAATAATATATTTCCGTTCAAGTCTAGGGCTAATTTTGCTTTGCAGTTTCTATGAGCACAGGCCGAGCATCTCCAATGATGAATTCCTTTGTTCTTGACGAGGCGAGCATGACAGAATGTGTACTCATTGTACATTATAAGTTTCATGGCACCTTTTATCGACTTTATCACGTGGTAATCTGAAACAGGTGTCATTAATGTATTACTTTAAAGTAATCAGTTTTATAATAAACTAGCTTTTGTCAGCGGCTTTTCCCGCGTAGATGTCGGGAACATACTACCTGGATTTAAAGTAGCCTGTGTGCTAATCCAGATTATAAACTATGTGTGTACCAAATTCATCTAAATCTGTTCAGCAATTTTTTCGTCGTTTTTGCGTCACCAACTATCCGTGATCTTCAGATAGTTTTTTTGATTATCAATGTGGGTTCTTAATCAAATGAATTTAATTATGGTATCATTTAATTGAATTTTAAACATCATATAGGAACATAATTTTGTATTTTATTTCAAATGTCCAGTCAGATTGATATAGGGGAAACCGTTAAAAATAGAGTCAAGTCAGAAAATAGAAAAAAGAGCTGTGTCTTTTTACTCTTTAATTACTCTGATTGACTTTATCGATATCAGATAACGAAGCATCGTCAGACAAAAAATAATATCACATCGGGGAAATTAAGAATGAGGAATGCAACACGGGCTGCTGAAAATTGATTCAGCCAATCACCGAGGCAAATGTAAACATAAAAGTTTGAAAATCTATTACATCATTTTCGCGTCAGTTTCTATAATTTATAGAAACTTATCGCTCGTTTCCGTTGTAAATATAGATGTTGCAATTTCTATTAGACTTATCGTTTGAATATTGTAATAACAATATAATGTGAAGCCATTATTGTAAGCAACAGATACGCTAGTTCTTGGAACAGTAGCTCATGGTAGTTCATGGAACATTCCACCCACATGCACTATACGTTCAGGGAATACTTTCATTGTTCGTACAGCTATGGCGTGGAATTCCGTGCCAGAAAGTTTCTTTGCGGGGGTCTTTAAGTAAAGAGTGAAAAGGTTACTTTTAGGCAAGCGCAAGCAACAAAAATAACTAAGTTTATCTTTCTGCGTAGTAATGATTTTGAACTCAGTAAAAATGCAGACGTGTCCAAAACTTTTTAAAGTTCGTACGTGGTTTTAAAATCAAATACTTTGTATCGTAATAAATATTTATTTCATAACCATTAACATCGGTTCTTACTCTAATCTTAGAAAAATAAATGTTTTGATTTTCATTTTTTCAAACATTAACGTACTACATATTCACATTTAATGTACAGTCTACCACACTTAAAAGGTAACACTAACGATAAATTACTCTTACGTCTACGGGAGTAAGTTTTTGTAAGGCACTGTTAATGTCAAATACTTGCTAATCTGGGGGGTGACCATAAGCTCTTAGAGTAAGATTATTTTGAGATCGCGTAAGTGACGGAAGTATACAAGTCATATACATCTCTCCCTTACACATACTCAAAATAATGTAAGTAATGCGTCTTCGAGTCTATGGTATGGCAAAGTTCGGTCTACGGATTATGAACGACGCTGCGCTGTTGAAGATTTCATTGCTGAAATGAATCTGACTATTCATAATACCCCTGACGCACCACCAACTTTTTGCAGCCAAATGGGCGAATCTTGTATTGACGTCACACTTTCTAGTGCAGACGTACGCTTGGATAGGTGGCGTGTCCTACCGGACGCGTCTTGTAGTGATCATCGTTTGATCGTGTACGAATTTGTTCCGGTTTTTACTCAGGGTACGTCACATGTCATTGGCAACTTTAGGTATAAATGTAAGGGTGCTAATTGGGAATTCTTTAGCTCGCTTCTTGCGTGTCACGCCAAAGACTTCACTCGTGTTGGGCTGTCAGCTGAAGAAAGTGCTGAAATTATGTCAGACACCTTCACTTACTGTGCTGACATTGCCATTGGTCGTGGATCTGTGACCAATATACGTAGATGTGATTGGTGGTGTGACTACCTAAATGAACAGCGTAAAAGTTATCGCCGAGCGCGTAAACATCTTAACAAGCTTAAAAAACGTAAGGTCACCGGTGACCCTCTTTCCATTGCGTTAAATACGTTTAGAGTTGCCAGGTCCCGCTACAGAGCTTCGGTGGAAAAATCTAAGGGTAATTTATTGCGTAAAATAGTAGATAAATTAGATAAAGAAGGTCCGTGGTCTCCTTTATATCATGAGTTTAAAGCCAATCGGTCAGTCGACCTCGCGTTTGTTCAGAACATTAAAGTAAATAATAAACACACCACCAGTATTGAGGAAACAACTGAAGTTTTGCTGAATACTCTTATACCTGATGACTTACTTGCTAATGACAACGACTACCATCAACAGATCAGAGCGTGGGCAGCTGTACCACCTGAATCACCAGCGTCAGACCTTCCATCCACTGACGAATTTATAAACGTTGTCAAGAGGTTACCACTCAACAAGTCATCGGGTGAAGATAAAATATCTAATCGGATGATTATAGAAGCGTGTAAAACAGCCGCTGATGCGATTTTGACCGTTTACAACCGTTGTATTGCGGAGGGCGTTTTTCCTCGTATATGGCGTCGCGGATTTATACGAATCATCCCGAAAAATGGCGACAAGCCCCCGGACGACCCTAAGTCGTACCGGCCCATAACATTACTTCCATCTTTGGGAAAACTCCTGGAGCGCCTTATCGTTCCACGTTTGCTACCGGACGGACCAAAATTTCATAACAATCAATTCGGTTTCACTACTGGAAAATCTACCGTAGATGCGGCCCTTACTGTTAGGCAAATAGTTAATACATCTGAACATAAGTACGTAATTGGGATTTTTCTAGATATTTCTGGGGCTTTTGATAACGCATGGTGGCCAATGCTACTACTTAAAATGAAAATTCGGGGCTGCTATAGAAATATATATAATCTAGTTTACTCTTACTTTTTGAATGGTTCCGCGAAGCTCAAACTCGGCCATCATTCCATGTCGAAGTCTCTCACCATGGGATGTCCTCAGGGTTCGGTTATTGGTCCGCCTTTATGGAATTTAGGCTTTGATGATTTCCTCGGGATTCCTCTTCCAAGCGGCTGTTCATTAACCGGTTACGCGGACGACGCTCTTCTGCTCATTCAATCAAGTACTCGAGCTGGACTCGAGAACTTGGCTGACACTTGCCTACGATTGGTATCTCAGTGGGGCGATCGAAACCGCCTGACCTTTGCTCCGCACAAAACTTATCAACTCATTTTGAAGGGTAATCTTAAATCGTGTCCTACTATTAAATTTAATAACGTTCCCGTAAAAAGGAAGCAGTCCGTGTGCTATCTTGGTCTCGTGTTAGAGAGGAATTTTGCATTTATAGATCATATTAAAATAGTCGGTGAAAAAGCAAAAAAAAATTTCTATGCCTTAACGAGAATATCTAAATCTACGTGGGGTCTGTCTTTTTTAACTTTAAAAACTATTTATGGGGCTACTTACTTGGGTTGTATTTGCTACGGGGCGCCAGTTTGGGCTGATAGGGCCACCATAGGGGCGGTGCGACGTAAGTTGCTTCAGAGTCAGCGTTTGGCTTTGATATTCTTATGCAAAGCGTACAGGACGGTTAGTACTGAGGCCTTACCGGTACTTGCTGGCGTACTTCCGGTCGACCTTGAAGTGCAGCGACGTGCTGCAATGTACTATTCCGCACGAGAGACCACGGACGCGAACTTTTTAACGCGGAGTGACCGTGAGAAAATCTCTAGATTATTTAAACCACCTATTGACGTCTGGGAGGAACTTTTATCCGAATGGCAATGTAGGTGGGATAATTCTATCAAGGGCCGACATCTCCACCAATTCTTTCCATCCGTTCGCGTTCGGCTGGCCAGGACGTGGCTGGAGGTGGATCACTGTGTTGCCCAATTTCTCACAGGGCATGGTAACTTTAAAAGTAAATTGTTTTCCTTCAAGCTCGTTGCCTCGCCTTTATGTCAGTGTTCTACATCTGACTGCGAATATGTACAATCTGCACATCATATCTTATGGGAGTGTATTCTTTGGCAGAATGAACGTAATATTATGTTGAATAATGTAGAGGCTACCTCAGGAGTTGTTTACTATACGGACCTTGTGGAAACTAGAACAAATTTCCGTGCGTTCAAGCGTTTTTGCCATACCTATTATTGGAATCAAACATAGCAGCTCACAATGTTAGGACCCATTAATTATTAATTCTTATTTTTATCCGTGGTGCTAGGCAACTGGGCTTATCCCAGTTGTAAACGACCCTTTGTGCCTAGTGGCCTTGTTTGTTCTGTCTCCTGCTTGATATGGAGGGAAGTGGAAATTTATGTTTTTTCCTACTCCTCCGTTATTCTTTTCTGATTAATTTCGTTGCGGGATCCAAGACAGTTAAATTCATTCTCCGGGACTTCGTCGAGCTTCATTGCCTCGGCGCTTTTCTGGTGGTCGCCACTGTTGATTCTGGCTTTCAGGAGTTGCAGTGGTTTGGGAATAGTGCGGTGGGTTTGTCCCAAAAAAAAAAAAAAAAAATACTCAAAATAACCTTACTTTAAGAGCTTATGGTCACCACTCTGTGGACGGTTTACTGTACAGTCAACATATACAGTTGGTTACAAATATAAAAATAATACCAGCCTGTAACTGTCCCAATTCAGGGTAAAGTCCTCTTCTCATACAAAAACTACACCAACTTGAACACGTTTTAAAATGTACATAAAGTTATTAATTACACTTACTTTAGCAAACATTGTATATTAAAGTTCGTGTATTATCCAATTATGTAAAGATTGTAAAGTGTGTAAAGATTAGAAAAATATTTCAGATAATATAAAAAATCAGAAATCTTTATAATAAAATCAGAAAAACATGCATAGAGCGGTTTGCAAGAAAAAAGAAAGGTCAAACAGGAACAAAACAAATAAACAAGAAAGTTATGATTTTAAAAGATTTGTGTTACTTTTTAAGCATATTTTTTAAGAATGATTCCTATCTGTACCACTCCCTATCTATATTAAGAAAAGATCCTGTGTAAACAAGAACCTCATAAACACGCATGCATTTCATCCACATCATTATAAAATATAATACGAATTTAATAAAAAAAATAACAATATAATATAATAATCTTATAAAATTATATTATTCAAATAAAATTATTAATTATGTTATTAAATAAAAATAATTGGAAACTATAATGCAGAAGTATAAGTCAAGTTATAAGGAAAAAAAAACACGTGTGTGAAATACACTGCAATCTGAGCTTAAAAGTATCTAATGAAATAAAAAACAGTTTTATTATAAACTTCTACAAAAGAAAGAAAACGTTTTGATATAGTTTTCATTACTGATATAGTACTTCGTTGCGTAATGGTCAATGTCAATTCAAACAGTCAACAGATACAATTTTATCTTGATCATCATCACAAGTAGATTCGCGTTCCACATTACGTTGCTGTAAACGCAATAATTAGTCCTTTTGATAGAAGAGCGGTGCTTGAACCGGTATGTGTGCTTATTGTACATAAGTAAAAAACATTACTCAGAATTTATGTACTTGAAATCTGAAACGAGCAAAGTAACAAAATAAATTTTATTTAAATGTAATATTGTTGACACCTTGGGTAGACGTCCTTTTTTTATAGTCTCGCGCTTGACCACCATCTCACCTGGTGGAAAAAACCTTACTGCATTCTTTCCTTTTCTTTCCTTTTGAAAGAAGACTGGTGCTTAAAATTAAACTGACCGCTTGTTCTTCGCTGTACTATGTACTTAAAATCTAAAATAAAGCCCTGTGTGTCTCCCTGTGACACCCACACAGTTTACATACGGTTGTTTGTTTAGGAAAACAAAATTAGACGCGACATATTAAAAGTATTTTATTAATTTAAAATTTTGATATACATTCTATAACTGATTATGTACTTCGGTGGTGCATGGGAATTCTTTATGTGCAAAATATTTTTTTTTTTTTTGCAAACAACAAATTTTTTAGAACCAATTTTGAAGAACATAGTTCTAAAGTGTAATGATGACCCGTGACTGTATATATTAATATTATTGGAAACTGCCACAAAAAATAGTACATACATTTTAAATTTTAATATATTGACCATTACTGACAAAGTATTTTGGTGGAAGATGGAAGTGCTCTTGATTACTAGATTTAATTATACCGTGATCGTGTACAATTAGTTTCGCCTTGCATTTTCTAACACTGCATTGCCAGTAGGTAGTTTTTTTGGCAGGAGTGCTATATCTGAATCGGTATGTGTGCTCATTGTACAGAATTAACTGCTTGCCTTGCCTCGAATTTATGTACTTGAAATCTAAAACAAACAAAGTAACACACTAATAGCTTTTATTAATATTCAACGTGGCCCACATCTACGAACTCAAGTATATTAAACAAAGAATGATCTTTTTTTTTTTTTTTTTTCGCCGAACACATAAAAATGGAAAGTGTTAAGAAAAATATTTTATATGACTTGCACAGGAGACAAAGACAAAAGAAAAAAAAATTCAAAATATGTGTAACTTTTTTGGTGTACAATAAAGTATATTATATTCTGTCAATTAACAAAGGTTAAAGAAAAAATAATCATATCTACTATTGTTTATAATACTTTTTATTTTATTATAATACTTTTAAAGTGTTTGTCTTTTGTTTCTAAAATTAGAGTTTGTTTCAGTTTTGTTAACCCTAAGGCTAAATTATAGCTACACATGAAATAGTAATTACTTTAGTAATAATAGTTAAGTTGAAAGTAGTTTTTAAATAAGTCATGTTATCTATGGTTTTTCTTGTTCTTTATATTTTAACTAGCTGCCGCCCGCGACTCCGCCTGAGTGGTATAAGTACTGCTCCTTACATCTTTATAAATTGTAACCTATGTGTTATTCTGATGTATAAACTATACTTCTGTAATGATCCATCCTCACTAACTTTCACGTTTATAATAGTAATAAGAGGATATATATATACATATTATCTAGTTATAATAGTTTAAATTTTTGTTACATCTAAATATTAATCGATACTCAAAAGCTTTCTGTGCCCTCCTATAATTGATGGATTTTACTAATCATTACGTCATTCTCTTAAACATTGTATTTTCTTGTGTACATGTTTTGTTAAGGTGCATGTTGGTAGAGAGACCGCGTCGCACGCCCGTGGTAAAAAACGTGCAACACCTAGTCCTTAGGCTTTGTTTGGGCTCCAGTAGCTTCGGCGCTGAACAGTTTGTGTGCCACACCTATCGCGGTCTCGCCCCAGAGTATACCAGTGGTGACCGCGACGCGCGACCGAGGTTTGGTGCCTGTTCGCACGCCTCGGGGTCGCGTTGCGCTCGTGCGGCAAACTTGCACCTTTAGAGGTCCCAAATTAATCATTATTAAGTTTCGAAATCAAGACAGCAGAATTTCAGGTAAAGTTAAGTTTTGGTATTTATCCACCTCTAGTGAAAAATTGCATTTCTCGGTTCCAATGTAAATATGTTTTATATTTTGACATATTGGCCATTAAGACCAATGACAAATCGTGGTGGTGGATGGTTATGGGCTAGGTTACCAGATATAATTTTATCACAACTATCAACAAAAAAATTTGTTTTACTTGCAGTTTTTTCTTGATCTTCCTGAACATTGCCAATGTACAGTCCCTTTGGTAGAAGACTTGTGATTGAAATTATACGTGTACCCTCTATGTAGAACCAACTGCTTCTTTTTCGATGTATTTATGTATTTGATACCTGAAATATAAGATAAATTATTTCTGAGCAAGTAAACACAAAACTATCTTAGGTTTGACGACGGTAAAAGTGATGAAATCAGGTGGGTATATGTTAAAAATAATTAATTATTATATTAAATTCTGATATATTGTCCATCACTGATAATGTATTTGGGTGGGACATGGCAGTGTTGCTCTTTGTTACCAGATACAATGTTACCATGATCATCTACAAGTATATTCGCCTTGCACTGTGATGCGCTGCAGCGCCAATAGTTAGTTCCTTTCACAAAAGAGCGGTGCTTGAAGTGGTATGTGTGGTCTTTGTACAGAAGTAACTGCTTGCCTTGCCTAGAATACACGTACTGGAAACCTAAAACAAACAAAGCAACATAATAAAATCATTTTCAACGCAATTTTTCGAAAACTGGCTGCTCTCACATAACATACATTACGCCTCCATTCTCTGATGGGTTTGTTAGGGGTGCACCTATAGTACACCTACACATAACTGACTCTTATTGTAGAATTAAATCCAACGCGATCCAATTTCTATAGTAAAGGTGAGCGAATTTTTTAAATCGCAACATGTGCATACAAGAGCATGCTGTTTTAAGCCTTATACTCGTAGTATTGAGAATATTTAAATTGGGTTAACAAATTGAAACAAGGGCAACAGGGCACATTGCTCGCAGAACGGATGGCCGATGGGGCCGAAAAGTTCTGGAATGGTGACCGCGAACCGGAAGACGATACGTTTGAAGGCCGCCCACTAGGTGAACCGATGACCTGATTAAGGTTGCGAGAAGGCGCTGGATGCGAGAAGTACGGAATCAGACAATGTAGTGACACCAACACCATAAATAAACTGTATATTTCAGCAAATCAATATTTATTTTTGATCTTAAAACTAAAATACAAAGTTGTTTCTTATAAATTTATAATTAAACTGTTTAGCACATAATTATTTTGTTACAAAATATTAGGTTTTAAATTTTTATTATACATCTACTGTAACAGTTTTAAGTGATTTGAAATAAATGATATACAAGTAGGTAAGTACGTACAAGTAAGTACGTTATATACACGTGGGCATTTTTGACATTGCTGTCTCTCGGCTCCATAACGGCCTTGCTGTCGGCTCAGGCGTCTATGCCTGTAGTGACCGGTTCTATAGGGCAATTCACAGGCTCGTACACGCACTAAATGACCACACTTCAACACGTCTGCTCTAGCCAGCGGCTCTCGCATTTCTAACGTGGTGCGCACGAGATTGTGTATGTCTGTGTGGGGGAAAGTGGGGATGGCAAAGCGAACGTGCGAATGAGACAGATACACTACATCCCTTCCTCATTAATGATTTTATTAAGGTTCTATTTAATATCAATTCATTTCGTAATAATGTACTTTTGTTATTTTTATTCTTATTTGATCATATATAGTGTGTTCTTCACGTGACAGATCCTTGTCTTTTTTTCACGTTCTCAATATCCCTTCACTCTCCTATTTTTCTTCAATTTAATGACAATAACCACCCACCAATTTAATGGCAGTAGAACCCGCCAATTTAATGGCAGTAGAACCCGCCAATTTAATGGCAGCAAAACCCACCGATTTATTGGTAGCGAAACCCACCAATTTAATGGTAGTAAAACCCACCGATTTATTGGTAGCGAAACCCACCAATTTAATGGCAGCAAGACCCACCAATTTAATGGTAGCAATACCCACCAATTTAATGGTAGCAAAACCCACCAATTTAATGGTAGAAAAACCCACCAATTTAATGGTAGCAATACCCACCAATTTAATGGTAGCAAAACCCACCAATTTAATGGTAGCAATACCCACCAATTTAATGGTAGCAAAACCCACCAATTTAATGGTAGCAAAACCCACCAATTTAATGGTAGCAATACCCACCAATTTAATGGTAGCAAAACCCACCAATTTAATGGTAGCAAAACCCACCAATTTAATGGTAGCAATACCCACCAATTTAATGGTAGCAAAACCCACCAATTTAATGGTAGCAAAACCCACCAATTTAATGGTAGCAATACCCACCAATTTAATGGCAGCAAAACCCGCCAATTGATTGGCAGCAAAATCCACCAATTTAATGGCAGAACAACCAATCAAGTAAATGGCAGAACAACCAACCAAGTAAATGGCTGCGTCTTTTCACTCCACCTATTCCTATAAGCATAATCAGCCTATAATGTTCCATTCGCTAGAAAGCAAAATTCTCCTCTGCGACAGGGACAAGGCCTCAATGCACCACACGAGCTAAACGTTGCCCGGCGGACGTCACACGTTCCTGAATCCCCGGGTCCAGGACATACGGTTTCCTCAACATTAGTATGTTTATTTATAACTGAGCACTATTTCGTGATTTTGGAAATCTGACCACACCAGTCGACCTACGAAACTGTTTAGGTAGGTACCTTTGTAGTTTTACAAAATCAGTTCAGTGTTAACGTTAACATTGCATATCTGCACAGCTAGCTAACTTCAAGGCTATCGATGTGGCACCTTGTTAAACTGACATTTCGATAGTTGTCTGGTCCCGGAGGTATCTTTTTACAACAGCAGTGCCCTTGGTAGTTTTAATAGATTTGCACCCATATGCCTATTCAGTATTTACATTAAGCGGTATCTATATTGTTATTACTTTAGCCTTCATTCACTCATTCCACAAGAAATAGGCACACACATATTACACAACATCTGACCCGCCTTGAATCTAACCTAAATTGTCATAACTCGCCTAGGATCTATGGCATCTCCATATCTTATGGCATCAACCACCTTGGATCTAGCCTCCTAACCGGGCATCACCCGCTTATGATGTAGCCAACCATATGCCATGCGTTATTTTGTTTCGCGTGAAATACGCTTAATGATTAGGCAAACTTTAGATATTTTAATGACGAGTACTGATTGTTTACGTTTGACCATAAACTAACTTTTTCGTCCTTTTGAAGTTAATGAAGCACTCATACTCAAACCATATATTTGTAAAACATACATACATAGGTGTAAAGGAAAGTACAGAGATCGCTATTTCTCATCGTGTCTTCTCTAATAGATTCAGGCGTCCTGCTTTAAAAACCTAGAATACTAAGTGTAAATCCTGTGTTGTATTATTGTATAGTGGCGCGAGTCTCAGTGTCACGACACTTCCATTTAAATGTTCAACTAAAGATAATTAATTTTGCAATGGCACAATATAATTTATATGTACAATCAACAAGATTGAAACCTGGCCCACCATATACTAATTCTTCTACGGGCATTCTAACCCAATTAGGTCAAGTCTTGCTTAAATAAATATTTTCTCAGCAACAACTTGCCATCGATTTAATAAGACAGTCATAGACTAATAAATAATAGAGTGAAAGTCAGTGACAATCAGTTTACCCATCTCGCTATCATTCCAATTATATTTGCAGATTGAATATTTACTCGACGTACTTTACTTGTTATTTAGCATTTTTCTTTGAATTCAGAATAAACTCATGTAAACTAAATAGTTGTTTTTTTTATCAAATATTATTCTGCGCTTCCATCTATAAGTAAACAATGCGGGTCGACAGTTAATTCCAATTTCTGCTTTATCCCTTTTTTTCAATTAATAATCTACCTATTGCAATGAACAAAATGGTAATGGTAGTTGCGCGACCAGATGTCTGTATTGACACAGTTTTTTATATTTTTGAAAAGTCTTAAATCCACCATGAGATGAGTGGTTTGTAGTAAGAAAACTAATGTTTTGAAGTTTTAAAACGGATGGGTCAAGAATCAAACAGCTTAACCGTACATATTGGGTATTTGTTATGTACGTAGTATATTTTTGATGTGTTTTATTCATTTTGTGTTAGTTTGACTTTTTACACCTGACTACCCTCTTTTACAAACTCTTTCCATCACTC
This sequence comes from Anorthoa munda, assembly GCA_945859665.1. NCBI lineage: Eukaryota > Metazoa > Arthropoda > Insecta > Lepidoptera > Noctuidae > Anorthoa > Anorthoa munda. The sequence continues at coordinate 8,642,198 of OX243901.1, forward strand.
AAAAGTTTGATAGTAGAAAATCGAATCCAGAGTTACCCGGTTTTGTACAAATATTTAGTTTATTTTTTATGTCCTGTGTACAAAAATAATGAAGAATGTTTCAAATGCAATGGTGTAAATCTGTTTTTACGACCCTACACTCTCAAGAATGTACATACCTGATAGGGACAGCAGCTCAAACCCTTTTAAAGATTTGTAGGCAACTGTCAGTTGATTTAGCTCGAAAACCGATCGTAAATCTTACTAACATTATAAATGCGAAAGCACGGACGGACGGATGCACGCCCGGCATCCAACCACGCCAGAACCGCTGAACAGATCCGGATGAAACCCGGCACAGAGACAGATCACAGTCCGGAACAGCACACAGGCCACTTATTTTGGTGTAACGTTCACTAGAGATAATTTTCGAACTACGCGCGGGCTAAACCGCTGGAAGAAGCTAGTTCATAAATATTTTTTCGTGCCCACAATGTTATCAGTTTACTAATATACTAAAAAGTTCCAAAGCGTACTGTATATGATACGTAGGCAATGAAAAAACAACAAGGTATTAACTTTAAAACTTTCTTTCTTTTTCATAATAGAAAACAATATATCACGAGAATTTAACGCGATGATTTAGATTATTTATTTACCTATTTAACCCGACGTTTTGACCGTGTTGCAACGATCGTGGTCCCGGGTAGACTGGTGTCTCGGTGTACTGGCTCCGTTGGGGCAGAAAATTCTTCCTCTACCCTCACATTTCAAAAAACAAGGTCTTAAAAAGATTATTTCAAAATTAACACGAATATGTTAACTAATATTGCAAGTTAACTAACTTTATCTTTTCATAAATAAATATTTTCTTTTTAGGTTTAATTAGCCATAAAACCACGTAACTAAAACCCGTATTTTATATAACACTGTCGTTGCATGAGTCACTGCTGTTTACAGCAGGAATTTGGGCTCATATGCTTGGCTTATGTAACCAAAACATGACTGCTTGGCCTTAGGATGTTTTCAAATTTTTACGTGCCCTTTACGAGCTTTTTTGAATCTGCGTGGACCCTGGCTTGATGTAATTCAATTTAATCTTGAGACCTTCGTTTGAGTAGTTGCGGCTACAAATATGGATATTTAATTAAATATTGTATTATGATGTACACAAAATTTTTGCCAAAACCACCTTTGGTGATATTAAAAGTTACTGTTTATTATTATAAAAAAGTTACTGTTTATTATTATTAAAAGTTACTGTTTATTATCATTAACGTTTCCATCGGTAGACGATTCAATTTTAACCTCTAAATTTGAGGGGTCAGGCTCGATAATCAATGAATAGATACGTAGGCATTTAGGTTTATATGTAACTACAATGTATATATTCACATAAACACTCAGTGCGTATATACTTACGTTTTAAGGTCTTTTAGGATACATTTAGATTTCTACATATATATATATTTTTTTTTGTCTCGGTTTCGAATGTCATATGCCCGGTGGCTACCCCGAAGTCAAATCAAACTTCCGAATTGCTGAAAATCCATGCATCGATGTACCACAATTTCGAATAGCTTTATGCGTCCGAATGAAATGAAATCACAATATGTTGCCATAAAACTTAAGTATTCAATCAAAACGTATTTCCCGATCATTGGAAACCCCTATATGAATTTTGAACGGTAACCAGAAAATGATTCCATTAAATAGGGTAGACTCCCGATTGTCTGTGGAAAGATTTCAACGATATCCGCGTTGCAGGCGCAGTAGTTCGGTTTCAAAATAACAATGTATCGATTTTATTATTTTGATCAGATGTTATGATTTGAATTAGTAAAGTAAATTTTGTTATTTACCTACCCACCAATATAATTTTGCAATTGTTTTAGAACAGCTGTTTGGTGTATGTTTATGGCAAAGTTTTTTGTAATCAGACACTTCTTAGTCATGGCCCTTGGCTCTTTGATTAGAATAATACGAATTTCTTTACCTTCGTAATGCAAAATTTCCTTTATTATTAAAATTTGGGACGGTTATATACTCAATACTTCGGCAGTATTTATTATCCGCTACATAGTTATATTTAAGCAGTCATATGGTGTTTACACAATAAATAGGTATTTACCATGTAATTTTTCATTTTATCACGTAGGACCTGCTTTATTGTCTTATTTTCATAACGGAATGTGGGCGCCTAAACGATAAAAAATAACCGTGTGTCATGTCATGCATTATCTACTTACCCCAATCCTTCTTCTTTTTATTTACACCAATATATTTTCATACTTTATCCTCGTCGCCATTTGTAGTGACCGGTTCTATAGGGCAATTCACAGGCTCGTACACGCACTAAATGACCACACTTCAACACGTCTGCTCTAGCCAGCGGCTCTCGCATTACTAACGTGGTGCGCACGAGATTGTGTATGTCTGTGTGGGGGAAAGTGGGGATGGCAAAGCAAACGTGCGAATGAGACAGATACACTACAATGCCGCAATGACAAAGTTCGCCCCGGCTGCAATGTCAAAGTTGGCCCACTTGTATCAAAAGGTACTCATAATGAAACGGTTTAGACAAAAAAAAAACAAAGAAACAAAGTTTAATTCGCCAGGTATGATGCATAATTACACAGAAAAAATTACAAATTGAAATAAAAATGTAAAAAGAATATATTCTCGTTCGCTTAATAAAAGTGAACGAGAATATCATCCATCACTCTATCAAGATCTTTTCAAATACCCTGGCCATCTGAAAAACACTCAAAATATCAAATATCGATCATGTCGGTCGGACACTTCTTCTCTTCTTCTTCTTTATCTTCCGCCAAACGCATGATAAAGAGTTAGTTCGTTTAGTTACAAAAATATTTTAGTAGTTTGGGTGTCATATTTTGATATATTGGCCTAAAGAATCAACGATAAATTTTGGTGGTACATGGCTATGGTCTATGCTACCTGATATAATTTTATCATCACTACCAATTAATAATAATAATAATAATAATAATAACGTTTATTAGACAAAATCAGAACTTAGCCTACTACAGTTTAAATACTAAGAACATAAAATATAAGAGGCTTCTAACCGAAATGAACTCCTGATTGCCAAACTAGGTAAAAACCTGTATCTTGGAAATCAGTGCTCTTCCAGTGAACATAATAAGGACTCTTACATAAATAAGGGGAAACTATGGCAATATCAGTACTGAAAATTTTAGGCCACAATTAAGTCATGTGAAGAAAAGAGAAAAATAGAAATACAATAACTCATTATTGCGTTAGTTTACAGCTTGACGATTTTGAGAGGTGTGATAAGTGTTGTGTTGTGTAAGATGTAGGAGTGTTGTGAAATGTAGTGTAATGTAGAATAGTGTAGAGTAGTGTAGTGTATAATGAGTAACGTAACGATTTGTTATTTCTGGACAAGTAGTAACTCTTCGGTATTAGCATAGTCAAGGCCAACGAGCCAGTTTGCAACGGTTCTTTACATTTGTGTTTGGTTAGGGGATACGTGTTGAGGTTAAGATTAATTTTGTTGTAAAGATGGGCACCAAGAAAAGAGAAGAATCTCTGAGCAAATTTAGTGCGGCACGCTCTAGAAACACCAACTGAATATTTTCTGCGCTTCTGAAGAAATGCTAACGGATTATACTTTAAGGAACTATGCATTCTAAGGATCGTTTGCAGTATAAAAAGCTGCCTCACAGTCAATACCTTACAGGTTTGATAAAGGCTAGTTGTGGGATGGAAAAATGGTAAAAACAGACTTACTTTAAGGAGTGCTCTTTGAGCACGCTCGACTTTGATTAAGACTGTCTTACACGCACCTCCCCAACTAGTTATACAATACACCAACAGTGACTGGCATAAGGCAGAATAAATCATCTTTAATACTTTCGGGCTAGCAGTATGTCTGAGATTTTTAAATATATATATTAATTTACGAACCCTAGAGGAAACAAGGTCTACGTGAGGAGCAAAACTAAGTCTCTCATCGATCACGACTCCAAGGTACTTAATTAATTTAGTTTGTTCAAGCGAAGGACAATTGCAACAAATTTTATGACACATCTGAGCGTGAGCAATAATTTTATGCGTATTTTCAGAGATATGTGAATCATTACGGAGTGAGAACTTTACAAACTTGGTTTTTCCGACATTTAAAGTTAAAAGATTATATCTGAGCCAGTCATTAACAACATCGAAACCGCATTGAGCATGTTGAAAAGTTTTGAGCCACGACGTTTCCCTAAAAACAAGAGCAGTGTCATCCGCGAAAGTTATAATTTTCCCATTTTGGAGTTCAAGTTCACAGAGGTCATTAATATAGATTAAAAATAAGGTAGGTCCAAGGACACTACCTTGCGGCACTCCGTAACTTACGGGAAGCTTATCACTTACCCAGTCGGCCACCTTAACACACTGAAAACGATCACTGAGGTAATCCGTGAATAATTTAAGTGGTAGACCTCTGATCCCCATGCTCTCCATTTTATCCAACAGTCTAGGAACAGAGACTGTGTCAAAAGCCTTGGCTAGATCAAGAAATATAGCCAGAACTTTATTTTTCATATCAATATTATCCACTACATAATCAATGACTTCATGAACCGCATCACTAGTAGCTTTGTTGGATCTGAAACCGAACTGAGCATTAGATAAAAGCTTGTTTTTCTCCAAATAATCAATTAGTCGCTTATTAATAATTTTCTCGAGAATTTTAGAAACAGTAGGCAATATTGAGATAGGTCTATAATTATTGACACAGTCCCTGTCACCAGACTTGAAAATAGGTATTATTTGGGCAGTTTTAAATGCTTGTGGGAAGGATCCAGATGAGAGCGCTAAATTACAAATATAGGTCAATGGGGAAACCAATAGGGATCGATAACGTGAAAGGAAATTTGAGGTTATATTATCGCTTCCAGCAGTGGAGCTAGGTTTTAGATTAAGAATGATGTTATTAATCTCACTTTCGTCAGTTGGCAGTAGTGCAAAAGAGTTAATGCAGGTAGGATGAATAGGTGGTGAAGGGTCAGACCTTGGCCCTTGGGGTAGCTGCTTTTCTGCCAGTGACTTTCCTACATTTGCAAAGAATTCATTTATATTATCAACGGAGAGTTGGGGATTGTTAGGACATATTAATTCAGAAGCAATCTCATTCTGCCGTCTAGTATTAGTTACAGTTTTAACAACGTCCCAAATTCTTTTAGAATTGTTACCTGCCTTAGCAAATTCATTCCTTTCATATTCCCGTTTTACTTTGTGCAGCAATTCATTACAAAAATTCCTGTACCTTGTGTAGGTTAATTTAAGAGTTGCGTTATCAGGAGATTTTTTTGATTTAAGATGAAGGCTATCTCTATTTCTTATAGATCTCAAGAGACCTGGAGTGATCCATGGCTTTATTATAAGTTTACGTCTTGATATGGTAATCGTTTTTGTACATGATTCAATAGCAGCATTAAGAGAGCCAGTAAAGTTTCCAACAACTTCATTAACATCTGTGATTAAATAGAGGGTCTTAAAATCTATTTTGGGTATAGCCGAGTCAAGAGCAGTATAGTCTACACGCTTGAGGGTTTTGAGAAATTGTTTAGCTGGGATTGATACATTGACCGAAATAATTACACTATAGTGATCAGTGAGAGATGTTTCTGCAATCAAACATGATGCTGGAAATTCGGATTTGAGTATGACATGGTCAATGCAGGAATTTGCACGCGTGGGGGTTTGATAGGCTGGTAGCATACCATGTGATGCCACAAGATTTAAATAACGGTCTTTTCGTGTGTCGAGTGTGTTATCAGCAATATCAATATTTAAATCACCAGTCAAAATAAAGTTTTTATGTTTAGGCGCAACCTCAACCAGCAAACCATTCAAGCTCTCCAAAAACATGTCAACATTCCTGACACTGGGTGATCGGTATAGAGCGAGAACTGCAGTGTTTTTATCGAGGGTTATTAGTAGACTATTACAATCTGTAATGACCGGTTCCTGTACACACAAATTTATTCCTTTTTTAATATAAATAGCTACTCCTTCATTTTGCGTGTGGTTTCTGGTTGTACAGTAATAATCGAAACCATCTAGTACAGGAGGATTGGAAACACTAAGCAGCCAGCACTCCGTCAATATTATTAGGTCCCAGTCAACATTGGATTGAGCCAATAGGGCAAGCATTCCATCCATATTACAATTTAAGCTTCTGATATTCTGAACAATTACCCTAAATGATTTCCCAGATGCTGGTATAAGTGCCGAGCATTGGTTTATAGTACATGTAGAAGTATTAGCCACGGATATTAAATCGATATCAGTAGAGATATTTTCTTTATTTATATTATGGAACATTGGGTAACAGTATCAATAAGTCTAAGGGTGGTTACGTGAGAAAAATCGGTTATGGTAGCAAAAACATACCGTACAAAGCATATATTGCAAATAATTACGGTTTGAGCATGTAAGAGTAGTGAAAATATGTGTAGTGTAGTCGTCAAAGCTTTAAAAATATGACAAAAAATAAAGGCACTCGTAACAAAATCAACAAAGTATAAAAAACTTTCTTGGGAAATATGCTTAAGATAAAATAAAAATATTATTATGATTTGCAGACTTAACGCAGACAGTCATGCTTGAACAAGTTTTTGAATATCATCTTCACTATCAATGCGCAGGGTCGGATGATCATCACTCTTTTTCATATATATTTTCCCGAAAGAGTGCCAGCAACCCACAAACGAATGTTTTTTAGCATGCTGTCGCGCCAAATAAAACAGTTTCTTGGCAAACGGAGTTAGAGACTCAGAGATATACACTGGTTGGGTAGGGCCGCCAATCATTAAATGTGAACTGTTGAGCATATTCTTCTTGTTACCCTTGTTAAACAGCTTTACTTTTTGGATAATATTTTCTTTAGTGGTTATCGAAGTAAATTCTACTATTATGGGGGAAGAACCTTTATTCTTGGTTTTCATTCTATAAGAATCTCGAATGTCAGAGATTTGAACAGGGTACTGAACCACTTCACCGACTTTTGCAATAATTTGTAAGATATGTTCCTTAGTCTCCGTAGGCGCTTGAGGCACATTCCTTAATTCAATAGTTGAGGACCTGGATTTCCTTTCCAGAAAATCAACCTTTTGTTCAAGTGATTCTATTCGCACCTTATAGTTGGTATTTTCCTTCTGGATTTTGGTGAGGTTCTCCAATACTTCATTATACTTCTTAGACATGAAAATGAGAGAATTCTTCATCTCCGCTGTTTCCTCCTTCAATTGCAACATAGAAGAATTGAGGGCATCCAACTTGGCATTTTGGGCATTGCTAAATTCGTCAAACAGTTCCCTTATTTCGGTCATATGCAAGTCACCTAGTTTGCGCTTAAATTTACGAGAGGTGATATGGGTAACAGCTGTGTCACTGTCAGATGGTAATCGATCTGATGCAGTATCAGAATCGTGACGAACCAGAAGACTATCATCCACCTTCGTCTTTCTTCCCTGAGATGGCGTGCGTGGCAATGACATTTTATTAATTAACTTTCAATACTGTCTTAAGCAAGTATTTATTTACATGTAGCGCCTACAATTAATCGCCTCACTCTTCTATTGAAGCAAACAGCAACAGCGATCCCAACAAACAAACAAGTAATCTCACGTACCTATTTATCAATAATGTGCCGCTAATGTGGTGCGTAAATAGTCCTCGTAGCAACTTCGTAGCGGAAACCAGTTTTGTAGCAACTTCGTAGCGGAAACCAGTTTTGTAGCAACTTCGTAGCGGAAACCGGTTTCGTAGCAATGACTTGTAGCAGTATACGACGGCGCGCACGCAGCTGATAACGATGCTGGAGTAGGACAGCAATTATTTCGACTGTCTCTTTTCCTCGCGGGTCGCGGGTGTACAAGGGCGCACCTCCTCTTGCCGGCGGTACACGGAGCTTGCGTATGTGAAAGTAGTAGCTCGACTTCGTTGAAATATGCACTATTATCGGGTAGCTATCGCTGACTTATTACGAGGAGCCGTTAACAACACGTCTGTTCTCGGTGCTAGTTCGAACGGAAGAGGATTAATATTGGAGAATTAATATTTTTGCCTTGCACTTTTTTCTTGTTTTTCCTGAACATTGCCAATAAGCAGTCCCTTTGGTGGCAGACTGATGATGGAAATTATACGTGTACCCTCTGTGCAGAACTAACCGCTTGCCTTGCATTGTATGTATGTACTTGATATCTGAAATAAAGATAATTATATTTATCTAGTTGACAAAATTAATATTTGAGCAAGTAAACACAAACTCAATCCAATTCGAAATCCATACAATTCAACCATTTGGATAAAGACGTTTTACATTTACAGTATTTTATTTTTTAACTATAAGGTATGCTTATTCATTGAATTGAATACATTTTTTATATAAATATTTATTATGTTAACTACTAAATGTAACGATTTATACACATTTTATAGAGATAAAACTAAAAATCATCCAATAATAATATGGATGACATCTATATTATGTGATGTAGGTATGTAGATGAAATAGTGATATACAGTCAAAACCATTTTCAACGATATTGAGGGTATCATTCAAATACTGTCGTAATAGTCTTTAGAAACTTAAATATTTGCCCATAGGTCCTTTCATCGTTTTAAGTGAAGTCGATATAAACGTTGGTTGAGAGATAAGATGGCTGGAGATTGTTAGGTAGTGAAGAACAGTGACCAATTGTTTGGTAAAATAAAGAACAGAAATTGAAATTCTACCTCTTTCAGCAACACATAACTTTCCTAACTGCACGCCTTCTCTTCTTGACCTAATGATTGTTTGTTCCCCTCACAATTATGTTGCTGAGTTTGGATAACTTACTGCAACCTTTTCTTACCATGACCTCATCTATCTCTCTTATCGTATCCGGCCTCCTAAAACCTCAAGTCTGTTATTTGCGTAATCATTATGGTACTGATCTGGTGGCGTTGAAGCGTGATGCTGATGATATCGACTGGTCTCTCGTCTTCGAAAGCGCTAGTGTCTATGATAAAGTGAACTGATTTAATTCCAAACTGCTGAGATTATACGACAAGCATGCACCGCGTCGGCGAGTAAAAGTTAAACATGATCCTGCTCCGTGGATGAGTACTCTCATTAAAGACGCTTTTGCCCGTAAGGACAAGGCAAAGGCAGGTACAAGCGTAGACCCACGGATCAGAATCTTGCTCATTTCAAATCTCTTCGTAATCACTGTAATCGTCTGTGTCAAGATGCTAAGAGACGCTATTTCCACGAATCTCTAGTCGATCGGAAGCAAATCTCCCACAAATAGCTGTAAATATGTCGACTAGTCGGCTATGTATAGGCACTTTTCTCTTCCACCTGTCTCTCTGGATCCTAGTGTCAAAACTTCCACTTTGATTAAACTCTCCGAATTGCCGTTACAGAATTGCCCACTGTTTAATTTAAATTCTGTCTCGGATGAAGATGTCAAAAAATCTCTTCTTGCTATTTCCTCCTCTGCTGTTGGCCATGATAATTTGTGCTCGAGAATGATAATATCTATTCTCCCACAACTCCTACCCGTTATCACTCACATTATTAATTATTCTTTATACTCTGGCATGTTTCCATCAGCCTGGAAACAGGCACACACAATGCACACACAATACGACTTCCCAAAATAAACAATACTTCTTCTTTATTTTACTTCACACCCATATCCATACTTCCTTTCCAATCTAAAGTTCTCGAGCACATCGTTTATAGGTTCAAATTTACAGATTCCTCTCGTCTATTTCTCTTATCTGTCCTTTTCAATCTGGCTTCCGTAGATGTCACAGTACTGTAACTGCACTTCTGAAGGTCACTGCCCTTCAATCTATTAACTTCTCTTCCCCTACATTAGCCTGGTTTGACTCTTATCTTCGGGGTCGCTCGCAGTGTGTTTGTCTTGAAGAGATGTTCTCTGATTGGTGCGATCTTACTGTTGGTGTTCCTCAGGGTGGCGTTCTCTCTTCTCTTCTTTTCTTTATCTTAATAAACACTGTTACCAAGGTTATCATTTCCAACGTCCATCTTTACACAGACTATTTGCAGCTTTACCGACACTTCTTGCTAGCAGATGTGGACTTGGCGATCAACGCCATGAACCGTGAATGGGCTAAATGGGATTACAAATCAACCCATCCAAGTACCAGGATATGATCATCGGCAATCGATACTATCGCACTGCGCTTTACATATCCACTTTGACGCCTTTGTCTTTTGACTGCTCGACCATCGCTTACAATAAAACTGCTAAGAACCTTGGTGTCTTAATAGTAATCTTTCTTGGTGAGCTCAAGTAAATGAGGTTAGTCGTAAGGTGCACTTTTCCTTTCACTCGTTAGAATCCTTTCAAAGCCTCTTGCCCTTTAAAACTAAAATCTATCTAGCTCGAACTTTAATTCAGCCGATCATCGATTACGCTGATGCCTGCTATCTGGATGCCACGGAGCTTGAGCGCTTGCAAAACCTATGCATCCGTTTTGTTTTTGGTCTGAGGAAATACGACCATGTCTCTCAGTTCCGCAAGGATCTCAATTGGCTTCCTATTCGCCTTCGCAGGAACACCCGAGAATTATATCTCCTCTTCAACATCCTGTTTAACCCTACTTAACCTAAATATCTGCGCGATCACTTCTCCTTCACTCGCCCTGCCGATGTCCCGTGTAGATCCCACCATAAGCATCACCTAAACTACCCATCCCATAGTACTAATTTCTATTCACACTCCTCTGTTCATGCAGTGCGACCGTGGAACTCACTTCCATAAAATTTGTAGTAATTTCCAAATAATGACGGCTCTAATCTATAGAAATTAATGCAAATTAACCACGGATCAACCGTTAGTTTACATACATACATTTCAAACATACCAGATCAGAATATAAAAAAAATTACATTAATACAACCTAAACACATATTAAAAGACGACATTTTAAGTATACAAGTTTATTAGCATAAGTAGTACCTACTTAAAAATAATTACATATTGAATAAGCTCAGATAACAGGAAAATTACAAAAGAAACTTAAAAATTATCTTGTCTTAATATCATGTAACTTGGCAAAATTTATTGCAAAAAAGAACTCACTAGTGGAGGAGTCTAGTGGACATTAATGTCAATCGATAATAAGCTGTAACTGTTAATTCGATTGTCGCGCAATCGCCGATATGGGTTTATGAATTAAACTTCACAGATCAAAGATTCAATTTAACTAGATTCTAAATTTTAAACACAGAAAAACGCAAAATAAGGCTACCAGCTATCTAACAAAATCTTCACTAGACATTCTAGGAGCGCGAGGCAATTGATGGACACCCTAAAAACTAACATACACGTCTTTTATTAATAGATTCTCATATATTGTCCGTTACTAATGAAGAATTTGGGTGGGGGATGGGTGTGCTCTTGCTTACCACAAATAACTTTACCATCATCATCCACAAATATTGTCGCCTTGCATTTTTGTGTGCTGTGGCTTGTACATCGCCAGTAAGCCGTTCCTTTAGTAGAAGAGTATTTACTGAAGAAGTATGTATATTCTTTGTAGAGAATTAACTGCTTACCTTGCTTCGATTTGATGATCTTGAAATCTGAAACGACACAAAGTCATTACTAAATTGAAAGGTAGTTTATTTTAATATTTAAAGAATTATATCGAGCCTATTTTACTTAAATTAAAAGATGCCAAGAGTTACAATATTTTAATAGGATAAAAATACAAAAAACACTACAAAGTGAAAAATAATTTCCTTTTCCGAAGTGGTGTCTTTGATACCTATTGTTTTCCGTGTTTCGACACCGACTTTGGAAAAGATTTACTTTTATTTTTTATAGCGATTATGTGGTCGACGGTGTAACACGCTTGCCTAGAAGTAACCTATTCACTCTTGACTTAAAGACCCCGAGATTGTAGCTATCTGGAAACACAGACTCCGGCAGGGAATTCCACTCCTTAGCTGTACGCATAATGAAAGTATTTCCAAAACGTTTAGTGCGTATGGGTGGGATGTCCACCTTGTACCAATGGCGCTTCGCCGTAAGTCTTGTAGTCCGAGGATGAAACGGGCTAAGCGGAATTAGATCATGCAATCGCACACTCTCGGAAATGCAACCGATAAAAAACCGTCGAGCTGGCAACTCAACGACGATGTTCAAGGCTCTGGAGCTTTGACTCGATCAGTGCCTCATTGGCGATGAGCCTCTTGGCCCGTTTTTCGATCGACTCTAGAGCATCAAGCTGGTACTTGGCAGATCCGTCCCAGAGATGAGAACGTACTCCATGCAAGATCGAACTTGCGCTTGATACAACTTAAGCAGCTGTTCTGGCGTGAAGTGGCGTTTTTCGAGAAATTAGCATAAAGCTCGTCGACTCTCCACGTGACCAGAGGGCTGGCCTTTTCTACGGCCAGAGAATCAGCATTGCCATCCAACGTGACAATGCTGCCAGCGTTCTGGGCACGTTTCCCATTGACATCGATGTGGACGAATTTGTTGATGCTCAATGTGCCCTTTTCCCTCTACCCTTTGTATTTGTGTATAGGTTTGTTTTTTTATTATAATGTTCAAAAATTGATGTGGTTATATGTTGAAATATGTTAATATATTTTCAAGTTAATGCAGATTAAATATACTATATTTATTATATGGCTAATAAGCAATTTAACTCTAACTTATTTTCGTAACAGAACAGTATTCATTGCATGTTATATTTTTGAAGATTATAAAGCAATGAATGCATGGAAAGGATACCGTGCGCAACTTTTTGACATTAAACTATTAGGGTGCTGATTTCACACTAATCAAACATCTCGCTATCGAAGTTATCCTCGCGATTTCATCTCCATCGGACATTTACTCACAAGATACAACACTCCGCTGGACGGAAAAGCCACCCTATTCATTTACGTTTACAGTACTGCACACTTCTATACTCATTATATCTTTTCTGCATGAGATCAGGTTTAGTTCTGCAGTGGGACAGATTAAGAAATAACTTACACAATGAAATAAAATAAATTTGATAACACAATGGAATTGGACTTCAGCCCCACCCCATTTGGGCCTGTATTTTGGTGGAACGTTGGTTAATTTTATTTCAAATTCTAATGTAATTACCATTACTGATGACAAATGTAGGGGGTGGATGGGTATGTTCCAGGTTACCAGGTATTATTTCACCATGATTGCTTAAGACTATTGACGCCTTGCAGGTTTTTGCGGAACGGCTCGAGCATACCCAGTAAGTTTTGTTAATTTTTTGATAGAAGCGTATGTATTAAAACAGTAACAATACTTTCTATACAAAATTAACTGTTTGCCTTTCTTAGATTTGATGTACTGGAAATCTGAAACAAAGCAAACTCATCAGCAGGTTGAACGTTAGTGTATGAGCTGTTTTTTTTATACATGTACTTCAATGTTTGGGCTACGTCAAGTAAACCTAAACAGTTATTAAAAGTCATGAAAAGTGTATAGAATTTTATTACGATAAAAGCGCAAAACCATTGTTTAGAAATTGGTCAGTCTGAAGAAACAGTGAATTTCAACAAAAACAGTGAAGTGACTAATGTAAAAATTATACATCATTATTTCAATAGGTACATACATTTTCAATGATAAACAAAACATGAAATCTATAAAACATTAACCCACTTTGAGTGTATATAATAAATAATTTATTGACACATTTATGAAAACAATTTGCACCATGGAATAAAATAAACTAGATAACACAATGAACCCCAAACTAGGTGTATTGAAGAAAGCATTCATGTGTGGATTTGAATGAGAACTCACCTTTTCAACTCCCGCACACCAGCCTTGCGAACCGTGGGCTCGATCGACCTGCAGACAGCTAAGGTTTTGAATCCTGCAATTAATGCACAGTTCCACAGGTGCTGGTCACTCACTTTTCTTAACCGGAGCACTAGAATACTCGATGAGCGAGAGGAAAACTAGGAATTTCACATAATAGCCGTAGACCGATCGGTAGACAGTCTTTTCGCGCGCTAGTCCAATAGTTCAGTGAAAAAACACGCACGCTCTCGTAGCGCTGCGGTGGTGACCAATCGGATGGCTCGGCCAGTGATAAAAAGCCAAAATGGCGGTTCCACTCAAATCCACTCAATTTTCAATAAATCAATACATGTATTAACTTTAAAACTTTCGCGTTTCATAATGGAAAACACTATATCATGGTAAAATCAATACATAATTGATGGAATTATGGTCGATGTGAGGTGAATCAAAGCCCAGAAAAATCCCTTGAAACTATTATGATTATTTTCCTTACGAACTTACTAAATAGAACAGTGTATGTAGTATTCACATTTGAAACAAAGAACGGTACGGAACACTATGCACTGCCTGTAACTATTTTGATGTTACTTTTAGTAATTTTATTTTAAATTCTAATATAATTACCATTACTGATGATGAATGTGGGTGGTGGATGGGTATGTTCCTGCGCACCAGGTGTTATTTCACCGTGACTATTTAAGACTATTTTAGCCTTGCATGATTTTGTGGTACGGCCATACCCAGTAAGTTGTTTTTTTGCTAAACGTGTATTTAACAAAGCAGTAAGAACACTTTTTATACAAAATTAACTGTTTGCCTTTTTTAGAATTGATGTACTGGAAATCTAAAACAAAGGAAAATCATTAAGACATAAAAAATAATGATTTTATATCAGTACTAGGTTTTGCCAGCAACTTCCCCGCGTTTAAATCGTAAATCAGCACAATGGAACATGGTCCCGGGATTACCTAGCTATCTTGTGTCCTTACCAAGGATATGGTCTAACAGTGTGTCAAGTAAATCTGTTTCGCCGTTATGACGTAAACAGGTAACAAACAGGTAGACAGGCATACAATGGTTCTTACGCATTTTTTTTTAAAATAAAAATCGTTTCTCCACACTAGGAATGACTTCCTGTATCGTGGGTGCGTTTACAAACATTTAAACTCACATACACAAGACACCCAGATCCAGAACAATATCTGTAGGCCACACAAATATTTGTCCCGTGCGGGAATCGCACCCGCGACACGCAGCGCGGCAGCTGATCGCTTAACCACTACGCCTTGTCGTCTATTACGGGGTATATAAGTATGGAAGAAACTGTCCCGTCAAGCTAATCTACGGTATATAGCCATTGAAATAAAATACATGAAAAGACTCAAGTCGAAAGGATTTTATTAAGATTAAATTAAATTACGTTAAATTGACATCAAATAATTTTTATCTACTTTCATATCGTAAAGTTGATATTATGAAATCAAAAATAGTTACATAATAACAAACTTTATTGATTATAACTACAGACAACTCTGATAAAAATGAGAAGTTTATACAAGGGCTTTTGCCTTGCAGTGAGACAGAACATGCTTGTTGCTATGATGGTTGAGCTAAGCCGCCCGATTCATGCGTCATGTTCGTGGATGGCTCAGTTGGGATTTGTCTTAAATTAGCTGCCTCGGTCTGTTATTGTATATTTTTTTAATTGTTTGTTACTCTAGATACTTTCACGTGCACGTCTTTTTATATCATTCTCACTTTTTTTTTTTCAACAAGGATGATGTAACCAAATACTTGTAATTATTACTGATGGAAAAGAGTGCCTGTAGAGTTTCTTGCAAATTCTACTGCATTGAGACCTACTGACGCTTGCGAATATGCAACTAGTCAACAATTTTTTTGTTGTTTTACTATTCAAAAGCACCTCATATCTAATCAAAATCAAATAGTTTATTTCAAATAAACCTTTATTAGAAATAAACTATTTGATTTTGATTTTGCTTAAAATAAATACAATTATAAATAATTGTAAGAAAAATAGCGACGGTTATAAAATATATATTGAAGAGTTAAATTTTTACATTTATTTTATATATTTTCCATTTATCATGAAATATCGTGGCGGTGGATGAGTATGGTCTTGGTTACCAGATGTAATTTTACCACAATCATCTACTATTAGTTTTGCTTTACACCTGCTGCTTGTTCGCGCTGTGCACTGCCAGTAGGTAGTTTTTTTGACAGAAGACAAATTCGTGAAGCTGTAAGTGTACTCTTTGTGCATAATCAACTGCTTCCCTTGCTGTGAAGTAATATACTTAATATCCGAAATAAAACAAAAGTAAATTCCAATTATAGGTTATATTTATAAGAAAATTAGCTGATATTACAATGTAGGTATATAAGTATTAAAGGCAGATAATATTATATCAAAAAAACTTCAAAACAGGCAAGTAATATTTACACGATTTTATGTAAATAAAAGAACAAAACATAAGAACTCAATGTTTATTAATTATATACTGATACAATTAAACACAACTTTTCATCCGTAAAAGTAAAGCGATTCCACATAAAACTTACACATATTTAATTAACAACATACATTCTGAAATACCTAATAAATAATATAGCAATATTAAGATAGTAGACATTTCAAGCGTTTTTTTTTATCAAATTCTGATGTAATGGCCATCTTTTATAAAAAATCGTGGAGGTGGATGATTATGATATAGGTTACTAGATATAATTGTTTCATAAACATCTACTATTATTTTCGCTTTGCACTTTTTTCTGGAGCATCCTGTGCATTGCCAGTATGTAGTATTTTTGGTAGCAGAGTAATTAGAGAGACTGTAAGTGTACTCTTTATGCAGAATTAACCGCTTGCCTCTATTCGAATTTATGTACTTGAAATCTGAAATAATGCAAAGATTTAGTAAAAGAAATGTGAACGGGTTTTTGATCAACAAATTTAATAAAGAGGTAATAGAACTTGAAACATATTTTAAAAGAAAAGAAAAATATTTTTCAGACTAGCATATCGCCGCGGCTACGCTCCCGTGGCCCACCTCACTAGACCCATTTTCGGGATAAACAATTGCCTTTGTCACTCCGGCACAATGTAATTTCCATAGGGGAAAGAATGTATAAAATCGGTTAAGTAGTTTTTGAGTTTATCCGTTACAAACAAACAATCAAAACTTTCCTCTTTCATTCAATTTCATTGTAATATCATTATTATAGTGTAGACTAGCTTATTTCCCGCGGCTTCTCTCCCATGGCCCACTCCACAGGAATCGTTATTTTTCGGGTTCATTCATCGGGATTTCAAAATCAGTTCAGTAGTTCCAGAGATTTCTTCCTATAAACAAACTAACAAACTTTACCTCTTTATAATATTAGTATAAATTTCAAGTACATCAATACACCTCATTTGACTTAGTGGTCTAGCATGACGAAGCTAAAAGAGGAAGAATCAAGAAGGAGAAATTACCTGACCCGGCAACACTCGACAGAACTTCTAGTCCTAGTCGCCGAGAAATAAAGAGAGCCTACCCCACCTAGATACAAACCAAAATATAAAAACAACATATAATTATTATAAAATATTTAATATTTCCTCTTAATAACATTAGGGTTTTTTGAAAATAACCTATATAATTATGTGATTTAAACAGATATCTCTAATTAAATTATCAAGTTCTTAAAATCAAATTAATTAAAAACCAAGACTTTTTTGACACATCGGTAAAAAGCTAGATGCCTCTTCACGTAACCAGAGGGCTGAGCTTTTCTTCGGCCAGAGAATTAGCATTTTTATTCACCCTGGCTATGTTACCAGCGTTATGGGCGTTTCCCAATGACTTCAATGTGGGAGAATATTTTCATGCGCAATGAGCTCCTTTCTCTCTTCTTTTTTATGCATTTATTAGTCTTATTTTTTAGTTGACGACAAGATTTAAGCACCTAATTTAAATTCTAAAATATTGTCCATTACTGATGATGTATTTAGGTGGTAGATGGCTATGGTCTAGGTTACCAGATATAATTTTACCATGACTATCAACAACTATTTTCGCCCTGCATTGGTTTGACGTTCGCCCTGAGCATTGCCAGTAGGTAACTTTTTTTCTGGTAAAGTATTTCGTGAAACAGTATGTGTACTCTTTGTGCAGAATCAACTGCTTGCCTCTCCTTGAATTTATAAAATTGATTTCTGAAAAAATATAAATATTTCGTTCTTAATATTGTTAATTATTTGGTAAGTTGTATTATAAATGACTAGTTTGTATAATATAAGTAGCTATTATAAGAATCTGAAAAAAAAGCTCGATCTAGCTAGTTTTCATTTTAAGAAAACGTCACATGCTCTATTTTCAATCGAGCAGAGTACTACGGTCACCCAGGTACTAATTATTAAAACTAAGACAATAACATTTCTAATGTTTCTTTAAAAATGCTTTAATATTGTCCAACACTGATGGACTGTTGGGGTGATTTGAAGTATGTAGTAAAAGATAACACTTATAATATGAAAAATATGCACCAACATAATTTAAAAAACAAACATTCAGACAAATTTCATAAAATCCTCCTTTTATGAAGTCAGTTAAAAACAAACGATACCATAGAGTTTTTCTAAGTATTTTACATTCTGATATACTGTCCATTATAGAAGATATATTTAGGTGGTGGATGGGTATGGTCTAGGTTACCAGATATAATGTTGCCATCATTATCAAGTACTATTTTTGCCTTGCAATACGTTTTTACGGATTTCTTTGAGCATGACCAGTGAGTAGATATTTTTGTAGCATGGCATTTGCTGTATGTGTATCCTCTGTGCAGAATTAACTGCTTGCCTCTCATCGAGTTTATAAACTTGATATCTGAAAAAAATAAATCACATCACACACATCATCAGCCTATTAATGTTCCCACTGCTGGGACACAGGCCTCCTCTCTGTAAGAGGGAAATATAATAATATATTTTTTGTCAGTTAAAAAAAATCGATTTCAAAGTATGAATGGAAAATCCATACTTTGAACATGCAAATTCAACCACACGGTAAAATACAGAAAGTATTAAAATTATTTATTAAAAAAACACGCAAAGATTCGATTAGAAGATGATACCTTGGTTTTGAATTTACAAAAGAACTTTTATGTAACTAAAAACACATAATTTAATGTAAACACACAGAATTTAAAGAATAAACTTAATAATATAAATATTAAAAATAAAGACAATAAAATCACAAACATCTTAAATGTTTCTTTTCAAATGCTGAAATATTATCCATTGTTGATGGATAAATGGTGGACGAAATACGTAGTAAATGATTCCACCTAGTGACTTTTTTTTAAAGTTAGTTAAAGTTTTACACCTACTTTTTGAAGTACTGTCGAAACCATGTCATATGCGGTTGCCAGGTAATTTTTAAATCTTAGAGAACCCCAAGGTATCTTACCGTCTTAGTCTTGCTCATATACTTACAAGTAAAAAAGTGGCTGATTCTAGGGACAAAAATAAACTCAACCAAAGTCGCTTCATGTTAAAACTCGTTTTTATTAAGGTTGGCATGATTAGAAGTGTGTAGTAAAAGGTAACACTTTTATATGAAAAATCAAGTACTCCAAAATAATAATAATAAAAAAAAACGTTTTGACGAATTGGAAACCACCTCCATTTTTGAAGTTGGCTAAAAACAAACGACGCCATTTATTTAGTCTCAATATTTTATATTCTGATATACTGTCCAATACTGATGATGAATTCAGGCGGTAGATGGGTATGATCTAGGTTGCCCGATCATCATCATCATCATTTCAGCCGAAAGACGTCCACTGCTGGACATAGGCCTCCGAGTTGCCCGATACAATTTCATTATTAGTATCAGTAGTTTTTGCCTTGCAGTTTGTTTTTGCAGACCTCCTAGAGCATGACCAGTAGCTGAATGTTTTTTGTGGAATTACTAGAAATGAAGCTATATGTGTACTCTCTGTGCAGAATTAACTTCTTGCCTCTGCAATCTGTAAAAAATGTATTGGAATATTTAGCGCCATTATATATTTAGTGTCATTTTGACCATTACCATTTCGGATAGAATGACACTTTTTTATAGCCGCAAGGAATATTGATTTTTCAAAAATCCAATGATGCAGTTTTAGTTTTCATCAATATCTGGCTCGTGACACTCGTTTGAGTGTTTTTCGCTATTCTTCATAGTTACGGATTTGGCCATCCACGCCCACTTTAAAAACTCATTCTGTATAGTGATCTAGAAATGTGGTGTTGGAGAAGAATGCTTGGCATTTCATGTACTGAATACCGCACTAAAGCCTCTATACTCCAAGAATTCAGCATCAAGCAGCGTCTATTATCAGTAGTAGAGTCTCGCATACTGAAATTCTTTGGCCATGTCTTAAGATGGAATAACGACTCCAATGAGCACCTGGTGGTGCAGGGCAAAGTGGACGGTAACAGGCCACGCGCGAGGTCATCGATGAGGAGGACCGACCTAATTAAATCTGCTGTTTGATGTCCAGTAAATGAATGCGTCAAACTTTCATCCATTTCAGAGCCAAATGGAGAGAGATCGTGAGGCGAGTGACAATAACACCAGCGATAGGACAAAATTCATCGTCACCACAACAAAACGTTCATCTAAACTATTCTACGAGATTGTGAGCAGAAACTACATGACCTCATCCCACCAACTTTACTACCAGACTACCCCATACCTTATATTTACTGATTTGCTGTCTCCACTTTACTTGGCTATATATATTCCATTATGAACACTAGCACCTGGTGGTGAATGATAATGTTTACTATTCCCATATATCTTCCCATTCTTATCTGAACTTCTCACCGCTTTGCATCCTTTTCGGTAAGCTTTACAGCGCCAGAAATCAGTGCCAGTTTTTATAAAATGCCTCTGGTGCCTTTGTGCACCATTACGGGTTTTCCTTTTGTTGATTGCCGTTTGGATTCTGATACAAATTATAAATTTATGAATATTTTGAAATTAATAAAAGATTTCTATTTGAAAAAAGGTTGACATGTGCTACCGAAATATCATGTAACAAAATTCAAACATTTCGGAAATTTGGCGATCGTTATCACTGGCAGAATGTTATTTTATCTAGGGGCCAAAGGCTTTTCAAACTAAGGCTTGATCGATCCTGTGTCTGGGTCACAGGCATTATGTACCTACAGTGCGTTATTCCGAAATATAGTGGCGCTAAAGTAGAGAAATATGAGGCTGTAGATAAAATGAATTGACATAAATGTATGGGATTGTAAATTGCTTTTCAATTAATACAATAAAAAGCATGATTTGTTTAAATTCTAATATATTCTCCGTTACAAAAATGAAATGTGGGTTTGGGGTGGCTATGGTAATGAATGACGTCTACAATATAGCCGTTAGCGTCCAGTGTGATACTAGCTTTACAGGTTTTACTTAGGCGTGATGAACACTTCCAGTGGACATTGTTCTTTGTTACGCGATGGCGGTAGAAGGAGTAGCCACAATAGAGCATTAAATGGTGTCTTTTCTCGATGTTATGTATTGGAAACCTGTAAAAAAATGCTATTTGAAAAGGTGGTAAAATTATTTACTAGGTGGTTATGACTTAAGGACAAATCTTTCAGGGGAAAAAAATACCCATAAGTATAAATAAGTTTTACTACAGAACTAACCCAGAGATGGCGAAAACAAAATACCTATATATCATCAAGGTACGTAGGTAATCTATCACAAATATCAGATCAAGGTGTTTTAAATAAAATAAAACACCATTAATAATAACTTTAACCACTTATTTATTTTTAACATTCAATTAAGGACTTAGTATTCTGCCAGGCTACTCTTTTATATAATACACGTGTATTAGATAAATGAGTTGCCTATATACGTATACATTGCACACAATTCTGTCAGATATGCGCGAATTCGCGCGTCTTTAGTTATCTCAAAGACCACAATATGTTGTGCATCATGTCGCGCGTCAAATATTGCCTAGTGAATACGAAGCTTGATAGGAATGTGTGCATTACGTGGTGGAAATAGGGGTCTTTATGTATATTTTTAAAACAACGCGTCGCTTCGCTTCGACTTCGTCAGAATGTGCTTTCACCGTTACGGTTAACAAAGACACTATCCAACCCTAACATATTTTCCATTGGACACATAATATTTGGGTGGTACATGATTATGATAACAATTGCCAGATAAAATATTACTGTAGTTATCCAGCACAAGTTTAGCCTTGCAGCGCTTACTGCTACTAGCGGTACACAGCCAATGATGGGTCCCCTTTATCTGAAAATGTCTTTGATGCCAGAAAGTATATTCCTTGTATAATATCAACGGCTTTCCCGCTCTCGATCTTATGTATTTGTATTCTGAAATTGAAAGTGTATGTTAGAAGTCTCGAAAAAAATACACGTTAACTCACGGTTTTTTTGCATAGGTTGGCAGAAACTACAGAACACCACCTGCTATGATCCTTACTTATTGCTTTTGTGTCGTTTACGTTCATACATTCTGATCATACAAGCAAGCCGGTTATGAGTACTACCACAGAATAGAAAAAACGCCTTCTACAGTTCTGTGAGTACTACGCACCCTGCAGTTCTGAAGAGCATCACCTGTAAGTTCCGTGCATGTACTTCTAGGGCCCGGCATTTCCATTCCAGGTAAAAACAAGGTAAGGTAAGGCAAGGGAAAACGTATTATTTTATTCAAATAATTAGTTTATTAAAATTCAAATAAATAAGATCTTATCCATTACCTAACACTACAAAAACCACTAAAGTAACAAGTAAAATTTAAAAATTTAAGATACCCACGATTTTTTTTTATTTAAAGCTACATAATGTATCTAGTAGACACGCCTCGATCGACAATCTATTGAAAACGTAATTATGACACGAAATTTTGATAAAACACTCCGAATCAAACATTCAAACGCCGATAACATTTGAACGGCGTAACCGATTTTCACCAAACATAGCTAAAACACTATCGATGAAATCACAATTCAATAAAAAAAAACGATATCAAAATCAGTTCATACATTTAGGAGCTATATTATGATGCTACACACAGATACACAAACACACAGGTACACACGTCAAACTTATAACACCACTCTTTTTGTCGGGGGTTAAAAACAACATTTAAATATAGGTCAGAACGGGGTTTAGAATTTTATTGAAATCCTTATTTGACTCTTAGCTACTGAATTGAGAAATTGACAAATTCCAGCATTAAAGTAGAGTTTGGCTCTTAACTTCTTTATGTTAATTTAGAAAATGTGGTTCTCAGAGGTGAAGGTACAGTCAAGCATGTTAATTCTTGAGCCATTTAGCCAATAATTCGTTTGAATAGTTAAAAGTATTTAAAAAAAGTGTTATACTACTTAAGACAATTTAATTTTCCTTACTATCATAATATCTTATATATAATATTATAAATGCGAAAGTTTGGGTTGATGGATGGATGTATGTTTGTAACTCAATCACGCCAGAATGGCTGAACGGATCTGAATGAAATTTGGCACAGATATAGAATATAATCAGCACAGTTTGGATTAGTACATAGGCTTATTTTTATCTCGTAAAAATATACGGTTCCCGTGGGTCAACTTCCGACTTTCACGCGGGCTAAACCGCTGGCAGAAACTAGTATAATATAAAAACTGTGTCAATGCAATCAATAAGGTCGTGCGATTATGAGTATTGTGCTCATTCCAATAGTTTTTTTTTATTTATATTGTTTTGATAAAGAAGAAAATATGTTTTGAATTTGGAATTAACTGACGTTCAACATGGTTCTTAATTCTTAATTGTAGACAAAAAATGACATACAACATAGAGCGATTCTAAAGTTGATGTACAAAGGCGAGCTTAATTCAAAGTAAAGTTTTCTACCAGCTAACCGTAGAGTGATAGAGAGAGTTGTCAAAAGAAAGAAGAGAAGTAGTACAATTTTCGAATAATATAAAATAAATCATAAATACACTTACTTACATAAGTACAAATATATATATGGTTGTAAGTAGGTATATTATGTATGATATGGTTTGTTAAAAGTACAGAATAATATTTTATTTCCAAAAGATATACAAACTATTTCGGTTACGGATCCTTATTTTTAAATTAAAAGAAAAAAGCCTAATAACAAAACGTCAAAATGGTGGCATGTCATTGAAATGACAGCGAGATGGATAAACTAATTGCCAGTTTCTTATTAAACTTAACAACGATGCGATAACATTTTTGTTGCTAAGGAAATATACAATTAAGTAAAAATTCGACCTAATTGTAATAATGTCTTTAGTAAAGTACGCTTAGGATGGGTCAAGAATTAATCTTATTGACTCTACATACAAATGTCAACCTTCTTGCTAAAATAACAAGTTAGTACTAAATTAACCGTAACCTATCTATCGATATTTAAAATATTCTCCTTTATGAACGTAATACTTAGGCGGAGGATGACTATGATCAAAAACTGCTGACACGATCTTTTGCTTCGTATCCAATATGATCTTAGCCTTGCATTTACTCTGGAAGTGAGACGTGCATATCCATCTGAATGTGCCCCTCGTATCTGATCGAGTAGCGAACGTGTATGTGAACTCGTTCAGCATTATCAGTGGCCTTCCTTTTTGCGATGTTATGAACTTGATGGCTGAAAAAACAAAAGAAATTATAATCAAAGACTGAACAGCGGACAACTGGACAAGCATAATTTAAGACAGAAAGGTCAGCACAATACAACCATCAGCATTTTAATGTTCCCACTGCTGGAACACTGGCCTCATCACTGTGAGAGAGAATGGGTCGTAATCCACCACGCGGGCCCAGTGCGGGCTGGTGGATGTTACATATCATTGTCTTCGAAAAATTCTAGGACATGCCGGTTTCCTAACGATGTTTTCATTGTTTTGAGAAAGGTGCGACGCGACAATGCGTCCACAAATACCATTTTTTATGAAAGTGGAAGATATAAAAACAAACATTTTCATGTTCAATATTTTAATATGTAGGCAGAGATAATGCATGTTACAGAAAAAGAGTTCAACTTGGCTTAGCTTGCAACGCTGTCTGGGGTAACTTTACAACATACTTGTAGTTCACGGTTTGAAAACAATTTTGAAAAATTACTTAAGCTATGCGAATTAAACTCTTCTAACTTACTTTAGCACTTGGTCTGCGGCTAAACTTGGATTCACATAGTACTTACACACATCCTCCTGCAATGGGCTAGTCGTGTTCACCTAAATCCTTCCAATGTTATAAAAATTAAAATTGTTATGTTTGTGTTTCAATCAAACAAAAACTTTACAAAATACGGAACGTGTTTGAAACTGTTAGGCCCTTTCCGGATGGTGCGACGCAATTTAAATTATGTCGATAAGCGATATCACGCACGTATTTTTAAGAAAATAACAAATACGTATTGCTCGAATAGCATCGCATTGCGCCCACGTGAACATACTTCCAATTTTGCGTAGTAAAAATCGCTTATCAGTGTGATATAAATCGTATTGCATCGCGCTCTCAGGAAAAGGCCTTAGTCATAATTGTAGACTTCATGGAAAACCATAGACAACCCACCTAATGTTGTTGTGTTAATAACCCACACACTGTGTAAATCTACCTTACAAAAAACATTTTTGAATACACGAAAGTACTTAAAGAAGTAGTATTAATAGATACTTATAAAACATTAGCGCTGTGACAACTGATGCGCAGCAACATGATCATAAAACCAAAGAAAAGAAAAAATAAATATAAGAGTGATTAAACCGTAATATAATTATTTCCCACAAAATATAATTTTATTGGTTGGAGTATGATTGTGTTCATAACTAGCGGCAATTATTTTGTTTTTCCCCGTCATGACGAGTTTAGCCTTGCACTTCTTGCGGTTGTGAGTAGAAAAAACCCAATGATTTATATTCTTATACTCACTCATATTTGCGAACAAAGGTATAGTCGTTAATAACAAATAGTTGTGATACCTTATGGAACATTACGTATTTGAAGCCCACGGGAATAAAAGGATAGCTGGTAAAAATCGAAACCGCCTTCATATTTTAAGGCTGTAGAAAGTATTAAAAAAGCAGAAAAATAAATCAAACAAGAATAAATACAAAAAAATATGGAAAAAAAATAAAAGGAAAAAAAAATACCAGTAAAATTTTTTAAGTCCGTATATATTTCCCATTTTGACATAAAACAAATTTGCTTGGAGGATGATTGTGTTCAAAATTAGCGGCAATTATATTAGTTTTCCCCGTCATGACGAGTTTAGCCTTGCACTTCTTGCGGTTGTGAGTAGAGCAGACCCAATGAGTTATATTCTTATACTCATATTTGCGACCAAAGGTATAGTCATTAATAAGAATTAGTTGTGATCCTTTCTGGGACACTACGTATTCGAAGCTCACTAAAAAAAAAGATAGCTAGTTTAACAGTCAAATTCAAAACTACCTTCTTATTTTAACTCCAAGAAAAACACGAAAAATTAAATGAGAAGATAAATAAAGAAAAGAAATAAAATCAGTAAAAGTCATTATATCCGAATATATTTCCCATTTCGACATAATACAAATTTGGTTGGAGGATGATTGTGTTCATAATTAGCTAAAATTATTTTATTATCGCTATTCGTGACAAGTTTAGCCTTGCACCTCTTACTATTGTGAGTAGAACAGCTCCAACGAGTAGTATTCTTATTTTTATCTTGAGAATAGCGGCCATAGGTATAGTCGTTAATAAGAATTAGTTGTGTCCCTTTCTGGGACTCTATGTATTTGAAGTCCACTGGAAAATAAAATAATGGCAAATTAATAAATTGAAAAATGTAAAAGCTTCTTAATTTTCGAGGTATGTAAAAAAAACTAAAAAAAGGAAGAAGGCGAGTAAAAGTAATGAAATATTTATGTAGCTTTGAAAATTAAAATTTACATAGTATAAAATACTTAATTAACAATAACTACTTATATAAAATAAATTATATCCGAATATATTTCCCTTGAGATAAAATATAATTTTATCTTGCTCGTAAATGACGAGCCGGCACTTTTTATGGACGTGAGTAGAACACTTCCAACGAGAAATGTCTTTGGTCGTTGGCTGACGAAAGGTTCTTAGAATAGGTATATCCCTTTATAAAAATGTATTGTGACCCTTTCCGGGACGTAATACATCGGCATTACACTGTAAAATAAAACAATGGGAAAGTTAATAGTAAAATTAAGGTTGTGATGACAACTCGTCACACTAGCTATCTCGTCGCTATCTTTAATAGGTCTCTTTCACTAATACGTCAAGAAATTAAGCTTTTTTGATGTTGTTGAAAATAAAAAAACTAAAAGAAAAGAAATCCAGTGAAAGTAGTAATTATACTCGAATATATTTACATCGACATAAAACGAAATTGCTTGAAGGATGATTGTGTTCATAATTAGCTGAAATTATCATAATACTAGCTTCTGCCAGCGGCATCGCGCGCGTGAAAGTCGAAAATTATCCCAAGGGAACATATTCCTGGGATAAAGAGTATCATATGTGAGTACTATTCCTGACTATAATCTATCTCTGTGCCAAATTTCATCCAGATTCATTCAGCCGTTCTGGCGTGAAGAAGTAACAAACACGCTCATAAACTGTCGCCTTTATAATATTAGTGTGATTGCCATACGTGATGATTTTAGCCTTGCACTTCTTATTATAGCGACTACAACACCTCCAACGTGCAGTATTCTTATGTTTATCCTGATGATAGCAGCCATAAATAAAGTCATTAAAAAGTATTAGTCGTGGAAGTTCACTGAAAAATTAGGCAATTCTTCTTCTTCTTCTTTTCGTATTGATGAACTCAAATGTTGACTCAACTATTCTAAAATTATGTGTGAGCAGTATTTAGCCATCTGGACAGCTCTATAATTTGCAACGTTCAGATCCTGAAAGATGCAGGCAGCTGGGCACGAAGAGAAAGAAGTGTGGCACATCCTGCGACGGGGCCCTACACTGGCACTGTGTTTGAGATGGGTCTATGAGAATCCATTCGGCCAGGCTTTTTCTACAGCGACCAACCCGGGCGCGCAACTGGTTTAGGGATTAATAAGGCAATGGTAGATTAATATTCAAGTTGAGAACCACTTCTTTTTTAATTTAGTTACAAACAAAAATACTAGTAATGAAACAAAAGTGACCGGAATTTCCAATCCAATCTGTTTACGTCGTCGTAGTGGTCTAAAGTGCCAAAAAGTTTCGCTACTGATTATATTTTCTCATCTAACATGAAAATTGTGTTACAATCATGGTTGAGGTTATTGTCAAAATAAGTATAATTCTATACTAATACTACTACTACTATAATGTAATATTATAAAGAGGAAAGATTATTTTGTTTGTTTGTATCGAATAGGCTCCGAAACTACTGGACCGATTTCACCAATAGAAAGCTACGTTATTCCTGAGTAACATAGGCTATTCTTTAATCTCGAAAACGGGTCCTGTGGGGTGGCCCACGGGAGCAAAGCCGCGGGGAACAGCTATGAAAAATAAAATACATGTTCATATCCGAATAAATTTCCCTTTCAATTTACTTGGAGGATGATTGTGTTCATAATTAGCTGAAAATATAAATTTTTTGTCACTAATGATAAACTCATCCTTACAAATTTTAGTGACATGGGTGGAACTGTTCCAACGAGAACTGTTTTTGGTCCTTGATTGATAGCCATAGCGTCTATAGGTGAAGCCATTTTTAAGAATTAATTGTAATGGAAAAAAATCAAAGAAAAGTAGTGTGCAAAGTCAGATTTCGGTTTCGATCGAGTTTCGGAAAAAAAAACGAGTTTCAGTTTAGTTTTGTTTTCGGAGGCCAACCTGCCGAAACTACGACCGAAACCGAAACTGCATTCGGGAGTTCTCGCGCTGTGATCGGTCATGCTCGGTGCGTTAAATTCCATCCAAGCGAGTAAGCGACGAAGACATTTTGCTGCGTCCACGTGCCTAATCACGTCGTGACTGGCTTGTGTTTGCAGTTCGTTTTGTTTAAGTTATGTTACGTGATATTGCATAAGAGTAGGTAGTAAACATCAAAAAATAATTCATTATAACAAACTAATACATAGATTACTTTTGATTGATTTAACTCTCTCGCTAATGCTATACCTAAACAAACATTAGTAAGTTACTTGGTACTTACTATAGTTCATTAGTGGTGATAATATTATGGATTCAGAGTTTCAAAATTCATTTTAATACTTATTACCAAGGTATTCAAGTGTGCAACCCCTCATTTAAGTAATATTTTTTTTCATGAATGAGGGGTTGTTATGTTGATTATCATATCAATAAGTTAAAATGTTAAAGGCTGCACAGCTATGTGATTTAAAGATAAAAAATGAAGGCTGACTGATTATAATAACGTTTTCTTTATTTTCCCCTCAAGACATGATCCTTATAATGAAGTTTCGGTTTCGGTTTCGGCCCAAAACTGAGATTGTTGCCGAAATTCGGTTTCGGTTTTGTTTGCCGATGTAAAAACCAGTTTCAGTCGGACACTACATTAAACACTAGTTTCTTTCATAAATCTAGCAGGCAGAATACATGGTAGATTATTACAAAAAAAAACAGTAAAATTATAAACGAATATATTTCCCTTGACATAAAGCAAATTTGCTCGGAGGATGATTGTGTTCATAGTTAGCTGAAATTATATTATTTTTGCCATCGGTAATGATTTTAGCCTTGCACTTCTTAGGATAGTGAGTAGAACAGCTCCAACGAGTTGTATTCTTATTCCTATCATGATGATAGCGGCCATAGGTGTAATCGTTAACAAGAAGTAACTGCGACCCTTTCCGGGACTCGATGAATTTGATTTCAACTGAAAAATAATACAATGAAAGATTTCTAGTTATATTGATAATAACTTTTTTTAAATCATTATAAACGAATATAAACAAAAGCTAGAAGTAATAAATATTTTCTATTTATTAATTTCGTCTTAAAGCAAAATAAGTTCATTTTATTTGAACATTTTTGTTAGAATGTTAATAAACAAGATTTTTCTTCTTAATAGTATACTTTAATAATAACTTTTAAACTAAGTTAAAACTAAGAATTTACAACATTAAATCAACATTCACACAAAATATCAATGTATCAACATTGATATTTTCACAGCTAATAGGCAATACCCAAATTATTTTTAAGAACTGTTCGCATTCGCATCGCAGTCACAATCTGTCAATAACACTTTTATCATACGTACATAACGATCAGTTTTTACCACTGATGGTCGCTAAGATGATAATATAGTGACCTGAGTTTGAACGTTTTTCATGTACAAAAATTTGGCTTCAGGAATAAACAGAAAAAAATAAACTACTAATCTTAAACAGTGCACACCTACTTAATTTCTATTAAACCTATTATAAACAATAGTAAGATGAATACATGAGACAATTAGTTTACTCCTATGGTTTATAGTTTAGCACTTACGAAAATATACACGGTTCAATCAAACCACTTAGGTTGAACGGAGTAGAAATCACATGGATGTGGGGGGCAAGGGATCAATGTTTTAGGGTACCTCATACAAAACAATTCTCGAAAATGTAAAGAAGTGCTTTAAAAGGCATATGTTTTGTTTTTATTTGCAAGTAAAATTTAAAATCTACAAGAGCTATATGTGCAGGCAAGCCTATATTAGTTTACTTGTTATTTATATATATAAATCAGATCATATAAATTTAAGTTAAACGGTCTACCGTTTTAACGAGTCAAAGATAGGCGGATATCAACCAACCTATTGTCAAAATGGCTTATTCAGCCATCAAGTACCTAAATATCATAGTAGGTACAGTAATCTCCAATCTGTTTGGCCGATCTGAAGTTGGCACCATATGACTGCGCAGTAGTCAATCGCATAGTTAAACAGCAGCGCGCCATGTCATACGCATCTGAAAGAATATTTTAAGCTGGCCAAAAATATTGAGATTACTGTACTAGCCAGTTGTCTTATCGTATTATCTAATTCTAATATACATTCCTTTAATTACAGCATACTTGTAAGGAGCATGTGTATGGTTTGAGTTTCCGCTTATGTTGCCAGTGGTATCCGTGACAAATTTTGCCTTGCACTTCTTGCCGTTGTGAGACGAACATCGCCAATGAGTTGTGCCTTTAGTAGGAGCACGCCAGACAAGGTTGTAAGTGTAATTGTTCAGTAGAATCATACTTGTGCCTGTTCTGGACTTCACGTACTGGACCCCTGTAACAAAAATGTCTGGTCTATAGTAATACTGATGAAGGAAACCTTTATACCTAATTAGATGTACTAATTTCTAGATTAAATGCTAAAGATTTGAATATGGCAGATAAAAATCTTAGGAGAATATAATTGATTGTCAGACATTTATATTACACATGTTTATTAAACAAAAATAAAAACAGCATTGCTTAAAAGAAATAGAGAAAGACAAATCATATTTCATAAAGTTGTTTTCTTAGAATATTTTACAAATCTTGAAGGGTATACATATTTTCTTGAAGTTCTTAGGTTTGTAGATTTGTGGTAACAAGTACAAGTGCAAGTATTTTACAGTGATAAGCCTGGCTCTGCAGGTTTTCCCGGCAGTACAAGTCCAAAGAAGAGTCGTTTTACTTTGTACTCGACAGTAAAACGAATAACCATTCAAAATAGCAATTTGTTTCCCATTAGGCTTGAATACAAATTTACCTGTAAAAATGTAGAAAAAGTTAGGCTGGTCTTTTAATATAAAGCACCTTCAAAACGCCATAAGTCTGTTCATCAAACACACTATCTCACTTTATAAGTTTAAAGAAAAACAAATACTTTTATATAAGTTCAGTTACTTTTTGATTTTTATTGTGTATTTTTATATATTTATCAAACGACCTTAAACATAAAATCCATTGGCGATTTAAACTTTATAATTAAAGGTATTTAGTAAAATAATTTTGTCTTGTCGTTGGGCCAATAAATCTCAAATTTTAGAATAAAGTCCATTTGTGATCACAAAGGTCGGGGCTGCATGCGTATGGTTCTCCTTAACAGATGTTATTTTGCGCTTCGCGAGTGTGATGTGATTGTTAATGATCAACCTTGCTGAACAGTCTCTTCCGATGAAAACTTACACAACTAACTTAACTAAAACTTACTAAAGATGTGTGTATGTTGTATCTTAACTTTAAAAGTAAATTGTTTTCCTTCAAGCTCGTTGCCTCGCCTTTATGTCAGTGTTCTACATCTGACTGCGAATATGTACAATCTGCACATCATATCTTATGGGAGTGTATTCTTTGGCAGAATGAACGTAATATTATGTTGAATAATGTAGAGGCTACCTCAGGAGTTGTTTACTATACGGACCTTGTGGAAACTAGAACAAATTTCCGTGCGTTCAAGCGTTTTTGCCATACCTATTATTGGAATCAAACATAGCAGCTCACAATGTTAGGACCCATTAATTATTAATTCTTATTTTTATCCGTGGTGCTAGGCAACTGGGCTTATCCCAGTTGTAAAGGACCCTTTGTGCCTAGTGGCCTTGTTTGTTCTGTCTCCTGCTTGATATGGAGGGAAGTGGAAATTTATGTTTTTTTCCTACTCCTCCGTTATTCTTTTCTGATTAATTTCGTTGCGGGATCCAAGACAGTTAAATTCATTCTCCGGGACTTCGTCGAGCTTCATTGCCTCGGCGCTTTTCTGGTGGTCGCCACTGTTGATTCTGGCTTTCAGGAGTTGCAGTGGTTTGGGAATAGTGCGGTGGGTTTGTCCCAAAAAAAAAAAAAAAAGTCTCTTCCGATGAAGCAATTCCAGCTGTTCTTATAACCGAATCTATGTTTACAAAAGAAGGTTTATCTAAGAGGCATCCCATCGAGACAATACTGTCTCTTGTAGTGTATAAGCACTAACATAGTTCATAAGCTACATTGTTACTAACATTTTAGTATAAAAATACTAACATAGACGTTATATTAATACTAACATCCTTTAAGTAAGTGTATTTGTCTGTGCAGACTCTCTGTTGCCTGAAGTATAAATAAATTATTATCTCCTTTATTAACTTTACACTTTGTGAAACCAAACAATTTTTTTTTGACAGAAAGCAAATTTGGGAGGTGGATGATTGTGCTCCAATTTAGCTTTGAGCAGCGCCCGATCATCACCGTTGGAAAATGTCAACTGAGCCTTGCAGGGAGGTCCTTTGGAACAGCTCCAGACGTTATGGCGCTGACGTCGCCAGTGGCAATAGAATGAGTATCCATTTACAATAGCAAGCTCTTTGCCGTTATTTTTCGTTGCCCATTTAACTGAAAAATGCAAAAAAAATGAGTTAGGACTGGTAAAATATGTGTGTTTAGACAGAAAGAAGGTAGCGGGGATGACTCAATCATTATCCTCTTGAGTGCCTGTCTAAAAACTTTGGTTCCCTAAAACAATTATTTTTTCTATTGTATCTGCTAATTAGCTCTGAAGGGATTATCAAGTTCTTTGCCATTTGGAAACCGTATCAATTTCACTAAAAAGTAAAAAACATATTAAATTATCCTTTTCTTTTTTCTCTGGTTGGACTCAAGCTCAAAGGGTTCCAGACTACCCATAGTATATTATGTGTTTTTAATATCCAATTTCAGAACTTCGCTATAGTTTTCGGTTACACTTATTTCAAATAAAAGTCTTCGTTATATAGACTGCTTACGGAGATAAAATGCGGCGAAAATATTACGTCAAAGTATCCCTCTCTTGTGTGAACCAGCCTGTAGCAGTGCGCTTTTGGAGACAGGCCTCTCCAACCACACGCGATTTTTCTCGATTTTCGGCAGCTCTTATCCAGCTGCTACCAGCCAATATACGAAGATCATCGCTTCATCTCGCCCGAGGTCACCCAATTTGCGTTTACGCATTCGTGGTCTTCACTCAAGGACACGTCTAACCCAACGGTCAAGAGTTTTGGTAGGAACCATCGCATAAAAATATTTTATGCAGTGTCAAAAAATATATTGAGCCAGCAAGTTGATAGCGAGGCATCATGTACAGTCAAAAGTTAAAAGTGCAGTCGCACTCTCCCAAAAGTAAAGTGCTAATAATTTATTGCCACAACCGATTTCATCAATAGTATAAATCTGGAGCATTTTTTAGCTAAACAGCAAACAAAAAACACCCTTTTGAACAAAAAATTTAAGCGACGAAATAAAGAACTAAAAAGAAAAAATCTTTTGGTCTAACATTTTGAGTTGCTGCCAAACAAACAAGCAAATGAATTACGAAAAATTTACCTTTTCACGTCTTAACTATTGAAAGTATTTGGATGAAACTTAGCACATGGGTAGACTATGTCCTGGGTTAGGCTAAAAATACTTTTTATCACGGAAGAACATGGGCGAAGTCACTGGCAGAAGTTAGTTTATGATATTAGTTTCTGGGATATAGGTATGTTTGAAAGTTTATTTATTAATCACATCTTAACGGTTCAATGGATTTGGATGACATTTTAAACATGGATAAACCGTGGCCTAGATTAGGAAGGTGGATGCTTTGATCGCGGTAATATACCTGTAGGATAATTTTCACGAGGGTGAAATTGCTGTGAAAAGCTAGTTAAGAATATTTCAAAACTTTGTCAACCAAATGTTAACTACGCCGCCCACTAGAAAGCTGTTAGCAGAATTGCAACCGGTATGCTCATTGTGATTTCATATGGTATTGATCACAGAACTTGCACTTTAAATGATCTATAAAAATAAAGAAATTTATTGAAAAAGATATAATTCTAGTTTTGCATATTACATACAAGACATACATACACACATAAACTGACGCCTTTTTCTTGAGCCGACTATGATCTTCACATACTCCTTTTCCTTGCCCACTACCTACAGCTTGATAAAAATTCCGTTTTTGACTATAAAGTTAGGAGGTGCATGAGTGTGTTCCAATTTCGCTTTGACCAGGACCCTTGTCTCATCATTAGTGATGAATAGCTGAGCTTTGCAGGACCGTCCTGAAGAGCATCTCCAAATGGTTGTAGATCGGAATCGAGCGTGACAGTAGAATGTGTAGCCATTTGCAATAACAAGCTCTTTGCCGTTCTGTTTATTTACAAACTTGACTGGAAAATAAATAATGAGTGTAGAACAAACCTTCTCTAACCACATCATAAAAATATTTCGCAATATTGCAAAAAAAAGTTGCCAGTTAGCACACTGTTAGCGAGGTTTCAACGTTCGTTCATGTAAGTAAGGCAAACTGCTTTACAGAAGTTATATTGGTTTACAGAAATAAATAGACAAATGAATTGATTAATCATATAATTTTATACAAATTAAATAAGGCTAAACATAAAAACGAATTAATTATACTATCATATAATTATTTTAAAATCGTCTAATAAAATGGATATCTACATTGTGTCAGAGATTACGGAAAACCTGTGCCGAGTGTCCACCCCTATGTTTTCCTTTTATCATTAACTAGCTGTTGCCCGCGGCTTCGCTCCCGTGGACCACCCCACACGACCCGTTTTCGGGATAAAAAATAGCCTATGTCACTCAGGAATAATGTAGCTTTCTATTGGTGAAACAATTTTTCAAATTGGTCCAATAGTTTCGGAGCCTATTCGGTACAAACAAACAAACAAAAAAATCTTTCCTCTTTATAATATTAGTATAGATTAGTATTAGTATTAGTATTAGTATAGACTAGCTGTTCTCCGCGGCTTCGCTCCCGTGGCCCGTTTTTGGGATAAAAAATAGCCTATGTCACTCTGGAATAATGTAGCTTTCCATTGGTGAAAGAATTTTTTAAATCGGTTCCGTAGTTTCGGAGCCTATTCGGTACAAACAAACAAACAAACAAATAAACAAAAAAATATTTCCTCTTTATAATATTAGTATAGACTAGCTTTTGCCCGCGGCTTCGCCCGCGTGGATGTCGGAAAATATCCTACGGGAACGTACTACAGGGATTAAAAGTACTAAGTGTTAGTCCAGGTGAACAATGTCTTCTCACACTGCTTATTATAGAATCTGAGGTGCGGCTCTCGGATTGATTTATGATTGCTGGAGGATAACAAATCCTAAAATCTAACAATAGTGACGGTATTCATAACGGAACGGAAAATTACCTACTTGAATGCCAAATTTGAAGGCAATTGTATAACGGAAATTTAAATAATACAAAAAAAAAGTTATGGTAAATAGTTACCTAATTAATTCAAATTACGCTTATACTTACATTTTTATTCACAAAAGTACCTCTTTATATACTACATTAGTTTTGCCCTCAGGTGCTAATACAACCAGGCTGCTAGATGAGCTCACTCTCGAGCGAGGCAGATTGAGATTTCGTATTACCATTACTGGAGCACCCACTTTGAGAATAAGTTTATGAGACGGATGGGAGCATTTAAGAACTCTACCGGATAGTGTACAGCATCATCCGTATGCACTACAGTGTCCACAGACTTGTATACTTCTTTGTGGGATGAAATTAAAAATATCCTTAAATAGGTTTTTCTTTAATTGTATTGTAGATCAGAAATGAAATTCAAAAAACCTTAAACACGTATTTCTTCAATTGTATTGAAGAGCAGAAATACTAAGATTCATGTAGTTTTGATGATAAACAATGCATTTTTCTTATAAACCTTAACACCCCGTTTATCCCTTTTAGGGATGAAATTAAAAATTAACCTTAAACACGTGTTTCTTTAATTGTATTGAAGAGCAGAAATACAAAGTTTCATGTAATTTTGATGATAAGCAATTTATTTACAAAC
Source organism: Anorthoa munda (assembly GCA_945859665.1). NCBI lineage: Eukaryota > Metazoa > Arthropoda > Insecta > Lepidoptera > Noctuidae > Anorthoa > Anorthoa munda. The sequence goes on from OX243901.1 coordinate 8,678,881, forward strand.
TTTAACACCCCTTTTTACCCCTTCAAGGAATGAAATTCAAAAAATCCTTAAAGATATACTTTTTATTATATATTTCGAAGCTAAATACCATATTTCATTCATTTCAAATTAAAAATGACAGAGTTTCATACTAACTTTCATCCCCTATTTAACACCCTTAGGGGATGAATATCAAAAAATCCTTCCTTATTCCTTGTCTACATTATAAAGGGAACCTTTGTGCAAAATTTCAGCTTTCTAGTTCCAAGGATTTGGGCTAAAGGATTTATATAGATAGATAGATTAAATTGTATTGAAGAGCAGACATACTAAGTTTCAAGTAAATTTATTTTTCTTACAAACTTTAACACCCCTTTTTACTCCTTTAAGGGATGAAATTCGAAAAATCCTTATAACATTATTTTTTATTTAGAGGCTAAATGCCATATACCATTAATTTCAAATGAAAAATGACAGAGTTTCATACAAACTTTCAAAATTATAAAGTCTTGCTTGGCTAAGGTAAATATTATAATTAGAGAATACAATAGAGAGTCTCCTAAAGCAACCACTGGTTTTAATTAATATCACAATAGTTCCTTTTTCAATACAGAAAATGAAAATAACTACTCTACATGGAACATTAACATAATTTAAAAAAAAAACGCAAGAACAGTCTCACTTTCAGGTTTTTTTTTTATAATGTAGCATAGTAAAAAGTTAACTCTAAAATAATAGGGCGCACGGATGGCGCAGTGGTTGAGCGACACTCAACCCTTCGTGTCGCGGGTTCGATTCCCGCACGTAACAAATATTTGTATGACCTACAGATAGTTGTTCCTGCTCTGGGTGTTGTGTGTGTGAGTTTATAGGTTTGTAAACACACCCAGGATACAGGAAGAAATTCCTAGTGTGGGGCAACGTTAACTTTAAAAAAAATATTTAGACATGCAAAATCAGTTTCACTTTAACTTTTTGTTTTACAATACAGATAAACATGCAATAATCAACTATAAAAATAATCAACATTAATAATAAAAGTAAAAAAAAAACCGGCCAAGAGCGAGTCGGACTCGCGCACGAAGGATTCCGTACCATTATCGCATAAAACGGCAAAAAAACACGTTTGTTGGATGGGAGCGTCACTTAAATATTTATATTATTCTGTTTTAAGTATTTGTTGTTCTAGCGGCAACAGAAATACATCATCTGTAAAAATTTCAACCATCTAGCTATCACGGTTCATGAGATACAGACTGGTGGCAGACGGACAGACAGACAAACAGACAGAAAGACGGACCGCGAAGTCTTAGTAATAGGGTCCCGTTTTTACCCTTCGGGTACGGAACCCTAAAAGCGAAACCTTTCCATATAAATCAGTATTTTCTTAAAACATCCAAAATCAACAATATTATAAGAATCGTTATAATTATTATATAATAATTCACTTTAAAAATAGTCTCAAATATTAAAATATCAGTCTTATCAATTATAAACAATCAACTTTAGTAATAAAAAAGTTTAAATTTCAAATACTTTTGATACATTTTATTTAAACTGTAATTACCTTTGTTAAAACTATGATTCGGCATTGTACACAATTTCAAATAAACTAATTATTCGTCTTATGTATTTCAAACTCTTTGTTTTATTACTTTTTATATCGACCGTATAAGTTGAACGACAGAAAAAGAAATGTAATCATATTTATCGTATTCGGGGTCTAACGGGATGGGCTCATATGGGATCGGGGTACTCTGGGACTAACTCGTCTTATCGCTGACAGCGATATCTACCAGACAACCTTTGGATGGACTGAAAAAACTTAAAATAAAAAGTGGGTAGTATGCGGTGAACTGTTATTACATCATCATCATCATCATCATTTCAGCCGAAAGACGTCCACTGCTGGACATAGGCCTCCCCCAGGCGTCGCCACTTAACTGTTATTACATTAAAACATAAATATATACGAAATTATATTACTATAATTATTTTTTTAAGTTTAACATAGATCATACGTATAATATAGAAGTATGTGTATAGTATGTGTATATTGTCTGCACAGACTCTCTGTTGCCTGAAGAATAAATAAATTATTATCTGCATTATTAACTTTACACTTTGCGTAACCTAACAATTTTTTTTTGACAAATCGCAAATTTGGGAGGTGGGTGATTGTGCTCCAATTTAGCTCTAAGCAGCGCCCGATCATCACCGTTGGAAAATGTCAACTGAGCCTTGCAGGGAGGTCCATTGGAACAGCTCCAGACGTTATAGAACTGACGTCGCCAGTGGCAATAGAACGAGTATCCATTTACAATAGCAAGCTCTTTGCCATTATTTTTCGTTGCCCAGTTCACTGAAAAATGCAAAAAATGTAAGTTAAAACTGGTAAAATATATACTTAGACAGCAAAACGGTAGCGGGGATGAACGGACACTCAATCATTATCCTCTTAAGTACCTTTTGTAATTGTTTTTCTATTGTGTCTGCTAATTAGGACTCAAGGCATTATCAAGGTCTTTGCCATTTGGAAACCGTACCAATTTCACTGAAAAGTAAAAAACATATTAAATTATCCTTTTTTTTTCTCTGGTTGGACTCAAGCCCAAAGGGTTACAAACTAAAACTAAGTATATTATGTGTTTTTAATATCCAATTTCGGAAATTCGCTATAGTTTTCCGGTTCCACTTACTCAGCGGATGAATGGATTCGGATGAGATTTTAAACATGGTAAACCATGGCCTGGATTAGGAATGTGGATGCTTTGATCGCGGTAATATACCCTTAGGATAATTTTCATGAGGTTGAAACTGCTGTGAAAAGCTAGTTAAGAATATTTCAAAACATTGTCAACAAAATATTAATTACACTCGCCCGCTAGAAAACTGATAGCAGAGTTGCAACTGGCGTATGCTCGACGTGATTTCATATAGTATTATTATCACAGAATTTGCATTTTAAATGATCAACAAAAAAAACAAATTCATTGAAAACAATCAATTTTACTTTTCACCATTACATACAAGAATACACACATAAACTGACGCCTTTTTCTTGAGCCGGCTATGATCTTCGTATACTCCTTATCCTTGTCCACTACCTACAGCTTGATAAAAAGTCCGTTTTTGACAATAAAGTTAGGAGGTGCATGAGCGTGTTCCAATTTTGCTTTGACCAGGACCCTTGTCTCATCATTGGTGATGAATAACTGAGCTTTGCAGGACCGTCCTGAAGAGCATCTCCAAATGTTTGTAGACCGGAATCGTGCGTGACAGTAGAATGTGTAGCCATTTGCAATAACCAGCTCTTTGCCGTTCTGTTTCTTTACAAACTTGACTGGAAAATAAATAATAAGTGTATAATAAACCTTCTCTAACCGCATCACAGAAATATTTCGCAACATGGCAAAAAAAGTTGTCAGTAAGCACACTGTGGAAGTAAGGCAAACTCCTTTACAGAACTTAAATTGGTTTACAGAAATAAATAAACAAATTAATTGTTTAATCATATAATTTTCTACAAATTAAATAAGGCTAAACATAAAAACTAATTAATTATGCGATTGAATAATTATTATAAGTCTAATAAAATGGTCTATATTGTGTCAGAGATTACGGAAAACCCGAAAATCAAAAAAAAAAAAAATAAGGAACCGTGCCCCTTACCGTGCCCCTATGTTTTCCTTTTTTCATTTAAAGTTGTCAAATTTGTCACTAGGCCTCTGTTGACAGCGCAATTTTGAGCATCTTTTGAGGGTTCTAGTGCGTTTAAAGATAATCAAAAATCAAATATCATCAAAAAGGAAAATATACACAGAATCTTTCTTTTTCAGTTCATGGAATATCATTTAATTTGGTCTATTATTGAAGGAGGAATTAGGCGAGAGTCCAACCCTGAATTATGACTTTTTATTAGGAAATTCAGTCAGATGTCTGCGACCGCATTTCTTTTTAAACACACACATCAGACACGTACCTGCGCGTCGGTGTTCAGTCACGTCAAGAAATATAGTTTAGTAGCGATCGTAGGACACCGGCCACACACGTCAATCAATCACGCAAATCAGAGACTAATCGACGACATGATGGTGACGTGACTAATGTGTGTAGGAACCTTTACAACGATGAAAAAGAAGTGCTGACATTCCAAGCCGTTACATGGTTAGAACCATAATTATAATAATGAACCGGAACCCATAATACGATTTCACAAAGTGCGACTTTGGCTAATAAACCCGTTAATAGCCTGTCACAGCTTGACATAACATCCTTTAGACATGACAAAATGTGGAGGAGGATGAGTGTGTTCCAACTTAGCTATTATTAGGTGTCTTCTATCATCATTAGTGATAATCAGCGAGGCTTTGCAGGTTCGACCAGACGAGCAGCTCCAGTTATTAGATGAACGGTTTCGATAGTGACAGTAGAATGTATAGCCATTTACAATGGCAAGCTCTTTGCCGTTTGTTTTCTTTACAAATGTCACTGGAAAATAAAGAAAAGTTTATGTTAAGAGGGTGCTAAACCATGAAATATTAAACAAACTAGCAACTTGTCAGTACGCAATGGAAAGGAGTATGCTAAATATCTAAGAAGTCTGACAGATTGAAAAATTTCGTCATTAGAAATAAAACAAAAACTACAGATATAACAATTAAAATCAAAAGACTGAAATGGAGATGGGCTGGCCACGTGATAAGAGGATGCGACAGTAGGAGCCAAAGGGTGACCCAGTGGTATCCCAGAGAGGGCAAGAGGAAGAGAGGTAGACCGCAGAAAATATGGGACGACGATATTAGACAAGTGGCTGGAGTCACGCGGAACAGAGTGACACAGGAAAGGAAAGAATGGAAAAGGTTGGAGGAGGCCTTTGCCGATTGGCAAACAGATCTAGGAAAGATAACCAAGCAACAGATATTAGCTTAAGTAGTTAAGTTTAAGGCCAGTGTTATTATACTATAAGTTTAAATCCATTGTAATTAGTTAAGAGATCTGAAATAAAAGGCTATATTATTATTATTATTATGTTAAGTATGTATCTAGTGTATAGTATTACTTTTTGTAAATTGCTGTGCAATTTTTTTTTCATTTATTTCATATTGAAGAAGAAAACCTGTTGCGCCGACCCCAAGTAACATGGTAGGCTGGTCTTACAAATAAAACGCATCAGATGGGTTCAGAATTACATTGTTATGCGTACACATCTGAATATATTGATTGGAATATTTCGAAAAATCAAATGCTATATACAATATCAGTGTCAGTATTAAAGTTAAAGCTAAAAGAATAATATATGTAGAAATAAATAAGAAATGGAATTTCTCTTTGGCTATAATTTGGACTAGATAGAACAACTGGTTTTATGAAACTTCTACGACACCATGACTAGATAATGTAGGTTATGAACATTTACATGTTTATTTACAATATTATTTATTATTATAGAAAACCTAAAGATACTGTCTACTACACATATTATTTACTGTTCTTTGCCCTCGTATCAGCACAAACATATGAGAATAATACATTTTTTATATTTGACAGTTTGCAAGATAGTTTAGAAGATATTGAAGTATCGCCACTTACTGCATACTGATCTCAAGAATTTCTCAGTAATTGTGTTAAGCTGTAGTAAGTCATGACTTCTTTGGTTCTTACTTACTAATAAACTATTAACATATATTTTGTTTGTAATTTTATATTGATTTGGATAGATTTGTATCTGAATTTAAATATTTATTACTATTTGAATTTGAATTACCTCCTATTACATGCGACTTCAACATTATTTTATGTATTTATAGTTGTTATATTTTTGTTATATAGTATGGATGAGTATAATTGTGAACAAGACTAAGGAAATGGTGTTTGAAAGAACGAAGAAGGGGCGCTCGGTTGGCGCATTGGTTGAGCGATTGACTGCTGCACTGCGAGTTGCGCAGATGCCTGGAACAAATATTTGTATGGCCTAAAGATAGTCGTTCCGGCTCTGGGTGTTTGTGTAAGTGAAAATATGTTTGTAAACATACCCACGATACAGCAGAAATTACTAGTGTGGGGCAAAGATTAAAAAAAAGGACAACACGATTTGTATCGCAGAGAGAAGTGAAAATAAATGAGAAGAGTGCGGAGCAAGTGAACGAGTTTGTATAATTTGGAAAGTATGTTCACAACGGATGAAAAGATTGAAGTGGATGTGGAAAGGAGAGTGAATACAGGAAATAAAGTGAATGGTGCTCTACATGCGGTTTGTGACCAGCCAGTCGATGTCTAAAGAAGATCGACTTACTGTTCACAACAACGGGTTGACAAAGTGATAATAAATTAAAAAAGTATGCTAAGATGGTTTGGCCATGTTGAGAGGATAAATGAAAGACGACTATAATTTGGAAAGTATGTTCACAACGGATGAAAAGATTGAAGTGGATGTGGAAAGGAGAGTGAATACAGGAAATAAAGTGAATGGTGCTCTACATGCGGTTTGTGACCAGCCAGTCGATGTCTAAAGAAGATCGACTTACTGTTCACAACAACGGGTTGACAAAGTGATAATAAATTAAAAAAGTATGCTAAGATGGTTTGGCCATGTTGAGAGGATAAATGAAAGACGACTAACAAAAGGTATTTACTAGGCAGACGCGAATGGAAACGCCGGGAGGAGACGCCTTAGAAAGACATACATAGACTTTATATTGGTGATGTTCTTCCGAAAGGCCTGGTGCACAGTAATCATAACCGGCGTGCGTGTATGACTAGATATATGAACGCGAGTGAAGCAAAAGAAGTATGTAAGGGTCGTAACAGGTGGCGTTCTGCAGTTTCTGCCTACGCCCATGGGCCGTGAATATATGTATGTATGTATTGGGTCATTTTCAGAACAGACATTTTCACTTTAAATTAAAATTGTCCTGAAAATAACTGAAAACTTATTATTTACTTATTGGAAAGGGTAATAATAAGAAGTATTTTATTAAATTATTTTAATGTTGACATTGATTTAAATATAGAATGAGTATGGTAGTTAAGTACGAGTACTATTTAAGCAAAAAAGTCGTTGGTGCCCCGCGCAACGGGGTTCTTATTTCTGTCTGCAGGGTCTTAAGTAACCTAATATGAATCCCAACATCCTATTCGAACCAAACCTATACGTGTCGGGCATTTGTGATGTATACTTAAATCAACATACTAAACACACAATGCAATATACAAAACTTCTTTGAAGATCAATGAATTTTGTTCAGTCTCTTCTTTCATTCTCTACGAGTACTTATTTCAAATTTCTCTTGCTTGTCTACTTTTTCTTGTGCTAACTTAATATTGTCAGTTAAAATATATTAATTGGCCTTCCTTCATTAACTGTGTACTACATGTATCCTAGCTGTAAGTTTTCCAGGTAATAAAATAAAAATATATAAATAAAATAAATAAGTTTAAAAAATAAACGTTATATTGACGTATATATTTTTTATTAAGTACTAGCTTTTGCTTTCGTAACTACGACGAAATAGAAGGTCAGTGTTAATTTCACCTTTCTTTTAAATACTTGAATTAATGTTATTCCAGTAGGTAAGTAATTTACTGTTTTGCACTAAATACACTAATTACACTAACCATTGGCAAATACGATATTAACAAAAATCCATTAATCTAGAACAAACCTGCTTACCTATTTATTGTTTTGAATTATGGTTATTTTAACTGTGACGATAACTGATTCACGTCCCGATTATGTTGTTCGAGAACAGTGCAACCGTTGTTTGGGCCCTATGTACCCTAATCAACCGATTATACCGATAGGAACCTAAGATCATGTCGTCATTACCACTCTTTGTTGTACTGAAAACTGTATCGAAATCTGTAACAAAACTTTATCGTTAAAAAAATACAAGACAAATTACTCCGACACTAGAAGGTTTTGAGTCCTTGAATCTTCAAGTCAAATTTAGATTCATCGAAAATTAAATTTCATGGAAGTTGGGGCGGGTCACTAGTACATAATAATTGAATATATAATATTTTATATAATACAATAAAAGCCTGGGAGCCAATTTATTTTAAAGGAAACGAAACTTTAATTGAGTATTAAGAACCAGTTAAATAAAACATTTGGACTTATTTAAAATGTTTAATAAACACTTTGATGAAAATTTGTTTTACCATACATTTAACAAATTTGGTTTTATTAAACACGTATTTCTGCATCATCTTAAATACATCTCTTAAAAAGGAGGCATTTAATCAATCAAGCCTCAATGGCTTAACGGATTTGAATAATACTTGGCGTAGGTACGGGTAGACCATGGCTTGGATTAGTACTAGTAACCCGTCATTATAGACCGCGGCAGTAATGTACTATAAATTATAATCTAAACTATTAAATTGTCTATTGCACCTTAATGAACTGACAACTTAAATATTAGACAGTCAAATAAACTTTATTTTTGATTGATTTGTGGTACATATTTTATATAGTTGACAATGTTACTGTAACATCAATTTCAACTAAAAAAATTTTACAATTAAAGTAAATAATGTTTTACTTTAATTGAAAATATTTTTTTTTAATGCGCAGCAAATAATGGCTAAGTGTTATAACAAGATATCTTATTTAAAGAAAGAAGAAAAAATAAACATTTGAAGAAGTCCGATTTTTTCATGAAATATTTTGAATTAATGTTAAATAATAATAGAATGTTAGTAATTAAACTTTAAAATTTTCGCGTTTCATAATAAGAATGTTAGTAACAGAATGTTAAATACTAAAATTAACTGTTTGATAATTGCTATTAACATGACTCAAATTTTTAAATAAATCCCGTTAGTAATCACAAACGTTGGAGGATTATGCGTATGGTTCTCATTGATTGATAATATTTCTCGTTTGGAGGGTATGTCGTTATATACGAAGGCAAGGGTGGATCTACACGTTCTTCCCCACGTGCAATACCATTTATTCAGATGTGGTCTTAAATTTCTGGCGTAAAAAGTGTATCCATTTACAACAGCAAGTTCCGTTCCGTTAGGTTTTTTCACCCATTGAACTGAAAAAATAATATTTCTTAATAAACCTTGAAAAATGTTATGTTGTTTCTACTGCAATAAATCAAATGCCATCAATTTTGTTATTCTTAATAAAAATTGGTTGTGATAAATAATATTATTTATATATTCAAATCATTATATTTTTTATTAGCTTTTAAACATACAAGTGGTATATATTTTTCTAACTACCTCTTAAAACCCATCTTTTTGACACCCCTCGACGGGTTTGGAAGAAAAATAAAAATTTGATAAAAATAACTATAAATCATACTCATAATTTATTATATTAGTACTAACAATACATTTATTATACACGATTTATATATTGAAATAGCAGGGATAGTAATCTCAATGATTATGCTTTATCTTATAAACAATTTTATTTCCTATCGTGGCAAGGGACGCTCGACAGCCCAACGAGTATCGCTTACACTTCCACTTGAGTTTGCTTTGATAAACTTGGCTCGTGTACTTGTATGCCTGGTTATACCGGTAAGAACCGAGAGTGATCACAGGATTCCCTTTAACAGTTATACCGAAAATGGGCTCTGGAAATAGGTACAATAGTTTTTAAATATAAGTTACATTTTTATACTTAAATGTACGTACTTACGTATGTAATGGGCCTTCGCAGAATGATATTCTACGAGTATATAATAATAACCAAAAAATCAAAATGTAAGGTTTGACCACGTGTAATTTCAGTAGCGCCTGTATTTCACTTTTTGACAATCATTATCGCTGATAGAATCTCGCTTTGTCTAGGATCTCAAAAGCACTTACATACCTGTTTATGATTGTTACTATTATATACGTAGCCTATGTAAACATGTTTCGGCGCAATATTCTAATAGTTAAACTAAATGTTTTTTCTCAATAATTTTATTACAAAATTCATACATCACACTTTTGCGTTCATAATTCAAAGAAAAATCATGAAGCAAAAAAAATCCTTGTCATTTATATTTTACTCCTAACATAATAAATGAGATCGTCAAAAAATACATAATAGTAAGTACGTGTAGTCGTTAAAAATATTAGGTATAATAAACATTTGATTTTGAAAATATTAGTTGACATCGCTGACAAAGGTGAAAGAAAGCACAGATGAGGAAAGAGCATATTTAACATATTAAGTCTAAAATCAACCCGCCTTCATCAATGCACGAGCTTTGTATGAAGAAGAGGAAGAGGCCTTTACCTGTGAAGGTATTATTTTGAGTAATGTTTTTATAAATAGTGATTATGCGCGGACATACTGTTACTTATAACAACAATATTGTGTATTACAACAATAAGTGATTATTCTAGATCGACAGCCACTATTGTGCCTTGTACAGTACCATCGTGCTCTGGGCCCCTTTCTAATATTTATTTTCTTATTGTACCGGTAGGCTCCTAAAAAGATCACAGGATTCCCAAGTTTATTTTATAAATAAAATTTATAACATAGTGTGAAGTTATAAATATAATCAATGTTAATGATGATAGTGAAGAAGGAAATTGAAAAAACTTCAACCGATCGAGTAATTGTTTAGTTTCCATTATGAAAGGATTAAAAGATATTTTAACTGTCAATTTAAATACAAAAGTCATCACAAAGTGCCCATGTCCTTGTTGAGCTACAATGCCATATATTTTTGCTCTAACATAAATATGAAATCATAAAACAATAAATATGAAAGATTTTTTTTTTCTTAAAGTAATTGAAACACAATTTAAATTTTTTCAACTACAAAATTTTGAGTACATTCTAAATTTTGCCACATAAATATAGGAGGGGCGCGTTATAGCAGAGGGGAGAGCAAGACCCAGTTCTGCCCTAGGAATGAACCCGTGTTATAGGCACTGGTCACCTACTCCCCCATTACCCTTGTAACACACTTACAAACATTGAAGTAGTATGCACGTTTTTGGCTCACTGATTTCGTATTTATAAGGAATCAATATAACATTAACTTATATTAGAATAATACTGAAATACACACACAAAACAAAAAACCAAATTATGAACTTACTGACGTGATTTGATATAACTTACAATACTGTTCTTTTTAGCATAGTCCAAATGTATGAGAACAATAAACACATTCAGATATTTCATTTGATGACGTAGTACAATAACTATCATAAACTTTATTCTACTTGATTCATAAAACTTTTTTCGGGCGTTTTTGACTTGTTCAGCATAAAAATTACACAAATTTTCTTAATAGATACGAGTATATTGTCAAAATACACAGTATTGGTTAGACACGTCATCTACAAAAAATATGTTTATATGAGTAAAATATTTTTTTATACAAAATTATTTTTGTCAGGTCTTTTTATTTAATGATTATGCTCGCACTTATGATTAATGATGACATTATCGAAAGTAACGATGCTCGACCGGCATCCGCTGGGGTACTTATTACAATACCATCGAACTTTCGGTCCTTTACAATCATTTGCCCGATTATAGCGATAGGATCCTATAAGGATCACAGGGTTTCCAAACTTTGTTGTACTGAAGACTCGTGTTAGATCTGAAACATAATTAAAGTGACAGTAGGTCAATTTAGGTTAAAATATTTCTGTTTTGGTAAAAAGAAGGTGCGAAAACCAAAGAAACACGTCAATTTGACGTAAAGAAACACATGACTATGATTTTTTACGACTACATTTATTCGGCATATTATTATCCCGAATAAATGAATGGAAAGGCAATCATCAGAAAGAAAATATAATGAAAAGAGTAACACAAAAAAAGACATCAAAATACCATGATTTATTGACAAAAACACGTTTTTTTTACAATTAATTGCAACTGATCCGTTTCAAAGTAAAAATCAAAAAAAAAACGAAAAAAAATCGAAAATCGTTTCAAAGTAGAAATTATTTAAATTAAAAATCATCAATTCTTCTCTAAAAGTTAAGTAATCGATAATATTTAGTTATAATATAAATTTGAATATATAATATATATTCAGGGGATAATTAGCATTTATGACAGTTATATCAATGATTTAATGCTTACACTACGGTAAATACAAATTATTACGGTAGTAGCGAATAACTTTTTTCTTAATATATAACATAATACTGAAATAGAAATTGTAAAAACGTAGGAACATTTGGATAAACATGAAATCGCATGAGCGCATATCATTTTGTTGATAGGTGATGCAGCATGACTCGAGCGCATTTAGCTAAAACGTGCAACAGAATAAAAGCCAAACCTGAATAGGACTCGTCATTATCAACAACTTTTACGGGATCAACTCTGAAATTACCAAAAATAAAATAAGCTGTTCAGTACAATGTGTCGGGTTAAGCAAACCTAAATGTATGGGGTAATTAATTTTAATTTTTAGGTTTTCCGTTCAGTTTGCTACACGTTGGTTCTAAAAACAGTAGACACTTTTGAAAGGATGGCAAAACTTCAATGGTCATGCTCATTCTTATGGCTTATTACGGTACTATGGATCGTAACGATATTGGATCGACATCCATTGCTGTACCTATTGCAATACCAGCGAAATTTGGGGCCTTTGCAACCAGTTGCCCTGTTGTACCGGTACGGTCCTAGAATGAGGACAGGATTCCCATTTTTTGTTGTACTGAAGACTGGCAGATCTAAAATAAACCTTTAGAGTTAACTACGAGTATGTAATACGAGTGTAATATGGATTAAAGTTACATGTCAAACCAAAGATTATTTCAACACAAGATGAGGTTGATGTTTCGTACCCGACTATTCCGAGAAGAAACATTGAAACCAATTCAAATGCCACAGTCTCTTCTAAATTTTAAAAGTCACATCGAAACAAACAGAGCTCCCTCTCTTCTAAAGTGTAAATGTTTTTTTGGTCAGTTCGATGAAGCAATAGGGTCGGAGATTTTATTATAAAAATGCAGGGTATAGCCAATATTCTTTACTAACTTTAATAGTTGCATTCTCAATGGTTTACATATAATGCTAAAAGATACACTGGGGTTCTAAAGAAATAGACATTTTCTAAACGATGATAACTGACCAAAATGGATTGCCATGCGCAATCGAAATGTCATGTGGTCAATCTCAAACAATTTCAGTAGTCTTATTATTGCTTATAGGAAGTCAAATTTTCTAGGCCCTCTGGTAATCTCATAGGCAATTATAGAGAGAGTTGCTACAGTCATAACATTTCCACTTTCCAACTTTGAATACACGTCGGTTCAAAACCCTTAAAAACATTAAAAAAATATATGAATGGGATCCTACTAGCAATATTGAATGTCGGTATGTTTAGATTTTTGGATATTTATCAATCAAATTACGAGTACAATGCCTGAATAGATTTGGACGATATTTGAAACACCAGCACTCTAATTTCGTCACCTTAAAGAATGGCCCATGCCTGCTTTGCATGTTTTTTTCGCTTATGTTAAAAAATCCGTTTACTCGACAGCGTAAAACACGCAATGAATACTGTTGAGTTGAATACTGTGTACTAAAGGGAGCGTGCATTATTAAGAACAGTTACGCAATTAGGACGCAGTTGACCAATGACTGGATTAGGTCATAAGATAGTTTTTATCCCGGTAGTGCATTTCGTCGCGATAATTTTCGACGTTCACGCGGTGAATGCTCCTCCTTTATATTCTAATGGTTATGGTCAGACTTACTGGAAATTATGATATCACTATAGGTAACAACATTGGCACGGCACCCACTGTTGTACTTATTACAGTACCACCGCACTTTGGGTCCTGTCTTACATGTATTTGACCGATTGTACCGGTAAGCTCCTAGAGTCATCACAAGATTTCCATTCTTTGTTGTGGTGATAATTGGCGATGAAACTGAAACAAAACTTTAGAGTCAGTTGGTGGTACCTTTATTTTGACAATGATTTACTTATAGATGACGGAAAAAAGGTACATTATATTATGTATAAAAGCTATATTTTTAAAAGAGTAAGTATGGAGTTTCTTGTGCATTCTTCTCCATAACAAGCTTTCCGAAAGCACGGTAGAATCAATTTCTATTACATGTAAATTTTAAATGTTTTAACGTTCAAAAGTGCCGCATAATGGCCTAGTTGAAATAAATACATTTGACTTTGACTTTTATGACTTCGATTAAAATTTATTGTAGCAACACCAACTTATTTCTAACAAGACATCATAATTATAACATTTCCTAATAAACATGTTACATACAAGTGAAATTATAATGTAGGTATATTAAAAATTCAAACGTACCTAACCAACCAAAACGTTAAACGTAAACGTAGGTTAAACGTATATTTAACCAAAGTCACTATTACAGGCTACTGAACCTTTCACAGATTTTAATGTTTGCTGAATTATGCTTATGCTTATGAGTTGAATTTAATAAATTTACCTCTTTATAATATTAGTATAGAAAAACAAATAAATAAATTATCTTACTAGACTAGATACTTTATTCAATTATTTAATACCATAAATGAGAAATTTTGGATGAATGGATGTTTTCTACTTAACGGAACGGCTGAACGGTTTTAGATGAAATCTGACATAGAGATATATTAGTCTGGAATTGCAAATAGTTAGGCTTATTGTCCCAATAAACTAGGTATGTGATAATAAAAAAAACACGCAGGCAAAGCTGAGAGCAGAAGCTAGTAACAAATATAATACCTTTGTATATTATTAAATATTGCAGATAATGCAGATATTTTAATGGTTATGATAATACCTATGGTTAATAATGGCTTTTTCAAAAGTTATAATTCTCGATCGACATCCAATAGAGTATCTATTACAATATCAACGTACTCTGGGACCTTTACATTCAGTGGCTTTATTATACCGGTAGGATCCCATAACGATCACAGGAATCCCATTATTTGCCGTGCTGAACTGTGGAAATAGATCTGAAATAAAACTGTAAGATCAGTACACACTGGTGTTAATACATGAGATACTTATTTTTTTAAGACACATTAACTCGCCTTTTTTTCAAGGGGGCAGGCAGAAAATACAGAATGCTACTGCTACTGCTTTACTTTTATTAATTCATTTTGCAAACAGGTTATAAGGGCTGCGCACATGGCCTTTCAATTTATTATCAATAAGATACGTGTATGTCAGTCTAGCTAGGGTATTCTCTCCCGGCAGCGTCGTGTCCAGTCACGTCTGCCCTGTAAATCCCTTTTGACGCCATTCATTCATCCACTCAACTTAACTAAACCATCTAAGCATATCCTTTTCAATTTTTGTCATTACATCGTCTTTTAAATCCCAACCTTAAATTATCGCATCATTCTTCATGCCTTTTCATAGCATTCCTACATTATTTGTATTCAAAATAAGCATTAAATAAAAATAAACAAATAATGCAAAAGATATACTATAATTTATAAAAATAGAAGTATTTATTCCACGTACATTACTATACATTTATGTTAAAAAGTACAACGTAGAGTTATGGTATGCAGGTGAATGAGATTCGCCAGAATATCATGAATTACAAAAATCATTATGGTGGAATGTTTTTCAAATAATATGAATTTGCTATCGGCAAAACATTAGGTACTTTTAATTCAGGTACCTACTTACTTTTGGTTATGAATAATTTTCAATTGAATATTTAGTTTATATTTATTTTGGTAACAATTATGTGAGGTATTAATGTTTATTTTTTTTCTTTAGTATGTTTACAAAGTACATTGCATTCTTTTTTGGCTATAGCAGGTACAAATAAGTCCATCGCACCCAATACACCGTCAGATTAGGTTGTATTAGTTCAGAAAGTGTTCTGGGCCATCAGCCAACTTATTTATATAAGAGAATAAGCTTGAAAGAACTCTTTCTACGCTAACGCTACAGGGTTCTCCAGACAACATGCCACGCGACAAAGCGACTACGCTTGTTCATAAAAATCCTTCTAAAAATGTCTTATTTTTAGTGTCACTGGCATGACGACAGTAACTTAATTTTTATTGGCCCAAAACTTAGCTGCCGCCATGTCATCGTCGGTTCCAGTACATAGGTCTATCTTTAAAGCATTTTTAGAACCATATCTGTGAATTTTGTGATAACGCGTTGGCGCACCGTAGTCATATTTTTTTTTTACACTTTAATGATTATGTTCGGCGTTGAGGGTGATGACCATATTACCCTCGGTCTTCATACTTGAAGGACATCCTTTTAAGCGCCTGGTACAATACCAGCGAGCTATGGGACCTCTACAGCCACCACCAAGATTATACCGATAAGGTCCCAGTGTGATTACAGGATTCCCTTTGGTTGTGTAAACAACAACTGGCGTTGGAGCTGAAATAATCATAAGGATAGTTTGATTAGATGATAACTTGTAAAATTAGATTTTTGTAGCTTTTAATTGCCAATTTTAGAAGTACGGAGAGCAAGCAATGAGCGGAAACAATTAATGACTCGCACGTCTCTGGGACTATTTTCTTTTCTGTTATTTAAATGCGTCATTTAATCACAGAATACACTATATAATAATACAATAAATAAAGCCGTGTTCAACAGTGGTTGGGCAGGGGCCAGTAATCCTCCTATAGTTTTAGACAATCGATCCACTAAACCTAACAAACTCATAGCCCAATGCATTTTTTCTTCATATTGTGAAATAGTTCTGCACCAACCGGGGATTGCACTTGCGCAGTGCATACAGGGAAAATCGTCGGTTGGTGTCACATTGCCTAACAAGACCTCTGCAAGTTGGCTTCGGCCCCATGCATGCCTTTCAAAGGACCACCGGGACCCAAGGGTCCTAAGATTGTCAAAGATCAATAAATAATACCAGCCTGTTACTATCCCAGTGCAGGGTAAAGGCCACACAGAGAAGGCAAGAACATTAATCACTAAGCTTGCTCAAGGCGGGTTGGCGATTTCAAATTTATATTTAGGTAGTACAGCCTACAGGTTTCCTCTCGATGTTTTTCCTTCACCGTTGTAAGCTATTTCTAAAATAAACTTGAAAGTACATAATTATAAAAAAAGCACATTGGAACAAACACGAGAGGCCAGGTCTTATCCACTATCGACAATAAATATAAGTATCACAAATGTCTACCAACTACAATGGTTACTAATAGTCTATATAAGACTAAGGGTTGACTTTTCCAACTTCGGATTCTTCTAAGCGGGTAATTAAATTGATGTCTGCTTTTTTGTAATAAAGTTTTCTGACTATCACCTCCACTGATTCACAGACACACACAAGAAAAGTATGATAAAAGAAAACCCAGCCTGTAGAAATATTATGGTTTATGTCTAGATATGATTATTATGTTCCACACCCATTGTCATAATTAAAATCACAGTTTAAATAAAACTTACAAGGTAACTTGAACTTTATTTACCTTAAATAAAATAAGTACCTAGCTGCTGCTTTTGTACAAAACGGTACACGTACATAAGTCACAGTTCAGTGGTTATGATAGTTAATATAAGAAAGAATGGTGTTTTTGACGGTCATGACAACTGCTCGACAATTTATTTGTCCAGATTTTCTAGCGCAGGTCCAGCGCTTCTTGGCCGTTTGGGAGATTGTATTGGCCACAACACAGATTGTATCTGTAGTCGCCTATGATAAGAACTGGATTTCCGGCTTTTGTTTTGCCGAATACTGGATCTGTGAAAACATCTAACAACCAAGTTTTAATATATTTTTTTCCATTCATGGGATACAAATGAATAATTATAATTAATGAAAACGAATTTGTAAAAACAGATTAAATTTTATTAAAATATTTAGGAAAGTTATCCTCATGTCCACACAAGGATTTCATCATGGATAAAACCACTATCTAAGACTTTAAATAACCGACCATCTTATATGGATAAGACAAGACGAGGATACGTAAACCTAGATTATACCTACAAATAAATAGAGGTTTTACGAGCTACCTTAACCAAGATATTGAAGCCAAACACCAACTATTTGTAGAACAGACAAGAGTATAATATATTATTATGCATAAGTATAATGAACATATATATAACGTTCCCATTGCTTGGACCCTGGAAAAAAAAATTGTGAACGGAAGGAATAAATTCACAGAATAAAAGTGGACAGGGGCATTTTGACAGCGATGAAAATGAATTTTTAAGCTAAATTAGTTATTGCCGTTCCCTCTTTATACCCGATTTACATAAATGTTTTTATTGGATTGTATATATTTATCGTCAGCTTTTTAATGTTACCACTGCTGGGACACAGTCCTCCTCTTTGTGAGAGGGAATGGGCCGTAATCCATCACGCGCGCCAGTGCGGGTTGGTCGTTGTCTTAGTATGTCTTCATATTTTAGGTTCTAGGACATGCCCGTTTTCTTTCGACGATTTTCTTCACTGTTTTGAGAGCAGTTTTTTATACTTGATGAGCCAGTTCTTAACTTCAACATCGCCTGACAGAAAGCGACAGATGATGCTCTACTTTCATTTTCAATGGCTGGGTTCATTAACCACTCTGCTCGACAAGATTTTGACACATGACATACCAGCTGAGTCGACAGGTTGTTGCAAATTACGTCATGAAATTCAGGAATTTACTTGAACTTTCAACATTCGAATTTATTCAGAAAAATAAGTTTACGCAGCTATTTTACACAGTAAATTTGTAAAAAATATCTTTATTTACATGTTGCGGTCGGTTAAACCACGTCAGTCTACTGCAAAATGTGTACAAAATACGAATTACTACACCTTTCCAAACGGTAGACAATTTATATTTGCTCAAAATATGTGTATAAACAACCTTTTCGCTTGCTGAAAAGATGCAAATGGACAAAATAAAGATATACTTATTTTATTTGCGTCCTTATATACCTATATTTTTATACAAAAGTTCATAAAAAAAACAAGTCAAAATCTGGCAAAATTTGCTTAAAAATTTGATGCAACCTTGCAACATGACATTTCTTTGGTGTTGTTTTTTTTTTGTGCTGTCCATTCACCCGTCTCATAATGGATTAAAAATTGCATTCAGCCTAATCGATTAAGTGTATCAAACAATTATTTTAAATTATTTCGATCGACTCGGTTCATTTAAATAAATGAGTGATTATCAAAAATTTATTGTTTTAAAATTAGAAGAAACCGGTTTATAGGCATAAAATACAATACAACTTATAGTAATAACTATACATAAATGCTTAAATAATGTTATCTTTTCTCAAACATGCTTGGAAATTTGTGCATCATTTTGTCGTGTAATTTAAAAATGGAACAATCTTTTACGCCTAAACATGGTAACCAAGGAGGTAACTTATCAAAGGTTTTATTTAAATTTCGAACTGGCTTGCATATAGAAAGCTGTTTATAGAAAAAAAAAACTTTGACACGAGAATAATTATTGTTGTTCGTCATTGATTTCGAAAAGTAATTATTGATTAAGATTTACTTTAATTTATTAAAATAATCTACTATTATTAAAAGGATAAAAAAAGGAAAGGATAAAAAATACTTCTGATTATCATAATGCTTTACTTTAATTTATTAAAATAATCTACTATAAAGCTATACTTATATTGTACCTACTTGTCTATATTGATATTGTACTGTTACATTTACTTAAACTTCGTTTCAATGGTAATGTTCTTTCTTATGGTGAACGATGACATTTGCGATAGTAATAATAGTTGAACGGCATCCCAATATTTTTGTGGTGCAGACCCATCGTTACTTGGACCCTGTTTACCCACTGGATCGGTTGTAACCATAGAGACCAACATTGATAACAGGATTGCCATTCCTCATCAAACTAAAAACTGGTTATGAAAAAAGCAAGATGGATGAATATTATGCCCATAAAAAAAATTGAAGAGGACTGGTTGCCGAAGTGGGGACTCTGGTCCATGAAGCTATGCAGCTATTACAATACATTAATCGATTGTTCCGTATGATGCTTTTACAAATACCAAAGCGCATGGAAATCTATTTAGACAATATATTGCTTTTTTGTTTAAATTATACAAATACGTAGATAGCTATACAGCTATTAACAAAATTGTGTGATTTTGTTTTCACGGTGACAACAATTAGGTATCTATCTTAACGACTATAATCCTTCAAAGGGTCGCACACTAGTAGTAGTATAACTATGATATGGATTTGCAGTAGTCTTCACGCGATACCTAACGCACTTTTATCAAGTTACCTGCTTGACATAAGCGCTATTGCGTGTTTATACGCGTTGCACATGCAACTAGTGACGACTTTATTAATCTTTGAAGGCAAAAAAAAGCGCATTAACGACGCACAATGGACGCACTTTTAACACTAAACTCTTTTCATACCAAACGCTATACTTCGAGAATGGTCACGGGTGGACTAACAATTGCGACCGTCACCTGTAACCACTTACTAACACGAATGACAGCTGCACACTATTCACCAATCACAGCACTTGCTTCTAGCTTAGGGTGACATAATAGCTGCCCTTACTAGTCTGATGAAAGCTAACTCTACTGGTATTATTATTATTATTTACCTGTTGTTATTAAACTCGTTTTTAGGGTGTTTTGTAATCTACAATACATCGTTTCGTATAATAACTGTACTAATTTTAGTTATGATATTGTTGGGTCATCACTACACAAATTTTTCGACGGAGTTTCTTTTTCTGTGCAACACAGCAATACAGACAAATGTCGGTGTATCAGAAAGAAAGTCTGTGTTGAAGTCTGTGTAGTGTGGAACCACCATATGAGTTTTGACTACGTTTCAAAATATAGAATAATTTGACTAATTAATATTTATTTATTGAATGGCCAAAACGAATTACAATATTGTTACGGAAGCAACAACAAAGAGATAAAAACTTAAAGTGCTATAGTTATATAGTAAGAAAGAAACTTTATTTGTTGCAGAAACATGAATTTAATTGATTAAAACTCTGGAATAATAAGTACCTTTATGGATTAACACTCTAAGATACGATAGATGCGTAAGATATTTTATCCAAAAAGAGTGTAAGATAAAACAATAATGAAATCGGATAAAGAGACTTTATATACAATTTGGATTTAATTAATTTCACAGTGCTGATGAATCCATATAGCAATGTAGAAAATGGTGGGGACATTTGACAGGTCGACTCGTTACTATAAATAGTGTGTAATTCGTAAGTTGACACACTTTGTTGTGAACTACAAGATGTTGTGTTAGTGATATTGTTTTCCTGGATTGTTATATTCTGTGAAAGATGGACTACACAAGCTTCACATAAGTTATTTGATATTATAACTTGATTATTGCTAATGGTTATGTTGAAACTCTATTTCATATTGTGGCCTTTATCCATAATGATGTTAAATTGATTTAAGGGCTAGACATGTTCTTTGCCCTTTCTTTTTTATTTTGATTACAATATTCATCATATAATGGCCATAATAGAATTAGATCTTTATTGTGATAAAACGATATTTATATGGTTGTAAAAGATGTCTATGAATACTTTTACAACCATAGTTGCTTCCGTGGAGTTTCTTGCCCTTCTTCTCCACGAGAACTAAGTCTAGCGACCGGCGGTAAGCTCTCTGAGCCTCAATATGAATTAATTGACAAGCCTAATTGAAATAAATACCTAGTCTTGTCTTTCTGTGCTTTTATTCATGAAACCTTTCCCTTATACACCACATACATAGGAACTCTGATACACAGTAAATAACCAGCAACCATCTTGACATTTTATCTTCGTAAATGTCGATACTTTTATATGGAGTTCCATTATGATTCTAACAAATGCATTCCCCTGTTAAAACTTCAATCAATTTGATAGTACGAGTCTTCAATTATTAAACTATTATACATAGTTACGGGTTTTAAAAAAACAACATTTATAATCATAAACTATATTCTGGAGTGGCGACCGCGAACCGGAAGACGTTGCGTTGGAAGGCCTCCCACTAGGTGGACCGATGACCTGGTGAAGGTTGCGGGGATCCGCTGGTTGCGAGACGCACGGGACCGGTCAATGTGGCGACGCCTGGGGGAGGCCTATGTCCAGCAGTGGACGTCTTTCGGCTGATATGATGATGATGATAATCATAAACGCAACATTAAGATTATTCTTTACATTTTCTAATACAATAGATAATACTTTTTAATATTTTCAGCGATCGCAGACTCACAGTTGAATGAAATTACGAGAAAAAACCACATAACAACACGAAGGAAGAAACTACAGTTCAACAGATTCACAAGCTTGCAGATTTGCGCTAATTTTCTTTGTTTTAAAATGATTATTAAACTTTAATGAGTATACCATTACGTATAACGTAATTAGGGGCTGGATGACAATGTTCCAGGTAACCTGATTTAACGACTTGTCTGTCAAATGTGATGCTGAATCTGCTTTTGCAGGTTCTTCCTGAAGTGCACCTGAACAAATCAGTTGTCTGGCTTCGACCTTCGCGATAGAATGTATATCTTTTTATTACGGCTATCTCCTTTCCATTCGGCTTTCGGTACCATTTTACTGTTGAAAATAAAATTATTAAATATACCAGTGAAACATTACCAATAATTTAAATTAGGTATAAAAAAACTATATTATGTGTGTATATCATCATCCTCCTACCATTATCCTAATTCATTTGGGGTCACCGCAATATATTTTCTTCTTTAATACTTTATAGTCATATAACTTTTAACTGACTTGCCAAATAAATAGAAGATTTTTCATGTTCACCGATTATTTCGTCAATTGTGGACAGATTTTAACAAGTATTTTTGTGTATGAAAGAATACTTTCCCGAGGTTGTCCCATATATACATTTTGTTAAGATCTGATGAAGAACTTTAGCGACATACAACAGAAATCTTCAATAAATGACGGCAAATCTTTCGGGGTTGCTGCAATCGCATGTCTGTTTATAGTTTACACCATTTCATTTCACGAAGAAGAATGACAAAATATTTATTTGTGACCCACACAAGAGACACGAGTTAAGCAAAAACACAAACAACACATACGAAGGCAAAGAACGGAGCTCTATAAGTTTCATTGAGTCATTATAGGTATCTACCACAACTAAAAAGTGAAAAACAAAAATCGTTTTTACAATTTTAGCGACATCCAAATAAAAACACTACAAAATGAAAAATAACTTCAAATTCAAAAAAACTAAGAAAGGAAAATACAATCACCGAATACCAAGAGACGAAGGAAATCAAAAAAATATATAAACGGAATAATATTAAATTATTTATTATACTCTAATATATTTATATGTGTAAAAGCATACTGCTCCTATGTAAGTTAGCTTTTTTACGACAATGAAAATACATTAAACTAAAAAATTAAACGTAGCCTAAATATTGGTAATCATTTCACGATTTTTTTCCCATTTAGGCCAGAAACCAAAAAAACTGACTTCCTACGATCCTTACATACTCATTTTGCTTCGTTTACTTTCATAAAATAATTAATTAAGTATTGAAATAGTTGCTTATCAATTTTTATTTGTAAACTTCCTGTGTAAGAAGAGGCCTTAACCTGGCAGTGTAACAATACCTACGAGCTAATAAAAATATTTAAAAGAAGAAAACTTTCGTGAGCCTCTCGGTTGGAACGTTGGAACGTATTTCCTTTCCCTATAAAACATGTACGACTAAACACTCTGTACTCATCATTATGACCAACTTACACGTACGTAGATTTATTTATGTATTTATTAAAACTTCATGCAACATAAAGGTACATAGGTGGACTTAATGCCTGAGGCATTCTCTACTAGTCAACCAAGGATGGTGGAGAGATAACATGGCAGGTGCATAAAACAAAGATAGTAAAATGGGTACAATAATAGAGATATATAGCTAAAATAAACATAATTACTTATATATTTATTATAATATATAAGTAGATCGTATCGTAGAGATAATTAGATGAATTAATTAACAACATAAATCATATCGACATATATGTAATATATTCTTCGCGGACACCACTCCAGAAATTTTCTGCCCCATCGGCCATCCGTTCTGCGAGCAATGTGCCCTGCCCACTGCCACTTAAGTTTGGCAATTCTTCGGGCTATGTCGATAACCCTGGTTCTCTTGCAGATCTCTTCATTTCTGATTCGATCACGCAAGGAAACGCGAGCATAGTCCTCTCAATTTCCATTTGGGTGATTGTAAGCTTTCTGACGAGGGCCGTTGTGAGTTTTAAGAAATAAAAATCTTTAATTTATGATATTTTTTTTACTCGTATTTCGCGCTGGTGTTAAAGATGAATGTCTAAAGTGACCATAAATGAACGTATGAAATTATTTCCAAATTTTAAAATATACACCATTACGTATTACATGACTAGGGGGTGGATGATTGTGTTCCGGATAACAAGTTTTCACTTCTTTTCCGTTTTTAGTGATGCTGAAACGAGCTTTGCATTTTCTTCCCACAGAGCACGTATACAGATACGTTGTCAAGCTTTGGGTGTTACGATAAAATGTGTATCCTTGTAACATGGCTATCTCTTTCCCGTTTCCACTCTAGTACCATTTAATTGTTGACCACAAATGACTATTAAAATACGTTTTTTTTTCTTCGTGTCGATGATATCATGTTTAATAGTTAAATCGTACATAATGTTTGGAGCTTAGAAAACAATGCAATAAAATATTATGAAGAAAATAAAACGTCTTTTCTTTGGCAGCAGGGACTGTAACTGATTTTAAAATGAATAATACGTCTAAACGGCCACTCGCGTTTTTTAATAATAAACTAACCCGACCATTTTCATTACAAATCGATCTACGAACATTCTAAATTTTATTTGTTTAGGTAGCATAGTGTAATTAAAATATTAAGTTATATCTAACGCGGATGGAAAAGGACCGTTACGTGTTATATAAGCAGGGGGTGGATGATTGTGTTCAAGAAAACAGTATCTTATTTCTTTCCTTTGTTTAGTGTTCCTGTAATGAGCTTCATATTTACTTCGTATAGAGCATGATCTAGCTTTGATGACGGTAACAAAATGAAATGTAACTGTACCAAATGTTTCGTCATGAGTTTTACTCGCGCACGACACCTTTTAAATTATGCGTACAAAATTAATCACAGCACCATTAGCAGGACAAGTGGAATGGAGGTCTGGGTATCACTTTTGACATGACACTGACGTGTCACGATCACTTAGTATTGGTAGCAAAATATTCATTCAGGCGATTAGGTTTCATTCTACGCAATGCCGAGGCTTTCAAGAACATCAGTGCGATCAAATTTATTGTACTATTTCGCAGTAAGCTGGAGTCTAGTGCATGTGTCTGGAACCATCATGAAAAGAAGTACACACTACTCTTAGAAACGGTTTTAAGCGTCCACATGAATATTATCCATTCTTATACCCTTCTAACTTCCACTTAGGATGTTTAGGTTACAATTCCCTCGAGGTTAGAAGGATAAATATGATCTACACGACGAACTATCTCATCTTTTTGCCCCGGTCAACTATAGACGTAGTAGTAGGCACAGATTGTTCTGGATTGTACTGGGGGGTCGAACCGTCGCTCGCTCTCTTGGATGCTAAAGCCGATTATGATGTGTTCGCGGACAAATGGAAGAAGATCTTGTCTGTATGTCGTGAGATGAGCGTATGACTGCCGTGTTATTATATTTATTATCATTGTTGTTTGTTTTTGAATTTATTATGTTAATTGCTTTTTTTTAAAACATGTCTATAACTAATGTAATTGGTATTTGGCCGTGATAGCTCAAAGTAAATAAATAAATAAATGGCTATCTCTCCCCCATTTCCACTCTTGTACCATTTAACTGTTGACAACTAAATGACTATTAAAATACACAATTTCTTCATCTTCTTCGTGTCGATGATACCATGCTTAATGGTAAATTCATATATTGTGCACATATAAAAAGCAACGCAATGTTTGGAGCTTCGGCAGCAATTAACTAAAATATCAAGAAAATAATATGTTTTTGCCTTGGCAGAAGGGGATAGAAATCATACTTACATTAAAGTACATATATGTATAATGATAAAAAGGTTATGTTTTCGAAATAAAAAAGTTTATTGTTTTAATATTTTAATAATTCGCATTTCGCACAAGTATGAAAGTTGAATGTATAAAGTGCTGGCTACACCAGGTAGAACCGACGTTAGATGATCCTATAAATTTATTTCTAAATTTTTAAATATACACCGTTACGTATTATATAACTAGGGGGTGGATGATTATGTACCAGATGATAGGATTTCATTATTGGGGTGCCTTTTATGGTAATGACGCGAGCTTTGCATTTACGTCCTACCGAGCACCAATACAAATCGGTGGACTTTGTTTGACCATCACGCCCAAATGTGTATCCTTTTAGTATGGCTATCTCTTTCCCGTTTTCTTTTCGGTACAATTGAACTGTAAAAAAATAGAACTACTATTAAAAAAACAAAAACATTATCAGGGGATTCAGAAACCAGGCAATATTTGTGTATTAAAAATCAATAAAAGTCTTCAAATTAGCAGTGACTCACGTAAAATAAACGAACTAAGAAACGGACAGAACGGTTTTAAAAAACCTTAGCTGAATATGACGTAGTTCGAAATAAAAGCACCTTTTAATTTTGATATTTTAATTCAAAGCACAAATGTAAAAACTTGAACATTTTTCAAATTTTTAAAAAAGCCCATCACGTATTACATATTTAGGGGGTGGATGACAGTGTTCCAGTTGCCAGGATTTCATTATTGTCTTTTTTTGTGGTTACAAAGCGAGCTTTGTATTTCTTTCCTACAGTGCATGCAAAACCATCGGTTGATTTTGTTGGACAATTACACCAGAATGTGTATCATTGTAGTATGGCTACCGCTTTCCCATTCTGCTTTCGGTATCATCGAACTGATGAAAAAACAAAACTACATTTATATTCATGTTCTACTTGTACACAAAGCGTACATATACAAATACAGTATTACAGCTTATGTACAAAGGCGAGGTAAACCCATAATGAGGGCTATCGCGTTTGAATTGGCCGCTAGGGACGCTGGTGTAGAGTGAGGTCTTCAAAATGTAAATTTTCGTAGTTTTTTGGCTATTAGCGCGAGTTTATTTACTACTGATTTATTATTGTTGTGAATATTTTTCAAATATGGCGGATTAAGATAGGTACGGGTTTTACTCGTACCAACCACTATTTAATAGTTTTATGTTACGGAAAATTTTCTCCTCCCTTTTTTTAAAAAAATGCGATGCGCGAAACTGCACCATACTCGATTTTATATTTAATCGCAATCCTTCGGCATTAGAAATGATTTTAATCCTAACTTTGCTTCCGTTTGTGTAATAATAACGTTTAACTACTATAAGGACCTTACCCGCCAGTGGTGCCATCTGGTGAGCTCAAAAACGGAAACCCTCATTGGGTTCTCTTATCGCCTATATTATTATTTATTTATATTAAGCAAAAACAATGTTGAGGGGTTAGAAATAGAGAGTTTACTTTATTGTACACCAAAATTGTAACGCAACAGTTTTACTAAAGGGTCTTTCAACAAGGACTGGTCGATGTTAAAATTGAATAAAACAAGATGTGTGTGAGATATTAACGAAATTTATTTTTTATTTAAAAGGCCCATTTATGCCAATTATGGATGGAATATGACATCGTTCAAATGTCCGCCGCGGCTTCCTATGGTGGCACGAATCCGAGAGGTCCAATTTTTAATGACTCTCCTGCATAGATTCCTGACTCTGGACTCTTTCAACGCAGACACGGAAATAAAAAATTCCTAATAAAAACGACAGATCTTCTAAATAGATAAGAACATGTGGTTAAGTAACATTTTTATTAATTAATTTTACATTAGTAGATTCTTATTATTTTTTGTTTTAGAATAATGAATAGATCTCGACTAGACTTGTCACAATAACAATGTACAAACATTTACAGTAGGTACGTTAACACTAATTATTTCAGGTGTACGGTCACATATGACATAAAATATGTAGGTAATCTTTTGTTTTTGCAGTAGTCGAAAGTTGATCGCAACCTAATCGGTATTCTTACATTTTCAATTGACATATAATTAAAAATTACGAGTAGAATCTCGATTATTTAAGGTAAGCTTGTGAAATTTATCTTATATTTTGAAATAAATACCATTACGTATTAAAAACTTTGGAGGCGGATGATTGTGTTTGAGTTGGGACGATGTCATGAACCCTCTGTTCTTTGCGATGGAGAAGCGAGCTCTGCAACTCCTGCTGACAGTGCACTTAAACATGTCGGTTGACTTATTCCGACCATGAAGACCATAAGTGAATCCTTTTATAATAGCTATATCTTTCCCATTTTGCTGTCGGCACCATTGCGCTGTAAAAAAATGTGAAATACCCATTCGACTATAAAAATTAAACAATTCACAATAATTCTAAAATAATATTTAAGGTTTAAGACACAAGGCAATATGCAGGTATTTAAAAACCAGAACTCCAGTTATTTATGGTAGAAATTAAATTCCTTTGTTTAATTTAAAGGATTTGAAATGCTCGAAAATGAATTTGTAGATAGGTAAAAAAACAACCTAACATTACTTAAAATAAAATATCTTAGAATGATAAGCCTTTTTATTTATACTAAAATAAAGAAAGAAAGAAAAGATCATTATTTTACCAAAAGGTCTGTTGTTACATAATTACAATTTCAATCTATCCCCACTGTTACAAAACTACTCTTAAATACATATTAAAGATTGAAAGTAATCGAAAATGTATCGAAACCAAAACCGTATTCTGTACACATTTTTAACTAACACAAAAAATAAATGATTCTTACAGTTTTATATAAATGCCATTTCGTATTATATACGAAACAGGTGGATGATTATGTTCCAGATGACAGGACGTGCTGTACCCTCTGTCATTTGTGATGGTGAAGCGAGCTTTACATGTCCTGCTGACGGTGCACCTATACGTATCAGTAGTCTTGCTTCGACGTTGAACACCGAATGTGTATCCTTGTATCATTGCTATCTCTTTCCCATTCTGTTTTCGGTACCATTCGACTGTAAAAAATAATAGATATAACTTAACCCCTTGTATGCCGAGATTCGAGACACAATGAAAAAGCCATTGTGTCTCGCGTAGATCTGCGTTCATGCGGCATACAAGGGGTTAATAAACAATGGAGCTCCACATCGTTGTCAATGTGGTGAAGCAGTCGACCGCCTCGGACACCATGGCCTAGCAGTAGGAGCGCTGGTCGGTTAGCACGGCACGCCAGCATTAATGATATCATACGTCGGGCTCTTGTCACCGCCGGGGTGCCAGCTGTTTTAGAACCCAATGGCTTGGCACGCGACGATGGTAAGAGACCAGACGGGATGACCATAATGCCTTGGAAGGTGGGTAGGTCTTTGGTGTGGGATGCAACTTGTGGTGGTGTCGACACCCTTGCGCAATCCCATCTTCTTAGCACGGCGGGCTGTGCTGGGGCAGCTGCTGCTGGTGCAGAAAACCTCAAACGGCGCAAATACAATAACCTTATTGGAAGTTATATATTTGAGTCGTTTGGGATTGAAACATTAGGTCCATGGGGTCCGAGTGCTCTTCGAGTATTTCGAGATGTAAGCAAACAGCTAGTCGACTCTTCACGTGACCAGAAGGCTGGGCTTTTCCTTGGCCAGAGAATCAGCCTTGCCATCCAACGTGGCAATGTTGCCAGCGTTCTGGGCACTTTTCACGTTGACAGCGATGTGGACGAATTTTTTGACGCCCTATGACCCCTGCCCTTTTATACGCGTTCGTAGTTTTATTTTATTTTTATTTAACTGTATATATAGGTAGTTATTGTTATTTAAGTATGTAAATTTTAATTGAAATAAAATCAAACTTACTTACATAAACAATAAAATATAAACAAGAAACAAGTCAATATTTAAATACAAACCAAAAGGCCAATTCTCTTAATTAGATAACTAATTCTCAGATTCCAGTCACAATCATCAACATTGTGAATGTCATCTCAGCGACAATCAATTTCAAAATTTATCAAAATATAGAGCTGGTTTTGGCAGATTGCGACTGAGATGCGAATGCAAACAAATCACGTTTATTTAAATATATATAAAACTAAACATAAGGTTCAAATAAAATTTATTTTGCGACAGAGTTGTGAATGGAAAAGTATACCTTAAAATACAAGAATTTCCCCTCAGAACTTCAAAAACATTATGATTCAAATAAAATTCATTTGTTTAAGGATTTATGAAAAGGAAAATCTTCAAGCTTCATAAAAAACCTTACAGATCGTTAGAAAAACTATTTTGACATTGGGAATAAAATAAATTTAAATGCAGTTTAATCAGAATTTTAATTATTTTTGATTTGATTTTTATATCAAGTTTATATAATGGAAAATGTATTAAAACCAAAACATTATACAGACGTAATTCCGCCATCAGCTAACGACTGGTAAAGCTACTCCAGGGTTATCCTAATCCCGTACATGCTGACGTCCAGTATGTCTTCGGTATGAAGTTAGGTCATTCTAGCTATTCTGTCGTTTGCTTTACACGCAACGGCGTTATGCCTACGTCTCGAGACATTCAGCTTTGTCCAGCGTAAGTACTGGCCGCCAAACTTATTTGCATCATCCAATAGTTAATGTGACTTTTGTCTGATGGTCACAGTATGCTCCCGTTAAATAAAATTGCTTTTCAATAAGAAACATTTTTTTATTTTATTTAATGATAAATATCTAGTGAATGGCAAAACCCCCCAAAACATAAAAAGCACAATTAAAAAACGGCCCCGAGTGCCCGGCAGCCCGTCTACCCTCGACTACGGTAGCGGTCGAGGCGATGGCGTGGCAAGGGGTGCAAAGAATCCCCGGAGTGGACCCGGCTACCCCAATAAATACCGACGACTGGACCTGGCAACTTATAACACGCGAACACTCCGGACCGACGAGAAGATAACCGAACTCGAGGCGGAATTGAGCAGGTTACGATGGAGTATTATAGGGTTATCTGAAGTCCGAAGAGAGGGAGAGGACTCGATAATCCTCAAATCCGGTAACCTGCTCTATTTCCGAGAGGGTGACCGGCAGTCCCAGGGTGGTGTCGGGTTTATCGTTCACAAGTCCCTTGTGAACAATGTGGTGAAGATCGAGAGTGTGTCGACCAGGGTGGCGTACCTTATACTCAGAATATCCTCAAGATATTCGCTGAAGGTCATACAGGTCAGGCACACCCCGACGACGAGGTAGAGACCATGTATGAGGATATTTCTAGAGCCATGCATGGTTTCAAAACTCACTTCACCGTTGTCATGGGGGACTTCAACGCAAAACTGGGCAAACGAGACGAGGATGAGCTGCAAGTGGGGAAATTTAGAGTTGGACGTCGGAACCACCGGGGTCACCTACTGGCCAGTTTTATGGAGAAGGAAAGCCTCTATATGATGAATTCCTTCTTCAGAAAGCGTGAGCACAGGAAGTGGACATGGCAAAGCCCCGATGGTGCAACTAAAAACGAGATCGACTTCATCATGTCAACCAAGAAGCATATGTTCAATGATGTCTCTGTGATCAATTCGGTGAAAACCGGGAGCGATCACCGCATGGTAAGAGGCACATTGAACATTAATATCAAGCTTGAAAGGTCTCGACTGATGAAGTCCACGCTCCGTCCAGCACAGATCCAGATCCAGAACCCCGAAACCTTTCAGCTCGAACTCCAGAACCGTTTCGAGTGCCTAGGGAGCTCCGTGGACGAATACAGCGATGAGTTCGTGGAAGCTGTCCATACGGTCGGGTCTAAGTTTTTCAAGACCCGCCGTACAGATAGAAACAAAAAGCTCTCTGATCCTACTCTCAAGCTAATGAAGGAGAGGCGTGAGATGATCCTGCAGTCTTCAGACGATGCGGTGAAATACCGGCAGCTCAATAGACGGATCTCAAAGTCCTTGAAAAGCGACCTCCGCCGCTTTAATACGGAAAGTATTAAAGATGCGATTGAGCGAAATAAGGGCTCCAAGGTTTTTGCAAGAGATCTGTCTATTGGGCAGAGCCAGTTCATGAAACTGAAGACCAATGATGGCAGGATCGTATCCGCCAAACCGGAGCTTCTAAGGGAGATCGAGAGATTCTATGGGCAGTTGTACACGTCAACATGCAAACCCGTTGCGAATCTAGGAAACGACCCAAGAGCTAGATTGACCCGACACTATACCGAAGATATCCCGGACGTTAGCCTGTACGAGGTTAGGATGGCTCTGAAACAGCTAAAAAACAATAAGGCGCCGGGTGACGACGGAATCACGGCTGAACTCCTGAAGGCGGGTGGGAAACCGGTCCGTTTTAATTCCGTCATACTCGAGGGCAAAACGCCACAGGCATGGTGCAGGGGTGTGGTGGTACTCTTCTTCAAGAAGGGCGACAATGCCCGACTGAAGAACTATAGGCCCATCTCACTTCTTAGTCATGTCTACAAGTTGTTTTCAAGAGTCATCACGAATCGTCTCGCGCGCAGGTTTGACGATTTCCAGCCTCCCGAACAAGCCGGATTCCGAAAAGGCTTTAGCACCGTAGACCACATACATACGCTGCGGCAGGTTATACAGAAGACCGAAGAGTACAACCTGCCTCTCTGTTTAGCTTTTGTGGACTACGAGAAAGCCTTCGATTCGATCGAGACTTGGGCTGTACTGCAGTCTCTCCAACGGTGCCAGATCGACTACCGGTACATTGAGGTGTTGAAGTGTTTGTACAAAAACGCCACCATGTCAGTCCGTCTTCAGAATCAGACCTCGAAACCAATTCTTCTCCAGCGTGGCGTGAGACAGGGAGACGTCATTTCTCCGAAACTGTTCACTGCTGCGCTGGAGGATGTATTCAAGGTTCTGGACTGGAGGGGCCTAGGCATCAACGTTAATGGCGAGTACATCACTCACCTTCGGTTTGCCGACGACATAGTGGTCATGGCTGAGACCATGGAGAGCCTCAGTACAATGCTCGATGACCTCAGTAGAGCTTCCGAAAGAGTGGGTCTGAAAATGAATATGGACAAAACCAAGGTGATGTTGAATGCCCATGTTACACCCACTCCTATTAAGGTTGGAGACTCTACACTCGAAGTTGTGGACGACTATGTCTACCTGGGACAAACGATCCAGTTGGGTAGGGCCAACTTCGAGAAAGAGGTCAACCGTCGAATCCGACTCGGCTGGGCAGCGTTCGGGAAGTTGCGCGGTGTCTTCTCGTCCAACTTACCACAGTGTCTCAAGACGAAAGTCTATGACCAGTGTGTGTTGCCAGTGATGACATATGGCTCTGAGACGTGGTCGCTTACAATGGGCCTCATCAGGAAGCTTACAGTCACTCAAAGGGCAATGGAGAGGGCTATGCTCGGAGTTTCCTTGCGTGATCGAATAAAAAATGTAGAGATCCGTAAGAGAACCAGGGTTACTGACATAGCCCGAAGGATTGCCAAACTTAAGTGGCAGTGGGCAGGGCACATTGCACGCAAAACGGATGGCCGATGGGGCAGAAAGGTTCTGGAGTGGCGACCGCGAACCGGAAGACGTTGCGTTGGAAGGCCTCCCACCAGGTGGACCGATGACCTGGTGAAGGTTGCGGGGATCCGCTGGTTGCGGGACGCACGGGACCGGTCAATGTGGCGACGCTTGGGGGAGGCCTATGTCCAGCAGTGGACGTCTTTCGGCTGATATGATGATATGATGATCTAGTGAATTATTTTTTCTGATTGTATTTATTGAATAAATATAATCTTACAACGTATGAATACAACGTATGAATAAATTTTATTCATAGGGAAGAAAAAGTACTAATTTCTAACGTAAAAGTAAGTTAGTTTGTGAAGTAGTAGCCGAAGGGCTATCTGAGGGATCTACACCCACTAAGCATCATCCGGTAGCTATCCCGATAGGCTACCCTATGGTAGTACTCTGGTGGGCGTAGCTTCAACCCTTGAAGTAGCTTTCACCCTGGAGTGAACAAACCACGAGAAAAACATGGAACCGTGCAACATGACAAGGGGGATTTATCTCCAACCACCAGAGCTAGGCTCCTTACAGAAGTGTGGTTGGGGAGGCAGAGAAATGGACCATGGAATGGTGGTACCCTGATGAGTGTACCATAGATCCTTCTAGTATTATGGGTGCCGGGAAGCGGCTAAAGTTAGAAAGAAATTGCGCTGTTCCAAAGTTTGATGACTTTTGTGGTATGAGTGAAGACCAGAGCGGTTGTGTATAAGGATAGAATCCAGGCGCCTGTCGGCAGGATCCCGAAGGTAATGCTTTAGAAAGCATATCAATAACTCTTCAGGCACCAAATGTGTCTGAAGGCGGTGAGCCCGCCGCTAAGTGCATAGAAACTTCTATACTAGTTCATACAAACACATTATCTCAAGTAAGTGGTGTTTATATACTAGAACTACATGAGTACTATCTAGTTCCAGGGCCTAGGTAGAAGTCTAGGTTTCTAATCACTTACTTGACGGAAATTTGAGTATATTCACCGTTCCAGGGTGAAACTCTATTATCCGTAGCTATGTACTGTTGTTATGTACTGTTTTTCAGTCATGACCTTAGGGTATCTAATTTAGAACACCTAGATTGTGTTTCCTAACAAACTAATGTGTGTAAAATAAATAATAAAACTGGTATGTGAGAAGGACGCACATACCACTACTTGCGCCCCTGCTTTTATGGGTCTAAAGGAAAATAAATAATAATATAAATAAAAATTTATTGACAGATTACAATTTCAATGTCACTATGTGGTTTAACAAAACTAAGATTTAAATTAAGAATTCCACATAACACAGAGTTACACATACACCTCTGACACCCAAGCTAAGATTGAACTTGTGTTATGAGTGTCAGGAAAAAATGTTTATTAACTTATGCTATTACCTACATATCATACTCTAGTATTTCATATATAACGCTAGTATACAAGCTATGTGACGCCTCGTCGCGAACACATTTTTACATAAAAACCATTGCATATTATAAACTTAGGGGGCGGATGTTTGTGTTCCAGATAACAGGATTTGATGTGCCCTCTGTCCTTTGTGATGGTGAAGCGAGCTTTACATGATTTGCCTTGGGAGCACTTATAGTTATAAGTTGAATCATTCATACGATCAACACAAAATGTGTATCCTTCTATCGTGGCTATCTCTTTCCCATTCTGTTTTCGGTACCATTTAACTGTGAAAAGCAAACTATTTTTAGACAATTAAAACACACTGATGGCGAAAATAAATATTTGCATAAATACCACCTGACTGATCAAAATAAATCATTTTTCAGATGGTAACAGGTTTATTAATTATATATTAAACACATTTAATTTGTATTATTTTTACATTTGTATACTAAATAGGAAAATAAACCAAAACCATATTCTGCAAACATTTTGAATAAACATGAATATAAAAAATGTTACATAAAGTTTTACATATATTCCATTTCATATTATATACGGAAAAGGCAGGTAATTATGATTTGATGAAATCTCTATCCTTTGTAATTGTGAAACGAGCTTTGCATTTTCTACCTAAAGAGCAAATATGTTTGTCAGTTGTCTGCCTTCTACAATCAAGACAGAAAGTGAATCCTTGCACCACGGCTATCACTTTTCCATTCTGCTTTCGGCACCATATGACTGGGAAAATGCAGTTTCAAAAATGTATATGGTTTAGGGGATTAAAAACAAGGCATACAGGCATTATTGGAAGTCTAAATAAACCTCTGTGAAATAACTACATCAACAAAATTCAAAATATTTAGTTCAGAGTAACTCTCTACATAAATTACCAATACCGTAACACAACTAATAATAAAAAAAATAAAGGTTATAAAACCAATATCATGTTAGTATTATTAGGACTTTAACTTAATATACTTATATCAACTAAGTATTATTTATTATAAATTGTATGTATGTGTTCTATATAACTTTATTTGGATAAAAATCTGGGTAACTTAACCCATCCTATGGCTTTCCTTATCCGCAGAATACACAGGTTTTGAAGAGGGCAATCAAAACCGATAGTGAATGAATGAATTAATAAGAAAATAATTTAGAGTGCTATTGCTGATTTTTATTAATCACTCGCGATAGAAAGTGTTTTTCTTTTTTGCGCGTGATGGATTTAAAACCATCAGAATGCGCATAAGAAAATATACCAGACGCGCTGCAGTTTAAATCGGATTTTAATGGTCGCTCAGAATGGGCCTCATCAGATGGCTTAAAGTCACCTAAAGAGCAATGGAGAGAGCTGTGCTCAGTTTCCTTGCGTGATCGAATCAGAAATGAAGACATCAGCAAGAGAAGACATAGCCCGAAGAATTGCCAAACTTAAGTGGCAGTGGGCAGGGCACCTATCGCTCGCAGAACGGATGGCCGTTGGGGCCGAAAAGTTCTGGAGTGGCGACTGCGAACCAGAAGACGTTGCATTGGAAGGTGGAATGGCGACCTGGTCAAGGCTGCTGGCGTCCGTTGGATGCGATACGCACAGGACCAATGGTGGCGACGCTTGGAGTAGGCGTATGTGGACGTCTTATGGCTGAATTTATCATTTATCAACGAGATAATTTTCAAACTTCACAATAACATATTATTTATTATTATTTTATTTGTTACAGCAGTGATACATATTTTTTTTCTATAAACTTTAAACTTTATTGCCCAAAATAATGATACAGCCAAACTTACATAATAACATACCCACTATGTTCGGTTGTTAGAGTTTAATTCGCATCATTCTCGGGTACTACAGAGCAAACACTGTCTCACGGTAAGACAGTCTTCCTCAACATTCACAAAAGTAACACTTGGATTATATTAGCAACTTAAATGTAAACACTTATCTCACAAATACCTACATTATACACAATAATTCGAATTAACTTTAAGATAAGAAGAATTACAGATAAAAATTATTACGCATGTTTTGCTGATGAAAAATTCAAATAAAAATGAATAGAAGTAAAAAGTAATAAAATAAGCAGCTCTATATAAATAAATGTAAACTTAACATTATTACTATCAAGTAACAGTATTATTTAGAGTTAACATTATTAGTAATCAGACACCGCAAATCACCCGCACAATCCTTACAAACACACGACATCCACGCCCCCACATAACACACAAACACACACACCCCACACACTAACACTCAGGTTCCAGGTCGCCTGGAAGAGATCGCGGTATGCGATAAGGCCGCCCATTGTATGTATTTTAGTTTTAAGTTTCCTTTTCTATGTTTAAACTTGGTGTACCTACAATAAAGCATATATAAATAAATAACACTCATCCCCCTACTACACAACATCACAAGCACACACTTTGCGCACGCGCTTACCCATACATTATACATGTTTTGCTTACAAAGTTTTTAAAATAACCATAATGGACGAATGGTTGGCCCCTATAACACAGGATTTGCCTAGCATCGGTGTCAATATTCACAAGATTGAGCAGAAATATGTCATATCTACATATCTACTTTAAGAAGAAATACAAATATGTATTTCTTCTTAAAGTAGATAAAAATATACACCACACCAAAATTACTTTGACTATGTAAATTGAATGTCCGGTAACAGGTACTTGCATTTATTCGTAATAAATAGCTAACTAATTTTGTTACCAGCAAGCAAGAATAACAAATCTAAAAAATCTCTATTCACTACATTCGCTGACAGAAAACATCTCGCAGCCACCAAAATCTCCATGCTTATCTGACCATTTTTTAAATCATAGCAGCCTATAATAAATTCCGTCACGTATAACATAATTATAAGGTGGATGGTTGTGATAAAGATGGTGTGATTTCATTGTCTGTCTGTCCTTAGCAATTATGAAGCTGGCTTTGCATTTTCTGCCCAGGGTACACCTGTACTTGTCGGTTGATAGACTTCGATAGTCCAGACAGAATGTGTATCTTTTTACCACGGCTACCTCGTTCCCATTCTGCTTTCGATACCATTGAACTGTACCTGAAAAAAGTAGTCGATTAGTCTTCGTTACTAAGTTAAAATAGTTGCAGAGAAAACAATGTTTGGATTTGATTCGATGGATCGAAGGACCATGTAAGGTTTGCAGAATAATACCCTTAAACGAGCAGTTCTTGTATATATATATAATCTGAATCTCGGAAACAGCTCCAACGATTTTCATAAAATTTAGTATGCAGGTGCTTTCGGGGGTGATAAATCGATCTAGCTAGGTTTAATTTTTAGAAATATCGTTTTCTCTATTTTCACCCGAGCAGAGCTCGGTCGCCCAGGTACTAGAAATGACGCAACAAATTTTACGATGAACTACATGAATTGAAGGT
Organism: Anorthoa munda; assembly: GCA_945859665.1. NCBI lineage: Eukaryota > Metazoa > Arthropoda > Insecta > Lepidoptera > Noctuidae > Anorthoa > Anorthoa munda. The sequence continues at coordinate 8,717,233 of OX243901.1, forward strand.
GAATAATATGACCTTTTTCCCACAATAAATAATAATACCACAATAAATAAAAAATAATGAATAAAACCACATTGACTTCTCATAATATTATGATTTCACATTTAATTATTTGATATACAATATGTCCGAACTTGTAGTAACAAAACTTTAAGTCCGTAAACTACACTTAATTTTATCTATAGTACACCACATAAGCGCTTTGATCCCGAATTGTTTTTATTGCAGTTCTTAAAATTCTGCAAAAAAATGCAGGGGTTCTTTTTAGGCATTATAAAAAATTTAAATAATTGGTTTCTAGCTGTGTTTCTTTTGCCAGTGTATAGACCACCTCAAGAACTAACAATAAAAACCCATAATAGACACGTGCTAATAACTAAAAATATTGCAGAATTTTAGGAAATGCAATTAAATCTTGGGAAATGACGTTTAAAATTTGAATGTTATGCTGAATACAAAAATATCTTATCTTTTGATGAATATTATGTTTAGATTTTCGACGCTATGGCCGTAAAACTAACATTAAAGTACGCCTCTGTGAGACCTAGGTCCAAAGTTGTGGTTGTTAAACTATGTGAATATCGTAATAAGTAAGTCATGGACTAAAATTGCTCTATCTTTGAGGGTGTGGTAAATTAACCTCTTATGTGGGGTGATTTTTATCGTAATTAACTGCATTTTACGGTTTTAAAGTTTTATTACTACAAATCTGGACACATTGTTTAGATAGAATAATCTTCATTGTAGAATACCATATTAAATAAAAACTTTTCTGAGAGAGCTTAATCACTTTTCGATAATTAACGTAGATAGTTTTTTAAGCACATCTGCAGCATATCACACACTATCTTTAACATTTTTAATTATTATTTTATTATTTTTTTAAGAATGTTTTTCATTTTATAACTATCAATCGTCTACTACGACCCAGTTGGTTCAGTTAACTGCAATTTTAGTGTTCAGATAATAAAGCAATATATCTACTACACAAAAATCGCAAACACAAATAAATAAATATAATTGTGATTCATAAAATATACCTGTTAAAATACAAATCAGTATAGCAAAACTTTTACGGCTATGCTAAAGGCGTTAAGTCTGCCACTGAACACGAAATTTTAGTGTCTACAAATAAATACGACTTACTGTTACGACTTATTTAGCTTATCTGGTATTGAATTCTATCACTCATGATTATGGAAAGACGCAAACTTAACTATATGATTGTCAATGGTATATAACGCCGCGTGGCATTTACTATGTTTCTTAACACAGCGCCATCTGGTTTTTTTTCCTACAACGTAGTCCTTGCCGTATCGGTGATGTCCTAACAGCAGATTAACATGTCCTCGCTGAGTTCTAATAAATATAGGCACGTCTGAAACATGATTTTTTATTTTATTTATGCACATACATTCTTACCGTTATAGGAAAATAAACTTGAAAACCTCTATAAAAAATGAAGGGCGTGCGTTATTAACTTCTACAAAAAGAATGAGTCAAAGTATACCTTGTATATGTGGATGCGTATGTGCCTGAAAAACACGATCTACAAATGAGTAGATAGTACTTTTCTTTAAATTATCAAAGATTCTGGAAAGTATATTGCACCTACCACTATTTAACTCTGCATCACCCAACGGTTTAGTCAACAAGAGTCTAACAGATCCCTCCGCGCACCTCAGGATGTAGGCAATCCATGAGGATTTCCTCCATACGAAAAAAGTGCCTGAGGTAAAGTAACACAAAGTATTAAATAAATAAATAAAGTATTGTATTGACTCAATCAATTTCCAGTTATATCCACTCCAGTTATATTAATTTAAAAAAGGTTAATCTTGTCAAAATAATATACTTATAAGAACAAAAAAGCTTGTCAAGCTACAATATTTAATAATAGAGGTTTTCAAGCTACAATATTTATTTTATTAATGAAATTACACAAATAATTCTACAACTTACCCTGAAAGTTGTATTAAGTATGGGAATACAATAAAATTATTTTAAATTTTTTGGTAATTACATTTTTTTACTAAGTTCTAATAACTTAAGTCAATCATGATTATGGTGCGACACGAAACTATATATACTATCGTCAATGGTATACAAAGCCGCGCGGCATTTATAGTATTTCTTAACACAGCGCCATCTAGTTTTACCGTGCGAAGTAACGCCAGACTTGCCATATCTGTGAGGTCCTAACTGTAACTGAACGTGTCCTCGTCGATTCATAACAAATTGTGGGACGTCTGAAACATGAGTACCTATGTTATTTCATAAAATATTTTGTTTCGTTTTTTTAAGACTTAATGTCTTTTACCTTATAAACTTATCTTATACCTTGCATATTTCTTATAAATTATAAAATCATTCAGAAATTAATACAATTATTCCTCCAGAACTTGGTAATGAACTTGATTCGGCGTTGCGTCACCAAAAGCGTTGTGCATCTACTGTTTCACCGAGGATTTGAAGGAATGCTTGCAGAATACACCTATGCAAATCAAAAATAAGCCGATTGTAAATTAACTCTGGGTGTATTTTACTTTTTAGTAACTTGGATAAAAAATAATGTTTTACTTCTTATTTATTTTCAATAAATTATATTTTTATAAATACCAGCTATCATTAACTCAATCTTAGATCATGACTAAATAAAAACTTAATTATAGCATTACGAGTAAAGCACGCAAAAACCATGCTATGCCCATGTCGCTGAAGTCAGTCGCAAGGTGCACTACACTTTCCACTCGCTGATGTGCCTCCAGAGATTTTTGACCTTGAACACCAAAATTATCCTTGCCCAAACTCTTATTCAGCCCATCATCGACTACGCCAAAGCCTGCTATTTGGATGCAACCGAGTAGCTTTTAAATAAACTTGAGCGTTTGCAAAATAAATGTATTCGTTTTGTTTTCAATGTAAAAAAGTATGACCACGTTTCAGGCTTTCGCAAAATGCTCAAGTGGCTCCCTATTCGACTTCGAAGGAACTTCCGGCTTTTGTGTTTGCTATGCGTCCTTAACAACCCTAAAACGCCTTCCTACCTCCGCGAACGCTTCTTCTACTCCCGTCCTTCCGATGAACTTTGCAGGTCCCACTACCGACTTTTACTCGTACTCCTTTACTGTGCACGCGGTGCGGTTGTGCAACTTGTTACCGCCTGATATAAAGGACTGCCAAACTCTTGCAGTTATTAAAAAGAGAGTGAAAGAGCGTTATCTGTCCATTCTGTCTTCACTTCACATAATCACATCATCAGCCTATTAATGTTCCCACTGCTGGGACACAGGCCTCTTCTCTGTGAGAGGGAATGGACCACGCGCGCCCAGTGCGGGTTGGTGGATGTCACATGTCTTCGAATTTTTGGTTCTAGGACATGGTTTTGGTTTCCTCACGATGTATTCCTTCACCGTTTTGAGAGCAGTAGTGATGAAATAATTTAGAACTTGAATGCTGCTACTGTGTTATATTTAAGTTTTTTTTTGCTGCAAAACATCGGATTCAGATAGCTGTGAAAAACTCATCACACGAAAGAAGTTAACTGCGAGAACTAAAATATTTCGTAGGCAGGTACTTTTAAAAAAACTGAAGTCTTTCGCATTCATGTTTTTATTGAGATAATTAACAAAGCAAAATGTTGGACTTACACTTTCTGTTACTTTTAACGAATAATGGATTTGATGATATTCATTTTAAAAACGATTTTGTACACCACCATACACGATTATAATATTATCTACGATAGTGCTGGATGCGAGACAGTTACAGTTCTTCTTAGAGCTTCGCCATCTTGTTTTGCCGTTCTATCACAAATGAACTTGTCGCGTCCAGTAAGCACTTTTGGTTGACCACGAAGAGACGTGATAAGTAAGATCCCATCTGACGTTTGTAGATCTATACCTGTCGTTACGGTTAGTCAGAAGACAAAAACCTCACACCTGTCTTGCCAAGTGATATCGTGTTATTCAGTTACTACGTTGTGGAGGTCAGAATGGCAGTCACTCCATGTAAAATACTGAAATTCAGCCCAACCTCAGCATAGCGTCGAAAAGTGTAGGCGGATTAAGAAATTCTTGTATAAAGGCCAGTCGAACTAACAAATAATTTTGGAGGCCCGTGGTCATGTGCTCCCTGGCAGTCAGTGATGACCAGGTCTGTAGTAGTGGTGACAGCTGCCTTGCACCCGCGGTGGTAACGGCTGCAGTACCAGCGCCACGTCTGGCCATGTCTCGCCAGGCACGTACCACGCCGCTTGCGATTGAAAGTATACCCAGAAGCGAGAAGGCATTCACTTCTACCCAGTTTTATGATCTGACCTGCGATAAAGAACAAATGCTTGATTAATTTTCGTTACAGTTTTTAAGCTATAGTCATAGTTTTACAAGCTCTGAGCACGATACGACTTTCTATACGCTTAAACGACGAACGTCCTTGCAAACTTTCTTTCTTTTTCAACCGACTTCAAAAAAAGGAGAAGGTTCTCAAGTCGTCAGAACATTTCTTTTTAGAGGATGAATTTTCAACCATCGTTTTCAAATGAGATAGAGTGCAATTTGACTTTTATACTGCTCGTGTATTTAATTACGCAGGTAGGTATATTTAGAAACAATGAAGTCTTTAGCACTAACGTTTTTATTGAGATAATCAAGACTATGATTTTACGATGTAAAGTCAAGCAAGTTGATCGATGACCGTTTGGCCGATAATTTGTTTGACACTTTCAAAACATTATAATTTTCTTGTTATACCACTCATAGTGCACTTAAGGCGTTTTATATGGTTTGTAAACCTGAGTCAATGCGGACATAGGGTCGTGCAATTTTGAGCTTTGTGCTCAATTAAAAAGTATTTTTTTGATAAATCAGAAATTATGTCTTGAATTTGGAATAAGCTGTCGTCCAGCATTGTATGGATAGAGAAAGAAGTATAAAACAATATTCTCTTTCAAACATTTTAATAGTTATTTCTGTAACATAAGCTTATTATTAAATTTAGAGAAAAATGCTTAATAATCAAGTAAATATTAAAATGGTGGCATGTCATTGAAATGACAGAAAGATGGGTAAACTAATTGCCACAGTCTTATTTAATCGATGGCAAGTTTGTTGCTAACGAAATAATTACATTTAAGCAAAATTCAACCTTATTGTATTAGAATGAATGACTATAAATTAACATTGTCGACAGTACCAACAGATCAAAAAAGCAGAATAAAGTCGGAGTTACACTTTCTGTTACTTTTACGAATAATGGATTTGATGATATTAATATTAAAAATGATTATGTACACCACCGTACATTACGATAATATTGTCTACAATAGTGCTGGATTCGAGACAGTTATAGTTCTTCTTAGAGCTTCACCATCTTGATTTGCCATTCTATCACTAATGAACTTGTAGCGTCCAGTAATTGCTTTTGGTTAACCATGAAAAGATTTAATATGATCCTGTCTGTCATTTGTAGATCTATAACTGTTATGGGTAGAGAGAAGACAAAAAAAATTGACACTTGTCTATACAGCAAGACCTGGCAAGACAGGTGTCAATTTTTTAGGCTAGGCAGATTAAAATATTGTTGTATAAATGCCTGTAGAGCTCTGGAATAATTTCGGAGGCCCGTGGTCGTGTGCTCCCTGGAAGTCAGTGACAACCACGTCGTCAGTGGTGATGACAGCTGCTTTGCACCCACGGTGGTAACGGCTGCAGTACCAACGCCACTTCTGGTTCCTGGCTCTTTGCTTGTGGTTGTAAGTGTACCCAAAAACGAGAACGGATTCTGCTTTACCAAGTTTAATGATCCGGCCTGTAATATAGAACTTCATAATTATTTTATTTCCAAGTCATTGTTATAATGAATTTGAGTCCATCGTTAGCTTCACCATACCGGATCAAAAGTAGTTTGAGTAGATGCTTACAGGCTAAGGTTCAGATTAATTCTGATGTGGCAAGGCTACTTTTGTCAGAATTTGAATAATTCATCGGCTGGTCTTTAAGTTTTAGACCAATTTGACAAAATGAAAAAGTACTTCAATGCCGCTTAGTTCTATAAATTATTATTAAAAAAAAACAATACACGAAAGAAGATACGAGTATCTAAGAACTAAAAGATTTCATAGGTAGGTACTTTAAAAAATACTGAATTCTTTCGCATTTAGGTTTTTATTGAAATAATCAATACGATGATAGTCGTATCTACCAACAAATAAAAAAGCAAAATAAAGTTAAATTTACTCTTTCTGGTAGCTTTTACGAATAATGGTTTTGAAGATTTGCACGGAGCACACAACCAACTGGTGTGCTTACCAAGTGACTTTTACTTTTAAGTATCTATATTTTTCCCAGCAGCGAGTTTCTGAGTATTTTGTTAAAAATAACATTTGTCCATTTATTTAATTTATTAATAACACAAAGATTTACAAAACAAAATGCAAGATAGCATTCATATGAAAATATATTGAACTAGCGGACGCCTCGCGGTTTCACCCGCGTAGTTCTCGTTAACGTGGGAATACAGGAATAAAAAGTAGACTATGTCACCCGGGGATAGTGTAGCTTCCCAACGGTGACAGAATTTTTGAAATCGGTCCAGTAGTTTTTAAGTTTATTCGTTACATACAAAAAAACAAATCTTTTCTCTTTATAATATTAGTATAGATATAACTTATCATGATAAATAATACAAGAATGCTAATTACTAAAAATAAATGCTTAATCACAAGTGAGGTATCAATTAACAATAATTCATTTCAGTCAAGTATTTTTTTTAGCTGTAGGTACAAAATAAAACATTCTGCATTCCATGTGAGATTGCATATTTCATAAGTTTACTTATCAACCTACTTATTATTTACCAAGTAGCCCACGGTGCCTAGTTTTTCTGTAGCCTACGTTGTGTCCAACTGCTGAGCAAAGGCCTGCACTTTTTCCTGTCTTAGGTTATCTTGGCATAAATTTGTCCCGCAAACTTTTTAATATTCAACTTAAAACTTAACACATATTCATCAGCGCCCAATTAAAAGAAAATGCTTATTTTGTTAGCTTTAGTAGTTACTCCAGAAATTCTATTTTATCTCTCATCTACTCTCATACTGTGGCAATTGAGAAATAATAGGAACACTACTAGGTACTAATACTAATTAAAAACAGAAATAATTTCTAATTAACTCAGGATCTGTTTTACAATAACCAAGAATAAGCTAATGCAACAAGATAAATATTTTTGAACATTTTGGGCTAATCTTATCTTATGGAGGGGCCGAGAGATAACTCGGATACTTCGACCCATTGGGATCTATTGTGGTCAACGAGACAAAATAAATAAAAATACTGATAACATCTCAGTTCAAGTGATGTCATTACAAGTTGGGCTTACTATCTAGACGAAATTATAATCTATCAGTGAAAACAATTGACTTGGTTCTGACTGATTGTGTCTGACTGTCTGTCAAGAAGAATCTTCAGGATTCGGACACACAAGTCTGTTAATGAATATCCTAATAAATAAATGATTGACATTTACTAATATGCCTTTTCTAAGCTTGAGAACCAGTTTCTGGAACGAAAATTATAGCAACATTAATATGTCGTACTAAACTTGCGTTTAGCTACTGTGACTGGTTGCATTGCTTTTTTGATTGATTTGTTGATTTTTTAGAGCCAATCACTTGAATTGCTTTTAATTTGTGACGCTTCGCATTTTTTTTCCAGAAACTGAGTGTGAGGGTACTACTCATGATTATGCGTTTCAGCTCTCTTCACGATGTCACGATAGACGGTGGTGACAGCAGCCCTGCAGCCAAGAGACTTGCGTTTCGCGCATCTCCACTCGACTTTATGTTGACTCTGCCTTTTCTTATGGTACTTGTGGTTGTTCACCATCAGAAAACAACCTCGGGATGTCTTCACCAAGAAATCTAAAAATAAAGAAGATTATCAGCACCAATTTCTGTGGCATAGTAGTGGACAGCGACGCGCAAACTCAACAAGTTTAATAATCACATCAAAAGTGTTTTGGAATAACTTCAAAATTTAAGTTTTGCTTTCCATATTTAGGATTTATCAGGTCAGTGAAAATTGAGAGGCATGCCAAAGACAGACAAAAGCATGGCGCGCCAATGCGTTGACCATTTTATATAGAAATTGGTATACGGTTACTTTGCGCATTCATTACGAGTAATGTGCGAAAGGTACCCTGTATACTATAGGTAGGGGAGAGCGGATCTAAAAGTGCCGGGAGTAAGTTGTTCCGATGAGAATAAAAACGCAAGAAAAAAACGGAGCAATTCGTATGATGTTTTACTATACTATACTATGAAACTTTGTGATACTATACCGATGCAGGAGCCGTTCTAGTTGATTCCATTATGGTAGGTTTATAGAAACAAAACGAAATGGACGGAACAACAATTATCACATATTTTGACGAACCACAGACCACTCTTTTTTAAATGACTTACCAAAAAGAAGAAAAATTGTGTACGATGGGCAAACTCGGTCTCGGACGTGTATAGGTTGCAATGCGGGGTGAGACAGGGTGGACTAACCTCCCCTAAGCTGTTCAACCTATACATTAACCGGCTTGTCGGTGAACTCAGTAGTACCAATGTCGGGTGTCATATTGACGGAATCTGTCTGAATAACATAAGTTACGCAGATGACATGGTACTGCTGAGTCCATCGATTGGAGGGTTGCGTAAGTTGGTACAGGTCTGTGAAGCTTATGCGGAGGCCCATGGGCTCAGATACAATGCTAAGAAAAGCGAGCTGTTAGTGTTTAAGGGGCGTGGCAAAAGCTACGAGACTGTACCCTCAGTCACTTTAGCAGGAACCATCTTAAATAGAGTGTCACAGTTCAAGTATCTGGGCCACTGGGTCTCCGAAGACCTTAAGGATAACGCGGATGTGGAAAGGGCACGTAGGGCGTTGGCTGTCCGGTGTAACATGTTGGCCCGCAGGTTCGCACGTAGCAGTAATCAAGTCAAAGTCACACTTTTTAAGTCTTACTGCCAAACACTTTACACGTGCAGCCTGTGGGTTAACTATACACTGGGAACATACAACGCCTTGCATGTTCAATACAACAACGCATTCAGGGTGCTGCTGGGGCTGCCGCGATTCTGCAGTGCGTCAACTATGTTCGCAGAAGCACACACGGATGGCTTTCATGCCCTAATAAGAAAGCAATGTGCGTCGCTGCTGCGTTGCGTTAGGTCCAGCAGCAACAGCTTACTAAGCGTGTTCGCGGACAGGTGGGACTCTCCACTGCTGCGCCACAGGATGCGCTTGCACATTGCCTTGTGAGCATTGGACAGTTCCTCCGGTTATTGTTTGTAACTTTTTATGTGTTGTAACTGTTTTCTTCGTTGTTTTTTGTGTTGTTCATTTTGTTTTGTTTATTGTCTGTATTGTTTTTGTATATTTCATTATATGTTTTGTAAGTGTACCTATGGACAGAAAGTCTGAAAAAGGAGGAGGTTCTATGTTCGACATTACGTTTGTTTTTTTTATTTTTTTTGTGTATTTTCACGCATATCTCCGTCAATTTTGGACCGATATTAAAAATTCTTTTTTTGTTTGAAAAAGTATGTTTCGAAATTGGTTCCATTTTAATTTGGTGAAGATCTGGTGAAGAACTTCGAAGATATATAACAGAACTCTTCAATAAATTACGGCAAATCTCTCGGGATTGCTGCAATCGCATGTCTATTTATTGTTTATACCATTTCATAACATCACGCCAGTACACTCTTAAGGGGTACGCAGATCTCTCAATTCACCGGTTTTGTTCAAGTTTCATGATATTCGGGTAATCTATTCTGACGTTATAGGTACCTTAACCAACTTGCCTATTAGGTATGTAAAAATAAAAAGTGAAAAATAAAAAGCTTTTATTACAAAAAAATACTACCGACTTCTAAATGAATAAAACTACAAAGTGAAAAATAACTTTATTTTTGGAAGTCGGTGTCCATAACACATAAAATGGTACCAATCAAAGACACCGACTTCCAAAAATAAAGTTATTTTTCACTTTGTAGTTTTTAGCGTATGTGAACTGAGATTTAATTTCTAAAGGAAAAGTTTTTTATTGAAACGACGGAACAACCAGCCCCATTGCGGGGTTAATTGTTCCATTCCGATCGATGTCATAATTTTTTTTTTATTTTTTTTTATATTTTTATTTGTGATGGGTTTGCTCTTGACTCTAGTCTAGGTCAGAGGTGACAGAGACAAAGTCGACGATAGAGTGAGTTTACCCAGAAGAAGCCTGTTCACTCTAACTTTGAAGAGATTCGGGTTATAGGCGTTCGGAAACACGGACGCAGGTAGTGAGTTAAGCTAAGCTAGTGGTAAGCTGTTTAACGATGCACAAAACAATATGAGTATTCAGAAACGCCAATAATCATTCTTTAAATATGTGCGTAAGCCACACAATATATTCAATATTTCTATAGCTCAATTTTTTATTTTATGAAAATCGGCAAGTTTAGCTCTCTACATCTCTGCCCAACCGTATTCGTGATAGTATGATATGTTGTATGTAATCAACACATACAGTGATTAGTTATTTTTTTCACTACGTATTTATTCATAAATATTACAGCATTAAGCAATACATCTTTGGTATACAATTCCTGCAAATCGACAGATGATATTTAGACGATTGTGTACAATGTTAAATAAAAGATTCGTTACTACCATTTTTTTTTCGTCAACGTACAATATCATTCCGTAATATACTGATTTGTCGCTAATCTTAATACTAAATACAAATTTCGACAGTAATGCCCGTTTTCTAGACACTGTTTTCTATAACGTTTTCTTGTGTATTCGTTCTTTGCTCTCCTTTTTTCCATTTCTCTTATTTTATCTAAGTCTCGGTTTCTTTCCATTTCTATATTTTTTTCTATTTCTCTCATTATTGCTCTATTTTTTTCTATTGATCTTTGTTTTTGTTCCTCTCGCATTTTTTCCATTTCTCTATTTTTTTTTATTTCTGTTATGATTTCTATTCCTCTCATGGTTTCTATTTGTATTTGTGTAATGCTTTCTACTTTCTGGTTTTCTATGTGTTTCGTGTTTTCCAGTTCTAGCTTTTGTGCGATATTACTTCCTTTTTCTGTAACAAAATACGATCAGTTAGGAATCAATCTGGTGTCAGATACCGAAAAGCAGGACCAATGTAGGATAGGCATTACTGAAATAGCTAAGGTATAATATATTTTACAGTATCATTAATCCCATTTTATCATTAAAACAGTGGCAACATAATGTTTAAAAAAAAATAATTTAATTCAAAATCGTTTTCGACAGAAATTTGAACAAACCAATAGCAGTTATGATATAGCAATCAATTAGTACTATTTTTTATACAAATACAAATAAGTGATCAAAAACTTTAACAATAAAATTAATTTTCCTATACTGTTTTAAAGACGGCTACAGAAAAATGCTCAAATCAAAACGGTGTAAATGTGACTATTTTTGTTTTAAAGACGGAGAACACGATTATCCTATTTTTTTCTGAGATTTCCAATTTTATCGTGATCATGCTCAGAACCGGTATGATAGACAAAAACATTATCACTGCCACTTTCATATAATAATTTAAGTTCAGCGGCACACTGCGGTCCTCTCTTCTTAACTTTGTTACATCTAAAAAAATGTTTTAAGCCTAATTAAGTTACGACGAACGAATTTATTATTAAAAAAATATATTTATTTTAATTAAAAACAATGTTTATTTATTGAAATGTTCTACAAGACTAACTTATAATTATAATATTTCTATTAACTAAAACTTATTATTAAAATGTGCAAATCTGCAATTGTGCAGTCTGATAATGACGCACGGGCGCATCCGCTGCATTAGTCAGCGATTACGTTATTCAGGCGATTGCCTAACTCCTCCCTCCTTAAGATGGAAGCGCGTCCCGCAGCTTCCCGCAGCGTCCTCGGTGCGAGGTTGATTCTGTATTGGTCGTCGCTGTTTCCACTGCCAAAGCTTTCATAGAAGGATTGTCATCAGAATGAGGTACAGTCCTAGTGTTGACCAACTGGGCGTAGCCATCATAGTCTGCCAATCAATTGTGGGTTCTTGTAAGTTGTCGGCTCGTTCTATCAGTTCGTGAATGCTGTCCAGTGGTATATCTTCTAATTGTAGATTGAACTGGATGTTCTCTGTAATCACGGCTTTACTAGGAAGTGGTATGATTTCGTCTGCTGCGACAGTATTGATGTTTGTCGTTAGTGTTCTGTTAAGTACTTGCATTTGGCAATCACTTGTAATACTGGCGATGTGTATTCCTGATATCCTCTTGTATTCAGATTTAGTTCCACATTTACTTCTTAGGACTTCTTCTTCCTTCAGGATGATAAGCCACTTGTTGTCTTGGAGTTTCTGGATTCTTCCTTGTTTGAAGTCTATCTTGGCTCGTGTGCAGTTTGTGTTTTGGTGTTTCACAAGGGATATTATGCAGTCTTCTGATTTATCAACAGGCTGGGTGTTCAACGACGTGCAGAGTTGTGTATCTTGTGTGATCCGTTTGCAGTCTTCTTCAAGGTACGAGTACTCGTTGGTGCCCAGTATGAGGTATTTGGATTTAGGAATGATTGCCAGGTTTTGCTTGTCGGGAATGGAGTATAGATGGATTAGGTCGTATTGGTTTGTATCGATGGAGGGGATATCTAATATGAACGTTAAGGGCGCGGCGAAGCATGAATTGTCCATACAAACGTAATACCTAAATCATTTGTATGTTGCGCATATTTCCACCAAATTATGCTAATATTCGGATTCAGACAGTATTTATCTAGGTTCCTACGTCTTTTTTTTTTCAAAATACTTACCTAAAATGAAGTTTAAGCGAATTCCATTTCGTACATTTTTACAGCGTAAATGACATGTTTTCTTATTGATTTTTCTATTTTAAAAAAAACAATATCTATAAAATTGTCAACGCTATAACATAGCTCATATTATCAAGAAACAAATTATCGAAAAAAAATTAAAAAAACATTAAGTTTTCATTCATCATTTTTGGTATTACGGAACACATAAAAATAATCATACATTTTCAATAGCTAGTATTGCTGTCGCGTCGAGCACGTCATGTCTATGTGTGTGTAGTCGTGCTTCATACGGTTGAGTAGGTATCGCTCGTACGACTTTTGTTCGGGGCACTTTGGGGTTGTTTACTGTTTGTTGTATTGTATATTTTTTACCCGACTGCCGAAGGAGGGTAATGTGTTTATCAGTCTATTTATGTATGTATGTATGTATGTATGTAAGTATGTAAGTATGTAAGTATGTAAGTATGTATGTATGTAAGTATGTATGTATGTATGTTTGTTCCTATGTGGCGTTCTAGAAACCAAACGCGTGGGCCGATTTTGATGGTTCTTACGTCAATCGATTCGCCTTAACCCCGCGAGTGTCACTGGCTACATAAAAATTGGCAAATAGGAAAATAGCGGTTCTTGGGCGCCATATTGTGGGGGCCCAAATTTTTTTTTCTTCCACACGTATCGTGTGGGGTATCAAAATAAAGGATTTTAAGAGGTGATTTCAAAAATATATAACACTTATATGTTTAAATGTTCCTGATTCGAAAAAAAAAATAACCAAAAAGTTATAAATAAAAAAAGTTAATTAAAAAAATCAAAAAACCCGACTGCTTGAAAAGCGAACTAAAAATACGTAAACAAGGAGAAAATCATGCTGTGCAGTCGGAGGATACGTCTGGTTTTGGTCAGCCAGCTCGCGAAGATGTATCCTCCGACAGCACAGCATGATTTTCTCCTTGTTTACGTCTTTTTAGTTCGCTTTTCAAGCAGTCGGGTTTTTTGATTTTTTTAATTAACTTTTTTTTTGTGGTTTGTTGTCAGTGTTAGACGATTACTTTACTGTGCTGCTCGTGCGTATTTATTTATTTTCTAAGTATGTACTTATTGTAATATTTCTGACACTATTGACCTAAGCTATGAACTTGGATTTAGATTTGCCTTGTGATTTGAACTTTGATATTGAGTAATCTACTTTCTTACGAACTTTGCGTTGTTTACGGACTTTATTATTTACGATTTGGTTTGGTTGCCGACATGGACTCCGAGCGTTGGGATGTTTCTCACAGTAAGTACCTATATCCCAATGATATAATACAATAAGTTACTATTTTTACCAGTTACAAGGACAATTGCAAATAACAACCCGCAAATACTGTATTTTTATAATATGGACGCCTAAAGGACTGGCATATGAAAAAATTGAAAAAGGCAACGAATTTTGGAATTCAATAGTCTTAAAATTAGAAGAGTTTTATTTTAAATGTATATTGCCTGAATTAATAGATCCCCGTTTACCTAGAAATCTGCCTATCAGAGACAGAATATAAACTTTTTTTTTTCTTTACCTATGTAATGTACAATTATTACAATGTACAATTGTACATATAAACTAAAAAGCGTGCGTAAAAATGTTTTCTGATTATCATTATTGTATTTTTGTATTTCGTTCAGTCGATAATATTTATGGTCACCCTACACGACTTTATCACGTTTTGATTTATATTTTTTAAATAGATGAATGATGATCTATAAAGTAAAACATAACTAAATAAATGTTTATACGAAATTCTTGTTTTTATTTTTCATATTCTTACCCTCTTACAAATAAACGCGGTATAAAGTTATACCAAGTATAAACCTATGAAAATGTATGGTTATACCTTTGTTATACCTGGTATAACTTTATACCGCGTTAATTTGTAAGAGGGTTAGATCAGAGCGCTGTTATTTGTCTGTACCTACTTATGCGTAAATAGGCATAAATTATTGGAATATTTGTCTTGTACTATTAATTTGCCTAAGTAACATTTGTATTATTTTACTTGCATTCATTATTTATTATAACAATACATATTTGAGGTTTCGTAAAAGGCATAGTTACCTACATAAATAAGACAAAAGAACGCCCGCCGGCGCAGTTCGCGTTGGCCGGCTTGCCGGCTTTCGAGACGTTATGAATGGAAGCCTATCTACTTGTACTATTAATTTGCCTAAGTAACATTTGTATTATTTTACTTGCATTCATTATTTATTATAACAATACATATTTGAGGTTTCGTAAAAGGCATAGTTACCTACATAAATAAGACAAAAGAACGCCCGCCGGCGCAGTTCGCGTTGGCCGGCTTGCCGGCTTTCGAGACGTTATGAATGGAAGCCTATCTACTCGCACACACACGGCTGCGCGTTCTTAAGAGCGCGGCGAACGTAGCTCGCAAATGCAATTCGAGACGAGTGAAGAATTCGTTAAGAGCATTGCTATCTCGCTTTGCACACACACGCGGTGCGCCGTGCGCAGCCGTGTGTGTGCGAGTAGATAGGCTTCCATTCATAACGTCTCGAAAGCCGGCAAGCCGGCCAACGCGAACTGCGCCGGCGGGCGTTCTTTTGTCTTATTTATGTAGGTAACTATGCCTTTTACGAAACCTCAAATATGTATTGTTATAATAAATAATGAATGCAAGTAAAATAATACAAATGTTACTTAGGCAAATTAATAGTACAAGACAAATATTCCAATAATTTATGCCTATTTACGCATAAGTAGGTACAGACAAATAACAGCGCTCTGATCTAACCCTCTTACAAATTAACGCGGTATAAAGTTATACCAGGTATAACAAAGGTATAACCATACATTTTCATAGGTTTATACTTGGTATAACTTTATACCGCGTTTATTTGTAAGAGGGTAAGAATATGAAAAATAAAAACAAGAATTTCGTATAAACATTTATTTAGTTATGTTTTACTTTATAGATCATCATTCATCTATTTAAAAAATATAAATCAAAACGTGATAAAGTCGTGTAGGGTGACCATAAATATTATCGACTGAACGAAATACAAAAATACAATAATGATAATCAGAAAACATTTTTACGCACGCTTTTTAGTTTATATGTACAATTGTACATTGTAATAATTGTACATTACGTAGGTAAAGAAAAAAAAAAGTTTATATTCTGTCTCTGATAGGCAGATTTCTAGGTAAACGGGGATCTATTAATTCAGGCAATATACATTTAAAATAAAACTCTTCTAATTTTAAGACTATTGAATTCCAAAATTCGTTGCCTTTTTCAATTTTTTCATATGCCAGTCCTTTAGGCGTCCATATTATAAAAATACAGTATTTGCGGGTTGTTATTTGCAATTGTCCTTGTAACTGGTAAAAATAGTAACTTATTGTATTATATCATTGGGATATAGGTACTTACTGTGAGAAACATCCCAACGCTCGGAGTCCATGTCGGCAACCAAACCAAATCGTAAATAATAAAGTCCGTAAACAACGCAAAGTTCGTAAGAAAGTAGATTACTCAATATCAAAGTTCAAATCACAAGGCAAATCTAAATCCAAGTTCATAGCTTAGGTCAATAGTGTCAGAAATATTACAATAAGTACATACTTAGAAAATAAATAAATACGCACGAGCAGCACAGTAAAGTAATCGTCTAACACTGACAACAAACCACAAAAAAAAAGTTAATTAAAAAAATCAAAAAACCCGACTGCTTGAAAAGCGAACTAAAAAGACGTAAACAAGGAGAAAATCATGCTGTGCTGTCGGAGGATACATCTTCGCGAGCTGGCTGACCAAAACCAGACGTATCCTCCGACTGCACAGCATGATTTTCTCCTTGTTTACGTATTTTTAGTTCGCTTTTCAAGCAGTCGGGTTTTTTGATTTTTTTAATTAACTTTTTTTATTTATAACTTTTTGGTTATTTTTTTTTTCGAATCAGGAACATTTAAACATATAAGTGTTATATATTTTTGAAATCACCTCTTAAAATCCTTTATTTTGATACCCCACACGATAAGTGTGGAAGAAAAAAAAATTTGGGCCCCCACAATATGGCGCCCAAGAACCGCTATTTTCCTATTTGCCAATTTTTATGTAGCCAGTGACACTCGCGGGGTTAAGGCGAATCGATTGACGTAAGAACCATCAAAATCGGCCCACGCGTTTGGTTTCTAGAACGCCACATAGGAACAAACATACATACTTACATACTTACATACATACATACTTACATACTTACATACTTACATACATACATACATACATACATAAATAGACTGATAAACACATTACCCTCCTTCGGCAGTCGGGTAAAAAATATACAATACAACAAACAGTAAACAACCCCAAAGTGCCCCGAACAAAAGTCGTACGAGCGATACCTACTCAACCGTATGAAGCACGACTACACACACATAGACATGACGTGCTCGACGCGACAGCAATACTAGCTATTGAAAATGTATGATTATTTTTATGTGTTCCGTAATACCAAAAATGATGAATGAAAACTTAATGTTTTTTTAATTTTTTTTCGATAATTTATTTCTTGATAATATGAGCTATGTTATAGCGTTGACAATTTTATAGATATTGTTTTTTTTAAGATAGAAAAATCAATAAGAAAACATGTCATTTACGCTGTAAAAATGTACGAAATGGAATTCGCTTAAACTTCATTTTAGGTAAGTATTTTGAAAAAAAAAAGACGTAGGAACCTAGATAAATACTGTCTGAATCCGAATATTAGCATAATTTGGTGGAAATATGCGCAACTTACAAATGATTTAGGTATTACGTTTGTATGGACAATTCATGCTTCGCCGCGCCCTTAACGTGTGATCTGTACTATAAGCTTTTACGCTAATAGACGCTTTTACGCTCTAAGCTATGAATTTTGCTAATAGTAACGCTATCCACTGGTCTAAAATTGTATGATTTTTGGATAGCTAACATTTCGTTTATAAGAATGTGTGGGGATACAATGCTTGGATGCATGACTTCTAACTGAGCAAAAGTCATGGCGTCTTCTAAGATTACTAACTTGTCTAACAGCAATTGCAGACTGAAGTCTATTTGTATATATAAATCTAGAAAGTGCAACCTATTTACTATAATATTATTATTAAAAGTGGTATTTCTTAACATTAGACTTAGTTTCTTCTGGTTCTCGTCTAAAAGTTTAATCTGTTTACTATACTCTTCGACTGCATGTTTTGCTATGAATAATGATTGCTTTTGAGACACATTAATTTTATTTACTGAATTTTGTATTTCTAATATTTCTTTTTCGAATTTAACAGCATCTTCATAATCTAAATTGCCTGTAATGGTTTTAACGATGGAACCTAGGCCGTTAATAAAACCACGTCTAAACCTATGGTGCGGTGCTATAAACACTATTTTCTTACCTATTAAATTTAAGCTATTATCTATTTGATCTTTGTATGCCCTATTTAATTGCTCGTTATTTTCTGCAGCTTTAGTATTGGCATATAAGGACATAAGTTTTATAGTTGTTTCGTGTAAATAGGATACGTTATACACGCAGGCCAAACTAAACGTATCTACTTGCTTCAAAATTTGACCTTGTTTTAATAAAAGTATGCCATTAACGTTATCTACGGGGTTAAGAGTCAGGTTGGCGGTTGCGTAGAGCAGGAAGGTTCCTGTGACGAGAGTCCTGGAACAAGATGTTGTCTTCGTAAAAGTTTGAAATGGACTCTGATGGATTTTGAATTGGGGTGGCTTCCTATGATTTCGGCGACATTGTTAGGATGAAGGTGAATGATCTTATACGGACCTTTAAATACTGGCTTCGTTTTGTCACTTCTCGTAGTCTTTGCAACCTGCTTATATACAGTTTCACCTACCTTAAACGTGATCGCCTCAGCAGCCTGATTCCGTTTTTCTATCACCTGCTCCTTATTTTTAGATACGTGGGCTGCTATGCACTCCTGTACTGCTTCAGCATTTTTGCGATGGTTAAGTACATAATCCTGATAGAACTCTTTAGGATAGTATAGTTCTAGTGGATTTCTGGATGCCGTATGACCAAATAAAAGCTCACGCGGTGTATACCCTGTCGTAGAATGAATGGCATTATTGTAGGCAATAATGGCGTACTTCATTAGTAATTGTATGGGGTCGTCTTTATTCGTCATTCTCTGAATTCTTATTATTTCAGAAATGGTTGAGTGAAAGCGTTCAATGGGTGAGTTTGAATTCGGGTTATAAGGGGTCGTGAAGTGTATATTAATATCGTGAGACGCGCATATTTCCTTTATGACGTCATTGTCAAATTTCGTGTCTGAGTCTGTGGTAATTTTAAGAGGTAATCCTAGTATGGAAAATACTTGTAATAGAGCTTCTGAGATATGAACGCTGCTTGCAGCACTTAGCGGTACAGCCTGGGCAAATTTTGAAAAATTATCTATAATTGTCAGGAACGTTGCACCTCCAGTGGAATATAGGTCTATAAACAGATGCTGAAACGGTTTCGTAGGTGTCTCTGTTAACGTTAGTGGGGGTTTCAAAGGGTTTCTTTCGTATTTAGCTCTTAAGCACATGTCGCATTGATTAATGTATCTTTGAATTGTCAATAGCATATTAGGCCAGTGATAATTTCTGTGGAGTTGTTTATACGTTTCCTGAATACCTCTATGCGATGATTTGCCTTCGTGATATCGCTTAATGAGTTCTTGTTGCTCGGTTTTGTTTTCAACAAGGGTAACTCGTGACGTACATCTTATAAGTTTAGGACCTCTGTCATTGAAAATTGTGGTGTAGACTCTCGAGAAGGCCAAGTACAGATTTTCATCGTAGAAATAGCAGTGGAAGATACGGTCTGCTATTGTGTGTTCTTTTAGGAATCTGATGATTTCGGGTTCCGTATTGTTTACGGGGATGAAAACATCTTTAATAACAGTCCTAGCGTTAGTTGATCTATTGTCTACTCTGTATGTTGAGCCCGGGGTGGACCTAATATAAAATTGTTTCAGCTGTTTATCTATTGCATCACATAAAATCGGGATGCCGTTGTTCTCATTATCGGGTTGGGTATGATTTGTCGAGACTAATTGGTCAGGGTCGACTGTAACAATGCTCATTGAGTCTGTTCCTTTGTCAGTGTGGGGATGGCTAGTACTTCTTTCTTCTACATCGTTATTATTACTAGGGTGGTTACTATTGTCGATAGGTACCTCGGTATTATTATTGCCAAGTCCGTCATTGTTGTCGTTTCGGTCGTTAATAGTCTCTGCTTGTCTACGGGCGTTCTCAAATATTCTGTTTATAATCTCGTCATCGTCGTTATCGTCAAAATTGACAGCTAGAGAATCTATGCTGTTGTGAAAGATTTTGGCTCTGGATAATGCATCAGCGTTAGTGTTTTGTTTACCCTTTTTATAAACTACCTTATAGTCGTACTCTGCTAGCTTTAGTTTCCAACGTGTTAACTTTGAGTTGGGGTCTTTTAAAGACATCAGCCATGTCAAAGGTCTATGGTCTGTATAGATAGTGAATTTCCGACCGTACAAATAAGGCCTAAAATATTTGATAGCCCACACTATCCCGAGTAGTTCCTTCTCTATTGTCGAGTAACGAGTCTCGGTTTCTGATAACGTTCTTGAAGCAAAAGCTACTGGTTTATCAGCACCAACATTGCCTTGCGATAAAACTGCGCCTAACGCAAAGTCAGATGCGTCTGTTGTCAAGATAAATGGTTTGTCAAAGTCAGGGTATTGTAATATTGGGGCATTAGTCAAAATTTGTTTACACTTGTTAACTGCGTCTAAATATTCGTTACTATGGACAATTTTTGCGTTCTTTTTAAGACAGGCTGTTAACGGTTTTGTGAGCTTCGCAAAATCCTTAATGAATTTTCGATAGTAACCTACTAATCCTAGGAAAGACTTTATGTCCTTTTGAGTTCGCGGTACTGGGAAATTTAAAACTGCTTTTATTTTGTCTTTGTTGGGTTTTAGCCCTTGGTCAGTCAATTCATGTCCCAAAAAATTCACGTGCTTTTGTAAGAATTCTGACTTATCTAATTGAACTTTGAGATTATGCATTCTGAATCGCTGAAGTACTAACTTGAGTTTTTCATTATGACTCTGAAGTGAGGTGGCTGCAATTATGACATCATCTAAATAGGTAAATACGTTATCTATTCCTCTAAGAATATGGTCCATAAGCCGCTGAAAAGTGCTCGGAGCGTTTTTCAACCCGAACGGCATTCTTAAGAACTCATAATGACCTCTTTCTGTAGTAAACGCTGTTTTTTCTATGTCTTTGGGGTGCATTTCTAGCTGGTGATAACCACTTGCTAGATCAAGGGTTGTAAAATACTGTGCGCGCCCTAATCTATCCAGTATGTCGTTGATGTTCGGTAACGGGTACTTGTCTTCAACAATTCTATCGTTCAGTCGTCTATAGTCTATCACAAGTCTCCATTTAACCTTCCCTGAAGCGTCGGGTTTTTTAGGGACGATATGGACAGGGCAAGACCATGGTGAAATACTTTCCCGTATAATTCCCTGTTTTAATAAATTATCTATTTGTTTTTTAATTTCTGTACGTTGTTGCGGGGCTTGTCTATAGTTTCTAACAAAAATAGGTGTGTCGTCAGTTAGTCTTAATTCATGTTTTACAGTATGTGTGAAAGATAACGGTATGTTCTCAGAGTAAAATACGTCACGATATTGATAACAAATTTTGGTAACCTCACGTTTTTCTTCTTCATTCATATGGCTGGTTCTAATTTTCTTTAAGTTTTCGTAAAGTTCTTTGTCAATGTCAGTTTTAGTTTGAAGGTTGTTTATTTTGTGTGTTTTATTTTGATTTATCAATTGTGGCGGTAAAGGCTCAAGGGGTAGGTGGCAATTGTTGCTAATTACTTGTTCTTTATTGGTCGAGTTAATTATAGATGTTTTAAAAATTCCGTTTTTTACTGTTATTACGGCAGCGGGTGACTTGAGTCCTTTAAACCAATTAAATTCGTCGCAGATATAGTTACCGTCCATACAATTAGTTTTTACTGTTATAAACTTTTCGCAATTAGGTTCAATTTTGAGTCTTTTTACTGGATGATCAAAATAAATTGGTATTTCGGTATTATAAGTTCGCAATAACTTATTTTTAAAATCTATGTTACATCCTAATTCTTTTAACAAGTCCATTCCTATTAGTCCTTTATACTTTGGGTCAAAATCGAAAAGTAAAAATTTATGATATATGTCTGTCTTAAACTGTGGGGGTAAAGGTAAAATAGCAACATGTTCATGACGAGTAACAGCATGAGCAGTTTTTACTTGAAATGGCTCGCGCTCAACACAGTGTTCAAGATTAGTATCAATTATTACGTCAGGTGATATCATACAGCGCGAAGCTCCAGTATCTAATAAAAATTTACCATGGAATTCCGGCAACTCTATATAAGGAAGATGGTCTTTACCTTGGTTGTTGAGGTGGACAGTCCTCACTAGCTTTGATTCAATGGTTCCTCGTCCTGGGGAAAATCCTGATGGCTTGGTCCATCCACAGGCAACTCCTGCGTGTAGCTGTAGTCTTCACCATTAAGTTGTATGTTATTATTATACTCACCTTCATAGCAGACATTGTCGTCAGGGTAACACTGGTCTTGGTTGTGCTGTGTATAAAACATTTCTTCGGCAGCAAAACGCGGTGCTTCGGGCTTACTTACCGATCTCATGGTGACGTCGGACACTCTTTGTGGTGGGTTCACCTGCTGGCGAGGTATATTCGGCTGAGATCTAAAATTACCTGAGTTTCTGACAGTACCAGAACCACTAGGTCTTACGTTACCTGAAGCAAGTCTTCCTTGGGGTATGCCTTGACCCCTCTGTTGTCTCTGATCTATGTTCCAGCTATTACGCGGGGGAAAGTTATTATTTTGGGGTGCCGTTTGGTTTGGCTTGGGTATTTCTTTAAGTTTGTTTTGGATGGAAAGTGCATTAAAACTATTATTGAATCTATTGAATGCCAAGCGTGCCTCCTCTTGCCTAGCCGTTACTATAGCTGCTTCAAGAGTCGTAGGTTGCGCAATCCGCACGCCAATAGAAACATGAAAGTCCAAATGGTTAACGTATTGATCTATGACCATACTCTCATAGTACGACTTATCCGTATGCCTACCTACTACGTTTAAGGTGTCTAAAATTTCCCTTAGTCGTTTACCAAACGTCTCAGCGTCTTCATTTTTATTACGACGCAAACGCGTTAGTTCTTGCATCAGCTGTATTTCGTTACGCGGTTCGCCTAATCTACGCGTCAACGCAGCCTTAATTGTCTGCCAGCTATCAACTGTTTCTTCGGATGCAATTGCACTGATCGCTGAACCGCTTAATTTACTTTTAATTAAACTAACAATAGCAGGGTTCACCCTAACTTGTGGATCCAGTAATAGCATCACATTTTCAACTTCTCTAATAAAGTAATTTAATGTTTTTGGGTTGCCATCGTATTTTGGCAGCAGCTCCAAAACAAACTTGAAAGTCGCTAGATCAATGCTTGCCATAGCCATCGCGATTTAATCTTTAAATAGGAATACAAATGGTATCACTTCTAGTTCACTTTAAAATACTATTAAGATTATGCCTAATACCTAATACTGCCTACTCTCTAAGAAGTTAGCTTGAAGTTATTTTAATTATGTTATACGAATCACGCTTATAGCGAATGCGTAAACGAGTAAATATCTC
This sequence comes from Anorthoa munda, assembly GCA_945859665.1. Taxonomy (NCBI): domain Eukaryota; kingdom Metazoa; phylum Arthropoda; class Insecta; order Lepidoptera; family Noctuidae; genus Anorthoa; species Anorthoa munda. The sequence goes on from OX243901.1 coordinate 8,740,831, forward strand.
TTGTTACAGAATGAATTGTTGTGAAATGCGAAATGTACCTATACAGCGATTTTAGCATGTATGCACATAAACACCTAAATTAAAATGAATGTTATAAACTCATATAAAGTAATTTGCCTATAGCGATTTTAGCCTATAAACAAACACACAGGTAACATTCATAGAAATACGGCAGGAAATATAGCATAGGAAACTGGGTATACAACAAGCACTCACCACAGTATCTTCTGCATCTCTAGCCGGGCCTTGTAGAACAGCAGGGCTCCCAATTCTCCAGGACTCCCGCAGGTTGCTCGCCTTCGTAGATTCAATTTGCGATCGCGAAGATAACGATAGATATCGTTCACTCTTACCGAAAAGTTTTATTCGAATTAGAGTGTCGCGATCCTACCGACTGCGCCAATTAAGTTACGACGAACGAATTTATTATTAAAAAAATATATTTATTTTAATTAAAAACAATGTTTATTTATTGAAATGTTCTACAAGACTAACTTATAATTATAATATTTCTATTAACTAAAACTTATTATTAAAATGTGCAAATCTGCAATTGTGCAGTCTGATAATGACGCACGGGCGCATCCGCTGCATTAGTCAGCGATTACGTTATTCAGGCGATTGCCTAACTGCCTTCTGAACACTTCTTGGAATACATACGAGACCATGTATGTGATGCTTCCACAAAATCTGTTGCCTCCTTCGAATTAGAAAACTTTTTCATACAAAGCCAGGTTTTGCCTGGCCCTCGTTTTTTCTTAGGTGCCAGTTGATCCTGATATTCCTCTGTGTCGGAGTGATAGTCTGGTACTGCCCATCGTGGCTGGTGCAACTCTATAATGGCGTGAATGATTGTCAATAATTATGCAAAAAACTTGAACAAAATTATAAATTATTTCACGCACTCTCCGCCGCACAACCGGCACGGACTGAATTTGTGAAATAAGAGTAGTTCACGTTTCTTTACACAAAAATAATACAAAATTCCATGTATAGTTTATTTTTATTGCCATAAAGATTTTACAAGGGTCTTATAATCTTTTAAAATTTTGTATTCCATAATTAAGTTGGCAATGATTAAACACCAATTGAATTAATTCGGTTATTTTATGAAATTTTATGAAGCATTAAAAATGTTTAGAACCATTTGTAATAATGGCTTTATTACAATTATTTCTAGGTTTATTTAGCATCTTTGACAAATAAATTGACGGCTAGAAAAAAAAATGCTAGAAATAATTTAGAATTGATTTTAGAAAATATTGAATAACGCTAGGCGTACATTAGAGCTCTATCGGCCTGCATCACATTTTAGTATAAAACCGGACAAGTGCGTGTTGGACTTCAAACATTTAGGGTTCTGTACGAAATGAGGAATACATTGGTATTTTTTTATAAAATATACGTAATAATAAACATTATCACCAGATTTCAAGTTCATAGTTCAATGGGATGATAAAATTCAAAGTCAAAGTCAAAGTCAAATATATTTATTTCAATTAGGCCAATAAGCGGCACTTTTGAACGTCAAAAATTAAATGTAAATAAAAAATGTACAAGTAATAAAAATTGACTCTACCGTAATCTCTCTCAATTCTTTAGAGCAAAAGTTTAAATTATCACTTTTGTATTCTCATTCCACTGTCAACGTATTACAATCAATTCAACAAGATATAGTTTTATTAAGAAATTTAGCGTAGGTATTATACCCAATTGGTAAAGATTATAACATTTATAAAAATTAAGTAACAACAAAAACTTATAAAAGAAAAATATTTGTACACAATTAATTACTATTTACAATTCTATAAATATAACGATCAAAAAGATATTGCCTCATCTTGACCTACCTACACATAAACTACTACCAACAATTAATGATCGTGGAAAACTTGACTCAATGATTATGCTCACCCCTAATGTTTAATATGGTATTATTACTAGAAATAAGGGTCACTTTGCAACCATCCGGCCTTTTCTTACAAATCCAGTACTCCTTGTAACCTTGGATTTTATTTCTGTAGTACCTCTGACCGTCGTATATAAGAGAAAATCCACCACGCTTAGTTACTACGAAATTGACATCTGAAAACAAAAGATAATGTATTAGAAAAAGATTATAAAAATTCATTAACGCTCACCAATTCTTGTTTTAAAAGTAATATCACATTTAAAACAAAATTAAAATAACACTGATGATCAAACTTTAATTAACAAATAGGTTATGTATCAAACACTGAACTAAAACATACATAAACAAAAACGGTACCACTACATACGAAAATAATAAATTGAAACACTCTTGTGGATTCGAAAGAATCCGATACTATTGGAAGTTTTTACAAAACGGTAGTAGACAGAAACTAAAGAAAGCCACCTGATAAATAAATAAATTGTTTATTTTGTACACTTATATTGCATTAAAATAAATCAATGACACAGATAATCGTTTTCGTAATCTACAGTTAAGATAATTGGCTTAATTATTCTGACTAAGTACTACACATACAATGTCAAAAGGACTAAAACACTTATCGTTTATATTTTTTTTTTCTAGCACATTCTGTCACAAAGGCCTCCCTCAAGTCCTTCCAGATATTCCTCGCCCGCGTCATCTCCAACCAGCACTCTTGGTACGTGTTCAAATCATGGTTCGTACTAGGTATATATAGTTATAGGGTTATAGTCAGTCGCAAAATTCAGGTGTTTTGGTAAGTAATAGTACATTGTGATACAAGGGTGGAAAGTAGGTTATTGCAAACGAGCTGTCATTAACAAGCCCGAGCCGAAGGCGAGGGTTTTTAATGACACGAGTTTGCAATAACCTACACGCCCGTGTATCACACGATATTTTTCAATACAGTTGTGGGAAATAGTAAAAACAAATCAAAGAATTAGATTTGTTAATTCACAAAAAAAAAAAGTTTTCGCGCGTTTTTGCAAATGGACATATTTTTTTTACAACGAAAACAGCCTATAGAGCCTATTCGGTTTTTGACAAATGTTGATGTGAAAATAATTAAATTGAAACTGGTAATTAAATATATTAAACAACCATTTAAAAGACTTTTGAGAATTAAATGCTAAAACGTACGGAATCATTCATTTTTCCTCGTATAAAATCTATTCCATTTTATTCTATGTATGAAAACTCCTTGATACTTAACTTTTTTAAATTGTCTTATAACTAAAGGCGCGTTTTTGCAACTGGACATTTTTTACAACGAAAACAGTCACAGCCTTTTTTTTAATTAATGATCCCGTACGTTTTACCATTGAACTCTCAAAAGGCTTTTAAATGGTTGGATAATATATTTAATTACCAGTTTTAATTGAATTATTTTCACATCAACATTTGTCTAAAATCGAATAGGCTGTATAGACTGTTTTCGTTGTAAAAAATGTCCAGTTGCAAAAACGCGCCTTTAGTTATAAGTCAATTTAAAAAAGTTTAGTAGCAAGGAGTTTTCATATATAGAATAAAATGGAATAGATTTTATACGAGGAAAAATGAATGATTCCGTACGTTTTAGCATTTAATTCTCAAAAGTCTTTTAAATGGTTGTTTAATATATTTAATTTAATTAGTTTCAATTTAATTATTTTCACATCAACATTTTTCAAAAATCGAATAGGCTGTGTAGGCTGTTTTCGTTGTAAAAAAAATATGTCCAGATTTTTTTTTTTTTTTGTGAATTAACAAATCTAATTCTTTGATTTGTTTTTACTATTTCCCACAACTGTATTGAAAAATATCGTGTGATACACGGGCGTGTAGGTTATTGCAAACGAGCTGTCATTAACAAGCCCGAGCCGAAGGCGAGGGTTTTTAATGACACGAGTTAGAGTACTTTCCACCCTTGTATCACAATGTACTATTTTAAATCTCAAAGAAGCAATCGATTGAAAATATCACTAGTATACATAGGCACACGCTATGTTAACATCACTGCACGAATAAGTCTATCATACTTAACATGTTGCAATCATAATTATTTGCCAGTATTCAACCTTTTCTACAGTTCAAGTGAGGTGTAGAAAAGAAGGGCCGCGCGCGCGGGCCGGGTGTGTGCCGGGCGGGCTGAGGGGCCGCGCGGTCGTTGTCCCCGGTGGCGCGGGTGTTTCACTCAGACCTACGTTACGTCTAGGGAATTACTATTGGTTCTCACGCCTTCGAGTTGATGAAAATTGATTTTAACTATTTTAAAACAAATACATTTTTATGTTTAATTCAAACCTGTATAAATAAAACATATTGTACTTCATTGGTGGCAATAATTATAAATCATTATCAAATATGTTAGAATAAAACAGTCATACAAAATCCAATTAAGCTATATTTGAAGACTGTTTTCCTCCAACACTGACGATGACAAACGATATTAATAATATATACTAAAATACGGTAATAAAAAAAAACATATTATTGATTATATGGTATGCCTTACAGGGCAAACTAGGGTTTAACTTTGTAAGAGACCTGAGATAGGTTTCAATAAGAACCTGTATTACAGATCGCCAGATTCCTTCCGCGGTTAGAAACCCGGCTTTACATACAGTTTTATAGCTTGAAAAAACAAAAAAGTGCAAGAAAGATTATCTACAAAAACATGTGCATAAAGAGAAATATGAAAAAAGATCAAAAGATTTAGGAAATACAATATGCAATAACTTTATAAGATAAAGGTTTTCGTGAGTCATCAGATACGTAAGTGCGGTAATGATCAGACAAATATGTCGTGGCGGCCCATGCATTTTATTTATTTTGCGTCTTGTGGACAGACCATATCTGACCGACATCATTCGACCAACCGACCATTTGTCGTCATCGGTACCGATGGTCAAACTTCCAATAGCCATCTGTAGTTTCCAATAGCGTATTTCAGTGATTAGTATGTTCGCCCTTAATTTTAATTATTTTCACTCCATGCGTATGAACCGTCACTCAGCAGCCGTGGGGCCTTTCTTCGACACACCCAGTAAGCATGTTGATCCGACGTCTTGTTTATGAAGTAAATTTCGTTTTCCATCATAGCTTCAGACCACCTCGGGGTGTTGCTATTAACATAATATGTTCTAGAAATAAATAAAACTAGTATTACCTGTTAGTGGTGTAATACTTGTTTCAAAACCTGGCTTATTTAATGAAAGTTCTGTATTTATTTTCATTGCTGATAAAGCATTCATTCAAGCTGTTAAGTTGTACCTACTTCCTTCCATATTTGTCTTTAATATTTTACAGTTTTTACTATTTTATGTAATATTGCGGTATCCATTTCAACCTGATAATAAATAATCAGTTCTCATAAATAGTTGTTTATTCAACCAAAATAATAATATAATAAATGTAACAGTGGTTAAGAAAGTAAACCTCATTAATATTTCAATAAACAAAGATTCCAATTAAATGAAAAATATATACACCATTTTTTAGGGTTCCGTACCCAAAAGGTAAAAACGGGACCCTATTACTAAGACTTCGCGATCCGTCTGTCTGTCTGTCTGTCCGTCTGTCATCAGGCTGTTTCTCATGAATCGTGATAGCAAGACAGTTGAAATGTTCACAGATGATGTATTTCTGTTGCCGCTATAACAACAAATACTAAAAACAGTATAAAATAAATATTTAGGGGGGGCTACAACAAACGTGATTTTTTGGCCGTTTTTTGCTCGATATTTATAACGGCAACAGACAGACGCTTGAAATATTCACAGAATGTTTAGTTGTATATTCACTTCAAAAAATAATAATTATTAAAATAAAATAAATTAAGGGGGGCTCCCATTCAACAAACAGCAGCGCAGCAGTCAATCGCTCAACCACTATTGCGCCAACCGTGCGCCCTTTGTTGCTACTCTAACCTCCGATATCTGAATTAAGAATTTAAAGTTGAATATTTGATACTTAACTCAACTTTAATATGTAAACCTGTCAAACTTTGGTACTGTAGTAGATTTTGACTCTTTCTTAACTCCAAATTTTTAATTCAGAATTCAATTGAATATTTTCGCGTTTCACTATAGTCTTGAGTGTTTGACGGCAACATTTTGAATCAAAATCTTTCTTCATACAAATTCATCATATTAAAGTCAATCGTGATTAGAATGTTCTCCCCTAACTTTAGTGACTTTGGTACCGTTTGTAAGTACTGTCATCTTACAGCCGTGAGACCTACGACGACACACCCAGTAGGCACTGTCACCCCACTTCTTGTTCCTGATGAACACAGCATCATCCATCAACAGCTTCATGGCTCCTCCAGCAGTAGGAATCATTAGAGCATCTGTAATTGAATAATGTTGTATGGTTTGTAATTTATATTAAAAATAGCTTGAGCCAGCGGTTTTGCCCGCTTGAAATGTACTAGGTAAAAGTCTAAAACTAAAAGCTTCTCTTCTATTCTTAAGGACTGTCATCCCTTAAAAGAATACTTCTGAATAAAAAGCCACCTGTACTTTTGTAACGACATAAACTATTTTGTCTAATAATTTGTTACGATTCGAGAGACAGTAAAAATACAGATAAATTTTCTGACTAGAGCTTGTTGGGTGGGTCAAATAAAACTCATTATATTTGTCAAAATAATGTACTATTTTCTGTCAAAGTCGAATATATTGTGTAACAAATATATAAGCCCAACAATTTTCCACCTTTTCACCTCCTTAGGGGTAGAATTTCTAAAAACCAATAAATTCATAAATTATTTATTACAACCAAGAGCTTAAATGTTAAATTTCACGTGGCCAATTTACAAACTGTTGAAATTTTATACATAATTTCAACCCCTCTTTTCCCCCGTAGGGGTGGAATTTCCTAAAATAATTTCTTAGTGCGCACTTAAGTCACTTGAGGAATCTCGCTACCAAATTTCATCTTTAAACGTGAAGCGGTTTTCGATATTTGGTGATAGTGCTAAATTATCGCAGAATTAATCATCGCGTTATCTGCTGTGTTATGGTTGAATGAATTTTCAACAGCCAACCATAGGAGATAACCGGCGATTATCCGTCAATTACGTTAACAGCCCGATAATCGAGTGTTGAGTAACCCCCGGTTAGACTCCCATTTGGTCCGTTGTGCGTGCTGGCCTCCTCTTTGTGAGAGAGAATGGGCCGTAACCCACCACGCGGGTTACGGCCCCGCTACTAACTCTAATCTACCTCCCTGCCAAATTTTAAGTTTGTAGCTCAAAAAATTAAGGACTTTCATACAAACTTGCGAGAGCCCCTAGACCCCCTAAGGCCTCTGCCTCGAATCTTGCGGGCAGCGGGGCGGCGGCGGCGGCGGCGCGGCGCGCGGGAGCGGCGCGGGTAACGCAGACCCGTTCTCGAAACCAGCGAGCAGATCGCACGGCACTATAGCGGCGTAGTGATGTGTTCGTGGTTGTGTCGTCGAGATATTTGTTTTTATTCGCGAACGAAATGTCTGAACAACGGTGACAACATTATTTTGATTCAAATTTATTCCTAACACTCGATTTATTGTGGGCAAAAGAAGAAGTGAATCTCTACTATAGGGCAAGGAAAAGAAAAAGCGAGTTTTATCAAAATTATGAAAAACAGAGACAATGTCCTGACAAATTCTACAACTACACCAGAATGAGTGTAGAAACTTTTGACTATATTCTTGAAACTATCAGGGCGATTTGTTCATTGAACTGGTTAATTACTAATCTATTTTTATGGTTCACATCTTTTCCATATCGGTGTCTTCTCATAAATTGCTGAAATGACTTGTCACGAAAATAAATTGCACAACACTGCTATGCAGACGCGCGGGCGGTCACCACTTGACTGGCGCGGAGTGGCGCGTACCGCTCGTTGCCCGCGCCGCCGCCGCCGCCGCCCCGCTGTCCGCAAGATTCGAGGCAGCGGCCTAAATCCGGCCAAAACCCGTTCTTAGTGGAGGTCTACTAACTATAAACTACCTCCCTGCCAAATTTTATCCTAATACGTCAAGCGGTTTTCGATATTTCGTTATAGGTGAGTGAGTGACCTTTCACTTTTATATCTATAGATGTAACTCTCGTCATCGATGTTATATAAAGACCAAGCTAGTTTGTAAAAGATATTCCTGAAACCCAATTCGTAGACTGGCCAGTGGCCGACAAGGAATCGAACCCAGGACCTCACTCTCAACAGCCGACCTCTAGACCACTTTACCAAAGAAGCCATAAAGTAGTCTGCAACGTCATTATTCATGATTATGCACTCCATTAGTTTTGATGATGACTCCATCAACGGTCATCAGGGATGCCGTACATCTAAGAGTCCTCTTCTTTACGCAGATCCACCGAATCTTGACCCCAATTGTGCGCTCCTTATTGAATCTAAAATGGCCAACCAGGATCACAGGATTCCCTCTTAAAGATTCCCCAAACCGAGGTTCTGAAATTTTTAGAAAATTATGGGTTCTGAAAAAGCTACTTATTAGGTTTTTTAAGGCGACTTTTAATGCATTTTTTAAATAATTAATTTAGTATCAGACAATCAATCTTCTGTCAGGACTTTAAATCTTTATTTTTTATTTTATCTACCTTTTGCACAGTTTTTTAAACCTTGAATTACGATTAACCCTTGTGATTTTTTCTCGAATATTGGATTCGGATAATACTTTTCTTTTTTTCTGAGTACCGAAACTTGTTAAAAATTATTTTATAACAACACACAACAGAAAATTACGGTAAATTGATAAAGTTTGAAGAATTTTTGTTAAAAATCACAACAAACATGCATTGTTAAAATTACTCTAACGGCAATTTCTTAAGTACTGCACTTAAATTGTATTTTTTTTTTTCAGTACTTACATTCATTTTAATGTAACGCACTTAATTATTAAAAAATACTTCACAATACAAAAATGTCAAAAAAGGCATTTTGGATTGCAACTATGTACCGACTGCAGAAAAATGGTAATACTGATTTTTTTTTGCTGAAATATTGTGAAGCTTTTTTGTTGGTTAAGTAATAACCAGAAACTATTTCACATCGTTTTTTTTTATTATGTAGCTTCTATTTAATTTAAATAAAACGAGATAGTCATTCAATTCTTTTCGTTTATTATTTAATTTAGGACGAACTTTTTAAATCATATCTCGAAAAAGAAACCTTTGCCAGAATAAGAAACTGACAATATGAAACTGATGAATTTATAAGTAGTACACATTATTTATTTATTTAATAACAATAATTGTTGTAAGCTTTGTTGCATGTTTGTAGGCTTTTCCTTGTTGTTCTATTGGCAGCAAGCGCTACTGCTAAGCATAAGGTACTGGGTTCTATTCCCGAGTCGGGCAAAGTGTTACTGAGATTTTTCATCTGGAATTTTCCTGTCGCAACCCGAAATCTGGGTTCCTGCACAGTTGATGGCAAATGGTTCGCCCTCAATTACTTCGAATTTAAACATAACTGACGAAATGTGAGTGTACTATATATATAGGTGCCCCTCTGCCTAACACTACAGACGTGATGTTATGTGTGTACTTACATTGTCTTGTTCAGTAACAATATGTTCGTGTAAAACAACAAAAACTGTGCTTGAAATTGTCAATGTGAGTGTCCTTTTCTCATGAAAAAGTATTTTTGTCGACAGATATACCGGAAGCCGTGCAATTCAACGAGTCTCTGTTAGTGCAGACCCACCACACTTTATTTTTGTTCGTTCTGTTCTTTCTGTAACGATAACCATCGCATACAAGATACGTTCTGCCGCTCTTTGTAGTTACGTATTTCACCTCTGTAAGAGGAGAACATAAGTGATAAGTGAAGACATAAGTAATAATAAGTGATCAATATTTGAGAGCTCTTTAACAACAGAAATTTAGTAAGTAAAAGTACTTAATTAAATCAAGAAAAACATTTGTTTGACATTGCAAAATAAACACTTTATCACAGATTCTTGACTATACTTCAAAAAAAAATATTTTTTCCTAAAAAATACTACCGACTTTCAAATAAGAAACTACAAAGTGAAAAATAATATAAAATAGTTTTTTTAGTTTTCACTTATTAGTTAGCAAGTAGTCAAATAAGGTACCTATAATACCAGAATAGATTACTAGAATATCATGAAACTGAACATAAGCGGTGAAATGAGAGTGTATCAAAGTGAACTGTACTCATCTGCCGGCTGCCCAAAGGAGTACCTTTAGAGTGTACTATTATGATATTATGTTATGAAATGGTATAAACAGACATGCGATTGCAGCAATCCCGATTTGCCGTTATTTATTGAAGAGTTCTGTTGTATATCGCCGAAGTTCTTCATCAGATCTTAACCAAATTAAAATAAGACCAATTTCGCAACATTTTAAAATATCGGTGAACATACATAAAAAACAAATCATTCATGAAGTAGAACATAGAACCTCCTCCTTTTTGGTAAGTCGGTTAAAAATAACAATCAATTTCAATGTGAGTGACTCGTTTTCTTTGTAAATCGTCCTTGATACGTAACTCCGGAACCAGAACACATCTTGGAGTGTCTATTTGCGCAGATCCAGAAGACTCTACCACCACAAGACCTGTTTTTTCTGTAAGAGTAGCCATCACAATGTAGCTGGGTTTTGCCTTTACGAAACGTTGTGTAAAAGCCTGAAAAAGGTAATTGAAAAATAAAACTGTACAGGATACTCTAACATAAAATATATTTTTCAGGATACATAAAAACAGGTTTTAATAATTTAAACGATTTATTCGATTTAACAATTTTATTGCCGATTCCGTTACGCATTGAAAAACAGAAATTATTATTTACTAGCAATATTTCTAATATAACGTGTTAAATCACTCCACTCCGCAATCACCTCCGGATATGTTTGCCCCCTTGACGCTTAGTCACTCAAGTACTAGCGACCGTTTGTGGGGGCCCAATAATTGAGTATACAAGTAACCCTCTGCTTTTTTATAGCTGTGTAATTCAACAATAGTCAGGCAGGGGCCATAAGTCCTTCTTTGGTTTTGGCAATATGTCCACTAAACCTTCTAAACCCATAGCCCAATCTATTTTGTCTCCATATTTTGCAATAATTCTGTACCAACCGATGATTGTCCTTGGGTGTACTTATGGAGTGCATACAGGGATAATCGTCGGTTGGTGTCACATTTCTTGATACATGTCTAACAAGGCCTCTGCGTGTTGGCTTCGGCCCTTGGCATGCTTTTCAATGGTCCGGGACCTCAGGGTACCGAGATTGTAAAAGATTTCTCATATTAAAAATTTAAAGTAACAAAGGCAACACTAAAACCCTACCCCACTAGAAAAACTTACTATCTGTCCTGTTTAGCTTTATCTTTCTCTCGCAAAATAAGTGACATTTGGTATATATTATACGATATAAATTAAATCATGATCGTGACTGTTATTTTGCTCGCCTTGTTAGTAAGTATGAATGGTTCAGATTTCACCACAATATTTTAAAACAGTTATACCACACAGATTGAGCATAGGTACACGTTTTAAAATATTAAATAAAAGTTGGTTTTTGAAGTATTTTTTAAATTAGGTATTAGTAAATAATTGACTTTGGAAATAAAAAAACGTTCCAATATTGTCAATGGGTGTCAGTCGTTAAGGATAAACAGAAGCCAGAAAATCTAACACCAGTCTTGCCAAAGCGGTGCCGTATTACCCAGTTACTGGGTTGTGGAGTCAGATAGGCAGTTGCTCCGTATAATATACGGGCACTCAGCTGTATCCAGTTAGACTGGAAGACGAGCCCAATATGGTTGGGAAAAGGCTAGGCAGATTGAATGTCAATGGGTGTGCGAAGATCTTTTATAAACTTGTCCATGATGACTGACGACGGACCCACAACAGATCTTTGCGGCTCTCTGAGTGCATATCCACCAAACCTTATCACCGTATCGGTTGTTTATTCTGTACTTGTAACCTTCACAATATAAGTACGATCTTCCATTTTCCTCCACATAAGTTGCTGCAAAACACATTAAAGGTTTGAACGGAATTTGTTGAAATACGAATCGCTTCAAAATGAAAATACCGAAAAGTATTATCATCCATTTTCGCAACGATAAAACGGGTTTTCTGAAACAGGCACCTCTTTCATACATTGTATTTCTTGACTGAAACATGCAATATTTTTACGATATTTCAGAGATATATTTAATTCTTCTTTTGGTAAAAGCTTTCAATGCCACCAAATTAAAAAACAGCCTTTATAGCTAAAATCAGCAAACATACAATGGAAAACACTGAAAAGTTTATTCATTCTCACACTTTTGATATTTACAGACAATTAATTGGTACAAAAAAATGTACAACATATGAGTTCCCAAAAATCCACATACTTCATAAAATCATTGCTACAGTGCAACAACTTGCTTGTGGTACTGACTTAGTTGCCTGTTGACTGTACTATTGTACTGTACTGTACTACTAAAACATTGGAATAGGCTAAGTAAAAGGAAGGATGACTCTCCCTACTTTCCTGTAGACATGTAGGTATATTATTATTCTATAACAATTTTCTAGCATGACGCTCGACTTAGTATAATTTCTAGCAAATTTAGAGTAGATAAGCATGTTTTAGAATAAGACTCATAACGCCTTATTTAAAAAAATATCTGAACTGTTTAGCAATTGATTAGTAGTAGATTCTAAATTCTGATTCTTATAGATTTTAATGAAAGGAGAAAAGAATACAATCTTATTTGCGCCAGGCATGACGCATACCATTACAAAAATAGTGGTCGAAGAAAAAACTTAGTTACCTAGTGAAAACGTAGTAACAGTATGCGTCACATCCACGCTACGGTCATCGCTTAGCATAATGTGGCAGAATGCTGGGACTCAAATGTGAGTCAGAGCCATCGCTGGTTTTCAGCGAAAGCCGGTGCCGGTGCCTGCTAGCTACACTACTGTGTAGCTAGCAGGCACCGGCACCGGCTTTACTACTAAACAGTTAATAAGTTATTTTTATTAATAAGGCTGACAGTGTTTAGTACCCCGTCCACAAAAATATATATAGCTTAATGCACAATATATTAGAATAATCTGCAAATGACAGAGACCATCAATCTCAGAATTATTTTGGTTTATTGTGGACAAGGCAATTTAGTGACAGTTTTCCAGCGTGAACGAGTATCATTAATAAGTAACCAAATATTACAAGAATTTCTGTTTTAGCGCTTGTAAATGACATATACAAAGAAAGTTTACATCTAAATTACAGCCAATTATATATTTAGGTTAATTTTATCAACCTGAAAAATTTAACCCCTGTGACATTAAACAGACTTTGTCTCAACAAGGAGTTTTCAAAAAGAAACCTATCTAAAAGGACAAGCGCCCAAACAGAAATAAAATAAAATTTAATAATTATATTTATAGGCAGTCAACGCTATTAGTAGCCATAAATGCCATTAGTGGTATTTTTTCTATTCTGTAGAATTACCATAAAAACCTGAATTGCGTTAACTGTCATCAAAGCATTTGGCTTCAAACTAATTTATTAAATTCACATTCAGGAACATGTATTTCTAACGATACATACAAAATTGTAACATAGTTTAAAAGAAAAACATTTAATAGCTAATTCAACAGAAAAAAAAATGTTTTACGAATTATTTCGATAGTTGCTATCGAAATAATTCGTAAAACATTTTTTTTAAATATCCCTAAAATATCCGGACGATAAATCGAAAAATTTTGCATTATGTAAAAGTACTTTTACTATTAAAAATCATTGATATATTATCATGCCGGAACACCCCAAGCGATCTAGCACAATGTCATGTCCGCATAGGCACATACTATTTGCAGATTCCATTGCAATTATAATTCATGAGATAACCCGGTATTTTCATTACACACTTTAGCTGAGGAGCCCGTTGAAAGCTTTCTGCCACATATTTTGCTCGTGGGAGTGACGAGGGACAGTCTTCACCAGTTCCCCTGCATCTGTGATGATGGAGCCGGTGCATCTCAAGGAGGATCTCTTGTAGCAGACCCACCAGATCGTAGTCCCCGACTGTTTATACTTTCGGTACCAGAAGCCTTTATACCAGAGATAGGTCTTGCCGCAGCAGTTCTCGTAAAAAACTGTAACAAGATGAAAGATACTGATGTTTTGGAGGAAAAAGGGATCAAGTCTCCTTCTTAACTTCTATTTACTACGTATACCCAGTTAACCTACCATAAATATGTACAAACTAATCACATCACAATTTTGATTTTGGAATGAACTTTTTTTTTTGTTTCGCATGTTAATGACAAAAGGTTTTTGATCAACTTTACACCAATACGGTCGAGTGATTCCTTTGGAAACAGAAGTAGTTCTAACGAATCCGACCAGGCTTCCACCTGCAGATCTTCCACGTTACTCGTGGCAGCTAATATGTCGCAATCCACCAGCGATATGTTCTCGTCCGGTGGCTTGTTGTGCCGTGTCCAATGGATTACTACTGTCCATACTGTGGCTAGCCATGGACTTTCTGGAGGATCAGATGATGGTTCTACGACCGCTGCAATGAAATAATTTATTTAGGTAAATTATCATGTAGTTATAATGTTATCTATCTACTCTTAATTATAGTTAGTTAAAATTACTGCCCAAAAAAACACGCTATTACCGTTAAACTTATTTCTGCATCTGGTTCATTTACGTTAATATAAAGAATGAAATAAATTTTAGTCATTTATTTAGAAAACAAACAAGAACATAAATCAGTCTTCAGACACATAGACTTGGTATGTTATAAATTAATGGAAAAAAATAAAAACATTGAAATAAGATAGTTTTGTTTTCAAGGCAAGTCTATTACTTTACCAGGTGAATGATTTTGAACCGCCTTCCATAGTTTATCCACCAGAGTCTGATTGTCGGGTATGATGCCGTGGATGGTATACCTGTTAAACATTATCAACAGCATGAGCTTCAATTTGCCTCCCAGACGAGGTGAAATTTCCACGATTGGTATCACTCCGCCTATCCAATGCTTTAATAGTTTTTCATACATATCGGATGGCTCAATTCGGAACTGAAACTCTTGCCTATCCTTAATTTCACCTTTATGGAACTTGTTGATCAATCTTACTGTAATCAAGCGTAAAATCAAGGTTTTCGGCCAATCAATAATTGGGTCTTTTTTTAGGGTTTTTATTCTTGTTGCTTTGCAGGATAACCAGAGGTTTTGTAAATCAGACGAGTACGAGATATACTTTTGCGTTGTCCATTTCAGCTGGCCGGTCCATTCCCCTGGCACGTACCCGTCCGTTTCAGTTGCTGACCGCGTTAGGACCCGTGACGGACCTGTGGTCGAAGTATCCAAAAATTTATAATAAGCAAACTACATTTTTCTGTAGGTTTTCTTTTCATGAGATAAAGATAATTCGTAAATGTATTATGAATTTAGCAAATAAAATTTTTAATTTTTTATCAAAGCTTTCAGTAATACATACATCAATAACATAACAATAATTATACTGCTAGTCTACACGGTGAAGTTTGTGGATATGTGCTATTATAAACTATTATTTTATCTAAATTTCAAATAAGTAGTCATTTGACTTGAAAAGAAGAACATGTAAATGTCGTGGCGATATGATAGAGAAGCACAGGAATATCATTGAGTTTTCTTTACATATTTTATTTTTCATTGAGCTGGAAGGCATGAAATCAAAATCAAATGTTTTTTAATTCACATAGGCCTACATGGGCACTTATAAAACGTCGACAAAAGGTGCACGGTTCGGGTTGGTCGTTTCCTATGGAGAAGAACCGGCAAGAAACTCCACGGACAATCTTTTAAAAAAAATTGGTTTGTTTTTACAATATTTCCGTGTTACAGCATTAGTGCTTAGATATGGGGGGACAACGTAGGCTGTCGGGCCTAAGTAGTAAGAAAAAAAAAAGTTTTTATAAACGAGGCAAAGAGTTAACAAATGTTAACAAGCGTCTAGAAATCTAGAAGGCCTACAATGTTCACACATTCACAAAACAATCGGTAAAAGAATCTTTACAAAAAATAAAAAAAGTATAACAAGACTAAATTTAACATGTGTAACAAATGTTGTTATCAGTGCTGTAACTATTCTTAGCAAAGGGCTATAAAGATTATTGAAATCATTGTAAAAAGTCTAATTATAAAAAGGAAAAATAAAGAAAAAATGAGATTGAGAATAGTTAGAGACATCCACATATTTGTGCCGTTTAAGAGTTACCAGGGAAGCCGCATGCGCAGAAGGAGCTAAAGCCAAATTTTTTATCTTCAACGTAGTCCTTGATTTTATAATATGCTTTTTTAATAAGGACACGTTTGATGTAGTTTTTGAACTTTCCATCGGTCAATTCTATAACTGACTTTGGCAACTTGTTATAAAAGCGTATACTGTTTATAAGAAAAGACTTACTAGTTTTCGTTAATCTGAATTTGGGTATTACAATTTCGTGCTTACTGCATGTATTTAAATTATGAAAGTCGCTTCTAGTTTTGAAAAGCCCTCGATTTTTGCGGACATACAAAATATAAAGTGAAGATAGAGTCAGTATATCGATCTCTTTAAATTTTTCTCTGAGGGACTCGCGTGGACCCATTTTATAGATCGCACCCATCCATGTTTTAAGTAATAGCGTTATTTAAATGTAAAATATTTTAATAAATAAGAACCATTATGAACCTGCATTATTTATTGATTATTGATAAAAAAAAACAATGGTTGATAGCCACAATAAAACATAAACATAAAAAATTATGAACATAAAAAACTACATAATTAACATTATTATTAATAATTAATAATATATTATTAGAAGACTATCTACGAAATTAATTGTAAAAATTAAAACATTAAGATTAATTTATATAATTCAGCTAAACCTAACCAATAACTAACCATGCTGAACATTAATTTATCTGCTACACTGTTAGATGAAATTTCCTTAATTATTATTCATAGTTAGGTATCCAATATTAGATTGTTTTACAAATAATATTAACAGGGACTTAATATGCGTTAGTAGAATTCTTAACACTCATATTTTTGTAGAGCTGCTTATGCTGCGCTTCGGCAGCTACGACCGTGTAGCCTCTTTCTTTATTCATGTAATAATTGTATTCATATTCTCATGTTGCCCTAAAGCTTTAAAACTGTAAGCATTATATTTAGTCAATACCTACAAACAAAGTAACCTAGGTTGTCAAATTCACATTCCATCCAAGAATTCTTTTTTTTTTAAATTATATATGTAGATACCTACATATGTAATTTAAAAAAAAAATATACCAAAGATATTTCATAGTAAAATCTTGAGTCCTTATTTAATATTTCACTTTACAATAAAATAGGTGTTTTCATAGTCAAAAGCTTAAGAGTCCTTATGGGTGGTTATGTTCATTCTTGACCCTGATGATGACGTCATCGTAAGTGACGATGGCGACTCTGCATCCTTGACGGGCTTTATTGCATGACCAGTAGATCCTTCCACCTCGTTTACGCTTACAATTGTACCTGTGCTCTTTGATCTGAAGGAGCGGAGTTCCTCTATTCGTCTGTAATATTTTAACACCTGTGGAGCAACAACAAACATCATAAAAAAAACCATTCTAAAGTCCTTAACATAATAGATTCGCAGTAGCAATCATCATCATCATCATTTCAGCCGAAAGACGTCCACTGCTGGACATAGACCTCCCCCAGGCGTTGCCATATTGACCAGTAGTAGTAGTAGTAGCCAGATTCAAATATTTTTAGACCAATATTTAAAAATATTTTTTTTGTTTTGTGAAATGACATTTTTTTTTATGAGGCCTTTTGATTTTGCGCACGTGATTCCTTTTTTTAACTTTATATTTTGTAGGCTGATATAGGTATTTACCCGGCGTTACGCTTGTTATAGACTGACGTCATTTTGGGACGACATTGGTATAACGAGGAAAGGTTAAACGTATTCGTGCCAAGCTCAATTGATAGAAAGTATATACACAAACCAAACTAAAATAATAAATTTATTAACTTTTTTAACAATAAGCAGTATAATGCAAGCAATTATATTAGTACATAACAATTCTACTCACAAAGAATATAAAAAGCTTTGATAATGATAAGTAAATGAACAAAAACTTTCACAAGATTAATAAAAGAATGAATTTAATCGCACCTAATGAGCTAATTTCTAACATTAAAGTACTTTACACTCACAACGTAATGTTCCAAATATGAATTCAAAAAATATTGTATACACACGTACTTTATTAATATTTATTATTATTATTTTATTCGTGGATAGGAAAAATTTAAAAAAAAAACCGGCCAAGTGCGAGTCGGACTAGCACACGAAGGGTTCCGTACCATTATCGCAAAACACTGCATAAAAATCACGTTTGTTGTATGGGAGCCCCCCTTAATTTATTTTATTTTAATTTATTAATTATTATTTTTGTAGTAAATATACAACTTAACCATCTGTGAATATTTCAAGCGTCTACCTGTTGCCGTTATTAATATCGAGCAAAAATATCATGTTTGTTGTATGGGAGCCCCCCTTTAATATTTACTTTATACTGTTTTTAGTATTTGTTGTTATAGCGGCAACAGAAATACATCATCTGTGAAAATTTCAACTGTCTAGCTATCACGGTGCATGAGATACAGCCTGGAGACAGACGGACAGACGGATCGCGAAGTCTTAGTAATAGGGTCCCGTTTTTATCCTTTGGGTACGGAACCCTAATTACCATTACAGTGAAACATGTTCCTTTGATTTTCAAAAAACTGCATCATAAAATAACTTTATTTACTCTCATGTCGTAATATTCGAATTATAAACTTCAAAACGAGTTTATATTGACATACTTTATAAATACAATACCGAAATTTAAAAATAGAATTTCATTATAACACTATTTACTATTACAGCTAAGGAGTGGAATTCCCTGCCGGAGTCTGTGTTTCCCGATAGCTACAATCTAGGGGTCTTTAAATCAAGAGTGAATAGGTTACTTCTAGGCAAGCGTGCTCCATCGTGGACCACATCATCGCTTACCATCAGGTGAGATAGCGGTCAAGCGCAAGCCTATAAGAGATAAAAAAAAAAAAAAAAAAAAAAAAAAATATTTCTCTAACAAAATAATGCTATAAAACAATTTTTTTTCTATTACGATACAGGCAAATCCAAGAAGTTTATCACTAAGGAGTTTCCATCAATTATTTTTTACAATGCCATTTTTATAGTACCTATTTTAAAAAGATTTGATTCCAATTTTAACTTGTCTATGATAATGCCCGCCTTACGCTTAGCACGCACTGCGATTTTTATTCGCGCGTATTTTGTCTCTTTCTACCTGTTCATGGAGCTCAAAATATTCGCGCGAATTAAATTCGCGCCGCGGTGCGGTGGATTTTGTGGCAAAATACGGCTTTCTTGCGGTATTATTTCCGCACGATGTTTTTACCGCAATGCGAGCAGCTTCATACAATTCTATAAGTTGCGGAATGGGCGAAAAAATTCGCGCGAATATATATCGCAGTGCGTGCTAAGCTTTAGCGCATGCGCGGTTAATGTGGTGATGTGCTGGGTTTTGGCGCCATTCATACGTTTTGCAGGTTTTGCTGTACTGAATTTCATGAGTTTTTTAAATTTTTGCTTAATAATGTCTGATGTGTAATGTGAAGAAAATTTAACCCCGCCCGATATTTTAGATGCGGCGATGGAAATTACTCATAATCTATTACCGGCAAAGTCGAGAAAATTATATGATAAATGCTATCACGACTTTATGGCATGGAAAATGCAAAAAAGGTATTTAGTAGGTTCAATCCCAATGTATGAGTGTAGATAAAGTAGTGTATAAAACTGCACATAACTAGGTATTAAAACATTCGTGTGAATACTATTAAAAACACACACTCATGTTTTAATACTCCTTATTATGCAACAGTTTCATAAACTACTATTTTAATTTTTATAGTACAGTTTTACTTTTTAATTTACTGGCGCGTATGGGCTCAATGACTTGATGTAGAAAAGAAGTGTCATTGTCTGTCGATGCACGCGCTGCATAGTCATGCGCAATGAGAACCTAAATTGCCCGCTACACCACATATTTTTTCCGTTTCCACTTTTGTTTTATTTCATCTGTATGAGTGCAGATAAAATAGTGTATGCATATAATTAGTTATTAAAACCCTCTCGTAATTTTATTATCAACGCTCGTGTTTTAATAACCCCTATTATATGACCATTGCATAAACTACTATTCTATTACTCGCACTTTATGTTTATAAGATTAATTGACAGTAAATAATAATTATTCTATCTTATGGAAGCAACAATATAATCGCTCTTTGAGGGCGGTTTATTTCGACGAATAAAAAAAACCAGGCGACTAGTGTATACAAACCTACGTTTAATATGGGACTAAAAATATAATCTATATGGTATAAGCAATTTATCAGAGCAGATATGAGCACAGCTTGATTAGCAAACTAAAACTATCCTCAGAATGTATGGGAATAACATGTGCTGCTGAAATATTATGAAGTCAATCGAATCAAACATTTAGAACTTATGACAATCGTTATCGCTGGTAGAATGTTAATCTGTCTACAGTCCCGGGTTTGCTTGTTATCCTTACTAATCGATCACCGTTCACACGCATCGTCCATCGGTCAAGCTATGCTTCTGCCCTGTACCCATTTCAATGGTTATGCACACATTTCTGTTTAATGACGACATCATTGATGGTAGTGATTGTGGCTCTGCATCCCATACTGTTCCTACAACAGATCCACAGGGTTCTGGCTCCAGAACTGCGGTTGTTTCGGTTAAACCTATACTTCCCCACCTGGATCGCCGGCTTATCATAGGGCGTCTTAGTATATATCAGAACTAAAAGAGGTAAATCAATAGTGTTAATACTTGAACTGACAATTTTGAAACACAACTGTGTCTGCATTCGAAAAGGTAAAGCCCATATTATTTTCAAACTACTTTATTACAAGTAACAGCACAATACATTCAAAAATAAGTAATTAGTTAATTTATCTAATGATGCTTGAACACAAAACAAAAAAGATGGTGCTACCTAGGTAACAGTTTATTATTCTGGCTTGGACTGAATTGATTTCGTTAATAAAACTGAGGTTTGTTTTTGATCATTAGGAATTAGTATAAAGAGCACTTGACAAAACTGTTTTTCTTCTTATATTAAAACCTTTGCTCGGTTTGCGAATTTTAATCTATTTATCGTTATCCTAACTTACTGTATGCATATTTAATATTATGTTCATTTAAATGTAAGAAATATACAATACAACAATGTGAATTTTAAAAGTAATTTTAAAGTTAAATATTATTGAAAATAAATAACATAATATGTAAAATATTTTTGTTTAAACATCAGTTTATATGGATGACCATCTATCTAATGTAATACAAACATAAACATTCCGAA
Source organism: Anorthoa munda (assembly GCA_945859665.1). Classification (NCBI taxonomy): domain Eukaryota; kingdom Metazoa; phylum Arthropoda; class Insecta; order Lepidoptera; family Noctuidae; genus Anorthoa; species Anorthoa munda. The sequence continues at coordinate 8,762,245 of OX243901.1, forward strand.
AAAACATTCTAAGTGATTGCGAAAGCTGCATCAACATCCATTGTGTCGCGCCGTTTAGAAGATCTAAGTGATAACAAAGACCTGCCATGGCTCTTATATTATGTAGAAGCCCGCAAAGTAGCTGAAGTTTTCCTATAGCTATGTCCTGTGTAAGAATCAGCATCTGGTAGTTTTAAATACTTGGCGACTTTTTTCGGCATAGAACCAAATTTGTTTACACCAATAGGTTGAACCGTACATTTCCCATTTTGATAATTTTGGAAAAAGCGGGGATTTTTTGCTTTTTTTGACCGTAGAGCATCGTATTTCTTTACGATTTCATAAAATGGACTGTGAATTGGAAACGTTCGGTAATTGTTTTTAATATTTTTGACTCTGACCAGAAGCATTTTGCCGTCATCTTCTATATCTTTTGTAGTAATATTCTTTAGTTCCATTAGTTTGCATCCCCCAGCAATCCCGAATATCAATGCAACCTGAAAATATATAATAAAACACTTATTAGGTATGAGTGGTGCGGAAATACTAATACTAATTTACATAATAATAATAATAATAGCGAGCAACAAGTCTCTGAACAAAGTGCATAAACGGAAAAATAGTGAAAGGAAAATTAGTAAGCTAGAAGACCTCGTTTTTTTTATCGATTAATAATTGCGGTCTAGTGTCACCCCTTTTCATTTCGACACCTCATGCAGGGACGAATAGTATATTAAGAATAATAAGTAAGTTTAACTGACCTTTGTTGCCAGGTAAACATGATCCGGAGCTTCTTTCAAAAACTTTTCAACGTCAGTTGGTGACAATATTTTGCTCTTCTGACCCTCATACCCGTCTGAGCTTTCCTTAAGGAAAGTAATTAGCTTGGGATACGTTTTAAGGTCAACACCATTTGTGGTCCAAACAGTGCTTTTCAACATTGAATAAAAGCACCATAGCGAGCTTGGCTTGTATTTAATGGCCAGTTCTTTGAAATAAGCTAAAAATACATCCTCAGTAAATGAGTGGACATTGCTGTTGTTTTGCCATAACGTGAAATTTTCATAAGCTGTTTTGTATTTAGACTTCGAGCTTTGCATAAGGGTTGCTTTTTGTGTCTCAGTTAGAACATCCGGAGGTGACAAATCTGAAAAAAAAAACTCTTCTTAATTAGGATTCATTTTTTAAAACATAAGTATGTACAATTGCATTTTATAGCATCCTAATGAAAAGTAAATATTTTTAAGTTCGGGTGATAATAAAAAGCTTAACAATGAAAAGTTATGTTTATTTTCCTATCACATCTTATATACAGTGATCCAAGTTTACCAGAGGCGTGTATGGCCAAATCCAAAACTATGATGAATAGCGAAAACCACTAAAAAGAGTATCGGGCCTCATTTTTATGAAAACTAAAACTGCATCATTAGGTTTTAGAAAAATCAATATTCCTAGAATATTTATCGAACTCGCTGATTTTGAAAAAAAAAACACAAGATTTATTATAAAACTAATCATCAGTGTTGGTAATAAGTTTCAAATTCTGAGAAGCTATGACATACGACAAACGGCTAGAAATATTGAATTTTCAAAAATCGAATGATGCGGTATTAATTTTCATCAAAATCGGCCTCGTGACTCCTTTGAGCTTTTGGCCATCCACACCCACTTGAAAAACTCAATTTGTATATTAACACAGTTAATATGTAAAATTAAAATAAATAAATAAAAATTAGCTTCTGCTTGCAACTTCGTTAATAACGTGAAATGACTTGTTTTGACTTAGAATATATCCAACGACACACGGCAGTATTGTAATTCTTTATCAGATAAATAATTAACAAAATAACTCTTTACTTTACTTTGAAATTGAATCTGGTTTCCCTTAAACGTAAATCTCTATGGAGCGAGAATGCCCATAATTAAATTATTCATATTCTTTTCGAGTCGATTGAAAACTCTTTAGATATTTTGGGGCCGGGATGCAGATAGGCCAATAGCAGCATGTACAGCATGTACCTAATACTACTGAATGCCCGTACACACTCCTTAAGGTAAGTTAAAAAATATTCTTAAGTACCTAAAAATTTGGTCGTAAAGGGAAAAAATCTCAATATTTGTAAAATTTTTGTTTATTATTATCTTAAATGATTATGGACTCCTTTAACCCTGTAGATTTCGTTGTTGTATGTGGCGATGGTAGCCTTGCAGCCACTGCTCCTGGTTCGACTACAGCACCACCAGGAAACGCGACCTTTGTTTTGTTTTTAATTGAAGCGATGCTAAAGTTATTGACGGTTAACGGTTGACGGTTATTGGCGGTTATTGTTTGCTGAAGTTATTGACGGTAATAAGACTTGCTCTGAAGCGATTGCTGGTCCATTTGCAGCACCTCCATTGCTTCCTACTGTTGGTCAAGTGAGCGTTTTTCAAACCATAAAGCACGTAGCAGTTGTACCGAAAGTTCTTGAACAAGATCATTGGCTTCCCGTACCGATTAATTTAATGTCAGTACTCAAAACTATCGTCTAATAAATTAATTAAAAAGGACACACGTAAGAAGACAAATAAGTTAGATGGTGGTAATCCAGTTACCCGTTTGTATGATAAATTTAAAATAAAATATTTATATTCTGCCCCCCTAGCCAAGTTACAAACGTTTCGTATCATATCTCTTTCTACATTCGTTAACACCTTCTATGTGTATGATCTGACCACGTGACTTAACGTACAGATGTGTCATTCCAATACATTGATTCGATTTCCACTAGCGTCATCGATTGTTAATTGTCAACTTGGCTATAGGTGCAGTAACTTGCTGCTGACGCTTGTGTTTGTGTTCGGCATTGATGTTGATGACTTCATTGTTGAAGGTCTTGATCGAAGACCTGCAGCCGGAACACCACTTGACGCAGATCCACAACACCTTGGGATTACCATCACGGTTCGAGCTGTGTTTGTAGTACCGGTTTTCCCCCATCTGTAGCATTGGCTTGCCTCTCCTGGACTCAGTAAATGTAATCTCTGCTTCTAAAAGAATAATGTCAACTTTATTAAATATAAAACCAAAAAGAGCAATTTTTTTATAGTCTTGCGCTCGCGTTTGACCACAATCTCGCCTGAAGTTAAGCGATGATATGGTCTACGGTGAAGCACACTTGAACGAACTTACACACACTCACGCACGCTTTATTTGAACGATAAGCACGTACTAGTTGAAACGTATCTATTATTACAACTGCAGTATATTAGAAAAGAACGGTTTCATTGCATTTCTTATGGAAAACTTAAAAGTTCTTCAATTGCATATTGAAATAAAACAAATTTAAATTTCATCTTAATAAATATATAAAATTTCTTATTGTTATCTATGGTTGTTAATTTTAGAATAAATTATAAAATAATCAAACTAATAATACATTCAACAGAAACATTACCAACATAATAGAACAAGCTCTATTCAGGCTTAAAATAAACGATCTAACTAGACTTACAGGTAGTTTGCACGAAATCACAGTTTTTAATTAATAGTCCCCGTAGTGTATTCTAATGTCTCCTTATTAGACGGACGAAGGAGGATTTTGTCATCCATGGCGATGCTCGCTTTATTGAATACAGCGCATTTTTTTGAATTACAGCGCATTTGAATATCATGTATAAGAAGACTAAAGATTTTACTCAGGTAAGTTATCTGCCAAACCATGTCAAACCAATTCTGTTCAAATTTTGACTGTAATCCGCATCTAGCTATCAAGTAGTTCTTCAGCCTGAAGCATTCCCTCACTCGTTTCTTTTGCGTCTAGTATGGATGATTATGAAAGTGCCTGACAGTAAAAACTTCATTGTTACTTGTTCCTATGGCAGCCCTAGAGCCCGTCCTACTTCCCACACCCATCACTTGGCACAAACAAAGTAGCCCTTGTGTCCCTTACTGCTACTGTGCTGGTTGAAACGGCACTTATCGTACAGGATCACTGACTTACCGAACTTGGATCTCGAGAAAATGAAGTCTGTAAAAAGGGATATGAAAAATAGTCAATAGTTGAGAAGATAAATAAATAGTAGTAGGTAAAAGACTACTTTCCAAGTATCTAGACTACTTATCTATAAGAGTTTCATAACACAGGGAAGGGCATACATACGAAAATATTGAAGCATATATAAAGTAATTACTTTATTCATATTCATTTATTATGCACACGTAATATTGAATAACAAATTACCAACATGTAACGATCAATGTATGTAAAATTAACGCTAATAAATTACCCACTAGTTACCTGTTACCATTCAAGTGGCATTATTATACCAACGGCTACACTTCTGCAATCTATAAAAATAATTATTGTGCAATTCTATCAGATTACAACGTATTATTTAATTCTTAAATATAAATTGCAATAAACTTGAATACAGTAATGATACTCGTATATTTCGTTTTTTTCTTGCTTTTTGTCTTTTTTTCAAATGCAAGATTTTATTGGCAAGATCGAAGTCGCAAGTCAGAGAATGATTATGGTCATTAATTTTTTTAACAATCTGCCCAGTTTTTTGAAAAAGTACGAGTGTGGCCTTACAACCAGAGTTTTTTTTACTACATTTCTACCACGTTTTGTCATTGTAAGTAATCTGCCTGCTGAATCGGCCTTGTCTTGATGTCTCAAGCACTACTACTCTAGTGAATGAATATTATAAAATATGATAATTAACATCAACTGAAGGCTCCCGAACTAAAGTCAGATTTCAATGAACTAACTATTTTCTAAAGGGCTCATAATTCTAAATAAATAACTGATAATGAAACAAAAGTAAATTGATCAATCGATTTATTTATTAACATTATGAGAATCGGAATTTGTAGTCCCTACTTACTAATCATCAGTTCAATATTAGGAAATGAAATATACTACACCTTGAAAAAATTGAAGAAAGAAATAAAAATCAGATTAGTTTACAAAACAAAAAAATAATACGGACTTCACTTAGGTGTCACTATATAAATAAATGTCAAACTAATGTACGACTTCCTAGTCATGTGTATGTTCCCTAATCTTAACCACATCATTATCGATGGTCTCCACTATGCCGCGACAACGGTAAGTTGAGGACCACTTCACACAAAGCCATATCTTCTTTGGACCGGAGTTGGGATTCGACAGGTTGTATTCTTGTCCTTTATACACCAGCTTCGGTTTTCCGTATCTTGATGACGTCACAAAAAGAGCTGAAAAAAGAAGTAGTGTACCTGTATCCTCATGACATGTATTTTTTCTATTTGTTGTTATAAGCGTAATCTAAGCTTCTCATCCCATATGTGTGAAATATAATTTTGAGAAAGTTTGCAAATTTTAAATGATACCTATTGGTATCAGTATCGTATTAAGCAATTTGTTGATTTTGTTGTCTTTAAAAGATGTACCCAATTAACAAAAAAAAACAACTGGTTAGTATAAATATATATACTATAAGAGAATACAGTTACTATTGAAATGTAAACTTTAATACGAGTATAGCTCAGGAATTTAAACATTTAACATAATAAGGCTTTCTTGTTTTTCCGCGACTGCAAATCATGATGTGCAGTGGGAGAATACATATTCGCGAGCTGGCTGAACTTCCGACTACAAAGCATGATTTTCTTTTTGTTTACTTTTTTAAGTTCGTTTCTTAAGCAGTCGGGATTTTTTTATTTTTGAATTCACTTTTTTAACCCCCGACGGAAAAAGAGGGGTGTTATAAGTTTGACTTGTGTTGCTGTGTATCTGTGTATATGTGTGTCTGTCTGTGGCACCATAGCGCCTAAACGGATGAACCGATTTTAAATGAGATTTTGTTTGAAAAGCGACTTTGTCGAGAGTGTTCTTAGCTATGTTTGGTGAAAATCGGTTTAGCCGTTTAAAAGTTATGGGCTGTTTTCTGTTTGAAAGTGATTATTTTCGCAAGATATCGTGTCATAATTACGTGTTCGACAGATTGTTGATCGAAGCGTGTCTACTACTAGATATATTATGTAGTTTAAAAAGTAGGAAATAAAAAACAATTGCCGGGTTTTTGTATTTTTTTTTTTTGACATAGCAATATATATAATATCTTGCCTATCTTTTTGATAGACTCATCCGCTCCTTCTCCATATAACCTTTATCTAGCCGTAACAAACACTATTCATATGCTTAACAAATGGACCCACAGTTTCTTCTTCACGTAAGTCATAGGCATTTAAAAAAATTGGGCTTTCCGTACAAAGTTGTCATCGGCTGACGAAAATTTTGTATACGAAAATCTTTTTTTTTGTTTGAGAATTTTCTATGACTTCTTTGAAGAAATATGGGCAGAATAAGTTTTTAAGATATGACCACACTTATCCGTTACAAACTGTATAAATTTAATAATGGTTTGAATGTTTAGCTTTTACAGAATGCGTTTCTCCATACAGAGTGAGGATCCTGGCCCTGCATCCTTTGCTCCATTTGATACACCTCCATACTTGTCTGACCTTAGCTCTACTATCCTTCAAACTAAATCGATTCCCACGGTAGGACAACATTGTATTTCCTCTTTGCGATAAAACGAAGACAGGTGCTAAAAAAATAGAAAAACGAAACAAAAATAAGAAACAGGCAACTAAATATAATAAAACGTTAGTATAATCCCCAAACAGTTAGGTGCAAAGGTTTATACCCATACATCCACATTTTGCCAGTTACGTGGTTGTGTAGTGTTTTGTATAAAAAGGTGTAGGTAAAGTACACCTTAGGCTTATACAGGTAAGACAATTATTAAGGGCCTATTTCAATACTGAAACGGATGTACCTATAATATGTGTACCTACATATTCCTTGTCTTCTCAAGTAGCTACTGTTAGCTTTCTACTTCGGAAGTATAGGGATGAGAAAATAAGCAGGATTGCAGAGCTGTAATTTTTAAATAATAACAATGTTTCTTTGAAACTTATTTAATAAATCTGTTAATTTTAGCATTACAAAAATCGCGTCTGCGGCATCCGGCCCGCGAAGGCCAGACGCCGCCCACCGCGTCTGCGGCGGCGCGTCGAGACCGACGCTCCGCCGCCTCCTTCTTCCACCGACTTGTCCCCGCCGACCATCCCACGCCAAAGGAGGGTCGGCGACGACAAGTCATCACCGCCCGCCGCACATCCGCGGCACACCTTCGAGGGCTCCCTTCACGCCCCCAGACGGCGGCCGCCCCCACCCGCAGGAGAGACAGCCGGGCGCAGAGCCAGGTGCAGAGCGGGCTAAGCCAGTTGCAGAGCGGGCAGAGCCGGATGCAGAGCCGGGCAGAGCAGGGTGCAGAGCTGGTCAAAGCAGGGTGCAGAGCTGGTCAGTGCACTCGGGTAACCAACCGCAGGAGAGCCGAGTGCAGAGCCAGGTGCAGAGCGGGCAGAGCCGGATGCAGAGCCGGGCAGTGCAGGGTGCAGAGCTGGGCAGAGCAGGGTGCAAAGCTGGTCAGTGCACCCGGGCAACCCCCCCCGCAGGGGCGGGCGGCCCACCCAGAGGCCCGGAAGCGAGCCCCACCTGCCACCTTTTTTTTTTTTTTTTTTTTTCGCTGGGAAAAAATGCATTACGCATACCCGTCCATCGGGGGATGGGGGGGCTATGTGGGACTCCCCGGGCTGACTGACCCGGTATACCCACTAAAATAATCCAGCGGCACTCCCGCATCGTCTGAGTGGAGGAGGACTGGGAAACCGGCACAGCCTTTACTTCCAGTCCTCCGCCGACGACCGCCCGCCTTTACAGCGGGGCCTTCACGCCCCTCCCTTAGTGGAGGGGCCCGGGAACGACCGGGAGTGCCCGGCCGTTCCCGCCCAACGAGGGTGGTGATTGGTGCAATGCGGACGAAGGTGCCCCCGCACCATTCGTCCGCTAATCACCACCAGGAGGAGGGAGGAGACGATTATACAACCGCCTTCTCCCTCCCCTTCTCCGCCTGCGGAGCGGCGGCGCGAGAGGATCGTCCTCCCGCGCACGCTCCGCCGCCTCCTTTTGCGACATCACGACCTCGCAAAAGGAGGCAACCGCCGCCCAGGCCTCCTCACTCCCCAGCATGGAGTTGACCACGCCGGGGAGCGAGAGGTCCTGCCCGATCACACTTGTTAGGGCACGGCGCAGCTCAGCCCAGGCTGGGCACACCTCGAGGGTGTGCTGCGCCGTGTCCTCTACTGCTCCGCAGTCATAGCACGCCGGGGTTTCCTCCCTCCGGATCCGGTGCAGGTGCGTTCCGAAACAACCATGTCCGGACAACACCTGCATCAGACGGAACGAGAGGAAACCGTGTGGCCGCTCGAGCCAGCCCTGCAGGACTGGACCGAGCGCGTCCAACGTCCGGCGGCCAAAGGCGGCGGTGGCGAGGTCCTCCGTCCAATGGAGGACGATGGCGTCCCTCGCGGCGGGGCGCTCACCCAGCGCCTTCCGCCGCGCCGTCCACTCGTACACTCTGGCGAGCACCCATGCCTCCAACTCCCAGGGAGGGGCGCCCGCCAGAGCGCACGCCGCCGAGTAGCCCACTGAGCGGTAGGCTCTCGCCACCCGCTGTGCAATGGCCCTTTGAGGCCTGCGGATGGCGGTTGCATTCTCCCTCCTTTGGAGGGAGTCCGCCCAGATGGGTGCCCCGTAGAGCGCCATACTATTCAAGATGCCGGCATAGAGGCGCCGGCATCTGTCCTTGGGCCCTCCCAGGTTTGGGAGGAGCCATGAGAGGGCGTCCGCGGCTTTCAGCAGGCGCGTCGACAGCCCGCTGAAGTGCGGGCCGAAGCGCCACCTGCTGTCTAGCACGAGGCCCAGATACTTCATCTGGGCCCCGACCTCTATCCGGACGCCGTCTACGACGATGTGGGCGTCTGGAGGGCGGCGCTGCCGAGGCCCGTGGAAGAACACGGCCTCGGTCTTGTTCAGCGCCACCCTCAATCCTAGCCGGCGGATCCTCTCTGCGACCAACGATCCGCCAGCCGAGGCCAAACAGGCCGCCTCCCCAAAGTTCCCCCCCCGGGCAACGAGGAGAGTGTCATCCGCGTAACAGATGACACTCGTGCCCGGGAGGAGGGCTCCCCGCAGGAGCCAGTCGAATCCGATGTTCCACAAGGGAGGCCCTAGCACCGACCCCTGTGGAACACCGGACTCCGCGCCGTAACGCCTGATCCTGGCCGTCTTGTCCACGAGGAGGACCTCACGGTCCTCCAGGTAGCTGGCCAGGATCGCCCGCAGATATTGGGGCACTCCGTGGTACCCGTCCAGGCCGCGGAAGGTAGGGAGAGCGGCGCACCGTAATACCGGCACTCCTCTCCCACCGCGGCCTCCAACCCTCAGCCGCGACATCGTATGGGACCTGGGAATCTCCATAAGACATCGCGGCCCGCCTCAGTTGCGATGTCGCCTGTTACCAAGCGGCACCGCAACCTACTAGTTGGCCGCTACGTCGTCGGCTTAATCGGCAAAAGCCCTGACGAGCGGCCCCTCCTCGGGTTCCTCTTCGCTTCACCGTGGGTGACCAAGCCACGGTTACTGAGCCCCCCCGCATCGACAAAGCGGGAACCCACCGGGGGGGTACCTACCCAGACTAGCCCAACCCCATGTCGCGTCTGGTGTGTCCTCTGCTAATCAGAGGAACACCCAGAACGACATCCCCCCTGTCAGGTTATTCGCCACCGCCAACAAGAACCCACGAATGGGAAGTTATTGACGGTGCCCAGAGTGCACCAGCCCAGCGGGTTGCTCTTCCCCCCGGACGTATCCGAAAGAGACCAGCAACCAATTAGGCCAACGTGGAGGTTACCTGACCCGCACCCCATCGATTCCTAACTTAACCTTCTTTTTTTTCTGGTGTGGATAATCCTCATTGGATGTCCTCCACCATTTGGGGGGCGGAGAGGTCTGAAAACCATCCCGGTGTTCCATCTCACACCTACGCCGGGGGTTGCGGGCACGTACGATCGTTCTACAACCCCCGGCTAGTGCTTAACCTAACCTAGCATAACAAGAGCTCCCTCAGGTGTTGTTCAAGACTCGTGGCTCTAGTGAATAGTACAGCAACAGGGTAATTTTTAATCATATTCCTTAGATATCTATATATATAAAAGAAAGTCGTGTTAGTTACTTCACTTATAACTCAAGAACGGCTGAACCGATTTAGCTGAAAATTGGCAGGGAGGTAGTTTAGAGCCAGGAGAAGGACATAGGATACTTTTTATCCCGTTTAGGGTAGGGTAAGTAGGGTAGGGTAGGTAGGGTAGGGTAGGTAGGGTAGGGTAGGTAGTGTAGGGTAGGGCAGGTAGTGTAGGGTAGGTAGGGTAGGGTAGGGTAGGGTAGGTAGGGTAGGGTAGGTAGGATAGGGTAGGTAGGGTAGGGTTGGGTAGGGTAGGGTAGGTAGGGTAGGGTAGGTAGGGTCGGTAGGGTAGGGTAGGTAGTGTAGGATAGGTAGTGTAGGGTAGGTAGTGTAGGGTAGGTAGTGTAGGGTAGGTAGGGTAGGTAGTGTAGGGTTGTTAGGGTAGGTAGGGTAGATGAATGTTTGGTGTTTTTATGGCAAAACAAAGTTTGCCGGGTCAGCTAGTTATTTATAGAAAATCTTCGACGTCCATTAATGGCGGTAGTAGGAGATAGATAAAACCGTAAACAAAATCTGGACCCTCAATGTCCTTACCTAGGTAATAATGTTGTGTATTTAAATAAAAGAGAGAATTTGGCCACAATAGTGTTGCAATTGATTACCTTGAAGCTTTATAATACTGGTTTCATTGCATTTTATTCAACGCATTAAACGTTTTCAAGTTAACAATTTTTTTTTTTTTTACTATGTATAGGCCTGTGTTTGACCACAATCTCACCGTGGTCAGTGATGATGTGGCCGATGGTGGTAAGCACACAAAGCCTAGAAGAGAACTGGCTCTCAAGTGCTGCTGTCGGAACACACCGGAAGGTGCTTGGCGACAGATTTTCAACTTGAGGGTGGTTGCCAGCCAGGCGGGTACTACAAAGTACCCTACCACCGTGCTATGGTTTCCTCACGATGTTTTCCTTCACCGAAAGCTCAAGCTCATTGTAGGATTCGAACCCGCGACCTTCGTCTCGGTATCCGACGTCACTACCACTGAGCTATCATCGCCTTCAAACATAACAGGTACTTTCAAGTTACTGAAATCGTATCCCAACATTAATATGTAGGTGAATCTTAAAAGCTGGGCTATATTTTAAGATAACAATATCATGAAACAGTTTTGAGTTGTTTCCTAAAACTTATTAGACTCATGCCTCATGAATGTCGTAGTCGATATATAAGTTGAGTGATTAACTTAAATAAAGCCTCTGTCTAATGATTGTGAGGCGTTTGTTTTATTATAATGTTCTGAATCGTGACTAGGGAAGCAGGACACTTCAGGGCGTTAACTTTACCTCAGATCCAGCGGGCGCGAACTCATCTGCTGTCTATCCACTTATTGTAGGTACCGGTACATGCACATTATTATAACTGGTTTACCACTCCGAGAGTGTTGCAAATATTAGCTATGAAAAAAAAACGTTTGTGCATAATATAAAAGCTGATAAAAGTTAAAAAAGCAGCCAACATTTTCACTTATGAGACTCACTAAGTTTCACTAAGACCCACTTGTGCATTTAGGGCCGATTTTCCAATATTCTGATAACTTTTATCTAAGGAATAAAAATGGCCGTTTGACATATTTTCTATACAAAAGCTGTCAAACCGCCATTTTTATTCCTCAGTTAGAACTTATCAGACTTTTGAAAAATCGGCCCTTAGTCGAGTTAAATTAATAAATGTATAGTTTGTAAACTCGGCGTTTAGTCGTAAACATTTTAACTCATGATACGCGATGATCATTAAAAAGAAATGCCGGAATTAATAACCTAGTATTTAACCTGATATGTGTCAATGTCTGTGCCCTGAAATGTAATCCGAACAAAGATAAATGATTACCTCTAACTTCTGGTGGTGCAAGATGATTTATCTGATTAAACCTTTTTTTTTTTTCCCTGGGTGGAAAATCCTCATTGGATGTCTTCCGCCCTGGGGAGGGCGGAGGGTTCTGTCAGACTCGTACTGACTAAAAACCACACCGGTGTCCCATCTCACACCTACGCTAGGGGTCGCGGGAACAACGATACTTCCGCAACCCCCGGCTTGTGCCGGCCCGCCTCTGCGGGCCTCCATCTCGGGTTGGGGGGGGGGGGGCAGTGAGGTGTTAGACGCCCCCCGCAACGTCTGAGAGGGGCGCGCGTGGAACACTACGCGCCGCCACCTCGGGTCCTGATGTGTGTGGGGGCGACGAACGTTCCCGAGTCTGTCGCCCATGGACCCATTAAGGGGGCTGGAAGAGGGCGTTGTCCGCCCTCCGCCCGGGGTGTCTGCTGCGGATCGGGAGAGCGGATGAAATCCCGTGTTAATTCAGAACATGATAAATCTGTGTGAATCAATGCAGTTACTCCTGCAAGAATGAAATATATTCTTAACAAAACAATCAGATGTTTTTAGGAGGGTAAATAGTAATGAATTTACATACAAATTTAATTAATTTTCTTAATTTTATAGATGCAATTTTAATTCTAGTCTTTGTCTAAATAGCTTTATTGTAACACGTATGAAATAAATCAATAAATTAACTTTCATGATGTATCGGGACTTCGTTCGGATGCCTAAAAAGTATTCTCACTAAGTAAGTACGGCGCGCGCACTCGTGTCAGTCGCACGTTTACCTAAGCCCCCACCTAATTATTCGCATCAGGTACTATAGTAATGGGAATACACCCAACAAAAAGTTATCGATATGGATCGTTTTCTGACACGGTCCAATTCTGTTGGCAAAAGCCCTCTCGAAGGCCCCATTTAGACCAGTGAATGGAAGATACCAAAAAGAACTGCGCGCCAAGCCGAACAAACCCTATCGGAGCCAATCCCGACCACGAACAGTTTTAGCAGTCTGCCTGGCTACCAAACATCCGCTGCTGACATCAGAACCAGACTTCGTGATGCTGTCACTAAAAAGGCCACCCGTATACCTCCCATCGTGTTGGAGATAGAACCCAGCTGGACGCATGAGTTAATCAGAACTACTGTGATGTCGTACTCGAAAACCTTCCATCTGCAGTACAGACGTAACAATCGGGTAGCTGTCATCTGTCACACGTCTGAAAGCCATCAAGCCATCAAAGACGGTCTACGTACCAAGGGCATCGCCTTTCACACCTACTCACGAAAAGACGAGAAGATGTACAAAGTAGTCATTTTCGGTCTTCCTGACTACGTCGAGGATGTACTTCCAGCAGAAATTGGCTCGCTTGGATTCGAAAATGTGATTGTTCGTAAAATGAAAGTACCTGCTGAAAAATCTTTTTATTGCCCCCCCTTTCTGGTACAATTGCCACCTGGTGCTGATTTTGCCAAATTCCGACTCCTTCCGATCAGGCTCCTTTGTAACACAGCAGTACAAATACGTAAATACCGAAGTAACAATCGATATGGAACGCAGTGTTACAGATGCCAGGGGTTCGGGCACTCATCTACCAACTGCAAATTAGCACCCCGCTGTGTGAAATGTACTGATGCCCACCAGACTGAAGAATGCCCCAAAAAGACCCGGGACCAGCCAGCCCAATGCTGTAATTGTGGTGGGAATCACCCTGCAAACTTTCGTCAATGCAAAGAGCGCGAAAATTATTTGATGATTCTGCGAGAACGGCAAGAACAACTGAAAGCCTAGTAAGTAGTCAAGGACTGTAAAGCTGCCCTTGAAAACAAACGTTGTCGATGAGCGACCCTGGAACGTCGTTGCTGCTGCCAACACACAAAAAGAAACCGTTCTAGATAAGGCTCAAGATCCGGCATTAACTGACATGCTAGCCATATTAATGACGATAAAAACCACCAAAAGCCAATTTCTAGGATGTACTAGTATGATGGATAAAGTTATTCTTATTCTAACATATCTTGGTCAATATGTGTAAAACAGAATATGTACGTATTCTCTACTGGAATGCCGACGGCATTCGCTCAAAAATATCGGAACTATTGGACCTGGTAAGCGAGCTCTCTATTGATATCGTAGCTTTACCAGAGACTAGAATATCCCCCCACATCAAATTACACACCCCTGGCTTCACCTGTTATCGGTGCGATAAGAGCGTCAGCTGACGGAGTCGGTCAGGGAGTTGCCATTTTAGTCAAGTCGGACATAGATCATACCCCTCTAAATATACCTATAACTCAAAACCTAGAATGTGTTGGAATACAAATTACCCTATCAAACCAGAAAATTGCCTTTATCTCAGCTTATCAATCGCCTAACCTACCCTTATTGCCTAAAGACTTAGACAAAGTTATCAATATTCACTCAAAAACGCTAATAATGGGTGACCTTAACACCAAACACCCCTACTGTCACTGCTCTCGCTCCAACAACCATGGCGAGGTACTTTTTGACCACATGATAGACAATGAATATGACATTCTTGCACCTTCTTGTCCCACTCTAGTCCACTATCATAGTACGCACATGCCGTCTACACCCGATATTATCCTAGCTAACTCTGTCCACCACCTCTCAGAGCCTCAGGTGACCACCGGCCTTACCTCTAACCATCTGCCTGTCTACTTCACCGCGAGTGGTAAAGTCAATAGACAAACTCGCATCATATTTAACTTCACCAAAGCGGACTGGAAAAACTATAGATCTCTACTGAATCAGTCCATAACTTTAAGCCAAGGCATATTCAAGACACCTTCAGAAATTGACCTTGTCATCGAACACTTAACGCAGTCAATTATAAATGCAAGAGACAAAGCCGTTCCTAAATTGTCCAGTGATGGTGGTCATAAGCTCCCACGTCGGATCAGGTCACAAATCAAAACTAAAAATCGTCTTCGAAAATTAGCTTTAAATGAATTGATTCCACATAAACGACGTGAACTATTCTATCAAGTCAATAACCTGCAGAAAATTATTAAGTCTAAGATCCAAACCATTAACGATAGTGCCTGGAACTTGTGGAGAGTGGTCAAGTCATTAAACCATCAGCCTATCTCAATACCCCCTCTTCTCTCTGTTCTCGAGAACATGAACCTAACCAAACATTGGATCAGTGATCCTAGTACAGAAGAAGCAGTCAAAGTTTCTATTGGCTTGCTGGACAGTTACCAGATGTGTGACTACCCATCACTTGTTAGGCCAAAGGAAATCCGAAAGTTGTTGGGAAAACTAAAATCAAATAAAGCGCCTGGTTTTGACGGCTTGGGAAATGGCTTACTGAAAAACCTCCCTCAGAAAGCTATTGTGTACTTAACAAAAATGTTTAATGGTTGTTTACGCATTGCATACTTCCCGAATGCATTAAAACATGCTAAAATCATAGCTATCAAGAAACCTGGAAAAGATCAGTCCATCCCATCTAGCCATCGGCCAATTAGCTTATTACCAAGCATAGGGAAACTTTTAGAAGCTATTATCCTAACCCGCCTAACTAAAATAACTGCGCATATTTTGATTCCTGAACAGTTTGGATTCCGAAGCTCACACTCGACCACGCAACAGCTAGCCAGAGTGGCTGAACACATAACCCATGGCTTAAACCGTGGCCTTTCCACAGGCATGGTTTTACTGGATATTGAAAAAGCTTTTGATTCTGTCTGGCACGATGGCCTGTTACATAAATTAATTCAATATGAAGTTCCACTCTGTCTAGTAAAACTCATACAAAATTATCTGCGAGATCGATCGTTTTCTGTTTACATAGGTAAAGACCATTCTGCTCCTAAAACTATCTCAGCTGGTGTGCCTCAAGGCTCGCTCGTGGGTCCATACGGCTTCATACTTTACCTGAATGATATACCTAAACAGGCTCACACACAACTTGCCATCTACGCTGACGACACGGCAACATTCACGACACACAAAGACGTTGAAGTAGTAACTGGTCGGCTACAATACTCACTGGATCTACTCAGCCAATATTTTAAAACCTGGAAACTAAAGCTAAATTCAACAAAAACTGAAGGCATTCTGTTTACCAGAAAACGTACACTACCTACTAGGCTTGTAAAAATTGATGATTTCCAGATTACGTGGCGGGTGTCGGTTAAGTATTTAGGCATAATATTAGACAAGACACTTAACTGGAACAAAAATACTGAATTAATTATAGGCAAAAGTGTAAAAGCCCTTAATTCTTTAAAACCTATTTTAAATCGCAAATCGGTTCTCAGTCCTTCAACCAAACTACTAATTTACTCCACTTTAGTTAGACCTTGCCTAACTTACGCAGCACCTGTCTGGTCTAGTCTAACTTTAACTAAATATAATAAACTCCAAACTATCCAAAACAAAGCTTTGAAACTATCATACAACACACCTTTTCGTACAAACCTTAAAAGATTACACTACCGTATCAAATACCCCTTGTTAAAAGATTTCATATTAAAAATTTCGCGTAAATTCTATTTGCATAAAAATTCGATACACCATAACAATCTAATATCCGAAATTGGCAAAAGTAGACTAATAGTACTTTGCCGTACGCCCGCACGTACAATCGATACAGACTCCCACATCGATATTTCCTCCGTGACGCATCATGACGATAGCTCGCTTACCAGCAGACGCCGCTTCTCCGGCCGTTTACTCATAATTTTTGCACTAACTACCCACAATTTTTCTGTTATTATATAAAACTATATTAAAGTGTACATCATGTAACCTAAATATTGTAAATATTATGTGGGTTCTTTCTAAGACCTCCACATACCCAGTAGTTTATAATCATTCCTTTTATAAGTTAGTTACTTCAATGCAAAGTATTGTCATAATAAAAACACGTTTTAATGTTTAGAAAGGCGGTAGCCTGTGAAACAAAATAAATTACGATTTGTCTACAAATAGAATAAGATCATTTTTGTAAACAACACTGTATAACTTATGTATAAATAAAGACCTTTCAAAATCAAAATCAAAATCACTAAGTAAGTATTAAACTGAAAACTAGACCCTAATGTACAATTAGACAAAATAAAGACGCGACACAATTATACATAATCTATTTTTAATGATTATGCACATTATAACACTTGACGATGATTTCGTTGGCGGTGGTGATCCTAGCTCGACAGCCGCTATGGTCCTTGACACAGACCCACTGTGTTTTGGGTCCGCTACTTCGACTCCATTTATTGAACCTGTAGGGACCTAACTGAATCACTGGGTTCCCACGGGCAGATATTGCAAAAAATGCACCTGTAACATGAATTTTAATGAGTTTAAATATTTAGTTTTAGAAGGTAAGAGCGAAGTCGCATTATCAAAAGAAAATTGTTAAAATCAGATTTAAATTCTGGCTGAATTTAAATCTGATTTTAACAATTTTAATTGCATCTTTCTTGAACTATTGGTATAGTTTTGAGTATACTTTGTTTGACTTCTCAAATCATGGAAATAATTTTAAATCATAATTGTTTAAAACTACTTTATTAGTAAAATATATAATTTAGATAGCGATACAGCTGGCATGGGGCCCTTCATCAGAGTGAATTATATAAACTCAAGTATTAAAGATGTGTTGTTGTTCCATTTTTATTAATCAGAATCTTAAATTTATATCACATATATGTAACATAATCAAAAATAGATGATATTTTAATGATTAAGTTTGTGGACAAATTTGGTAATAACATGCCATGGCGTGACGATGGTGGTTTCGCAGCCATAACGAGACTTGCCTTATGGCCACTTAGCACGGACACCCCTGCTAACAGCCCATTTGTTGAAACGATACATTCAAATCAACATCACAGGCCATCACAGCCTAAACGGAGAAGTTGAGAAGACTGGGTTATATTCATCTGCAATATCGATTAACTCTTATTTTTAAATAAATTGCTTTAATTTTTTAAACGTCGTGACTAGACGAAAATTACAACGGTCATATACATTAGCTGATTTTGTTGCTGAAAGTGGTGATTCTAGCTCGACACTTGTCCGGGATGCTCCTCACACAAACCCAGTGGACCTTCACAATTCACCGCTTTATAGTGTTAGAAAAAAGTTAGAATAGATTATTATGATTGATTTACAGAAATAAGCTTCACAACATCACAACGAGGTGTCCCGATTCTCGTCATGGGTCGCTATCGGTTTAACAAATGGGCTGGTAGCAAGTCGCCGAAAATAAAGTGGGTTTGTGATAGGAGTATCCCGCAGAAATGCCGAGCAAGAATCACCACTGTCGATAGCCATATAGTCAAGGCTATGATCAAGCACAATCATTAAACAATACTGGTAGAAGAAATAGTCAATTAGAGTTGAGAGTTGAAGAACAAAATTAAAAATAATTTACATGTGTGCGTTAAATAAAACCGGCCAAGTACGAGTCGGACACGCGCAATAAGGGTTCCGTACCATTTTCGCAAAAAAATCACGTTTGTTGTATGGGAGCCCCACTTAAATATTTATTTTATTCTATTTTTAGCATTTGTTGTTATAGCGGCAACAGAAATGCATTATCTGTGAAAATTTAAGCAGGGGCAGTGGGGTCTTAGTAATATACTACTAAAACTATACTCAAACGAGTGGTTTGCATCTTTTTTATTATTGCGACATTAATACTAAGCGACTATTCAATGTAATGTCTAAATAAAAACGAAATGCAATTGTAAAAGTGAAAACGGGCATATTTATTTTATTTTTTAATAATCATTAAATAAAAGGTATTATTTGCCACTAGTTGACCCAACAGACGTTGTCATTTCCAAATCTCAAAATGTAAACCAAAAGTTATTACAGTGTAATAATTTTGACTCAAAGGTTGACTGCTCGAGAACGTAATGGTAAAGTGGGTTAGGAACAACTACCATAAAGTTACCATAATTCTTTTAAAATATGCAATTTATAAATATATTATGGATGATAATAAAAATAAAATGATAATGTTATTATGATTATATTTTACAGAAATTATATTAACGACCTTCCAGAAAGGTTTCCCAGTCCTCCTCATGGGAGGATATCGATTTAACAAATAGGCTGGCAGCAAAGGGGCCAAGGTCCACTGGGTTTGTGTGAGGAGCATCCCGGACAAGTGTCGAGCTAGAATCACCACTTTCAGCAACAAAATCAGCTAATGTATATGACCGTTGTAATTTTCGTCTAGTCACGACGTTTAAAAAATTAAAGCAATTTATTTAAAAATAAGAGTTAATCGATATTGCAGATGAATATAACCCAGTCTTCTCAACTTCTCCGTTTAGGCTGTGATGGCCTGTGATGTTGATTTGAATGTATCGTTTCAACAAATGGGCTGTTAGCAGGGGTGTCCGTGCTAAGTGGCCATAAGGCAAGTCTCGTTATGGCTGCGAAACCACCATCGTCACGCCATGGCATGTTATTACCAAATTTGTCCACAAACTTAATCATTAAAATATCATCTATTTTTGATTATGTTACATATATGTGATATAAATTTAAGATTCTGATTAATAAAAATGGAACAACAACACATCTTTAATACTTGAGTTTATATAATTCACTCTGATGAAGGGCCCCATGCCAGCTGTATCGCTATCTAAATTATATATTTTACTAATAAAGTAGTTTTAAACAATTATGATTTAAAATTATTTCCATGATTTGAGAAGTCAAACAAAGTATACTCAAAACTATACCAATAGTTCAAGAAAGATGCAATTAAAATTGTTAAAATCAGATTTAAATTCAGCCAGAATTTATGGCCACTTAGCACGGACACCCCTGCTAACAGCCCATTTGTTGAAACGATACATTCAAATCAACATCACAGGCCATCACAGCCTAAACGGAGAAGTTGAGAAGACTGGGTTATATTCATCTGCAATATCGATTAACTCTTATTTTTAAATAAATTGCTTTAATTTTTTAAACGTCGTGACTAGACGAAAATTACAACGGTCATATACATTAGCTGATTTTGTTGCTGAAAGTGGTGATTCTAGCTCGACACTTGTCCGGGATGCTCCTCACACAAACCCAGTGGACCTTGGCCCCTTTGCTGCCAGCCTATTTGTTAAATCGATATCCTCCCATGAGGAGGACTGGGAAACCTTTCTGGAAGGTCGTTAATATAATTTCTGTAAAATATAATCATAATAACATTATCATTTTATTTTTATTATCATCCATAATATATTTATAAATTGCATATTTTAAAAGAATTATGGTAACTTTATGGTAGTTGTTCCTAACCCACTTTACCATTACGTTCTCGAGCAGTCAACCTTTGAGTCAAAATTATTACACTGTAATAACTTTTGGTTTACATTTTGAGATTTGGAAATGACAACGTCTGTTGGGTCAACTAGTGGCAAATAATACCTTTTATTTAATGATTATTAAAAAATAAAATAAATATGCCCGTTTTCACTTTTACAATTGCATTTCGTTTTTATTTAGACATTACATTGAATAGTCGCTTAGTATTAATGTCGCAATAATAAAAAAGATGCAAACCACTCGTTTGAGTATAGTTTTAGTAGTATATTACTAAGACCCCACTGCCCCTGCTTAAATTTTCACAGATAATGCATTTCTGTTGCCGCTATAACAACAAATGCTAAAAATAGAATAAAATAAATATTTAAGTGGGGCTCCCATACAACAAACGTGATTTTTTTGCGAAAATAGTACGGAACCCTTATTGCGCGTGTCCGACTCGTACTTGGCCGGTTTTATTTAACGCACACATGTAAATTATTTTTAATTTTGTTCTTCAACTCTCAACTCTAATTGACTATTTCTTCTACCAGTATTGTTTAATGATTGTGCTTGATCATAGCCTTGACTATATGGCTATCGACAGTGGTGATTCTTGCTCGGCATTTCTGCGGGATACTCCTATCACAAACCCACTTTATTTTCGGCGACTTGCTACCAGCCCATTTGTTAAACCGATAGCGACCCATGACGAGAATCGGGACACCTCGTTGTGATGTTGTGAAGCTTATTTCTGTAAATCAATCATAATAATCTATTCTAACTTTTTTCTAACACTATAAAGCGGTGAATTGTGAATAGAAAGTAACAATATTTTCGAGTGACATAGGATACTTTGAATCCCCAAAAAATTCTCGGCCTCTGTGAGAAGATCCATTAAAATGAACTCAAGATTTTTAAAGTATTTATTCATAATATTGAATACAAACACACCACAATATTTATTTAATTTAAAATTTAAAGTTAATTAATTAGTTAATTCTATTTTTAAAATCGAATGTTTCAAGTATTGAAAAGTTAAAATTGAAAATAGCTCGTTGATTTAAACGGAGACCGATTTTTGTCCTTATTTTCGTCCACTTTTCCCTCTCCATAAGGACAAGTCCTTAGTAGCCCTGGACAGAGAGAAGTGGAAGGAGAATCGGCCCTGCAGTGGGCTATTAGAGGCTTTTAATAACAATTTAATTATATTAGGCTTAGCGTCCTCAAACAGTATTCAATCGTGATTATGCTCAGTCATGGCCTTGACAATAAGCTGTCCGTTAGTGGTGATTCTTGCTCGACACTTATATTTATAGCTTCTATCACAGTGCCAATGGATCTTCGGCCCCTTACTTCCAGCCCATTTATTAAACCGATAGCGACCCATGGCGAGAATCGGGACACCTCGTTGAGACATCACGAATCTTATTTCTGAAAGTAAATGATATTATACATCAATTTTTTTATAATTTTTGAGTACATCACTTAGTAAGAATGAGGCTTCTGTCCTGCAGTGGGACAGTAACAGGCTGGTATATAAGTTTTATTCTGTGAAGCAGCTATTCTAAACTCACAGTGTTTAGTTCAGCTTACAACAAGAAAATTAAAACAACTTAATAAATAATTATATGTACTTAATATTTCAGATACATGTACTTTACAGTTTGGAGCTAACTTTGGAGTTTATAATAGTAGTAGGAGTATAGTCTCACACTGCCTATCCTGTACAATTATAAATATTTCAAATAATAAAACATAATCAACGAATTTATGCACTTCAACAAATGATATTCAACAATGTATGACAGCACTTCACAATAAAATCAATTAATCTTAAAAGTATTTTACACCAACCACACATTACGGAAACTTGTTAACATGAGTTAGGGTATAACCATGGTTATGTTCATTTGTAATTTTATAAATCTCGTTGTTGACTGTGAAGATCCTTGCTTTGCATCCATGAGAGACCTTTACACAGACCCAGCATGCTTTTGGACCTCTGCTAGTAGATCGTTTGTTGTACCGGAACCCATCATACTCTATTACGGGATTCCCATACCTTGATTGTAAAAACACTAACCCTGAAAGTGACAAGACAGACCCAAAGTTAGCAGATATGGCAACATGATGAAAGGGACACAGATGCAGCTATAGGGCTGTAAATGCTAAGATGACGGATGAAGGACATGTTGGAAAAACTAAACTTTCCAGCTGCTGAGCTAGCACATTTTGTTTTTCTGACCCTAAATAAATTGGGAGCAAACAATGATAAAAAAATTGAAATGAATGTTGCCATTTCGAAAGACGATCGGAAACTCGGAACATGCAGTTTAAGGCTTCAAAGAAAAGATCGTTATTTGTACCGTAGATTTAATGTGGCAAAATAAAAGAATAAAATTGAATTCTAATTAAATAAAACTTTTTGGCTAATAAATGTAGTAAATGAAAGATACTGTTTATTCATTATTGTGTGCACCTCGTTGTATATGAGAACGATGGTAGTCTTACAACCATGCATGCCTTTGATGCACGTCCACCTGGTCGTGGGAGCTGGAGTCATGCCTTCTGAACCTGTAGCCCTGGTAGCAAAGCATCTGGGCTCCAATACCGTGACTTCTCAAAACGTCTCTCTCTCTCTCCTAGATGAGGTTATTCATAATTATTTTATAAAATGCCATTTAAAATTACTTCTTTGTTAATTATTTAATCATTGTAATCTAATTAACACCAATATTTTTCTAATCACATTTCCTAATTCTGCAGAGATTTGCTCGAGTTATGCCAATCCGACCATAGGTAAGTTTATCTTCTATTATTTTATTCACAATTGGAATTAGTTAATCAACTTAAAAAACGTCGACATTTATTAAACAAAATAAGAGAAACTTAAAAACAACAAAATTACATAAGAAACGATACAAAATGTATGTAATTTGTCAAATATTGAGCCATACAATTATTCTATGTGTGAACAATAACTCAGAAATAATATTATAACATTAAACAACAATATTTTCTTCGAATTACATAAATAAAAACTTGCCTAGCAGTAGTTTAAAGAAAAAAAAGAATGTAACTTCTCAAATTATTATACAAACGTTAAATTGCATTTACCTAATGGCAACCAATACTTGATTCTCTTAGTTGTGTTGTACACAACTTTTTACATTGAAGTGAACCATTCAATATTAGGATAATAAGCACCACAGTACTACATTTAATACTTATTGATCAAGTAATGTAAAGCCTCTTATTTTTTAGTTCTTAAAACATTTTATTCCTTTATAATATTATACAATTGAATATTCTACAACTTAAGACAAATAACTGGGAAAAGGGCTCATTGCGCATCAAAAAATTCGTCCATGCCAATGGGAAACGCGCCCAGAACGCTGGCAGCATAAGCCACGTTGAATGGCAATGTTGATCCTATGGCCGAAGAAAAGGCCAGCAATCTGATCACGCGAAGAGTCGACGAGTCTGACGAGTGTTTTGCTAATGTTTCAAAAAACTCGATGAGCACTCGGATCCCATGGACCTAATATTTCAACCCCAAAAAGTCTATAGTTTGTCTCTACAAACTAAGCTCTTAAAGTCTAAATTGTTCCACGAAAAAACACGATTCCTATCAATATTGATGACCCGAGGTGTTAAATAAAACGCAAGGAGTGAGACCATTGGAAACGGCAATTAAAATAATAGGAATTTTCTCAATAACCTTGACTTGGTAAAAGATATATCATAGAGCCCAGCAGTTCTGATGATAACGTCGCTGCGTTTCCGCTGACTGCAGTGCCAAGGTTGATTATTATTGCTTTACCCTTGCGGCCAGAACTTGTGTGGCCCGACGAGGATCATCGGCCTTCCGAATCAACTCTTACCGAACACCGGCACAGAAAGATAAAACAAGCGAAAACCTCTAGTTAGGGGAGGAAAAACCAAAAAAATTCAAGTGACTGATCGAATGAAAAGTGAGATTTGTAGAAGAAGCTTAGAATTCAATTTCTAAATACCGAAAGTAAAGCAAGAAACCATAAAAGTTGAATAGCTGTTGCTGTTTAACGATGCTTGTTGGATCTACATCCTAACGTGTAATGAAATAAAAACATCAATTCACCGTGATCCGACCGGATCGACTTTCACTGAAGACAGGTACTGCGAATAGAATGACATTGAGTCTATACCTACCTGAGCCATCTATAATTTAGATTTTTATAGGAACTAGAAAATGCTCGTGGCTAAATAATAACAGCCGCACGGGTCAATCTTCAAGGTTAAGCAACGCTTGACGAGGTCGGTCCGTGGATGGGTGACCATTTCAACATACCGAGTTTCCTCCGTGCCTCGGAAAGCACGTTAAGCTGTTGGTCCCGGCTGTCATTTGAAGACCTTTGACAGCCGTTACGGGTAGTCAGAAGCTTGAAATCTGACACCAGTCTTGCCAAAGGGTATCGTGTTACCCAGTTACTGGTTTGTGGAGGTCTGATAGGCAGTCGCTCCATGTAAAACACTGGTACTCAGCTGAATCCGGTAAGACTGGAAGCCGACCTCAACAATAATTGGGAAAAAGGCTAGGCAGATGATGATAGGAACTAGAAAATGTCATCTTTTTTTTTTAATCTACGAAATGTGTTGTATAATAAAAAGAGAATATAAACTTGACTTTTAATCATTACAAAATTGGAATAGGAACCTACAACTGCAAAATGTCAGCAATTTATTGTTTAAAATACTAAATGATTCTTTAACCCTACTAAATATCGTTGTTGCGAATAACATACAATCCAGCAACGAAATATATTTTGTTTATTATGAAATTATAATATGTTGCTTGTTTATTACAGAACGAAAAATATTTATTGGTAACATTCCATTGTATTTATCGTTTCCATTTTAATTGACCCTTCTGCTTATCTAACCAGTCCTACAGGGTTTAGTCCAAAATTTAACAATCGGCAACAATTATCATGTAAGAATATCAGACGACTAATATAATAAAAGTACCCACTAACCTTAAACGAATAACTTAATTTAAATCATTTTGTAAAATAGGCCTAAACCAACTTTACTAAACATAGTTCGGCTGCAAGATTGACAAACACTTTTACCGGTTTAAAACTTGTCTAGTAAAAATGGTTGTGATCCAAATTAGACTTGATTATCAATTCCCCAATGGTAGTTAACCGGGCTCTGCACTTGGTCCTCGTCTTCGTGGTGCACTGCCATCGAACATGGCCGTTCAACCCAACGGCTCCGGAGCGCGCAAAGCGAAAGCCGTTCACCAACAGAAGCTCCGATTTTCTTTCAGACAGTATCCTCTGGACTGGCGAAATAAACGAGCAGTTAAAACACAATTTTCTTAATTGTAATGAATTATTATTATGTCGGGTTGGTAAAAAATGAGGAAAGACAATCCTGAGGACAGAAAGATTATTTTATTCAATGATTATGCTTTATATAACTCCTTACTACAAGATTTTCGACCGTAGTCACAAACGCTTTGCATCTAGTTTGGTTCTTTCTAGAACATGCCCAACGTATTTTATTAATACATGTCTTCGATTTACAAAATTTGTATCTTCCTATTTTTATCATTGGATTGCCACTTCTGTTCTGTATCCATTCAACTGAAATGTAAAAACCTGTTAGTGACAGAAAATCAGTTAGTCTTTCTAAAAGCAGGCAGATACTGTGGTAATGGACACGCAGGGATGTGGAGTTTTGTTTGAATTGAAAGAGCGAAAATAGTAAAAAAAAAAACATTTTAATTCGAAATATATTTTTCTTAATTCAATGATTATGTATTAGATAACTCTTTATGACAAGGTTTTCGATGGTTGTAACCGCTCTGCACCTAGTTCGTCTTTTTAGAACATGTCCAGCGAGTTTTATTGTTCCAAAATTTTGCTTTACTATACTTGTGATCTCCAATTCGCAACATGTAGCCCCCTGCCTTTTGAAGCCATTCGACTGAAAAATTAATACATTTGAAACTGCTTAAACATGAGAAAGCTGATTAATATTGAGAATTAGTCCGGATGAGTACCTAAAGAAATCTTACTATAAAATATTTGAAATGCATAGTCATGAAACACGCAGATACTCTATTTAAGATGTATGGTCTATGGAATTGTTTTAAATAGGGAAAAGAAGAAAGTCGTATAGCTTCATGAAAACGTTATTATTGTAAGTTACAGAACAGTTTCTGAGAAAACTCGACTTCGTCTGTTTGGCAAGATTTTTATATTTGTTTATAAAATACCATGCATAGTTTTTATTTGTTTTTGCATCGGATAATTACCGGTGACTTTTGTTAACTATTAAGCTTTGACGTGTGTGTATTATCTTGAAATAATATTAAATGGATAATACTTCTAAAACCACGTTACTATAATTATTCGCACTGATATTTACACTCGTTTGATTGAATAAATTTATACAGGTGATAATGAAGGCTGTACATCGAGTCCTGGTCTTGGCCGAACATTGCCAACAGACCTTGCCGTGGCCTAAAAGTTTCTTCTGTTGGGAAAATCGGAACCCATCTACTTGCAACATTATCGTGCCTCTGCTTGATAATGTTTCCATAACTGTGAAATAATTTATGGTTTCAATTTGTTTTTGGTGCGTTGTCAGAAACATTAAATTAAAAATATGTTAAAGTATCGTGTAATCATCCTATATATATACTTAAACAGCGAGTTCTAAATTTTCTACAGAATTTCAAACATAATGTCCAATATATTTCTAATGGTTATGATTTAGGCTGCTTCTCAAAATATGTTTTTTATATGTGATGATGTAAGCTGTACATTTTGTCCGTTGCCTGACAGAACAGTGCCATCTGACTTTATCTTGACCTGCTGCGTTTTTCTGCTGGTAAAATCGGAACCCTCCTACTTGCAACATCGTCGTACCTCTACTTGACAATATTTCCATGACTGTGAAACAATTAATGGATTAAATTATTTTTTAGGTATTTGTTAAAAATTCATAAAATAGTTCTGACTTAATAATATTTATAATCTTATTATCAAACGATACTGAACTGAATCATTAGTGCATATCAACCTTTTTCTTGATATTGCGTGACGTGTATCATTTATGTTAACAGCCAAACCGATAAGCAGATTCAAAATTAAAATTATTCACAAAATTTGAATTAGGAATCTGCTCATCAATGTTATCAATTACCATATATAATCAATTCTGTATTGTACACAAAAAGAACATTTCAAATACAAAAGGAAAACTTATGTACAAAGGCGAGCTTAACCCATAATTGGGTTCTCTGACAGCAAACTTCAGTGCTAAAGAGAGATTTACAAAATTAGGATAGTTAACAAAATTAGGACAGTTATCAATCATATAATTAACAAATAAAATTATTTTTGTCTAAAGTTAGTTTTAACAATAAAATTTGATATATTGCCAATGTCATTTAATGCGTACATTCACATATTGAGAAATATATTTATTATATACTTTATTGTACACCACAAAAATATACAGGACGAATGTTCAAATATACAAGTGTACAAAGGGCGGTCTTATCGCACTAGGCAATCTCTTACAGACAACCTTTGGATGGACTGAAAGATAGGAGAATATATATATGTATCTAGTAACATTTTGACCTAAGGTAGGAGCTCAACGTTCGTTATTAGGAAACAATAGATATTTTATTGTTTCAAACGTGATTCTGGTCTCTCGACAGTTGATGGATTCAATACTATAAGGCAAACCACAAAAAAAAAATTGAAATTAATTGAAATCTACGTCACTCTATGACACGACAAAGTGATTATTTGTTTACAGATTTCTTTTTAAAACTAGATTAATCTAAAATTATTCGGAAACTTAAATTGACCCATAAATTGCCTCACCCTAACATGCAATACCCAAGTAAAAATAAAGGAATAGTGAAAAAGTTAATATGGTAATTTTTTTTTTATGCTGTTTCTTACGTGTGCACTAAATAAATGATTTATCTATCTACTCATTTAATTTTCTTTGGTAATTTTTATGATTTATTTTAAACTATAAACAAAAATACGACTAAAACAAATTGACAGAGATTTTTGTCAGTAAAGATTTGGCAAACACTCTTAGAATTATTAAGGTTTCCTGTAGAAAGTCAAATCATATGAGAAGATTGTCCTACGAAAGAAGAAAAAGACTATAGATAAATAATCTGAAATCATTAACCTTTTAATTTTGCCTCGTCGTATATTTTATCGTTTTTTATCAGGTATGATTAAAACAAACATGAAAACATTACTTTTATTTCCTTCATTTAGCGAATGCAAATTTATAAAATATAAAAGAAAAATCAATGCTTTTATTATAAACAATTCCATATTAAAATAGAGAACTATAACTTTCTTAACCTAGTATTATCCTGTTACCAGAAAAATATAATTTATCTAAAACATGGATTGTTCTTAACTCATGGTCCTTATTTAATATCACGTTGGAATCAACTAAAGGCGTATATAACAATATACTGACAACTGCATAGTTGGCATACATTTTTATTTATACATGCTACAGTTACTTTCCTTTTGAGCGTCAACAGTCAACATAAAGGCACATCTGAAAGGAGAGCTTCTGGCCCCTTTTAGCGTAGGCGCCAGGCGATTATTGCACTAATTTGTTTACACTTAAGGCTTATTGATACGAAGATAATTCTTTAAATTAAAGTCGTGACCGTCTGTAAGGCCGCGATGTTCTTCTACAATCCGTCTTTGAAGCGGTTTTTGCCATCATTTGAATCATTTATTATTCTGGAAGGCTTATAAATGTATACCAATAGTACATTATTATTAAACTAACATATACTAAAAATATTGCGATGTTTTATGTTATTATAATAATCGTACCCTTGCGGGTCTCTATTAGATAATTATGCACATTGATAAAACTTCATTTAACAATACTGTTAATTTAAGACAGAAACATCAAAAAGCTGCCTTAATCTAAATGAACATCGGCAAATAATAGGATTTGTCACAATATTAGCAACGTTAGTGACACAGATCACCGTGGAAGGACGGTCTCGGGGAGGCAATAGGTACGCTTAGCAGATTCTAATACATAGAGAGCCAAGCTCATTCTGTGGCTTGTACGAACCGTATCCGGCAAATACCTACGTTTCTATACAGATTGACTTTTAACACCGATCCGATCCGATTAAAATGTATGAAACCCCGAGTAAAATACTACATTTGGCGATCAAATGTTTACATTTATCATGAGTACTGTCATCCTCAGAAATAATGCTAATGAGTTCAAACTCAACCTGTATATTAGCGTTAACAATCGTTATTCATAATGATTGTGTTTTAAACAACTCTTGAGGATCTGGTCGTCTATGGTAGTGAGAAACGCTTTGCACTTCGTTCGGGATCGCACGGAGCACTGCCATCGAATTTTCACACCCATCGTTTTCTCCTTTGAAAAACGGTATCCTCCAACCAGTAACATTAGTGTACCTCTACTTGTTCTGTACTTTGTTTTTTTTTTTTTTTTTTTTTTATTATAGATAGGCTCGCGCTTGACCACTATCTCACCTGATGGTAAGCGATGATGTGGTCGACGGTGTAACACGCTTGCCTAGAAGTAACCTATTCACTCTTGACTTAAAGACTCCGAGGTTGTAGCTATCTGGAAACACAGACTCCGGCAGGGAATTCCACTCCTTAGCTGTACGCATAATGAAAGTATTTCCAAAACGTTTAGTGCGTATGGGTGGGATGTCCACCATGTACCGATGGCGCATCGCCGTACGTCTTGTAGTCCGATGATGAAACGGGCTAGGCGGAATTAGATCATGCAATTCCATCGCACACTCTCCGAAATGCAACCGATAAAAAACCGACAAGCTGGCAACTCGACGACGATGTTCAAGGCTCTGGAGCTTTGACTCGACCAGTGCCTCATTGCCGATGAGCCTCTTGGCCTGTTTTTCGATCGACTCTAGAGCATCAAGCTGGTACTTGGCAGATCCATCCCAGAGATGAGAACAGTACTCCATGCAAGATCGAACTTGCGCTTGATACAACTTAAGCAGCTGTTCTGGCGTGAAATACCGTCTCACCTTCGCAAGGATCCCCAACTTTTTGGCAGCCAGTTGAGCCTTTGCCTCAATGTATGGGCTATATTAAGTGTCGATGTCAACGTTACGCCAAGAAGCTCAAGATGGTCTGTTATCGGTACGGTTACACCTCGGAAAGATGAAGCCGGGTGAAATTGGCTCTTTTTCGCGGAGAAGAGACACGCCTGTGTTTTTGCGGCATTGAACTTGACCAGATTGGCATCGCCCCATTCGGAGACTGCCTGAAAGGACAGGTTCAAGCGCTCCACCATGGCCTCCCGGAGAGACTGGATCTGACGCCCGGTAGCACGAGCATTGGACAAGTATCTCTCAGCAACAGTGCTATCATCTGCATACCCAAAGGTGCCGGGTTTCAGCAGTTCATTTATGTGCAGCAAGAACAATGTCGCTGAGAGTACCGACCCCTGAGGGACCCCGGCATTAATATCCAATAGGTCCGAAGAGCAGCCATCGATTACTACTCGAATGGACCGACCCCTCAGGAAGTCTGCAATCCAGTCACACAGATCACCGGGCAGACCGAATGAAGGAAGCTTACCAATAAGGCTTTCGTGCCAGACCCTATCAAAAGCCTTCGAGATGTCGAGGGAGACGGCAAGCGCTTCCCCATGCCTCTCGATGGCCTCACTCCAGATGTGAATGGCATACGCTAGAAGATCCCCAGTGGACCGATTTCGGCGGAAGCCGTATTGGCGGTCGCTAAGGATGTCGTTAGCTTCTAGGTATGCCAGGAGCTTACTATTAAGTACGCGTTCCATACTCTTACAGAGTATGGACGTTACAGAGATGGGTCTGTAGTTGGCCGGGTCAGCACGACTGCCCTTCTTGGGCACGGGCTGTACGTTGGCTTGCTTCCAAGCATTCGGCACTTTTCCAGTCTGATAAGAAAGGCGAAACAGGCGCGTCAAGATAGGAGACAATTCAGGCGCACAGGTTCTGAGAACAATTGCTGGTATACCATCGGGTCCGCTAGCCTTATTCACATCGAGGTTGCGCAGCACCCTACGTACGTCCTTTTGGTGGATGCGAATGTCCAACATACTTGTCTCGCATCCATTAGGAGAAGGAGGGGGGCGCGCGCCACCAGGATTCAGACGCGAAGACTCCACAAAAAGAGAGGCAAACAAGTTTGCTTTCTCCTCAGCGGAGTGGGCCAGCGACCCGTCGGGTTTCAGCAGTGGTGGTAGTGAGGAACGGCAGAAATTCGATTCAACCGATTTAGCCAGGGACCAGAACGCTTTACTACCTGCTGGGTAGGAAGCAAGTTTGATCCCTATCCGGCTAATGTGGTCGAACCGAGCCCTTCGCAACACCTTCTTGCAGGACTTGGCAGCCCTGTTGTAAGCTTTCTGCCTCTGACCAACGTCACTCGCCTTGCGCGTTCTAGCGTCGACCCAGGCATGGTACGCCTCATGTTTACGCGCATCGGCGCGAATACACTCGGCGCCAAACCAAGGTCGGTCTTGGCTAGACATTGTTACGTCAGAGAACGGGATGTAGTACTCCATTCCCTGACGCAACAAATCCGTCACAGCGTCCGCGCACGACGTAGGATCAGACGAAGAAAAGCAAAGCTGCCAAGGATAGCATGCGAAGAAAGATCGCATGCCATCCCAATCTGCTGACTTGTACCGCCATACCCGCCGGGTGCCTCTTGGGCTGGGATCGGGCGGGGAGTAGACGTATACAGACTTCACCAGACAGTGGTCGGAACTACCCAAAGGTGGAGATACTGACACCGAGTAACGGTCTGGATCTGTGGTCAGCAGCAACATCCGGCACCCTCGTTGCCCCCTGGACCAGCTGAGTAAGATTTAACGCTAGCGCAAGCTTTCGCATCTCTCGCCCAGCATGGTCAGTGTACTGGTACGGGAAGAGCCACTCCTGATGGTGGGCATTAAAGTCCCCCAGTATCACCAATTGGTCGGTTGGGTACCGTTGCTGAGCCTCATCAGCCGCCTCACTAAGGTATTGTATAAGCCCGGTTGTCTCCATGTCTCCGCTGTGCGACCTATAGACACAAGCATAGATAATCTTATCTAGGCCTGTGTCAACCAGGGCCCAGAGCACTGAGAATCGAGAGTCTTCAAGGTTTCGGAGACGCCGATAACAGATGTCGTCACGGGCGTACATGCATACACCCGCACGTGGCTTGAACCTGTGCTCCAGGGTAAACCCTGGGTAAGAAAGATACGCCACATCTGACGGACATCCGATCTGCGTCTCCGAAAGGAACAAAAGCGCTGGTTTATCAGTCTCCAGATGATGGTGGACTGCATCAAGGTTAGAGTGAAGACCTCGGATGTTACTGAGGTGAACCTTATGTGAGAGTGAGTGCTGCCGCTGTTCAGCTTTTCTCTTTTTGTTCCTTGGCATTATGATTGTGAGTGAAGGAAGGTGAGGAGAAGGAAGTGAGATGAGGTTCCACGCTGGCAACCTTTAGACACGCGCAGACAGGACGTCATCATTGGGGGACTAGTCTGGAGACTGCGGGGACGCCCGAGCCCCCCCGGGAATGTCCATCGGGCACTCTCGTCTGGTCGCCAACCAGCACGATGGCGCATCCCGGTATTTTTCGACAGTTGGCGGGGCAGCCTTTCGTGTGTGGCTGGCACACTACTTGGGCCCCCAACTACCTGCGGTCGGCCAGCGGCGCACCGTGCCTCGGATCCCGCTACCCTTCGCGACTAGTCCCACGATTGGCCCATAACAACGCGAGTCAGGCTGGTCTGCCTGCAATGGAACAACTATCTCGACCCAACTCCTCTTGTGGCTACACCGAGCATCGTACCGGAACACGGCTAGGCCGCTTGGCGGTACGTCTTTGCTCGGTGGGTGGTCGCAAGCTTTCGGCCGAAACCTACCACCAGTTTGTGTCACCTGTTTAGCACCACCCGGGGACCACGTGTAGGGTAACAAAAGGGGTGCTCACCTACGGACACGGGTGACTCAGCCCCCAAAAAAAACAATAATTAAAATATCAATAATTTACACACATTTCGATTAAGTCCTCCACCTTTATGCACCATGTCATTCTGTTGAGGGCTAGGCAGAGATTACAAACCTCAATGAACTTAATTATTTAATGATACATTCACAAAAAACAAAACTAAAAAAACATTAATGTTTTTAGGATTCCGAAGTCAACAAGGAACCCTTATAGTTTGGCCATGTCCGTCTGTCCGCCCACAGCTTAGCTCAGACTCTTAGTACAAGAAAGCTATAATTTGGCATGGAAATACATACACGCCGACAAAGTGGTAATAAAAACATACAAAATATATTTTTTTTAGTTTTTCCAGCACATGTAAAGTGGGGATGTTTATTTTTCTCGTCTATCCCATGGTATGGGGTATCGTTGAAAAGGCCATTCAAAAATATTAAGGGTCTATAAAAACAAATTTTCGATTCTGGGATCCATTTGCGTAAAATTAAGCTTTCAATGGTAATTTTTTATTAGAGTCAAGTGTCTTCTCCCCGCCAGCTAAATAGTAGCTTTTTTATAAGTGAAAAAAATCACGGCAGTAATATATATAATAAATTAAAAGAAAACTATCACAGCTAAGTAGGATTTACAAGTTAATTAGTAATAATTGACCAACTTATAAACAAATACTAATACTTATAATTCGAACGGCAAAGTTTATTTTGTCCCTTTTTTAGAGCAACGTTCGGTGCTTGCGAACGTTAGTAATGTTACCTATTTATTTTGGTGAATGTAGGTGTTTATACGGAACCCTCTGTGCGCGAGTTAGACTCGCACTTGGTCGGTATTTTTCATTTCTTAATAAATAAGTTTATTTTATTATATACCTATTCATAAAATATCAGATTCTACTTCAACCAAAAAAAAAAATCGCCAAAAGTTCTTCAAAAAGTATTACTAACCAAGTAACTAATTAACGTAACTTTCATGGCGAATTGTTTGTTAGAGTAGTCTTCAAATAAATGGACACACATTTAAGAAGCTATAAAAACAATACCAATTTTTTTTATATGCACTTCGTTGCATAAACAACAGATCTTCTTCTTCTTCTTCTTTGTCCAACCCTCTTCCCAGTTCAGCTGGGGTCGGAGCTCTGTTCTGGGTTGTCTGAGTGCTCAGGTTCTGCTTCAGGACCTCTTTCTGCATGTTTGACCACCAGGTGGCGGGCGGTGGTTTGCTGTTGATAAAATAAAAGACATAATTTATGAATCAACTTGTATTTGAGATCAACAAATAAGTGTTTTCAACTATTCTTCAGGAGATGATACTGGCACTAGTTAAGGAGTTGGTGATTTAGGAGAACACAACAGGTTTTCAACTAAATTTGAAGAATCGGGGCACTCGATCATATTTTCCTGAAGAGCAAGGTTATCTCGTTCTTTCATTCTTTGACGAAAAGGTCTGCTTTTTATGCGGTTTTGTTCTCTCACGGCCCTTTTCCTTCTACTACTCATATCACTAAGTGGTATGACTTTCCCTTCTGCTTTTCTTCTGTAGTACCTATCTCCCGCCTTCAGTTTTACTGCATTGTGTAACTCTGTATAATTTTTTATTCTTGCTCTTCTTTTTATCTCTGCTAGGCGTTTTTTCGCCCGTCGCTCAATTGCGCTTTGCAGTGGCATATTTTCAGTTTGAACGTAAACTGAAAATAATTTTAAGCAAAAAAAAATTGGAGTGATGTGAGTAATTACGTAGGTAAAGTACAAGACAATCAGAAAGTATGACGATGACGTTGGCATTTTTTAAGCAAGAGGGCAACAATTGGCAAAACAGCCATTTTGGGGTGGGGTAAACTGTTAAATTGGCTACGAGAAAACATACATACAGAAACACATTCTACGCCTCGTTACAAGATTGAAACACATCATCATCATCATCATAATATCAACCGAAAGACGTCCACTGCTGGACATAGGCCTCGCCCAAGCGTCGCCACATTGACCGGTCCCGTGCGTCCTGCAACCAGCGGATCCCCGCAACCTTCACCAGGTCTAGTGGGAGGCCTTCCAACGCAACGTCTTCCGGTTCGCGTTCGCCACTCCAGAACCTTTATATAAATACTTATTACATAACACTTTTCTTTTGGCTTCGCGACAATTGAGTAAATTTATCTGCGGTGTCACAAAAAACCTATAGTTATTTTCCAGCTTTCATCTGGATGATAGCTGGTACACAGTTGTAACTAGGTATAATTTATTTTGAAATAGTTACTTAGGTTATTGTAAGTAAAAATACAAAAAAAGTTCTTAAGTTTTTATTATTTTTGTAGTTTTAGACACAATAACGTAATGAGGATCGATATTATATAGTAAAAATAAATACCTATCTAATATAAGTTTAAAAATAAGTTTTTCTTTGTCGTACCAAAATAAATAAAATAGCAACGACGTCAGCTAAGGAATCTATTGGAAGTGAACTGCTACATACCAGTAAGTAAGAACGTCGAATATTTATTAAGATGCAAAACTGTTACTCCGTTGAACGGCAATACTGGTTTATCGGTCCACTATGCTGGTCGCTGCCCCAGTTTACTATAAAAATGTATAACTCGGAGTTTTTGTAAATTTGGGTACATAATGGTTACAGACAAGATGGGTATTTACAAGCTTACCATCTACAGTTACAATGTATGCATCTCGTGGTGGAACAATGCTATCTGATTCTGCAAGTCATGCTCACAGCGAACATATAAAAGCGATAGCCACCAGCTTTTATCATCATTTCTCTACTTTGTTCTTTCCGGTTTTTATTACATACTGAAAGCATGACGCATTTTTTGTTTAGAAACAGGAAAACCATCAACTAACTACAAAATACCACTTGCTACGATCGTCACATACTTCATTTACGTTCTTGTGAGTACTACACACCTAACTTTTCTGAAGAACATCACCAACACGCAACACCACTGTTACTTTTGGTTAAATATTTCTTTTAATCCTGTCAGTCGAATAAACAACTTGTTAGACTGGGTGAAAAAATTAAAAAAACTGTGGTGTCATTTTTTATTATAATGGGCATACACATCGCATATACAAAGGTTTAAAAAAAAATTGATTGCATATAATTTTACTCACGTACCTCGTAACTTATCATGGAATTGTAAATCGTTTTAAGTAATCTTTTGTAATAAGTACATTTAAATTATATTGAATATCTACTCAATGATTACCAGACTGTTCCAAAATTATTGTATGATTTTATTTTATTAATTTTACTCTTATTTAATATGCGATCGGTACTGATTCTGAAACATTACTACATATTTAGCATCGAAAAGCGCGACCACGCGTTCGTGTTTGCCATACAAATGAACGCGACGGTCGCGCAAACGCGCGATGGCCTTACAAAGTTACAAGTTCAAACAATTTTTGAATATTTGACTATATACAGTTTTTTTAAAGAGAAATATAACTTGATCGGACCAAGTTATACTTCTCATTACAAAAACGGGCCTTAAATTATCAATTCAATTTATTTCATCATTTCAATTCATTTTATCAGTTCAATTCTTTTCATCATTTCAATTCATTCAATTCTGTTAATCTTGTATTAAAAACATAACGTTAACCGGTTTAGTATTTGTTTTGTAATAAGACAGATAGTGTTGTTGAACATTTGCGGTGCTCGGTGATAATCGATGATGACTTACACCCACAAGGTTAAGTATGATTGTGGCCTAATCCTTTCTTAACTACTTTCCCGTCGCGGGTTGTGATGAAGGCCTTACATTTGAAGCGATTTCTGTACCCACACCGCCACCTTATATTTGATCCCATAGCCTTCTCCTTGTGAAAACGGAAGCCATCCACCACTAATATTGGGTTACCTCTATTTGATGTGTAAGTTGTCACTAAAAGGGAAACAAATATTTTTTTATTTAGTGGTTTACACAAGGTGGGAAGAAAAAACAAAGACAAACAGTAATTTTATATTTTTTTAAACTTTACACTAGGAATTTCTTCCTTTATCGTGGGTGCGTTTACAAACATATAAACTCACATACACACAACAACACCCAGAGCCGGAACAACTATCTGTAGGACATACAAATATTAGTTCCGTGCGGGCATCGAACCCGCAACACGCAACTTACCTCAATGTGTCTATGAACTGCACATAGTACAGTGTGTTATGGCTCTTACCTGACCCACCCTAAAAAGAATCGAATTTGAACCCCCATAAAGGGTAATTCAAATTGCAAATTTGATCTTTAAATCGTTAGCGTCAAGATATTTATAACTACTTGTTATGCTATTTTGATTGTTATGCTGTAAGACTAAAAGCTTATCAGCGTATTGTAAAATAATGCGATTGCTACTAATAGCTTATTTAAAATATTAGAACCTGAACTCTACTACTTTTAAATGATAAACATGTAGTTACTTGTAGTCAGTTGTTGTTGAGCTTATAGCACAGGAATCCTCCTAGTTTAAGCCCAGTTGCACATATTTTGTACCTTGCCACTAACTTAATGATTCTAATTTAAGGTAAAATCATTGTAAATAGGTTTAAGTCGTGAACAAATAAATATTGTTTATTGTTTGTTTATTGTATGCTTGTTTGTTTACTTACCTACTCACGATAAACCTACGTATACCCGTTAATATTTGTTGATGTTATTGAGTTACTTTTTGTATAGTTGATGTTATTGGTATATAGAAACATCGTGGATCAGAGGCTCTGGGCAGGTTTCATTCGATGTTAGTGATGATGTTGGTTTAAATACCAAAATGTAAGGGATTGATCACATGACGTTTCGATAGCGTTTGACATTCATACAAATTTGTCATTTTTCCAATCGCTATTATCATGGCATCAGGCCATCATTTCTTAAAACCATGGTTTGTTATTTTGACTTGTGTTGAGGTGGTTATGTCTATTATTAAAGCAGACAACCTGTTTGTCTATAGTCCTTATAAAGGCCTTGCATTTGTAAAGTTTCTTTAAGGCGCACTGCCGTCTTTCTTTCGGGCCGCAAGTCTTCTCCATGTAGAAACGAATGCCTCCTGCCACAAGCATCGGAGTGATCCTGTTCGAGGTTATCATTTGCTCTACAAACATACAATAATTTTAGAAATTCATACAACTAAAAAGTACAAAAGGCAATATTATTTTTAATATTTTTCAAACCTGTTGTATACCTTCTCCCTATCTCCCCTTCCCTTCTCCTTACCTTTTAGTCTCAAGCACAATTGGGCATCAAACAAGCAAAGGGATTAGCGCAGTCTTGATTCTAATTATATGAGTGGCCCTTTGAAACACAACATTCTTGCTAAACACTACTAAGCAGACTAGTTACTCCAAATACACTTGTTATGTAGGAATCACGACATAAAATAAATTTTCCCTGTCTTCCTTATCATTCAGGGATGCTAGTATAAGTACCAAATATGGGTTTTCCTCGCTTATTATATGATCTGTCTAAGTCGTAGAGTAAAGCACAGCTTGTGCAGCATGCAGAAGAAATGAACGACACCAAGTCTAAAGATTGTTAACATCAACTATATTTAGTTATCGCCTGATTATTAATTGTAAATTATTTTTTCCACTCTACTTTTCTATTGAATAAGTTTAGTACTTTTTTATTTAGTTTCTTCTCTCGTTTGTCTTTTTCCATTTTTGGCGCTGTGCAATCTTGTCTTCTTCTGACATTTCTACTATGGTTTTCATTATGTTTTTTACCTTTTTCCGATGTTTAATTCAACTTATTCGTACTCTGCCGGGCTTTCAACTTTTAACGGTAAGTAAAAAAAGTATTTGTTTACTTACCTTAACATAAACGTAGCGTATCAAACATTCAATTTAACTTCAAATTTCAAACAAATTCTAAATGAAATGTATTAGACATTAATTTTCTAAAGACTGCACTGACTGACTGACTGCTAAAGACTGAAGTCTAAACTAGCATTGGTGCACCCACGCTAACTCAAAAGAAAACAGTCTTCTTTTAAAGCTTTTCTTTTTGATCGATAAGTAGTTAGCAGAATACTCTTTCAATTTTTTTATCACAGCTTTATGCTCTTTTATCTCAGCTATTGGCCTAGTTGAATAAATATATTTGACTTTAATTTTCGTGTTCCCCTTTCCTTCTTCTTTTGGTAACTATGGACTTCGTTTCTGTTTTAGTCTTAGTTTTAGTGTAGTTGTTTTAGTTTTAGTCTTTTGTTTTCTTTTTGGATGCCATCACGGAGTCAATATCTAAAAGAAAGAAAACCGAACATAATAGATAATCGTGTTCAAAATAGCGACCTCTCGAAAAAAACCATAGAACTACTCATAAAAATATAGGTTTTTATTAGATATACCTAAATAACAAATATGACACATAATATTTAGCTGAACCTCAAATTATTTAACATGATAATGTCATTAAGGCGACAGTCAATCATGACAATTAACGTGGCCACATATTGGGCCGAGAATATTTAAAGAGTCAACTTCACTAGAAACGATTCATCTACCATCACCATCACCGCCATCGAACCATCGGCTCAAAAGATTTTTTTTTTTAATCCGGTTGACTCTAAACTGACTTTGACTGAGTTTAAACTTTATTAAATACTAGCTTTTGCCCGCGTCTTCACCCGATTAAAAAGTATTTTATCGTCCGAAGGGAACACACTACCGGGATATAAGCTATCTTATGTCCTTCTTTCAAACTCTCAATCTATCTTCAAACCAAATTTAATCTAAATTTCGTTCAAGGGTTACGCGTGATAAAGTAACAGACAGAGTTACTTTCACATTTATAATATTAGTATGGATTATATATTATATACTTTAATGTAAAACACATTATAAAAAAAACTAGAAAAGGATATTAAATACTAAAAAACAGTATTATCGCACTAGGCGATCTCTTCCAGACGAACTGGAATGGATAGTGGAGTTTTTGGTTTTCGAGGGCAAAACAAGAGATAAATGAAGTCATTCATAGATGTAACAATTCAAAATACGTTTTTCTAAAACGTTATCATCAGAATGGTTGTGTTGTAGCAATGTTTTGATGACGCTCTCACCCACAGTTATGTGCCCACTTTCCGCAAGTCTTATTGCCACAATACCAATGAGTCTTATCACCACTCTTATTATGCTTGTAAAAGCTTTCACCCCCATTCACCAATATAGAGTAGAGTTAATCGTCGTTAGTATTTTTTCCACTAAACCTCGAAACAAAACAAAACCACACCTTTAATTACCTTAAATAAAAAATCTTAAAAAGATTTCTCAAATAGATGCAGTAGTAACGGAGATTACTCGCCACATATACACGAACTCACTATTATATTTGATGAAAGCGTATCGGTTTTAATTTTAATCTCACTTTGTGCTGTCAAATTGATATGAACATTATTTTTATCATAATAACCTTGAGTAACCAGTAACCCTGTAACGCAAAGAAACATAACCAAAGTATTTAACGACAAAACACAAGAGCATATTGAATAAATTAATTTCGTCGAAAGACAATAACTTGTTGCCTCTGTTTCACTTGAATATATTTGTAATATTATATTTACGCAGATAGGAATTTTGCAGATTACCAGTGGAAAGTAGGAAGGTGGACTGAATAAAACGATAAAGTGAAAAATCATAAATAAAACACGTGTAATCTTACAAAAGTAGTAAAATATTGAAGATAAACATTACTCAAGATTTAATACTGAATAAAAGATTCTCTATTTTATCCACCACCGAAACCTAAGTAATATTTATATTAGTAACCGTAGTGTGAGAGCTTATACTGATCCAGTTAGTCGATGCTACAATTTAATCTAAAAACTATATTGATTTGATTTGATTTTGATTTTGAAAGGTCTTTATTTATACATAATTTATACAGTGTTGTTTACAAATGATCTTATTCTATTTGTAGACAAATCGTAGTTTAGGTACTGTAGGTAATCGTACAAATCGTAGGCTACCGCCTTTCTACACATTAAAACGTGTTTTTAGGGTTCCGTACCCAAAGGGTAAAAACGGGACCCTATTACTGAGACTTCGCGATCCGTCTGTCCGTCTGTCTCCAGGCTGTATCTCAAGAACCGTGATAGCTAGACAGTTGAAATTTTCACAGATGATGTATTTCTGTTGCCGCTATAACAACAAATACTAAAAACAGTATAAAATAAATATTAAAGGGGGGCTCCCATACAACAAACGTGATATTTTTGCCGCTTTTTGCTCGATATTAATAACGGCAACAGGTAGACGCTTGAAATATTCACAGAATGTTTAGTTGTATATTTACTTCAAAAAATTATAATTAATAAATTAAAATAAAATAAATTAAGGGGGGCTCCCATACAACAAACGTGATTTTTATGCAATGTTTTGCGATAATGGTACGGAACCCTTTGTGTGCGAGTCCGACTCGCACTTGGCCGGTTTTTTATTATGACAATACCTTGCATTGAAGTAACTAACTTATAAAAGGAATCATTATAAACTACTGTGTATGTGGAGGTCTTAGAATGGACCCACATAATATTTACAATGTTTAAAAAACTATATTGTAACACGTATACACTAAAATTCACCTCAAAACTTAATAAAATACTGCTTACAATATAAACTCCAATCATTCATAATTCATTTCATTTCATCCACCGAAAAGATTATAAGCCTGAATCTGTAAACTTTTGCAACAAGCAACATCTACTGGGAAGCACCTTTTGTATCGAGACATATCTTAAGAATCAGGGGACGGCAGTCCCGACAGCTTTTGAGTCAGATTCTCTTCAGCGATTTAGAATCTATTAGCAGTAGTGTGAGCTAGTGGGTCATGGGACCCCCAAACTCGGACGATGGCGTTATTCGTAGTGTGTAGAGACGCTCTGCAGCCAGACTTGGCTTTGACGCACACCCATCGTGTCCTGCTGCCGTGCTTATTGACTCGGTTAAATCGGTACTGACCGATCATGATGACGGGGTTACCTCGCTGAGATTGCGCAAAAACAGGGTTCAGATCTGAAAATAATTTTTGTTTGTAATTGGTTGTGAATGATTGAACAATTATTGACAGAATAAGAACAGAAAATAAACCATAATTTTTGCAAAAATATAGTAGATAGTAAAATTCACAAACAAAATGAAAAACGCATCGAAGACATCCTAGCCATGTACACTGGGTACCGATTGCCAAGAAGTATTAACGGATTATAATTGCTACTCATTTCTTCCACCGAACATATTATGTCATGACATTTGACGGCTGTCAAAATTGATAGACAGTTACTGTTGTGAACAATGGATTATTAGCTTAACACCTATATATCGTCATATTAAATTTATAGGTCATCAAATGCTTATGCAGATTCCTGGTTTACCAAATTACTACTGAAAATAAGGCAAAAGGGCAATACCGTAAGAAATTAAACAAACAGTTTGAAAATAAAACGTTGATTAGCATTAAAATTAAACATTTTATCTATATTATTATATATTTATATGTAATATAATAAAGCGGAAGAGTTTGATTGTTTGTTTGAACGCGGTAATCTCTGGCACTACCAGTCAGATTTAATAAATTATTTTTGTGTATAATAGCCACGTTCATGAGGAAGGATATAGGTTATATGTATATAACATTGACGTCATATCACCGAAGCTATTTACCGCTACACTGGAGGATGTCTTCAGGGTTCTGGACTGGAGAGGACTAGGCATCAACGTCAATGGCGAGTACATCACTCACTTCGGTTTGCCGACCATATAATGGTTATGGCTGAGACCATGGAGGACCTCAGTACAATGCTCGATGATCTCAGTAGAGCTTCCGAAAGAGTGGGTCTTAGGATGAACATGGACAAAACCAAGGTGATGTTGAATGTCCATGTTACACCCACTATAACTTTAATTTAATTTCAATTTATTTCTTTAATTTAAGGTTTACTTAGATTTAGTTTTGTTTCTATTTTCTGCAATGACTGACTATTTTTGTGTAAAAATTCTAAGTGCATGCATGCTCTATTAAAAATATCTGTAATTTTCTTTCCTGGAGGGATACTGACTTCTAAGATACAGGCATTTGCCTAGTTTGGAAGTCAGGGTTCCATCATCTGTATTTCGCCTTTTCGTGTGCTTCTTATTTGTAAACATTTTTTGTATGGCTTGATGAAATAAATTATTATATTTATTTTTTATTATTAATTTAAATTCGAATTGTCGCGTCGCGCCGTCAAGAAAGTCCTTAAGTCATACAGTCATGTATTATAACGTACTTAATTAACATTTATATTAGGTCCTTACCTATGAAATTGGCGTTTTGTCGAACTGGCCACTTTGATCTCAAATATCTCCTCTTTGGTTTGGAATTCCAATTTTAAATTTATACAGCTATTTATCATGCTTTTGTGTTCGTAAAACCTTAATTCATTTGTTTTTTCCTCTTTTGGTTTTTTATTTGCGCTAGTCAGTTTACAAAATGGAAAACTTGAAATATCGCGTTATTTACGAGTACGAGTTCCATCGTGGCACCAGTGCTGAAGAAACGGCTCGAAGGATTAATGATGTGTATGGTGACGGTGTCGCAAAAGAAAACACAGTGCGTTTTTGGTTCC
Organism: Anorthoa munda; assembly: GCA_945859665.1. NCBI lineage: Eukaryota > Metazoa > Arthropoda > Insecta > Lepidoptera > Noctuidae > Anorthoa > Anorthoa munda. Next base: position 8,806,131 of record OX243901.1, read on the forward strand.
AACGTTTTCGTTCTAGAAATTTCGACCTGCAGAACAAGCCCGATAGACGGTCGGCGACCAAAGTTGATAATTAATTGAATTGAGAGCAGCAAACCGACAAACGCGCTTCGACTGCTGCGTTACATTACTCAACCGGCACAATAATGAAGGGATTTTAAATCGAATCATTACCTGTGATGAAATGTGGATCCTGTACAATAATCGGAAATGGTCATCGCAATGGTTGAAACCCAAATCCTGCACCAAGCGAAAATTGACTTAAAAAAAAAATACTTGTGAGCGTTGGTGGACTAGTGCCGGTGTCGTTCACTACAGCTTTCTTAAATCTGGCCAGAGCATTACGGCGGATGTCTATTGTCAGCAACTGCATACCATGATGGAAAAGCTAGCTGCTAAACAGCCGAGGCTGGTCAATCGCTCTAGGCCACTGCTGCTTCAGGATAACGCTAGACCACACACTGCACAACAGAAGACTACCAAATTAGAGGAGCTTCAATTGGAATTTCTAAGACATCCACCGTACTCCCCGGACCTTGCTCCAACAGATTACCATTTTTTTCGAAATTTGGATAACTTCTTGCAAGGGAAAAATTCAACTCCGATGGGGCAGTCCAAAGCGCCTTCAAAGATTTTATTGATTCCCGTCCGAATGGTTTTTTTAGTAAAGGGATCAATGAACTACCATAACCTATGAGATGGCAAAAGTAAGATAACAATGGTACATACTTTAATTAAATAAATATATTACATTAAAAAAAATACGACTTTTTGTTCCCTTACAAAACGCCGATATCATATGTAATGACCTAATTTTTAATATTAAACTAGAAACTAGTATCATGGTAATAGCATTTTGTTAACGGGATACATTTCTCTTTTGAGTTTCTAGAAAAAATAAGCTAGGTGCTTTATTTACTAAATGAACTCTTATAGTGTACTGTGTAGGTAACACATTCTAAATGACAATTGATTTTGCAATTTTGTGGAAGGTACCTATGAGGCGTCCAGAAAATGCTTTGGCTTTGACACCAGCACGTTATCGAGAGACACAAAAAGCCTTTAACAAAGCGACATTCTATCAGCGATAACGCTTATCTAAAGTCAATAATACGACTACCGTGCGCTACCGAAATGTCACGTGGTCAATCTTATATATTTTAAATTTTCAACAAACATTAGCGATGTTAGGATGTCAGTATGTCTAGAATCCCTAATCACCTGAAAGAAACACTTTACTTCAAATAGGATAAAACCTAATGATTATGTTTGCCAAATGTCTTGACTATAACATTGTCAACGGCAGTGATGGCTGCAGTACACCCGTTCTTCTTCTTGATGCAAGTCCAGCGAACCTTGGACCCTAAACAAGCGTATTTGTTGAACCGCCACTGTCCTATCTGTACCACAAGGTTACCATGTTGAGAATTTGAGATAGATCGAATTTTGGCTCTGAAATTTAACCATAACCATTTATATGTAGATGTGAGATTTTGTATGCGATTTATCATTATAAATTTTCATGAAAAAGAATGTTTCAGATTCATCCATTGAATGCCTACTACGCGATATACTACCTACGTATTATTACGCAGGTATTCCCTTTACAGTATAGTTTATCACCAGTACATCACGTTTGTCTTTCCAATTACAAACAGTGCTGGCATTGAATACTTTTGCAGCTCATTCTCCACGCTTTAACTTGGCGTTGGTAGCTTTCAACTACGAAGTATTACGTAGCAGGCCGTTTGTTTGGTGGTCACTGATTGTGATCAGTTGGTTAACTTCAGTTTTTAGTGGGTTAAAAAGGATAATACCTATGTCATCATCATCATCATATCAGCCAAAAGACGTCCACAGCTGGACATAGGCCTCCCCCAAGCGTCGCCACATTGACCGGTCCCGTGCGTCTCGTAACCAATGCCAGCACTGTTTGTAACAATACCTAAATATAAGGAAACAAATAAAAAACACAAATTTTCGAACTACCTAACTTTAATAATAAGGATTACAACTTAAACACTATTATTATAGAACATAACATTAATACAGATCACAAACAAACCTTTGATTATTATGTCTAGCCAATATATTTTTACCTCACATATGATTTAACATTACTGGTATTACAAGAAAACTGTGCCCGGTTTTCACATAGACCAGCTTAACAAAACCGTTGACAAAACCATTTTCATTTTCATGATAAGTGTCTTTTGGAACTTTGTAGGTACTCATTAAACTGACCGTTAAATGTGTCCGTAGAGCAGTGAGGTAAAACCATTAAATCACTGGAAATTTTCTGTGCACACCACAATTACATTTACATTTTTTCTTAAACATCCTATATCTCTATTTTATATAACATATTATTTTATATAAATATATTTAGTAGTTAGGGTCGTAGTAGGAAAATCAAACAGCAATGGAGAACCTCAAACAAAGTTGTTAATAAGATCTTACAGTGACTAGGTACTACAGAAATACAACATAATACAGATACCGAAAAAGAAAATACGATGTATGTTTTAACCATATAACAATTTCTGTCGAAATCTATACTAATATTATAAAGAGGAAAGATTTTTTTGTTTGTTTGTTTGTTTGTACCGAATAGGCTCCAAAACTACTGGACCGATTTGAAAAATTCTTTCACCAATAGAAAGCTACATTATTCCTGAGTGACATAGGCTATTTTTTTATCCCGAAAACGGGTCCTGTGGGGTGGCCCACGGGAGCGAAGCCGCGGGCAACAGCTAGTATAATATATTAAGCTTTGTCAATAATAACTGACAATATTTTACCATGAATGTTTACTTATTAAATGTTGAGTTTATTATTTAGTTTAGTATCCCTACCACTAAATATCTAGGATCATATAGTGATTTTAAATATTTTACATAATTACAACTAAAACATACCGCGTTATTTGACTAGTGGTAGCAACTCTATGGCTGAGAGGTATTTTTCTCTCGAGAATTCTCTATAGAAAATACGTCCATAAGCCAAACAATCAAAGACCGTGAAGCTTAAGCAACAAGGTTGACGTTGCGACTACTAGTAAAAAAAGGAGTCCAAATAGCAATGTTAAATGGTCCACAATGGATATCATCAATGAAAGACATTCAAGTTTGGCCATCGAAGACCTTTTTAAACAGGAGCTATGATAAACTTTATTACTAAAAAACAATCATTTATAAAACGTAACTTTTGTACCTATCATGAATAAATCATTCTACATAGTTTCAACCATTAGAAAATTTCAATCTCACAGTTCTTTTAATATCCACTTATCCACTTCACTTCACACGCTAGTGGTTGTGCCACCCATTGAGCTTGACGAGGCGGTCGTTGACGGTGACGGCCACGCACCGGCAGCCACTGGACTTTCTCGCCGTGCACTCCCACCAAGTCTTCACACGACGCGCCAGCTTCTTAACGAACCGATAGTTGCCCCAAGTTATAATGGGGTTCCCGAACCTTGTAACCCCGAACACAAGAGGATTTACAACCGGCGCTGGAAAATTGAAAAAACAGTTTAATCTACGATTAGGACTCGCATGTGTCGCAGTCACTATGTAGAAATTAATTACAATAGAATTGAAACAATATGGAATAATGACAGCACACCATAATACCCTTCGTAAGGTGGGGTAGACTGTGGAATAGTGTCATCCATTATTAAGTTGTTTAACTTAAAAAAAAAACGAAAAACGATTTGTTTCTCAAAACTATTTATTATAAACAATTTCTTTCATATCAATCTGCATTAAGGCCCGTATTCCAGATGCTCATACTCAACTCAAACTCAAATTTGGCCACACCTACTAATCAACTGCCAACCAATCACAACTCTCGAGTTTGGCATCATTATAATTCTTCAGCATGACATTATGTGTACTCAATAGAGCAAGAGTCCAGACGTACCAGACGTTACTGAATTCTTTCTAAACAAGGGCGTCGCCAAGGGGGGGCAGGGGGGGGGGGGCAGCTGCCCCCCCCTAGAGATTCTAAAAAAGTTGCCTAATGTAAAGCAACCATAGTCCTAAGTCATTGACTTGACTTGCTTGATTGATCATTCCCGTACGTAGCGAATGAATATATATAAACTAAACCCAACAGATCGAACCGTTGTTGATATCCTAAAATAGACAAAAACCTTCTTTCCCGACACGGATAAGCGTTGAAAATTTTGATCGATGTCATGTACCTACAGCAACGCAACGAAAGTATTCCTGAGCGACGTAACCCGACACAGCAAGCGCATTTAACCCATAGAATGCCTCCAGCGGTCCTTATGACCACGCCCAAACCTTTTAGCTTTGCGAATGCAGGCACGAGCTGGCATAAGTCTATGCCCGCGCCGCCGCAGCAGCAGCAGCAATGGAGGCCACCCTTCCAGCACAATCAGGTACCTCATCGTGCCCCTAACATGGTTAGTCGAACCCAGCAAATGTTTCGTGCACCCCCGCCAAACTACCATCCCCAGAGTAACATATTTAGATTACCGAACGCAAACCCGTCAGCGCAATATACAGGTCCGAAACCGATGAGCGGCGTTAGTCACTTCGTACAAAAACCAATAGGGTTACCAGGAAATAATTGGCAAAGATCAGGGAACCCACCACCTAGTAATTACTTCAAGACACGAGAAATGAATTTTAACGAGATGACAGACCCTGAAAACGCTTATTATTACCCCGACTATTACTATGAACAGCCTGACTATTCCTGTTACTATGACTATCCCGACTTTTATTACTACAATCAAACCGAGCCCGATAGTATTTTGTATGTACAAGATGACACACAGCCGCAGAGTACTAACAACGCGAATTGCTTAGAAGCACCAAAGCCTACCTCTAGTGCTAATCCGGATTTTCTCAAGGAAATGGATCAAAAAGGGTTAAAATAGAGTTAAATATACAATCTAAAAGGGAGTTACGTTACATTCAGATATCGGACCCACCACTTAAGTTATTGGTAGATACCGGGGCTAACCAGTCTTTTATTAGTCCTGAGGCAGTCGAGCAATACTTTTCACACATACCTTTGAATTTTGACCCCTTTGAAGTAACAAATGCCCGTGTAACTAGTACACACAACCATTCAATTACTGTTCCGAATTTTCCTGAATTTAATAACCCTACGAATGTTAAGTTTTTTATTTATAAGTTTCATAATTATTTTGACGGACTAATAGGCCTAGATTTACTTGACGGAGCACAGATTGATCTTAAAAATAACTATTTAATTACAGATTTTACAACTATACCTATTCGGTTTTATCAATGTAAAAAGTCCAGTTATCAGGAAACCATTCCCGCGAACTCGTCAAAACTATTAAATATTCCTATCTATAGCCCAGACGGTGACGTTTCCATAGCTCAGCAAATACACAGTAATTGCATTATACATGAATGCATTACTCGCGTTACCGACTGTACGGGCATCGTTGAAATTGAAAACCCGACCGATTATGATTCACTCGTCACATTTGAACGCCCTTTACAAGCAGTGATATTTAATAATGAGTGCACTAGCACTAAACAAGATCCTAAGCGCGTTAAAGAAGTTTTATCTCGATTGCGTACAGATCATTTAAATATTGAAGAAAAAACTAACTTAGAGACTTTATGCAGTCGTTTTGCTGACGTATTCTATGTAGAGGGAGAACCTTTGACTTTTACAAATAAAATAAAGCACCATATCAGGACGACCGACGAACTTCCAGTTTATACGAAAAGTTACCGCTATCCATTTGTTCACCGACAAGAAGTTAGAGACCAAATTACTAAGATGCTGGACCAAGGTATTATACGACCTTCTGAATCAGCCTGGAGCTCGCCTATCTGGGTAGTTCCTAAAAAAGCAGATGCATCAGGCAAACAAAAGTGGCGCATAGTAGTAGACTTTCGCAAACTGAATGACAAGACTATAGACGACAAATACCCGATTCCAAACATCAACGATATACTTGACAAGCTTGGTAAATGCCAGTATTTTAGCACGTTAGACCTTGCATCAGGATTTTATCAATGCCAAATGGATCCAGACGATATTCCGAAGACAGCTTTCAATGTAGAGCATGGGCACTTCGAATTCTTGCGTATGCCCATGGGTTTGAAAAATTCCCCATCTACTTTTCAAAGAGTAATGGACAATGTGCTCAGAGGCTTACAAAATGAGATCTGTCTGGTATACCTTGATGACGTAATAATATTTAGCACATCGTTGCAAGAACACATGATTAATCTAGAGAAAGTATTTAAAAGATTGCAGGAATCTAACTTCAAAATCCAGATGGACAAGTCCGAGTTTTTAAAATTAGAAACCGCGTTTTTAGGACACATAATCAGTGGCGAAGGTGTTAAACCTAATCCTGATAAAATAGCGGCTATAGAAAAATACCCATTACCTAAAACCACGAAAGAAATAAAACAGTTTCTCGGATTATTAGGTTATTACAGGAAATTTATCCCGGACTTTGCCCACGTCACTAAGCCTATGACTAAATGCCTTAAAAAGACTAATAAAATAACTTTCGACTCTGAATACATTAACTGTTTTAACAAATGTAAGAGCTTACTGACAAATGACCCCATCTTACAGTACCCCGACTTCACTAGGGAGTTTATATTAACAACAGACGCTTCAAATATAGCTATAGGCGCAGTACTTTCGCAAGGTACCATCGGGTCAGATTGTAGAGTCTGTGTGTATGTTAGGTATAGTGTCTGTTATTTATTATTTGGATCTTTAGGGCACTCTTCACAATAAACACAGCTCTAACGTTATTAAGTTTATTACTTGTAGTTGTTACAATCGATACAAGGTTTTTAACATAAAAGAACGAGCGAGGCAATAGTCCTGCCTACTTCGTACGTCGTTTTGCGCGGACTGGAGAGGGCGACCGAGGGGCGCAACAAGAGCGCGGGGAGGAGAGAGCGGGTGCGCCGAGGCGCTACGCGCTCGTCGCGCGGTTCGGCAAACTTCGTATTTCTTCGAAGACATTTGTTGGCAGAGCGTTCGAACTGTAGGTATAGCCTACATCACTCCCCCGCTGAGACCGGTTCACGGTCGATAGTGAGAAAGGTATCGCGGGAATCTAACTGTTCTCCCGCTTCTTGTGGTGTTTTCCGGCTGCGGTAGTGGCGATGCTGGCGCTGAAGCTGATGGTGCTGGTGGTTGTGGTAAAGGTGGTGATTTGGAGTCATCATTGTTGTTAGCCATGTAGGCAGGTTTTAGCCTATCAAGACAACGGTCGTAAGTTTACCTTGGACGTCTATTGTAAAGGTTTTTGATCCTCTTTCTACAACTTGATGTGGGCCAGAATAAGGTGGTTCTAATGACTTCTTTAGAGGTCCTTTTCGCAGGAAGACATGGCTTGCTGTATTAAGATCTTTAGGTACGTAAAACATTTTCTCACCATGGCCGGATGTTGATGCAGGTGACAGTCTCGAAATGTGTTTTCTTAGTCGTGCTGCGAAGTCTGCTTCATCTATGATGTTATGTGTTGCTGGTTTCATGAACTCACCAGGTAACCGGAGTGGCTCGCCGTACACTAATTCAGCTGAAGAGGCTTGTAGATCATCCTTCCAGGCGCTCCTCATACCCAGGAGTACAAGAGGAAGTACCTCTGACCATTGCGCGTTATTGTGGCACATTATGGCGGCTTTCAGCTGTCTGTGCATTCTCTCCACTAGGCCATTGCACTGAGGGTGATACGCTGTCGTGGGGCAATGGTAGGCGCCTATGATCGACGAGATGCTCTGGAACAGTTGCGAGTCAAATTGTTTCCCTCGGTCAGTGGTTATTTTCTCTGGACATCCGAAGCGAGCGACCCAGCCAGAAATGAAAGCACTAGCGCAGGTCTCCGCTGTGATGTCTGCTAGAGGGTAGGCTTCTGGCCATCGAGTATACCTATCTACAGCTGTAAGGCAGTACCTGAAACCAGAAGAAGGTGGCATAGGGCCTATTATGTCAATGTGGACGTGGGAAAATCGGTTGGAAGGAACAGGGAATAGGGAGAGAGGAGAGTGGGTATGGCGGGTAACTTTATTGCGTTGGCAATCAGTGCATTGTTGAGCCCATTTTCTGCAGTCACGACGAATCTTGGGCCACACAAATCGTTCTGACACTAGTTTTGCTGTCGCGTTGGGGCCTGGATGACTGAGATTGTGTAGGTTGTTGAAGATTGCTTTTCGGAAAGTTGGTGTGATGAATGGCCTTGAACGTGAAGTAGACTGGTCACAGTATATGTAGGCATCCATAGTTTTCACTCTTTCTAATTGTAAAGCCGTCTTGTTTTGTAGTAAACTCTGTAACTCTTGATCTGTTTCCTGTTCGTTTTGCAGTTCTTTGTAGTTGATGGTTGTATCGATGCTTTCCAGTCGTGAGAATGCGTCGGCGACTACGTTGTCATTTCCTGAGATGTGGTTAATGTCAGTTGTAAATTGACTAATAAAATCGAGATAGCGGTGTTGGCGAGGTGAGCAGTTGTCTCTTCTTGTTGTGAAGGCGAATGTGATGGGTTTATGATCGGTGAACACTTTAAATGTTCTCGCTTCAACCACATACCTAAAGTATTTTATTCCTTCATGTATTGCGAGCAATTCACGGTCATATGTGCTATGTTTCGTCTGAGCAGGAGATAACTTGCGAGAAAAGAATCCTAGCGGTTGCCAGCTGTCATTTTTTTGTTGTTGTAAGACAGCTCCGATGGCCACATCTGAAGCGTCGGTAAAAAGTGCTAGCTCAGCTTGTTGATCCGGATGCGAGATAAGAGTAGCTTCTAATAAATTATTTTTGCATGCGTCGAAAGCTTTTTGTATTTCAGGTGTTAAGGTGATGGGCGTCGATCCTTTGATTTTTGGACCACTTAAAGCTTGATTGAGAGGCCCTTGAATTTGAGCGGCACCTGGGAGAAATTTTCTATAAAAATTGATCATCCCTAGAAATCTTCGCAACTCTTTAGCATTTTTAGGGAGGGGGTATTCCTGGATCGCCTTTACTTTTTCTCGGAGGGGACGTATACCAGCTGCAGATACTTCATAACCCAAGAAGGTAACTTCACTAACACCTAAGGCGCATTTGTTGGTGTTAATTACTACTCCATATTTTTTTAATTGGTTGAATAATTTTGTTAGGTGTCCAACGTGTTCTGTCTCCCCTTTTGAAAACACGAGAATGTCATCTAGGTATCCGAACGTGAAGTCTAATCCTTGTAGGATTTCATCTAAAAATCTCTGAAACGTCTGAGCAGCGTTTCTCAAACCGAAGGTCATGGCAGTAAATTCAAAAAGTCCGAATGGAGTTGTGATTGCTGTTTTCTTAATATCGTCTTCAAATACCGGTATCTGATTAAATGCTTTAACGAGGTCAATTTTTGAAAATATAGTGGATCCAGACAGCTGGTATGCGAAGTCATGGATATGCCTCACTGGATACCGATCAGGTATTGTTCGTGCGTTTAATTGCCTATAATCGCCACATGGTCTCCAGCCGTCGTCTTTTTTAGGCACGAGATGCAATGGGGACGACCAAGAACTTTCGGAGCGACGAGCTGTTCCATTTTGTAACATTGCCTCAAATTCATTTTTTGCGATCTTCAGACGGTCCGGTGCCAATCGACGCGGTCGTGATGTTACCGGTGGGCCAGACGTCGTTCTAATGTGGTGCTTAGTATTGTGAATTGGCACATTTTGTGATCCAGCTGGTCTTGTTATTTCCGGATAACATCGTAATAAATCGAGATAAGTTGAATGACCTGTAAACATTTTTAATGACAACATTTCGTGTGTTGTTCCGTGAGTTGAAGGCGCGCCGACGGTCATGTTTGTTATTGAGTCGATCAATTTCTGTTGCCTGCAGTCGACTAATAAGTTATAGAAACTTAAAAAATCTACACCTGTGATTGGCCTTGAGACATCAGCAATAATAAACTTCCAAGTAAATTCACGACGTAGTCCGAGGTTAAGATTTAGTTGATATGTACCGTATGTAGGTATCGGCGTGCCATTTGCAGCGATAAGTTCATAGTTACCTTTGTTCTTACATTGTAGCTTATTACGTAAATACGATTTAGGGTAGGCACACACGTCTGAACCCGTGTCGACGAGAAACTGGATGCTGGTACGTTTATCTGTGATAAATAGGCGGCCTTTACACGTAGAGCAGTCGTCAGCCGCCATTACTGACTGCTTTTGCAGTTTTCCGGCTTGAAATCACACGGCTGTACACATTTGGTGGACTTCTCACCAAACTTGTAATGGTACCAACATGTTGGATAATTTTTATTACGTGACTGAGATCGGTTTTGGCGGGATTTCGAGCGATCTTCACGTCTACTTGATCGGCCTGGGCGGGAAAGGTCATTGACCTTCTGCGTTAATGTCTGGACTTGCTTCATTAGCTCAGTCATTTGCTTACACATAGTATCCATTTCACTCACCCCATGTGTTGATGTTGCCGCAACTTGATGACCTCTCGGCACGACATCATGTATTCTGTCGGCGAGATCAGCTAACGCATCAAGACGCGCGGATGCCTGAGACGCGATTATTGACTGTATGTTACTCGGCAAGCGGCTCGACCATATGGTTCTTAAAAACTCCTCTGGTACTTTCGGCCCAGCGAGGTGCTGCAGGTGTCGAAGGAACTGCGACGGCTTCCTGTCGCCAAGCTCTTCATGTGTCAGCAGTTGGTGCACTTTTTTTTCGCGGGATTCTGAGAGTCGCTTTATGAGCTCCGTCTTCAATTTCTCGTATTTACCGGTCGCTGGTGGGTTCACGATGATATCTTCAACTTCTGTTGCATACCGCGGGTCGAGATGACTGATAACATAAAAGAATTTGGTTGTGTCCACCGTAATATTGGATATCGCGAACTGGCCTTCTATTTGAGCGAACCAAATAGCAGGTTTCTCCGGCCAAAATGGCGGAACGCGCACGCCTACTCGAAACACATCTTGAGATTCAGTCTTTTTTGCACTTTGTTCTTCTACTTCCACTTGTTCGGTATCACTCATTTTGTTCGTCACTAAAGTTACTTTTCACTACCTATAGGTTTATGAGTCCGCGTGTTTTGCACTAGAAGCACGTGTTAACTTCTCGGGGTCACCACTGTAGAGTCTGTGTGTATGTTAGGTATAGTGTCTGTTATTTATTATTTGGATCTTTAGGGCACTCTTCACAATAAACACAGCTCTAACGTTATTAAGTTTATTACTTGTAGTTGTTACAATCGATACAAGGTTTTTAACATAAAAGAACGAGCGAGGCAATAGTCCTGCCTACTTCGTACGTCGTTTTGCGCGGACTGGAGAGGGCGACCGAGGGGCGCAACAAGAGCGCGGGGAGGAGAGAGCGGGTGCGCCGAGGCGCTACGCGCTCGTCGCGCGGTTCGGCAAACTTCGTATTTCTTCGAAGACATTTGTTGGCAGAGCGTTCGAACTGTAGGTATAGCCTACAAGATAAACCCATCTGTTACGCCTCAAGAACTTTGAACGATAGTGAAACCAATTATAGTACTATCGAGAAGGAACTTTTAGCTATAGTATGGGCTACAAAGTACTTCAGGCCTTATTTATTTGGTCGTAAATTTAAAATACTCACCGACCACAAGCCACTACAATGGATAATGAACCTTAAGGAGCCCAACTCAAGACTGACTAGGTGGAGACTTAAATTAAGTGAGTACGATTACACTATAGTCTACAAAAAGGGAAAGTATAACACTAACGCAGACGCATTATCCCGAGTAGAAATTAATAACGAGGAGACAGAGTCAATGTTAGCCAACCCTTCAGAGCGACCACCTTCTCGAACAGGTTCCACCACAGCCACCGCACATACCAGCTCTGAAAACCCTATTCTAGAAGTACCAATCACTGACGAACCTTTGAACAAATTTCACCGACAATTATGCATTACCATAGTAGGTGACATTAAACGATGTACAACCGCTACTAAACCTTTTGACACGCACACCCGGACATTTGTTCAGGTTTCAGAATCGAACTTAGAACAAGACGTAGTAAATGCTATAAAAGAATACGTCAACCCTAAAGTTAAAACCGCTATAAAAATTACTCCACCCTTAGGGATGTATTCAATTATACCCATAATCCAGAATAGTTTTAAAAGCTCAGCAATTAATTTAGTATTAGCCAAAACCGAACTAGAAGACGTTAAAGAGTACCTAAGACAGCAAGAAATCATAAAACACTATCATGAAGGGAAAACTAATCATAGAGGAATAAATGAGTGTCATCTCGCCCTATCCCGAAAATATTATTGGCCTAAAATGAGGGAAGAAATAGCTAAATACATTAATGAGTGTACCATCTGCGGACAAACGAAATATGACAGGAACCCGATTAGACCTCAATTTAATGTAGTACCCCCAGCAACTAAACCCTTCGAATTAATACACATGGATCTATTCACAGCTCAAAACGAAAAGTATTTGACAGTGGTAGATGTTTTCTCAAAATATGGACAAGCGTACCATTTGAGAGATGGTACAGCAATTAGCATACTTCAAGCAGTTTTAAATTATTGTACACATCATGGGTTACCGTTAACAATAGTGACCGATAACGGCACAGAATTCACAAACCAACTATTTTCCGAATTTACAAGATTACATAAAATCAACCACCATAGAACATTAGCACACTCTCCTAACGATAACGCAATCATTGAACGATTTCACTCTACGTTACTAGAACACCTACGTATTTTACGATTACGTCAAAAGGACGAACCCGTAATCAACCTCATGCCTTATGCCTTATTAGCCTACAATAGTTCAGTTCACAGCTTCACCAAGTGTAGGCCACATGACATAGTTAGAGGACACTTTGACCCAAGAGACCCCCTTGACATTAACATGACTGAACACCTAATGCAACAATATATTTTGACACACCGAGACCAGATAAAAACTGTATACGACCTTATCAATGACTTTACTCTTGCTGACCGTACAAACATCATACGAAATAGGAATAAGGACAGAGAGCCCGAAATAGAATACCAACCGGAACAACAAGTATTTATTTCTAACCCAGCAGCCAACCGACAAAAATTAGCACCACGCTACACACATGACACTGTTCTAGCTGACCTTCCGATTCATATATACACCTCCAAAAAGAAAGGTCCCGTAGCTAAGTCTCGACTCAAACGTATCCCTAATAAATCAAAATCGTTACAGGATACTGCTGGCAATGTTAGCCCAACAAATAACGGCGCTCGAGATAAGACTTGAAAGCTTGGACAATGGACCCGGACTTTTACCTTTTAACCTTGGACAAACAAGGCTCATTACACATTACCACACCTTCCTACAATACATAGATTTAACTGACATTGAACACAGACTTGATTCTGTAATGTCTCAACTCGACTATTTCCAGACTAAACTAGACAACCAATCCTTCATCTTGTATGAACTTCAAATCAACCATTTAACTAATAAGTTAACTGAAACCAGTTCACAGTTAAAAACACTAGAACCCGGTCGTAGTAAAAGAGGTCTTGTAGACGGACTAGGGTCCGTTATAAAAAGCATTACCGGAAACCTAGATCATACGGATGCCCAAAAATATAATAATGCAATCAATCTTTTAGAAAGTAACAACGATAAAATAGTATCAGAATTCAATGAGCATGTCAGTCTTAACAAAGTTTGGATCACCCGATACAGCGACATACTCTCAAAAATTGTTAGCAATCAAGAGAGGCTGAATAGTACCTTAGGATTAATCTTAGACGAGAAAACTAGTGCGAAAAATGACCTTATAAGATTCGCAAAGTTTGCCCAGTTGCTGACTATAATTAGCGACAATACGGAAGATTTATTTTTAGAAATAACTAGGATAGAAGATACCTTAGCTTTTATACGTGCATCGAGCACCCATCATAGTATGTTAAGCATAGATACTTTAAGTAATATGATTAAGCGATTAATATCTATTTACGGCCAGGATCAGTTAATAGATGCAGATCTAAGGGAGTATTATACTGTTATAAAACCCGGGTACTACTACACTAATAAAAAAATTGTTATTATATTTAAAGTTCCAATAACCAGCTCCGATAAGTTCGAATTATACAGACTAGCGATAGTTCCCAATAAACTTATGTATACCTATATTCCTCCTTACCCTTTCCTTGCAACTAATGGGAAAGCTTTCAAGTACATAGAGGCTGAATGCCCGAAGTTCGGCCCATATCATCTCTGCGAAGAAGAAATCAACCGTCAACCAACAAGAGGACATCTAGATTGCATCCAAAGTCTCATCTACAACCAATCTTTGGAGAAATCTTGCCTGCCTACGAAGCTCACACTGACCAAGGCAGCCATGGAACAACTGGATGACAGACGTTATACGCTCATCTTCCCACAACCGACCCGGACGGAGCTACACTGCGAACGTCAAGAATTCATCTCCCTGCATGGAAGTTACCTCGCTACCATCCCGCAAAAATGTCTACTACGCACCAAGCGATTCATTATTATCAACACCAACGACTATATCAAAGGGCAGCCGCTGAAAATCACCGAAATACCCACAAACCTGAATATTGTTGAAGAAACCATCCCACATCTGAAGCTAAACCCACTGCACCTGAAAAGCCTACATGAAATCGAAGATAAAATCTTAATGCAACACCCAGTACAAATAGAACACGCAACGGCGGAAAATTTACTATACCATACGACGATTCCACTATACGTCATACTATTCAGTGCAACTGTACTGATCACCACAATCACTATACGTCGCTATAACGTTTGCACAAAACTTACGAAGCCACAGAAATCAGATGTAAACCCTGAAAATCATCAATACGAAGATGCAGAATCACCCACAATCACGGAACAGACTCCAGCAACATTCTCGCTCAAGATTCTCAAATAGTTGCTGTTCTGAGGGGGGAGGTGTTACGTGCCCTGCCTACACCAAATCAGCTGAATAGCGACATGATATGGAAATTACGTCAAACGGATGTTTCTACATAAAATTCGAACACGCCACCTGCTGACTCAGCGAACGGACGCCTCGTGCCGCCGAGTGGCCACCTACTTCCAAATCTGCTGACACCGCATCCACGTTTAGCATGACTTATTGTATCGTAATAAAATAGAATATATTTGGTAACACACTTCGGTACTAGCATCGTCCGAAATTAGACTTAAATACTAGTATAAGTTAAACTGTAATTTTAATCTTAATTAAAACCTTTATAAATAATTTTGGTTTTTTTTAAGTCCTCCGGCTGCCACCTTCATAATTCGCCTTTTTCCCCAGGGTACCACCCACAAAAATAATGAAAGTAGAATATAGACTAAAAATTCGTTTCCTGCGACGTGTTTGAATAATAGAATGATGAGATACGACAACGTTGTGATAAAGAAGATGTAGTGACATAAAATCAAAAGAGCTTAGATTGTTTGGTCATGTTGAGATGATGAATAAAAAGTGACTAACAAAAGGTATTATCTACAAGGCAGACGTGAGTGTACGCCCCGGGCGCCTTAAACATACATACACGGATATGCGAGTTGGACTTGCGCACCGAGGGTTCCATACACCGAGGGTTCCATACAAACAGCTACGTTCACCAATACTGAAGTTCATAAACAATGAAAACACCGAACATTGCTCTAACGAAAATATTTATTTTTCCCTTGCCAAGTACATTTCATAAGTTGGTCGACTATTACTCGTAAACTTGTATAGCCCAATTAGCTTTTTATTGACCCGTAATATTTTTGGATGGCCTATACGATACCCCCACCATGAGACAGACGACAGACACGTACAGGAGGTACCCTAAAAATATTTTTCATGATTTAATTTTATCACTTTTTCGGAGTGTATACCATGCCAAATAATAGCTTTCTAGCACTAAGAGACTGAGCTAAGCCGCGGACGGACAGACAGACATGGCGAAACTATAAGGGTTCCTTGTTGACTACGGAACCTTTGTTATGAATGTTAAAAAAATTGTGGGATTACTTGGTCAAGTGCTGTGTGAAGGTCCTACCAAATTAAGTAATCTTCCTCTGTGGTTGAATCCGACTCGTTCTTTTCCGGTTTTATTTTTAAACCATGAGTATGTCGAATATTCATTTTAACTATGTTTTCATTTACAGTGATTATGAATGAGTTGCATCGCTCCCTTGTCTTGATGCAAATCCATCTTTTGTATTTGCCCGTGTTCCTCATCAGTTTAAAACGGTGTCCCGATAATACTAGAATTGGGTTCCCGAATCTGCTTTTGGCATAATAATATTCTTCAATTTGCTCCTCACCTGAATCTGAACCTAAAAAATGGAAGAAAAAAAATGCTTTAAGCAAAAAATGTACCTACCTAAATGTAAATATGATTTGAAAGTTTGCAAATTCAACAAAAATAATCTAAAGCTGTATTATTGATTAACTACAATATTGTCTTTGTCTCTTTCGTTTAAAACGATTTCGTTTGTAAGTAGGTATTTCATTACTTTGACTACCGAGAATATCACTACCAGACCTGTGTGTTCTCTCTTATATTTCTATCTCTCTTGTACTATGTATAAAGTCATTTGTTTATTGTAGATCTTAAGACAGAATTCCACAGGTCTGGTAGTGATAGTTTATTTGGAAGTCGGTAGTATTTATTTAAAAAAAAGCATTTTTTATTTTTCACTTTTTAGTTATCCCTATTAGGCAAGTTCTTTAGTAAGGTACCTATAATGCCAGAATAGATTACCCATATCATGAAACTTGAACATACCTAACCGGTGAAATGAGAGTGTACCAAGGTGAACTGTACACATCTGCGTACCCCTATAGAGCGTACTGGCGAGATGTTATGTTATGAAATGGTATATACAATAAACAGACATGCGATTGCAGCAATCCTGTGAGATTTGCCATCATTTATTGAAGAGTTCTGTTGTATATCTCCGAAATTCTTCAACAGGTCTTCACCAAATTTAAATGGGACCAATTTGGGAACATCCTCTTTCTAACAAAAAAATAATAATTTACAAAATCGGTGCACAATTGACGGAGACATCGGTGAAAATACACCAAAAAAAAACATCAAGTCGAACATAGAACCTCCTCTTTTTTGGAAAGTCGGTTAAAATGGTTTGGTTTTGCTAAATAAGATAAAACCTGATTCATTTTGTTATTATTTCGTATTTCACACAAATATTCGTCTTTAACATAACACCCATATTATTTAATAAACTATATCCCACTTTATTAATTAATCAATAACATTTACGGATATTTTTAATTTGCAATAGGTAGTTATTTAAATAGAGCAAATCGAAAAGGAGATTGAGACGATTACTAGGTAGGTACATAAAATATGAAAGCAGTATCAATTAATAGCTTATTATATAGGTATTATTATCAACCTTTCACTGAAAATTCTGCGGATATTCTCAATCTGAGAACAGTGGTTTATGAGATTAAGAAAAACATACATACATAAAGTCACTCACAGTCTTTTTTCCCATGGGGGTAGGCAGAAACTACAGAACGCCACCTGCTACGATCCTTACATACTTCTTTTGCTTCACTCACATTCATACATTTAGTCATACCTACACGTGATTAAATGTCTTTAAATAACAGCTGATTCCTGAAGTGCAAAATAAGTTCATTTGCACTATATATGTTATATTTAGTGGCAAATGTTTGAAAAGCCTTATGAACGAACGTTAATGAATTGGAGTCATAGGTAGGTACAGTAGCCCCCTCCCTGGTGGGTTCCCGAATTGTCGACGCGGGGGGCTCAGAAGCCGTGGCTTGGTCACCTAGGGTGAAGCAAAGAGGAACCCGAGAAGGGGCCACTGGTCAGGGCTTTTGCCGATTAAGCCGACGACGTAGCAGCCAATAAGCAGGTTGCGGTGACGCTTGTTAACAGGCGACATCGCAAGTAACGTGGGCCGCGATGTCGTATGGAGCATCCCAGTTCCCATGCGATATCGCAGCTGAGGGTTGCAGGACGCGGCGTGAGAGGAGTGCCGGTATTGCGGTGCGCCGCTCTCTACCTTCCATGGCCTGGACGGGGTCGCCACCGTCTGATGACGGACGCGCAGGCGCCGAAGGGGAGGTCCCTATCATCTGCGGCCGAAAAGTGCGGGTTCGCGATGAGTGCTAACGCGTGCCCGTGTTCCCGCCATAAGCGGTACAGGAGGATACCGTGGAGTTTTATTGGGTTGGAGTCCCACATAACTGCACTATCTCCCCGTGGTAGCGTAGTATGCATGAGCATTTCTCCACGCTAAAACAAAGAAGGTAGGTACAGTACAACTATTTTCTTAATGTCCCTCGGCAATCATCGCATTTCCGAATAAAACAATGCTAATTTCCATGTTCATCAATTACTAGATTTATCCTGTACCTAGGTATAATAATTTAAATTCAGAACTAAGTACTTTATTGTTGTTTTGTTTTGATTTCCTTGTGAAATATATATATATAGAGCTGTAAAATAGCAGCTTTCCTCCCATTTTGATGATAAATTACACTATGTTAAAAGAGTATTAACAACTCTTTATACCTACTTCCAAGTTGATTAAGCGCATCCGGTCTGCACCAAACGCAACTGATAGAAATCCGACGACTAGCGAAACACTTCGCCTAGGGTCATTAAGAAAATGTTTGTACTGTAGCAGGTATGGAGTTATGGAAAAGATGTCTAGAATAAAAATACAATCATTTTAATTTAAGTAGCATTTTATTCATCTTCCATTAAAATTAAAATATCAGTCTTTTAAGGACATAATGTCCTAAATATGTTTAGCAGTAAAATACTGAACATAATTGGATCTTATACTCTCAAGAAAATCCCATTCTTCTATAACCAAATGTTGATCACAAATTCGGTTAATTTCAGTGATATAATATGTATCCCATCAAAAACATAACATTTAAAAACACAAGTCTCACGAAGCAGTTCTTATTTTATTGTTCAGCATCCTATGATAAAGTACCTACATTCAGTTTCAATAGCTCTGACGTATTATGGCAAAACAATTAGTTTCCAGTTGGTTGCTTCTATCTCCTTCAATTAGAGGCATAGTAGGAAGATCATGTGCCTGTGGTTATATATCTTGTTGGGATGAAGATCCGGCGAATGGGCCTGAGACCATACAGATAGCAGCTCCGTCAAAGACAAAGATATTTTATTTCAACTAGGCCACCAAGCGGCATTTTTGAATGTTACATAAAAATTATTCTAGCAACTAGTTTGACATAATTTGACTTGCTAGATGTATCTGCAACAAACATACATTTCTTAATCAATATTGGAATTTATTTAGATAATAATGAGATTATTGTTTATTACATATCATGAATGAATTATTTATTTATTTTAACTTCATGCACAAAAGGTGCATTGTTTAAATAATTTAAAACAAAAGATAATAAAAAATATCAAAATACCTGACTGCTTATGAAGTGAACTAAAAACATGTAAACAAGAAGAAAATCATGCTATGCAGTCGGAGTATACATATTTGCGAGCTGGCTGCCCAAAACCAAACCAACCACACAAAAAAAAAAAAGATATACTCAATGACAATAATAATTATGTTGTTCCCCCACAGCATCTCAACCTTGACTTTGTGGTGGAGTTTGCATGCTCCAATGAACCCTGGTGCCGGTAGATTCTACTTTGCCACAACATGCCTAAGGTGGGCCAGACTAAGAGAGATAAAAGCCTCCAGCTTTGTGGTGTGCTGGTGGGCAGTGGCGACCCCACAGACCTGATCTTCAGGGAGAAGTCGTATCCCTCATCCTCGCCATGCTTTTATTGGCCAGTCGGTGTGAACCTCCCACCTCTCTCTTGCCTTAATTGGTCGATTTGAGTTGAGATTCACAAGAGCAAACATGCTCGAAGGAAGGAAGTTAACCCAGTAAGATGCTGGTAGGGATCATGACCATACTTGTGGGATTGCCCTGATATCCGTGGCATACCTCTGCACTCCTCAAGCACCATCACAAAACTTCCCAAACCATAGCCCAATGTGTTTTGTCTCCATATTCTGCAATAGTTTTGCACCAGAGATTGTCCTTGGATGCTCTTGTGTAATGGCTAGAACATAAAGGGATAATCGCCGATTGGTGTCTCACTTCATCCTTCATGTCTAACAAGGCCTCTGCGAGTTGGTTTCAGCCCCTGGTACGCCTTTCAAAGGTCCGGGACCGTAGGGACCCGAGAATCTCAAAGATTATGTTGTGAAAAAATGTTTTCACTGGATGTGAGTTAGATTCATTTGGATTGGGTTGCAGTATATGTATAGAGCTATAAACACATACAATGTTATAGGACAGGTCTAAATATTTAAAATACATATCTTTTTGACTTGCAGCATACCACATAGTAAACTGATTAAACTTACAGTTCAAGATATAATCCACTCTTATACATCATCATCATCTGCCTAGCCTTTTCCCAACTATATTGGGGTCGGCTTCCAGCCTTACCGGATTCAGCTGAGACGACATTATAAATTCTTGATACACAGGTTGTGTTGGTATGAAGTAGGAAACTGGCTCATGATGCAAGAGAGCTTCCACAGTGGGAGACAAACATTATGGTGGCCAAGTTGTCTTCTTTGGTCACTAGCATGCGGGCTTTCAACCAAGTACCAAGTACTACTTACCTAAAATTTAAATGGCACAATTTAATCTACAATTTAAGCAACATCAAAAATACCTAATTAACTATTATGTATTACGGTAATATAACATTGTTTGATAAATACATATTTCTTTGCCTTAAATGTTAATAATCTCCATATGAACTGACTTGACTAATTTTATGAATTTTAAACCTGCCAGGATGGTAATTGGTTAAATGAGGTTATATTTACTTACAGACTGAGGTGCAAGCCATTGCCGAATCACTGACAGAATTGTTTCATCATGTCGTGGTGGACGGTCCAGTATATTAGAGTAACTAGTTGTTATCCCACAATTCACACAGCGATCCATAGTTTTAATTCAACAATATCCAATCCACAAGCCGGCGGTAAAATCCAAAATAACAATTCCAAGTCAAACGTGTGAGCGATCTTCGGTGTCCAGTGTGAAAGCAAGGGCAAATCAAAATGAAAAATAATTGGCAAGCACTCACAACGAATCGGAAAACATAAAACAAGTCGTGAGTAAACAAGATTTACTCAAATACTCAGTCGGCAACAAACAACTGCCTGTGTCGTGTCAATGTCAGTCAGCTGTCATTGCAGCGACATAGACTAAAAAGATAATCTGATTGATTTTAATCGTTAAGACATCATTAAAATTTTTATTTATGATTACGACTGTAATTAGATGCACTATATTGTATAATAAGGATATTATATTATTAATTACTTTGAGTTAATTACATAGTGCAAAAAGGTTTCATTTTAATTGTATAATCGATAACTCAATATTCTCACGAAATCTATCTTACTCATATTTCACCGCGTTAAGTTTGGTGCGTGTGGCCAAACAGTGGTAGGCGACAGGGCCACTGACCAGATCCGTCACAGAGGATCCTTGGGTGCCATACACGGGGTCGTCTGGAGCTCATGTGCTGATTTGGTCCCTGGAGTGGTCACGTGCATTGTGTTCTGGTGCGCCGGTGATTGGGCGTTCCCAGAGGAGGGTCCGATGGCGGACAACTGCAGTGGTTTTGAGGATGAGTGCTTTTGCGTACGGGTGGGATTCATCTTCCATTGTCGATCCACCCTAGCTCCTCGAGGAATGCCAGCAGCTTGGTGTTGCTGAGTATCTCCTTTATGGTACCTGAGTTACCGAGGTATTTGACCCTGAAATCAGCGATTAATGGGCAGCTTATGAGCAGGTGTGTTGCTGTCTCGTCCTTCTCCATGCATGCTCTGCATAGTGGGTTGTCGTGAACCCTAAGACAAAAAGGTGCTGATTAAAGGTCCCGTGGCCAGTCGTTTCGGCCGTGACTGCACGTAACTGTAATTAAGTCAGTAGCAGAGCCTTCTGCGTAAAACGGCCATCTAAAGAGGGAAGTGCATCCTTGACCTGCATGCACTTGCAGATTGCGGAGTTAATCGAAGGTTATTTGCAGTTTTGGGCTAAGGTTACACCGCCATACTGGCGCCCCTTCGCGAGCTCATCCGCCGCATCAATACCTCGGGAAATCACTGCGCTCCTTGATCCATTGGATGGTTACTTTATTATGAATACCGACCTAGTTCAGGCGTTGGTGACATTCATATATCTGCTTTTTGTCACCGTGCAGGGCAGTTTTTGCATACGTTGTAATTTATTTACGGCTGTGCATAACTTAGTACGAGGCCACCATACCACGGCCCCATGGGTGATCATGGGCCTCAGAGGTTTCACATAATTTGTAAATTTTGAAGGTAAACTATTTATTTATTATTATTCCTTGTACTTTTCGCTTAAATCTTTCTTTTTCTCGTAGTCATGGTATAAAATATAGTATGCTACTCTTGAATAAAATGGATTTATATCGAGGGCCATGAACCACTCGCGTCATTTAGTATTAAAACACTTGAATCACTCGCTATGCTCATGAATCACCCCCTACGGTCGTGATTCAGTTGTTAGAATCCTTCACTTGTCCGTGATTCATCTATGGCTCTCGCTTTAAATTCGTCCTTTATTTACTAGTTGCATAATATAGTATTTACAGTGTCTTCTTTGCAATCACTAAAGTCAAAATAAAAATATAATGAGAAGATTTTTATTTCATATATTATATGCATAAATATGTCAAACAATTAAATTGTTATTTTCTTAACTGTATTTTACAACAATATCAATATTGCTTAATGTATAAACAAAAAAAAATATTATTACAACCAAAATCAATAGCAGATATTAAAAGCCAGGATTTCGGAATTATTATCATAATAAATTAAAGAGTGCTACAAAAGTAACCATTTTACGTTGTAAGGTTGTATATTTATTTAAAATTAGTCGTATTATAACCGTTTGCAGTTTGTTTGGAATATAAAAATACTTTGGTAATCACAGATAAAATAAAAAGTCAAGATAGAACGGTGCAAACAACAAGGTGACGCCGGTTAAAGCTACACCTTGCCGTATACATACACAATTACAAGCACACATGTACAACGAAACTATGCCTTAGCTTGTCAGTCGAGCTCTCAGATCAAATAAAAATCTTGACTCTCTCCTCTATCAGAAATGGTGATGACTGATGACGTTCCGTCCCCGGGTCTTAATCCTGCGGTAACAGACGTGTTTGTTGCGACAGATCCATGACACAGTCCCGTTGCTCCCCTGGTAGTTCTTGGAGAACTTCTGGCCATTGTAGATAGCCCCAATCTGACCTCGAACCGTTTTGTAAAACTCCACTGTTTCTGTGTACACAACATACTTCAATTCAAATACATTGTATCTAACTTCAAAAGAAGACAAAGATGAATTGCAAAAGCAAGCTACAATAAAAACAACGTAATAATACTTACGAAATATAGTATTTATTATACCAGCAATGTACAATCCATTACAGTAAAAATTTCAATATTTATGTTCAAACTCTGATTAATGTCGACAACGATTTTATTATTAGGAAACATAAGATAGAAAAGAACACCCTTCTATCTGACAGAGTTCATCATTGAATTCAACCTTCATAATTATCATCAACCCCTTATAGGACTTGGAAGGACCTCTTGAGACCCGGACACCGAATGGCTATAGGCCCATAGATTCAATGATACTAAATACCTACCGTGGCTCGTTTAGTATCCACGAAGGTCAGTGCTTATGCCAGGATCTGGTACATAGTAGTTCATTGTCTCAGGTCAACGCGGTCGCCGGGTATCCTCTATGGAACACTGGCCCAACACCCTGTCTCCTGAGGCGTACTGCTTCCTGAAGCTGTGGCCTTACACTATCAAGCGCGTGTAACCCGGTCGGTTCGTTGAGAATCGTTCACCTATGGCATACACAGATATGTATTTTTTTCTGTGTGTGTTAATACTTAGCAATATTTTTAGGGTTCCGTACCCAAAGGGTAAAAACGGGACCCTATTACTGAGACTTCGCTGTCCGTCTGTCTGTCTGTCTGTCTGTCACCAGGCTGTATCTCATGAACCGTGATAGTTAGACAGTTGAAATTTTCACAGATGATGTATTCCTGTTGCCGCTATAACAACAAATACTAAAAACAGTATAAAATAAATATTTATGGGGGCTCCCATACAACAAACGTGATAATTTTGCCGTTTTTTGCTCGATATTAATAACGGCAACAAGTAGACGCTTGAAATATTCACAGAATGTTTAGTTATATATTCTCTTCTAAAAATAATAATAGTTAAATAAAAATATAATAAATTAAGGGGGGCTCCCATACAACAAACGTGATTTTTTTGCAGTGTTTTGCGATAATGGTACGGAACCCTTCGTGTGCGAGTCCGACTCGCACTTGGCCGGTTTTTTAATAATGATCATAGTTGAGCATTATTGTAATCGATTTTATACTTTGAATTATCTGTAACGCTTGTGTATTTAAATTGTTTTCTTAATCTGCTTATCAGTGATTTATTACCTTGCTAAACAGTCGGTCAAATCCTACATATTGTAAGTATTTACAAAATAAATCTAAAGATTTCAACGTCAATTGATGTAATTACAGACATTTAAAGAGTTTAATAGTACTAAATTTGACTAGTACGGTAGTTTAGTTTAGTAATATACTTTTCTCAAACATGCTTGGAAATGTGAGCATTATGTTGACAACCTTCTTCGAGATAAATCGAAATTGCTGTACTGGCCATGGTATAATAATATACTCCGTATACTGGCCATATACTTGCGAGCAGCGGCTGGCAAAAGTTGTATGAAAATCCATATCTGTCGTGTCTAGCGGCCAAATAAATGCCATAGTAAACTCATATCTGTCGTGTTATTTAAAAATGGAACAATCTTTTACTCCGAAACATGGCAACCAAGGAGGTAACTTATCAAAGGTTTTATTTAAATTTCGAACTGGCTTGCAAATAGAATTAATTACTGTTAATTGAAAAAAAAAACAAAGGAACACTTTAACAAATATTGTTGTTGTTCGTCAAACGGAACAATTATTGTTGTTCGTCATTGATTTTGACAAAATGAGTTCTAGGTACTACTTAGTTTTAATTTCCGCGCATTGTTTGAAAAAAGTACTATACAAGCCTTGGCCACAACTAGGCATTGATGGACTTACGTATGTGTGCCTCGGCTTCGCCTCGGCCCACATTTACTCGTTCGTCCATCAATGTCTCTTTTGCTGGCCGTTGCAGTAATGTACTATACTTTAAAATAATAAATCACTGATAATTTGTTTAAATATTAGAATATGATAATATATCGAAATTACCTCGAAACCATTTTAATAACACTATTTTAAACAAGTTACAATTTATAATTAATAAACGTCCATCGACTTTACATTCGCGCGCCAGCCCTCACTTTTTGTCACAGTGAGATGTAAACCAAGTGTTCACGTACGTGTATCTGATTAAATTAAAGTATTTGAAACAATTTCTTAGTTTTCTTTCACTTTATAGTTAGTATTATATACCAAAGATATATGATGATTTGTGATGCTGGTATTGAGTTTTATTTTTATTAGTTAATATCAACAAAAAAGTAAAAATAATAGAAATACATTCGATTTATTGCCAAATCAATAACATCGATTTCTTTTTAACATATATCTATCAAAGAATCACAAAATACATAATTTAGCAAGAATATGCCCGCTATCAATGAGGGGCGGGGGGAGTCCTGTGTCCCAGCAGTGGGAACATTTAAAGGGTAATGATGATGATGATTCCTATCATTGACAGAATCTTATTTCCTTTAATACAATAAATTTTATTTTCTTTGATATATCAATTACAAACAAACTGTGAAAAAAAAAATATCTGTGGTACAGAATTGCTACGTTTATATATTAGGTCCAGTTTCTGAACTGAAAATCTTCGCAAAATTAAAGAGACAAATTTTCAAACGCGCGTTGTTATAAAACGCGAGTTGGAGATGAATTTTCAATCAATTGCATTACTTGACTTGCTTTTAATTTGTGACATGTCGATTATTTCTATCCTGAAACCGGGGGTTAATTATACAAGTATCCTGGTTGATTTACAAACATTTAAAGCATTTAAACCATACATTTTTGCAGCACTGTATGTACCATTTTCAAATTTTTTCAATTTTTAC
Source organism: Anorthoa munda (assembly GCA_945859665.1). Taxonomy (NCBI): domain Eukaryota; kingdom Metazoa; phylum Arthropoda; class Insecta; order Lepidoptera; family Noctuidae; genus Anorthoa; species Anorthoa munda. The sequence continues at coordinate 8,832,376 of OX243901.1, forward strand.
AGAACAGATCGGTGAAGTTCTTAAAACTTGTGCCTTATCAAGAGAAACAAACATACTTAATTTAAAAACCTAAAAACTACAAGAACATCTACAATTTTAACAAAACCGGAATCAGATGGGAATGCTGGTTAAAACAAGTAATGATTTCGTTGGTGCCAGTGATAGTGTACACGAAGGCCTTGCATCCTTTGTTTCCATGGGTTCCACAGAGCCACCGCACTTTGAGCCCCGTGGATCTATGACGAAGGAACTTGTAGCCCCCTATCAGGATCGTTAAAGCCCCCCAGGTCGTTGTGATGAATGGGGTTCTAGAAAAGAAAGAGAAGTTTGTGAAAATGTAAAGACTGACGATATTTATGTCAATACTTCATACAGAATAAAGATATCTGGATCAAAGGCCAAAGAAAAATAGATGACTTGTGTAAGTAATTACATGAATGATAAGGGCGTGAATGATGTCGTAATGAATGATTGGTGGGATCTCGGGTTATTTTACGGACTGACATATTTCCTGTTGATTAATAGTTTTGATGTCACAGACAGACTGCTTCATCTTGAGGTCGTAAATGGACATTTTTAATGAGCATACATTATATCTCTGGGAATCTGGAGATGTACTTCTGATAGAATTAACGCTGTAACCTTTCGCTAGTAGGCTACGAATATTACTTTCTTTTTCTTTGCGTGTCGATTTGTCTTAATTTTATCCGACCAAAATGTGGCCAACTGGATAGCTCTGTCGTTGGTCTCGTTCAAGTCTTGGAAAGTGCAGGTGGCACGAAAGGAAATGGTTCATATCCTGTGAAGGGGCTCCACACTAGCACTGTGTCTGGGATGTGTCTAAGATACCCCATATTACCAGGTTATCTCTGCAGCGACCAACCTGGGCAACCGAGGTGCATGAAAAGAACCACCCTGAGCCGCGTTAAACATATCGTAGTATACGATTCTAAATGCATGACGCACCCTGGACAGCTAGCACCGGTAATGCAGGGTCTAGCTGACTAATCTTTTCACCAGGATGACTGAAACCCCCCTAATGATACTGATATAATAAGATAATAGAACTGTTATCTTCGTTTCTGCGTCATATATATGATTTTGTTCATCTCAACAATTCTTTACTACACAAACAACAACAACAATTCTTTTTTATTACTTAAGAGTGGGGCCTTGATTTCTATGATTAAATAATTCGAGACAACTCTAACTGATAGATTAAGTAATCGATATAAGTCCTTGATGTTTCGATAATCCACCTGTATCATAAGTTTAACATTTAGTTGGCTGGAGATGATACTCAGTTGGTGCGATAACTGCTCCGGTGACATCAGAACTTAGGTGCCGTTAGAACATCTTACAATGATCGAAATCGTGGTTAAAGATAAAGAGTCATCATAATCACGATGTGAAGTGAGGGGGGGCGTAGAAGTACCTGAAAAATAAAACTAGTTTTAAAATGATCTAATTGTTCTACATAGTTAATATATCACTATGATTATTATAAATTTATAACCATGGTGCCATTACGGTAAAATTAAATACTTACACATTAATTTATAAAACGTATTAAGTTAGGTACGAGTATATTCCGTTTATTTTATTTTCTACACAAGTTATTTACGTTTTAATATATTTTTGGTTTATAAAAACCAATCATTAAAAAAAAACATTTAATAAAGATATAAAAAAGTGGTTGTCCGTCAGTGTCCGGAGCAAGATTCTAGCAACCGGCGACGGCGGTTAGGGCTCCAGAAACAGGAACCTACTAACAATTCAAGCCGTATAGAGGAGTATTGCCTTCTGTATCGGGCCCTTGATCCAACCACGCATTGATAGCCTAGTCAGATGTTCGTCGAGGCTATTTGGCCATCAGGCCGTTCGCCGTAATGAAAATTGACACAATGATCGTCGAGTCCACATTCCACATGTCGAGAATCCCGTGCTCCAGGCGGGGGAGGGGGGCTCAGTAGCCATGGCTTGGTCACGGTAAAGTGAAGAGGAACCGCTCGTCAGGGCTTTTGCCGATAAGCTGACGACGAAGCGGCCAACAATTAGATTGCGGTGCCGCCCGGGCGACATCGCAACTGAGGCGGGCCGCGATATCGTGTGGAGTTTGCCATACCCATACGATATCGTGGCTGAGGGTTGGAAGCCGCGGCGGGTGAGGAGTGCCGGATTGCGGTGGTGCGCCGCTCTCCCTACCTTTCGCAGCCTGAACGGGGTCGCCACACCAGAAGGTAACAGCTTTTCTTGTTCTAAAAGCAGAAAACGATAAAAAAAGTTGGAATATATAATAAAGTACCTGGCGTCTGTAGCCCCTCGATGTACAATAGACTTCTTTTTACCCGACTGCCGAAGGAGGGTAATGTGTTTATCAGTCTATGTATGTATGTATGTAAGTATGTATGTATGTATGTATGTATGTATGTATGTATGTATGTATGTATGTTTGTTCCTATGTGGCGTTCCAGAGACCAAACGCGTTGACCGATTTTGATGATTCTTACGTCAATCGATTCGTCTTAATCCTGCGAGTGTCACTGGCTACATTAAAATTGGAAAAAACAAAAATGGCGGATTTTGTGCGCCATTTTGTGGGGGAAAAAAAAATTTTTTTCTTCCAAACCCATCGTGTGGGGTATCAAAATAAAGGGTTTTAAAAGGCGATTTCAAAAATATATAACACTTATATGTTTAAATGAACCTAATTCTAAAAAAAAAATACTAAAAAGTTGTAAATAAAAAAAGTTAATTAAAAAAATCAAAAAACCCGACTGCTTAAAAAGCAAACTAAAAAGACGTAAACAAGAAGAAAATCATGCTGTGCAGTCGGAGGATACATCTGGTTTTGATCCGCCAGCTCGCGAATAAGTATCCTCCGACTGCACAGCATGATTTTCTTCTTGTTTACGTCTTTTTAGTTTGCTTTTTAAGCAGTCGGGTTTTTTGATTTTTTTAATTAACTTTTTTTTAAATGAAATACTCGATACCCAATACCTTTGATAGATTTACAATTTATTTCCAGGAAAAGAAAATTGTAAATGAAATTTCCAGTTTTTAGGCCCGTCAATCTTTTATTTTTTTAAATTTACAGCTAAGTATAATACTTATTGATACATTAAAATAAGTTATATTTGTAGCGCTAAAAAAAACGATTAGGCTCAATGGAGGGGCAGGCGTGTAAATAGCCGTGCACCGATGTGCGGGATGAGAACTTATTACGACTTCACACGTGGATGCGTAGAAGTCCAATTTCGTCTATATTTAGCCTATAGGAAAGACATTGGGGACCATTCGACGTGAAAGCCAACGAGAATATTGCAAATCGCTTACCGATGCTCCTTCAGGGTCGGTCGCTCCAGATGCTAGAAGATTCCCGTTGTTCTTATCTTCTTGGTGGCCACCAGTGTTCCAAATATCCAGTCAAACATACACTGCTGATATCTAGGCTGTTGGGGTTACAATGTGCTCCAGAATTGGAGATGATTTTCAAATTAGGAAGAAAACCAAAATTCGACGCTCTAATTAGCGTGCGCGCGACGCGGTGAGTTTTTTAGACTGAACTAGTGGTGGGAATATGGCGTCGCAAGCACATATTCGATTTTGCTAGGGTGGTGCCCTCTGTGAGTTTTCGGTTTACGATAGCAAAATCTCGCAAGGCAGATGTCAAAGGTCTCCCAAGCCATCACATAGACTATTACTAATAAATATTATGCTATAGGCTAATAGGGGGCGAATATCTGCCACACCACTCAAAGAAAGAAACCTCATTAAGCGAAAACAAATGCTTAGAATACGTTCTGAGCAATGCCCATTATCTTTTTATTCTAAACGGAAGGTACGAGCGTTTTCGGTTTTTGAGCCTAAGATATGCACAAATGACTACTGAGCAAGAGCCTCCATGCAATAAGTTCCTGAAGATCAAAAGCGCCGTTGAGGCAGACTCAGGAATAGGTGGCGAGATGACTTGATCATGAGGGCTGGTTCGAGACGGCGCGTGAGAAAGAAACTGCAGAGGCTTTTGTGTGATGAAATAATGTACTTATACAACAACTTAACATGCAGATACGTTTTCCTGGATACTTGCACAACTTCTTAAATACTTGGAACTGTTTATTTTTTATTCGTTTATCCCCGCACTGGTCAAAAGTCACATTGGTAATATCCCGGCATGTACCCACGACTACAAATACGAGGAGCAAGGTCTTAGCCACTGTTGTCTTTTGCAGGATGCCATTTATAAGCTAACTTCAATTTTTTGGAAGGATTATTCACTTTTACTTTAGGCGCATGATTATGAGTATCATTTATCTTCAAAATATCGTCATGGTAAGTATGTATATTTGCTCTGCAACCTTTGCTGTTATGAGTAGAACAGTACCAGCGGTATCTGTCACCTTTCCTTCGATGCACACAATAGGTATACCCTCGATGGGATATCAATTTTCCGCCTTGATTCGATGTAATGTACTCGAAATCTGAAAAGAAATCATATTTATATATATTATTATACTAGATTACATTTTGATTTAATAAAACAGTGGGGTATTTGCTTAACAAATAAATTCATGCAATCTATCGCAAACTTTTTAATTTTGGCAATTCAATAGTGAGTGCGTGTGTTCAGTGAGTGTTTTAAGCTGTCTCTTAGATTTTTTTAAAACATTTATGAAGAAATGGATTAAAAACTCCTTTTGGTTCTGAAATAAATTGTTATTTAATGTTGGCAATTCGGATGCAGATTATTATGATTAATAAAAAATGTTTTGTAGAGTTTGAAACGGCAAATTTAGAATCTGTTTATCAGGTACTACACAGCTTAAAATTTTAGGAATAATACCACTCACACACACCACAGCCCAGTTATCATTAAAAACTGTTTTTTTAGGGATACTTCCTCTAAGAGTAGGTTTATTTACATAGGTATATAAAAATATACTTAGTGTATAAAATGTTTAATTAACTAAAAAACTACTAACTAAATAAGTTTAAAAATAAACTAAGTAGTCTAAAATATGGCGTCGTGAATCTCCTCCATCGCTGACCACTATTATTGTGGACAAAAGACTGGAAGCATTGTCAGGTTACATGGCAATGCTTATCCTCTGACCAAGGTAAAAGCTAGCCCTTAGGTCACATAAAGAGTAATTATTAAATAATATATAATTATTTAGTAATAGTAAAGTAAAAAAAAACTATAATGTAGCACATAAAATGCCAGGATTGTTGCAATCATTAAAAAAGCGAAACACATTCTACAATTCTTTATATTTCAAAACAACTAAGCTGCCCTCTTGCCATTAACTATTAATGCTTTACATAACATCACGCCTGTATTACCTGCAGCGTTAGACAGAGGTATATCTAGCACACCCACATGTCACCAGTTATGTTTAAGTCCCATGCAATAGGGGGCGAGCCTATTGACATCACCTGGGCACGAAGCCAGATTCCGAGCTGCTATTAAGGAATTCCAGATGGAAAAACCCGACAAAACTTTGCACGACCTAGGAATCGAACCCAGGACCTCATGCTCAGCAGTAGCGCGTGCGACCACTACACCAACGAGGCAGCTACATTCAATGGTTATGTTCATTATTAACTTTAATAATGCTATTATTGTCATTGGTAGTAAAGATAGCTGCTCCGCACCCTTTGCTGTGGTGTGTAGCGCAGTACCAGCGGGTTTTAATACTGTAGTCACATTGTCTATAGAAGATGTATCCTCCTAAGTTGATGACGAGTGCTCCCCTCTTTGACCGCATAAAACACGGCACTGAAATATAGAAAAAATAAAAACGATTAGTTTAAATTAGGTCGATTATCTTAAGGCCATTTTTATTCTTACGTTATTGAATTAAGCATTGAGTTTTTGTCAAACTGTACTTTACCTGACAAAATTTCGCATTAAAGTTTTTATTGACACGTTCATAACTACAAATACTCAATTCATAAAATATTTAATTAATGAAATTTAATCATTTATTCATAATATTCAATTTAACAAAGTTCTCTTAATTTAAGTTGAACAATGGCAATTAATGATTATATGATAAGATGCTTAAGAGATTACGTTGACTACTGTACTATAAATACATGCAATGTTTTTAATGCAAAGTAATAATACTGTTGCTCGCATGCCGCAATAAGAAAAATAAAGCATTTTGTCTTGCTTGATCTATATACTCGTATGTATGAGGAACTCATGGTTCACTAATAATAGTCGCACGGGTTCAGCAAAGCTTGCCGAGGTCGGTCCGTGGATATCTTGACATATCGAGATTTCTCCTTGGATCAGAAAGCTCGCGAAGCCGTTGTCAACTTGGTTACAGGTGCAGTGGTTCATTGGTTAGTAAAACTTATCTACTTATGGTTAGTACAATTTACTATACGGAGATATATTATGCAATTTGCTTAATGAGTACTGATTTCCACGTAGTAGTAGTGTGAAAAATTTAACGTCCGTGGTAGATGTGAATAAAACTATTGAAAAAAAAATGTAATTTATTTATTTGTTTACGGACACGCGAGTCACTGAATAGAGAAAGAACATATAGGTATGGATAGAAGAACACAAAGGTGTGATTTATTTCAAACTAAATTTCTTCCAGCAGACCTAGAAGAGTTGAAAAGCTTGTAAAAAGAGACAGTACTAAACTAGTTCTAAATAACATGACATAACTTCACGCCTACAATATATAACCCGGAGGATTAGACAGAAGTGCACCCATGTACTCGTAATGCTTCCAAAATTATGATAAATTTTATAATAAATTCTACAGTAAACTACAACAACTCTAGTTGATACACAATCAGTGGTTATGTTTATTATTAATTTTCACAATCTGATCATTAATCGTGAAGAGGACAGCCCTGCAGGAATTCTGATGCTTAGTGCAGTACCACCTGGTCTTTAATCCAGTGTTGCAGTGACGGATGAACGTGTAACCAGCAACTATCAACATAGGGCCACCCTTTCTTGTTCGTGTGAATACTATATCTATGAAAAATAAATATATTTTAATGGTTGCTCAGTATTAAGGGGTCGCTTCCCAACCTTGAGATTGTGGGATCAAATCCGAGCAAGTAGCAATGTGACTCTTTTCTATCTATACCAATATTATAAAGAGGAAAGATTTTTATGTTTGTTTGTGCCGAATAGGCTCCGAAACTACTGATCCGATTTTAAAAATTCTTTCACCTACGGAAAGCTTCATTATTCCTGAGTAACATAGTCTATAATTTTGACCAGTTCATAAAATGTTTCTAAGTTATCGGTGAAGGCAATAACATTGAGGGAGATCATCTCATATCTCCGTAACGCAGAACAAATGCCAGCAGCAGAAGAAGAACATTGTTCATAGAGTTTACTTTGACAATTATGCAGACTTCGAAATTACTTAAAATTGCATTTATGTTCAATACTGGACCTAAAAGCCATATACAAGCCATTATGTCAATAAAAGCCATCAAACTATTTATAATTTATTTATTTATTCATAGCACTCACAGGCCTAAGGGATGCAAAGGGGTTTTACCCTTCTCTTTTTATTGCTGTGAGAATCTGTAACCCGACAGCCGAAGAATCCGCCTACTTCGGGACATTGTGATATCTGCAACTGAAAACGACGAGCATTGAGTAAACACTCAGATTCTACAGATACGTGAATTGAGCTGGATTACGCTCGTCTGCACTTTTGGCTTCAACGCTTTTGATTTGATTTGTGCTTTTTATAATCTTCGATGATGTTTATCATTACAAATAATGTATTTACATAAGTGAAACTCGTAATACTACAGGTATAAAAAGGGATGTTCATCATCAACATCATTTCAGCCGAAATATGTCCACTACTTAATAAGGCCTCCCCAAGTGTCACCACATCGACCGGTCCTGTGCGTCTCACTCCCATTGGGTATCCGAAACCTTAACCAGATCAATGGGGTTTTAAACCAATAAAAATGACAACACTATAAGACAGTTTGAACACAAGTTGTTACTACAGAAGTTAAAATACAAAATGTGTTGCGGACGTAGCGTGATCGCCTTCCCCGAGGAGGGAGGTCGTAAAGCTCCCGGATGGCGCGCTGGACGCCCGAAGAACATTGACTCTCAGATGGATCTGGTAACCTCTTTGGAATGTTGCCTCAGGACTTCTAATCAAGCAGGTGCAGGGATCATAATTGTTTAATTAAATAAAACACTTCAATTATTTAAAACTTGGTACGAATTTAGGGCTCTCAACAAGTAACTACTAATTAAGTTCAAGTGACTTGTTTCTAGTGGCTATGGCCGATGACTACGATTCTATCTTTGGACCGAGGGTGTTTTATACCCTCGGTCGTTACTACTATCGAGAGCCCCGCGATTTTGTGCCGAAAATAATTTTATTTGCCAAAAAAATCCCTTACCCGACAGTGGGTTTTAGGTCAGTACTATCCCTTCCATGGTGCTATCAACGCCTGGATTTCTGTGTACTGTAGCACAGTAGCACCCCCTATCTCAGTATCTAATCCATACATCTATATCCAGGCATTGATAGCGTCCCTAGGCTATATCTATAGAAAAAAGGGGGCAAGTTCCCTTATTTTCATGTCGGAAAGTTGTATAACAACCTCCCTAGCCCAGAAATGTACTATAGGTTGGGGTGACCTGCTGACAAATTCAGCAAGTCGTCTATGGGCGGCTTAAAAAAGCTTATTTTCGGACGTTTATCGTGGGATATCATCCCTTAAATACACGCTCCTTAACGTTTTAGACAATTTATTCTATTACTTGAATTTCTACTCAGACCATCCAAGCTATCACCACCGAATATGGGTGGCCTGGTGGCTGAAGGAGAGCACTTTACAGTTCTAGTGCCTCCACAAGTATATATATACATTTTGTACATAATGTACCCAAAAAAGTGTTAGTTCGACAGCTAGTCACTCCCTTTGTGTCTAGCTATCTCCTAAACTACTTAACTGATTCTATATTTTTATGGGACGACACGATGGCGCGTCTATCGAGCCATCGGGAAGTCCCCGAAAATTCCTTATTTTTGGAAGTCTCAGGGGTGTATAGTCCCTGGGAATGCCAAAAAACGGGCCAAAAATCACAAGTCCAGATTACCATGTCTGGATTTGTGCCTAAACTATATGAGCGATTTTCGCTCTAAAGGGATGGCCTGATAGCTAGTCCAACGGGCCATCCGAAAATACTTCTATAATAAGTACATCTATTTCCTTCAGGGAGTTATTCGACCTGAAGGGTCTACAAATTTCAACAATTTTGTTTGTTTACATTTTTCCGCGCTGAGTATGTCGGAAACTATCCGGGCGATCTTTCTCGTCTAAAGACCGTCTGGAAGCCCCTTCGACGAGCTTTCCAATGGTAGTACTTTTAACAGTACACCTACATATTTTCTAGGTACTTAGGGCACCTAAAAGAATAGTCCCGTCGAAACTCCCATAAACAGCGCGTTTTACACTATATACCGACATGATATCTCAGGTAAATAGGCTTTATATAAAGCAGTACACTAATTCTGAACTGTATATAGGTTTCCCGTCTTGATCTAGGTCCCCCATATACCCTAAAATGACCTAAATGTCCTAAATTCACTTCCTGAGACATCACGTCAATATTCACATATTAATGGTGGAAACTATACATTTTCCACATTATATCATTCCTATGTACTAAAATTATGTCTAATACATAATATAACCCCTTAAAACATGATTTTAAGCTACCAGAATTTTTGTACGCAAAACGCCAACATATAAAACTACCCGCCGCCATCTGGCGCACCATTCGGAACTAGGCGGGCGCAGCGAACGCACGCATTCACATGAAATTGATTTTACGTTTTAAGTATGAAGACTATAATATTTATATATTTCAATGCTTCTATTCTATTAATCTGGTATTACTAAAACCCAATACGCATAAATAAACGTTAAGGACGTTATATTACTACCTTAAAAATGCGATTTAAAATACCCTTACATACCGAGCTTATAAATAGGACCGACGTGTTTACAACATTTTCATTCCTACTTGGCGCTCGGGCGTGAGCAGACGTATGACTCTAATACATACTTTATTTACAAAAACCATTCAAATGGTTGGTGACTCTCGTCGCGAACAAAATGAAAGCAAATTTTAAAATCATTTATTATTTCATTCGACAGGAACATGATTATGAAAATTCTTCTGGCATAAAAATATCTTATCATCGTCAGTGGTGAAGACGGTGGCCTTGCATCCCTTAAACCTATGGCTGGAACAACGCCATCTTGTTTTGCCGTTTCTGGAGTAATGCTGTCCGAATCTGTAACCCGACAATCGAAGAATCCGTCTTCCTTGGGACATTGTGATGTCAGCATCTAAAAACGAAGTGCAATGAGCAAACTGCACGATTCTTCTCAATGACAGAGATGCAAATTAAGCTGGGTTTCGCTCGCTTGTCAATATTCGTCCAATTAGCCCAAACATGATGGTGCTATCTTGTCTAGCTGAAAAGTTGTTATGGCCATATGGTCCATCATGGAATTAGCTCCATAGTACCATATTATTTCAATGTTCAAAAGTTGCATAAGTATGCCAAGCAACTTAACCGGATACCAGAAAGTGACAGTTCGGAGGCTATCACGTTAAATAATACGCTTTATTTGTGTTAAATATAGGATTTATTCATATAAGATTACTCATTTTTCCAAAATATTAATCAAATTAGTAAATTAAAATTAAATTAGACGCGCCTGTTCAGGCGCCCTATCAATTATCGACATCAGATCTTTCTAAATAAGAATGACACCTTAAAAGATATACAGCCAGTTACAATTAATAAAGTAATCGCAGCCGATGCAAACTCGTTACAATAACATATTATTTCAATGTTCCCAAAGTTGCATAAGTACGCCAAACAGCTTACAAGGACGCCAGGAAAAAAAAAAAAAAAAACAAAAGTATGCCAGGAAGTGCTTGAAAAATGGATTACTAGAGTCTGTGCGGAAAGAGAACCGTCGTGGCGCAAAATGGAACTAACATTGTGATTTTTATAAAACTATATTAATATTACAAAAAACACTCTGAAAATATTATAATAATATTTCTAACATCATTTTAAAATAACAAGACGTAACAACAGTCGATTTATAACGAGTTTAGAATGAGACATTGCTTCGATTGAAACTTTGTTTGATAATTCATTTAAAATGTTGGAGTAAGCCATTGCCACGTCCTTTGACCAAAATTATTCTTCACTTTAGTAACCAGATATTTGCGGGCGAGAGAGGAGTATCACGGTGCACCGCTCCTCCTACCATCCGCGGCCTGGATGGGATCGCCACCATCTGATGGTGGACGCGGTGGGGTCGCAGGGGAGGTCTCTATCCCCTGCAGCCAGTGGTAGGTGGCGGGGCCACTGACTTGACCCTTCACAGGGGTACCAAGGGTGCCATACACGGGATCGTCTGGCACCCATGTGCTGGTCCCTGGGGCGGTCACGACGTGCAGTGTGTTCTACTGCGCCGGTGATGGGGGTACTACTCAGAGGATGACGGTGATGGGGGTACTATGTACGAATATTACCGGTGCAAAACTAAATCTGAAAACGATGTTAAATAAGCAAACTCCACGTTTCTTAGCTCAATTTCAGTGACGATAATTACGCTGTTTTGCTCGTAAGTGCTTTCAAGTTTATGATAACTTCTGCTGATCGAATTTCTGCTAGATGGTGATTATAAAAGCCAAATAAAAAGAAAAAGAGAGAAAGAAAAATATTTAATGTCACAAAAATCGTCATGCCTAAAATAAATTCCATAACGATAGTAACGGTAATTATATTAATCAACACTAAGTTTGCACATAATTTGTTTTAATTGTTGTTAGAATACAAAACGATACAAATTAATAATAATAAAGAATTCAGATTTTCAAAAATCTTCCCAATATTCTACTGGTGAATGGTGGTGAGAGTAACATATGTGAATATTGTGCAGTTCCAACATTATAACATACAAACGTGTGGAATTGATTACTTCTGTTTTTTTGAAGTCGGTAAAAAAAGTAAAATTGTAACGTATTAATTAAAATTAAAACAATTTGTTTTTTAATCTCTATGCTGTAACTCATTTACTAGTTTTAGTCTTTAATACTTATAAATAATCCATAATTAGGATATTTGACAGAGGAATGGTTATGAACATTCTTGTTTATGACGATCGTATCATCATCGCCGTGGTTCCGTTTCCGGATACGCAATATGTCAAACGCTAAGTCAAACGCTCCCGTAAATAATCCAGTAAAAGTGAGAAATAATACAGATCGAGTGTAAAAGTGTCACCTCAAATAGTTCCCATAAGCCTGTGCTTCGTAACATATAACAAAAACCACAGAAAATCGCACCTAAATTGAAAAATTAAGAAACGCATTTTTGAAATTTACCGTGTTTGGGGTTAAGTGTCAAACATAAACACTATAAATAGCCGTCAGCTGCCACAGTGCTACCAACTCACGAAAATAAAGATACGTTCAGAAACCTCAAGAGAATTTACGTTTCGTTTCACCACACAATGTCGGCCGAGCTATCACCAGAGATGTTACTACTCCTCACTAAAATGACGGTACAACTAAACTTACAAACAACCACAATAACTGATAATATCACAACAACTGTATTAATGAAAGTGGATGAGAAAATTAAACTGATCATGGAAAAAAATTAAAAACGTTATTAAGAAAATGTTATCCGCGAACATACATAATCCTTTTTGGGAAGACTGTTATAAAATAGTGCAAGTAAAGGTCTATCCACACATATCAGGGCCGTGCCCGGGACGTGCGCGGGACGTGGACAGACCGTGCCCCGTCAGGGGCTCAAAAAATATCGGTGGGAACATTTTATATGACATCGGACGGTTTTATCGGACGTACCCGGGCGAGTTCATATAAAATGTTCCCACCGATATTTTTTTGAGCCCTTGACGGGACCCGGCCCTGCAACGCCCGAGAATGTTACTTTGTCTTAGGACTATCTTATTACTCAGCTTGGCGATATACCCCATTTGTATTGCCAATTAGTAGAATGATTGTGATCTTGCTTCAAGTAGACAATATGATCGTCAACTGTATAGACCACAGCCTTGCAACCTTTCCTGTGATGTGTGGAACAAAGCCATCTCGACTTTTGACTTCGGGATGTCTGTTGAAGACAATAAGTGTATCCCGATATGAGGATTAGCTTCTTCCCGCGCTTTGATATAACGTAATTTGCGATATCTGTAATAAAGTAAATTAATTTTTGTAATGGATTCTATACTAACATCATCAATCGTCATTTGTTAAATTAGTTAAACTTTAAAATCTTTCAGTTGTTATAGTCATCTGCTAGATGTAGCTAATTATTCACCAATTACATACCACAAAGAAACGCTCATACAAAATACATCACCAGATGCCAGTATAAGGCTGTCTACCAGTTCGTTTCTTTAATTTCAGGAAATAGACATCTACTTCTTTTAGTATAATCGGGAGGATATGATAAAAGTAGATCTGTAAATGGCTTTAGTAATCCAAAGACAGTGTGAGAAATGTAGATATAATTTATTGCAATAGAGCAGTGAGTAGCACTACCCAGATAATATGATATTTATACTAATATTTTTTATTGTACACATATACAAATACAAAAGGACAACTTATATAGACATATATGATATTAGCGATTGTAACCCATAATTGGGTTCTCTGACAGCAAACCTTCATGTTATAGAGAGATTTACAAAATTAGGACAGCAAACAAAAGCACACAACAAAAATTTAAATACTTGAATATTTTTCAATTCTTAATAACTAAATAGACTAAACAAACACATGCACAGCAAATACTGCATAAACATAATACATATTATTATAATAATATATAACTAAAATTCATACACTAAATGTGTATGAATTTTAGTTATATATTATGTGCGTCATCAAAAGTTTCTTTGTTCTTCTTCTGAAAATCTCTAATGAAGGGTTATCCTGCTTGGAGTTTAGAAGATTATTTCAGAGGCGGACAGTACGAACAGTAAATAAGCTATCGTAACGACTTGATGAGTTGGGAGGAAAACGAAGGAGAAGAGATGATGAGGAATGGCAAGGCTTTCCTCTCGGAACGAGATACTCAAAGCGTTCCTGAAAATACCGTTATAATTCCGCCAAGGTTAAACTGGTTAAGAGCCATAACTCGCATGATTTTCATCCGCAGCCAATGTGACAACGATTGTCAATAACTTCAATATGTATAATATTGATAAGCGGTACCGAAAAGTCAATCACTGTCGACTTATAGCTTAAAGCCTCACACCAAGTTGCCTATGACTAAGGCCGACGGTCTAAGAAAGAGCATCATCATTATCATTTCAGCTGAAAGACGTCCACTGCTGGACATAGGCCTCCCCCAGGCGTCGTCACATTGACCGATACCGTGCGTCTCGCATCCAGCGGAGTCCCGCAACTTTAACCAGGTCATCGATCCACCTAGTGGGAGGGCTTCAACTCACATTCAAACAATCTTTAGGTGGAGTTTGCTCTCCAAATTTTATGGTACATAATAATTATTCGATGGGAATTTGGTACTGCTCTGTAGGAGGATGTGTATGGTCTGTCTTCAAGTAAACAATGCGACCTTCTATTGTATGTACAGCAGCCTTGCACCCTTTTTTGTGATGCGTAGAACATGCCCATCTTGTCTTTTGCATTGTCTTTTTCTTGTAAAAGGTGTATCCAGATATTAGGATTAGCTGCTTTCCTTTGCGTGATAGGACATAATTTGGAATGGCGCCAATGACTGTAAATATTAAAAATAATTAAGAATCTGTTTCAAGTCTAAACTGAGTACCTATTTGTTATTTTTTTTGTTACAATAACTAAAGCTTTTTTTGCTGGTTACGAAATTACTGGGACTTGCGAACTTTGTCTTACTTGCAACAAATGAGGGTTTTGCTATTGCTAATTTGTTGGGTTTTATATTATTTTATTAATTTCAAGTGCAAGTCAGCCGAATTGTATCACATTTCGTCCATCTGAATAAATTTGCTAATTGGCTTAGTAAAAATCACTCATCGGTGTGATAAAATTGAATCTCATCGAGCCATCACAAAAGTCGGTTAGGCGGATCTACGTCAGTTTATCTAAATTGGATGTATGCAAATGTAAGAACAAAATAAATAATGAATTTCAACTTTATCAACTCAAAAAACTCATCATCGAAAATAGAAGAATAGAAAGAAAACAATACTTTTATTTTATAACAGTAAATAAAGGAACACGGTGCACAAATATACATATTATTATATATAAAAAATCAAAGCTTACATACGCGTAGTAAATTTAATAAATTTATAATAACACTGTGTATCTCGGCTGCGTCAAATAAGTCGATTTTAGCAGACATCCTGAATTACTCTAGCTTTTACAACTATTCCGAATAACTCCAGCACTCTCAATGCGTTACTGTTTTGATACATTTTAAACACTCAACAGTATTAATTGCGTGTTTTACACTGTAGAGTATACAAAATAATGTTTGCACAAAATTATTATGAATGCAAGTAAAGCATGCGTGCACAATTCTTTGAAATTATGCAATTAGGGTACAAATAATTACCTTCTAGACCGATGTAACCATTTAGGTTTGCCATGTTCTGTTCAAGACATGGTTATGATTCAACCTCGAGTAGATTATTCGATCACCTATAGTATGAACCAATGCTTTATATCCCTTACTGTTGTGGGTGGAACAAAGCCATCTTATCTTTTGATTGCCGCAAATCGAACTGTGTCTGTAGAATGTGTAACCCGAATACAGGAGTTGCATACAGCCGCGGGAAGAGTAAGCATATCTGGCTGTTTCTTTAAACAATAAAATAAGTGCCACTATTATTACTAAACCTTTCATGGATACCTTAAATGAAGCCTCAAGTGGACTATTTGTAAGCTATATGTATGCAGAGGTAATTTTTTTCTTTTGTAGAGGTAATATTTTAGGATTATTTGTTTTCAGTACTCATAATGCTCATCGGGGAGTGGTGCCGGGTACCGGAAGACGCAACGTTGGAAGGCCTTCCTCGAGGTGGAGCGACGACCTAGTCAAGGCTGCGGTAGTCCGGTGGATGATAGACGCACGGGATCGATCAGTGTGGCGACGCTTGGGGGAAGCCTATGTCCAGAAGTGGACACCTTTAGGCTGAAATGATGATGATGATGACTTACCGGAGTACTGATCTAATTTAGAATATTGGTGTAATTGATAAAATGCTATACTATTACTAAATCGCTAAGACCATAAGGTTGTTCTTGTTCCGAAAATTTTACGTTTCCTGTGGTGTAGGCCACGGGAGCAAAACCGCAAAAAAAGTTAGGCAAGCGAGCTTCATTTTCGATTGTATTGTATTGTAGTAGAGTTTTTGTTTCGAATCTTGTTTACCTATAACAGACTATAACATGGGTTTAATAAGAATCAAATTAGATTGTGTTTATTTATATTTATTTAACATAAAATCATTAATAGTAGCCCATTAGACATTAATTCATTAGTTAGTTAGAACATTAGTTATTATTTCATTACGTCAGATATTGAAATAATAGCAGTAATTATTCATGTACGAGATAAAACCTTGTTAGGGTTTCGTACCCAAAGGGTCTAAACGGAGCCCTATCACTGCCACTAACTTCGCGTGACCGTCTGTCCATCGTCAGTCACAAAGTTTTGTTTTGTTCAAAAGAATATTTTAACTTCCCATTGACCTATGAACTTGAAATGTGGTAATAATGTTTATAATTACGTATATTTTACAAACCTATACAATTATATTCTATATTTGGTACGCAACCAAAGTCCGACACGCACTTGGCCGAATTCCGACACGAGCTTGGCCGAAGTCTTAAGGTTACCCATAAATAACATGAATATTTATGGGAATGGGCCTAATGCCCTTTTTCACTAACAATATTCAATATCTAAATGAATCCTGCTGTTGGAATTTCAAGATTGAGAATTGTAAATCTACTAGCGGGCATTCATTTAGATATAAGTTTTTAAACTGTCATGGTCACTAACACTAACATTAACATTAGAAACGGGATATTTACCATGTTTACTGTTTGTTTCGAGTTTCCGATATTTCGGTGCTGTTGCAAGCACCATGATCACGAATAAACTGAAAAGTCATTGCGGGTGGGTGTTTATGAGGAGACATATCGGTCTACCCTCTTTCTTGTTCGTTTTTTGCACTCAGTACCGCTACCACTGTCACTCACAACTCGATTCTGTTTCCGACACACGAAACTCACGGTATCCACTCGCGAACTTTTTTCGGCACTTTTTCGGGTTTTACACAGCTGAACCACTGGATTCCAAGCTCTCGACAGTTGAAACCCATGCTCCCGGTTGAAATTCTTATATTAACAGTAAACATGGTAAATATCCCGTTTCTAATGTTAATGTTAGGATTCATTTAGATGTTCTGAGTTAGGGAAAATAGGCCTTGATGATTATGATAGAGTATCAAATTACTGAAAATCTCGCAAAACTTGTTCAGGCTTCTCTTTCACCCAATTAACTTTAGGCGGATGATCATGATTTAAATTGCAGGTTACTATCTCGTCATATATTGTATAGACAACTGCTCTGCATCCTTTCTTTTGATGAGTAGAGCACAGCCATCGCGTTTTCTTGTTGAAAGTAGTACGATGACGGTAGAAAGAATACCCCGATATCAAGATAAGCCTGTTGCCTCGTTTTGAGTAGACGTAGTCTGCAAAACCTGTGAAAAATTAAGTAATGTTAAGACCACTCTGTTAGAAAATGAGTGAAGCTAACTCTATACTTAGGCATTTATTCTATTTCTTTTTGAACAGAACTTCCACTTCACTCAAAACAATCAGTTACCAAGTTGTAAGGCAGACTAAACATCATTAAATTACTTAAGTACTTCCGTATACTTTATTACCCGGACGTTAATTGAAAATATGATTGACAGGGAAAACTTTCTACACCGTGCTTTTTAAGTTTTATTACATTACTCACAAAAAGTTAAAAAACGATAATTAATCTAGCACACACTATTTAATTCGTTTGGTTTTAAGAACATTTAATTGAATACACTTAGATAATATTTGCAGCAAAAAAGTAAATGAACACATTTATTAATTAAATCTCAAAGTTATTTGATACACTTATTTTAATTTTATACATTTCTTATCCAAAATGTAGTAGTTCATGCATACATCTAGTAATCATATCTTAGAGATAGACATTTAAATTTTCATGAATTCACTATAATTAAAGAAATAATGTAATAAGATGATAAAAATCAAACCTTAAACATAATCAAACCTTATCGCTATTAGAGGCATTAATATATCTGTTTTAATACAAATATAGAGCTAATTAATACATTTCATACATTCAGATAGTAAAAACGTACATGCAAACAGTAATTTATTATTCAAATCTTAGCGCTATTTATTTATTTTCATAAAATTTTCAAATAATATTCACTAAGGTATATCAAAAGTCTTAGAGCTTTTTAAGACATATACTTTGACAGCAAAAATATTCATGAAACATTTAATTAGGTATCAAATCTTAGAACTATTTAATATTATACATACATTTGTCATCCAAAATGCCAAGTCTTAGGTAGAGCTGTCTAAGACATACATTTTGTCAGCAAAAATGTTCAGACCATAAAATATACATACAAATATATATTGTTTCAGTCCAACATCACAGGGTCGTCGTCTGTTGAAAGATACTTGTTGTAACACCTAGATTGTGGTTTTTCATCAGTCCAGTTTTGTGTAGGTGGATGGTGATGGTCGAACTTGCTGTTGATTATGCATTCCCCAGATGTGTGGATCTTAGCCTTGCAGCCTTCGTCGTAGTGAGATGAACAGGCCCAAGTGGTAGCCCTGAGCCCTGGTGAGGAGGCCCTGGTGCTATAAGTCTTCAAACGTTTGTACGAATAGCCAGCTACGAGGATGTATTGCTCTCCATGTCCTGAGTAGACGTATTTTACAGCGACCGCCGCAGCCGCGTCCGCATTAGGGCATGCAGTTTCGTTCATTTTCAATTTCGAAATTAGCTTCCGAAATTGGACTTCTCAGTTTCGAAATTTCGAAATTTCGAAACTGAGGAGCCAAATATAATGGAAAATCAGAATAATACTTAAACTAAACTGAAAATGCAAAATTTGTAGTCTGGAGAGGTGCTTAAGTGCAATTTATATTTAAAGAAAGTAAATTTTCTTTTTCTCAAGACTTCTACTACAAATACTCCACTGCTGGGGACACCTTCGATGATACCAACCAGCTTTCCGAGCTGGGTTTAAATATAGTTGCAGATAGCGCCTCATAAAATTCCACCCACCTCGTTAGTGACAATAGAAGATGCGCAATAAGCGCAAGTCTACTATCTCGGTTTAACCATGTACGGTGAGGCTTCGAAAAGCATTTCGAAGCCACACCGTACCTTTTCCCCCGCATTGGTAGACTGCTGCCCTATCTCGGAGGCAGAAATAGACTGTCAGATGTCCGACGCTGCAGGACTAAAATCAACAGCCTGCAGCAGAAAATGGTTATTTGAATAGCAAGTGACTGGCTGAAAAGAGCGGAGTGCATCTCCTACAGGCACATTTGGGTACTGATCGGGCACGGTTGCTTCGGTGAGTACCTGAACAGGATTGGGTGAGAGACCATGGTAAATTTCCATCATAGTAGAGGCAACTTGGATCCTGCACAGCACACGCTAGAGGAGTGCCTTCTTGGGCCTTTGAGCGATGGGTCTTAATCGCCAGGATCGGGCGAGACCTGTCTCTGCCAGTATTAGTGAGGAATATGCTGGCGAAAACAGAAACTAGAGTGAAATAGCCACCGAGTGGAATCGTGAGAAGGCCAATCCCACTTCGGAGAAGAAGGCATCGTGGAGGCAACCACCTCGATGTAGACACGCCAAAACCCCGCCTGTTTCATTTAAGGCAGGTGGAACATCGGGGTTTCGGGCGCTCAGAGTTGGGACTCTGTCCGTCCACCGAGTGACCTCAGGTAAGACAGTGGCACAGTGATCATGTGCTGCCGTGCACAGCGTTGCTCAAGGGAGACTCCTTTATAGTCACCCCAGGAATGTGGTATTTTAATGCTGATGGTGATCACTGGTTTGGACCAGTGATCACCATCAGCACTTGGTATTTTTACTTCATTAAAACCAATTACAATGAGGTAAAAATACCACACAGCCTGGTTTTTTCTGCAAAAGTTTATTAATTTATTTATTTAAACTTCATTCAACATGCAGGTACATAGGTCGACTTAATGCCTGACGCATTTTCAACCAGTCAACCAAGGATGGTGGCGAGATAACATGGCAGGTGCATAAAAATTTGAAATAATTATTTCTATTTTTATGCACAAGTTCAAGCGAAGGTTTGCCCCCGATAACTATATAAAAAGAACATTCCCAGCAAACGATTGTAGACCTTGACAAAGTATTCCTCACTGGCCACCATTATAATAAAGATCGGTTATTCTATATGGCCGAGCTTCCTTCACTCTTCTTTATTTATTTGGTTAGGTTTTGTTTTATTGTCATGGTCACATGGTGGCCCAACGCAAACAGTCTTATTTTTTATTTTTTTTATCTATTATAGGCTCGCGCTTGACCATTATCTCACCTGATGGTAAGCGAAGATGTGGTCTTCGATGGAGCACGCTTGATTGGATTCGTATTCAGACTCATTTTCAGATCCTAGAAAAGGTGAGAAGGTACTTCACGCCAGAACAGCTGCTCAGCTTGTATAAAGCGCAAGTTCGATCATGCATGGAGTACTATTCTCATCTCTGGGACGGATCTGCCAAATACCAGCTTGATGCACTAGAGTCGATCGAAAATTCGACCGAAACAAATAAAAAAAGAAATAATAAAATCCTTTTTTGATTTCAATAATAAATTACATAATTGTACAAAATATTACATATTATTAAAATTAAATCATCATCATCTTCCTGCCCTTATCCCATGTTACTTGGGGTCGGCGCAACACGTTTGCTTCTTCCATACCGTCCTATCCCCCGTCATGTTATTACTGACTCCCTTTTCTTTCATATCACTCTTCACACAGTCCATCCATCTTTTCTTTGGCCTTCCTCTCCCTCTCCATCTATCCACATTTATATTCATAACTCTTTTAGTAATATGCGTTTCATCCCTCCTCATCACATGAACATACCAGGACAAACGGTTTCCTTTCAACTTTTCTGCCACTGGCGCCACGTTCAAACTGCCTCTAATATACTCATTTCTCACTTTAAAATTAAATCCAGTTTGGAAATTAGGGGTGTCAATTTCGAAATTAATAAACATGCAAATATGGTCCGAAATTTCGAAACTATGAAATTTCGAAATTTCGAAATGCATGCCCTAGTCCGCATCTAAAAAAATATCGTCATTAACAAAAATAATAAATTTGCAACAATTTTACTGTAGAAAAAACACTTGTTCCGAACTATTTATTGCGAAGAACTTGTTCTCAGAAACCAGTTTAACTTAGAATAAATCATCCCACCAAAAACATTTTCATGTAAAATGTTGCCAGGACGAGACCATATTATGGCTTGCACTGTCAAAAAGTTATAAGATATCATGTAGAGCCAAGCTTCTAAATCTACACCTTACCTGGCGATGGCGATACTTGACGCTTGGCCGTTTCACTACAAAAACCGATGAAGCGCTTCGAGAAAAGGCAGGTAATGCCTTTGCGCTTTGCTTGGCTCGTCTTTGCGGGGGCACTACCGTGCCCCCAGATATGGACTAATTTTG
The DNA here is from genome assembly GCA_945859665.1 of Anorthoa munda. Classification (NCBI taxonomy): domain Eukaryota; kingdom Metazoa; phylum Arthropoda; class Insecta; order Lepidoptera; family Noctuidae; genus Anorthoa; species Anorthoa munda. The sequence continues at coordinate 8,854,236 of OX243901.1, forward strand.
AAGCTCAAACGAGATTTTATTTTAAAATGAAAATTATAATACATAATTCTAAAAGTGAAGGAAAACAATTTCTTAGATAATACAGCGGGAAAAAATACAAAGCAAACTTTTTTTGTTTTTTTAGGGTACATAAATAAAACGCCTGGTGGTTTCAGTGAAACTTTTATTCTATTTATAAAAATCTCAACTGTATTTAGCAATTATTTGGCAGATGTTCTTTTTTTTTTCTATAGCAAAATTTTAATTTAGATTTTTTTAATCAATCGAGCGAGCTTTTTAAGCCATCGAGATTTTTATAAATAAGGTTGCTAGAGATTGCATAATCAGTTAATGTTTTTTCCACACTTCTTAATTATTATTCATCAAATTCTGTAAGTGTTAAAAAAAAGCTCATAAATTCTGCTTTACACATAATGAGACAAACGATGAAGATAACAAAGCAGAAGCATTTAACTACTCCACTATAAGATTTATTAAAATAAATTATGAATATTGACAAAAGACTCACCGCAACTGACCACACACTCACTGGCTATGTTACTGACCTTTCACTGTGATAATTTACGCGAGTGAGTCTAAAGTCAGATGGCCCACCTAGCGCTTGGAGTGAGCGAAATAGCTATCAACGCTTGGCAGTCGCTATCAAGGTAAAACATACGAGGATATATGTAACTCCATACTGGCCTCGCATAGTACGGAGGTTCAATAGAATAAGAGGCCGTGCAACCTACTTTACTTTATGTAATAAAAACCAAGTTCAGTGTATAAACACGAAAAACAATAGGTATATACAAAAGACACCGACTTCCGAAAAGTAAAGGTTAATTTTCACTTTGGTTTATTTTATGTAAAAGAGTACTTTAGAAATTAAAACACAGCCATTTTGATAAGAGTTATTTATACATTGTGGTGAAACTTATAAAAGCAAATTTAATTCCTGTATCACAAAGTGATACTTGGCACTTAATGCAAACTTTACGCGAGAATCTGTTGCAGCCAGGGTACTTGCATCTTTGCTTTTCTAATACTCGAAATAAAGGTTCTTTCAACAAGGACGGGTTGATGTTAAAATTGAATAAAATAAGATGTGTGTGAGATATTAACGAAATTTATTTTTTATTTAAAAGGCCCATTTATGCCATTATGGATGGAATATGACATCGTTCAAATGTCCGCCGCGGCTTCGCGGTGGCACGAATCCGAGAGGTACAATTTTTAATGACTCTGCTGTATAGATCCGGCTGAATCCGAGCGATGGCCTGCGTTATGTTGGCTTTCAGGGCAACGGTCGAATGTGGTTTATTGGCATAGACCTGCGACTTCAGAAAACCCCACAAGTAAAAGTCTAGCGGAACTCTAACTCTACCCTCAAACCGTTCATGCAGAATGTCGTTTGTGTCGTTCGCTGTGTGGCAAGTAGCGCCATATTGCTGGAACCACATGTCGTTCACGTCCATATTGTTCAATTCAAGCCAAAAAAAATTGTTTATCATTGATCTGTAGCGCTCGCTCGATCTATGCAGCAGAGTGATTAAAAATTGGACCTCTCGGATTCGTGCCACCATACGAAGCTGCGGCGGACATTTGAACGATGTCATATTCCATCCATAATGGCATAAATGGGCCTTTTAAATAAAAAATAAATTTCGTTAATATCTCACACACATCTTGTTTTATTCAATTTTAACTTCAACCCGTCCTTGTTGAAAGACACTTTATTATCCTCGTCCAATTCTAAAGAAAAGATTTAAAAAATAAAAGTTAATTCCATACCATTTAATTAAGAAGCTAACTTGTGTATCATAATATAATGAAAAATTATAAACACTAATAAGAGCAAGAGATTCAAGCCGTTTGGAGTTGCTAAGGCTAAGGGGACCAAGCAGTGTTCATCGGTAGACCAAAACTGTTATAGGAAATATTTTTGTTTTGAGAGTTGATTATGACTTCCTTGGAGAAAGTTCATATTATAAGTAAGTTTATATGTTCATATTTTTTTATTATATATGTGCAGAAGAAATTTTAAAATATAATCACACCGTTCCGCTACACCTAGAAGAAACATTTTTTTAAGGAAAAGTGACTGTGTGTCTAGTCTAGGTACTACAATAAAATGCAATAAGGAAATTATCAGAAATATCTTATTGAGCATTTATAATGAGTAATTTTAATACAGAGTACTTTATAAATCGTGATGATATTTATAGAAACAGTTTGTATTTCTTGTATCACAAAGTGATACTTGACGCTTTATACAAATTTTAAACGAAAGCTCACCGCAACCAGGATATTTGCATCTTTGCATTTTTTTTGAACATATGCTCTAATGCGACATTTTATCCAGCCTCATTTCCTTAGCAGGGGCTACTTGTCTCTTTATCTCAATAAAATGCTCAGGACTATATGTGCACAGACGGGCCTCACTATTCGTAGTACTAATGCTCTTCTAATTCTAAAAAAAGAATGATAAAATTTTAAAAATAATTCTAGTTTATTAAGTTATTGGTCAAAAATTTATCAAAACCGAATGAAATATTATAATTATTTAATAGATTTAGACACGATTTACAGTTACAATAACATTAATAATGAACTTTTACAATAATGTATATTTGCTAAAATAATAGTCAACTAACTTCTTTAACCTATGTTAAAGACGAGAAACATTATGACAATTAAAAGCTTCTACTTTTTAAAATGATTTTTAAAATGTTTATAACATTTATTTTATACAAGCTTCTGCCCGCGGCTTCGCCCGCGTAGATTGTGTTTTATTATCCCAAGGGCATCAATCAAATCTATCAATCTCTATGCCAAATTTCATCTAAACCGGTTCAGTAGATCCAGAGATTACCCCCTACAACCTCACAAACTTACAACCTTACCTCTTTATAATACGAGTAAGTTTAGATTAAACAATTAAAATTACAATGATTTATGTTTGTGTTTGCTTGCTTGTAGCAGGTGGCGTTCTGCAGTTTCTGCCTAACCCCATGGAAAAAAGGCGTATATATGTATGTATGTAACTTGCCCTTAAGAAAACATTTTTCAAGATTTACCATTGTATTAAGCTTAGCTAAGCTAGTTTCTGAATAGAGATTTTATTATTCTGAATACCGAAGGTTGACTGGTTTTCATGCTACACTTAGTAGTTTGACAAAAACTCAACTTTAATTAAAATTGTCTAAATTCAGAAATCGTGGGATAGTCACATCTCGTCTTAATTTTTCTCTCTAGAAGGTTCAAAACGTGGCAGGTGAGATTGCTGACTGACAAGACATTTCGCGTTTCAAAGCTTTGATTAAAGTAAATTGAGTTGACTGTTTTGTCTAAACAGTAACCTTTGACATTAACATAAAAAGTTTGTTGTCAATCTCTTCACGATTGCATCCAACGATTATAAGATTTTTCAAATTATGAATTAATATTTAAAAAAGTCTTATAATCGACGGTTATTAATTTAGAACTCTTATAAATGTGTTATTTTTACAACAATCCTTTGTACTGAGTATAAATTTTCCTAGCAGTTTTTTTTATATTGGCTTAATCACTCTGCTGTCATTTTTATACTTAAAACTATTAGCAATACACTAATTCCAAGCCCACTTGTATATATTTTAATCCGCAGTGATCTAAACAAATTTTTAAATGTTTAACAATATCTACATAGCACACATACTATAAAGACATCTGTGCGACCACTGTTTGAGACATTTAATCATAGAAACTGACGGCCCGTGACAATTTTGACAATCCTTTTGCGTCCAGAGCAATTGTGTGGTCACACAAATATTCGTTCAGAGAAATAGGTCTAGTCTAGCTATCTAACATGAACCTAGACAAAGTAACAGTTCAAAATGCTTGGGATTGACCGTGTGCCATTTTGGTAGCGCGTATCAATACTATACATTTTTGACTTTTGGGCAATCGATATAGCTGATAAAACTTTAATTTGTCTATAGCTCCTGCTGTCTCTAGTCGCTTCAAGCTCGGCCATTTTATAGTATGTGATGCAAAGCTAATCTATGCACTTAAACTTTTCGATACATTCGAGATTTGCGAATGAGTATGATTCTCGTTGACGCTTATGACATGGTCTTCGAAAGTATGTACTGTTGCTTTACATCCGTTTCGGCTGGAACAACGCCAGCGAATCTTGGGACCCCCTGAAGTCGCGTAGTATGTATAATGGTTGAATTTCAGCATTCGCTTGCCTTTCATGGATCGAATAAACACTGGTCCTACGTCGGCGTCTGCAAATGAAAGAATGTGTTAGGAATGGGAAAATACCTTTTAGCTGATATATAGTTTCTTACTTATTTGTAAGTAAATTGATATAGGTACTGTACCAAGTAACTTTACAAGAATTATTTCCTTATGTAAGGTTTGGTTCCAAAAAAACAAAGTTTCTGAAGTTTGATTTATAAATATATCCAAAGATGTGTCCATTGAGTGATATTGTATAAGAAAATATATAACTTAGTACATAATAACTATGCAGATCTTAAAGCGACATTTTTTGTTTTAAATTTGAAAAGAGAGCACATTACGAATCGTTCTGAGACTTCCTCCAAATAAACTTAATAATATTACTAGGAATCCAAAATTTGGCAAATGAGAAAAGCTTTAGGCATAGATTCTGTTATTTTATAATGAACTCTGACGTTCAACACCGGTTACTGAACGCACGAGGTGAATGTCAAGCGCCGCGCAGGCAGGCGGGTGTAGCGTCGTATTCCAGCAAGCTGCACAGTTAAGTCGACGGAGTTGTAGCACTAAAGATAGGCACATAATGGCTTATTTGGACACAGTTTAAAGAAGGGCTTTGAGACACCTAGCGTTATAAATTCTGTCGACTGCAGAGTCACCTTACTTAATAATCTATTTTCGTGCGCTTTATTTAGCAATACAGAAAAAAGCACTACACTAATACTAATTAGTATTCTTAATTTGGATTATTTTGGATCCTTATCCCTTTCACCATATACACTTTATTCCCCAAAGTATAAACCACAGCTTTGCAGCTACTATGCATGGATCATTGCCAACAAATCTTGTAGGCGTGCTCTAGCGTCGTATAGTATGTTTGTCCTGTAAGAAATAACCATGAGCACACAAAAGGTAGTGAAACTTTATTTAAGTATTGAGCCTGTAGATGACTAGAAACTCCATTTTCCAGTCTAAGACTCCCATTCGGTCTACTGTGCGTTGGACTTCACATAACCAGCCTAACTCCGGCCAGAAGCACAGAAGTTTCTTGGAGACTTCATAGGCATCGGGGAACAACTTTACTGTTCCGGGGCACTTTGGGAAGCCACATTCCCAAGTAACATGGAACAAGGATAGAAATATGTTGAGATAATATTAGGAAGGCACAGCTTCGCATTCCAGAGTATTGTATAAATTAGATATCACCATTTGCCTTAAGAAATATAATGCGATACGAAAAGTATGTCCTTTTTTCTGATTATTATTATAATGTGACTAGTCTATTGGTATTTTTTTGTCTATGCAGGTTGCCACTTTAAGCAATATCCTATTTGCTTATTAATTTTTTCTGTCGTATTTATTTATTTGTCTAAGTACTTTCATTAAAATATAATTATACCTACGGGCAACGCATGTTTTTCCTTTTTGTGTTATTTTTATCTTTAATATTGATGGTGTAGACACAACAGAGGGACAAGTATGCAGTAATATATTTTTTTTATGACAAAACGTTTTTATTGCTTATACACACTTTAACACGTCACTAAAAATAAACAAAAAGGGATAGGTTGGTGATCTAATAAGTTTTCATTGCACACAATAATATTTTATATATGTAACTAGACTTTCTGGGCACATGATTTTTCTAAAATGTGAAGTTATTGTGTGCACAGTTATTTTGACCGTGTAGTAGAAGTCACTTTAGAAGTTAGAAACTTTAGGAGCATGGTTGTGTTCATCATTTATTTTAACAATTTCTTCATCAACAGTAATGATATTCGCTCGGCATCCCCTAGCTCCATGGGTAGAACACCGCCATTGCTTCTTATAAGAATTTGAGGGTCTTCCATAGTACGTGTACCCCTTAAAACATATCAGACGATTCCCTTTCTGTGATTGTATGAACGTCGCTGTAATTAATAAATTAAGGATTGTGATTAGTTAAATTCAAATTAATAAAGGACAGTTTTTGGACGGAATATGGTCGTAAAATCAATATGACAAATTGTCAAACACGTGTTAGCTGCTGGGATTCGTTGGATGAATTTAATAATAGCCAATCACATCTCTTGATTTGGGTTCAATTTGCGACGCGTTGATACTCGTAGTTTCAATCCGGTGGTTCGTAATTATGTAGTCAGATGGGTTGGCAAGGCATAGTGCAAACGCGCACTTGTATTATATTCCGCGTTTATCGCTCAATTATCGTCTCGTCTCTGATGAGTTTGGCCGTTTTGACCGAGATACGGTTGGGAAGACTATTATTATTTTTTGTATAATTCTAAACACAATCAAAGAAAACAGCATTTCACAATAGAGAAAAAGCTGATGATGTCTCAAGTGTGTCAATAATTATAACAAAGATCAATAATAACCCTTGAAATTCGTTTAAAGCCAGTTCAAATGTCAAGCTTTATTCATAAACTTCTTATCAAAACAAACAAGAATACATAAACAATATTGCAACAAATTGGTTTACAGGCTATGTTTATGACTTGGTTGGTTGGACTTGGTTTACTAATTTCTGACCTTGAGCAAGTCTAGAGTAGCACGGAGCCTCAATAAAATACGAGGTCAGCTTATTTTAGTTTAGGGCCACTGACAAGTCAGTAGGACATAGACTAGTTATTTTATTTAAAACATTGCTTAGCCTCGTATTCTGCGAACGATGATCGTGGATTCCATTCACAGCTATGACCAGGTCGTCAAAAGTGAAGACGTGGGCATGGCATCCACTTGGTGAATGAGTGGTACGTCGCCATCTTTTTTTCTTTGAATTTGAAGGCAATAATGAGTATGTGAATCAATTTACTTGGAGCATTCGCCTACCTCTCTGGGAAACCATGTATCGTACTGAAAATAAAGTTGGAAAAGGTTAGCAAAGGCTTTTTAGGAAAATCTGGTTTCAATTTGTAAAAACTCGCGTCTTCACTCCAGCGGCTCCAACCATAGGTTCATTATTTCCCGAATGAAAAGTAGATTTGATTAGTGTAAGAATACTCCTACAAATTGTCATATTAGTATTGAGTTAAGATTTAGAGGCATTCAATGTTGTATTTTTCATTCATTCATTCTGTAGTTGCAAAATATAATCTTGCTGTGTTGGTTAATTAATAATGTGAATTGTGCTATGATGAACTGTGATAAAATAAGAAAAATATTAATTTATTTTAATTCACAACATAGACAGGCACAAAATGGCTAAAAGATTAGCAAAATAAATATTTACAATATTCTAACAGAAAAAATAACTTTTTTTTTCAAATTTAACTATTTTTGACTCTTATCTAAAGGATTGGCCAGATGTAGCAAGAGTCAGACAAAACTGGAAAGACCGAAGGGAGGCCTTGGGGGACTAGGACGATAATGATGATTCTTTCACAACTCTATTTCACATTAGATTTATTGTGGTGATATTTTTCTCAACTGTCATGTTGTGTCTATATTTATCATGTATATGATTCTCATTAACAGATATGATGACATCATTGATAGTTATAATGGCGGCTTTGCAACCGAAACGGTGGTGAGTGGAACAGGCCCATCTAATCCTATTTCCTGTGGCCCGTACTTGGTAGAAGTTGTGTCCTTTCAGCCTTAACATCTTCTTGCCACGTTGAGAGGTAACAAATTTAACTAGAAAGTAAAGGATATAAGGTTTAATTGACTTTTTTAAAGGCTTCAAATATTTCAAAGGTGTTTTTTTGCTGCAAGTATTTCTTTCTAGTTCTGGTATTCTGCATGCTTTTAATTACTAATTCTTAGTATTTATTGATTTACTAAATAACAGTTTATATCGTTCTTAGTTTATATTACTTGGAAAAATAAAGGAAACCTTAGCCATAAGGAGATTAATCTTTTACAGTACAAGATTATATGAAAAGCATAATTGCCCGTTTTTAGGGTTCCATCCCTGAAGGATACAAACGCCTTATTGCTGTCACTCACGTTTCTGTCTGTCCGTCGTCTTTCACACAATTTTGTTCCGAAGAATTTATTAACTTCCCATTGACCTATGAACTTGAAATTTGGTGATATTGTTTATTAATACGTATATTTTACTAACAAATGTCAATATATTGAGAAATCTGATTTTTCTTTGTAACCCCAAATGTGCCCCAAATGTGCACTTGGCCAGTTTTTTATTTCACTTGCTCAAAGAAATTATTAAATACAAAAAATAACTCGCTAATATTATAAAGGCGAAAGTTTGTGAGTGTGTTTGTTACTTCTTCACGCCAGAATGGCTGAATAGATCTGGATGAAATTTGGAATAATGCTTGTTATCCCAGGAATATGATTTTTTTGACGTTATCACGTTTGTTTTACGCTAATAAGAATAAAAAAAGATAAACGAGATAGTAACCATAGTTGTGATTACATTTACTTATCATTTTTATGTTTATATATCTCGCATAATCAGTTATAAAGTTCCCTCTGTTGGGACACAGACTTCCTCTCTGTGGGTCCAGTGCGGGTTGGTTGAAAATTCAACAGTAAGATATACAAAGTTCGACGCATTGTTATATTAAAATCCCAAAAAGAAACATTTTCATAAAGAAATGCACATATGTATGGATATTTTGCAGTAATTTATTTTAAATTATTCTTATTATTAGTAAATTATTGCTATCCTAGAGTAGACATGCAGCACTTGATATTAAGGTACCAAGTGTTATTTCTTTCGATCAACTATTATTTTATTATTTTTGTCAATCCTTTGAAGGATTGGGTCGTGGTTGTGTATTTCTGACAGGCTAACTATTTTGTAATCTATAGTTCTCATAGATGCTTTGCAGCCTCTGGAGTGGTGTGATGAGCAGTACCACCGGACGTCTGATTTTCCTTCATAGCGATTACGGCAAGAATATTTGAAGCCTTTGTAATACAGCTGGTGCTTGCCACGAGGATTTATAAACACTATTGCTCCTGAAAAGATGGGAAGTTATTAGGAATAGATTTACAAATCAAATGATAGATTTACAAATCAATTGCCATGAATAAATCAGGACATGGTAAAGAAAAGAAAAAAAAATGTCTCTTTTTGGGAAATAAGTTTATAGGAGATTACTGCAGAGAAACTCACACAGTTTAAAAAAATATCGGTTTAGTGAACTTGTCAAAGTCAAAGTCAAAGTCAAATATATTTATTTCAATTAGGCCAATAAGCGGCACTTTTGAACGTCAAAAATTAAATGTTAATAAAAAATTTACAAGTAATAAAAATTGACTCTACCGTGCATTCGGAAAGTAGCTTGTTATGGAGAAGAACGCACAAGAAACTCCATACTTACTCTTTTAAAAAAAAAAATGTTTTACAAAGTTTACTTATGTACATACATTAATAAATTCATATATGTGAGGACGATGCACCCAAAAATAGCACTACCCACTATACAACGTATAGGTATAAAGTAATAAAAGCACTAACAGGTAAATTCATTAGTTTTATAAATAGGAACATGGTTCTCACATACTTACAAATATTGCAAACATAGGTAAAATACCTAATTCAACAACAACGGAACCTTGTGTGAGTCAAATTCTGGAAAAAAATATAAAAAATAACCTAAGAATACAAAAACTATGAATAGGAATACAAATTAGCAAATTTGATTTTGTCCACACCAAAGATTGCCCTACGGAGCGGGACCAACATGTTGCCAAGCATTCTTATCTTGAATTGTAAATGAGAACATTTGTGAAAGGCTATAATTTATAATGGCAATGGGCAATGTAAAACAGTGTGAAGTGTATGGTCGTAATAGAAACAAACAGTTTTGGTCTGTGTTTTTTTTTTGCGTATGAAGGATGAGTGTTGTACAAGGTAAAATTACAAATATAAAAAACCCCCGACTTTAATTTTAATTTCATGTTCAACAACCGAAAATCTATCGTAACACGTAATAATGACACGAAATTTTGCGAAAAAATCCAGATTCAAAGAGTAAAATGCGAATAACTTTTGAACGGCTAAACCGATTTTATTCAAACATAGCTAAGAACACTCCATAAAAACACCTTTCAAACAAAAACAATCTAATTTAAAATCGGTTCATCCGTTTAGGCGCTATGGTGCCACAGACAGACACACCGATACACAGGTGCACAGTTACACAGATACACAGCAACACACGTCAAACTTATAACACCCCTCTTTATCCGGTCGGGGGTTAAAATAACTAAGTTTACATATTTAAATTTTAATATTATCCAAATATTGTCTAAATTGACTAAATATTTGCATCATCATCATCATCATCATCATATCAGCCGAAAGACGTCCACTGCTGGACATAGGCCTCCCCCAAGCGTCGCCACATTGACCGGTCCCGTGCGTCTCGCAACCAGCGGATTCCCGCAACCTTCACCAGGTCATCGGTCCACCTGGTGGGAGGCCTTCCAACGCAACGTCTTCCGGTTCGCGGTCGCCACTCCAGAACCTTTCTGCCCCATCGGCCATCCGTTCTGCGAGCAATGTGCCCTGCCCACTGCCACTTAAGTTTGGCAATTCTTCGGGCTATGTCGGTAACCTTGGTTCTCTTGCGGATCTCTACATTTCTGATTCGATCACGCAAGGAAATTACGAGCATAGCCCTCTCCATTGACCTTTGAGTGATTGTAAGTTTTCTGATGAGGCCCATTGTAAGCGACCACGTCTCAGAGCCATATGTCATCACTGGCAACACACACTGGTCATAGACTTTCGTCTTGAGACACTGTGGTAAGTTGGACGAGAAGACACCGCGCAACTTCCCGAACGCTGCCCAGCCGAGTCGGATTCGACGGTTGACCTCTTTCTCGAAGTTGGCCCTACCCAACTGGATCGTTTTTCCCAGGTAGACATAGTCGCCCACAACTTCGAGTGTAGAGTCTCCTACCTTGATAGGAGTGGGTGTAACATGGGCATTCAACATCACCTTGGTTTTGTCCATGTTCATTCTAAGACCCACTCTTTCGGAAGCACTACTGAGGTCATCGAGCATTGTACTGAGGTCCTCCATGGTCTCAGCCATAACCACTATATCGTCAGCAAACCGAAGGTGAGTGATGTACTCGCCATTGACGTTGATGCCTAGCCCTCTCCAGTCCAGAACCTTGAAGACATCCTCCAGTGCAGCGGTAAACAGCTTCGGAGATATGACGTCTCCCTGTCTCACACCTCGCTGCAGAAGGACTGGTTCCGAGGTCTGATCCTGAAGTCGAACTGACATGGTGGCGTTTTTGTATAAACACTTCAACACTTCGATGTACCGGTAGTCAATTTGGCACCGTTGGAGAGACTGCAGTACAGCCCAAGTCTCGATCGAATCGAAGGCTTTCTCGTAGTCCACAAACGCTAAACAGAGAGGCAGGTTGTACTCTTCGGTCTTCTGTATAACCAGCGTATGTATGTGGTCTACGGTGCTGAAGCCTTTACGGAATCCGGCTTGTTCGGGAGGCTGGCAATCGTCAAACCTGCGCGCGAGACGATTCGTGATGACTCTTGAAAACAGCTTGTAGACATGGCTAAGAAGTGTGATGGGCCTATAGTTCTTCAGTAAGGCATTGTCACCCTTCTTGAAGAAGAGTACCACCACACCCCTGCACCATGCCTGTGGCGTTTTCCCTTCGTGTATGACGGAATCAAACAGCTTCTGAAGGGTCTTAAGGATTGGTTTTCCACCCGCCTTCAGGAGTTCGGCCGTAATTCCGTCATCACCCGGTGCCTTGTTGTTCTTAAGCTGTTTCAGAGCCATCCTAATCTCATACAGGCTGACGTCCGGAATGTCTTCGGTATAGTGTCGGGTCAATCTAGCTCTAGGGTCTTTCGCTAGATTCGCGACGGGTTTACTGGTTGACGTGTACAGCTGCCCATAGAATCTCTCGATCTCCCTCAGAAGCTCTGGTTTGGCGGAAACGATCCTGCCATCATCGGTCTTCAGTTTCGTGAGCTGGCTCTGCCCTATAGACAGATCTCTTGCAAAGACCTTGGAGCCCTTATTCCGTTCAATTGCGTCTTTTATACGCTCAGTATTAAAGCGGCGGAGGTCGCTTTTCAAGGACTTTGAGATCCGTCTATTTAGCTGCCGGTATTTCACCGCATCGTCTGAAGACTGCAGGATCATCTCACGCCTCTCCTTCATTAGCTTGAGAGTAGGATCAGAGAGCTTTTTGTTCCTATCTGTACGGCGGGTCTTGAAAAACTTAGACCCGACCGTATGGACAGCTTCCACGAACCCACGGAACGGAATTTCCTAGGCACTCGAAACGATTCTGGAGTTCGAGCTGAAAGTTCTCGGGGTTTTGGACCTGGATCTGTGCTGGCCGGAGCGTGGACTTCACCAGTCGAGACCTTTCAAGTTTAACATTAATGTTCAATGTGCCTCTTACCATGCGGTGATCACTCCCGGTTTTAACCGAATTGATCACAGAGACATCATTGAACACTTGCCTCTTGGTTGACATGATGAAGTCGATCTCGTTTTTAGTTGAACCATCGGGGCTTTGCCAGGTCCACTTCCTGTGCTCACGCTTTCTGAAGAAGGAGTTCATCATGTAGAGGCCCTCCTTCTCCATAAAACTGGCCAGTAGGTGACCCCGGTGGTTCCGGCGTCCAACTCCAAATTGCCCCACTTGCAGCTCATCCATGTCTCGTTTGCCCAGTTTTGCGTTGAAGTCCCCCATGACAACGGTGAAGTGAGTTTTGAAACCATGCATGGCTCTAGAGATATCCTCATACATGGTCTCTACCTCGTCGTCGGGGTGTGCCGAGGTCGGGGCGTAGACCTGTATGACCTTCAGCGAATATCTTGCGGATATTCTGAGTATAAGGTACGCCACCCTGGTCGACACACTCTCGATCTTCACCACGTTGTTCACATGGACTTGTGGACGATAAACCCGACACCACCCTGGGACTGTCGGTCACCCTCTCGGAAATAGAGCAGGTTACCGGATTTGAGGATTATCGAGTCCTCCCCCTCTCTTCGGACTTCCGATAACCCTATAATACTCCATCGCAACCTACTCAATTCTTCCTCCAGTTCGGCTATCTTCTCGTCGGTCCGGAGTGTTCGCGTGTTATATGTTCCCAGGTCCAGTCGTCGGTGTTTATTGGGGTAGCCGGGTCCACTCCGGGGATTCTTAGCACCCCTTGCCACGCCATCGCCTCGACCGCTACCGTAGCCGAGGGTAGACGGGCTGCCGGGCACTCGGGGCCGTTTTTTCTTTGTGCTGATCATTAGGATTGGGGGGTTTTGCCATAATCGCCACGCTTGGCAGGCGGGTTGGCGATCGCAGTTTGTTGATAAAGTGCACAGAGAACGCTGCTGCCCATTCTCTGGTGTGTCCCTTAGTCGCCTCTTACGACACCCACGGGAAGATATGGGATGGTGAAATTCTTTACGTCCGTCACCATACGGAACAAATATTTGCATGGATTTATTTAAAAAGAAAAAACTTTCTTATAATTCCTACTGACCAGACTATTAGTTGGTTCAGTCTTGCACAATCGCAATCATTTCATGAACTCTCACTTTTCAAATATAATTAAGTATCTTTTTTTACTATGATGGCATGATTTTTTATTTTATTTAATACGACTTAAAATTCTTTATCAAGAAATTATTATGAATATCTTTTTATTCTTCCACCTTGCCACTTCGAGGTCGACTTTATTAGTCAAATTTCTATGACTATGACTAACAATTTTTGATGCGAACCTTCGGCAGATCCGGTTCGAGATACCTTCATATTTATTTTTTATAGAAACAGCTTTGCTTTGCCCGTTTATAACACAACCCGGAACCAATATATTTAAGCCATACGGAACAATTATTTGTATGGCCTACAGATAGATGTCCCGATGGTAGCCGTTTGTGCGCGTGAGTTTAAATGTTTGTGATCGCACCCACGATACAGGAGAAATTCTTAGTGTGCGGCAACATTTTATAAAAAAAGAAATATTATAACATCACATTTAATAAAATGAACTAACTGCATGGATAAAAAAATATAAAGAAATATTATACTCGTAACACATTAACACATTAACACATTTAATAACATGCACTATGTTACATAATTTCGAAGAATTATATAAAGAGTGCGGTCGAATAGACATGCTTACCAAGCATGCAACTTGAAGTTCTATTTTCAATGTAGTAAATCAATAATAATATATAATTATGTAAAATTAAATTATATATTATTATTTCCTTTATTCACCTTCATTCATTTATTATATTCGTTTATATAAGGTTTTTTCTTATTATTTTACATTTTTAAATATTTTTACAAAACATATACAAAAAAGAAAACATTTAAAAATATAAAAATAGAATATAAAAAACCGGCCAAGTGCGAGTCGGACTCGCGCACTAAGGGTTCCGTACCATTATTGCAAAAAACGGCAAAAAATCACGTTAGTTGTATGGGAGCTCCACTTATATATTTATTTTATTCTGTTTTTAGTATTTGTTGTTATAACGGCAACAGAAATACATCATCTGTGGAAATTTCAACTGTCTAGCTATAACGGTTCATGAGATACAGCCTGGTGACAGACAGACGGACCGCGGAGTCTTAGTAATAGGGTCCCGTTTTTACCCTTTGGGTACGGAACCCGAAAAAAATAATATATAAAATATAATTTATTATTATGCGCCTGGGGGAGGCCTATGTCACAGAATATATAATAGTACAAGTACCTATGTCCAGCAGTGGACGTCTTTAGGCTGAAATGATGATGATGATGTAAATTGGCAAGTAAATACCTGCTCTAGCATCGAACTGGGTCTTCTTGACTGCATTTCCTTCGATGCATTCTTGTATTTTAATTCTGAAAAAAAAAAACAAAATCAGCCTTTACCTAAAAGCTATAAAGTAATGTTATTTCAATAACCATTAGCCATAAGTACCTTTTTAGATGAATATAAGAAAGAAAAATACTTAACTTATTATCAGTCTTATTTTAATAAATTTTTATCATCAACATTTACATTTTCTGGGCACGTGATATAAATGAAATTAAAATGTTTACCACTACATGTGTAAACGATTTACAATATATATATTATTAAATGTACCTGATGATTTAAATTGGGAGTAACAAAGTGTTTGATCATAAATTGTAAGAGCCTTTGTTTGGAAATAAATTATAAAAAATATATGAGAGTCATGAAAAATATACAACAGATTTATGAGAAGAACCCCAATCCAAAGGTTCCCAAACTTTTTAAGTCCACGGCACACATACATGTTTACTATTTTGTTTCGGCGCCCTAACCTATCTAGCTGGTCGAAATAGATAGATCTTATCTTATGGAGGGGCCGAGACATAACTCGGACACTTCGACCCATTGGGATCTATTGTGGTAATAGATAGATACAATGATACTTGTTATTTAAATAGCCACAAAAAATAGTTTTGTTTTTTTGTGGCTACCCACACAATGAATCTAAACTGTTTATTTATAAGAATATGAAATTAACACAGAAAAAATTTAAGAGAGATCAAGAAAACCAAAAATAAAATACAATAGCTACCTAGCTAGTCAATATGATGGGTGAGCTTGGTGATCTCCACACATTTTCTCAAAGCGTGGGATAAGGTTTGACACGGCCACAGATAACTACATATTACAGAAACTACACTACTACACTATACACTAGCACACATATGCCTCAACCATACAAAGAAACCGTGCCGACGTAACTAGCGTTTTTCATCTGATTATTCCGATAATTTTTTGTAAATCCTTCGCGATCGGTTCCGTTCCACAGCGATAGATTGATCACCATCTATATTCGTGGAACGCAACTGAAAGCGATCGATGTACAAAATATAATTAGTATAATCAGTACAGTACATCGGCACGGTTTCTTTGTAAGCGATGAGACACCACTGATACCGCTACTCACATTTTTTAATTACAGCTACAGGTGAAAATCCAGCATCACATAAATAAAATTTTGCAAAAAGAATGACAATTTAAACATAGCAAGCTAAAGTGGTATATTCATTTTGAACCGCAAAACTTTACCAAATTGGGACATGGGAATCATTTAAGGCTTCTGTGGCAAGAGAGTTCAATTAGACTTTCTGCTTCTTGTGATATCAATTCTGGAGGAGCTTGTGCATGGCATGGGTCTTGGATCCACGCTTCGTAGTGCCTTTCTTCACTTACTAAGGTACACAATGGCGCCGTGGTGCACTTAGGGAACCTCTGCCTTGAACGCTTGTGCCATCCTGGGCTACTTTACTTATTCTGAGCTAGTACCTAACACGGGCTCATTAAGTAGGTCAACTTTTAATTTAACCTCGTGTCAGCAACTCACTTGCTGTTAAGTTATTGAAACAAGTGGACCTAACTGATATAACTTTTGTAAGCCTGACCACATGATGGATATGCATTTATAATCTGTATCAATTTATTTAATACAATGCATAACATCAAGACTTTGGACCCTTACATTAAATACTCAGGATGATGGTTGTGAGTCGGAAGTAGACTGCACATCGTTCCATTCATCATATAAACGACACCTTTGCAGCCTGTATTATGTTTAGTACAGCGCCATCTTGTTTTCTCTATTCCGTCATCGATGTGTCTCTTCACATGAACGTTGTAAGAGAAGCCAGCTAGTATCATGTGTTGTTTTCCTCTGCTATTAACTTCGTATCTTGGAAGAACGAATATCTTTCCTGTAATAAAGAAGAACTTTGGTATAAAATAACATAAAAAAAAAAAACAGACCAAGGAGGGACACCATGGGCGGTGAAATCAAGTCTGTTTATTCCATTTAATACATATATTTTATTTATGTTTGATAGGCTCGCGTTAAACCACTATCTCACCTGATGGTAAGCGATGATGTGGTCGACGGTGAAGCATGCTTACCCAGAAGTAACCTATTCACTCTTGGCTTAAATACCCCCAGGTTATAGCAGCTATCAGGAAAAACAGAATCTGGCTGGAAATTCCACTTTTTAGCCAATATATTTCTGCCATGCCCAACGAATTAGGATAAACCTTGAATTCTAATGTAAACCATAGTAATATAAACGTGATTCTTAGCACATTCAGATTAGTACAAAAAAAATATATAAAAACATCAAGCATAATAATTCGTTAAGGTAAAAAAAAATTGTCATATCTAAATATCTATTTTGTTCGATTTTCTTTAATTTCAGTTCCATACGTGAGGTGTGACTTCACAATAAAATTAAAACAAAATTAAACATTCTATGTTTTAATAGAAATGCGTCTTGGTAAAATGTTCGGAGACTACAATATTCCTTATTTAGACAAAGTTCAACTTGACATTTTTCACACGATATATAGGTATTTTCTGTGCAGCCAGGATAGTTACAGCGTTGATATATTTTATTCCAAACAGGAAAATAACAGATAGCGTCAATTCTGATCTCACGAGGTCATATTTGGTTGGTTTCTCTGTTTGAGAGGAACATGATCAACCTTGCTTTTTTCTTATTAATATTTCTAATTCTTTAGGTTTTAGTGGGTCTTTTTGTTCTAATGAACCCCTACCCCTAATTTTTCTGTTTCGCAAACAGATAGACCTATAAATCAGACGGAAAACTTTGTTAAATTTCACGATTTTATTGAAGAGCAGTATTTTTGTGTCACGTTATCTGCCAATGACAACAGAAACGCTTTTTTTTAAATGATTGCTTGCCTCTAAAGACGACGTCAATAAAAATAAACAATCACTATTCCATTATTGAAAAGAAAACAGTAACGACACGAATATTTTTTTTTAAATATATGCATATCGCATTAACTAACCTGTTAAAATATTGAGATTTCTTATTATTTATAATCTAAAAAAGGAGTAATATTTTCTATTTCTACGAATAAAATAATATGCATAAATATTATTCATATAGTAGTTTATAGAACTAAGCGCTCAAACAGATAGATACGGAAAGTGAATTTGTTATATATCTATTATATATCTATTTGTTATGTATCTCCCAGCAACAAACATATTTTGACTCAAGATTTGTAAAATTACGTATAATTATTTGGTGCAACTTTTACAAAATTGATCATTAAAACCTGTAAGACCAATGTTATATAAACAAAATTTTTATATAAAATTACAGTTTTGTGAAAATTTTACAAAATTAAAGATTTTAATAAACTTTTATAAAATAATACAAAACTAATTTTGTTGCTAGTAAGAAAACAAGTCCGCAAGGTTAAATTATTATTCACTTTGTAATAAAAAATAACTCTTCTAAAGATCATACAGCTTTGTTTCTGGGATGAGAACGTACTTATGTGGTGCCATTGTTTAAACAGATAAATAATATGCCGCTGGATAAGGATAATAATCACTCACTCGCTACTTCTCAAATATGGTGCACAGTAAATAGTATACTATCTAATTATACTTTCCATTACTTAGGTACATCCATTCTTCAAATCTATAAACGACAATTAGCTTTGAAGCTAACAAACAAAAATATTAAAATAAAATATGACATGACAAAATTTTGACTTCTCTTTATTAGGCACGGTTAAAAAAGTATTGTGTGTCATAATTTATATTAAATCTATGATGATGATGACCTGATAATCGAATTCACTGTTTGGTGGACATCCAACAGGCAATGCTGTTATGATGCGTTTATTCCCAGTTTTTCTCGTAACAGACAAACTCTAAACTGTAAGTTCAGGGTCATGGTTGTGCTCTGTCATCTCACCCCATATTTCCACATTCATGGTAAAGACGACACTCTTACATCCTCTATAGTGTCTCATACAACGCCATCTCGTCCTTATAAAATCATTTTTAAGAATCCGCTCATAATGTGAGCTGTAGCGGTAACCAGCATAAGTCATTAACCGTTTACCATTTTTGTTTATTATAAATATTGGTGTTTCTGCAAAAGGCAAAAAAAGAGGTTATTAAAAAAACTTAGCTTTCAAATGACGGTGTTCCTTTATCTATACTAATATTATAAAGAGGTAAAGTTTGTGGAGAGGTGGTAGAGGTATTTTTCATTACAAACTTAGCCTATAAGTCAACAAAATCCCCCTTGTGCCTGAAGGAATCATGAGGTGTCATACTTGGGCGGATGTGCTTTGAAATTATTCTACCCAACGAACCCAGTACCCAGTACTCGCGTACATCACTCACCTTCGGTTTGCCGACAACATAATGGTCATGGCTGAGACCATGGAAAGCCTCAGTAAAATGCTCGATGACCTCAGTAGAGCTTCCGAAAGAGTGGGTCTTAAAATGAACATGGACAAAACCAAGGTCATGGTGAATGGCCATGTACCCACTCCTATCAAGATTCGAGACTTTACACTCGAAGTTGTGACGATTATGTCTACCTGGGATAAACGGTCCAGTTGGATCAAGAAAGAGGTCGTCGAATCCGACTCGGCTGGTCTGCGTTCGGGAAGTTGAGTGGTATCTTCTCGTCCAATTTACCGCAGTGTCTCAAGACAAAAGTCTGTCACCAGTGTGTGTTGCCAGTGATCACCTATGGGACCGAAACGTGGTCGCTCACAATGGGCCTTATCAGAAAGCTTAAAGTCACCCATAGGGCAATGGAGAGGGCTATGCTCGGAATTTCCTTGCGTGATCACGTCAGAAATGATGATTTCCGCAGGAGAACCAAAGTAACCGACATAGCCCGAAGAATTGCCAAACTTAAGTGGCTGTGGGTAGGGCACATTGCTCGCAGAACGGATGGCCGATGGGGCTGAAAAGTTCTGGAATGGCGACCAAGAACCGAAAGGTCGAAGGGAAGGCCTCCCACTAGGTAGACCGATGACCTGGTTAAGGATGCGGGAAGGCGCTGGATGCGAGACGCACGGGATCGGTCAATATGGCGACACCTGGGGGAGGCCTATGTCCAGCAGTGGCCGTTTTTCAGCTGAAATGATGATGATGATAAATATAAATGATAATAAAAAAATAAGTGAAAAACTTTTGTTTAATTAATGAAGATACATTGATATATGAGAATCACAACACCATAAGGCCTCATTTAGTAGGTAATTCCGCTAAAGATTAATCGTGATTATGCTTATTTCGAACATTTACTACACAATCATCAATCGTCATAACAGAAACATTGCATCTTAAAGTACAATTTTTTGAGCAACGCCATGTTTTTTTGCAACCCGTTTCGTACCTTAAGCTGAATGTATGACCTTTGAAGATTAATACTTTGCCACCGCGACGATTCATGAACGTTAGCCCATGGTATTCTGAAAAAGAAAACTGAATATACAAAAAAGAGAAAAATTAAGAAAAATTGTGTGAGAACAAAGGTATAAAGTATGATAAAAAGTATATGTAAATAGGTATCAGCATTCACACACACAAATCCGACCAATCTATTGGCCGATAAAAAGTCTGTAGTTTGCGGGGCCTCTAAATGTTACCGTCCAAAGTTTCTTCAAGCAAGGGAAGTTTAAGTAAAATAAAACCCATACAAAAACACAGGAGGTAACTTTATAAATATGAAAAAAAGAAGAAAGAAAGAAAGAAATTTCATTAATTTGCCACAAGCCACTAGAGCACAGAATATAAAAAAAAGAAAAACAAAAAGAAAAAAACAAGAATATGTAACAAGAAACAACAACAAGAACAACAACAACAACAAGAATATGTATAACATGTAATCACAAAATACACAAACCTAATTTTAAAGGATTTTTCATAGAAATATAATTTTATTTATGACTCGCACAGCAGAAAAATAAACATTCAAAGAAAATATTAGATGAAGTAATATAATTTTAAAGGGTTTATGATTCTCTTTTACTTTTTCACATCTTCGTTTCAATCTCTCTTGCTAGATAATTCTAAACTAAGTTTCTTTCGTTCAAGGCGTTGCAGTTTTCTATGTTCTTCTTCAGAAAGTTGGAAGAATCATGTCTGATATATCATTAAGTTACAAAGTAACATCTCTCTGTATTAACTGTACCAATGTATGAACGTTTAATGAGCAAAATATTAAGCAGTTTTGAAGCAAAATCCTATTACACAAACTGAACGCATGCTGTTGTCAGCTTTTCGAACTGTCATCGTTCTGATCTCTCTTTTATGCTGTTGGAAAAATATGTAATTGTAAGCAAATTAGTTTTAACTTTTAGGTGCTTAACATTTTTATCATTGTTAATACTCGCAGTCAAGGTTGTTTAAATGCCAGGATAACTGGGTGTTCAGGAAACTAAAATTCTAATTATTCCATAACTTTGTATTTTATAACATAGATAAGTATTCTGGTACTATCTAATAAGATAAATTCTATAATTAGAACTTATTATTTTTTTCGGAAACATAGACATAAAATTTTTTTTTTTTTGTCTCCAATCAGTTACAAAAAAAAAACTTAAAAATAAATAAATAAAATTATGCTACTTTAAAAATATATTAATATTTACAACAGGTGTTTTGAGCACTGTTGCCCGTTGATAAAACGTATTATTTTAACACAGTCTTACCGCCGGTTGCTGTATTAAGAATTCGAAATTAAGAACTTGTCAACCTCTTCTTTAGCATGATTTTTTTAAACCTTTATCATTAAAGTAGAGTTTCACAAGTGATTAAATTTAAATACTGAATTCACCGTCACAAACCGTGAACTTATTTTGAACTTTATTTATATATATACTTTATTATACACCATGATAAAACAATATAAAAAAAACATAAAAATTAAAACAAAAATACAACAGGCGGTCTTATCGCGCTCTGCGATCTCTTCCAGGCAACCTTGAATGGATAGTCTAATGGTTATGGTAATTTTTCAAAGCTATAACTTTCTCGTCAATTGTATACAGCACTGCTTTGCACCCATGATTGTGATGGGTTGAACATCGCCACCGCTTTCGTGAAGACTCCGATCTGTTATCTCTTATTTTGCAGTATCGATAGCCGTTATATAATATCAATGGATTCCCTCTGAGAGTCGTCCCGTAAGAAAACTGCGAGCTATCTAGAAGTTCTGAAAACAAATACAATGTTTTGGTTACTTAGAATAAAAAGAATGAAAGGAAGATTATGGAATACCTAGCCAAAGTGCGCCCTAGATAAAATGGCATTCTGACATCGATAATGATTGACAAAAGTAAAAAAAAAATAACCACATGAAATTGTGATAGCGCATCTTAATAATGTGCAGTTAGCCTAGGCCTCATTCGGATTTCAACACTAATTCTAGATTTTCATGGTACATTCAAAACCTATCAGATATGGCGTGGTAGTTATAAAGTAGGAAGAAACTATGAAAGAAATGGTGACTCGAAGCTCAACTACAGATTAATAATAGTTATGAATTGGATTAAGGTGGCAGGAAAATAAAAATACCGCGTACACGTGCTACGAAATTCTACAAGGTGCTACGAAAGCGTACAGGCGATACATACAGAAAAAATGTGTTATTTAAATTGTATATAACTTCTACCATGCAAAGTAATATGCATGGTAGTAAAAAAAAAATGTGAATTTGAAACAAAAGGATGTTTATTGTCTTAGGCAAAGGTTCATAATTCGGATTAGTGTCTTAAAAACTAAGTACAACACAATTGTCAGAGAGTTTCCCTGCAGCCGAACTAGGTGAGAGCCTGTATTTTGGCATGCACCTACAGGAACACTGACGCAATAAACTTAGCTATCATTGCAGCAGCGGCCGGCAAAAGTTGTATGAAAATCCATATCTGTCGTGTCTAGCGGCCAAATAAATTACATAGTAAACTCATATCTGTCGTGTTGTTTAAAAATGGAACGATCTTTTACTCAGAAACATGGCAACCAAGGAGGTAACTTATCAAAGGTTTTATTTAAATTTCGAACTGGCTTGCAAATAGAACGCTGTTTATTGAAAAAAAAAACAAAAGAACACTTTAACGCGGGAACAATTATTGTTGTTCGTCATTGATTTTGACAAAATGAGTTCTAGGTACTACTTAGTTTTAATTTCCGCGCATTATTTGAGAAAAGTACTATACAAGCCTTGGCCACAACTAGGCATTGATGGACTTACGTATGTGTGGCTCGGCTTCGCCTCGGCCCACATTTACACGTTCGTCCATCAATGCCTCTTTTGCTGGCCGCTGCAGTAATGTACTATTTCGTCTTGATGCAGACGTAATGAAAAGACTATGCGCGCCGACCTTTAATTTTACCTTGAAAGGAAGATTAATTTTGAAGAAAACTTGAACTAAGTTCGTAATGCACACTTTAGTGTTTCTTATTTGATTTCAACAATGAATTGAAGACATAAATCTAAATAATAAAGAAAATAAATAGAATTTATTTTTTTGGCAGTGCAAAATGATCCAGAGAAAGTTGTTTATTTCTATGATTTTGGTTTTAATAAAAAAATAAACCTTTTTTTAGAACAAAAATAGATAGTGTGAATATAAATACTAAACAATTTTTGCTTAATCGATGCTCTAAATGGGATAAAAAAAATAATTCTTGATAACTTCCATGGGTCCTTTCGGTTACGCGCGACCGTTGCCGTTTCAAAGGAGCGCGCGCCCGCTTACAACGTTAATTGGGAAATTCTTAACAAGGAAACTGATTTTTCGGTTCCAGGTATGTATAATATGCACACACATAACACCACGCCTTTATTACCCGTTGTGATATAATAAACTAGCTGACCCGGCAAACTTTGTTTTGCTATAAAAACACCAAACATTCACCTACCCTACCTACCCTACCTACCCTACCTACCCTACCTACCCTACCTACCCTACCTACCCTACCTACCCTACCTACCCTACCTACCCTACCTACCCTACCTACCCTACCTACCCTACCTACCCTACCTACCCTACCTACCCTACCTACCCTACCTACCCTACCTACCCTACCTACCCTACCTACCCTACCTACCCTACCTACCCTACCTACCCTACCTACCCTACCTACCCTACCTACCCTACCTACCCTACCTACCCTACCTACCCTACCTACCCTACCTACCCTACCTACCCTACCTACCCTACCTACCCTACCTACCCTACCTACCCTACCTACCCTACCTACCCTACCTACCCTACCTACCCTACCTACCCTACCTACCCTACCTACCCTACCTACCCTACCTACCCTACCTACCCTACCTACCCTACCTACCCTACCTACCCTACCTACCCTACCTACCCTACCTACCCTACCTACCCTACCTACCCTACCTACCCTACCTACCCTACCTACCCTACCTACCCTACCTACCCTACCTACCCTACCTACCCTACCTACCCTACCTACCCTACCTACCCTACCTACCCTACCTACCCTACCTACCCTACCTACCCTACCTACCCTACCTACCCTACCTACCCTACCTACCCTACCTACCCTACCTACCCTACCTACCCTACCTACCCTACCTACCCTACCTACCCTACCTACCCTACCTACCCTACCTACCCTACCTACCCTACCTACCCTACCTACCCTACCTACCCTACCTACCCTACCTACCCTACCTACCCTACCTACCCTACCTACCCTACCTACCCTACCTACCCTACCTACCCTACCTACCCTACCTACCCTACCTACCCTACCTACCCTACCTACCCTACCTACCCTACCTACCCTACCTACCCTACCTACCCTACCTACCCTACCTACCCTACCTACCCTACCTACCCTACCTACCCTACCTACCCTACCTACCCTACCTACCCTACCTACCCTACCTACCCTACCTACCCTACCTACCCTACCTACCCTACCTACCCTACCTACCCTACCTACCCTACCTACCCTACCTACCCTACCTACCCTACCTACCCTACCTACCCTACCTACCCTACCTACCCTACCTACCCTACCTACCCTACCTACCCTACCTACCCTACCTACCCTACCTACCCTACCTACCCTACCTACCCTACCTACCCTACCTACCCTACCTACCCTACCTACCCTACCTACCCTACCTACCCTACCTACCCTACCTACCCTACCTACCCTACCTACCCTACCTACCCTACCTACCCTACCTACCCTACCTACCCTACCTACCCTACCTACCCTACCTACCCTACCTACCCTACCTACCCTACCTACCCTACCTACCCTACCTACCCTACCTACCCTACCTACCCTACCTACCCTACCTACCCTACCTACCCTACCTACCCTACCTACCCTACCTACCCTACCTACCCTACCTACCCTACCTACCCTACCTACCCTACCTACCCTACCTACCCTACCTACCCTACCTACCCTACCTACCCTACCTACCCTACCTACCCTACCTACCCTACCTACCCTACCTACCCTACCTACCCTACCTACCCTACCTACCCTACCTACCCTACCTACCCTACCTACCCTACCTACCCTACCTACCCTACCTACCCTACCTACCCTACCTACCCTACCTACCCTACCTACCCTACCTACCCTACCTACCCTACCTACCCTACCTACCCTACCTACCCTACCTACCCTACCTACCCTACCTACCCTACCTACCCTACCTACCCTACCTACCCTACCTACCCTACCTACCCTACCTACCCTACCTACCCTACCTACCCTACCTACCCTACCTACCCTACCTACCCTACCTACCCTACCTACCCTACCTACCCTACCCTATCTACATACCCTACCTACATACCTACCCTACCCTACTTACCTAAAAATCCTATGTATCCTATGTCCTTCTCCTGGTTCTTAGCTACCTTCCTACCAAATTTCAGCCAAATCGGTTCAGCCGTTCTTGAGTTATAAACAGTGTAACTAACACGACTTTCTTTTATATATATAGATGTATTATAGTCATTTTTAGCCCAAATCAATATCTATAACTTCAACTAGATACAAACACAAACACATATTACACAACGTATATTTTATTCATTGACTAGATAATAAGATGACTAGTATTCCAAGTGACCAGAATAACGTAATATATATAATCTTAATTTAAAATACTGAATATAAACATCAATAAATTGCAACTGGAATATATAATAATATTTCCATCAAGAACAGTATATTTTATAATAATTATTAATATAATATTTGTACAATAGCGTACTCCGAATATCAATATTTGGACATAACTATTTATGGTAGTAGGCGATCCACGTCGGGAGGGTTGGGCATACATTATGCTTTATTAGAAGCGACATCTTCTCGTGTCATCAGCAATTGATATATGCTGAATTAACATAAGGTAGAGTATGCCTAAACAACCATTTACTTAATAACAACTATTTTATAATATTTTCATCAAGAACTATTTAAAATCTTTGATAATATTTTTTTTATGAATAATACCTATACAATAGCAATAGCCTACTGCGTATAATCATATATTATTATATATCATAACTAATTTATATAAATTAAAACATTTCAAAAGCTTGTTTTCTAAAATTGTATAAGTGTGTTCCATAAGTCCAATTGTGTCACTTTCACTTCAGAATCATATCACGATTAATATGGAATGTGTTCACACCAATAATTTATAGAGAAAGAGTTTAAACTTTAATGACTGGATATTCTTATACTACTTAACTCGAATTAAATACATTATTATATTTAATATATTATTATTATGGTGCTCGTAGAAGGTGCATATGATTTGAGTATGACGTCATGATACGAGCTGTATGCGATGCGGATATGTATAGGTATACCTTGCCAACAGCCATGTGTCATGGGATATATGATATCAACTAATGCGGTCATTCGATTTGCATAGCTTGGCTTAGCTGTGATGATAAAAGGGTTCAACAAATTATTGACATAGACGCAAACTGCATTGGATATAGACACAACATTTAGTAGTTTAGCTATACCGTTTAGTTAACCCACACGTCTGGTGGAAAGGCACCACATATAGTGGAGAGCTCACAGTATTATGGTGGCGTCACCTAAACTTGCTCATATAACATGCGCCGTGCGCTAGCATCAATAATAATTACTGTCGGCTAACTCCCAGGTGTGGTGGAAAAGCATACATGGTGGCACTATTATATATGGCGGAGGCACCTTAACTTGTTCATGTTACATGCACCGGCTACAAACATTAATAAGTAATACTGTCTACTTCTTATCTTCTTAATGGTTGTGTGCTCCCCCTTGCATGACAACACGATTGTCCATCGTCAAAGCAGTGGCCTTGCATCGCAAGTGTTGGCAGCTGCACCTCCAACGTTGTTTGTACAAATCGCTACTTTTCTTCTGCAAGTTGTAACGGTATCCACCAATCACCAACATTGGATTTCCCACATTTGAATGAGCATATTGGGCTTTTGGAAATTCTGAAGAAAAGTAATTAGTGGCTGTAGTGAAACAGAAATAGAAAGGTAAACTTATCTTGATAGTTAGATAAAATCTTATAGAACATTTAGATATCACGACAATAAAGGGATTTTAAATAACTGTGGTCCTATATTAAACAGATTTTTAATATATTTGAAATGAGTCTGTATGAATTTAAAAATGATTGATTATTTGTGAGACCATGAATAATTTATTCATTGACTAGCTATTAGTATCATTCAAAATGCGATTTGAATACAATATTTTTATACCTATTTAATAAGTGACTAGAATAATTTATTTGATTATTATAAGATGTTAATAAGTTCATGCATTAAATGCAAAGGCTTACACCTAATTATTTATTGATAATTATAACATACATAAATCCCTAATTAATTATTAACGAAACAACCTAAAATCTTTAAGAAAAACATAGTATAAAGCAGTTTAATACTATGATGCTGTAACCTGCACTATGTTTTTATTTACTTGCAAAATACATTACGTAAGAGCACAGATAAGTAAAAAATAAAAATATTTAAGACCAAGCCGAAGTTCTCTTTAAAAAAATTACTTAATGTTTTTATATACATTTGATACTGTAAAAGCCCAAAACACGGTAAATCTTAGGATTTTTCGGTAAAACCTAAGATTTACCAGTCTTAATGGTCCGAAATAATCTAAGATAGTCGCTAATTTAGAGCTTTTACCAGCAATCACACGGTAAATCTTAAGATTTACCTCAGAGACGGGTAAATGTTGAAAAATTTTAATGTCTAGGACACATTATGATACACAATGATGAGAGCAATAATTAAGGACTGTTTGAAAAGTTTCACTTACGTTAGTGAAACTTTTCAAACAGTCCTTAATTATTGCTGCAAAGGCTCAGCTGGCTGCCAAAAAGTTGGGAATCCTTGCGAAGGTGAGAAGGTACTTCACGCCGGAACAGCTGCTCAACTTGTATCAAACGCAATTCGATCGTGCATGGAGTACTGTTCTCATCTCTGGGACGGATCTGCCAAATACCAGCTTGATGCACTAGAGTCGATTGAAAAGCGGGCCAAGCGACTCACTGGCAATGAGGCACTGGTCAAGTCAAAGCTCCAGAGCCTTGAACATCGTCGCCGAGTTGCCAGCTTGTCGGTTTTTTATCGGTTGCATTTCGAGGAGTGTGCGATGGAATTTCATGATTTAATTCCAGCCAGCCCGTTCCATCATCGGACTACCAGACGTACGGCGATGCGTCATCGGTACATGGTGGACACCCCACCTATACGTACAAAACGTTTTGGGGATACTTTTATTATGCGTACAGCTAAGGAGTGGAATTCCCTGCCGGAGTCTGTGTTTCCCGATAGCTACAATCTAGGGGTCTTTAAGTCAAGAGTGAATGGGTTTTTTCTAGGCAAGCGTGCTTCATCGTCGACCACATCATCGCTTACCATCAGGTGAGATAGTGGTCAATAAAAAATAAATAAAAGAAACTATAGAAATGTCACGTGACCAAACCCTTACATTTTGTCATATCGACAATCGCTATTGATGACTTTTTGTTTATATCCCCAGTAAAATTAGAAAGAAACGGAACATTTAAGCTGAAGCAGTCAAATTATATCTCATTTTTTAAGATTATCCTAAAGTATTTAAAAAATATATTTTATGACTTTCAAAATGTTTAATCCACTATTTATTGATTGTTTTACTTTTATGTTTTGAAAAATAGATAAATCGTTAAGAATTACGATTTATTTGAAGACGGCAAACTGTGTTTGTTTCATTTATTATTCTTTTTAGTCTTAAATGAAATCCGTAATAGCATCACTATAAAAAGATTGCTTCATCGGTACTCATCAATACTTAAATAACCCCCTGTATCCCTAACTGCAAATATTTTATAAAGTATACACGAAGCCTTTCTCCTATTTCTTTGGTTTGGCAAACATTCAGAAATCGGCCGTTTATGTTGTGGCGACATCAAAAAATTAAAGACTTCAACAACAACTTTATTGAAATGCAGAGATACGTTCAGAATAGACTCTTTCT
This sequence comes from Anorthoa munda, assembly GCA_945859665.1. Classification (NCBI taxonomy): domain Eukaryota; kingdom Metazoa; phylum Arthropoda; class Insecta; order Lepidoptera; family Noctuidae; genus Anorthoa; species Anorthoa munda. Next base: position 8,883,780 of record OX243901.1, read on the forward strand.
ATGATTGTGGTTTGCACCCAGTAACACCACAGTATCATCCGACAGTCGTGGCAGAAGCCTTGCAGCGTGAATGCTGGCTACTGCACCGCCATCGCTTCCTTCGAGCATCACTGCGTTTCTTCTGCAGACAGAACCGATATCCATCTATCACCAACATAGGGTTATCCAAACTAGATATCTCGTATCGGCAACGCACAGCTTTTGAAACTGGAAAAAATATACATGTTAGTGCTTTTCCATCGTGAATAGAATCTCGAAGTCCCTACAACACACAATTAAGTACCTAGATCGGTCAAGGGAATATATGTCTTTACATTTAACAAATACAAAAACAAAGGACATGAAAAAATATATAAATATTCGTCAATTTTTATTCATGAAAAAAGTTTATTAGAGAGATATTATAATACATGATAATCTATTACTTCAATAATTATCATATTTAGTAAGAAAAGTTAGATATATTTCCGGTTTTGAATTAAGAATTTGAAAACTTGTAAAACACTAGTATGAAAATCTGTCAAACATTGGCATTAAAGTAAAGTTTAACACATTCTTAACTTTAAATTCTCAATTTAGAAACCAACTGCTGGTTAAGTATTATTATAGGAAAGATAATTATAGATTATTAAGTAAGCACATTAAATAGATAATATAATTAATTATTGCTTATTTATCAGTACAAATCCATTTCAATAAAATGGATGCCTAAAAGGCCAATGTATTATAACCTTCCTACATTTATAATAAATTAAATACTAAGATCATAAAACCTCAATAAGTCATGGTAAAATAAAAGTATAAATAATTTGAGTTTAAAACTCAATTTACTCGTATGTGTGTAGTACATCTTCTAAGAATATATAGCATTATCAGTCTAGTTAATAGTAAGAACATAATATAGTGAATATATGAATATATAATAGGTATATTGATTAAACACTTATTTCATTTCACAGATTATCAATGACTGACATACCCGTTAAAGTAGGAAATATATATTGAGAATTTTATAAAAATTAAAAACACGCTCAGTTCTCGAGCTTTCATTTCAGTGTGTTAGTCTCTTTGCAAGTCCCGATTATACTGACGGGCTTATTTGAACCCGCGGACGTACCAACTGAATAAAAAAGCTACGTAATAATAAATTATCTGCCTGCCTAGGTATCCAAATACTCATTTATCCTGTTTTTATTCTTGGTCACTTGGGGGTGGTCGTGCCAACGATGGACCATCACCAAACTCTGATTGACAGTAACTGCAGTAGCCTTACAGCCAAGACTGTGACGGCCACATCTCCGTCGATCTTTATCACTGATCCTGGAACTCCGAATAAGGGTGTATCGATACCCATCAATGACCAGCATTTGATTCCCCTGATTTGATTTCTCGAAGAAAAAGGAGTGTGTTACTGCTGCAACAAAACATGAATTGGTTAGTTAATGTTTCGTTTTTAATATAAATGTGTTCTTGCTAATAAGCTTATTACTGCAGAAAGCGATATTAGGTTTCTTCCTATGGAAAATAAAACCATTAGTTTTTTTGTAAGCATTTATCTAAAAATCATCATCATCATCATTTCAGCCGAAAGACGTCCACTGCTGGACATAGGCCTATCTAAAAATAAGTACGAAAAATTGTGTGTGTAGAAGATGGTGCGAATATGCAATAATTATACAATGCAATATCACATATTTTATTAAGAAATAAGTTGGCTTTACTGTTGGCTTTATTCAAATATTTTATTAAGAAATAAGTTGGCTTTACAAAATGTAATTAGACTTTGAGCGTGTTACACGAGTAAAATAAATTATAAATACATTGACAGTGGGTTGATTAAAATTTATACACAAACGGTGATTGCGCATTGCTACAAATTTTCATGTACGTTATAAGAAAAAAACCCTACTACTAAAATACGATAGGTGTATGTTAAAAGGTGTAAATATACAAATCAATAAAAATAAAAATCAATAAAAAGGAATATTTTTATACTTTTTTATTTTCAAAAACTATAGTTTTTCAACGTAGTTAAATTATTCAATCAAATTTAATACAAACAATCTTTACTTTAGTACAAATAAAAACTCCCCAATAGAAGGTGAAAAAATCTATGGGCTCTGAAGGGAAACCACTATAAATCCTTTACATAGATTATTTTACTTTAAGAAAACATTCCTTTCAAATCAGTGAAATCAGTGAATGCAGTTTTGTTTCTATTTAAAAAAAATAGAAACAAAACTGCGTTCACTGATTTCTCATTTAACTAAACCGGGAATCGAACCAGCTAAAAATAAAAAATAAACACTTGCTATTTTATTTCACTAGACGATACAGTCAATGTTGAAGATAAAATTTCTCCAAAAACAAAGTCTTACACTCGTCTGTCGACGTACCTTGTCCTACTTGATTATCTACAGTAGTAGAATTTTCAGTTCTCACTTTTATGAAAATTCCAATGTCTGGAAGGTACAGACGGGACGATTAGATGGTCTGCAAGAAGTCCAGACCTGATGCCCCTGGACTATTTATTATGGGGCTTTGTAAAAGTGGCCCTGAAGAGACCCATTGATTTTTCCAGCCTGTATATCTCCATATTCATAATATATAGAACTTAATTGAGTTTGTTTTTACAAATTAGAATGATGACATAACCTATCCTAAATTTAACAAAACTTTCTTTTTTAATTAACAATTTAACAAACAAAACTACTAGTTTTGTCATCATACTATTAAAAAAGAAACTATATAATGATTTATCCAAAACTCAGTCATGGTTATGATAATCATGAGTATAAATGATTTGATTGTCGAAAGTCCGTAACTTAGCTTTACATCGATACTTCATTCTGTTAGAACATGTCCACCTGACGATCTGGGTTTGATATCGTTTATCCTTCATTTCAGTATACGTGAAACCGTTGTGCAATATCATTTGTTGCCCCTTCCGTGACATCACAAATGTAACTGAAAAGAAATAAAACTATTTGAAGTGTTTGTTTAAAAGCTATCACTAGCAATCGGACGCGTTCAATCAAAATTATAACGGTTTACTTTAATTTGTATTTATTTGCCACGCTAATAAAGATTCATAAGTAACACATAATGTTCTGTGAAAAAAAAATCCTTCGCAAAAAACGTAAGGCACATTTACAAGACAGTTTGCAGGGCTATCACTCAACGCAGCTGACATAACAGTAGAAAAAACCCTAGATATTGTCAATAAATAACAAGCTATAAGTATCAATTTGATCATTCGATATGGAGTCGAGTTGGGGACATGAGTATAAGGCTGGCCGCATATGTACGTTTTCCCCACAGATTCAGAATTCCGTGCACCTAGCGCAGACGTTAGTTTTTAGGGTTCCGTACCCAAAGGGTAAAAACGGGACCCTATTACTGAGACTCCGAGGTCCGTCTGTCTGTCTGTCTGTCACCAGGCTGTATCTCATGAACCGTGATAGCTAGACAGTTGAAATTTTCATAGATGATGTATTTCTGTTGCCGCTATAACAACAAATACTAAAAACAGAATAAAATAAATATTTAAGTGGGGCTCCCATACAACAAACGTGTTTTTTTGCGATAATGGTACGGAACCCGTCGTGCGCGAGTCCGACTCGCACTTGGCCGGTTTTTTCCTTTTTGGCTGGCATTCGATACGTACGTACGGAAAGACTCCGTTCGAAAAAAACGGACGTGTGCGGCAGTCAATGTATTTTATTAGCGTACGGTGCATTCGGGTTTGTTTTCCGTATTCGGAAATCGAATGCGAAAAACGTACGTATGCGGCCTGCCTAAAGGGGTAAATCTGAGTACCCAGGCTGTAGACAAGTGTCGGACGACGTTGAAATGCTATAATGTAAGGGATTGATCACGTGACATTTGCATTGCTTTTGACATTCTCATAATTTTTGTAATTATTAGGGTTCCGTTCCTCTTTAGGAAAAAAAAACCGGCCAAGTGCGAGTCGGACTCGCGCACGTAGGGTTCCGTACCATTATTGCAAGAAACGGCAAAAAAATCACGTTTGTTGTATGGGTGCCCCACTTAAATATTTATTTTATTCTGTTTTTAGTATTTGTTGTTATAGCGGCAACAGAAATACATCATCTCTGAAAATTTCAACTGTGTAGCTATCACGGTTCATGAGATTCAGCCTGGTGACAGATAGACAGACAGACAGACGGACCGCGAAGTCTCAGTAATAGGGTCCCGTTTTTACCTTTTGGGTACGGAACCCGGATCACTTCGTTGTCTGTCTGTCCGTGTGTCAAGACCTTTTTCTCTGGATTACCTGGAAGTATCAAATTGAAATAAATATGATATACTTAAGTCTGCAATCTCATGAGTCCGTGACAAAATCGAACTTCTAAAGGTATATCCACACATATCAGGGCCGTGCCAGGGACGTGGATAGATCTCAAAAAAATATCGGTGTGTACACTTTATACGAGTATGAACTCGTTCACACACGTCCGTGCACGGGCCATTGAAGAATCTTCAATGCCTAGGCCCGGCCCTGTCACGTCCCGGCACGATATGTGCGGATAGACCTTAAATCAACTTGATCAAAAGATATAGCCGTTTATGTTGCATATTTGAGGAATCGTAAGGGAATCAAAAAGGGTACTTCCCGTTGACCTAGTATCATGTTTGGCAGGAAGCAATGTCTTACAGCACGAGTAAACGGAAAATTGTGAAAACTCTACATTAGTCCCTACATAAAAAAAAGGTTATTAACTTATTTTCATTTGGTAATCTGACCGCGACCTGTATTAATGTATGGGGACAAAAGTTTTCGAACAGCAAACTTAATTTTGTTCCTTCATTAAAGCAATGTTCGTTGCCTTCATTGTTCATGAACATCAGTAATGTTATCTAATTATTTGGCGAATGTAGCTGTTTATACGGAACCCTCGGTGCGAGAGTCCGATTCGCACTTTCCCGGTTTTTTCAATCGCCATCTCCACGTTTTTGTAGATAGAATGTCACTTGTCTAAACCCACTTCACAATCTCTTTAGGTGGTGTTCTCCGGGGACAGGTGCTGACAACATGGCCTGTTTATCGAAAATACTCACACCTTCGCGGTTTGCTTCGTTGTGGTTGTGTCTTACTACCACTTCACTTGATTCTTTCTACAAAAAGATGTTGTGCTGAAAAAAGTAATACAGTCTTAAAATACACATAGACTGACTCTGATATTTACAAGCTTTTATTTCAATTGCTTTATTAGTTTGTTAGTATTGTGGGTCAAATCTCGTAACTGAATTTGAAAACAGTTACCCCTAAACAATTGAGCTGAAATTTTGTAAACAGTCATAAGTATTTTAGTGACACTTGTCTTTAAATAAAACAACACAAAAGATACACGACCATAGAAACATTTTATTATTCTAACAACAACTAATTACCAGCAATTTTATAATTAAATACAAATTGGAAACGTTACCTCGCAGAGTTAAAGTAAGACATCATACATTAATTAAAAAGTATTTTTTTTATAAATACGGACTTAAAATTTTACCTTATTGGTATAGCTTACAGGATATTCCAAAGCGAAAGATGGATACTGCTAACGGTCATGTATAAGCTCCATATCTCTCACGCACTAGAATTGTGATGGCATACAAATGTCATCAATTTACGACACTAGCACAACTTCATTCAATAGTCAGTGTCATCCTTACTGTGGTCAACAGCTTAATTTGCGGCTTCAGTATACGATTCAATTTCATTGGCTAAGTTCGCTTATAGGCCTATATTCTAAATCTCTTTAAAGGAAACTGTTTCCCTTCCACTCGACTCAGTCATGATAACGTAAATATGCTCGATTAATGTTAATAAATAACACGCTATAAGTGATTATTTGACTAAGTCGAGGTTGAATCAAGTGGAGGAAATGACTAAGAATATAGCGGTCAATGTTTTATACATCTTCAATGAAACTGCGGGGCATATCTAGATGGTTATGATTATTTTTTATCGAAACGATAACGTCATTCACCGTGTAGATGACAGCCTTGCATCCTCTACCGAAATGCGTGGAACAGGCCCAGCGCTTTTTAAGGTTTGAGCAATTGTGAGACTTCTTGTAGTAGAAGTTGAAACCATTCAGGCTGATCATAGTGTTACCTCGCCGCGATGTAACAAAATTAGCTGAAAAAAAAATACAAACGGTTGAATATTTTATGAATGATTCAGTTTAACGGCAAAAGAGGCCGAGGACGGCCTTCTTTGTCACGGTGGACAACTATAACCAAGCTTCTCAAGAAGAAGAAATTATATGCTCGACAACCCTGGATAGAACGAAATGAAAAGGCTAGGCAGCTTGATAGGTAAGTAAAATTAAGGAGGATACATAATTTTTTTACCAGGTTCACCCAAATTGAGAAGCATAAGTGAATGGTGAAACATTGTCAATAAATTACTTTAATTTCAAAGTTGATATTCTTTATTAAAACATGATAAGGAATAGTGTGGTTGTATCGGACAATCCGGACAGTAAGTGGGTATTTTCTTCGCATAAGTTTTGGCTACTGTACGGCCGTACTCCGCAAATTTATTTTTGAAGCAACCTCGACAGTTTCTTCTAGTTAGAAAGCTGGCAGCTTTTTGTGCGATAATGTACGACGATTTCTTCAATGATTTTAGTTTGTTTTGTTGATTTGGGTCTACAGAAAGTTCAGAAAGTTTCTTTGGAGTTAGATAGACACTCGGTAACTTGGATACAGAACCTGAAATGAATCATTAGTTTTGAGTCTGTTCTGGTAAATTTTCCTTGCAGTTGGTAGATTAGTACCTACCTACCCATTGAAGTCTACACTCAACGTAGCACATTTTTGGTACACGAAAAAACTGGACTTGGTATTTAGTAAGTACAATAACGATTTTAGAATGTTTATTTTTTGAAACATGAAGTTATGCTTATACAAATATTTAAGATGAAACACTTAAAATATTAAACGTCTTATAAATAAAAAAATAACGTTCATACGTATGCATGTAGGAGTACCTATATAAGTAACCCTTTGATATTCAATTAATATGTACGAAATGAGTACGAAGAAAGTGTTTTTGAATAAATTGAAAAACGTTTAGTTTAATGCCTAAATATAGAGCCAAAAATCTTAATTTTTCAAATTTTTAAGCTCCGAACGACATTTCCAAGTGGGAGGGGAGGACTATAGATCAAGAGATCAAGGATTTGTCTTTAACTAACTTTTTCCAGTGGTATAAGTTAGTTAAAGACAAATTCTTAAAAAAAAGAGTGCCTGAGTGAAAAGAGGAAATTATTGTAAGGCAACATGTTTAGTTTGCAACGTATGTTTTCTTAGCAAAACTTAGCATTATTTAGTTTCAGTAGCAAAACGCTACAGCGACCATCGTGAAAAAATTTAAACCTACCGTCCCAGCCACAATAATCGAGGTACATTACGAAACAGAAATTAATTTGTAAATAATCTCTACATTCACGTACTTAATTTTCGCCAGACCGTCGCTTTTAACGCTGCAGCGATTCTAGAATTCGCTGAACGAAATTCCACGAAGCGCCCGTTGACGTGATTCTATTTAGTTATTACCAATTAACCACTCGTGTCTTCACTGGCAGGGGCAACGTCGTGTCTAGGCTGATATTCACCACAATTCATCGTTGAAGGATTCATTACCACTATTAAACTAATACTTCAACGTAAAAATAAAAACCGGTGCATAAAATATGTGCACTCCCCACCCTGCAGTCTCCAAAACAACTGACACGGTGGATGGATTATAGTAAAGATAGGACCTAAATATGGCTATGAGTGTGATAGAGATAGATATAGCGGCAGATAAAGAAGCTGCACGGCGATTATTCGTGAATTCCGGCCGCAGTCAAATATCATTTAAACACAAAAATAGAATTGATATTGATTAGTTAGAAAAGCCCTATAGGATTCGCGGTGAACTTTCACGTTTTTTTTATAAAAACAAATTTTTTTATGTCTCGTAATATGTTTGGCAGTTAACACTAGACAAGCAAAAATATTTATTTTCAGCACACCGTTTCGCTTTTCTTATCAACCTACCTACAGATTGATCTTGAAGATTAAGCAACGCCTGGTCAATACGTGAATGGGTTCATCTATCCTACGTGTCTCGGAAAGCATGTCAAGTTATAGGTAGTATTTGGTTACTTTCAAAATCGTGCATGAATGCATACTTTAAGAATTAAATTAGGGAAACAATAAATAGAAGCGATGGAAAAATGGAGAACTATGAAAGAAAGAAGGAATAAAAGAAAGGAAAGTATTTTATTTCATACAAACAAGACACACATTATAAACATAATTTATGACACACATAAAAGTAAATTGACGTCATTGATAATGCCAATATTGCAATGTTCAACATCTGTGACAAAACAAAACATAAAAAGTCCTATAGACATTACTTGCGTGTGACGTCAGATGCATGTAGTTTGTTTATCATAAATTTTAAAGATTCGCCATTTATTGAAATTTATCTTGTTTTTCTTGGTCTTTTCTTATCATCAGGGGGGTGACCATAAGCTCTTAGAGTAAGGTTATTTTAAGTGTGTGTAAGGGACGGATGTACATGACTTGTATACATCTGTCACTTACGCAATCTCACAATAACCTTACTCTAAGAGCTTATGGTCATCCCCCTGGTCTTCTAGCGAGTGAACTGTAAATTTTTGCGTTCCCGGAGTCGAAATCCTAAACAGGGAATAATCTACCTAGACTGAATTGCAGGCGCACTGACGTCCTACACTAGCGGTTAAGGGTTTGCTTCACTAGATACGATAATATAAGATAAGTCTTTATTTGCCTTAAACATGGTATAAAGTTGTTACAGTCAGGTATTAACATAAAGTCCACATGTTTAGCTATACAGGATATGTATCAATTGCATGCAAAATAAATAAGTATTAATTAATTGCTGTTCAATGTCACAGATAAGGTCAATACAATAATATAATAATTTATCTGAGCATTATCCGCAATGACAAAAGATTATTTTAAATTTATTGTTAAAAAATATCTTTAATGTCATAAAACGTATGTTCTTTCAGCCATTTCAATAATCTGTTTTTAAATGAGTTAATATTATATAACAATTTAATTTCTTTTGGAATTCTATTATAAATGCGTAAACACATGACTAGGAAACTTTTGGCATACTTGGCTGATTTAGTAGTATCCTGCAATACAAGTCTGCTTGGATCTCTAGTTCGAGAGTTAATTTGATAGGTTTTTTTAAACAACTGGGAAGATTTTGAAGTGTTGATTTGTTTGCTTCACTTGACCCGGTGACTTCTTGACGACAGTTGGAAACAAATTCAGGGGTGATTTTGTCTGGTATCAGTAAAAAGCACTGGCTTATGCATTTGTAGGGCTTTTGAATTTTTTTGAAAAAGAAGGCTCGGGATCCTTTTACAGTTTTTGGGGAATCAAAACTCTTCCGAAACCGATGACCATACAAAAGATTTTTGTACGTGTGCTTATCTACAACCAAACTTTACAGTAACGGGGACCGTGAGATTCCTTTATCTATTATAAATAACAAGCTTGTTTTGCAAACTAATCTGGGTGGACAAAGAGAAATAAACAAGAAATAAATAAAACATTTATTTCTTTTCATGATTATGTTCGTTATAAATGGCAATAATTTTATCATCCACAATATGAATTTGTGCCCTGCAGTATCTATTTTTTGTGCAACACCAGCGTTTCTTAGCTGTCTTGTAGTTACCAGGTTTCAAGTAAAAAGTATATTCACCCACTTTTATATTAGTCTTTCCTTTCTTCGTTCTTATCACCTTGTCACTGAAAAAAAACAAGATAAGTTGAAGCTTATAATCCACCATTTTTTATTATTTGGTCTCACCTTTTGAAAGACATGCTTTCAAATCATGTCTTCACAGTAATGATTTTTAATTATTTAAAAACCAATAGTAAAATGTAGACTAAAAAAACAATGAATCACAAACATTATTGCTTTCTGCAGTTATTCTGACGTGCTAAAACTATCATGGTTTCACTGTGGCAGAGAAACGGATCTATACATGACGAAGAGTATTATCCCTTTTTCGCATCGGAATCATGATAGATAGATAGATAAATCATTTATTTCGTGCACACAAAACACACAGCACAACATATAAAATCTTAATTAAATTATTACAATTTACACGTATGTTTAAACACAATAGTCCAGTAGGGATACAATTATTTTCCACATAACCTTTGATAATTCAAAAGTTTGTTATTTTCGCTGGGTGGATACCTTATGTGAATTCAACGCTATGTACAAAAATGCTAACAGTTTAGAGTGATGCAATAGGCATAAAGTAGGTATTTCCTATTTTTTCGTGTTATAACAATAATATAAAATTTAAATTTAAATCATTTAATGTTTCTTTATTAATACTATCTAAACTTTATATTAGTGAAAATGCTAACAGATACGTACTGTGGAACAATGGAAAACTGAAAATGGTTCGTAACTCTTTCAATAAAAGATTTAAGTTTTCTAATCATTTCCTATATGTGTAGAGGGATTAGTTATACCTTACAATAAAAGTTCTAACAACTAAGTATAATGCTGCACAGGTTATTGTATTTTTACATTGTGATTTGCGAAATATTGAATTTAAGTTTATAAATTTGCGCCTACATATTCGAAATAATAAACTCTGTCACCATACAAAAGTTTAAACACTTATGTGCTATGCTAGTTTAATAAATCAAATACAATTGGGTATTGCGGGGCGCGGTGACACTCCACTCTGAATGTATTGAATGAGGCGCGAAACCATTTCATTACTGTCACATCAGTATTTAAACCTCGTTCATAAAATCTAATTTTATGGCAATTTGTTATTTTTAATGTTGAGGTCGAATACGATTTCTAACTTCTTTGTTCCTATAAAAAGAATAAGAAAGAAATATTCACAGAACTCGGAATAGTCGTACCTGCCGTGCTGACAGTATATCGAGATGACAGAATAATAAAATTCTCCGTATCGTGAATCTTTGACAGTCGTTACGGGTCGTCAGAAACCCGAAAGTCTGCGGCCACCCTAACAAAAGGGTACCGTATTATCCAGTAGGATTACCGTATAATCTGGGTTGGCAGGGTAGGCATTCACTTCATATAAAACACTGGTATTCAAATGCGTCTGGTTCGACTGAAAACAGTGGAAGTCAACCCCAACATATTAGGGAAAAGTCCAAGCAAATGCCTTTTCCAAACAGATGTGACTGTAGAAATATCAAACATCTTATAACCGGTGCAACAGTCACAACTAAATTGACTACATCGCTGGTCCTAAGACCTAATACAATAAAGGCAGTGTTACCCATTAAGCCTTAGTAGATGACACTGTAAGCATGATATGATGTATGCAAATACAAATCGATGTATTTATGTTTGTAAAATATTACCTACTCATTTTTTTTATTCAGAATCAATAAAGTAGCAACCCTAGTGAGTCCGGCAAGTTTAGGTGTCAGTTTTGTGATACGCTTACCAAGATTTAGAACATTTATTTATTTTAAAGATAGATACATTTTACATGATCGTGTCTATTGCGCCCTATCTATTAGTTTTTAAACTCTATTATAACGAAAAATCGGCACCACGTGACCTTACCACAGGATTGCTGTACATCAAAACCTAGTAAATGCCATAAAATGTTATATTCCAGGAAAGCGCAAAAATATTATTTGAATTAGCCTATGGAATGTCATCTTGTGTTAGGTAACTAAACGAAAAAAAATAAAATAAGCGAGTACTAAACAAGGCTTACGGGTGAACTGTACGTAATAACACAAATTATATTAATGGTGTCCTAAATCTATTAAATATTTTACATAATTATCTCTAAACAAGATAATTCAATACCTATTAAGTACCGGACATTTGCTAATTTAAGGTGTTTTTACAATTTGAAGGGACTTTCCTATTGTATGTATTAATTAATTGTAATTGTAATGTATTAATTAAAGCACCAAATCTCAATTCAAATTATAAATTTCCTGGTTAACATTACACAGTCCATCGCAGTATATTAAAACTCATTAAAATAATATAAATAAGATTATCAGGGTATAAAACCATTATAAAAATATGTCACCTACTGCGTTCTTATATGGGGCAGTCGTACAGTACCAGACATAATTTTAATATTTATTCGATTAGCACGGGGAAGGCTTGTATAACATATGCCAGATTACCTATTTTAGTGATCTTTATTATCGTAGCAATAAGGTTGCATTCATAGGCAAAATAACAGTGAACGATATGTCAGATACTAGACGCCAGTTTGAAATAAGAATTTGCGCGGTAATGTTTTTCTAAAAATCAACAGAAGAGTCCGTTTATGATGTGGGCCTCTGTGGTCTGTATGGTTCGAAGAATTTATACTGATCGTACATACCTACACCGCGCCCCGCAATACCCAAATTGTATTTGATTTATTAAACTAGCATAGCACATAAGTGTTTAAACTTTTGTATGGTGTCAGAGTTTATTATTTCGAATATGTAGGCGCAAATTTATAAACTTAAATTCAATATTTCGCAAATCACAATGTAAAAATACAATAACCCGTGCAGCATTATACTTAGTTGTTAGAACTTTTGTTGTAAGGTATAACTAATCCCTCTATGCATATAAGAAATGATTTGAAAACTTAAATCTTTTATTGAAAGAGTTACGAGCCATTTTCAGTTTTCCATTGTTCCACAGTATGTATCTGTTAGCATTTTCACTAATATAAAGTTTAGATAGTACTAATAAAGAAACAGTAAATTATTCAAATTTAAATTTTATATTATTGTTATAACACGAAATAATAGGAAATACCTACTTTATGCCTATTGCATAACTCTAAACTGTTAGCATTTATGTCCATAGCGTTAAATTCACATAAAGTATCCACCCAGCGAAAATAAAAAACTTTTGAATTATCAAAGGGCATATTCTTCTGGCTACTGGACTACAAGGTGCCAACATGTCAAGAAAAGAGGAAACAATACTCACAGAAATAAAAGTAAAAGTGACACCAGTAACATTAGGTATGAGTATAACAATCAAAATACAGTGCGGTGTGCGTCTGAAGGTTGCACCAAATGGGTGTCCAGTTCAGCACGTGTCAGGCAAATATACCTGACGCTGATATTCTGCTGGATCCCTGCCGCTAAGCAGCTGACATATGGTCGCTAAGCAGACGTGATATGTTGGTGATGGCGCGGGTGGGTACTAGCTGGCTAGTGGTTGTATCTCCATAGGTTTTATTTAATTAAGAAAGGGGGAAAGAACACAAGATTGAGAAAGGCTGCTGATTTCGCAACTAAGGATAGAAAATTGACCAACCTTAGCACCACGGTGGGCAGTCCAGCTCGGGGCCTCGATCCAGGTGCCAGTGCTGCTGCGACCTTGATGCGCTCTTCTCGGTCTTCTTGACGATGAGGACGATATGAGGGTTGTGTACGGCACGAAACAACCTCAAGGGGCGGTTTTAATCCAAAATTGTGGATAAACAGAAAAAGCGGCACAGACACGACCACGCGGCGGCGTTGTCGGTCATATTCTACCTCAGTACAAAACCAAGCAGCGAAAAGTAAAAAATATAAAATAAAAAGCGGGTAGAATAAAACTATACCTAAAATAAAGAAGCGCCAACGAAACGGCGCGAACATGCCCCCGGCCTTAAAACCATCGGTTTTAAAAAATACACTAAACTATAAGCCGGGGAGCGGGAGAGGCGCTATTGCGAAGGTAGAGGGCAAAGGCGAACGGCAGGTCTCTTATAGATCCCTGTCGCCGTCTTAACAAGAGCGACTCTACTGATCCCGTCTTTGCCGGGATAGGTTTCAAGAATTATACCTAATGGCCAAGATAGAGGTCCAACGTTATCAGTAACTACAACCACGACGCTACCTATCTTTATAGGATCTGAATGAGTGTTCCATTTCCCTCTGGATTGCAAAAGGTGAAGATATTCACGTTTCCATCGTTTTGCGAATGATTGCACCAATTGATCTAATAAAGCGTATCGTTTCTTTAAACTAGTGTCATCACCGGTAGCTTCGCAAGCGGGTAAACTCTTTAGCGGCGTACACATCAGGAAGTGCGATGGAGTCAATGCGCTTAGCTCAGAGGGATCTTCGCTAAGGGGCGTGAGCGGACGCGAATTCAAAACGCATTCAATTTGTGTTAAAACAGTTAACATCTCTTCGTAGGTCAACAATTGAGAACCTATAACCCTATATAAATGAGTTTTGAAGCCCTTAACAAATATCTCGTAATGTCCACCGAAATGTGGAGTGCGCGGCGGATTGATTTTCCACGTTATTTTATGTTCGGCCAACTCGGTAGAGAACGCGGTTTTATACTCATCAGAATTGACTAAAGCGTAGATGTCCGAAAGAGCGTTCTTCGCACCGACGAAGACGGTTCCTGCGTCAGAGTACATAGTTTGCACAGCACCCCGTCTGGCTAGAAAACGTTTAAACGCTGAGAGAAATGTACTCGTACTAAGATCGGTAGTCAACTCGACATGAACAGCGCGAGTGACTAAGCACACGAAAATGCATAGATATGCCTTAATAGAACGAACGCCACGTTTACGTTGCGGGATAATACTAATAGGACCCGCGTAATCGACAGCCGTGCGTGTAAAGGCTTTAGCTTCAGTTATGCGGCACGCGGGTAAGTCCCCCATGAAGGGATGCACGGCCTTGGGTTTAGCGCGGAAACAGAAGTTGCATTTATGCACGATACGACGTACGACATTACGACAAGACAGTATCCAATAACTTTGCCGCAAAATTGACATAAGAGCCACCGGACCAGTATGACAGTTGCGGCGATGATAGTGCGACACGATCAAATCGGTGATGCGGTCTTTATGCGGAAGCAGCAAAGGATGCCGCTGTTCATCGGTCAAATCAGCGTTACGGAGTCGACCTCCGACTCTCAATAAGCCCTCACTATCAATAAAGGGGGAGAGGCGTCTTAACGCTGTGCGACAATTTTTGTTTGCTCTTAAACGTGCAATTTCGTCAGAAAAGTAAAATTCTTGTAAAGCGGTAATTAAGATCTTTTCAGCAAAAATCGCATCCGATGCGGTAATAGATTTAGATCGCGGCAGTTTACCTAAAAACTTGTAAACGTAGATAACGGAATGAAGTAGCACCGTCCACTTAGATACGCGATGCGACAATGCAAGAAGTGGATGCGGGTCTACACCTACATCTGCTACAACCGGTAATGAAACCACTTTGGTTTCCGGCAACCGTACATCGATGGCACTAGTGTCGACAGAGGTAACAGGCCACGCGTCGACGCTCTGTTGAAGCCATGATGGTCCACTGAACCACATCGGGTGCGACAACAATTGCTTCGGAGACAAACCTCGCGATAAGCAGTCGCTAGGGTTGTCGGTACCGGGAACGTGAAAGAAATGTTCCGCGGGAAGGCAATCTAAAATTTTTGTAACACGCGTAGCGACGAATGTTTTCAAAGTTTGAGGATCAGAATGAATCCAATGTAATGCGACCATTGAGTCGGTGAAACAAAATATATTTTCAATATTATGACGCGGTTTATAAGTGTTCATAACTCGTTGCACTAGTTTAGACATAAGTAAAATGCCACAGAGCTCAAGTCTGGCAACCGATATCGTTTTGAGAGGAGCGACTTTGGATTTCGCGCACACCAGGTTGACAACCGCTGGGGAGTGGGGATCTTGCTGAACTTTAACATATACGGCGGCTCCGTATGCTCGTTCACTCGCGTCGGAAAATGCGATAATAGTGACGAGGTCATTCCTAAACACCTCAAGATGACGGTTTATCTTTAAGTCCCGTAATGCGAGCAGTTCGCGAAGATAATTCTCCCAGAGAACCATTACATTCTGGGGCGGCTTGTCGTCCCAATCCAGCTTGAGAACAAAAAGCTTCTGTAAGATTAATTTCGCGTAAAGAATAGTTGGCGCGATTAAACCTAAAACATCAAACTGACGAGCAATAACCGATAAGATGTTGCGTTTGGTACATGGACGGTTGTCAAGAGCGACAGAAAAAGAAAAAACATCTGTGGTAGGAGACCATTCAAGGCCAAGAACCTTTAGACTTTGATTAGGCTCATCGAAATTTACTTTTGAAGAATAGCGGTGGGTATCAGGCAATGATTCGAGTAACTCTGCTGAGTTACTGGACCATTTCATAAGGCTAAAGCCCCCGGCCGTAAACAGTCCTAACAGCTCATCTCTGAGCCGTAACGAGTCCTGAACGGTGGGAACAGAGTAACAAATATCGTCCATGTAACAATTATGCACAACAACATCTGCGGCGCGCGGGTAAGATGCGCGTACGTCATCACAAAGTTGTCTTAAAACTCGCATGGCGAGGAAAGGACTACAGCGCAATCCAAAGCAAACGCGGTTAAATTGATAGGTATCAAGCGGTAAAGTACTATCAAAGCGGTATAAAAATTTTTGAAACATTCTGTGATCCTCGTTAACTAAAACCTGTAAAAACATCTGATGTATGTCACTGGTAAAAGCCACGGGATATAAGCGGAAATCGAGTAAAATTAAAAACAAATCGTTTTGTAAATTCTCACCCTGATATAACAAATCATTGAGTGATTTACCTGAATCAGTTTTGGCGCTGGCGTCCATAACCATTCGCACCTTTGTAGTTACTTTATCTTGCCTAACAACGGCATGATGTGGTATATAAAAACCCGTAGGTAGCGAACCAGCATCATCAAGTAACGAGATATAACCCTTCGATAGGTATTCCTTAATAATAGCATCATATTCCAAACGAAACTCTGGAGAAGCGGTTAACTTACGCTCCAAGTACATATAACGACGCATAGCAGTTTTGTATGAGTCACCGAGCTCAGAAGGGTCGCGCGCAAAAGGTAACGCTACACTATAACGTCCTGTGTCATCACGTGACACGCCTGAGACAAACAGCTTCTCGCACTCCCTAGATGCGGCGTTCAGCGGGCGCTCGGGCGCTACTTCTTCGAGCTGCCAGAACCTTTCTAGCATATTTGATAACGGAGGTTCATTCTGTACAAACGAGCACAAAGAAACGAACTCAGTAGACGGATTACTAATAGGACAATTTCCTACGATTATGTAACCAAAAATCGTTTGTATACCGGTAGGTAACCCGGGCGGACCATTTACGCGTCCCGAGAGTAAAATTTCGGCAAACTGCGGTGCACCGATGAGGATGTCAATTTCCCCAGGTGAATGGAAACTACTGTCAGCTAACTGAACGTGGTTTAAATAACCGAGCGAAGCGGGCTCGATACGAGCAGAAGGCAAATTATCCGTAATTTTATCAATGACGTAAGAGTCCAGCGTGAGTAAAATATTTTTATCGTTCGAAAACAAATTTACGCTGACGGAACCCTTAATCGGATTAGGCGATGAACCGATCCCCTTTACAACAGCGCGCGTTATTCGATTAAAATTTACGTTAAGTTTTGCTAAGCATGTCGTTGTAATAAAATTGTTTTGCGATCCGGGATCAATAAGGGCGCGAACATTGTGCAACACACCCGCAGAGTCAGGTATTAAAACTTGAACCGTGCCTAAAAGACAGGTAATATTATTATCTCGGCGGTTATTAAAATTGCACAACGAAATGTTATTTTGTAGCGGAGGAGGCGTCGATAGTGCTGATAAAGCAACATGTACCTGCGGGGCGGTAGATGTCGGCGCCGGCGGAATAACATTATTATGCGCGGGCGCTACGCCGGGCGCAGGAGGAGTCAGCTGTTGTTTTCTACATAACAGCGAGTGGTGCCTACAATTGCAATAGCGGCAACGTACTTCCGACTTACAAGCTACGTTATTATGGGACAAACTGAGGCAGTTCGTGCATCCATTTCGAGTTTTAATAAAATTAAATTTATCATCCAGCGGTAATTTTTGATATTTAAAACATTTAAACAAGTTGAAATGATTTTCCAACTCGCAAAACGGACAAGATTTATTTTTATCCTTTATCTGCACCGACGCGCTAGTACCTACAAAGGAGTGGGTAGACTTAGAAACATTTTTGTTCATGTCGGTACCGACGCGTTTCGTCGTAGCGTTTGCCGAAGTGCGGTCTAATATTTTCGATTGTTCACGCAGAAAAGTGATCAAGTCCTCGTAGCTAGGCAAAGCAGTCTCTCGCTTAAACATTTCAAAAGCGCGAGCGGTCTCCGGGTCTATTTTCTTTAAAGCGAAATAAAGAAGAATAAAATCGGACAAGTTGCTAAGTTTTAACGTTTTTAAACTCGACACGGCAGACGCAAAATGTTCTAAAAACGAGTCTAAATTCTTAGTGTTAGCAACGGAAAAAGATTTGAATTCAAACATTTGATCCAAATACGCGGTGGCTAAATAACGTTTGTCTTCATATTTGTTGACCAGCGTGGTCCATATCAAAGTATAATTGTCAGCGTTCGGTGTAATTCCTGACACAGTAGAAAGTGCCCGGCCCGATAACTGTCCCATCAAATATTGAATACGTTCGTTATTAGTAAGATCAGTATTCTCGTGTATAGCAGTCCTAAATGTTTCATAAAAAGTCGACCAATTTGCGGGTAAACCGGAAAAACTGACTAACTCTAATTTGGGCAGATTCAAATTTGATTTTTTATAATTGTTACTGGAAGACGATTTTTCAACTTTGGGTATATCCCGGCCAGCAACTATTTTGTTGGCTTCATATTTGCAACGACAGTATAAGTCCTCAAATGTAGACAAACTTTGATAGTTAGGTATGAAATCTGGATCCAACATCAAATTCAATGTATTAAATTCATCGACAATTTTTATGAATTCGTCGCGCATAGTATCAATGGAGACCATACTACATAGAAAATTCTCCACCTTACTAGGGTCCGAAATCATTTCATATCTTGAGTCATAAATTCTCTGAAGCCTAGCATAAACTTCATCGCGTTTCCCTACGAGCCTTTTAATGGTTAAATTAAGCTTATCTCCTTCCGTAGAACTCGCAGGCATGATGAGATTTTGTTAAAAAATATTCAAGTTATAAAATACCCGAAACAGCGTTACTGACTGCGACATAGACTTCGAGAACAAAGGAACGCTCGGAACGGAACGGCCGGTGATAACACGTTCTTATATACGTACCGTCGTTAATTAGCTTAAAGACTTTTGACAAAATGCAATATAAATACGTTTAGGTACTTACTAAAAGTAATGCAATTTGTCCGTTAAGAAATGGAACACGATAAATGATAAATTATAGCGGGTAGGTAATTACAGCAGGTAAATTACCTTCGTAACTAAGCGGTAAGAAAAATAGTTTTAAAACTAAGCGGAAAAAATAGGTACTAGTTTTGAAAACTAAGCGGAAACACAAATAGCGGGATATAAAAATGTGATACTCGGTTAAAGGCCGAGAAATAATGTAAGGTGCGGCTCGAAGGCCAAAAAAAATGATGGCGCGGGTGGGTACTAGCTGGCTAGTGGTTGTATCTCCATAGGTTTTATTTAATTAAGAAAGGGGGAAAGAACACAAGATTGAGAAAGGCTGCTGATTTCGCAACTAAGGATAGAAAATTGACCAACCTTAGCACCACGGTGGGCAGTCCAGCTCGGGGCCTCGATCCAGGTGCCAGTGCTGCTGCGACCTTGATGCGCTCTTCTCGGTCTTCTTGACGATGAGGACGATATGAGGGTTGTGTACGGCACGAAACAACCTCAAGGGGCGGTTTTAATCCAAAATTGTGGATAAACAGAAAAAGCGGCACAGACACGACCACGCGGCGGCGTTGTCGGTCATATTCTACCTCAGTACAAAACCAAGCAGCGAAAAGTAAAAAATATAAAGTAAAAAGCGGGTAGAATAAAACTATACCTAAAATAAAGAAGCGCCAACGAAACGGCGCGAACAGTTGGTGTTGTTACAATGTTATGCTTGTTAAATACAATAAAAAAAAAATGGTAATTTGTTTTTGTTTGATGGCGTTCATACTTTATGGTACCATATTCAGAAATTTTACCAACTGATATCATAGTTCCGTTGCCAAAAAAAGATAGTCATTAAATACTTATTAATAAGGCCTACTTATTGAACACTGAAACCTATACCATTAATGATTATGATTATGTACACAGTACACAATTTCTCTGTCTACTGTATGGACTCTAGCCTTGCATCGTTTATTGCAATGCGTAGAACATCGCCACAAACGCTTCCTGGATCCTCTTGAGTTATTTTTCAAATAATAACTGTACCGCCCCACCCAAAGGATATGGTTGCCACGTTTTGACTGAGTGAAGAAATAATCAAAAACATAGTTTTAAATATTTTTGAATGGAAAAATGGACACACACATCGAAGCAAAATATAAATTGGCAAAAAGTGCCTACTTTATTTATTTCGTTTCATAAAAAAAAATTAAAGATAAAACATTTGATGATTTTTCATTAATTTTATTATACAATTTTTTACACACATAAAATAAATTGACATAGTGAAGGAAAATAAAAATGGATACATAGGTAGGTAGACGAGTTTAGGAATAGTTATGCTTATTTTTATTTTGATATTCGACAGCTTTTCAGTTTTACGATGCGATACCATAGGAAATCTACAAATAATAAAGACTAATTATAGACTCCATGATGATGATGCCTGAGCACTTCACTTAATTTTACTGTAGATATGATTTTCTATTTATTTAGGTCATCCAAAGAAAAAGAAAATTATAGTGCACCCCTTATTGAGGACTTGCCAATATGCTTTTGTATAATCACTAAGATTAAAACTAAAACCTATTATCTAGGTATTTGTAAAAGCATATTACGAGTAAAATAAATATTAATATTTTTTTGGCATACGTTAACAATTTATAAAATGGAATAACACAATGAAAATGACCCCAAACTAGGCACAGCATGTATTTTGGTAGCAAAAGATTTAGATTAGGCAGGTCTGTGTGACACATCACAATGTAACCAATTGAACAGCATACTAAATGAAACAAACTAATATTTGTTACAAAAAAATCTTTTAAAGTTCTTTTTTATTTTCTTTTTAGTTTTGGTATCCTATATTACCATGGAAATACGCATTATTAAGGATAACTTAGAAACTACTCGTCAGGTCGTGATTATATTTAAATGGGACAACATAAAAAGCACCAGCACTCATATAAAATAATAATCATCAAAATCGGTTCATAATTGGCGAAGTAATCGCGTAACAAACATACAGTCGAATTGAGAACCTCCTCCTTTTTGAAGACGATTAAAAAGGCAGAATGTAAACAATTTAAAAATAAACTACAAGTATTATGAAATACAAATTTTGGAATAAATACTATTTGCGTAGCTCAGTGGTTATGTCCAGAAACCATATCTATAATATCATCCTCTACAGTCAGGATGGTAGCCTTACAACCTTTGGAATGATGAGTGGAACACTTCCAAGTGCTCTTGACTCCTGAACTATACTTTTTGAAGAACGTGTAACCGTTCCATTTTAAAACAGGTTTCCCTTTTTGAGATACTGTCATGGTTACTGAAATTGAATTAGAATTTCAGAATTATACTTTGTATTTAGAATGGTTACTTAAAATTTAACAGACGCGGCACATGGCTTGTAAAACTATATTTTTAAAGAGGAACGTCGGTGGAAGTGTATCAAAAATAAAAATAAAACACTTGCTTAAATTCACATCAACAATACAATCATTTGCACTCAGAAAGTATCATTTGGTGAAGCGGAACTAATGAAGAAGACCTCAGATGGCCACTTGAACTCCTTAATAATAAGTATGTCACGGGTATAAGAAATTCCGGATAGTTAACCAACTATGGTGAAGCAAATATTTATAAATAAATGGTACTGATGAAATTGTACCATCGAACTGATCATCTGATGAATTAGCCGGAAGGTAAGCACTAGAATTTCGTAATAAACCAATGTATCCTGGTCGGGTTTGGGTTTATTTGGGCTCATGAGATGAACTTTGGCTATAAATTATTTTGATGAAAATTGGAGTTACCAAAACTAATAAGAGGAAAATAAAAACTGTTTGAGAAAAAGAAATACCGACTTCCAAAAAATAACGCTACAAAGCGAAAAAAAAATTTATTTTTATTTCGCAGTGTATTGTTTTTTTTTAAGTCAGGTTATGTTTTTAGATTTGGTACCTCCAATTTTGAATTCTCCGTTTCAGGCGAGAAGCACTAAAAAGTTTATAATAACTATATAAAGTAAAATAGGCCGTGCGTCAAGGGTAAAAGTTTGATCTTAAGCTGGTCTAGTAGACGTTTCAATACATTTTCAACACACTTTCTTCTTCCATTCCTTTCTGCCAACCATCACGCTATATCTGATTCCAATTTCTTTTATATCACTTCTCACACGGTTAATTTATCTTTTCTTTAGCCTGCCTCTCTCCGTCCATCCGTTCATATTTAAATATATAATTATTTTAAAACTAGCGATTCATTCTCCCAATATTAGTCATATTCGTAAGAATGGTTGATAAAAAATACGATTAAATATCGAAATTACTTAAATTCTTAATTGGTTAAGAATAATAAAAGGCTGCCACGGTTTACTTTAATTTCTATCATTAACGTGTTGCATTTGTACAAAATTAGAATATAAGAATTAATAAATATTTGTAAATGTCGAAATACATAATTAATAAAATCAATATTCCATAACAACAAATATAACACAAAACTATCATTTGGATGCGTATATTTTATCCAAAATATAATTAAATTGCACATAAATTACCAAATACTTCATAAAATACTATTTATACCTCAGTTCACAAATTATTTTACAAAAATAAATGGTTAAATTCAACACAAAATAATAATTTTCAAATTAAAAACGTTTATGAGTTCGTGAAAGTAAGCGATATCATATGCAGTTATGAATATTAAATGTATGACATAATATTCATTCCTTAGCCTTTTTAATTAAACAAAATCTATAAGGTCTTTTCTTCACTGGAAAAATAATTTGAAGGCTTTGTCTACACTAGTGCCCTTTATAACATAAACTATATAATAACTTACTTGTTTGTAGTAGATATTTGTTTTTATCGGTTAGTACAATACTTACGAAACAAATCACCCACAAGAGATCCAAGATAACTCTATACAAATTAGCTGCTTACGTAGTGAGGCATTTTTAAAGGATATCATAATTAAGCATTACGTATGCACATGATTATTATTAACCCTTACAATTTCATTACAAACAGTATGAACAGTAGCTCGGCATCGCTTGTGGTTGTGTGTTGAGCATATCCATCTCGATCTTGGCCCCGACACGTGTTGCTTGCAAAACGTGAATCCTCCGATGAGTAAGAGCGTTTTACCACGTCGGGACATAACGAATGTTGCTGAAAAAATTACCAAAAATTATATTGATGTATTAGATACATAGAATAAGGTATTAAAATAAAACTTCATTCACAAAAACATGTAATTTTGATGAAATATTATACTTTATTTTAAACTAAAATAGTTACAAACCACAAAAATGGTAATTTTAATATTGATATTGGACAGTTTAAATATACAATTTTTTTTTATTCTCTTAAGAGGCAAGCCTCGTAGCTAGTAGTATGTTCATCTAAGAAATAAACTATTTCGTCGTGGATTGTGTGGACTACTGCCTTGCATCCGTATTTAGCATGACTGGTACATCTCCATCGGATCTTGAAATAATCTTCCGCGCAGTTTCTTCTATACCTATTCCCACCGATCATGAGGATCCTAGAACCGTTTCTGTTGGTGAAAAATACTGGGTGTAGACCTGTAAATTAGAGATTAAACGTTATTGATATAAAATTGGCAAACGGGAATTATTAAAAATCAACCTCATAATTTAATAAAAGCATAATCATCAAATTTAAAGTTTACTAAGACACCTTGCCTTCTAAACAAAGTAACATCCTGCAAGGGAAAAAAATCGTCAAAAATTCAAAAACGTACAAGATAGACATGCGCTACTGAAATGTCACGTGATCGAATCAAAATTCTCGCACTTTCAACAATATTTTTCGCGTATATAATATAATTTTGTCTAGAGCCTTTTTTCTGTAGAAACCCTTTGTAGAAAACCTTGGTACCTATTTTTCTGTTCCTTCTTCTTGTCCGTTTATTAATTGTGTGTACATCAATTGTTCAGTAAATAAAACAATCCACGTGTAGTCAAAATTATAGGAGTAGGTCTGTGGTTTATCATTTATTTAGATATTAATTATATTTATGTACTTTATTGTAAGTAGATGAGACCTGAAGATAGCTATTCCGTGAAGAAAATCCTCAAAATTCAACACCAAGCAATTATCAAGAGGTAGACCTAGACCACCAGCGTCTTGGTGGACCACAGTCGAGAGTGACCTCAAGGAGCAAAATTCGCCACCATCGACAACTCAGGATAGACCATCCTGGCGTAGACGAACAAGGAGGACCAACCGATTTATTTGCTGCTTGCTTGCTGCTGTTTGCAATGCTTTTTAATACAGACTTTCAATCAAAGCGGCTACAGCGTCACTAATGCAGCGACACTGGAAATATTACAAGGTCAACTTAACTGTGCAACTCGCTGGATTCCGACCCCACTCTCACCTATCCACCCGGTGCCCTGCGATCGTCTTGTAAGCCAAAAGCGAGAATCGAACGTTAAAGTGACGTGAGTGACCTTTTGGCCAGTTTTAAATTTTACTTATGGTGCCATATTTAATGTAAAAACAGAGCTTATCGTCTGTACTGTACATTATTTTTAAGATTAGCGTGTAAGTAAACTTTTTAATTTTATTAGAAAGAGAGAGAGATTTGTGGATGAAGTGTGTACTTAAGTTACTATTTTACTACTTTTGTTTACTATTTTTGAATTCATAATTGGTGCTTTAGTGTCGAAAATGTTTATTTCACAAATTGATTAAAATAAAACTTTTTTGGCAATTTGAACCAGGTGACCGACCGGTATTTCATAACTGACTACAAAACTAATTGAAAATTATCAAATGAAATGAGAACCATGTAAGTAAAAAAAAAAAAAAATCGCAAAATTTCAAGTATAAGTTTACCAGCCTTCCTCTCCTCGGTCTACGGTACTGATAAATTAACCAGGAACATCTTATCTTCCTCACTGGTTAATTTTGAGGTACCGTGTTTGACCGATGCGTTGAACGCTTGGAAAATGGCTTGTCCCAATACGGATCTACCCGACAACCTGTCCTCCCAGAGACGATGGGATGTGCCGCTCTGCAGTATTATACAGAATAATCTTATTAATACATCGTCTAGTACTGCTGAGCGTGCGCGTTTGCTGGCTGTGGGGGAATGGGAGTCGGGTTTGTGGCTTCAAGCACTCCCGTCATCCACCATAGGCACTATGATGGATGACTCTTCGTTTCGGCTCGCAACCTGTCTACGCTTAGGCGCACCTTGTGTTGCTCCACATCGGTGCCAATGTGGTGAAGCTGTCGGCAGCCTTGGGCACCATGGCCTGTCTTGTTGCAAGAGCGCAGGACGCATAGCACGACACGCCAGCATCAATGACATTATTCGTCGAGCCCTTATCACCGCCAGCGTACCAGCTGTATTAGAACCTAACGGTTTGGTACGTGACGATGGGAAGAGACCAGATGGCATGACGTTGGTGCCGTGGAAGGTGGGTAGGCCTCTGGTGTGGGACGCAACCTGTGTCGACACCCTTGCGCCATCTCATGTTCCTAGTTCGGCGGGCTGTGCTGGCGCTGCTGCTGCGGCTGCTGAGGCCCTCAAGCGGCGCAAATACTGTAACCTAATTGGTAATTACAGTTTTGAGCCGTTTGGGGTCGAAACGCTTGGGACATGGGGCCCGAGTGCACGTCTGCTTTTTAAAGAGATCTCTCGCCAACTGATCGACGCTGTGCGTGACCGGAGGGCTGGATCTTTCTTTGCGCAGAGAATCAGCATTGCCATTCAACGTGGCAATGCTGCCAGTCTTCTGGGCACGTTCCCGGATGACAGCGATGTGGAGGAGTACTTCGACGCCTAAGTGTACCTTTCTTTTGTATATAGTATAAGTAGTTAGTTTAAGTATAATTTTGTATAGTTTACTTTTGTTTATGGTATAAGTATGTACAAATGTAAGAAGCTGTAATATATATATATCTGTAATTTTTGTAAGTAAATGTCTGAGGCAATCTTTTAAGAAAAGCACCACACATAAGTGTATCTGTCCAGACAGTGTAAGCATTTTTCAGTTATCCTATAGTACAACTTAAAATTTTAAGGAGCTCAAAGACCCGACGAACAATACCAAAGTAAAATTTATTGTTACAGTCGTTAAGAATCATAATCTTTAAATGGGATTTGCTGGATGTCTTTTGGTAGATGGTTGTGGTCTTCATAAGCGTTCACGATGACGTCATCAATTGTAAAAATTTTGCTTTACAAGACCTATTTGAACATCGCCACCTGATCTTGTTTCCAGGATTCAGGAATAATAGCCTGTGCCATCTTGTTGATAGAAATTATTTTCCTGAAATTAATAGTGAAACTTAATAATACATTAAAGAAAACGACATTTCTAATACAAACAAACAGACAGAATAATTGTCCAAAATATTTTGTATAACGTAAATATAGAGTAATTACTTATGTAAAAAAATATGATAATTTCATAGACTCGAATTTTTACGTATTTTAGTAGTGTCATCCTCAGATACCAGGCTAGCTATGTTTCAAATATAATGATCGACTTTGTGGTTTAGTCGTAAAAAGATAAAACACAGATAGGCAGAGTAACTTTTGCATTTATAATATAAAATTTAACAATTCTTGAGTCATCTTTCGGCGGATGATTGTGGTCTTCAAGAGCGTACACGATGACGTCGTCCATGGTATGGATCTTAGACGAACATGTCCTGATTGAACATTGTCAACTGATCTTGTGTTCAGTCTCTTAACGACGATTATACGTGTAACCATTCTGGCACTTTTGTCCTTTTGTAGACATAATAAAGTTTACTGGAATACATGTAATTCATAATATAACATTTGGATTTAAATCTTGATGACCTGAACCTGAACTTTAAATTAAAGCTAACCATAAATCGGAACGATGGATATAAATAAATGGTGTTGTATCTTTTCTAGTATATTAACGAAATAAATAAACTTTAATGTTTTAAAAATTTATAAGTGTTTTATAATCAAATACGTTTACAATGTTTAACTTTAGTTTTATATTTGTGGTGTTACATAACAAAATCTGAGATCCTACAAAAATATATAAATGTTACTCTTATACTATTAACATGCAAAATTAATATTAAATATCTAAACCGGTTTTTGGAACAAGTATTGAATACTAAGTAGGTGTTTATAAATTGAACTAAAAAATAAAATAAAATAAAATTTATTCATCAAAAATGGGTACAATTTATTCTATCCTAATCAGAAACATTAAAATACAAAGGCTTTTTTAATATTATGTGAATGACGATGTCTGTGAACTGTGTTACAGGCACCGGCCGGCGCCTTCCTCCTACAGCTAAAAGTTATAAGTCAATCTACACTTTAATTTATTGGATGCTAAAATTACAATAATATAAATAACAATTTTAAATATGGAATTATAGTTAATTGAACTTAAAATAATACATTATAATTTAATAATTTGTTAAAAGACAGTATGCTAGTTATGCTGTTGCTTATTATTGCAATATTTATCATGTTGCTGAAAATGCACATAGGCCATCAATTTGTTTTTCTGATTACAAGACATATTGGAGCACATTTGATTGAAAGTATCAACCCCTCGTTTAGTCGCATTATAAAAATCGACCATGTGAGGTTCATTTGGTCAATGTATTCTATAATAAGCCATCTTCGATGGTTTGATTTGAACGATAGTAATGTGAGCGGTCCGTCATAGCAAAAGATAGATGTTTTAACTTCCCTTGTTTTAGAGATTTTTAGTTTCTTTGGAATCTTCTCTTTGTTTGCACGTAATATTCCAACTATAGTCAGTCAGTTCGAGTTGCAGGTTTTGACTAAGGGTATTGACGTGAATCAGTTATCCATTGTCACATTTCTATTCGTAACGTGGGTACTACGAGTAGTCCTTCACAAAATATTCACCCAATGGTAATAAGTCAGTGTTTGTGAATTTTCCTAGATAAGAAATGTCGTTAATAAGTTTAACTATCACGCATCATTCCAATTTTCATCCTATATTTGGGAGGCTTATTGGGTATGTACGTATGAAATTTACACCAGCCTTTAAATCCAAATAATTGGGCGTCCATAGTTACATTATGTTCCTGGAGTATAGTTATTACGGCATTGTTAAAAGTTAAATAAGTAAGTAGTATAAGTTAGTTGTTGAATATATTTGTATTGTATAAACTCAATTTCCTTAGTATTGTATAACTGCACAGCACGTGTGTGAGTACTATGTACCCAACTGTAAATCTACCATTTACTGTACCTATGCGTAGTTCGTTGACTTGTGTGTGCCCTGGCCGTTGAGTGTGTCATGCTCTCTCAAATGTCTCTCTGATGGTGGCGCGTGTGTTGGATCATCCGGTTCCCTTCATGATGGTTGAACTGAGTGGTGCCAATTCATGCGTCATGTTCGTGAACGGACGCCGTCAGTTGGGATTGGTCATAACTTGACTGCTTCGGATGGTCGGTTTCTAGTATCTATTAAATAACTGCACAGTACATGTGTGAGTACTTCTAATACTTTATGTATGTAGGTGGTATAGTGGGTAGTGCTATTCTGGGTGCATTGTCCTCACATGTATGAATTTAATAATGTATGTACCTATGTTCCTAAATAATGTAAAAAAACTTTTTTTTTTTTTAAAGAGTAAGTTTGCAGTTTCTTTTGCATTCTTCTCCATAACAAGCTACTTTCCGAATGCACGGTAGAATCATAATGATGTAACGGTCAAAAGTGCCGCTTGGCGGCCTAGTAGAAATAAAATATCTTTGTCTTTGTCTTTGTCTTTGTCTTTGTCTTTGTCTTTGTCTTTGTCTTTGTCTTTGTCTTTGTCTTTGTCTTTGTCTTTGTCTTTGTCTTTGTCTTTGTCTTTGTCTTTGTCTTTGTCTTTGTCTTTGTCTTTGTCTTTGTCTTTGTCTTTGTCTTTGTCTTTGTCTTTGTCTTTGTCTTTGTCTTTGTCTTTGTCTTTGTCTTTGTCTTTGTCTTTGTCTTTGTCTTTGTCTTTGTCTTTGTCTTTGTCTTTGTCTTTGTCTTTGTCTTTGTCTATCGTCTATCTAAAAAATGTTTTTGCCATGGCGATTTGGTCTGACTGGATGGTGGTGGACTTCATTAGCATATATGATGACGTCATCGACGGTATGGATCCTAGCTGTACATGTCCTGACTGTACATCGCCACCTGGTTTTAAGCTGCATCACAGTATCTCGACTGTACCTGTATCCATTCCGGAGTAGCATCTTATGTCCTCTTGTAGACATAATAAATTCTACTGCAATACAAACATTAAATTAACATTTGGACTTAAATTTCGTGCTGCGGGAATTTACTCGTGTTCGATAGCCAAAAAGGTGTAAACGAAAACGCGTTTATAAACAATTGGGTACCTAAATATTTTTTATTTGACATAAAGATGAGAGTTACGATACGAAACGATACGGTAACACATAATGAATCAAACTAGACTTTTTGCATCAAAAACGAATTTGTTTCACAGGATGATTGTGAACTTCCAAAGCGTACACGATGACGTCTTCGACGGTATGGATCTTAGCTAAACATGTCCTTATTGTACATCGCCACCTGGTCTTATGTGGTGTCGCACTATCTCGACTGTACGTGTATCCATTCTGGAGTAATAACTTATGTCCCCTTTAGTAGATAGTAAATAGAAAATAAATGAGAAAAGATAGCAATAACAGCTGAAACAAACATTATTGGAACTAGCAAGAATGTTATGTTTATTATGGTTCGTTGAGGAAAAAGAACTCGTAAATAGTTTCATATTTTTATTTCAGTAAACAACTCAATAACCCGGGCAAAAACACACTATTATAAAACATGTTATACATAATAATTGTGTATTTTTATTATGTATAACAAGTTTTAAATGACTAGATTGTACAATAATTTAAATGACTAGATTTTTTTCCCGCGCTCATCTCACAGAAACCGTACATTTTACTGAGATGAAAAGAAGCAAAACAGCGAAAGCGTAGTTATCATTTAAAGATTTTTTCTATTCAGATCAGTATCTCCAGATCGGATCAGTACGGATCACAAACATATAAAAAACAATTCTACCTCTTTATCATATTAGTTTAAATGTAAGCACTGGAAGCATGTATCGCTGGCAAGGACACGCAAGTTAGAAACTTTAAGACTTTAGTTTTTTGTCATTTAGAATGCTGCTTCAATCATAAGAGTCTTTTCAGAAAAAATTGGGAGATAAATAACAAGTAACATTCTTGCTACGTTCATCATTACCATTTAAGCCAAAACACGACCACTGCTAAACATAGGGCTCCCCCAAGTGTTGGTTCATTGATCGGTCAGCAGATTCCCGTAGCCTTAACCAGGTCATCAGTTTACCCAGAGAGAGGCCTTCCAATGGTGCTTTTTTCTATTAAGCATTCGCAGTTGTGACTTTAAATATTAGTAGGTATAATTTAATTCTATAATATAAATCTTCAATCACAATGATACGAAAAGGTGTCTCAGAATGTTTTTCATTTTTGATACTTTAAAAAAATACTCTAGAATTAGTTCAAACTTAGTTTATTTACTATTTTTTTTTTTTTTTTTTTTTTTTTTTTTTTTTTTTTTTTTAAATCGTTGCCCCACACTAGGAATTTCTTCCTGTATCGTGGGTGCGTTTACAAACATATAAACTCACATACACAAACACCCAGAGCCGGAACAATTATCTGTAGGTCATACAAATTTTTGTTCCGTGCGGGAATCGAACCCGCGACACGCAGCGCAGCAGTCAATTGCTCAACCACTGCGCCAACCGTGCGCCCAAATTTTTAATTAAAGAGTAGTTTTTCAATTTTGTTTATAAAAACAATATTTAGTAAATTCGCACCTACCAGTCCCTGACATTCATTTAGCCAGGAATAAATAAAAACATAAGAATAAATAAATAACATCATCGATTACCATCAGGTGAGATAGTGGTCAAGGGCGAGCCTAAGATTATAAAAAAAAACATTATTTATTCTTGCTTTAAAACATTATGGTTGGTTGGCAATGGTTTTTGGACTTTACTTTTGAATAAGCCCCATAGGAAAACATAAGCAGATGTTGTATCTGGGCTATTTGGGCTACCATATCACCTCAAGGAATTATCTTACTTTTTTGCATGTGATTGAAGATTTTACTTACAGGATAACTGGGTGTCAGGAAGTAGAGGGTGCACATTTACTTAACATTGTTTTTAATAAACCAATCAGAAAAACTGCTCTTTTTTAACAGTAAATAAACCGCGTTTGAAATAATTGTAGTGTTTTTTTAAGTATCAAAAGTGAAAAACATTCATTCATTCAGATACACTAGCTATACAAATTATATCAAAATAGTAGATAGATTAGTAATATGACACAGTTCTATGACTTTCTATATTAAGTCAGTGAATGTGACTAATGTGAGTGTTCCTCGTGCATTCTTGTTAAAATTCCGTTCGACTCGAAGTAGAAGGCCTTGCATCCTCTCTTGGTACACCTCCATCTTATGCCTAAACTCTCTATCTGTTGGTAATACTTCGCGTTTTTATATATCATCCCGTGCTTCCCTCTTGTGGTTAAGAAGAACACTGAAAGAATAAAAGTAAAAAGTTTTCTTTTCATTGGGTTCAAAAATTAAAGCCGCTTTATTCTTACAGTTTAAGATTCATTCAATAAAAATGCCAATAAACGTAAAGGTATGTATTCCAAACTAAACCATAAATTATGACAGAGTGCTACATCTGAAATAAATAAATGTGATCGGGAAGATATTATATTCAAAAATAAATTTATCAAGGCAAGGTTTGCCTGGGATATGATGTTACCAAGATACTAGTCAGATAGACAGTTGCTCCAAGTAAATACTGGTATTCAGCCGTATCCGATAAGACTCCAAAATTGTTGGGAAACGACTAGGTAAATTAATCTAATCTGGTAAAACTTCTTGTCGTTTGACTCAGTTTGTGCTGTATTTTCCTTGATGAGTGTGATTTCCGTAAACTCGAAAACATGTTGCTAAGTGTTGTCCATTCTGGCAGGAAATTCCATGCTTTTCTTTTTCGAACAGTCCCATCGATATTTCTTTTCAGCCATCAATTTCGTAGATAGATCGTTGACGAGACCCACAAGGGTGTCAAAGAAATACATGATTGTCCTTTAAATGTCACAAATTGTGTTTTATGTCTAATAGTGATTATGTTTGCCAGTGAAGAGTACGGTTTGGTTTTCATAGGTGACCATAGAGACCTCACAAGCAGTGTGTTTTCTCTTCTTACAATACCAGCGCACGCGTGGGCCTTTATTTCTTTTGCAATAATAAGAGAACCCATCCCTTTCCAAAATCCATTTTCTATCTGAAAAGAGACGAAAAGGAGAGGTAACATTAGGTTTATCTATATATATATATAAAACAAAGTCGGGTTAGTTACACCATCTATACCAGAACGGTTGGACCGATTTTCAAGATTTTGGTTTGTCTCTGCCTCGAATAGCAGAAAAATTCCCATACATTTTTGATATCTCGAAAACAACATTGAGGTATGAAGTTTGCCGGGTTAGCTAGTTCGATATATAATTTAAGACGATATAAAGGAATTGTTTAATACAAAATATGCATTATTTACTTGTTGAATTTATTTGATAAAATGTTTCGTTTATATATTATTTTTGATAAAAAAATAAGCTACTGGTAGACAAAGCTTAGGTTTAAATTAGGTACTAATTAAGTTTATAACCTTATAATGTTATATAGGCACAAAGAGAGAAAGAAAGAAGGTGAAATGGCAAGCCAATGAATACTCATTTCTATTCTATTTAAAAAGGTGATATATGCATTTTTTTATCATCATCATCATTTCAGCCGAAAGACGTATACTGCTGGACATAGGCCTACCCTAAGCGTCGTCACACCGATCAGTTCTGCGCGTTTCGCATCCACTGGTCTCCCTCAGCCTTGATCAGGTCGTCGCTTCACCTAGAGCTTCTCCAAAACTTTTCGGCCCCAACGGCTATTCGTATTTTTTTTATAAATTCTTATAAATATTTTTTATTGCAAAAATGTATAATTTTATAAAATTCAATTGATAAGTTATACATTACTAAGGATAAATAAGAGTTCAAGCTTTTAAGGTAGGTACATACACCCACATTTGTCACGTCTCGATCGGTGACTTGTCGGTGTCGTGACTTTTGCATCGTTAATAGCTAAAATTCATACATCTGGTTATGCACGAACACCCTATACATTAAGCATAATTTATTATAAGAACAACCAAAACAAGTCATAAGTTTTAATCTTAAATCAGACTGAATTCTTTGGCAATTTTCTCTGTCTTACAGCTTTAAGCTTTACAACTCCGCCTGTTTATTGTGTCTTACCTCGATTTCTGAACTTCTAAGTTAAAAACTTGTATAAATCTAGCATGAGAACTTGTCTTCACTTCAAATACTCAATTCAAAAACTAGGAGCTATTGACTTGTGACTATATCAACCTACTACCTACATATTGCTTGTTGATAACAGTGTATTATTCATGTAAATAACAGCTTCAGTTAACAATACGTGGCAATGCGCGCAAAACTATAAAAGGGCGCCGCCCCCGCATGCTGATGTCATCCTCGTCAAGATATGCAAGCCCCGCCTTAGTTAAAATCTAGTTAGTTAATAAATTGGAGTTTCTTGTCCGTTCTTCTCCTCGTAGGCTTTTTCCGAACGGATGGATGAATGAATGAATGAATCATTATATTAAGACCCAGCCCTAGCTGTCACCACAGCGACGCCCTGAGCCGAAGTTCGACCCCACAGGGGGTAGCCCTCAGCGTGGTCGCTTAGTTTTAGAAATGTGTGCCTGGCTGGAGGCTAAATAGCTTAGTCTCCACAGGGAAGCCCGGTTAAGCAGACGACGATCACTTGATAGAAAAGCGAGACGCCAAGTAGAAAAAATAATAATAAAAGCACGCCGGCCGATGTCACTCTACAACCAACCGTCTTAGCGTTAACACGTTACTCAGCAGCTTCAATTTAAAAATACTTGTTTCATTGTGGTATCCTGGTTCCCTACTAAGAAGTCTACAAACAAAAATTGACTCTGCACAGCATAGCAGTTCAATTTAATTCAACATCAACCCCTTAAAAAAATATTATTCAGCCGTAACCAACTTATTCTGATAAATGTAATACTTGCAAGGAGGATGTGAGCAGTGGTGGCCCAGTGGTATTGGCCGCGACTTACAAGTTGTAGGTCGTGGGTTCGATCCCCGGCAGGCGCTTTACTTTGTGTAAATGAATTATTACCACTGATCTCAAAACGGTGAAGGAAAGCATCGTGAGGAAACCGGAAGGTCCTAGAACCAAACAAACCGAAGACATGTGACATCCCGCATGGTGGATTACGGCCCATTCCCTCTCACAGAGAGGAGGCCTGTGTCCCAGCAGTGGGAACATTAATAGGCTGATGATGTGATGTGAAGGAGGATGTGTATGGTCTAAATTTCCGATTTCAACCGCGTTATTGCAATTTAAAATCAATCTGGATCGACAGCCCTTGCTGTGATGTGTGGAGCACCGCCAATAGGTTGTCCCTTTCATCTTAAAATCTATACTAATATTATAAAGAGGAAAGATTTTTTGTTTGTTTGTTTGTACCGAATAGGCTCCGAAACTACAGACCGATTTAAAAATTCTTTCACCAATAGAAAGCTACATTATTCCCGAGTGACATGGGCTATTTTTTAATCCCAAAAAGGGGTCCTGTGGGGTGGTCCACGGGAGCGAAGCCCTCTTATTGTTTTTTCGCCTGTTTATCATATCTAACGTTCAAATCTCAACGTACTCTGGTACTCGTTTTACCGCTCATGATTATTTTGATTCGTTGGCGACAAAACACTAAGAGGGAGACAGCAATATTCGCTACAAAAAAAAATAAAGAGAAAGTTCTACACGCTATCAGGTCATTTCGGTACCGGTAAAGACTAACTTAAGTACCAGGAGATTATAATCATGGGGAAGCTAGGCTGGCATCATGAGCGGTAAAAAGAGTACCGGTGCGATTATCGTGTTTTGTCCGTGTTAGATATAACTTTACAAATTAATAACACTATGTTTTACGAATAAAACTCAAATATTTGTTATATAAATTTTTAAAGAAATTAGTCTCATTTAAAAAAAGAAAAATCCATAAATTACTACTAGCCGTTCAGACGTGATTCTCATTTCAAAATCAGCTACTAAGGGGTACCTGCGCCCTGACGTTGGTCGACAGAGGAGCTAGTGGCTCCATCTTTACATAGCGTGATTTTTCCGTGCCTCGGCAAGCATGTTAAGCTGTTGGTCCTGGCAGTCATTTTTAGATCTTTGACAGATTTTACGGATAGTCAGAAGCCGAGATATCTAACACCACTTTTGCCAAAGGGTCTGTGATACCCAGTCAGTGGGTTATGGAGGTCAGACAGGCAGTCGCTCCATGTGAAATACTGGTACTCAGCTCCATCCGACAAGACTGGAAGCCGACCTCAATATAATTGAGAAAAAACTAGATAGATTGATTTGTAATCTGACGTTGAGATAAATAATGTTTTATGGTTAGATAATACTACTCGTTACAATCATAAAGAAAGTAAGAAATATGTTTATTTGCGAATCGTACAGGTTTAAAATAAATAATTGAATAAAACAATATAAAATTACATCTTATTCTCTAGAAAATAGAGTTCAAAGTCGCCACGAACCAGTAAGAGTGATATACCTCTTACTAGTTCGTGGTGACTTTGACTCTGTCTTGTCTCAGGGGGATGGTTGTGTTCATAGTTTCCCAATACGATGCCTCCTTTGTTGAATAACACTTTTGAGTTGCATTCTTTGCCATTGTGTGCCACTGATTTATAACAATCAACGGTTTGCCTTCCTGTGACATAACTATTGAGTAACCTTAAACTACAAAAACCGGCCAAGTGCGAGTCGGACTCGCACACGAAGGGTTCCGTACCATTATCGCAAAACACTGCATAAAAATCACGTTTGTTGTATGGGAGCCCCTCTTAATTTATTTGATTTTAATTTATTAATTATTATTTTTTGAAGTAAATATACAACTTAGTAAGTAAATATACAACAAGTATCTTTTGTACAGCTTCAAGTATCTTTAATAATATTCCAGGGCCCATTAGAATAATTACGGAAATGAAAAAATTTAAAAAGAATCTCCATGATCTGTTAGTAAACAAGTGCTACTACTCTATAAAAGACTTCCTATCAGACAAATCACTGCTCCAATACAGTCCCCCTCAGTCATGATGCGTTCGGTGGCCCACTGATGTGTACCTACCTAAATTCGTTCCGTTTTATTTTGCGGTTTTTATATTTTATGTGTAATTTTAATCTTGTGTAACAATAATGTAAATTTACTTTAATTGCTATGTAACTATTGTATGCCCGAAGGGCGGGACATAGCTGATCTCAATTTAATTATTTAAGACCTGTATTATGTACCTACCTATGATCCACAATAAAGATATTGATTGATTGATTGATTGAACTTAACATTCTGTTAATATTTCATGCGTCTACCTGTTGCCGTTATTAATATGTTGTATGGGAGCCCCCCTTTAATATTTATTTTTCAATACAGTTGTTAAACATGGCGTACTTTAGGAGACTATAATTATGATTCGAAAATTAAATCTTATGCATAGGCATCTTTCTGTTACGCGGTCGTGACTTTTGTTTACGAGCTCGATCATTAGTTTTGCAGTTTAGTTTTAAATGTATAAGTCAATTTAAAAAGTTTAGTAGCAAAGAGTTTTCATACATAGAATAAAATCGGATAGATTTAATACGAGGAAAAATGAATGATTCCGTACGTTTCAGCATTGAACTCTCAAAAGTCTTTTAAATGGTTGTTTAATATATTTAATTACCAGTTTTAATTTAATTATTTTCACATCAACATTTGTCTAAAATCGAATAGGCTGTATAGACTGTTATCGTTGTAAAAAATGTCCAGTTGCAAAAAGTCAATTTAAAAAAGTTTAGTAGCAAGGAGTTTTCATGCATAGAATAAAATGGAATAGATTTTATACGAGGAAAAATGAATGATTCCGTACGTTTTAGCATTTAATTCTCAAAAGTCTTTTAAATGGTTGTTTAAAATATTTAATTATCAGTTTCAATTTAATTATTTTCACATCAACATTTGTCAAAAATCGAATAGGCTGTGTAGGCTGTTTTCGTTGTAAAAAAAATATGACCAGTTGCAAAAACGCGCGAAATTTCTCTGGTTAAGCTTATTGTATGGGAGATTAGATTCTTTCAATAATGTTAATGTAAAATCAAGCGGGGGATGCAGTTTATCAACAACGGTCAATGAGCAACTGGATTCCCTTACGGTGCATGATGGTATTGTAGATAAGATTAGATCCAATATCCGCTCCGAACAGTTTTTAACTAAATTGTGCTGAGCAAGTTTACACACATTCATGAATTCCAATAATCTCAAACAAGTGCTGGGCAGTGAACTATTAACGGCACCTGGGTCCCAGGCTATTTTGCCCAAATTGAAATCACCCACTATACAAACGGGAATATCAGTTGTCTCAAACACGTTGTTACAGTGTTCGATAAAATGTTCGATTGAGGGAAGACATACAGGTGGAGGAAGATAAACTGCACAGAGGGCCAGCTGTCGCGATTTATGTGTAGTCGAAACATCAATAGTGACCCACAGATCTTCACATCTACTTTGCCATGAATCAATACGTTTTGAATTGATTTTAGTTGATACAGCAATCAGAACTCCGCCACCATCTTTATTAGGATGAAAGCCTGTTGTTTCCCTATCTCTTCTGTAGACAGTATTATTTTAAAACTATACTCCATTTACTATAGCATTAGACAGAAGTTTTGTAATAAAAATGCAACAAACACTATTACAGTCAAGATTGATGTGGAGTTAAATATAATCAATTTAAATAACAGCTGTCACACTTAATTGCATCTATTTAACCTATCTACCATCTGAAATTACAAGACCTTCATTTAATATTATTTAGTTTTTACATAAAATATTGTCGTGTCAATGTTTAAAATCTAAAAGAAGCAGGGGCGGACAGTACCGGAAACGTTTTTCATGTCACTATAACTCAACCAAATCTAAAATGTTATCTGTTCCGTTCATAAGTTGTGACTGCACGTGTTTTTTTATTTTGTCGGTTTATGATGTCATCTATCCGTCAAATTGCGTAAATAATCTGCAGTTGTCAATTGTCTTACTGTCATTTGCTTGTGGATACTTGTAAATGCTACGCCTTTTCTCGTTGTTATTGCTGAATTTTCGTGGGTTAGTTGTTATTTGTAACTGTTTTTCTGTTGTTATTGTTTTGTTTCGTTCGTAACTAACACTAATGTGTTAGTTTTGTGTTGTTTGTACAAAGCGGTACGTTTTGTTGAACTATGGACAGGGACGATCCCGGTGCAGGCCCGAGTGGCTTGCAAGCGCAACTTGTAAGCTCTGTAACTGCTGGTAACGCTGATCAGTGTCAACAGAGAAAAATACGTGGCCCCAACGTTGATCACGACGTTAAAATATTGTCTCCCAAGAAAAAGAGGACAAAGCAAACACCGCTTCGTGCTGCAGACAAAAAACAGTCATAAATATTTATAAAGATGTTAAGGGGTCCAGGCCCGAAGGTACTCCTGCTTATAGGACGCAGTTTATTAACAAAACTGCAGAAATTGCAGGTAAGGATCGTAAAATTATTATTATAAATAAATGTATTTGAAAGTAACATGCTTTGTGAGGTAATAACATGCATTATTAATCTTATTTTATAGGCATATCTCGTGCAAAAGTCTTTAATGTACTGAAAGAGTACAATACAGAAGGTCGCCTGCAATCACCCCCTCCTTGCCAACGGAAATACTCAAAATCTGACGATTATGATGATATAACGTTAAGTGGAATACGAAGAAAAATTCATTCTTTTTTCTTTGATAATGAGTTACCAACTTTGGACAAGATTCTGGAATCCGTTGATAGCGATGAGTCTCTACCTGATTTTAAAAGAAACACTTTATACAAATTAATCAAGAACAAATTTGAAGACGGCTTATCATTGGCCATATTGGTAAAACTTGATTTAAATGTATTTCTTTTGATAATTTCAAAATTATCTTATGTTATTATTAATGTGACTTTACCAAATCATTAATAAAATTATCACTCCGTTCTCCGTCACTGAAAACTGATTAAGTCTTAATGCCATCCCTCGGAGAAAGATGTTTATGGTTGTAAATTAACCTGTTCAATGACAGTAATGATGCAGTTAATTTCGGTTACTACTTAAAGGTTAAAATCTATTTCCAGCAATCAAGTAACCTACGCCACCGGTACACAATTATTGATTTGCTTTTATTTTTTTCACAAGATCAACGGAGGGGTTTTTGATGGATGGTGAATTAATATTTGAAGCCAAAAAGGGTGATGGAGACTACCATTCTGAAATGGATGCACACAATTTTGAAAAGTGGTTTAAATTAATATTATCAAAAGTCGAGAGTGGTACAGTTATTGTTATGGATAATGCGCCATATCATTCGAGGAAATTGGACAAGCTGCCAACTACAGCCACACGAAAGGCAAATTCAAGAGTGGCTAAAAAACAAAAATATTCCTTTTGAGGAAAAAGATGTTAGGGCCACTTTATTATTATAGTTAAAATTATGACTTTTGTGGGTGGTAACAAAAGTCAATTAATTATTATAATTTGTGATGACTGATGGTAGCAGTGACTAAATTGTTAAGTGGTGTTTTGTATCGTATTTATTTTGTTTATTGAAAATATAATAAGGAGATATTGTGATAAAGTTATTTTTAATAAACTGATTGTTACTATAATTTTTTTCATTTCATGTACCTATCCAAGCATCGTGAAGAGTAGATAGATAGAATACGCTTTATTGTATGCCATACATTGTTACTTACAAAAAAATCACATACATTATTTATTAAAATTGTTTGAACTTGACTTGAAAATAAAAGGTTTCATACGCCTGCTTCTGCGAGCCTCTTTTGTCTAATGTTATAATAAATGGAGTATAAATGCCTGTGAACTACAGACAACATTCTTTCGAAAATAAAACACCATTAAATATCGATTCAACTTTATTGTTAAATTATTGATCTTATAGTATACGGTAGCCTGACTGACAGCGGTAGCATGGATGCGGTGACTTGGCTACTTTAGCTTGCCTGCAGCAGCCTGGTTTGATGGCTTCGCAGCAAAAGCCTGAATGCGCAGCCAGGCTGTGATGACCTTGCTTCAATAGGCTGAATGTGGTAGACTAGCTTCGTTAACTTGTCTACGGTAGCCAGGCTATGATGGCCTTGCTGAAATGGCCATAACTGCACTCCCACGGGGAGATAGTTCAATTATGTGGAACTCCGACCCACTAAAACTTCACGATATCCTACAGTACGGCTTATTGCGGGAACACGGGCAGTACACGAGTAGTAGTCTTGCTCTGTATTTTTTTCTGTTGTGTGCCGGACACCTCCAATTTTAATTGCCTCTCTTTCCGATGCGATGTAGAGAAAAATTGTAGCCTTTGTACGGTAAAAACTGCCCGACCAATGTGATTTTTATTAATCTCTATTCTGAAACAAAAACAATAATTCATACTCGAGGTGAGGTGAAGGAAATACCAACTTATTACTGTACTGTTATTCCGTTAAAAACTCACCTTGATATCTTAGGTGTGAAATGAACTAGAAGTGAGCTGACAATCCCTAGCATCGGTTGGCTCACTTCATCTAATTTATCACGGTAAGATATCTACAAAACCTACCAGCTGGTCACGGTCTTATGCCCGCTTTCACTAGTAGTAGACAACACGTCAACCCCATATAAAAGTACAATGTGATAATTTGATGAAAACATCGAGATCATTAAAAAAAACTATAAACTAAGAATACACACGAGGATCTAGACAAATTATAATATGTTATTTATATTTTGCTGATATTTAAAATGAATTATCTCTTACATATAATAGTATTATTCATATAAATATTTACAATTGAAGAAAACATGGAGATCATGAAACAGCTGTATACTAAGAAAACAGAAGAGGATCACGACAAATTATAATATTTTATTTAAATTTCGCTGATATACACAAATAATTATCTCTCAGATGTAATAGTTTTATTCTATTTGTTATTTTTATTTTCACTTGATCAAAACATCGAGATCATAAAACAACTCTATACTTAGAATACACAAGAAGATCTAGATAAATTCTAAAATTGTATTTAAATTTCGCTGATATGCAGTATACATTATTTCATCGATATAATTGATATTATTATTCATGTTACTACCACCTCTACACTTGATGAAAACATACAGATCATGAAACAGCTATGTACTAAAAATACACAAGAGTATCTAGATAAGTATCATCCTATTAGCGAGAGCGATTTTCAAAGAAAAAAAATGTATGGCACAATTTAAAATGTATATTTCAAATTGTACTATCGTTCTTTCTAATAATTTTATAAATGCGATAGTTTGTGACAGTGAATTTTTACTACTGTTTCACGCAATAAACTACTAAACGGATTTGGATGAAGTTTTACAGTAATATAGCTAAAAAGAGCATAAGTTATTAATATATTAAGTATATTTCAACGCTGGTGGAGCTACTAAATTAATACGAATATATTACATTGCCAAATTTGCAGAGCATAGGTACAGAGCTTTAGAATTTTATTTACAATATATAAAATAAAATCACAATATTAATTATTTTGGAGTACAATAAAGTATATTCTATTCTTTTCTATGACCAACAAAGTTTACAGAGTGTGGTACGGTGGAAAGTTGAAGAGGGCCCAGATGTATTTATCTGGGCCCTCTTCAACTTTCCACCGTGTAGATATACAGAATACTAACGCACCAATGACAATAATTACGATAGATATAATATAATTACAAACCTCACAAACTTATAATAGAATGTTATCAAACATAACAATTATGAGTCAATTTAGTTGTTTTTTCAAATCAATAAAAATTCATTCGGAACCCTGAATTTTTATTTATTAATATTTTTTTTCTATTATGAAACATAATTTTTTTTATAAAAAAGATGAACGTATATTAATATACTGGAAGAATAAAATATAAGAGAATATGAACATTTATTTTAAGTAACATTTAATTTTACATGTACACAATTAAAGACACCGAATATACAGAATATAAAATTTCATTGGTTTACCTAATTTATCAAAATAATTTCTTTAAATTTATTTTTAATGTAATAATTCATTTCATTTTGAAATATTCACCTTTGTGATAATAATATTTCGGAGGTTCATGGTTGTGGTAATCGTGTACAAATAATATTTTTCCGTTCAAGTCTAGGGCTAATTTTGCTTTGCAGTTTCTATGAGCACAGGCCGAGCATCTCCAATGATGAATTCCTTTGTTCTTGACGAGGCGAGCATGACAGAATGTGTACTCATTGTACATTATAAGTTTCATGGCACCTTCTATCGACTTTATCACGTGGTAATCTGAAACAGGTGTCATTATTTTATTACTTTAAAGTAATCAGTTTTATAATAAACTAGCTTTTGTCAGCGGCTTTGCCCGCGTAGATTCCAGGAATTATCCCACGGGAACATACTAACAGGATAAAAAGTAGCCTATGTGTTAATCCAGATTATAAACTATCCGTGTGCCAAATTTAAACTAAATCTGTTAAGCAATTTTTGCGTGATTGAGTACCAACCACTCATCTTCAGATTTTTCTTGTTAGTCAATGTGGGTTGTTATTCAAATTAATTTAATTATGAATTAATTATGATAATTTTTTTTCACTCAACAGATTTGTTTTTGTTAGCCTATATTGTCCCACTCCTGTGAAAAGGCCTATTTTTAATATGAAATAAAAAAATCTAATTACGTCTTAGTCAGTCTTATGAACAGAGACGTCTGGGTAATAGTCGCCATAATTTAGGCCACTACCTACCAGACACCCACTGCAGGGGCTGGTCCGAGATGGCTCAGGCAAAGAATTCTTGAAAGGATGGAGGAAAGAAGGTGGAGGTCTTTGCCCAGCAGTGGGACAGTATAGGCTAATATAAGAAACGTCTAAGTAGCACATAAAAGTAGGTTTGTGACTAGGATATTTTTCAAGTAAAAGTTACATTTTTAGACATCATGTAGGTACATAATTTTGTATTTTATTTCAGCTGTCCAGTCAGATAGAAAAAGGGGAAACTGTTAAAAACTGTAAATCAGAAAAGAGAAAAAGAGCTGTGTTAGTACTTTTTACTCTATAATTACTCTGATTGACTTTATAATAATTAAAAATATTTGCCTACTTAATCGATATTAGCTAAAGAAGCATCGTCAAACAAATAAATATCACATCGGGGAAATTAAGAAAGAGGAATGCAATGCGGGCTGCTGAAAATTGATTCAGCCAATCGCCGCGGTAAATGCAAACGAAAAAGTTTGAAAATGTATTACATCATTTTTGCGTCAGTTTCTGCAATTTGAATAAACTTATCGCTTATTTCCCTTGTAAATATCGATGTTGCAATTTGCGAACGCGCTTATTAAAACGGTTAAAATGACAAGTACAAAACGTTTTAATGTTCATACGTGGTTTTAAAATCAAATACTTTGTATCATAAAAAAAATATTTATTTCACAACCATTAACATCGGTTCTTACTCCAATCTTACAAAAATGAATGTGCTGATTTTCATTTTATCAAACATTAACGTATTACATATTAAAATTGAATATACAGTCTACCACACTTTAGTGGTAACAGTAACAATAAATTACTCTCACGTCTACGGGATTAAGTTTTTGTAAGGCACTGTTAATGTCAAATACATGCATTTGACATTAACAGTGCCTTACAAAAACTTAATCCCGTAGACGTGAGAGTAATTTCAAGATTGTGTATTCTCTGTATGAGAAGAGGACTTTTCCTCTTCTCATACAGAGAATACACAATCTTGAATACGTATTAAAATAATAAAGTTAAAAAAAAAATAAAGAATAAAGTTATTAATTATACTTTTAAACATACATTGTATATTTAAGTTCGTGTATTTTCCAATTATGTAAAGATTGTGAAGTGTGTAAAGATTAGAAAAATATTTCAGATAGGATA
This sequence comes from Anorthoa munda, assembly GCA_945859665.1. Lineage (NCBI taxonomy): Eukaryota > Metazoa > Arthropoda > Insecta > Lepidoptera > Noctuidae > Anorthoa > Anorthoa munda. The sequence continues at coordinate 8,928,237 of OX243901.1, forward strand.
GAAAAAAAAATCTTTATAAAAAAATCAGAAAAAAATGCAAGAAAAGTCAAACAGGAACAAAACACAACAAGAAAGTTATAATTTTAAAAGATTTGTGTGATTTTTTAAGAATAATTCCTATCTGTACCACTCGAAAAAGAAAACAAGAATGATCATTCTAAATTTAATATTTATATTAATTTAAATTAATGTATTTTTGTAAACATTTCATTTCGTGTCGAAACTTTTTTCATTTGTTCCCTAGGTTGCTTAGAGTTGAATTTAATAAATATATATATATATATGTTAAAGAACTCTTTAACTTTAAAATATTTTTCATTTCGAATAATAAACTCGGGTGGTTGATGATTGTGATCATGGTTCGCCATCTTGATAGTGTTGTCATCAAATAATATAATCGTTGCTCTACATTTCTTGCTCTGTTTGGATGAGCATCGCCAATGGCTGGTACAGGCCCTCGCATATTTTCGCTGGTAGCAGAAAGTAAATCCATAGGCCAAAATTAACCGGAAACCATGACTTGAGTCTATAAACTGGTAGAATAGCGACAGTTCTGGAACAAAGAAAAATATCTTATTTCAACTCTGTAGGCAAATAATAAATAGTAGAAATATAAAACAAAACGAAATAAAAAAAAACACTGCTCTATGTTTTAATAAAAAATATATATTGAGTATTATTTATAATTACAGGGCAAAAAGATAAAGAAATCCCTTTAAAATAAATTACGTAACCAAAATAGTGGTCAAGCGCGAGCCTACCTATAATAAAAAAAAAACAATATCAAATCAAATTTATCTATATTATCTTAATTTATTTTACAAATAAATACTTAAAGTAATATTAAGAAAAGATCCTGTCTAAACAAGAATCTCATAAACCGGCATTCATATCAACCACAGAGTAGATCATTATAAAACATAATAAGAATTTAATTTAAAAATATAACAATTTGATTAAATACAATATTATGAAATTATATTATTCAAATACCATATTAATTATGTTATTAAATAAAAATTATTGGAAACTATAACGAAGAAGTATGAGCAAGTTATAAGGAAAAAAAATAGTGTATGAATTACACTGTAATCTGAGCTTAAAAGTACCTAAAGAAATAAAAATCAGTTTTATAATAAACTTCTACAAAAGAAAGAAGACGTTTTGATATAGTTTTCATTACTGATATACTTCGTTGCGTAATGGTCAATGTCACAAGATACAATTTTATCTTAATCATCTACAAGTAGATTCGCGTTTCACATTACCTTGCTGCAAACCCAATAATTAGTACTTTTGATAGAAGAGCGGTGCTTTAAGCGGTATGTGTGCTATTTGTACAGAAGTAAAAAACATTACTCAGAATTTACGTACTTGAAATCTGAAACCAACAAAGTAACAAAATAAATTTTATTTAAATGAAATATTGCTGACACCTTGCCTGGACGTCCTTATGAAAGAAGACTGGTGCTTAAAATTATACTGACCGCTTGCTCTTCGTTGTACTTATGTACTTAAAATCTAAAATACAGCCTTGTGTGTCTAGTTACACCCACACAGTTTACATACGGTTGTTTGGCTAGGAAAACAAAATTAAACCACTTCAAAAAGACGCGACATATTAAAAGTATTTTCTTAATTTTAAATTTTTATATACATTCTATGACTGATTATGTACTTTGGTGGTGCAAAATTATTATGAAATGTTATTTGCAAACAGCAAAATTTTTAGAACCAATTCTGAAGTACATAGTTCTAAAGTGTAATGATGACCCGTGACTGTATATAATAATACTATTGGAAACTGCCACAAAAAATAGTACATACATTTTAAATTTTAATATATTGACCATTACTGACAAAGTATTTTGGTGGAGGATGGAAGTGCTCTTGATTACTAGATTTAATTATACCGTGATCGTGTACAATTAGTTTCGCCTTGCATTTTCTAACGCTGCATTGCCAATAGGTTGTTTTTTTGGCAGGAGTGCTATATCTCAATCGGTATGTGTGCTCATTGTACAGAATTAACTGCTTGCCTTGCCTCGAATTTATGTACTTGATATCTAAAACGAACAAAGTATTACACTAATAGATTTTATTAATATTCAACGTGGCCCACATCTACGAACTCAAGTATGTTGAAAAAAGATCATCGCCGAAGACATAAAAAATTGGAAACTGTTAAGAAAAAAAAGAAAGAAAGAAAAATATTTTATTTGACTTGCACATGAGACCAAGACAGAAGAAAAAATAATCAAAAATATGTTTAACTCTTTTGGTGTACAATAAAGTATATTTTATTCTGTCGATTAACAAAGACTAAAAAATATTGAATCATAACTTATGTTGCTTATAATACTTTATAGTTTATTATAATACTTACTACTATTCTAATTAGAGTTTGTTTCAGTTATGTTAACCCTGAGGCTAATAGTAATTACTTTAATAATAATAGTTAAATTGAAAGTAGTTTTTACGTAAGTCATGTTATCTATGGTTTTTCTTTTTATTTCTGGTTATTTTAACTAACTGCCGCCCGCGACTCCACCCGCGTGGTATTAATACTTCACCCAATATCATTAAAAATTGTAACCTATGTGTTATTCTGATGTATAACCCATATTTCTGTAAAGATTCATCAAAATCCGTTCAGTAGTTTTTGCGTGAAAGAACAACAAACATCCATCCATCCACACAAACTTTCACTTTTATAATAGTAATAATAGGATATACTTTTAAAAATTATCTAGTTATTATAGTTTACATTTTAGTTAAAACTTAGTCGATACACAAAACTTTCTGTGGCCTCCTATAATTGAAGCATTTTTCTAACCATTACGTCATTCTCTTAAACATTGTATTTGCTTGTGTACATGTTTTGTTAAGGTGCGAATTGGCAGCGAGACCGCGACGCGCGACCGAGGCAGGAGAGGCGCAGCACTCATTGTCCTTAGGCTTTGTTTGGGCTCTCACAGAAGATCGCTTGACGGCCTCGCTCCCGGCCAAACGGTGACGCACATCGCGCTTAAAATACCCGAACATAATTATATTATTGTCATTAAACAGTTAAAAAACCACTTATCGATTGACACGCACATTGAAAACGATCTTATCTGGCCTCTCTTTGTATATAATTCGATGATAACCAATCTTTATTTATTTTTATTATAATATCATATCATTGTATGTTTTCTTCCTCCAATAGTAACTTGATAACTTGACTTTCCATTACAATATGGAACAATAATCTTCATCAATATAAGTGACTTGAACGAGTAAAATCGATAACAGTTTGTGTGCCACAACTGCCGCGGTCTCGCCCCAGAGTACACCAGCAAAGACCGCGACGCGCGACCGAGGCTTAATTCTTCGGTCACACGACTCACACGCTCGGGGTCGCATCGCAGTCTTGCGGTGAACTCGCACCTTTAGAGGTCCTAATTAAATTATTGTTAAGTTTTAAAATCAAGAATAGCAGAATTTCAGGTAAAGTGAAGTTCTGTTATCCAACTCTAGTGAAAAATTGGATTTCTCGGTTCCAATGTATATTTGTTTTAAATTTTGACATATTGGCCATTAGGATCAATGAAAAATCGTGGTGGTGGATGATTATGGGCTAGGTTACCAGATATAATGTTATCACAACTATCAACTAATATTTTTGCCTTGCAGTTTTTTCCCGATCTTCCTGAACATTGCCAATGGACAGTCCCTTTGGTAGAAGACTTGTGATTGAAATTATACGTGTACCCTCTATGTAGAACCAACTGCTTCTTTTTCGATGTATTTATGTACTTGATACCTGAAATATAAGATAAATTATTTCTGAGCAGGTAAACACAAAACCATCTTAGGTTTGACGACGGTAATAATGATGGAATCAGGTAGGTATGTGTTAATAATTTGTAAACTTCCAAAAAAATACTACAAATTTTAAATTGTGATATGTTGTCCATCACTGATAATGTATTTGGGTGGGACATGGCAGTGTTGCTCTTTGTTACCACATACAATGTTACCATGATCATCTACAAGTATACTAGCCTTGCACTGTGATGCGCTGCAGCGCCAATAGTTAGTTCTTTTCACAGAAGAGCGGTGCTTGAAGTACGAGTAGTATGTGTGGTTTTTGTACAGACTTCAAAATTCTTTCTTTTTCAACACATTTCTTCGAAGACTGGCTCTTACATAACATACATTACGCCTGAATTCCCTGATGGGTTGGGTAGGAGTGCACCTATAGTACACACAACTGACTCTTATTGTAAAATTAAGACCAACGTGGCCCAATTTCTACAGTCAGGGTGTGCGTAATTTTCATATCGCAACATACAGGCGCATGCCTTTTTAAGCCTTATACTCGTAGTATTCTGAATATTTAAATTGGGTTAACAAATAGAACATCAATATAGCTAAACTGTTTATTTCAGCATATCAAAATTTATTTTTATTCTATATATATATATATTTATTCTATATACAAAAATTCACAGTTGTTTCATATAATTTTAAAATTACACTGTTTAGCAGCTCGAGCAAAAAATCTGCAACTCATAATGCATATACCTTGGCAATGACATACAATTGTTTTGTTACAAAATTTTGAGTTTTAAATTTTTACTATGCATCTATTGTAATAGTTTTTATTTATTGATAGATTTATTTTTGAAATATATTATATACAAGTAGGTACAATATATACTCATGGGCATTTTGTCATTGCAGTCTCTCGGCTCCATAACGGCCTTGCTGTCGGCTCAGGCATCTATGCCGCAATGACAAAGTTCACCCCGGCTGCAATGACAAAGTTTGGCCACTAGTGTCAAAATGTACTCATAATGAAACGGCTTCGATATGAAAAAACAAAGAAACAGAGTTTAATGCGCCAGGTAGGACGCATAATCACACATACACATAGTAAAATTGAAATAAAAATTTTAAAAAAATATTAAAGCTGATAGATAGTATTCTCGTTCGTTTAATAAAATGGAACGAGAATATCACTCTATCAAGATCTTTTCAAATATTGGTTATCTGAAAAACACTCAAAATATCAAATGTCGATCATGTCGGTCGGACACTTCTTCTCGTGTAGGTCTCTTCCACCAAATGCACGATAAAGAGTTTGCTACGTTTAGTTTCAAAAGTATTTTAGTAGTTTGGGTGTCATATTTTGATATATTGGCCAAAAGAATCAATGATATATTGTGGTGGTACATGGCTATGGTCTATGCTACCTGAAATAATTTTATCATCACTACCAACTACTATTTTCGCCTTGCACTTTTTTCTTGTTTTTCCTGAACATTGCCAATAAGCAGTCCCTTTGGTGGCAGACTGATGATGGAAATTATACGTGTACCCTCTGTGTAGAGCTAACCGCTTGCCTTGCATTGTATGTATGTACTTGACATCTGAAATAAAGATAATTATATTTATCTAGTTGATAAAATGAATATTTGAGCAAACGCAAAATCAATCCGATTCAAAATCCATACAATTAAACCATTTGGAAAAAGACGTCTTAAATTTACAGTAATGTATAATTAATCATTGAATTGAATCCATTTTTTAACATATATATATTTATTTTGTCAACTACTAAATTTAACGATTTAAACACATTTTATAGGGATAAAACTAAAATTCTTCCAATAAAAATATTGATAACATCTTATATTATGTGATTTATATGTAGATGAAATAGTGAGATACAGTCAAAACCATTTTCAACGATATTGAAGGTACCATTCAAATAATGTCGTCACAGCCTATAGTCTTTATAAACTTAAATATTTGCTCATAGGTCCTTTCGTTGTTTTAAGTAAAGTCGATATAAAAGTTGGTTGAGACATAAGATGGCTGGAGATTGTTAGAAAGTGAAGAACAGTGACGAAACTAAGAAAATAAATTTATTTAGAATAATCCATAGCCACACAATTTGTTGACAAAGAAAAACAAAATATGGTAAAAAAAAATTGTTGTTAGCGATAAGACCTCCACTCACACCTAAAAGTGTTGAATACAATCATAGCTTAATATTATGCTTATGCATAACGGCTGATTGAATTTTGATAAAACTTGGCACGTGGGTCTTGGAATAGGACATAGGGTTTTTTTAATCTTCGGAATATGTTTTCTGAGTTTCACTTTGCGAAGCCGCTAGCATAAGCTGGTATAGTATATTCTTTGTAACATAATATTCTATTCTTATATTCTATTTTAACATTGAAGAAAAAAAAATGAACAGAGATTATTCTGCTATTTGTTATAAATAATAATAAAAAAATGAAATTTTCTAGGCAGTTTTATTTTTATTTTGGATGGTGGATGGCTGTGTCCTATACCTTCTATATAGCCACTTTCGTCCACAAACAGAGAAGCGTCGCACTTTTTTTGTGGATCTGCTTGTACTGCAACGCCAGAAAGTAGTATTCTTCATAGCAGAATAACTAGTATAGCTATAAGTGTATCCTTTGTGCAGAATTAGCTGCTTTACTTTCTGCGATCTGATGTACTTGAAATCTGAAAGAGAGTAAAGATATTATTAAGTTAGACAGTACCAGAATATCTTAATATGAAAATGTCATCTAGCCTTATTAAAAAGCGCTTTTAGCATATGATTTTTCGACGTGAATGTATGTACTAACAACACATATAACACCATGAGAAGTAGTCATAAAATTAGATTAATGAGATCGTAATATCAAATAGTTAAAGCTTAATTCTTTTTTACCCTTCTCACAATAATATATTACATAATTTACACACATTCATTTAAAAACTGACACCTTTTTATATACACATAAACTACAGAACGCTACCTGTTTCGAAACTTAAATTATCATATTTATTGTAATGATAAAATATATTTTGCTGATAAGAACAAGCTGCTCATGAAGCTAAGGGTTTAGATGCCATTCTCAGGATATCTCTTCAAAAAGAGTTCCATCCACTTTTTCTCTTAAGACCCCGGGAATCCCTTCTTCGAGATGCTTATTATCTATTTGGCCAGATATGTTTCTTCTTGAGGTGTAAAAATTATAGGTTGACCTGGGTGTTGACTAGTTTTGTCCAGATTATTGTGACAAATTTTAATTCCCGATTTTGTTATCTGAAAGAGCCTGGCTGCATTTTTTTTACTCATGCCCCATTTGACTACATTTATAGCACGAATCAAGTTCTCTTCGTTATTGTTTTTACTTTTAACTTTAATATGTTTATCTGCAAAAATCAAATATTGGAATATTAGTTTGGCGCGTCGCCAACTTTTGAGAAAAATACCTAGAGTAGCACATTTCGTTAACTTTAAACAGCACAAACTTTATAAGATATTACAACAGCCAAGATATAATAATCTGGTAATAAGGTGTAGGCTAACTGTTGGAAATAATGAGAATAATAAAACACTGGGGATATTTATAACTATAATAATTATATCAGCGATAATTCAAACAACAAATATACTTATACGTATAAAATGCGTTAATTTCCATGCTTGTTCATATTTGCTGATACTAATGTAAACATTATACCTTACTAGAGTGAGGTTCACAATCAAATGAGACGCGTAATTAACTAGGTAAGATTTAAAATGCTCTTGATAAAGATACACTGAGAAAAATAAGCGGATCTATCGAACTTTTTTCTTACTAGCAAATTTAAAAATTTACAAAACTTTGATAAACAAAATAAACTTTAATAAAATAATACAAAACTAGTTTTGTAGCTGTTAAGAAAAAACTTCGCAAGGTTTAATATTTTTTACAGTGTAGGTACTTTAGTTTTGTAAAATAATATATTTTTTTAACTACATAGATGAATATAACATATTCAGATTCTGATGTGTTGTTCGTCCATCAATAACAGTTTGGGTGGTGGATGGTTGTGGTCACGAAAATTAGTTATTAATTTACCATGTTCGTCTACCAATAACGTTGCTTTGCATTTTTTCGCGGAGTAAAAATGGATTACATTTTGATGACTTTAATAAATTAATATATTTATTTATTTAATACTTCATGCACATAAATTTACGTATATGGGCAGACCATCTTAACTTAACCTCACCATCCTTGGCCATTTTCTATCTGTCGACCTTTATATTATATTATAAGCCTACTTTATAGTGATACATCAGATCAGATGTACCTAAAATGTTTATGTTTAAATTTAGACATCAGATACTTTTAGAATTCATAGTAACTTTGCTTTATTTCAGATTTTAAGTTCTTTTTTTTTTATTTGGGACAAACCCACCGCACTATTCCCAAACCACTGCAACTCCTGAAAGCCAGAATCAACAGTGGCGACCACCAGAAAAGCGCCGAGGCAATGAAGCTCGACGAAGTCCCGGAGAATGAATTTAACTGTCTTGGATCCCGCAACGAAATTAATCAGAAAAGAATAACGGAGGAGTAGGAAAAAACATAAATTTCCACTTCCCTCCATATCAAGCAGGAGACAGAACAAACAAGGCCACTAGGCACAAAGGGTCGTTTACAACTGGGATAAGCCCAGTTGCCTAGCACCACGGATAAAAATAAGAATTAATAATTAATGGGTCCTAACATTGTGAGCTGCTATGTTTGATTCCAATAATAGGTATGGCAAAAACGCTTGAACGCACGGAAATTTGTTCTAGTTTCCACAAGGTCCGTATAGTAAACAACTCCTGAGGTAGCCTCTACATTATTCAACATAATATTACGTTCATTCTGCCAAAGAATACACTCCCATAAGATATGATGTGCAGATTGTACATATTCGCAGTCAGATGTAGAACACTGACATAAAGGCGAGGCAACGAGCTTGAAGGAAAACAATTTACTTTTAAAGTTACCATGCCCTGTGAGAAATTGGGCAACACAGTGATCCACCTCCAGCCACGTCCTGGCCAGCCGAACGCGAACGGATGGAAAGAATTGGTGGAGATGTCGGCCCTTGATAGAATTATCCCACCTACATTGCCATTCGGATAAAAGTTCCTCCCAGACGTCAATAGGTGGTTTAAATAATCTAGAGATTTTCTCACGGTCACTCCGCGTTAAAAAGTTCGCGTCCGTGGTCTCTCGTGCGGAATAGTACATTGCAGCACGTCGCTGCACTTCAAGGTCGACCGGAAGTACGCCAGCAAGTACCGGTAAGGCCTCAGTACTAACCGTCCTGTACGCTTTGCATAAGAATATCAAAGCCAAACGCTGACTCTGAAGCAACTTACGTCGCACCGCCCCTATGGTGGCCCTATCAGCCCAAACTGGCGCCCCGTAGCAAATACAACCCAAGTAAGTAGCCCCATAAATAGTTTTTAAAGTTAAAAAAGACAGACCCCACGTAGATTTAGATATTCTCGTTAAGGCATAGAAATTTTTTTTTGCTTTTTCACCGACTATTTTAATATGATCTATAAATGCAAAATTCCTCTCTAACACGAGACCAAGATAGCACACGGACTGCTTCCTTTTTACGGGAACGTTATTAAATTTAATAGTAGGACACGATTTAAGATTACCCTTCAAAATGAGTTGATAAGTTTTGTGCGGAGCAAAGGTCAGGCGGTTTCGATCGCCCCACTGAGATACCAATCGTAGGCAAGTGTCAGCCAAGTTCTCGAGTCCAGCTCGAGTACTTGATTGAATGAGCAGAAGAGCGTCGTCCGCGTAACCGGTTAATGAACAGCCGCTTGGAAGAGGAATCGCGAGGAAATCATCAAAGCCTAAATTCCATAAAGGCGGACCAATAACCGAACCCTGAGGACATCCCATGGTGAGAGACTTCGACATGGAATGATGGCCGAGTTTGAGCTTCGCGGAACCATTCAAAAAGTAAGAGTAAACTAGATTATATATATTTCTATAGCAGCCCCGAATTTTAAATTGCTGAAATGAATCTGACTATTCATAATACCCCTGACGCACCACCAACTTTTTGCAGCCAAATGGGCGAATCTTGTATTGACGTCACACTTTCTAGTGCAGACGTACGCTTGGATAGGTGGCGTGTCCTACCGGACGCGTCTTGTAGTGATCATCGTTTGATCGTGTACGAATTTGTTCCGGTTTTTACTCAGGGTACGTCACATGTCATTGGCAACTTTAGGTATAAATGTAAGGGTGCTAATTGGGAATTCTTTAGCTCGCTTCTTGCGTGTCACGCCAAAGACTTCACTCGTGTTGGGCTGTCAGCTGAAGAAAGTGCTGAAATTATGTCAGACACCTTCACTTACTGTGCTGACATTGCCATTGGTCGTGGATCTGTGACCAATATACGTAGATGTGATTGGTGGTGTGACTACCTAAATGAACAGCGTAAAAGTTATCGCCGAGCGCGTAAACATCTTAACAAGCTTAAAAAACGTAAGGTCACCGGTGACCCTCTTTCCATTGCGTTAAATACGTTTAGAGTTGCCAGGTCCCGCTACAGAGCTTCGGTGGAAAAATCTAAGGGTAATTTATTGCGTAAAATAGTAGATAAATTAGATAAAGAAGGTCCGTGGTCTCCTTTATATCATGAGTTTAAAGCCAATCGGTCAGTCGACCTCGCGTTTGTTCAGAACATTAAAGTAAATATAAACACACCACCAGTATTGAGGAAACAACTGAAGTTTTGCTGAATACTCTTATACCTGATGACTTACTTGCTAATGACAACGACTACCATCAACAGATCAGAGCGTGGGCAGCTGTACCACCTGAATCACCAGCGTCAGACCTTCCATCCACTGACGAATTTATAAACGTTGTCAAGAGGTTACCACTCAACAAGTCATCGGGTGAAGATAAAATATCTAATCGGATGATTATAGAAGCGTGTAAAACAGCCGCTGATGCGATTTTGACCGTTTACAACCGTTGTATTGCGGAGGGCGTTTTTCCTCGTATATGGCGTCGCGGATTTATACGAATCATCCCGAAAAATGGCGACAAGCCCCCGGACGACCCTAAGTCGTACCGGCCCATAACATTACTTCCATCTTTGGGAAAACTCCTGGAGCGCCTTATCGTTCCACGTTTGCTACCGGACGGACCAAAATTTCATAACAATCAATTCGGTTTCACTACTGGAAAATCTACCGTAGATGCGGCCCTTACTGTTAGGCAAATAGTTAATACATCTGAACATAAGTACGTAATTGGGATTTTTCTAGATATTTCTGGGGCTTTTGATAACGCATGGTGGCCAATGCTACTACTTAAAATGAAAATTCGGGGCTGCTATAGAAATATATATAATCTAGTTTACTCTTACTTTTTGAATGGTTCCGCGAAGCTCAAACTCGGCCATCATTCCATGTCGAAGTCTCTCACCATGGGATGTCCTCAGGGTTCGGTTATTGGTCCGCCTTTATGGAATTTAGGCTTTGATGATTTCCTCGCGATTCCTCTTCCAAGCGGCTGTTCATTAACCGGTTACGCGGACGACGCTCTTCTGCTCATTCAATCAAGTACTCGAGCTGGACTCGAGAACTTGGCTGACACTTGCCTACGATTGGTATCTCAGTGGGGCGATCGAAACCGCCTGACCTTTGCTCCGCACAAAACTTATCAACTCATTTTGAAGGGTAATCTTAAATCGTGTCCTACTATTAAATTTAATAACGTTCCCGTAAAAAGGAAGCAGTCCGTGTGCTATCTTGGTCTCGTGTTAGAGAGGAATTTTGCATTTATAGATCATATTAAAATAGTCGGTGAAAAAGCAAAAAAAAATTTCTATGCCTTAACGAGAATATCTAAATCTACGTGGGGTCTGTCTTTTTTAACTTTAAAAACTATTTATGGGGCTACTTACTTGGGTTGTATTTGCTACGGGGCGCCAGTTTGGGCTGATAGGGCCACCATAGGGGCGGTGCGACGTAAGTTGCTTCAGAGTCAGCGTTTGGCTTTGATATTCTTATGCAAAGCGTACAGGACGGTTAGTACTGAGGCCTTACCGGTACTTGCTGGCGTACTTCCGGTCGACCTTGAAGTGCAGCGACGTGCTGCAATGTACTATTCCGCACGAGAGACCACGGACGCGAACTTTTTAACGCGGAGTGACCGTGAGAAAATCTCTAGATTATTTAAACCACCTATTGACGTCTGGGAGGAACTTTTATCCGAATGGCAATGTAGGTGGGATAATTCTATCAAGGGCCGACATCTCCACCAATTCTTTCCATCCGTTCGCGTTCGGCTGGCCAGGACGTGGCTGGAGGTGGATCACTGTGTTGCCCAATTTCTCACAGGGCATGGTAACTTTAAAAGTAAATTGTTTTCCTTCAAGCTCGTTGCCTCGCCTTTATGTCAGTGTTCTACATCTGACTGCGAATATGTACAATCTGCACATCATATCTTATGGGAGTGTATTCTTTGGCAGAATGAACGTAATATTATGTTGAATAATGTAGAGGCTACCTCAGGAGTTGTTTACTATACGGACCTTGTGGAAACTAGAACAAATTTCCGTGCGTTCAAGCGTTTTTGCCATACCTATTATTGGAATCAAACATAGCAGCTCACAATGTTAGGACCCATTAATTATTAATTCTTATTTTTATCCGTGGTGCTAGGCAACTGGGCTTATCCCAGTTGTAAACGACCCTTTGTGCCTAGTGGCCTTGTTTGTTCTGTCTCCTGCTTGATATGGAGGGAAGTGGAAATTTATGTTTTTTCCTACTCCTCCGTTATTCTTTTCTGATTAATTTCGTTGCGGGATCCAAGACAGTTAAATTCATTCTCCGGGACTTCGTCGAGCTTCATTGCCTCGGCGCTTTTCTGGTGGTCGCCACTGTTGATTCTGGCTTTCAGGAGTTGCAGTGGTTTGGGAATAGTGCGGTGGGTTTGTCCCAAATAAAAAAAAAAGAACTTAAAATCTGAAATAAAGCAAAGTTACTATGAATTCTAACCGTATCTGATGTCTAAATTTAAACATAAACATTTTAGGTACATCTGATCTGATGTATCACTATAAAGTAGGCTTATAATATAATATAAAGGTCGACAGATAGAAAATGGCCAAGGATGGTGAGGTTAAGTTAAGATGGTCTGCCCATATACGTAAATTTATGTGCATGAAGTATTAAATAAATAAATATATTAATTTATTAAAGTCATCAAAATGTAATCCATTTTTACATGACTTTGACAATCTCGGAATTCTGGGGTCTCGGTCTTTTGAAAGGCGTGCGAGGAGCCGAAGCTAACTCGCAGAGGCCTTATTAGGAATGTATCAGGAAATTTGACACCAACCGACGATTATCTCTGTATGCACTACGCATGTGCACCCAAGGGCAATACCCGGTTGTTGCAGGACTATTCCAAAATATGGAGAATATTTTATTGGGCTATGGGTTTGGTAGGTTTAGTGGATCGATTGCCTAAACCTAGAGGAGGACTTCTGGCCCCTGCTTGACCACTATTGAATTACACGGCTATAAAATAGCAGGGGGTGACTTGCACACTCAATTAATGGTCCCCATAAAGGGCCGCTAGCACTTTAGTGACATAGCGTCAAGGCCATGATCATCATCAAGCATCATCAAGCAACCTCCGGATATGTTGGGCAACATATCCGGAGGTGCTTGATAAGTGGAGAAGTATACTACGGCTATCAGGATTGTCACGGCAGCACCGTCAAGATCCCTACCAGCATATTACTGGGTTAACTTCCTTCCTCCGAGTACGTTTGCTCTTGCGAATCTCCACTTAAGCCAGCCAATTAAGGTAAGAGAGAGGTGGGAGCTCTGGTCCCCGTCAGTTTTCACTCCGACGGGCCAATAAAGGCAAGCAAGAGATGAGGAAAGCTTCTCCCAGGCGATCAGGTCCGTCAGGTCGCCACTGCCCACCAGCTCACCACAAAGCCGCCCTGCGGATTGTATCTCTCTTAGTCTGGCCTCTCACCCTAGGCATGTTGCGGCAAAGTAGAATCTACCGGCACAAACCTTAATCCTTTATTATTGAACGAGCAATATTTGTATGTATATCATAACATATATTTGTAATCACGTTCTCGAAAACGGCATTATTGATTTCGATAAAATTTGCAATATAGGGGTTTTTTGGGACGAAAAATCAATCTACTCGTAGCTAGGACTCATATCTGGGAAAATTCGTTTTCTCTTCGCAAAAAGCTCGGTCACCCACGTACTCACTTCAAGAGTGTCTAGGGATCAAGTACATTTTAACTTTAAAAATATCCAATTAATATTTAATAAATCTAGTCTTCAGAGACTGGCTTCTTACTTTAAATCATATGTTTAAGTTAACAACTATAATTCTGTAAAAATTGAGAACAAATGCAATTTTTGCAAATCTTGAAAAAAAGAATGTTGAATCTTGGTTAATGACGTCAATTAAATGGCAAAAAGGGCAAAATGAGGCTTTTTTTATTGTAAATAAAAAAAACTGTGTTTCCACTATTAAAATGAATCACACAATCACAGCGATTTGGCATGCTTATAATCAGTAGATATTTTTTTTATTTTTTTTGTTGTTTGTTTTGCATGGCGTCCATATTTAGCAGAGCTCTTCTTTGGAGCATATCCCATGCGTGCTCAATTGGGTTCAAATCTGGCAATTTAACAGGCCGCGGCAGAACGTTGATCCATGCTTTTTTCTGTTTTTTTTTTAATAAAAATCTTTTCTCCACACTAGGAATGCCTTCCTGTATCGTGGGTGCGTTTAAACATTTAAACTCACATACACAAGACATCCAGATCCGGAACAATATCTGTAGGCCACACAAATATTTGTCCCGTGCGGGAATCGCACCCGCGACACGCAGCGCAGCAGCCGATCGCTCAACCACTACGCCGTGTCGTCTATTACGAGGTATATTAGTATGGAAGAAACTGTCCCGTCAAGCTAATCTACGAGTATATAGCCATAGAAATAAAATACATGAAAAGATTTAAGTCGAAAGGATTTTATTAAGATCACATGTATTTTAAAATGAAAAAAGTAATGTAATTAACGTTAAATTGACATCAAATAATTTTTGTTTACTTTCATATCGTAAAGTTGATATTATGAAATCAAAAATGGTTACATAATGACAAACTTTATTGATTATAACTACAGACAACTCTGATAAAAATAAGAAGTTTATACAAGGGCTTTTGCCTTGCAGTGAGACAGAACATGCTTGTTGCTATGATGGTTGAGCTGAGTGGTCCCGATTCATGCGTCATGTTCGTGGATGGCTCAGTTGGGATTTGTCTTAAATTAGCTGCCTCGGTCTGTCAATGCATATTTTTTTAATTGTTTGTTACTCCAGTTACTTTCACGTGCACGTCTTTTTATATCATACTCACATTTTTTTTTCAACAAGGATGATGTAACCAAATACTTGTAATTATTACTGATGGAAAAGAGTGCCTGTAGAGTTTCTTGCAAATTCTACTCCATTGAGACCTACTGACGCTTGCGAATATGCAACTAGTCATCTATTTTTTTGTTGTTTTACTATTCAAAAGCACCTCATATCTAATCAAAATCAAATAGTTTATTTCAAATAAACCTTTATTAGAAATAAACTATTTTGCTTAAAATAAATATAATTATAAATAATTCTAAGAAAAATAGCGACTGTTATAAAATATATATTGAAGAGTTAAATTTTTACATTTATTTTGATATATTTTCCATTTATCATGAAATATCGTGGCGGTGGATGAGTATGGTCTTGGTTACCAGATGTAATTTTACCACAATCATCTACTATTAGTTTTGCTTTACACCTGCTGCTTGTTCGCGCTGTGCACTGCCAGTAGGTAGTTTTTTTGACAGAAGATAAATTCGTGAAGCTGTACGTGTACTCTTTGTGCATAATCAACTGCTTCCCTTGCTGTGAAGTAATATACTTAATATCTGAAATAAAACAAAAGTATATTCCAATTATAGGTTATATTTATAAGGAAATTAGCTGATATTACAATGTAGGTATATAAGTATTAAAGGCAAATAATATTATATCAAAAAAACTTCAAAACAGGCAAGTAATATTTACACGATTTTATGTAAATAAAAGAACAAAACATAAGAACTCAATGTTTATTAATTATATACTTATACAATTAAACACAACTTTTCATCCGTAAAAGTAAAGCAATTCCACATAAAACTTACACATATTTAATTAACAACATACATTCTGAAATACCTAATAAATAAGATAGCAATATTAAGATAGTAGTCGTTTCAAGCGTTTTTTTTTTTCAAATTCTGATATAATGGCCATCTTTTATAAAAAATCGTGGAGGTGGATGATTATGATATAGGTTACTAGATATAATTGTTTCATAAACATCTACTATTATTTTCGCTTTGCACTTTTTTCTGGAGCATCCTGTGCATTGCCAGTATGTAGTATTTTTGGTGGCAGAGTAATTGGAGAGACTGTAAGTGTACTCTTTATGCAGAATTAACCGCTTGCCTCTATTCGAATTTATGTACTTGAAATCTGAAATAATGCAAAGATTTAGTAAAAAAAATGGGAACGGGTTTTTGATCAACAAATTTAATAAAGAGATAAAAGAACTTGAAAAGATAACACTTATATATGAAAAATATGCACCAACATAATTTAAAAAACAATCATTCAGACAAATTGAGAAACTCCTTTTATGAAGTCAGTTAAAAACAAACGATACCATAGAGTTTTTCTAAGTATTTTATATTCTGATATACTGTCCATTATAGAAGATATATTTAGGTGGTAGATGGGTATGGTCTAGGTTACCAGATATAATGTTGCCATCATTATCAAGTACTATTTTTGCCTTGCAATACGTTTTTACGGATTTCTTTGAGCTTGACCAGTGAGTAGATATTTTTGTGGAATGGCATTTGCTGTATGTGTACCCTCTGTGCAGAATTAACTGCTTGCCTCTCATCGAGTTTATGAACTTGATATCTGAAAACAAAAATATATAATAATATATTCTTTGTCAAATCGAAAAAAAAACGATTTCAAAGTATGAATGCAAATTCAAACACACGGTAAAATACAGTAGATAGGTGTTAAAATCATTTATTAAAAAAACTCGCAAAGATATGAATTCGAATAGAAGATGATACCTTGGCATGGAATTTACAAAAAAACTTGTAAGTAACCCAAAACACATAATTCAATGTTAAATACACAGAATTTAATGAATAAACTTAATAATATAAATATTAAAAATAAAGACAATAAAATCACAAAAATCTTAAATGTTTCTTTTCAAATGCTGAAATATTATCCATTGTTGATGGACAAATGGTGGTGGAAATTCGTAGTATATGATTCCACCTGGTGATATTTTTTTTAAAGTTAAGATTACACCTACTTTTTGAAGTACTGTCAAAACCATGTCATATGCGGTGCCAGGTAATTTTTACATCTTAGAGAACCCCAAGGTATCTTACCGTCTTAGTATTACTCATATACTGAAAGCAAAAAAGTGGCTGAATCTAGGGAAAAAAATAAACTCAACCAAAGTCGCTTCATGTTTAAACTCGTTTTTTCTAAAGTTGCCATAATTAGAAGAATGTAGTAAAAGGTAACAATTTTATATGAAAAATCAAGTACTCCAACATAATAAAAAAAAGACATACATTTAGACGAATTGGAAACCACCTCCTTTTTTTTTAAGTTGGCTAAAAACAAACGACGCGGCGACGCCATTTATTTAGTCTCAATATTTTATATTCTGATATACTGTCCATTACTGATGATGAATTCAGGCGGTAGATGGGTATGATCTAGGTTGCCCGATACAATTTCATTATTAGTATCAGTAGTTTTTGCCTTGCAGTTTGTTTTTGCGGACCTCCTCGAGCATGACCAGTATCTGAATTTGTGGCATTACTAGTAATGAAGCTGTATGTGTACTCTCTGTGCAGAATTAATTTCTTGCCTCTGCTTGCCTTGAGTTTATGAATTGGATATCTGAAAATGCATGGAAAATCTGTAAAAAATGAATGGAATGTTTAGCGCTATTGAGATGTCAAGTGAAATTTGAAAAAGAGTTACCGCGGCCCTGGCTCAAGCAACTGAAGGAACACGGGGGGGTTTTAGTCAGTAAAAATCTGACACGCCCTCCCGCCTCACCCAGAGCGGGAGAAGTCATTGGATGATTTCACAAACAAAAAAAAAAAAGTGTGTCATTTCGACTATTACCATTGCGGATATAATGACACTTTGTTTATAGCCTCTGGTTGATTTCGACGTATAAAAATGAAACATTGCAGCAAGCACAAAAACACCAAGTATAAGTTCTTGATCAGTAGAACGAATGGATTACCTGCACAAAAGTTTCAAAATAAAAGTGAAGCTGGAATTGTAACACCGCTGTTTTAACTTACGCAAAATCGATCGGTTCGATTACTGGCAAGGAAAATTGGTTTTTCAAAAATCCAATGATTTAGTTTTGTTTGTGTTTTGCAGTTTTAGTTTTCATCAATATCTGGCTCGTGCCTCACGTTTGAATGTTTTTCGCTATTCTTCATAGTTACGGATTTGGCCATCCACGTCCACTTGAAAAACTCATTCTGTATAGTGATCTAGAAATGTGGTGTTGGAGAAGAATGCTAGGCATTTCATGGACAGAATACCGCACTAACGTCTTCATACTCTAAGAATTCGGCATCAAGCAGCGTCTAACAGTATTAGTAGAGTCTCGTATACTGAAATTTTTTGGCCATGTCTTAAGGTGGAATAACGACTCCATTGAGCGCCTGGTGGTGCAGGGCAGAGTGGACGGTAACAGGCCACGCGCGAGGTCTGGTCGAATCTGCGGTTGGATGTCCAGTAAATGAATGCGCCAAACTTTCATCTATCAGAGCCAAATGGAGAGAGATCGTGAGGCGTGTGACAATAACACCAGCGATCGGACAAAATTCATCGTGACCACGACAAAAAGTTCTTCTAAACTATTCTACGAGATTGTGAGCAGAAACTACATGACCTCATCCCACCAACTTTACTACCAGACTACCCCATATTTACTGATTTGCTGTCTCCACTTTACTTGGATATATATATTTCGTCATGAACACTAGCATCTGGTGGTGAATGATAATGTTTACTATTCCCATATATCTTGCCATTCTTATCTGAACTTATCACCGCTTTGCATCCTTTTCGGTAAGTTTTGCAACGCCAAAAAACAGTGCCAGTTTTTAGAAAATGCCTCTGGTGCCAGAATGGATAACCTTTGTACACCATTACGGGTTTTCCTTTTGTTGATTGCCGTTTGGATTCTGTAACACAGTATAAATATATTGATATTTTGAAATTATTAAAAGGTTCATTTCTATTACAGCAAAGTCAATAATTTAAGGATTGACATGTGCTACCGAAATATCATGTGACCAACTTCTGGCGGACTTTTGGCGATCGTTATCGCTGGCAGAATTTTATTTTATCTAGGGGGGTAAAGTAAAGCTTCATCGATACTGTGCCTAGGTCACGGGCATTATGTACAGTACGTTATTTCGAAGCACAGTGGCGCTAAAGTATAGAAATATGAAGCTGTAGATAAAATAAAAAGTCATAAATTTTTGGAATTGACAAACGCAGAAATATCACGTGGTCGATTCCTAAGGTAATTGGCTATTCGATTAATACAATAAAAAGACATGATTTGTTTAAATTCTAATATATTCTCCGTTACAAAAATGAAATGTTGGTTTGGGGTGGCTATGGTCATGAATAACGTCTACAATATAGCCGTTAGTGTCCAGTGTGATCCTAGCTTTACAGGTTTTACTTAGGCGCGATGAACACTTCCAGTGGACATTGTTCTTTGTTACAGTATGGCGGTAGTAGGAGTAGCCACCATACAGCATTAATGGGTGTCCTTTTCTCGATGTTATGTATTGGAAACCTGTAAAAGAAATTTTATTGGTACTTAAAACATGACTTCAGTAACAGTCTTTGAAGGGTTGAAAGAAGCTAAATTCTGAAGAGACAAAGATTTTTTCGAGATCTGGTTATTAATTATTCCGGAGAATAAAATAAATAAATAAAAGATAAAACTTTAAAAAAAACGTCCCTATATTTACTTTAATCATTTATTTATTTGTAATATTCAATTAAGGACTTATAATTCTGATAAGCTGTATAATACAATTTTATATAACACAGTATTTATGGACATTTAGAAGCACTACATTTACAGTGAAAAGAGAAATTCAATGCTAAAAAATATAATTTAATTTTTCATCATCTTCATCTTTTGTTACTCAAAAACGAAACGGCAAAAGTCCGAAATGTTTGAAGTTAGTCATAATATGATATGTCGGTAGCACATATCAATCCTTAAGTTTGGACTTTTCTGTAATAGAAATAAATCTTTTCATCATTTAAAACTATTAACATATTTATACTTTGTTACAGAATCTAAACGGATATCAACAAAAGTTGATGATGATGAAAAAAAACTTAATTGTTATTTACATAAATAATACCTAACATATAGGTATTAATCAATCAAGCTTTGTATAAGATGTTGTCTTTTTTGTAAAATGAGTAAACTAACGTCTGAATTTGGAAAGCGCTATCCGTCGGGCATGTGGTTTTCAAAAAGTCAGAACGAAAAAGACAAAAGAAAGTAAGATAATTAATTTAAGTAACTATGATAAGTCCAAGTATGACACATACCATTCATAAAAAACAAAAGAAAAAAAAAACAAAAATTATAAATAAACAGTTTGGTAAAATATGCATTACATCCGAACAAAACAGCCATAGCAAAGCATAATGCTGGGATTTGTGTCCGAGACAGCGCTGGTTGGTGCAAAACAAGCAAGCATGCAAAGTTCATTAAAAGAAAACGGATGTTTCAATTTCATTCCTCTTCCTGTGTCTTTCTTATAATCTGTCATATTCTCCACAAATAACAGTGAACGGCGCCAAGACGGTGGGTGGATCTGGCTATGAATGCCTTATGGAATCATTCCATTATTTTCTATGAATATCCTAGCCTAACATTGTTTACTTCTTCAGGATGAGCACTTCCAATAATTTGTACCCTTCATCTCAAACCTGTTATGGTGGCAGTAAGTGAAGCCTCTGTCTCTCTTGTAATCTGGAAATAAAAAAGTTTGAAAAAAATATATCAGTGTTAGTTCTCTCCCAAACTTTATTAGAAAAGAAGAAAGATTCAGTTTTTTATTGAAAATGTAATAAAACTACTAATATTTTATATTGTTTTGTATTCAATTTACCATCAAAGAAAGTAACAAAAATATATAGGTATTAATCAAAATGAGACAGTGTTAGGAAGAAGAAAAAGAAGAAATTACTCAAAATTTGGGCAACACAAACTCAATTTCAAACAATTAGGACTTATATCATTGTAACTTTACAACTCAGTGCAGAGAGTAATTGTAATAATTAATAAATAAATAAATAACTTAAAACACAGCTACAAACATTTATAAATTATAGACAACCGTACACATAGATTTGTGAAAAAGTGCCTAATACCTACCTACCAAATATTCACATTAACTACCTCTACTCTACCACTATACACTTATTCAAGTCACGTGATCTAACCTAACATAAAGTTAAAACTCAAATTCTACTACAGGAAAAATCTTTATTTTCAGAGAACCCTTCCTCCTTTTTTGGAAGCAAAATCCCAAAATCAGTTCAGTAGTTTAGAAACTAGAGTAGAACATTCGTTAATACGTACATACATTATACAAAAACTGCTAAAATCTTAAATCCTTCCTTTTTGGCTTTGCCGTAGTCGGGTAAAACATACAGCTGCCGACTTATCGTATACCGCAATCTTTTCCAGGCAATCTGAAATAGACATTGCCTCAACACGAAATGGGGTTGCACTTGGTACAAATATTAAAATTATAACAAATAGTTACACAGAAATATTGCCATACAATATACTAAAATTATAAGTAAATGAAATAATTTCGTCATCATCATCATCATCATATCAGCCGAAAGACGTCCACTGCTGGACATCGGCCTCCCCCAAGCGTCGCCAAATTGACCGTTCTTTATTATATACTACTAATAAAGCCGTTTTTCGAATTCTTTTCCAGATTTGATCTGTATATAGTACAGATATTTCTAAATTTCAAAACATTGTGAAAAACTAGACAGATTTTAGAAAAATTTCGTTGACAAAAGTAGGTTGTAGAAAAATACCCATGTCAAAGTAATCATAATTATTACAATTACAACTTAAAAAGACAATGTTAATTTTTTTAAATTAAACTACGTATTATAAGTATTATTTCACATTTCATTCGAATGTCAGGTATAACATTCAACCTTAAATTTTACCACTAAAATTTTTATGATAACTTCTGATATATTCTCCGTTTAGGACATGAAACTGAGGAGGAGTATGGCTGTGATGCTCGTCACGGGCTATAACTTTACGGTCACTGTCCATCATTAATTTCGCCTTGCACTCTTTGCTCCGACTTGAAGTACATGCCCAGTGGTCTGTGCCTTTCGTTGGAACATGTCGCCGATGAGAAAACGTGTAATCTTTGTACAGGATTATCGGCTTGCCTTTCAAGGATGTTATGCATTTGTAATGAGGCATACAAAATTTAAAATCACAATTACTTCCTAAATTCAGATTTGGCAAAACTAAAGGCACATTTACACGGCACACATTGTTATTCAATTTGATTAGAACAACCAAATTCGTAAGTGCTAACATAATATGTGAACATGATATAAATTATCAAGTGAACTATTGTGATTAGTCCACGAAATATGAACAACTACTATCACATACATAATAAATGGCTAGATGGTAGATGATTATGGTGTCGTCGTTTGGACACAACTCTCCTGTCAGCATCTAACTGAAATTCCGCTTGACAATTCAGTTTTTTGTAGGATGTGTGTGTTTGTTGTGTGATGAGCGCCTTTTCTCCGCGACAGTTGACGACGGAATGAGAAGGTATAATCTGCACAAAGAATCAAATTCTGACCCCTTCCGGATTTGTCGAAGCTTATTTCTTAATCTGAAATAAAATGATCGAGGTCAAGGACTGTGTAAGTTGTTATAAATAATAATAAATTTGTCAATTTATTCAAATAAATAAAAGCATGTTAGCATAAATCAATTGAATCATTTGAGGGTTACAATTAGTTAACAAAACAGAAAGGTGTTGTGACCAGCACCCTTGCTAAGTTATAAAATAACTCGTATTAAGGGCAGTCGTAAAATCCGAAGTCGGTGTCGAAAAACGAAAAACAATAGATACCAAAGACACCGATTGTTTTTTTTTGAAAGTCGGTTTAATTTTTTTGCTGAAAAGTTTTTATTTAATCCAATCTCTTCTTATTCGTTATCTTCATTACTGAAAGTCATGCCTGCTTTAGAAAGCTGTGACGGAGTAATTGATGAACTGCGTCCAAGCCACTCCGTCTTCGGCTGTTCTCAGGTCAGTGGTCACCGTAAGTCCTTTAATTGCCCTCTGACCATCGAGTGGATGAGTTTCCGCATGGCCTTTTTCCATCCACTTTTCCCATACCAATCAGTTTTACCAGGTTATCTGGCTGTATCTGGGCGATGTGACCAAAGAAATTTAGGATTGTTTGGTAACAGATCGTGAAGAGTCTGGTTTTGATGTTCAACTGGTCGAGAATGGACTTATTTAATACCCAGTCAAATACTTAAAACACTATTATATTTGTGCAGTTTGAAGGACATCAATATACTTACATGAGCATTTTTAAAGACCTATTTATTGAAGATAAATAACTCAAACACAATTCAAACAAAATTATTATAGGACCACATGGCGAGCCTATTAATTTCTTGGTGAGAAAATAATTAATTTCTTTAATACTTCATGCACACACATACAGACGGACATTTTGCCTATAGCGTTTTCAAACAGTAAAAATTTGGGTGCTGTAGAGAAAAACAGTGATAGGTGTAATATTAAGAATAAAACGCGATAAGATTATGATTATTTTAATATAAAGATCACACTAATATAATAAAGACAAAAGTATGAGAGTGTGTGTGTTTGTATGTTTGTTACTTATTCACGCAAAAACTACTGAACGAATCTGGAACTCATCTGCACTGAGATAGGTTATAGTCTGGAATAGCACATAAGATACTTTTTATCCCGGGAAAATGTTCCCTTGGCATATTATTTTTAAGCACTCATAATTGTTACCAAAGGGCTCTTTTACTAATAATAATAATAATAATAATAATAAATAAATCGTTTATTTTGAAAAATACATTTGTTTCTTTAAATTATAACCCACCAAACTGCGAGGCAGTTTATCGGCGGGATTAGCGCTCGTATAACAATTGGTTTACACTTAAATATAGACATACAAACAACACAATTCAGTGGCAACGCGAACGCGGGCTACCGGCGCACATTCGCAGTGGCGCAGTGGCGGCGTCAGCCCGCGCCGCCACCTAGCTATATATGGATAAATAGGCATAACAAACTCACAACAACACAACAGACGAGCGCGCGTCAGCGCGATGTTATAATAAGTAGATTCAAACTTAGTAACTTACTACGACTATACTACAACCAAACTGACCAGGCACACTATGATTAATATGCCTACTGATCTACCTCTCTACCCTACCTTAGGTAGGTAGGGTAGCTTACCTACCTACCATACCTACCTGTCCACCAACCTACCCACCTACCTTTCTTACCTACGTAAGGTAGGTAGGTAGTGTAAATAGGTAGGGTATCTAGGTAGGTACCTATCTAGGTAGGTGGTAGGTAGTTAGATAGCCAGTTGAAGGGAGCGAAGCCGCGGGGGTCAGCTAGTACCCTTATAATGATTAAAATTAATAATTGTTTCGGGATATTTACCATGTATATTTTGATTTTGGTTGAGAGCCCTTATAATGATGTTTCCGACCGTAGGTATAGTCATTAATAAAATTTGTTGAGATCCTTTTTGGGACTCTACGTAATTGAATTTAGATTAATGGCGAAATGAAATACCTGATCTTTTTTGAAGACGGTAAAAAGCAAAGAAAAGGAAATACAAAAGAAACAAAAAATATCTAAAAAAGAAAAACACATAGAAAAAATAAACAGTAGACTTATGCCCGAACACATTTCCCTTGATTAAAAACGAAATTGCTTAGAGGATGATTGTGTTCATATTTGTTGAATTTATTATATTCAACAAATTAAAAACAATTATAGCCAGTTTAGCCTTGCACTTCTTATATACTTTATTGTACACCATAAAAGTTAAACACAATTACAAGAATAACATATTTATACGGGTACAAAGGCGGTCTTATCGGGTTAGTCCCAGATGACCCCGTCCCGGTAGACCCCGATTTATTTTTCTATAGAAACTCAATTAAAAGTCAATTTAGCTTAAAAGTACCGTCAGCAGATAATTATGTTAAATACGATTATATCATCATCATCATCATCATTTCAGCCGAAAGACGTCCACTGCTGGACATAGGCCTCCCCCAAGCGTCGCCACATTGACCGATCCCGTGCGTCTCGCATCCAGCGCCTTCCCGCAACCTTAACCAGGTCATCGGTCCACCTAGTGGGAGGCCTTCCAACATATCGTCTTCCGGTTCGCGGTCGCCATTCCAGAACTTTTCGGCCCCAACGGCCATCCGTTCTGCGAGCAATGTGCCCTGCCCACTGCCACTTAAGTTTGGCAATTCTTCGGGCTATGTCGGTAACTTTGGTTCTCCTGCGGATATCATCATTTCTGACGTGATCACGCAAGGAAATTCCGAGCATAGCCCTCTCCATTGCCCTTTGGGTGACTTTAAGCTTTCTGATAAGGCCCATTGTGAGCGACCACGTCTCGGTCCCATAGGTGATCACTGGCAACACACACTGGTCATAGACTTTTGTCTTGAGACATTGCGGTAAATTGGACGAGAAGATACCACGCAACTTCCCGAACGCTGCCCAGCCGAGTCGGATTCGACGGTTGACCTCTTTCTCGAAGTTGGATCTACCCAACTGGATCGTTTGTCCCAGGTAGACATAATCATCTACAACTTCAAGTAAACAGTCTCCGATCTTGATAGGAGTGGGTGTTACATGGGCATTCATAATGACCTTGGTTTTGTCCATGTTCATTTTAAGACCCACTCTTTCGGAAGCTCGATCCGGCTACCCCAACAAACACCGACGACTGGACCTGGCAACATACAACACGCGCACACTTCGGACCGACGAAAAGATCACCGAACTCGAAGAGGAATTGAGCAGGTTGCGATGGAGTATTATAGGGTTATCTGAAGTCCGAAGAGAGGGGGAGGACTCGATAATCCTCAAATCCGGCAACCTGCTCTATTTCCGAGAGGGTGACCGGCAGTCCCAGGGTGGTGTCGGGTTTATCGTCCACAAGTCCCTTGTGAACAACGTGGTGAAGATCGAGAGTGTGTCGACCAGGGTGGCGTACCTGATACTCAGAATATCCGCAAGATATTCGCTGAAGGTCATACAGGTCTACGCCCCAACCTCGGCACACCCCGACGAAGAGGTAGAGACCATGTATGAGGATATCGCCAGAGCCATGCATGGTTTCAAAACTCACTTCACCGTTGTCATGGGGGACTTCAACGCGAAACTGGGCAAACGAGACGAGGATGAGCTGCAAGTGGGGCAATTTGGAGTTGGACGTCGGAACCACCGGGGTCACCTACTGGCCAGTTTTATGGAGAAGGAGGGCCTCTATATGATGAACTCCTTCTTCAAAAAGCGTGAACATAGGAAGTGGACCTGGCAGAGCCCCGATGGTGCAACAAAAAATGAGATCGACTTCATCATGTCAACCAGGAAGCAAATGTTCAATGATGTCTCTGTGATCAATTCGGTAAAAACCGGGAGCGATCACCGCATGGTAAGAGGCACATTGAACATTAATATTAAGCTTGAAAGGTCTCGACTGATGAAGTCCACGCTCCGTCCAGCACAGATTCAGGTCCAAAACCCCGAGAGCTTTCAGCTCGAACTCCAGAATCGTTTCGAGTGCCTAGGGAGCTCAGTGGACGAATACAATGACGGGTTCGTGGAAGCTGTCCATACGGTCGGGTCTAAGTTTTTCAAGACCCGTCGTACAGATAGGAAAAAAAGCTCTCTGATCCTACTCTCAAGCTTATGAAGGAGAGGCGTGAGATGATCCTGCAGTCTTCAGATGAGGCGTGCAAATATCGGCAGCTCAATAGACAGATCTCTAAATCCTTGAAAAGAGACCTCCGCCGCTTTAACACCGAGCGTATTAAAGACGCGATTGAGCGAAATAAAGGCTCCAAGGTATTTGCAAGGGATCTGGCTATTGGGCAGAGCCAGCTCACGAGACTGAAGACCGACGATGGCAGGATCGTATCCGCCAAACCGGAGCTTCTGAGGGAGATCGAGACATTCTATGGGCAGCTGTACACATCAATCAGCAAGCCCGTTGCGAGTCTAGCAAACGACCCAAGAGCTAGATTGACCCGACACTATACCGAAGATATCCCGGACGTCAGCCTTTACGAGATTAGGATGGCTCTGAAACAGCTTAAAAACAACAAGGCGCCGGGTGATGACGGAATCACGGCTGAACTCCTGAAGGCGGGTGGAAAACCGGTCCTTAAGGCCCTTCAGAAGCTGTTTGATGCCGTCATACTCGAGGGCAAAACGCCACAGGCATGGTGCAGGGGTGTGGTGGTACTCTTCTTCAAGAAGGGCGACAATGCCCGACTGAAGAACTATAGGCCCATCTCACTTCTTAGTCATGTCTACAAGTTGTTTTCAAGAGTCATCACGAATCGTCTCGCGCGCAGGTTTGACGATTTCCAGCCTCCCGAACAAGCCGGATTCCGAAAAGGCTTTAGCACCGTAGACCACATACATACGCTGCGGCAAGTCATACAGAAGACCGAAGAGTATAACCTGCCTCTCTGTTTAGCGTTTGTGGACTACGAGAAAGCCTTCGATTCGATCGAGACTTGGGCAGTACTGCAATCTCTCCAACGGTGCCAGATCGACTACCGGTACATTGAGGTGTTGAAGTGTTTGTACAAAAACGCCACCATGTCAGTCCGTCTTCAGGATCAGACCTCGAAACCAATCCTTCTCCAGCGCGGCGTGAGACAGGGAGACGTCATTTCTCCGAAACTGTTCACTGCTGCGCTGGAGGATGTCTTCAAGGTTCTGGATTGGAAGTCGCTTGGCATCAACGTTAATGGCGAGTACATCACTCACCTTCGGTTTGCCGACGACATAATGGTCATGGCTGAGACCATGGAGAGCCTCAGTACAATGCTCGATGACGATTATAATATACTCAAATATTATTATTTATTGTAAAATATGCACATTTATCAATATTAATAGTTGACTCGCCAACGCACCACCGCTCAGGCCAACAGTCCGATACCGACTGATCGCCCCACCACTCGGACCGGTATTTATAACCGAGCAGCGTGTGCGCACGAGGCAGCTTTACAATACTGTTATCGGCTTGTAGCGCGATCTATTGATATCTACATACACTACATTTATTTTTTTTATTTTTACTCAAATTATAATACTAACTTTTAGGATCAAGAAAAAATTATAAAGTCCCGTTCCCCCGTCCCGTCGTCGTTGTCCCGGTCCCGTTTTTACCCTTCCGGTACGGAACCCTAAAAAGAAATCTTTCCATTTAAATCAGTCTTTTCTTAAAACATACAAAATCAACAATATTTTAAAAATCGTTATAATAATTACATAATAATTCACTTTAAAAATAATCTCAAATATTAAAATATCAGTCTTATCAATTATAAACAATCAACTTTAGTAATAAAAGTTTTAAATTTCAAATACTTTTGATACATTTTATTTAAACTGTAATTACCTTAATTAAAACTATGATTCGGCATTGTACAAAATTTCAAATAAACTACGTATTCGTCTTATGTATTTCAAACTCATTGTTTTATTACTTTTTATGTCGGCCGTATAAGTTGAAAATGACAGAAAAAGAAACGTAATCATTTTTATCGTGTTCGGGGTCTAACGGGATGGGGTCATATGCGATCGGGGTACTCTGACACTAACTCGTCTTATCGCTGACAGCGATATCTACCAGACAACCTTTGGATGGACTGAAAAAACTTAAAATAAAAAAGTGGGTAGTATGCGGTGAACTGTTATCACATTAAAACATAAATATATACGAAAATATATTACTATAATTATTTTTTTAAGTTTAACATAGATCATACGTATAATATAGTAGTATGTGTATAGTATGTGTATTTTGTCTGCACAGACTCTCTGTTGCCTGAAGAATAAATAAATTATTATCTCCATTATTAACTTTACACTTTGCGTAACCTAACAATTTTTTTTTGACAAATCGCAAATTTGGGAGGTGGGTGATTGTGCTCCAATTTAGCTCTAAGCAGTGCCCGATCATCGCCGTTGGAAAATGTCAACTGAGCCTTGCAGGGAGGTCCTTTGGAACAGCTCCAGACGTTATAGAACTGACGTCGCCAGTGGCAATAGAACGAGTATCCATTTACAATAGCAAGCTCTTTTCCATTATTTTTCGTTGCCCAGCTCACTAAAAAATGCAAAAAATGTATGTTAAAACTGGTAAAATATGTACTTAGACAGCAAAACGGTAGCGGGGATGAACGGACACTCAATCATTATCCTCTTGAGTACCTTTTGTAATTGTTTTTCTATTGTGTCTGGTAATTGAGACTCAAAGCATTATCAAGGTCTTTGCCATTTGGAAACCGTACCAATTTCACTGAAAAGTAAAAAACATATTAAATTATCCTTTTTATTTTCTCTGGTTGGACTAAAGCCCAAAGGGTTACAAACTAAAACTAAGTATATTATGTGTTTTTAATATCCAATTTCGGAACTTCGCTATAGTTTTCCGGTTCCACTTACTCAGCGGATGAATGGATTCGGGTGACATTTTAAACATGGTTAATGGTTTAACCTGGCCTGGATTAGAAATGTGGATGCTTTGATCGCGGTAATATACCCTAGGATAATTTTCATGAGGGTGAAACTGCTGTGAAAAGCTAGTTAAGAAATAGTAACAAGCAGTAGTAGCAAGTTCACAATGTTTTGAAATATTCAAAACATTGTGAACAAAATATTAATTACACTCGCCCGCTAGAAAACTCATAGCAGAGTTGCAAATGGCGTATGCTTGTCATGATTTTATATGGTAGTATTATCACAGAATTTGCACTTTAAATGATCAACAAAAAAACAAATTCATTGAAAATACAATTTTACTTTTCACCATTACATACAAGAATACACACATAAACTGACGCCTCTTTCTTGAGCCGGCTATGATCTTCACATACTCCTTTTCCTTGTCCACTACCTACAGCTTGATAAAAATTCCGTTTTTGACAATAAAGTTAGGAGGTGCATGAGTGTGTTCCAATTTTGCTTTGACCAGGACCCTTGTCTCATCATTGGTGATGAATAACTGAGCTTTGCAGGACCGTCCTGAAGAGCATCTCCAAATATTTGTAGACCGGAATCGTGCGTGACAGTAGAATGTGTAGCCATTAGCAATAATAAGCTCTTTGCCGTTCTGTTTCTTTACAAACTTGACTGGAAAATAAATAATAAGTGTATAACAAACCTTCTCTAACCGCATCACAGAAATATTTCGCAATGTGCCAAAAAAAGTTGTCAGTATGCACACTGTGTAAGTAAGGCAAACTCCTTTACAGAACTTAAGTTGGTTTACAGAAATAAATAAACAAATGAATTGTTCAATCATATAATTTTATACAAATTACATAAGGCTAAACATAAAAACTAATTAATTATGCGATCGAATAATTATTATAAAAGTCTTATAAAATGGACTACATTGTGTCAGAGATTATGGAAAACCCGAAAATCAAAAAAGAAAGATTTTATTTCTTTACGAAAAAAAAAGAAAGATTTTAATTATGTACCGTGCCCCTAAGTTTTCTTTTTACCCGACTGCCGAAGGAGGGTAATGTGTTTATCAGTCTATGTATGTATGTATGTAAGTATGTATGTATGTATGTATGTATGTATGTATGTATGTATGTATGTATGTATGTATGTATGTTTGTTCCTATGTGGCGTTCCAGAGACCTAACGCGTTGGCCGATTTTGATGATTCATACGTCAATCGATTCGTCCTAACCTTGCGAGTGTCATAGGCTACATTAAAATTGGAAAATAGGAAAATGGTGGCTTTTGGGCGTCATATTGTGGGGGGGCAATTTTATTTTTTCTTCCAAACCCGTCGTGTGGGGTATCAAAATAAAGGGTTTCAAGAGGTGATTTCAAAAATATATAACACTTATATGTTTAAATGTACCTAATTCGAAAAAAATGTTAACTAAAAAGTTATAAATAAAAAAGTTAATTAAAAAAATTAAAATACCCGACTGCTTAAAAAGCGAACTAAAAAGACGTAAACAAGAAGAAAATCATGCTGTGCAGTCGGAGGATACATCTGGTTTTGGTCAGCCAGCTCGCGAATATGCTCGGGTATTTTAATTTTTTTAATTAACTTTTTTTTCATTTATAGTTGTCAAATTTGACACTAGGCCTCTGTTGACAGCGCAATTTTGAGCATCTTTTGAGGGTTCTAGTGCGTTTAAAGATAATCAGAAATAAAATATCATCAAAAAGGAAAATATACACAGAATATATCTTCCTTTTTTAGTAAAATGGTTTGGTTTGGTTGGTTTTTGTTTTTATGGTGTGCAATAAAGAATATGATAAATAAATAAATAAAATGGTCTATTATTGAAGGAGGAAATAGGCGAGAGTCCAACCTTGAATTATGACTTTTTGTTAGGACATTCAGACAGATGTCTGCGACCGCATTTCTTTTTAAACACACGCATCAGACACGTACCTGCGCGTCGGTGTTCAGTCACGTCAATAAATATAGTTTAGTAGCGATCGTAGGACACCGGCCACACACGTCAATCAATCACGCAAATCAGAGACTAATCGACGACATGATGGTGACGTGACTGATGTGTGTAGGAACCTTTACAACGATGAAAAACAAGTGCTGACATTCCAATCCGTTACATAGTAAGAACCATAATTATAATACTGAACCGGAACCCAACATACGATTTCACAAAGTGCGACTTTGGCTAATAAACCCGTTAATAGCCTGTCACAGCTTGACATAACAAAATGTGGAGGAGGATGAGTATGTTCCAACTTAGCTATTATTAGGTGTCTTCTATCATCATTAGTGATAATCAGCGAGGCTTTGCAGGTTCGACCAGAAGAGCAGCTCCAGTTATTAGATGAACGGTTTCGATAGTGACAGTAGAATGTATAGCCATTTACAATGGCAAGCTCTTTGCCGTTTGTTTTCTTTACAAATGTCACTGGAAAATAAAGAAAAGTTTATGTTAAGTATGTATCTAGTGTATAGTATTACTTTTTGTAAATTTCTGTGCATTATTTTTTTCATTAATTTCATATTGAAGAAGAAAACCTGTTGCGCCGACCCCAAGTAACATGGTAGGCTTGTCTTACAAATAAAACGCATCAGATGGGTTCAAAAATACATTGTTATGCGTACACATCTGAATATATTTATTGAAATATTTCGAAAAATCAAAAACTATATACAATATCAGTGTCAGTATTAAAGTTAAAGCTAAAAGAATAATATATGTAGAAATAAATAAGAAATGGAATTACTCTTTGGCTATAATTTGATTGACTAGATAGAACAACTGGTTTTAAACATATACACATATGAGAATAATACATTTTTATATTTGACAGTTTGCAAGATAGTTCAGAGGATATTGAAGTGTCGCCACTTACTGCATACTGATCTCAAGAATTTCTCAGTAATTGTGTCATGACTTCTTTGGTTCTTACTTACTAATTAACATATATTTTGTTTGTAATTTTATATTGATTTGAATGGATTTGTATCTGAATTTAAATATTTGTTTATATTTGAATCTGAATTACCTCCTATTACATGCGACTTCAACATTATTTTATGTATTTATAGTTGTTATATTTTTGTTATATAGTATGGATGAGTATAAATGTGAACAAGACTAAGGTAATGGTGTTTGAAAGAAAGAAGAAGGAGCGCTCGGTTACCGCAGTGGTTGAGCGATTGACTGCTGCACTGCGAGTCGCGCAGATTCCCGCACGGAACAAATATTTGTATGGCCTAAAGATAGTCGTTCCGGCTCTGGGTGTTTGTGTAAGTGAAAATATATGTTTGTAAACATACCCACGATACAGCATAAATTACTAGTGTGGGGCAAAGATTAAAAAAAGGACAACACGATTTGTATCGTAGAGAGAAGTGAAAATAAATGAAAAGAGTGCGGAGCAAGTGAACGAGTTTGTATAATTTGGAAAGTATGTTCACAACGGATGGAAAGATTGAAGTGGAGGTGGAAAGGAGAGTGCATGCAGGAAATGAAGTAATGGTGCTGTACATGCGGTTTGTGACCAGCCAGTCGATGTCTAAAGAGGATCGACTTACTGTTCACAACTTCG
This sequence comes from Anorthoa munda, assembly GCA_945859665.1. Classification (NCBI taxonomy): domain Eukaryota; kingdom Metazoa; phylum Arthropoda; class Insecta; order Lepidoptera; family Noctuidae; genus Anorthoa; species Anorthoa munda. The sequence goes on from OX243901.1 coordinate 8,961,728, forward strand.
CGTTGACAAAGTAACAAAAAATTAAAAGAGTATGCTAAAATGGTTTGGCCATGTTGAGAGGATAAATGAAAGACGAATAACAAGAGTTTCTTACAAAGCAGTCGTAAATTGAACCGCCGTGAGGGGACGCCCTAGGAAGAACCCGATTGGTGATGTTCTTCCAAAAGGCCAGGTGCGCAGTAATCATAATCGGCCTGCGTGTATGACTAGATATATGAACGTGAGTGAAGCAAAAGTAGTATGTAAGGGTCGTAACAGGTGGCGTTCTGTAGTTTCTGCCTACGCCAACGGGCAAGCGCCATGAATTTATGTATGTATGTATGTGGTCATTTTCAGAACAGACATTCTTGACTCAAAATTAAAATTGTGCTGAAAATAACCGAAAACGGAGTGCCCTGGAAGCAGCTTGTCAGTGACTCCGTCAAGATATTCAAGTACGAAGAAGAAAAACTAGGGTTGATTGAGGGATGGGTCAAATGAGAGTACAACTAGATGATCAAATTGAGTCACTAAAGTTATGGATGACAAGGGCGAAAAAATTAGACTCAAACTGATTGATGTAAATGATTATACTGATCTCTTCAGTTCTGAGAGTATGACGAACTAGAGTAATAAGTTCTAGATAGCTACTACTACTTCTGACTAAAAATAAATACACAATTTATTTTACAGCATAAGTTACTCTGTACTTAGACCACGTTTTCACCTGCAACCAGCTCGCGTGCAAGTTGCATTACATTGCGGGCTACCGAGGTATAATATGATCAATCACTCGATCGTGCCCCGTAATGAAATTAAACTTTCATGGGAGTTGCTTGAGAAAACGCAACCTTAGAGCTGACATTCACACTGATCCATAATTTTGTTTTAGTTTTTTTTTTATATATTGTTAAAAATAAGAAGTTGGTATACGTAGATATTTTTACCTATAACACTAGTTGATTATGTACCCTGAATATGAGTAAAATAGAAGCTCACGAGTGCTGTTCTACACTCTTTTATAAACTTAAATTTCATGAATGCGAAGCGTTTAAAATTAGTAGTTTTAGAGCTACAAGACTTGACATAGACAACCAAAAACTTAAGCCTATTTCCAAGCAAGCAGACAAAAAGATATGCCATTTGCTGCGATCTTTATAGTTTTCTTCTTTTTCCAAAGCTCCAATACTACTAATTCCATACGGCCTAAAAATCTTAACTACCAGATTACAATTTAACATAGAACCCATTACTGATGCAGTACTCTGAGGGTGCATGCTTATGTTCCAGTTTCTCTGACAGCACGATACGGTTCGATGGCTTAACGTGATTTGTGATCTCCATCTTAGCATGACAGGTCCCTCCATAGGTACAGTTCCAGATCTTGGTAGACTTTTTCAAGCTCTGCTTACGACAGTAGAATGTATGGCCGCTGACTAACGCCACTTCTTTGCCGCTGAGTCGCTTCACGAATTTTACTGTAATTTTTTTTTGTGTTATTTGTGTTTTTTTTATTGGGGAAGCAAACATTAAAGTTATTTCATGCAGTAAAAGCATGCAAAGCGTACGACAACATGCGTGGTTATTGTTGTGTTTTAGATAAATCTCGTTAGGTGTAGGGCCAAAGGTTTTATTGAAATCCATATAATATGTCATAAAAACACTTTAATTGCCGAATGTTACAATATCGAGAAATACTCATTTAAGTGGAATCTTGCAACTGGGACCTCCAAAATCCATAGTTTCACAAGATTTCTTACATGAATATTTTTTTATTCGTTTTATTAAAATTATTAGCTAAAAAACTTCATATAAATTCCTCCACGAATGGTAAATATTGGAGGACCGTGTTTGTACCTTGAAGATATTAGTTTGCACTCTGAACATTCTAAGCCCTTATTATTGATCAGCCTTGGCCTGCATTTTCCATTAGTACAAACCCAGATGTTCTTATTCAAATGAGGTCTGCGCCAGTAAAAAGTGTACCCGTTTACCATAGCCAGCTCCTTCCCATCAATTTTATATACGAATTACACTGACAAAAAACCTTTGTTTTTGAAGAAGTGTTTTCTTCATAGAAGAGTTATTACAATGCCGGATATCAAGGAACAGGATTTGGACATGATTGGGAATTACAAGCGATTGACACCACAACCAAAAATTACAACGATTATGAAAGTAATCAGTTATAAAATCAAAGCAAGTGTGTAAAACATATTTTATTTGTAGTAAAAATTGGTTTTAATTTTAACATATTATAATAAAGCACCATGAAACATGAGTATTTACATTTAAAAGTAATTTAATTACTTTTCAATAATATTACGGCTAAAACCTCGAAAATTCATTTTCTGATCTTATAACTCTCAGACTAAACGATAGCGGTATCACGTCCACCACATGTGGCCGGGAGAACGTAATAACTGAATGTTTCTATGCAATGCACAATTGCACATAATTATATTTAAAAAAACTCAAACAAAGAGACTTCTCTGACTGCTATCACTGGCATTGTGGCATGATATTAAAATACCATCAACATCATTACAGCCATAGCCTCCTCCAACTAACCCGACAACACGCAACAAACGGTCCAGCTCTACCCAAATCTAGTGGATTCCTGCGATCTAAACCAAGGTGTCAAGACTGTCACAACAGGCTACCCTATCTGCCTATGCTAAATGTCATCAAATCCTAACAGATACGCTAAAGCCTTCATAAACATATCTGCAACGATACTCTTCTACATACGGTGTCTTAGTGCTAGTTTGCTAGTCATTCCAGAGCTCACGATAAGAAAGAAAATCAGCCAGAAAATATCTGTCACCGGATACGGTGAAAAGTACTAATATACTATGTCCTAACATAGAAACCATTAATCCTCGTAAAGGCTGGCGCTGAATGACTGTGCTCCAAATTAGCAGATATAACGGTCCACTTCAAGGGTTCTAGTTCATTGCCAGTGATCAGCCTGGCCTTACATAGCCATCCATTGGTGCATGTCCAGATCTTCGTCTACGCGTTGTTCTTGTGGCAATAGAACTGGCGATGGTAAACGGGTACACCGTTTACCATCGCCAGTTCTTTGCCATTCTTCTTCATCATCCACTTGACTGAAATTGAATTAATTGTTTAAGAGGGATGCGTCGATAGCAAGAGAAACTAAAATTTTCCTAAGTATATTTTTGTATTTTTATTATTTTCATTTCAGTCGTATTAACAGCGATGCATTGCCGTGTATCATCATCATCGTCTATCCACTCTTGGACATATGCCACTTCAATCGCCTCTCCTTTCATTTCGATTCCCGGCAACTTACTCTCATCCGGCTGCTACCGGCCTGCAAAGATCATCGCACTATCTAGCCTGATGGTGTGGTCGCTTACGATAGCCGATAGCCGATACTGCAGAGTACCCCGTGTTATATTATTCTACCTATAACGCAGTGTGAATGTCTACTATCGGTCACTCAATTCTTCAAAGATGGTAAAGTAGTAAAACATTAAAATAACAATAAAATGATATTTATTAACAAGAAAGAACAATACGACGGACATACCAACAGTTTTGTAGGAGACAGTTCCAGGTATTGCTTTCAAAACCAGTAGCGGTAAAAAATAAAACATCGTAATGGACTTTGTTCTTTAATATTATGATCAAAATAAAATGTTCATGTGTGTTTGATGACGGTTTTAGAGAAATGGAGGATTTTTAATGGTTATGCCTATTTTTGTTTTCAACCAAGATAAACGGCAACGACGACGGTAGAAACAACTGATTTACAGCCTGTAGATCTCTTGATACATCGCCACCTCGTTCTGTTGCTCTCGACAAGCGAGCCTCGATTGTACCGATACCGACCTATGTTCAGAGACGGTTTGCCCCTATTTGTTGTACTAAATATGATGATGATATGAAGTGAGCAACCAACCAACCAACCTGCATCAAAACATCAAAAGTAAACAGTTTATTTTTATGAACACCATCTTTTATACTGGTTACCGATTTCTTCAGGATTTCTCATATGACATTTCGAGTGCAAGTTAACTCCAGAATTTGAACTAATTGACAACATTGTTATGCCTAATAAAACGTTGTTTTGCCCAAAATCTGGGCAAAATACAACATGTTGTACCTTATAAAAAGTAAAATTAAACTGAGGTATGTAGACAGGTCAAAAGCCTCTAGATATTTTACCAGTGATACCGAACGAAGCGATAAGTATACGATTGTACCCATAACCATAGTAATATTTTAAGTGTTGTGTTACAATTTTGGTAAACAATAAAGTACATAATTTAAAAACACATTTTATTATTTATCTTATTTCCTGGCGTACCATCCAAAATAGAATCAATAAAATGATCTAACACTTAGGCGCTCAGATCGCTCCCCAGCCCCCAGGAGTCGCTCCCGTAGTCCCCTAACTCAGGCCGACGCTTCCCCAATGTCGAGCCGCGACCCCAGTCCTGCTACTATTCCTAAGAAGCAGAAATGCCCTCCGATCTTCCTCCACGACAAGGCCAAGTGGACAGACGTTTCCAAAATTTGCAATGAACGCAAAGTCAAATTTCTTAATGCCACCGCTTGCCAGGTGGGCATTAAAATCCTACTCCCGACCCCTACTGATTTCAGGAACCTTACCAGGCTCCTAAAAACCATGAGGATAGAGGTCCACACCTATTCTCTCCCATCGGAAGCGCCCACCCGTGTTGTTATCCGGCGCGTACCGAAGGAAATCCCAGTCGATGAGATTTATGCGGATCTTGCCGCACAAAAAGTCCCTGTCAATGCCGCCCACCGCATGCGTAAAGCAAGAGGTGGACAGGAATACGATATGGTAATGGTCGAGTGCGACCCCGCCGAGTCCTATGCCCCCATATTTAAAATCAAGACTCTCTGCTCCCTTTCAGGGTTCTCCATCGAGAAACCCTACCGTCCCTTTGTCGTTGGTCAGTGTCACAACTGCCAACAGTATGGCCATAGTCAGAAGCATTGCTTTGTCCGCCCCAGGTGCGTGCGTTAAGTGCCGAGGGGAGGCACAAAAGATTGCACCCGTCCCAAAAACCCTGCCGAATGCGCGGAGCCTCCCAGCTGCGTGCTATGTGACCGAGTCGGTCACACGGCAAATTACTAGGGTTGTCCTAAAGCCCCCAAAATTGCGCCTAGATTGGCCAAAATCCACGCTGAGCGTCAAGCACGCCAAGCTCCCTCAATGAAACACCCTCCCCGGCTAGCCCCTCAGAGGGCTTCGGCATGGGGCAAGCTTAACCACCAAAGTGTGGCTCCCAGACCGTCCAACAGCTTCTAGGCTTGATGGATCATCCCATTCCGGCCCCTCAGGCACCCATAGCCCCCATGCCCGCTCAAAGCCGACAGGTGGCTCCCACCACTGTCGCTGCTAAGAGCCCGTCTCAATACACGCCCAATCCCAGACGCTGCGTATCTGATACCATCATCAGTGCGTACGAAATCTGGATGACGGACGAGGCTTGATCGCTGGCTGCCGAGATCAATAGGATCCAGGCAGCCGGGGATATGACCAAAGCCCAATTAAATGACCTCTTCAAAAGGTACCCGAATATAACCGAGGAGCTAGACAGCCTCGTTTATAGAAACGGTCAATGGGTGCGCATTTAAGACGCACCTACACCGTTTCTAGCCAAGTTTCGCCAATTGAGGTTCACCTCTGACCCCTCACGATCTCTACTCTGCTCCTTAAGAGCCTAGGGAGTAGAATATACAAACGTAGAATACAAACCGATTCGTCAGTCCTCGCCGCCGAGGCTCGTCGCGTATCCCTTCAATTAAAATCTTGCCAGCCCGCGAAGCTGAGCATTAGTTAAATTATTAGATATGAAATGGAGTTTCTTGTCCGTTCTTCTCCACGTAGGCTTATTCCGAACGGATGGTAGAATCACTTGTCAAGATCCAGCTTTTGCTTGTCCCCCCAGCGACGGCCCTGAGCCGAGGTTCGACCCCAACTGGGGTAGCCCTCAGCGTTGTCGCTTAGGTTTAGTAATGTTTGCCTAGCTGGAGGCTATATAGCTTAGTCTCCGTAGGAAAGTCCGGTTAAGCAGCTAAACAGTCATTTTGACTGAGATGCGAGACACCCCGTAAAAAAAAAAAAAAAAAAATAACCCCCATCATTACGTAGTAGTGTTTACCTACATTACTGATAAATAAAATGAATATGTGTTATTACGTATATTGCAAGACTGGAACCCTGAAACAGCTAGATAACGGAGGGGTAACGGCAGACTGAGGAAAAGATTGTGGGACGCTTTGGATGACTTCCTTGAAAATTAGTGAGATGAAGCACAACACCGAGAAAAATGGAAGGAATTGGTGGCCTTCGCCCAGGATTGGGAAATACAGGCTAATAAAAAAGTATTATCACATTTCGGAAAATTATATTATAATACCTTCACGTTTGAACAGCCCAAAATAGGGAGTTAAAATATATACACTCTGTGTTACTTTAATAAAATGCCAAACCAAAAGTAATCACGAACAAAAATATACCTACTGAGATGTTATGTTTTTATCTTAATATTCTAAGCCTTTCTAATTTGCTGGATAGGTATCACGAACAATAAAACGCGTAGAACTTTAATGATTGTGCTCGTATCGTTTTGTAATAATTTCATCATTGATAGTTGTAACCGCATCTTTGCACCCAAGCATCCTGCGTGTACATATCCAGACCATTTTTGAGTCTTTGCATCTTCTGGCCAGATTATATCGATAACTACCTAGAATGAGCACAGGATTGCCGTTCTTCGTTAAGCCAAACATTAGATCCTGTTTTGCTGAAATAGACAAGATAAATTATATAAAAAATGATAAATCCTCCGACGCTTATTAACCCATACTTTTTAAACTACATAATGTATCTAGTAGTGGACACGCTTCGATCAACAATCCATTGAAACACGTAATTATAACACGATATCTTGGGAAAATACCCCGATTCAAAGAGTAAAATGGGCATAACTTTTGAACAGCTCAACCGATTTTCATCAAACGTAGCTAAGAACACTCTCGACATGGTCATTGTTCGATATTTGCTCATAAAAACGTAGGGTAGTTTTAACTTGGCTTGTCCGCTCGTCTGTTCTCCTACCCGCACTTGGAAATCGGTGAATGGATTGGTGGAGTGACGTCGCGCGCGCCCGCGCCCGGGTGTGAAGCCTCTCCCAGTTCGATCTGGATCACCATTAGATGTGGTCATTTTACGTGTTATAAACTCAAAACTGAACATTTTTCTGGACATACATAAATTGCCGTGCAATTAATTACGTGCGTTCATCGAGACATTTTTCCCACGCGAGTGCCGAATTGCTGTGGTGTTTCCTGAAGCTGAGATCTGGTGCCGTGGCTGGGATATTCAGGTTGGTGGTCAGGCCCTTTTATCTACCCTGTGTATTGAGTAATATCGTCACTTCAATGGGGGGTTTTTAGGTACAGCACTTTCCACCAATAACTTTCGGTCCTTCGATTAAAATTTATTTTACCAAGCGCCCTTATTCAGACTCCACATTTTGGTCCATACGAGCCGGATTAGTATTATTAAGATTGATTTTCGTAAAATCATTCCATATTTATATATATTTTGTCTTCGACGTCCATTACCACGTTGGTAATTTTCTTGTAAGAAAGACGCCATTTTGAACAAAGCCGTTACGTACCGTGTACCAACGATTTGTTCAACTTGTACAAGCCGTGCTTGTGTTGTATCATTTAGTCAGAAATAGCCATTTTCCCTATCGATAAATTTAACTCTTTTGCAAAATGACTAACGAATCAAACAAGGCCCCGTCTAGGAAGGAGCTAGAAGCTATTAGGAATTTAAATAAGTCTATTGCTAAAAAACAACGTTTGTTTTCACAAATGCAGCAGGTTTATGATTTGTCGAAAAAAATAGATACTCATCCTAGTACAAAAGATATGTTCCTTTTGCGTGCCTCAGAGGTACAATCATTGCGGGAATCATTTGAAGCCGTATGCTATGATGTTTATGAAATGCAGTTAATCATGAATCCTGAAACGCAATTCTCTGAAAGCGACTTAAAAGGCTTTGATGATTTATTCTTTCATGTAAAATTGTGTGCGGAACAATACAAAATGGCAGACGTGTCGTCATGTACAACGAGTAAAAGTACTAACGTAGAAATTCGCCCACGTTTGCCCAAGCTCGAATTGTTCACATTTCATGGAGATATTGAGAGTTTCACTACGTTTTATGAAACATTTTGCTCATTGGTGCACAATCAGACAGGTATATCTAACATAGATAAGTTTCACTACCTGTTATCATGCACAAAAGGTTTTGCGCTTAGCATAGTTAAGAGTGTACCTATAACTGCTAGTAACTACGAAGTAGTCTGGCAATCCTTGTTAGATAAATATCAGGATAATAGGATGCTTGTAGGTAAATACTTAGACAAAATGCTTAATTTTCCCGCGCTAAAAAATGAATCTCCTACAAACTTGAATAATTTCATTGAAACATTTGATCATTCGTACAGAGCCATTAATGCTCTCAATATTGAGCACTTGTCTAGTTATGTGTTATGCCATATAGCTTTGAAGGGTTTAGATCCGAGCACAAGAAAAACATTTGAACAAGGTCTAGATCAAAGTACTATACCTACCTATGATCAGCTGATGTCTCATGTGCATAATCAAATAAAAATATTAGAACATTCGCAGGCTTATTCTGGTTCAAATACCACACAAAATAAGAATCTTACACCTAGCAATCAAAATAAAAGATCGAGTGATAACAACATTAGAAAGGCATTTGCTTCGCAAACGCAGTCGAGAGATAATAAATTTGCTTGTGTACATTGTGACAATAATCACATGATCTTTCGCTGTGTGCTATTCCGTGAATTGTCTCCCGCGCAAAGAATCAAGCGTGCTGATGAATTGAATCTTTGTCATAATTGCCTCAAGCAAAATCATTCGACTGCTGATTGTAAAAGTGAATACAAATGCTTTACATGTAATCAACGTCACCATGCATTACTGCACATTGATTCGGAATTCAAACCTGCTACCGCGCGAGCCGTGCTTGACAACCGCAGCGCTGAGCCGATAAATGCTTGCACAGCGAATGCAGCTAACTATCACTCATCCGATGTAAACAAAGGCCATATGGTATTGCTAGGTACAGCCATAGTTAATGTCAGTGACTCATTCGGGAAACCGCACGCTTGCCGTGTTCTTATCGACTCTGGCGCTCAATCGAATTTCATAACTTTAAATTGTTTAGAGCGGCTAGGGCTGTCGCGTCAAAAATGCCCGTTTAATATTATGGGTCTAGGTGGAAATTCTGTAAAGAACTTTGGCATGACGTCTTGCACTATAACGCCTCGGCATTCTGATAAACCTACTCTAAAAATCGATGCTATTATTCTACAAAAAATTACATCTGATTTACCTACGGTAGAAATTTCTGAGGAGGTATCCCTAAAATATAAAAACCTTTTCTTAGCGGATCCCTACTTCCATAAAAGGTCACCTGTCGACATAATACTCGCAGGTGACGTATTTCCTTACATATATGATGGAAATAAGATAATTTTAGGCCCCACATTACCCACTGCGCTAAGCAGTATTTTTGGGTTCGTATTGTGTGGCAAAATTGAAGTACCGTGTACTTCTGATGATGTCGCTAATATTGCAACGTCTTGCAATCTAATGTCGTACATTAATGATAGTGACACCATCAACCACCAACTTAAAGCATTTTGGGAAATAGAAGAGTCGCCGTGCGACAGCCCTATCAGCCCACTTGATAAACTCGCTGACGAGATTTATTCAGAGCGCCACTACAGGGACGAGACCGGTAGGTACGTTTCACCTATCCTACTGGACCCTAATGGAATGCCTCTGGGCGAATCTTATAACCACGCCGTGCGTCGGTTACAGCATCTAGAAAGACGTTTTGTTCGTTCACCTGAGTTGCGTGAGCCCTACATAAAGTTTATGCGCGAATACGAGCTGATGGGGCACATGCAACAATATACCGGTATAGAGGCAAGTCGATACATTATCCCACACCACTGTGTGTTTAAAAGCTCTAGTAGCACTACTCCCGTGCGAGTGGTATTTGATGGCTCAGCGGCAACATCCAACGGGGTGTCATTAAACGACAACTTACTTACAGGCAGGAAGCTTCACCATGATATATTAAAAATTATATTTAAATTTCGCCTTTACCCCATTTGCTTCACCGCTGACATAGCTAAATTTTACAGAATGGTACTTATCAACCCATCTGAACGCTGTTATCAGCATATACTATGGAGGGAGTCACCTTGTGACGAAATAAAAACTTATGAGCTAGTGACAAATACCTACGGATTACGATCGTCTGGTTATGTCGCTGTACGCTCGTTGCAACAGCTAGCTACTGATGAGGGTGCGCGCTATCCTCACGCGGCTGACATACTTATGCATGGTTTTTTTGTAGACGATCTGCTATGGTCTGCTGAAGACCTTGACGAAGCCTGTACTTTACAGGACGAGCTCGTAGCTCTGTTAAAACTCGGTGGTTTTGACCTTCGCAAATGGGCAAGCAACACCCCTGATTTACTGTCAAGGATTAACGCAGATCAAGCAGTAGCTATAAATTTCAGCGATGACACCGTGTGTTCGTCACTGAAGGTATTAGGCCTGAAATGGCTGCCTATCGATGATTGTTTTTCATTCGATTACAACATGATTGATAATACCTACACGAAGCGTTCAGTGCTGAAATTGCTAGCTAGTATTTTTGATCCTGTGGGATTCCTATCTCCATGTACTTTTTTAGCAAAATGCATAATGCAAGACTTGTGGAAATTAAGTCTTGGTTGGGATGACGCACTTCCTTCCGATTTGCGCGATAAGTGGTCTTTGTTTATCTCTTCATTGTCTTGTCTCTCATCACTAAAAATTGAGCGACACATGCTTATACCTAAATTTTGTGATGTGCATTTAATTGCCTTTTGTGATGCATCTACCCGTGGTTATGCTTCTGTAATTTACGTACGCAGTGTCAATCAAAATAATGAAGTAAAGACCCATTTGCTTATCAGTAAAAGCAAGGTAGCGCCGATTAAACCTCTTTCAATCCCGAGGCTCGAATTAATGTCCGCTGTGTTGCTTTCTAAACTGGTTCTGTTTATTAAGCAAAACATTCAAAACATCCCTTTTAAAATTACCGCCTTGACGGACTCTAGTGTAGCACTAGCCTGGTTGCAAACGCCTCCCTACAAATTAAAAACATTTGTTTCGAGTCGTGTCGCTCAAGTAGTGGAGGTAGTTCCGTCCAACTGCTGGTTTCATGTACGAAGCGAAAATAATGCTGCTGACCTGTGCTCGCGTGGTGCTCTTCCTACTCAGATCGTAGCTGAGTACGAGCGCTGGTTACGCGGCCCAGAGTGGCTCACAGATGACGTTCATTTGTGGCCGATCAGTACATTTTACGTCAATGACAAAACAGAAATTTTAGAACTTAAAACTAATACTGATTCATTCGGCCTTGCTTCTCAAATCATTAAAGAGGAAACCACAGATTCACTATTTCAAAGATTCTCGACATTTAATAAATTGCAACGAGTCGTTGCTTGGTGTTTACGGTTTATAAAAAACTGCAAGACATCTCAACGTTCTTGCGGACCGTTAACGACACACGAGTTGAACGCGTCTCATGATCTTATAATAAAAATGACGCAGCAGCAATATTTTTCTAACGAAATAAAAAACATTAAAAATAATAAATTTGTTCCATCACTAAGGAAACTTTCACCCTTCGTAGATGTGCATAATTTCCTCAGGGTGGGGGGTAGGATCAGTGAAGCTGACCTACCCTACAATAGAAAGCATCCCTTGCTATTGCCTAAAAAATGTCACATAACAATTTTAATAATTGTACATTTTCATAAATTATATCTACACGTGGGACCTCGTTCCCTACAAGGAATTTTGTGCAAGCGATATTGGATTTTATCGGCACGCAGTATGATTCGGAGTGTATTGTCTAAATGCATCACTTGTTTTAAATGCAAACCAAGGTCAATACAGCCAGCGATGAGTCTGTTACCCGGCGAACGATTAAAAATCAATAAGGTATTTAATGATGTCGGTTGTGACCTGGGTGGCCCGTTTTTTATAAAGACAAGTTTAAATCGCAATGCAAAAATCCTTAAATGTTACATGTGTCTTTTTGTGTGTTTTTCCACAAAGGCCGTTCACATTGAGGTACTTAGCGATCTATCAGCTGATTGTTTCCTCGCTTCGCTCGATAGGTTCGTGGCACGACGCGGTCTATGTTCGTGTTTACATTCGGATAATGGCACGAATTTTATCGCCGCTGCAAAACATTTAAAAGAAGTTTGCAAATTTTTCAATGAAAATAATAATGCAATTTCTGATGGTTGTTCAGGCCGCTCGATTGAATGGAAAAATATTCCACCAACGGCAGCGTCAATGGGCGGATTGTGGGAAGCTGGCATTAAATCTGCCAAACACCACCTACTCCGTGCAGTAGGTGAAAGGTCACTTACCTTTGAAGAACTCACTACCGTTTTCTGTAAAATTGAAGCGATCATGAATTCGCGGCCCCTTTGTCCCTTATCTGACAATCCTAACGAGTTTGACGTCTTAACACCGGGTCATTTTTTGATAGGACAAAGTCTTCTCGCTGTACCCGAATACGAATTAAATGATGTAGGTACGAACCGACTGTCACGTTGGCAGTGCATACAAAAAATCTCCCAAACGTTTTGGAAGAAATGGTCTGACGACTATTTGCATACCTTGCAACAACGAGCAAAGTGGTTCAATTCACCTCCAAACTTGAAAATCGGTGATTTAGTTCTTATCAAATCAGATTTAACTCGTCCACTAAACTGGGTTCGTGCTAAAGTGGAACAGCTCCATGAAGGCCCAGATAAAATAGTTCGAGTTGTTACTTTGAGGACACAAAGGGGACTTTTAAAGAGGCCAGTAAACAAACTGAGTCCTCTCCCTTATTCAAATTAAATTAATACATTTCATAAATCATAAACCTGTTTAGTATTTCTGTTATAACAGGTTACCTATAGTACTTAAGTAAATTTCTTATTTAATTAGATTTGTTTACCTTTTGGTGTTTAACCCTTTTATGGGCGACATTCCTTCTGAACCTTAGAATGCTGTACCTATTCATTGTTAGGTTAATTTTGAAATTATCATGATAATTTCGGTGGGGGGTATGTTCGATATTTGCTCATAAAAACGTAGGGTAGTTTTAACTTGGCTTGTCCGCTCGTCTGTTCTCCTACCCGCACTTGGAAATCGGTGAATGGATTGGTGGAGTGACGTCGCGCGCGCCCGCGCCCGGGTGTGAAGCCTCTCCCAGTTCGATCTGGATCACCATTAGATGTGGTCATTTTACGTGTTATAAACTCAAAACTGAACATTTTTCTGGACATACATAAATTGCCGTGCAATTAATTACGTGCGTTCATCGAGACATTTTTCCCACGCGAGTGCCGAATTGCTGTGGTGTTTCCTGAAGCTGAGATCTGGTGCCGTGGCTGGGATATTCAGGTTGGTGGTCAGGCCCTTTTATCTACCCTGTGTATTGAGCAATATCGTCACTTCAATGGGGGGTTTTTAGGTACAGCACTTTCCACCAATAACTTTCGGTCCTTCGATTAAAATTTATTTTACCAAGCGCCCTTATTCAGACTCCACAGTCATCTTACAAAAAAAACTAAATCAAAATCGGTTCATCCGTTAAAGAGCTATGATGTCACAGACAGATACACACATATACAAATACACAGACACCCACTTCAAAATTATAACACCCGATTTTCCATCGGGGTTTAAAAATAGAACGAATTAAGAATAGAATAGATATACATTTATTCGACACAGATACAATACAACAGCAACAAACATGGAGTAAAAATAGTAAAGAAGTGCAAAGAAAATTGCACTAAACAACACACACTACACTAAAATAGTTACAATTAGATGTAACTGTTTTACTTAAAAGTTTACACACAGAAAAGATACAAGTAAAAATTTAATATTTCCAAAACACACATCTTTTTTTAAATTTTACGACGAAATAGAAGGACAGTGTTAATTTCACCTTTCTTTTAAATACTTGAATTAATGTTATTCCAGTAGGTAAGTAATTTACTGTTTTGCACTAAATACACTAACCATTGGCAAATACGATATTAACAAAAATCCATTAATCTAGAACAAACCTGCTTACCTATTTATTGTTTTGAATTATGGTTATGTTTTCTTTAATGTGAAAATATAACGTTGTTAACTGTGAAGATAACTATTGACCGAGAACAGCGCCACCGTTGTTTGGGCCCTATGTATCTAATCAACCGATTATACCTGTAGAAGGCGTTTTTTCTGTTCTGTGGATTATACCGATAGGAACCTAAGATCATGTCATTATTACCACTCTTTGTTGTACTGAAAACTGTATCGAAATCTGTAACAAAACTTTATCGTTCAAAAAATATAAGACAAATTACTCCGACACTAGCAGGTTTTGAGTCCTTGAATCTTCAAGTCAAATTTAGATTCATCGAAAATTAAATTTTATGGAAGTTGGGGCGGGTCACTAGAACATAATAATTGAATACATAATCTATATATATAATAAAAATGAATCCCTATTTCCCTTGGTCACGGCATCACGCGTGAACGGCTGGACCGATTTCGATTATTCTTTTTTTTGTTGTGTTTGTTATTGTTAGGAGAAGGTTCTTATGAAAAAAAAAATTGGTACCTTACCTACATAGGTAGGGTAGGTATGTAGGTAGGGTAGGGTGGGTAGGGTAGGGTAGGGTAGGTAGGGTAGGTAGGGTATGGTAGGGTATGGTAGGGTAGGTAGGGTAGGGTAGGATCGGGTAGGTAGTGTAAGGTAGGGTAGGGTAGGTAGGGTAGATGAATGTCTGGTGTTTTTATGGCAAAACAAAGTTTGTCGGGTCAGCTAGTATTTTATATAATACAATAAAAACCTGGGAGCCACTTTATTTTAAAGGAAACGAAACTTTAATTGAGTATTAAGAACCAGTTAAATAAAACATTTGGACTTATTTAAAATGTTTAATAAACACTTTGATGAAAATTTACAATACATTCAACAATTTGGTTTTATTAAACACGTATTTCTGCATCATCTAAAATACATCTCTTAAAAAGGAGGCATTTGATCAATCAAGCCTCAATAGCTTAACGGATTTGAATAATACTTGGCGTAGGTACGGGTAGACCATGGCTTGGATTAGTACATAGATAACGTTACATCCCGGTATAATATTCCCTTAAGGATAGTAAAATACTTATAAAGCGCCAGCAGCCACAGAAAAGCTAGGTAAATGACAAATAACATTTTATGAAAACGCCTAATTTACCGTTTTAAAGAATGGATATGTTCTCTTTTATGTGAAACTATAATGTTGTCAACTGTGACGACAACTGATTTACATCGCGATGTGCGAGAACAGTGCCATCGTTGTTTCTAAGCTTTATATCTAATAGCTCGATTATACCGATAGGGACCATAGATGATGACGAAATTACCCCTCTTTGTCGTACTGAAAACTGGCTCGAAACCTGTAATAAAACAGTTAGTTCAAAACAAAGAATTAATACTTGACCTCGAGTTGTCTTCAGACCATGCAATCATCCAATTATTGTAGTGTCTTTGTATCTACAACCGAAGAGCTTAAAACCTGGAGGTCACTAAGCCAAGAGTAAATAGGTTACTTCCAGGCCATGGTACTCCACCTTCGACCACCTCATCGTTTACTAGCAGGTGAGATAGTAAGTGAGCCTATCAACAATAAAAAAGAACCAGGGTGCCACGTATTTATAATAAAATTAAACTTTAATGATGAGGAATAACTTTATACTTTATCAAAATACGAGTACACTTGGAAATAATATCATTTTACCTCAAATTTTACAATAATAAAAGGTTGAAACTGAAGTGAAGTTTAATGGTTGTGTTCATTTCTAGTTAGAACCACAATGTTGTTGATTGTTAAGACAACGGCTTTACAGCCTTTCCTTTTTTTGCTACATGTCCATCTCATTTTGTTTCCCGGTGTAGAACCGACGGTTGCCTGATAATATCGATCTCCACCAATGTGCAGCACAGAATTGCCACTCGGCGTTTTTGTGAAAGATGTCTTTGCTGCAAGTAAAATTATTTAATTAAATTGATTATCAAATATCACACAACTTTCCTTAATGTGTAGTCGAAACCAACTAGTAGTCGCCCAGTGGTCGAAATTCGACCGTAATTTTGGCTTTCTTCATTCTTTATTGTACACAAAACAAACATAAACAAATACAGAAGGTCAACTTACACAAATGGAAATTTCAATTCTTACTACTATATATACTACACAAATACGTTGTACAGCACATAATGCAAAAACATAATACATACTATATAATCTATAACTAAAATACATACATATTTTTTTATTCATGTTTACAGGAAATGTTCTCTAGTTCTTCTTCTGAAAATCTCTAACGAAGGGCTATCCCGTGTGGTGTGAGGCAGATTATTCCAGAGGTGGACAGCACGAACAGTAAAAGATCCACCGTAAGGAGAAAACGAAGGAGAAGAGATGATGAGGAATGGCAAGACTTTCCTCTCGGAACAAGATACTTAAAGTGTTCCTGAAGATACGAAGGAGATGTAGGATTGTGAAGAACAGAAAAGAGTAGAAAAAGAGTGTGGGTATCTTGGCGCTGTCGAATAGGCAGCCACAACAACCGCTTCCGAAATTCTGGAACATGGTCGTACTTTTGGAGGCCAAAAATAGAGCGGATGTACAAATTCTGAAAACGCTCGAGCTTATCATGAAGTTGCTCAGTCGCACCAAGGAAGCCGACATCAGCATAGTCAAGAAGAGGAAGAAGAAGATACTGAGCAAGAGTAACTTTAGTTGAGAAAGGCAAAAAGTAGTTCTTACTTCGAGATGGCTGTGTAAGAGAACACCTGGAAAGATTTGAGGGAGGCCTTTTCTCAGCAGTGGGACAGTGTAAACTAAAATAAAAAAAATCTTAATTATATCAAACGCTAAATGGTGGGCAAACCTATATTTATTTTCACACTGACAAAAAATATAAAGGTACCATTACAAAGTCGTTCTGTTATATATTTTTTCAGAGTACGGGTTATGGCTATGTTCGTTTTTATGTAAAACTATGACATTATCGATTGTAACAATAACCGGTTTGCATCCACAGTCGGTTCGAGTACAGATCCAGCGAACTTTGGGCCCTTTACAAGAAGAAACCCGATTATACCAATAGGGACCAAATATGGTGACAGGGTTACCACTCCTTGTCGTGCTGAACACTGGCTGCAAATCTGTACCTGTAATAAAACATAAATACTTTAAAAAGGCATTTTGCCGAAATTTTAAAACGTTGATTAACATATTTAACCACTGGTTGAGTTAACTACGGATCAAAAAACTGGGCCTAAGTGAATTAACCCTCATGTGAAATGCAGATAGGCGGCGTGAATGCACGTCCCAGGAATGATAACGTTATAAGCAATAAATGAAATGTACGTTTATTATTTAAAAATATATACTAAACTAATGGATGAACAACTGTGAAAACAACCATTTAATCCAGAAAAAATATTTACTAATGACTTAAGACAAGTAAACATGACACAGCAGCATAACTATACTACTAAAACTAAACTAATTGATTGTATTGCATTATTAATTTTTTATCTTTTATTTAAATTAGGTCACTAAGCGGCACTTTAGAATGTCAAAAATTTAAATTGAAAAATTATTATAGTAGATTCTACTCCATTCGTTTATTATTTGTATTTTCACACTGACAAAACATTAAAATGTTTTCTACGTGTTGTCTGAATTACCAAACGGGGTGAATAGGATAAGGGGTGATTAGAAACTAAACTTTAAATGAATTTTCACGTTATTTTAAAATTGTTCGCAAAATTTTAGTAGGGTTTCCAATATATTAAATAATTATTAAAAAACGATGCTTTGTTTGAAACCATAAGTGGCATCCTAATCGTAAGTTTTGTTCCCATTCATCCCTGCATGCCTATTCACTCCGTTTTACCCGGTACCTTTAATTTTCGATAGTAATTTGTAAAAACTGACACCAAAACAAAACACAAATATTATGTATACTATATTGGTTATTGTTTTTAAAATAAAATTAAAAAATACATTATGTCAGTATTCAAACACTCAAAAATGTTTAAGGAAATCAAATCAATGGTTATGTTCATTCTTATGGCTAATAATTACACTGTCAAAAGTAATGATTGTAGACCGGCACCCCGATGGGTTCTTATTACAGGTCCATCGCACTTTGGGCCCTTTACATCTTAAAATCCGGTTATATCGATAGGGACCAACTATGATAACAGGATTACCACTAAATGTCGTGCTAAAAACTGGTTTCATATCTGTAATAAGACAAATAAAGGTGAGCATTTATTTGATTTATTAACATAGCATAAAAACTTATGATAAACAATAAAAATAATATCAACGCATTTACATCAATTGCTGCACTTTACGTTTTGTGTTAACCAGTTACTAGTTTGTGAAGGTCAGATAGATTCCATGTAAATACTGGTACTCAGCAGCTGAGTATTCCAGATTGATTAGACTACCAAGCGCGAATACAGCAGCTGTATCTGATTAGATACTGGTGCTGTATTCGCGCTTGGCCGATTTGTTACTTTCCTTATAGTTTTAATAACTGATTCTACAGTTGTTCAAGTTTTCTTTATCAAAAACCGTTTGCATAAAATAAAAAGAAGAAGAAATAAAATTATGAATAATCAAAAAGCTTGAAACTATCATCTCAATACTCTCAATGATCATGATCAGCCTTATCTATACTAATATTATAAAGAGGAAAGATTTTTTTGTTTGTTTGTTTGTTTGTACCGAATAGGCTCCGAAACTACTGGACCGATTTAAAAAATTCTTTCACCGATAGAAAGCTACGTTATTCCAGAGTAACATAGGCTATATTTTTTATACCAAAAACGGGTCCTGTGGGGTGGCCCACGGGAGCGAAGCCGCGGGCAACAGCTAGTGGTAAATAATTTTACCGTCAAGTGTTATGATAACAGATCGGCATCCTACAGGGTACCGAGTACAATTCCATCGTTTTCTGGGCCCTTTGCAACTATTAATCCGATTATTCCGATAGCGACCAACGATGATCACAGAGTCAGAGCCACTCTTTGTCGTGCTAAAAACTGCCACACATCTGTAACTATGCAAATTAATATGTTGCATAAAAGGCAAAACATTTTTTTTTCTATATGGCTATTATATTTGATGCGTAAATCCAAAAAAGCCCGTGATGATAAAAAATACCGTTACCTAAAAACACACAGAAAATGCTTATACTTAAAAATAACTGTGGGTATAAATTATTATTTTCATGAGTGTTACAATAAAAAGCTCATTAAGAAACATATATTTATTCACAATCTACAAGCAAACCTTACACACATGCAAACATATACACACACAGTAACAAATAATTAACCAACCACCTTAGTGCATATTTAAGATGGCAATCAATATAAGAGCTGATGAAAAAAAAAAAACCCTTATCCTTCAAACTTGTACTTATTAACTTAAATTCAGGTTTCCTTAAGATGTTTTCCTTAACCCGCATTAAGCAAGGGTGCTGATTCATGGCCGTGCCTTCTCTGTATGAGAAGAAGCCCTTGCCCTGCAATGGCATACGGGCTGGTATTACATTATTATCTCCTTTATTTTATTTTTTTCTTATTTAGTCCCTTTCAATATATTTCCAAAACACAAATATAAATTATATAAAAAATAGAAACTAACCGGTATCGGGAACAGAGTCTAAGCTACAAGCGTCACTAGACGATGGTCAGGTCTCCAGAGAGGAAACTCCTAACGAACCGTGTTGTAAAGTATTGCTTTCTGAATCATGACCTTGACCCAACTGCCTAACAAGAGCCTCGTAAGATGTAGGTTGAGGCTCGTGGCTTTTAAGGCATTGGCTGACGCGACTATCGGTACAATGATCGCTGAGTTCACATTCCTTATTATTATTATTATAACTAATCCTAGTTATTATGTTCAGTTTTATGGTTAACAATGACATTATCAATAGTGAGTATTGTAGATTTGCATCCTGATGCGATACGGGTACATATCCATCGCACTTTGGGCCCTTTACAAATTGCAACTCGGTTATACCGATTGGGACCAATGATAATCACAGGCTTGCCACACCTTGATGTACTAAACACAGGATATGAATCTGTAAACATAAATTTATATTATTTTGTCTTTGATTTGCACAAGCAAGCCTTAAACACAGAATTAATAACAAACCCCACATTGTGCAAAGCAATCAATATTTATAACTATATGAGAATACCATCAAATTCATCAACAAATCTCTAAAAAACCAGACGATAAAAATGTAGGCTTTATTACATAAAAATCTCAGAGCTGTAGTAACTGATCAGAAAATTCTAAAATCAGATTAACGTCTGGTAGTCAGTTGCTAAACAGCTTCGAGATTGTTAACATCAGGGTGTTAGTCTATTTATTATATCTATAATCATATTAGTCTTATGTGTCTTGATACAATTTATACAATCGATTTAAGTGTTTATGCTTGATACCTATGAAAAATACCATGAAATAGAGAAAAACAAAACAAAAAGAGAATTTAATAGAACACAACAACTAGGTAGTTAAGATTTTCTAAACCATGTTGGGTAAGTACTAGGTGTCGTAACTGTTGACGATCGCGTATTCGTGCGATGATCTCTTTCTATTAGGACTACGCCTTAAAGTTCGTCTCAAAGGTTATGTTCAGTGTGGTGGCTGATAATCTGGTCGTTGTAAGTTTCAATAGTAGATCTGCATCTCGATGAGTACCGCGTGCAGGTGCAGTGCACTTTGACCCCTTTACCAGTATAAACCGGATTATACCGATAGGGACCAAAGATATCACCGGGTTGCCACTCCTTGTCGTGCTAAAACTGATTGGACATCAATGAAATCGTTTATTTTTTTATATTTTTGTATTTGGAATTTGTATATTTTGAGTACCTCACTTACTGCCAACACGAAACAGGCAATAAGATATTATTTACCCAATCCCACCCATTAACATACTACACCATTGATTACACCCATTCTCTGCTATTCTTGACTTTATAGAAACTGCTGCAATGAGGAGCCGTGACAATGGAAACACAAAAAATAAGGCACTTTATTACAAAAATATTATGCAAAGCTCATAGCAATTATACATTAAATACACACTTACGTATACCTATTAGTAAAGAGAATCAGAATAATACTAATCAAATATTATACGTAATGGGCTTAAAGCAACCGTAGCTGAACCGGTAAACGCATCGTCGGATGGCCTCCTGCACGGTGGACCAATGAAGGCACAAAAATGGTCGCAACGCTTGGGGGAGGCCTATGTCTAGCAGTGGTTGACTTTCGGCTGAAATAATGTTGATTAATCGTAGCTGCTCCTTCTTCTTTTTTCTTCAATGGTTGTGTTCAACTTTATGATTAACAATGATACTATCGACAGTTATGATGGTAGACCGGCCATCCCAACGGGTACCTGGTACAAGTCCACCGAGCTTTAGGCCTTTTGTATCCACTGGACTTATTATACCGATAGGGTCCATAGGTAATCACAGGGTTTCCATTCTTCGTTGTACCGAAAACAGACCCTGAAAATTCAACCATGACGAAAAATTTGGCGAAAATGATGGTTCTTTGTTAGTTAAATAATATTACTTTGATTAAAAGACTATTATATAAAGAAAGATAGAAACAGAAGCTCTTGCTCAATAAAATATTTTATTCTTAAAGGTCACTTTGAATAAAATAAAGCATTAAACATATACACGCCTTTAATAATAAAATTTAAAAAGTTTTAAAATAAGGGTGAATTAATAAAACTGATCTATAAAGCTAATAATGGAGATCATTTAAGTATGTCAGATATTTTAATACATAGCCATTAAAATATCTGAGATACTTAAATGACCTTCAAACTTATAACTAACTAGCTGTTGCCCGCGGCTTCGCTCTCGTGCACCACCCCACAGGACCCGTTTTCGGGATAAAAAAATAGCCTATGTCACTCAGGCATAATGTAGCTTTATATTGGTGAAAGAATTTTTTAAATCAGTCCAGTAGTTTCGGAGCCTATTCGGTACAAACAAACAAACAAACAAAAAATCTTTCCTCTTTATAATATTATATATTAGTATAGATTTTGGTAATTCCTAAAGAAGCGACACTCGCTTTACATCCCAGGGCCTTTTATGTTACAATACCAACGCCATTTCTGTGATTTGAAATTGTTAGAATTTGTTCTATTATATCGGTAGGGTCCTAGAATGAGCACAGGATTATATTGACTTGTCCTAGAGAAACTTGGTACAACATAATTAAAAGAAAATATCGATGTTAGTTATATAATTTGGCTTAAATATCGGACCACAAAGTTTTGGGCCACGAAATTTTGGATCACAAACTGTTGGGCCTCAAAATGAAAGTGGCATCGGTGACCGAAAATTTTCGTGTAAATAGATTGAATTGTAAAAGTATGACAGTGATGCAGGAACATGTAATGAGTAAAGTTTTGAGTATGTATGTATACAGTAAAATTCCAATCTCCATTCCCTCTCTCACAGAGACGAGGCCTGTGTCGAAGCAGTGGGAACATTAAAAGGCTGATGATGATGATGAGGTGTACAGTTACAAGAGTAGAAGAAGACCAAAAAAGATGGATGAAATATGTGTAAATTCATATAATTATACAAGGCTACTAAGTAAATGACTGTTGATAACGAAAAATGCTGAACAGACTCCAAATAAATCGAGATATCGAAGGAGGGATGATCAGATAATTTTGGCAAGATAAGACAATCTCTTGTAAGATAAAATATATTACCACGACAGAAGTGACAAAAAAAACTGTCAACGATAAACCAAAGCTTTTGATAGTGAAACAATAGAAAGCTTGTTGCGCATTTATATAATTAAGAGTTTACTGAACATTGCACCGAAAACAAATTTACTTTCTTTCATTTACATCTTAAAAGGAATGATCGCTATCTTTAATTTAAATAAATTAATAGAATTGATGATAAATTCATCTATCATGATGATTAATAAACTTATTTTTGTCTTGTCCTAGAGTTCATCAATAAGATGAACCGTAATCTTATTACAATCTAGCTTTGTATATAGACTAATAAATAAGTATTTAAATTATAATCTAAACTATTAAATTGTCTATTGTCTATTAGACAGTCAAATAAAGTTTATTTTTAATTGATTTGTGGTACATATTTTATATAGTTGACAATGTTACTGTAACATCAATTTCAACTAAAAAAATATTTACAATTAAAGTAAATAATGTTTTACTTTAATTGTAAATATTTTTTTAAATACGCAGCAAATAATGGCTAAGTGTTATAACAAGATATCTTTTTTTTTTTTTTTGATATTGGCTCGCGCTTGACCACCATCTCACCTGATGGTAAGCGATGATGTGGTCGACGATGGAGCACGCTTGCCTAGAAGTAACCTATTCACTCTTGACTTAAAGAACCCTAGATTGTAGCTATCGGGAAACACAGACTCCGGCAGAGAATTCCACTCCTTAGCTGTACGCATAATAAAAGTATTCTCAAAACGTTTAGTGCGTATGGGTGGGATGTCCACCATGTACCTGTGGCGCATCGCCGTACGTCTGGTGGTCCGATGATGAAACGGGCTGGGCGGAATTAGATCATGCAATTCCATCGCACACTCCCCGAAATGTAATCGATAAAAAACCGATAAGCTAGCAACTCGGCGACGATGTTCAAGGCTCTGGAGCTTTGACTTGACCAGTGCCTCATCGCCGATGAGCCTCTTGGCCCGCTTTTCGATCGACTCTAGTGCATCGAGCTGGTATTTGGCAGATCCGTCCCAGAGATGAGAACAGTACTCCATGCATGATCGAACTTGCGCTTGATACAAGCTGAGCAGCTGTTCTGGCGTGAAGTACCTTCTCACCTTTGCAAGGATCTCCAGCTTTTTGGCAGCCAGCTGAGCCTTCGCCTCAATATATGGGCCAAAATTTAGAGTCGATGTCAACGTAACGCCAAGAAGCTCAAGATGGTCAGCTATTGGCACAGTCACATCTCGGCAAGTTGGAGCCGGGTGAAATTGGCTCTTTTTAGCGGAAAAAAGACACGCCTGGGTTTTAGCAGCATTAAACCTGACCAGATTGGCATCGCCCCATTCGGAGACTGCCTGCATGGACAGGTTCAAGCGCTCCACCATGGCCTCCCGAAGAGACTGGATCTGAGGCCCGGTAGCACGAGTGCTGGACAAGTATCTCTCAGCAACAGTGCTGTCGTCTGCATACCCAAAGGTGCCGGGTTTTAGCAGATCGTTAATGTGCAGCAAGAATAAAGTTGCTGAAAGTACCGACCCCTGAGGGACCCCGGCATTAATATCCAAGTGGTCCGACGAGCAGCCATCGATAACCACTCGAATGGCCCGATCTCTCAGGAAGTCTGCAATCCAATCACACAGACCACCGGGCAAACCGAATGAAGGAAGCTTAGCAATAAGGCTTTCGTGCCAGACCCTATCAAAAGCCTTCGAGATGTCGAGGGAGACGGCAAGCGCTTCCCCGTGCCTCTCGATGGCCTCACTCCAGATGTGAATGGCATACGCTAGAAGATCCCCAGTAGACCGATTTCGGCGGAAGCCGTATTGGCGGTCACTTAGGATATCGTTTGCTTCTAGATATGCCAGGAGCTTAATATTGAGTACGCGTTCCATACTCTTACAGAGTATGGAGGTTACAGATATGGGTCTATAGTTGGACGGGTCAGCTAGACTGCCCTTCTTGGACACGGGCTGTACGTTAGCCAGCTTCCAAGCATTCGGCACTTTTCCAGCCTCATACTAAAGGCGGAACAGGCGTGTCAAGATCGGAGACAGTTCAGGCGCACAGGTTATCTTATTTAAAGAAAGAAGAAAAAATAAACATTGGAAGAAGTCCGATTTTTTCATGAAATATTTGGAATATATAGAATGTTAAATAATAATAGAATGTTAGTGATATTAACTTTAAAATTTTCGCGTTTCATAATAAGAATGTTAGTAATAGAATGTTGAATAATAAAATTAACTGTTTGTTATATGCTATTAACATGACTCAAATTTTTATATAAATCCCGTTAGTAATCACAAACGTTGGAGGATTATGCGTATGGTTCTCATTGATTGATAATATTTCTCGTTTGGAGGGTATGTCGTTGTATACGAAGGCAAGGGTAGATCTACACGTTCTTCCCCACGTGCAATACCATTTATTCAGATGTGGTCTTAAATTTCTGGCGTAAAAAGTGTATCCATTTACAACAGCAAGTTCCGTTCCGTTAGGTTTTTTCACCCATTGAACTGAAAATATAATATTTCTTAATCAAACCTTGAAAAATGTTATATAGCTTCTACTGCAATAAATCAAATGCCATCAATTTTGTTATTCTTAATAAAAATTGTTTGTGATAAATAATATTATTTATATATTCAAATCATTATTTTTTTTATTAGCTTTTAAACGTACAAGTGGTATATATTTTTGTAACTACCTTTTAAAACCCATATTTTTCACACCCCTCGACGGGTTTGGAAGAAAAATAAAAATTTGATAAAAATAACTATAAATCATAATCATAATTTATTATATTAGCACTAACAATACATTTGTTATACACGATTTATATATTGTAATAGCAGGGATAGTAATCTCAATGATTATGCTTTGTCTTATAAACAATCTTATTTCCTATCGTGGCAAGGGACGCTCGACAGCCCAACGAGTATCGCTTACACTTCCACTTGAGTTTGCTTTGATAAACTTGGCTCGTGTACTAGTGCCTGGTTATACCGGTAAGAACCGAGAGTGATCACAGGATTCCCTTTAACAGTTATACCGAAAATGGGCTCTGGAAATAGGTACAATAGTTTTTAAATATAAGTTACATTTTTATACTTAAATGTACGTACTTACGTATGTAATGGGCCTTCGCAGAATGATATTCTACGAGTATCAACTATAACAATAACCAAAAAATAAAAATGTAAGAATTGACTACGTGTAATTTCAGTAGCGCCTGTATTTCACTTTTTGACAATCATTATCGCTGATAGAATCTCGCTTTGCCTAGGATCTCAAAAGCACTTGACTTTGACTTTGACATACAACACACTTTTGCGTTCATGATTAAATGAAAAATCATGAAGCAAAAAAATCCTTAATATAAGTTTTTAAACTGTCATGGTCACTAACACTAACATTAACATTAGAAACGGGTTTTTGGGTTTGTTTTTTTTTTTTTTTTTTTTTTCGGGTTTTTTCGGGTTATCCTGTTTCTAATGTTAATGTTAGTAAAAAAATCCTTGTCATTTATATTTTACTCCTAACATAATAAATGAGATCGTCAATAAATACATAATAGTAAGTACGTTTAGTCGTTAAAAATATTAGGTATAATAAACATTTAATTTTGAAAATATTATTTGACATCGCTGACAAAGGTGAAAGAAAACACAGGTGAGGAAAGAGCATAGTTAACATATTAAGTCTAAAATCAACCCTCCTTCATCAATGCTCGTGCCTTCTTTGTATAAAGAAGAGGAAGAGGCCTTTACCTGCAATAACAGGCTGGTATTATTTTGAGTAATGTTTTTATAAATAGTGATTATGCGCGGACATACTGTTACTTATAACAACAATATTTTGTATTACAACAATAAGTGATTATTCTAGATCGACAGCCACTGTTGTGTCTTGTACAGTACCATCGTGCTCTGGGCCCCTTACTACTATTTCTTTTCTTATTGTACCGGTAGGCTCCTAAAAAGATCACAGGATTCCCAAGTTTAGTTAATCAATAAAATTTATAACATAGTGTGAAGTTATAAATATAATCAATGTTAATGATGATAGTGAAGAAGGAAATTGAAAAAACTTCAACCGATCGAGTAATTGTTTAGTTTCCATTTTGAAAGGATTGAAAGATATTTTAACTTTCAATTTAAATACAAAAGTCATCACAAAGTGCCCATTTCCTTGTTGAGCTACAATGCCATATATTTTTGCTCTAACATAAATATGAAATCATAAAACAATAAATATTAAAGATTTTTTTTTTCTGAAAGTAAATGAAACACAATTTCTTTTTTTTTAACTACAAAATTTTGAGTACATTCTAAATTATGCCTCATAAATATAGGAGGGGCGCGTTATAGCAGAGGGGAGAGCAAGACCTAGTTCTGCCCTAGGAATTAACCCGTGTTATAGGCACCGGTCACCTACTCCCCTATTACCCTTGTAACACACTTACAAACATTGAAGTAGTATGCACGTTTTTGGCTCACTGATTTCGTATTTATAAGGAATCAATAGCACACTAACTTATATTAGAATAATACTGAAATACACACACAAAACACAAAACCAAATTATGAATTTAGTGACGTGATTTGATATAACTTACAATACTGTTCTTTTTAGCATAGTCCAAATGTATGAGAACAATAAACACATTCAGATATTTGATTTGATGACGTAGTACTATAACTATCATAAACTTTATACTACTTGTTTCATAAAACTTTTTTCGGGCGTTTTTGACTTGTTCAGCACAAAAATTACACAAATTTTCTTAATAGATACGAGTTTATTTTCAAAATACACTGTATTGGTTAGACACGTCATCTACAAAAAAAAATGTTTACATGAGTTAAATATTTTTTTTATACAAAATTATTTTTGTCATGTCTTTTTATCTAATGATTATGCTCGCACTTATGATTAATGATGACATTATCAAAGGTAACGATGCTCGACCGGCATCCGCTGGGGTACTTATTACAATACCATCGAACTTTCGGTCCTTTACAATCATTTACCCGATTAGAGCGATAGGGACCTATAAGGATCACAGGATTCCCAAACTTTGTTGTACTGAAGACTGGTGTTAGATCTGAAACATAATTAAAGTGACAGTAGGTCAATTTAGGTTAAAATATTTCTGTTTTGGTAGAAAGAAGGTGCGAAAACCAAAGAAACACGTCAATTTGACGTAAAGAAACACATGACTACGATTTTTTACGACTGTACATTTATTCGGAATATTATTTATCCCGAATATATGAATGGAAAGGCAATCATCAGAAAGAAAAGATAATGAAAAGAGTAACACAAAAAAAAGACATCAAAATACCATGATTTATTGACAAAAACACGTTTTTTTTACAATTAATTACAACTGATCCGTTTCAAAGTAATTACAAAGTAGAAATTATTTACATTCAAAATCATCAATTCTTCTCTAAAAGTTAAGTAATAGATAATATTTAGTTATAATATAAATTTGAATATATATTATATAGGGATAATTAGCATTTATGACAGTTATATCAATGATTTAATGCTTATACTACGGTAAATACAAATTATTACGGTAGTAGCGAATAACTTTTTTCTTAATATACAACATAATACTGAAATAGAAATTGTAAAAACGTAGGAACATTTAGATAAACATGAAATCGCATGAGTGCATGTCATTTTGTTGATAGGTGATGCAGCATGACTCGAGCGCATTTAGCTAAAACGTGCAACAGAATAAAAGCCAAACCTGAATAGAACTCGTCATTATCAACAACTTTTACGGGATCAACTCTGAAATTACCAAAAATAAAATAAGCTGTTCAGTACAATGTGTCGGGTTAAGCAAATCTAAATGTATGGGGTAATTAATTTTAATTTTTAGGTTTTCCGTTCAGTCTGCTACACGTTGGTTCTAAAAACAGTAGACACTTTTGAAAGGATGGCAAAACTTCAATGGTCATGCTCATTCTTATGGCTTATTACGGTACTATGGATCGTAACGATACTGGATCGACATCCATTGCTGTACCTATTGCAATACCAGCGAAATTTGGGGCCTTTGCAACCAGTTGCCCTGTTGTACCGGTACGGTCCTAGAATGAGGACAGGATTCCCATTTTTTGTTGTACTGAAGACTGGCAGATCTAAAATAAACCTTTAGAGTTAACTACGAGTATGTAATACGAGTGTAATATGGATTAAAGTTACATGTCAAACCAAAGATTATTTCAACACAAGATGAGGTTGATGTTTCGTACCCGACCTTTCCGAGAAGAAACATTGAAATCAATTCAAATGCCACAGTCTCTTCTAAATTTTAAAAGAAACATCGAAACAAACAGAGCTCCCTCTCTTCTAAAGTGTAAATGTTTTTTTGGTCAGTTCGATGAAGTAATAGGGTCGGAGATTTTATTATTAATAATGCAGGGTATAGCCAATATTCTTTACTAACTTTAATAGTTGCAGTCTCAATGGTTTACATATAATGCTAAAAGATACACTGGGGTTCTAAAGAAATATACATTTTCGAAACGATGATAATTGTCCAAAATGGATTGCCATGCGCAATCGAAATGTCATGTGGTTAATCTCAAACAATTTCAGTAGTCTTATTATTGCTTATAGGAAGTCAAATTTTCTAAGCCCTCTGGTAATCTCATAGGCAATTGTAGAGAGAGTTGCTACAGTCATAACATTTCCACTTTCCAACTTTGAATACACGTCGGTTCAAAACCCTCAAAAACATTAAAAAAATATATGAATGGGATCCTACTAGGAATATTGAATGTCGGTATGTTTAGATTTTTGGATGTTTATCAATCAAATTACGAGTACAATGCCTGAATAGATTTGGACGATATTTGAAACACCAGCACTCCAATTTATCGCTCATGTTAAAAAATCCGTTTACTCGACAGCGTAAAACACGCAATGAATACTGTTGAGTTGAATACTGTGTACTAAAGGGAGTGTGCATTATTAAGAACAGTTACGCAATTAGGATGCAGTTGACCAATGACTGGATTAGGTCATAAGATAGTTTTTATCCCGGTAGTGCATTTCGTTGCGATAATTTTCGACGTTCACGCGGTGAATGCTCCTCCTTTATATTCGGTTATGGTCAGACTTACTGGAAATTATGATATCACTATAGGTAACAACATTGGCCCGGCACCCACTGTTGTACTTATTACAGTACCACCGCACTTTGGGCCCTGTCTTACATGTATTCGACCGATTGTACCGGTAAGCTCCTAGAGTCATCACAAGATTTCCATTCTTTGTTGTGGTGATAATTGGCGATGAAACTGAAACAAAACTTTAGAGTCA
This sequence comes from Anorthoa munda, assembly GCA_945859665.1. Lineage (NCBI taxonomy): Eukaryota > Metazoa > Arthropoda > Insecta > Lepidoptera > Noctuidae > Anorthoa > Anorthoa munda. The sequence continues at coordinate 8,992,085 of OX243901.1, forward strand.
GTTGGTGGTACCTTTATTTTGACAATGATTTACTTATAGATGACGGAAAAAAGGTACATTATATTATGTATAAAAGCTATATTTTTAAAAGAGTAAGTATGGAGTTTTTTGTGCATTCTTCTCCATAACAAGCTTTCCGAAAGCACGGTAGAATCAATTTCTATTACATGTAAATATTAAATGTTTTAACGTTCAAAACTTCCGCATAATGGCCTAGTTGAAATAAATACATTTGACTTTGACTTTTATGACTTTGATTAAAATTTATTGTAGCAGCACCAACTTATTTCTAACAAGACATCATAATTATAACATTTCCTAATAAACATGTTACATACAAGTGAAATTATAATGTAGGTGTATTAAAAATTCAAACGTCATTATATTTAACCAAAGTCACTATTACAGGCTACTGAACCTTTCACCGACTTTAATGTTTGCTGAATTATGCTTATGCTAATGAGTTGAATTTAATAAATTTACCTCTTTATAATATTAGTATAGAAAAACAAATAAATAAATTATCTTACTAGACTAGATACTTTATCCAACTATTTAATACCATAAATGAGAAATTTTGGATGAATGGATGTTTTCTACTTAACGGAACGGCTGAACGGTTTTAGATGAAATCTGACATAGAAATAGATTAGTCTGGAATTGCACATAGTTAGGCTTTTTGTCCCAATAAACTAGGTATGTGATAATAAAAAAAAACACGCGGGCAAAGCTGAGAGCGGAAGCTAGTAACAAATATAATAACTTTGTATATTATTAAATATTGCAGATAATGCAGATATTTTAATGGTTAATAATGGCGTTTTCAAAAGTTATAATTCTCGATCGACATCCAATAGAGTATCAATTACAATATCAACGTACTCTGGGACCTTTACATTCAGTGGCTTTATTATACCGGTAGGATCCCATAACGATCACAGGAATCCCATTCTTTGTCGTGCTGAACTGTGGAAATAGATCTGAAATAAAACTGTAAGATCAGTACACACTGGTGTTAATACATGAGATACTTATTGTTTTAAGACACATTAACTCGCCTTTTTTTTCCAAGGGGGCAGGCAGAAAATACAGAATGCTACCTGCTACGATACTTACATCTTTCTTTTGCTTCATTCTTTACTTTTATTAATTCATTTTGCAAACAGGTTATAAGTGCTGCGCACATGGCCTTTCAATTTATTATCAATAAGATACGTGTATGTCAGTCTAGCTAGGGTATTCTCTCCCGGCAGCGTCGTGTCCAGTCACGTCTGCCCTGTAAATCCCTTTTGAAGCCATTCATTCATCCACTCAACTTGACTAAACCATCTAAGCATATCCTTTTCAATTTTTGTCATTACATCGTCTTTTAAATCCCAACGTTAAATTATCGCATCATTCTTCATGCCTTTTCATAGCATTCCTACATTATTTGTATTCAAAATAAGCATTAAATAAAAATAAACAAATAATGCAAAAGATATACTATAATTTATAAAAATAGAAGTATTTATTCCACGTACATTACTATACATTTATGTTAAAAAGTACAACGTAGTGTTATGGTATGCAAGTGAATGAGATTCGCCAGAATATCATGAATTACAAAAATCATTATGGTGGAATGTTTTTCAAATAATATGAATTTGCTAACATTAACATTAGTAACGGGATATTTACCATGTTTACTGTTTGTTGTGGTTTTCGTATCCCGTTTCTAATGTTAATGTTAGTGTTAGTGACCATGACAGTTTAAAAACTTATAATATGAATTTGCTATCGGCAAAACATTAGGTACTTTTAATTCAGGTACCTACTTACTTTTGGTTATGAATAATTTTCAATTGAATATTTAGTTTATATTTATTTTGGTAACAATTATGTGAAGTATTAATGTTTATTTTTTTTCTTTGGTATGTTTACAAAGTACATTGCATTCTTTTTTGGCTATAGCAGGTACAAATAAGTCCATCGCACCCAATACACCGTCAGATTAGGTTGTATTAGTTCAGGAAGTTTTCTGGAGCATCAGCGTTGAGCTATACGTCACAACTTATTTATATAAGAGAATAAGCTTGAAAGAACTCTTTCTACGCTAACCCTATAGGGTTCTCCAGACAACATGCCACGCGACAATGCGACTACGATTGTTCATAAAAATCCTTCTATAAATGTCTTATTTTTAGTGTCGATGGCATGACGACAGTAACTTATTTTTTACTGGCCCAAAACTGCTGCCATGGCATCGTCGGTTCCAGTACATAGGTCTATCTTTAAAGCATTTTTAGAACCATATCTGTGAATTTTGTGATAACGCGTTGGCGCACCGTAGTCATATTTTTTTTAATTAATGATTATGCTCGGCGTTGTGGGTGATGACGATATTACCCTCGGTCTTCATACTTGAAGGACATCCTTTTAAGCGCCTGGTACAATACCAGCGAGCTATGGGACCTCTACAGCCACCACCAAGATTATACCGATAAGGTCCCAGTGTGATTACAGGATTCCCTTTGGTTGTGTAAACAACAACTGGCGTTGGAGCTGAAATAGTCATAAGGTTTTGATTAGAAGGTAACTTGTAAAATTGGATTTTTGTTGCTTTTAATTGCCAATTTTAGAAGTACGGAGAGCAAGCAATGATCGGAAACAAATGACTCGCACGTCTCTAGGACTATTTTCTTTTCTGTTATTTAAATGCGTCATTTAATCACAGAATACACTATATAATAATACAATAAATAAAGCCGTGTAGTTCAACAGTGGTAAGGAAGGGGTTTTACGAGATATTGAAGCCAAACACCAACTATTTGTAGAACAGGCAAGAGTATAATATATTATTATGCATAAGTATAATGAACCTATATATAACGTTCCCATTGCTTGAACCCTTCTCCTCGAGGACCCAGTGCTGGTTGGTAGATGTCACGTATGAGATGTGATGTATGTCTGATCCTAGGACTTGCCGTTTCTCTCAATATTTGCCTTCACCTTTCTGAGAGCAGTGAGAAGAGTTCAAGAAGAGTATAGTAGAGTATGACACTACTGAATACAATTTATACCAATAAACCTTAGTACAGACTATAGTCTAAAGAAAATAAAAGTAACCAAAAAATTAGTTTGCATTAAATTTTTATTACGGGTTTTCTTCTTTAAAGTGCAGTTATATTCATTGCTCATGTTTGAGTGCCGGTTAAAATCCGGAATGCGACCAATGAAATTGAAAATAGATCTTATTGATATTTTGGTTTTGTTATATTGTAATAAAGGGTCTTTCAACAAGGACGGGTCGATGTTAAAATTGAATAAAACAGGATATGTGTGAGATATTAATGAAATTTATTTTTTATTTGAAAGGCCTATTTATGCCATTATGGATGGAATATGCCATCGTTCAAATGTCCGCCGCGGCTTCGTATGGTGGCACGAATCCGAGAGGTCCAATTTTAATGACTCTGCTGCATAGATCGAGCGAGCGCTACAGATCAATGATAAACAATTTCTTTTGGCTTGAATTGAACAATATGGACGTGAACGACATGTGGTTCCAGCAAGATCACATGGTGTTTTATTGAGACATCTTGTTTTATTCAATTTTAACATCGACCCGTCCTTGTTGAAAGACCCTTTATAACAAAAACAAAAATGTATACATTAAATCTATTTAAGTATTTAAACAACGAATTTACTAAAACAACTAATTGCACAGTCACATTGAATTGATAGTATATTTTGTATCACTCATTTTGGTCCCTGCACATTACCCAGATGGTTACTAAAAAATAAAATTAGTGAACGAACGCAAGGAATAAATTCACAGAATAAAAGTGGACAGGGGCATGTTGACAGCGATGAAAATGATTTTTTAAGCTCAATTAGTTATTGCCTTTCCCTCTGTATACCAGTTTTACATAGATGTTTTTATTGGATTGTATATATTTATCGTCAGCTTTTTAATGTTACTACTGCTGGGACACATTCCTCCTCTCTGTGAGAGGGAATGGGCCGTAATCCATCACGCGCACCAGTGCGGGTTGGTCGTTGTCTTCGTATGTCTTCATATTTTTGGTTCTAAGACATGCCGGTTTCCTCTCGATGATTTCGTTCGCCGTTTTGAGAGCAGTTTTTTTATACTTGATGAGCCAGTTCTTAACTTCAACATCGCCTGACAGAAAGCGACAGATAAAGCTCTACTTTCATCTTCAATGGCTGTGTTCATTAATTTGGCTGATGAGGACATCATTGACTGTGTATATAACCGCGCGACATACATTCCTTCGAGAGCAGGCCCATCGAAGTTTGGGCCCTTTGTACCCTTTGTTTAGGTGATACCGATAAGAGCCCATTAAGAGCACAGGATTGCCGCATTTTGTTTTGCTAAAACGTAGTTCTGAAAAAAAAAAAAAGTTTAAAGTCACTCAAAAAAATAAAGGTACTCGATGAGCTATGCTCGGTGTTTCCTCGCGTGATCGAATCAGAAATGAAAAGATCCACAGGAGGAACAAAGTTACCGACATAGCCAGAAGAATTGGGCTGTGGCCAGGGCACATTTCTCGCGGCACGGATGGTCGATGGGGCTTTAAAGTTCTGGAGTGGCGATCATGGGCAATAACAAGGTGAACCGTTGGCCTGGTGAAGTCCGCGGGAGACCGCTGGTCGGAACTATGTCCTACTGGACACAGTCCTCTTCGTCTCTGGCTTCTAGTGCTGTAGACGCCTATCGGCTAAAATTATGATGACATGGTGTATGCAGGTATGTACTAAATAACTGTATTGAATAAAAACAAATAAAGAACAATTAGAAAACATTTAATTTGATAATACATTTATATTACTACTTTTACTGACACCTTCATTTTCTCGTTTATTTTGATCCCTGCAACGGACACGGTACATAAAGGCAGAGGTTCCAAACAAAGGAAATATTCTATCAGCGATAACGATTGTTGAATAAATATATATTATTTGTTGTTTGCTTCTCTTGAAAGTGTTATCACCTTTTTTACAAGCTTTTATATAACTTCAGCGTGTATGTATGTGTTCGGGTCAAATCTTGCAACCGAATTTTAAAGCAGTTATCCTCTACCGATTAAGATTAAACACACAGCACTACCTCAGCACTTGTACACATTACGGACGATATTAGGTCAGGTATGGAGATGGGAAAGTTAACGGTACTTGCTCTGCTTGATTTTAGCAATGCCTTCAATACCGTTGACTTTGACATTTTGCTTGGCCTCTTAAGCTCTTTTAACATATCTCCTCCGGTAATTGACTGCTTTCGTAGTTACCTGTTTGGCCGCCGGCAGCGTATTTGCACTGACGTATATTTCTCTTCTTGGTGTCACACCTCTGCCGGTGTGCCGCAGGGTGGCGTTTTATCTCCTCTTCTCTTCGCACTCTTTATTAATGCTATCACTCAACGACTTTCTTCTTTCACCACCTGTATGCTGATGATCTCCAGATTTATACCCAAGTCCCTCTTGGAGAGTTACGAGATGCCATTGAGACGATTAATATGGACCTGGCTCGAATAGGTGACTGGAGTGCGGAGTTTGGACTGAAGATTAATCCGACGAAGACTCAGGTGACTGTTGTTGGTAGTTCCCGGACTGTTCCTGAAATTGATTGGTCGACGCTTCCCCAGGTTTCTTTCTACAACACCATTATTCCTATAGCTAACACTGTGAAGAACTTGGGGATTTATATCGACAGCACTCTTTCCTGGACCAAACAACTGCAGGAAGTCAGTCGTAAACTGTTTGCTTCTGCGGGCTCCCTGAGACGTCTTCGTAATTTTCTTCCCATCTCCACTAGAATTGCGATTGCACAATCTCTACTTCTCCCAATCCTGGACTATGCTGATGCCAGCTATCTTGATCTCAACCAAGACCAATTGGACAAGCTTGAGCGACTTCAAAATCTCTGTATCAGATTCATATTCTCCTTTTGCTTTTTCCTTTTGCTTTTGAGCCTTTTTGGTCTCGCACGGGTTTATTTATTTTTATTTTTTTATTATTGTTTGTGTTTTTCTTATCTCGTGTCTCCTGTGCGGGTCACAAATAAAAATGTTTTCTTTCTTTCTTTCTTATATTTGGCTTGCGCAAGTATGATCACGTTTCTGAATTTCGTACTAAGCTCAAATGGCTTCCGATTCGCCTTCGCCGGAATGCCCACATACTTTCTATGCTTTATAACGTGCTATTTAATCCATTTACTCCTTTTTATCTCAAAGAACGTTTTCAGTTCCTCTGTGACACCCATTCTAAGTCCTTGAGATCATCGGAAAATCTAAAATTAAATATTCGTATGCATTCCACTTCCTTTTTTGACAAATCTTTCACGATTCAAGCGGCTCGGTTGTGGAATATATTGCCAATTGAAATAAGACGTGCTCAAACACTGCCAACGTTTAAGAAAATGGTAAAAGAGCATTTCCTGTCACTGTAATTTTTATTCTTCTCCTTTCTCTGTTTGATATGTATTAGTATATTATATAATATTGTAGGTATGTATTGTATGTTATTATGTCTAAGTAATATTATTTAAGTATGTAGTTTTGTACACTGACAGCCCTAAATTCTTCTCCTATCGAACAGTCCATCCAAAGGTTGTCTGTAAGAGATTGCCCTGTGCGATAAGACCGCCCATTGTACACTTGTTTTTGTGAATGTTTGTCCTGTACATATTTTTGTGGTGTACAATAAAGTATATAATAAATAAATAAATAATTAAATTGAATGGTTAGCTTAGTGACGTCATTCTAAATTCAATATGGCGGATGGCCCAAGATGGAGGACTAGTTATTTTTTGTCCACTGCCATGATATGGGTATCAAATCAAAGGGTTTGCTGAGAAGAATACAAAAAAGCTTGTTTCAATAAAGATTGTATTGAATAATTTTATTAATTTAGAATAGAATAGAATATAGGTACACCAAAAAAGTTACACATCTCTTTTACAAAAAACTTAAAATAAAGAAGAGATAGTCTGCGGTGTACTGCTATATAAAATATAAATGTTTGAAGTTTGGAGTACTGTACTGTGCAAATGCAATTTTAGCCTAAAAGGGCACTTCAAACAATAATTGACAACTATGAAACCGAAATAAATTAACTGTAGGCACTGTGGACTGTAGCGCTCTTACTAGCCACCAATCAGTTTGACTTTAACTATACTAATTGTTATGTTTAGATCTATGGAGAACAATAACATTGTCGATAGTGAAGATGGCCGACCGGCAACCTAGTGTGTACCTAGTACAGTACCACCGAATCTTGGGTCCGATGCAGCTGCTCTGTCGGTTGTACCGGTAGCTGCCTATGGTAATCACAGGATTGTCCTTTTTCGTGGTGCTGAAATCAGGCTCTGGAATAGAGAAATTCACGATTTGTGTAAAGTTGCCTATGTTATATTTAGTTGTCAGTTCAACAGGAGGTATGGTCGTAGTTTTTTTGTCAAAATACTAATGGATAGGTGCTTCGATAAGCTGTCAATAATGCTGGCTCCCAAATTTATTGACAGCTTTTTTTCAGTTAATTTACCCCCTTATTCTGATTTATGAATTCTTAGTTGAGTATTTGTCAATTTCTACGAGTACTTTAACCTGAAAACCCATAAAAACTTGTTATTAAAGTGGGTTTGACACGTTCTTAAGCCCGAATTCTCAATTTAGAAACACGCCATTAGTACGGTTAACTTCAAGACAAATCGTGACTTATGTTTTTTTAGATTGGGTAGGATTTATTAGATTACAATCTAGATCTACCAAAAAGGAAATTAATATTTCTGGTTATCATAATACTTTACTTTAATTTATTTAAATAAACTAACAAAACTATATTTATATTGTACCTAATTATCTATATTTATATTGTACCTGTCTCATTTACTTAAACTTCGTTTCTATGCTTCGGTTATGTTCTTTTTCATGGTTAACAATGACATTTTCTATAGTAATAATAGTCGAACGGCATCCCCGTGTGTATCTGGTGCAGACCCATCGTGATTTGGACCCTGTGTACCCACTGGATCGGTTTTAATGATAGGAGAGGATCGTATATACCTTATTCAAATAACAAAGCTCATGGAAATCGTAATAGAAAATATTAAAACATTTTTTGTTTAAATTATACAAATTCGTAGAAGTTTACCTAGTAACTATTTATTTATTTATTACATGTTCATGCAACATGGTAGGTACAAAGGCAGACTAACTATACAGCTATTAAAAAAAAGTGCTATATATTTCATCAGTAACTACAATAAGGTAATATCTTGACGATTATAATCCTTCAAAGGGTCTGCAGACAAGTATTAGTATACCGATGGTATCCAGTAGTCCTCATGCGATAACAAACGCACTTTTTTCAAAGCACCTGCTAGACAAACCTAAGCGCGATTGCGTGCTCATACGCGCTGCATATGCACAGAGTGACGTCTTCATAGATATAATTTTATATTTCTATGGACGACTTCATTAAGTCACTTACTAACAGGTATGACAGTTGCACACTATCTACTAACCACAGCACTTGCTTGTAGCTAAGGATGAAATAATAGTTGCCCTTAAAAGTCTGATGCAAGGTAACTCTACTGGTATTATTAGTTACCTGTTGTTATTAAACTCGGTTTTTGGGGTGTTTTGTAACTTACAATACACCGCTTCGTTTATTATCTGTACTTATTTAGTTGTTCGATGACTTTTGACAACGTTTCGAAATAAAAAATAATTTTCCTTATTAATATTCATAGAACTGGAACTTCTTCGTTGGTGTAGTGGTCGGGTCAAAGTACTATTAGGTTTTCCCATCTGGAATTTCTCAGTAGCTGCCCGGAGTTTGGACTTGTGCATGGTTGATGCCAATAGGCTCGCCTCCTATTACATGGGATTTAAAACATAACTGGCAAAATGTGGGTGCACTCTATAGGAGCACCTCTGCCTAGCCCTTCTGGGAATACCGGCGTGATGTTATGTTATGTAATATTCATTTTCTCAAACATGCTTGGAAATTTGTGCATTATTTTGACAACCTTCTTCGAGATAAATCGACATTGCTGTACTGGCCAAATACATGCGAGCAGCGGCCGGCAAAAGTTGTATGAAAATCCATATCTGTCGTGGTTTAGCGGCCAAATAAATTACATAGTAAACTCATATCTGTCGTGCAATTTTAAAATGGTACGATATTTTACTCCGAAACATGGCAACCAATGAAGTAACTTATCAAAGGTTTTATTTAAATTTCGAACTGGCTTGCAAAAAGAAAGCTGTTTATTGAAAACAAAAACAAAAATAAATAAAACACTTTAACGCGGAAAACATTATTGTTGTTCGTTGTTCGTCATTGATTTTGAAAACTAATTGTATTAGAAAAAATGAGTTCTAGGTACAACTTCGTTTTAATTTTCGCGCATTATTTGATAAAAGTACTATATAAGCCTTGGCCACAACTAGGCATTGATGGACTTCCGTATGTGTGCCTCGGCTTCGCCTGGGCCCACATTTACATGTTCGTCCATCAAGCTGGCCGCTGCAGTAATGTACCAATTACATTTTTGTTTCGTAAGCAAAGAGACAAAAACTTCTAATGAAAATAATTAAGGTAGATAATAATAAAAAAAAACTATTTGTTGCAGAAACGTGAGTTTAATTGATTAAACACTAGAATAATAGCCTAAGATAAGAAATATGCGTATGATATCTTAACCAAAAAGCCCATCTAAGATAGAATAAAGATTAAATCAGATAAAGTGACTCGAATAAAAAAATTGTTAACAATAAATTGCAAGAAAGGAATGAGCAATTTGTTTGAATTAAATTGAAGTCAAGAAAAGGCTAAGAGATGACGTAGCAAGATGAAGTGGTCAGTTGAGATTAGTACTCATTATTATCCATTATACATACTCATGATATGAATGCATGCCTCTGTTAAAACTTCAAATATTCTGATAGTTGAGTAATTGAAAATAGATACTCGTAGTATCTATCTTCAAGTATTCATCTATTACCATATTGTTTACAAAAAAGACACTTTCAGTCATAAACGCAACATTATGAGATCATTATTTAATTTTTTTGTACAATATCACCAACCCAAAAATTCCCAACTTCAGAGGCAGTTGCAGTTGAATGAAATTTCGAGAAAAACCTCATCACAAAGGAAGAAACTATAGTTCAACAGATTCACAAGCCTGCAGATTTGCTCTGATTTTCTTTGTTATAAAATGGTTATTAAACTTTAATGAGTATACCATTACGTATAACGTAATTAGGGGCTGGATGACAATGTTCCAGGTAACCTGATTTAATTACTTGTCGGTCAAATGTGATGCTGAATCTGGCTTTGCATTTTCTTCCTGAAGTGCACCTAAACCAATCAGATGTCTGGCTTCGACTTTCGCAATAGAATGTATATCCTTGTATTACGGCTATCTCCTTTCCATTCGCCTTTCGGTACCATTTTACTGCTGAAAATTAAATGATTAAATATACAGATGAAACATTACTAATAAAGTAAATTAGGTATTAAAAAAACTATATGTTTGTGTATCATTATCCTCCTACCACTATCCCGATTCATTTGGGATCACCGCAACATATGCTCTTCTGCAATACTGTACCTTTATAGTCATATCATTTTTAACAGACTTTCCAAAAGGAAGATTTTTTATGTGTATGTTCACCGATTTTCCCGTCAATTGTGGACAGATTTTGAAAAGTATTTTTACGTATGAACACTTCCCTGAGGTAATCACATAAAAAAAAAAGTGTAGATCTGATGAAGATTTTAGAGATTTACTACAGAACTCTGGAATAAATGAAGGCAAATCTTTCGGGGTTGCTGCAATCGCATGTCTGTTTGTTGTTTACACCATTTAATTTTATTTCACGAAGGCACAAATAGGAACACCATACGTTTGAGTAAGTCATCTTGGTTTTTTTTTATAGGTTTAATGTAGAACTTGGCCACAAAAAGCTAAGTGTAGCTATTGACGTAAGCTGCGGCGAAACCTTTAATTCGGTGCTTTCTACTTTGTGGTCAAGTGTTGATAAAATTAATGAACGCTATATTACGCCTGCAGTGTATTTGGTTGCATAAATACAACAAAAACAGTGCCTATTCGTTCTTCAAATGTCCAAACAATACAGAAAGGTAAGTAGTAAAACGCCAGTCTTAAGGTACTGTAGTTTAAGTATTTATACTGTACTTAAGCTACCTACTAATTTTTTAAATTCAGAATCAATATAGTAGCAACCCTAGAGAGTCTGTCAAGTTTTGGTGTCAATTTATGAAACGGCGGGCATGGCCTTTCTGTATACTTTCTATTCAGTGCCCTGGTTCTCAAGCGGATCTCTACATATCTGATTCGATCACGCAAGGAAACTCCGAGCATAGTCCTCTCCATTGCTTTTGGGTGACTAAAAGCTTTCTGATCAGGCCCATTGTGAGTTTTAAGAAATAAAAACCTATAATTAATGATACTTTTTTACTCGCATTTCGCACAAGTGTGAAAGTTGAATGTCTAAAGTGACCAGAAAGAGAGAGAGAAAACGTATGAAATTAATTCCAAATTTTAAAATATACACCATTACGTATTACATGACTAGGGGGTGGATGATTGTGTTCCGGATAACAAGTTTTCACTTCTTTTCCGTCTTTAGTGATGCTGAAACGAGCTTTGCATTTTCTTCCCACAGAGCACGTATACAGATACGTTGTCAAGCTTTGGGTGTTACGAGAAAACGTGTATCCTTGTAGCATGGCTATCTCTTTCCCGTTTCCACTCTTGTACCATTTAACTGTTGACCACAAATGACTATTAAAATACGTTTTTTTTTCTTCGTGTCGATGATATCATGTTTAATAGTTAATTCGTACATAATGTTTGGAGCTTAGAAAACAATGCAATAAAATATTATGAAGAAAATAAAAAGTCTTTTCTTTGGCAGCAGGGACTGTAACTGATTTTAAAATGAATAATAAACTAACCCGACCATTTTCATTACAAATCGATCTACGAACATTCTAAATTTTATTTGTTTAGTTAGCATAGTGTAATTAAAATATTAAGTTATATCTAACGCGGATGAAAAAGGACCGTTACGTGTTATATAAGCAGGGGGTGGATGATTGTGTTCCAGATAACAGTATCTTAGTTCTTTACTTTGTTTAGTGTTCCGGTAATGAGCTTCATATTTACTTCGTATAGAGCATGATCTAGCTTTGATGACGGTCTTTCTTTTTTTCTCGGCTTTGGTTTATACGACAAAATGTGTACCCTTGTCGCATGGCAAACAAAATGAAATGTAACTCTACGAAATGTTTCGTCGTGAGTTTTACTCGCGCACGACACCTTTTAAATTTTGCGTACAAAATGAATCACAGCACTATTAGCAGGACAAGTGGAATGAAGGTCTGGGTATCACTTTTGACATGACACTGACGTTTCACGATCACATAGTAGCAAAATATTCATTCAGGCGATTAGGTTTCATTCTACGCAATGCCGAGGCTTTCAAGAACATCAGCGCGATCAAATTTATTGTACTAGTTCGCAGTAAGCTGCAGTCTAGTGCATGTGTCTGGAACCATCATGAAAAGAAGTACACACTACTCTTGGAAAAGGTTTTAAGCGTCTACATGAATATTATCCATTCTTATACCCTTCTAACTTCCTCTTAGGCTGTTTAGGTTACAATTCCCTCGAGGTTAGAATAATAAATATGATCTACACGACGAACTATCTCATCTCTTTGCCCCGGTCAACTATAGACGTAGTAGTAGCCACAGATTGTTATGGATTGTACTGGGGGGTCGAACCGACGCTCACTCTCTTGGATGCTAAACCCGGTTATGATGTGTTCGCGGACAAATGGAAGAAGATCTTGTCTGTATGTCGTGAGACTATGACTGCCGTGTTATTATATTTATTATCATTGTTGTTTGTTTTTGTATTTATTATGTTAATTGCTTTTTTATAAACATGTCTATAACTAATGTAATTGGTATTTGGCCGTGATAGCTTAAAGTAAATAAATAAATAAATGGCTATCTCTCCCCCGTTTCCACTCTTGTACCATTTAACTGATGATAACTAAATGACTATTAAAATACACAATTTCTTCATCTTCTTCGTATCGATGATACCATGCTTAATGTTTAATTCATATATTGTGCACATATAAAAAAGCAACGCAATGTTTGGAGCTTCGGAAGCAATTAACTAAAATATCAAGAAAATAATATGTTTTTGCCTTGGCAGTAGGGGATAGAAATCATACTTATATTAAAGTACATATATGTATAATGATAAAAAGGTTATGTTTTCGAAATAAAAAAGTTTATTGTTTTAATATTTTAATATTAATTCGCATTTCGCACAAGTATGAAAGTTGAATGTATAAAGTGCTGGCTACACCAGGTAGAACCGACGTTAGATGATCCTATAAAATTATTTCTAAATTTTTAAATATACACCGTTACGTATTATATAACTAGGGGGTGGATGATTATGTACCAGATGATAGGATTTCATTATTGGGGTGCCTTTTTTGGTAATGAAGCGAGCTTTGCATTTACGTCCTACCGAGCACCAATACAAATCGGTGGACTTTGTTTGACCATCACGCCCAAATGTGTATCCTTGTACTACGGCTATCTCTTTCCCGTTTTCTTTTCGGTACAATTGAACTGTAAAAAAAAGAACTAAACTTAAAAAAAAAAAAACAAAAACATGATCAGGGGATTCAGAAACCAGGCAATATTTGTGTATTAAAAAACAAGAAAAGTCTTCAAATTAGCAGTGACTCACATAAAATAAACGAACATCATAATAAACGGACAGAACGGTTTTCAAAAACCTTAACTTAATATGACGTTGTTCGAAATAAAAGCACCTTTTAATTTTGATATTTTAATTCAGGGCACAAATGTAAAAAGTTGAACATTCTCAAATTTTTAAAGAAAACCCATCACGTATTACATATTTAGGGGGTGGATGACAGTGTTCCAGTTGCCAGGATTTCATTATTGTCCTATCTTTTGTGGTTACAAAGCGAGCTTTGCATTTCTTTCCTATAGTGCATGCAAAACCATCGGTTGATTTTGTTGGACAATTACACCAGAATGTGTATCCTTGTAGTATGGCTACTTCTTTCCCGTTCTGCTTTCGGTACCATCGAACTGAAGAAAAAACAAAACTTTATTTATATTCATGTTCTAATTGTACACAAAACGTCCATGTACAAATACAGTAGGACAGATTATGTACAAAGGCGAGCTAAACCCATAATGAGGGCTATCACATTTTAATTTGCCGCTATGGGCGATGGTGTAGAGTTAGGTCGTAGTTTTTTGGCTATTAGCGCGAGTTTATTTACTGGTTAGATTTTTTACTGTTGTGAATATTTTTTAAATATGGCGGATTAAGATAGGTACGGGTTTTACCAACCACTATTTAAAAGTTTTATGTTACGCAAAATTTTATCTGTTTTTTTTTTTAATTGTCTGCACGGAACTGTAGTATACTTGATTTTATATTTAATCGCACTTCTTCGGCATTAGAAATGATTTTAATCCTAACTTTGCTTCCGTTTGTGTAATAATAACGTTTAACTGCTATAAGGACCTTACCCGCCAGTGGTGCCAACTGGTGAGCTCAAAAACGGGAACCCTCATTGGGTTCTCTTATTGCCTATATTATTATTTATTTATATCAAGCAAAAAAAATGTCGAGGGGTTAGAAATAGAGTGTTAACTTTATTGTTCACCAAAATTGTAACGCAACAGTTTTACAATATTGCAATTAAATACGAAAGGGAACCAGCTAAATACCAAATGAAACTTAAAAACAATAATTGTCGGAGGGCCAACCGTAATCAATATCTCTTGAAGCTCTCGCTGGGCGGCTAAATCAAGGGCCGGATCCAGAAGACCAGTTCTCCACACAACATTTACAGTAGGTACGTTAACATTAATTATTTCAGCTGTACGGTCACATATGTCATAAAATATGTAGGTAATCTTTTATTTTTGCAATATTCGAAAGTTGATCGCAACCTAATCGGTATTCTTAGATTTCCAATTTACATATAATTAAAAATTACGAGTAGAATCTCGATTATTTAAGGTAAACTTGTGAAATTGATCTTATATTTTGAAATAAATACCATTACGAATTAAAAACTTTGGAGGCGGATGATTGTGTTTGAGCTGGGACGATGCCATGAACCCTCTGTCCTTTGCGATGGAGAAGCGAGCTCTGCAACTCCTGCTGACAGTGCACTTAAACATGTCGGTTGACTTATTCCGACCATGAAGACCATAAGTGAATCCTTTTATAATAGCTATATCTTTCCCATGTTGTTGTCGGCACCATTGTGCTGTAAAAAAAAGTCAAATGCCCATTCCACTATAAAAATTAAACAATTTACAACAATTCTAAAATAAATTTAAGGTTTAAGACACAAGGCAATATGAAGGTATTTAAAAACCAGAACTCCAGTTATTTATGGTTGAAATTAAATTCCTTTATTTAAGGATTTGAAAAGCTCGAAAATGAATTTGTAGATAGGTAAAAAAACAACCTAACATTACTTAAAATAAAATATCTTGGCATGTTATCAGCCTTTTTATTTATACTAAAATAAAGAAAGAAAGAAAAGATCATTATGTTACCAAAATGTCTGTCATTATATAAAAAAATATAAATAATTACAATTTTAATCTACAAGTTTAAACAGTGGGACACTGTCACAAATGTATTTTAAAATACTTATTAAAGTGTGTGATCGAAAATTTATCGAAACTAAAACAGAGCAGCAGGGAGGGGTGTCACAATCGGCGAGTACGAAGGTGCGGGAGAAGAGGCCGTGTACGCAGGCAGCGGCGAGTACGGAGGCGTCGGAGGAAAAACCACCTCGTTACATATCGTTGACAATGACTCAAGCTAGGGTTCGTCATCTTTGAAAACAAGAGGATCCCTGAGCGAAAGTGGAACGTTGTAAGCAGCCATGGAACACTTTTTGAACCAACATAAAAAATAAATGGTTCTTAAAGTTTTATATAAATGCCATTTCGTATTATATACGAAACAGATGGATGATTATGTTCCAGATGACATGATTTTATGAACACTCTGTCCTTTGTGATGGTGAAGCGAGCTTTACATGCCCTGCTGACGGTGCACCTATACATATCGGTTGACTTATTCCGTCCATGAAGACCATAAGTGAATCCTTTTATAATAGCTATCTCTTTTCCATTTTGGTGTTGCCACCATTGCTCTGTAAAAAAATAAACGATTAACTTTAAAAACCGTCAAAATTCATAAAATATTGTTAAAATTCATAAAATTCTTAAAAAATAGAACTTAACAATGTTTAATTAGGGATTAATTAGAATAACATGATGCTTAAGAATACCTAACTGATCAAAATAATTAATGCTTTTTTTAATTATTTTAATTATACATTTTATTTAACCATCTCTTTCCTTTTATTTTTTTTTGGGAACCATTTGACTATAAAAAAATAATCAATTTTCTTTATAAACCATTCAATTGTTATAAATAATATTTACGGTTTAAGACACAAGGCAATAATATGCAGTTACTTTAAAACTAGAATTTCAGCAATTTAAGGTTGAAATGAGAGAGCAGTGGTGGCCCAGTGGTATCGGCCGCGACTTACAAGTTGTAGGTCGTGGGTTCGAGCCCAGGCAGGCGCTTTACTTTGTGTAAATTATTTCATCACCTCTGCTCTCAAACCGGTGAAGGAAAACATCGTGAGGAAACCGGCATGTCCTAGAACCAAAAATTCGAAGACGTCATGTGACATCCACCAACCCGCACTGTGCCCGCGTGGTGGATTACGGCCCATTCCCATATCACAGAGAGGAGGCCTGTGTCCCAGCAGTGGGAATATTAATAGGCTGATGATGATGATGTAAGGTTGAAATAAAATGCCTTTGTAAGGATTTGAAAAGCATGAAAATGAATTTGTGGATCGGTAAAAAAACAACTTAACATTATTTAAAATAAAATATCTTGCATATAATGTGCCCTTTTATCCATTTTACACTTGAACTTTTTATATATACTAAAATAAAGAAAGAAAGAAAAGATCATTATTTTACCAAAAGGTCTGTCGTTACATAAACAATATAAATAATTACAATTTTAATCTATTCCCACTGTCACAAAACTATTCTTAAATACATATTAAACATTGAAAGTAATCGAAAATTTATCGAAACCAAAACTGTTTTCTGTACACATTTTGAACTAACACAAAAAATAAATGATTCTTAAAGTTTTATATAAATGCCGTTTCGTATTATATAAGAAACAGGTAGATGATTATGTTCCAGATGACAGGACGTGCTGTACCCTCTGTCATTTGTGATGGTGAAGCGAGCTTTACATGTCCTGCTGATGGTGCACCTATACGTATCAGTAGTCTTACTTCGACGTTGAAGACCGTATGTGTATCCTTGTATCATTGCTATCTCTTTCCCATTCTGTTTTCGGTACCATTCGACTGTAAAAAATAATAGATATAACTTAATAAACAATGGAGCTCCACATCGTTGTCAATGTGGTGAAGCAGTCGACCGCCTCAGACACCATGGCCTATCCTGCAGTAGGAGCGCTGGTCGGTTAGCACGGCACGCCAGCATTAATGATATCATACGTCGGGCTCTTGTCACCGCCGGGGTGCCAGCTGTTTTAGAACCCAATGGCTTGGCACGCGACGATGGTAAGAGACCAGACGGGATGACCATAATGCCTTGGAAGGTGGGTAGGTCTTTGGTGTGGGTTGCAACTTGTGTTGACACCCTTGCGCAATCCCATCTTCTTAGCACGGCGGGCTGTGCTGGGGCAGCTGCTGCTGGTGCAGAAAACCTCAAACGGCGCAAACACAATAACCTTATTGGAAGTTATATATTTGAGCCGTTTGAGGTTGAAACATTAGGCCCATGGGGCCGAGTGCTCTTCGAGTATTTCGAGATGTAAGCAAACGGCTAGTCGACTCTTCACGTGACCAGAAGGCTGGGCTTTTCCTTGGCCAAAGAAACAGCATTGCCATCCAACGTGGCAATGCTGCCAGCGTTCTGGGCACTTTTCACGTTGACAGCAATGTGAACGAATTTTTTGACGCCCTATTACCCCTCTGCCCTTTTATACGCGTTCATAGTTTTATTTTATTTAACTGTATATATAGGTAGTTATTGTTATTTAAGTATTTAATAGTATGTCAATTTTTATTGAAATAAAATCAAACTTACTTACATAAACAATAAAATATATGTCATTCATGGTTTGAGAAACAAGTCAATATTTAAATACAAACCAGAAGGCCAATTCTCTTAATTTGATAACTAATTCTCAGATTCCAGTCACAATCATCAACATTGTGAATGTCATCTCAGTGACAATCACTTTCAAAAAGTTATCAAAATATAAAGCTGATTTTGACAGATTGCGACTGAGATTCGAATGCAAACAAATCACGTTTATTTAAATATATTTAAAACTAAACATAAGGTTCAAATAAAAATTATTTTGCGACTGAGATGTGAATGGAAAAGTATACCTTAAAATACAAGAATTTCCCCTCAGAACTTCAACAACATTATGATTCAAATAAAATATGTTTAAGGATTTATGAAAAGGAAAATCTTCAAGCTTCATATAAAACCCATCATCTAATAGTTAATGTGACTTCTGTCTGATGGTCACAGTATGCTCCCGTTAAATAAAATTGCTTTTCAATAAGAAACATTTTTTTTTTAATTTAACGATAAATATCTAGTGAATTATTTTTTCTGATTTTATTTATTGAATAAATATAATCTTACAACGTATGAATAAATTTTATTTATAGGGAAGAAAAAGTACTAATTTCTAACGTAAAAGTAAGTTAGTTTGTACTTCGGCTATCTGAAGGATCTACACCCACTAAGCATCATCCGGTAGCTATCCCGATAGGCTACCCTATGGTAGTACTCTGGTGGGCGTAGCTTCAACCCTCGAAGTAGTATTCACCCTGGAGTGAACAAACCACGAGAAAATTATGGAACCGGGCAACATGACAAGGGGGATTTATCTCCAACCACCAGAGCTAGGCTCCTTACAGAAGTGTGGTTGGAGAGGCAGAGAAATGGACCATCGAATGGTGGTTCCCTGATAAGTGTACCATAGATCCTTCTAGTATTTTGGGTGCCGGGAAGCGTCTAAAGTTAGAAAGAAATTGCGCTGTTCCAAAGTTTGATGACTTTTGTGGTATGAGTGAAGACCAGAGCGGTTGTGTATAAGGATAGAATCCAGGCGTCTGTCGGCAGGGTCCCGAAGGTAATGCTTTAGAAAGCATATCAATAACTGTTCAGGCACCAAATGTGTCTGAAGGCGGTGAGCCCGCCGCTAAGTGCATAGAAACTTCTATTCTGGCTCATACACACACATTATCTCAAGTAAGTGGTGTTTATATACTAGAACTACATGAGTACTATCTAGTTCCAGGGCCTAGGTAGAAGTCTAGGTTTCTGATCACTTACTTGAAGGAAATTTGTGTATATTCACCGTTCCAGGGTGAAACTCTATTATCCGTAGCTATGTGCTGTTGTTATGTGCTATTTTTCAGTCATAGCCTTAGGTTATCTAAGTTAGAACACCTAGATTGTGTTTCCTAACAAACTAATGTGTGAAAAATAAATAATAAAATTGGTATGTGAGAAGGACGCACATACCACTACTTCTACTTACGAAATTCCATTTCGTATTATATACGGAAAAGGCGGATGATTATGTTTCAGATGACATGATTAGATGAAATCTCTATCCTTTGTAATTGTGAAACGAGCCTTGAAACTCTACCTAAAGAGCACATATATTTGTCAGTTGTCTGCCTTCTATAATCAAGACAGAAGGTGTATCCTTGCACGACGGCTATCACTTTTCCATTCTGCTTTCGGCACCATATGACTGGGAAAATGCGGTATTAAAAATATGTAAGGTTTAGGGGATTAAAAACATGGCATACAGGAATTATTAGAAGTCTAAATAAACCAGGGTGAAATAACAACATCAACAAAATTCAAAATAATGAATATTAGTTTATTTAGTTTAGAACAACTCTCTACATAAATTACCCACACCGTAACACAACAAATAATAAAAATGGTTATAAAACCAATATCATGTTAGTATTATTAGGACCTTAACTTAATGTACTTGTATCAACTAAGAATTATTTATTTTAAATTGTATTTATGTGTTTTATATAACTTTATTTGGATATAAATCTGGCTAAATTCACCCATCCCTATGGCTATCCTTATCCAAAGAATACACTAGTTTTGAAGAGGGCAATCAAAACCGACAGTGAATGAATGAATGAATTAGAAAATCATTTTTTTTTTTTGTAAAATAAACGTTGCCCCACACTAGGAATTTCTTCCTGTATCGTGGGTGCGTTTACAAACATATAAACTCACATACACAAACACCCAGAGCCGGAACAATTATCTGTAGGTCATACAAATTTTCAAAAATGCATCAAATTTAGGATGCTATTGCTGCTTTTTTTAATCACTCACAACCGAAAGTGTTTTTCTTTTTTGCGAGTGATGGATTTAAATCTAATAATTTTAAGGCGATGATAGCTCAGTAGTAGTGACGTCGGATACCGAGACGAAGGTCGCGGGTTCGAATCCTACAATGAGCTTGAGCTTTCGGTGAAGGAAAACATCGTGAGGAAACCATAGCACGGTGGTAGGGTACTTTGTAGTACCCGCCTGGCTGGCAACCACCCTCAAGTTGAAAATCTGTCGCCAAGCACCTTCCGGTGTGTTCCGACAGCAGCACTTGAGAGCCAGTTCCCTTCTAGGCTTTGTGTGCTTACCACCATCGGCCACATCATCACTGACCACGGTGAGATTGTGGTCAAACACAGGCCTATAGATAGTAAAAAAAAAAAAAAAAATAGCTAACTAATTTTGTTACCAGCAAGCAAAAATAACAAATCTAAAAAATCTCTATTCACTACATTCGCTGAGAGAAAACATCTCGCAGCCGCCAAAATCTCCATGCTTATCTGAACATTTTTTAAATCATAGCAGCCTATAATAAATGCCGTCACGTATAACATAATTATAAGGTGGATGGTTGTGATAAAGATGGTGTGATTTCATTGTCTGTCTGTCCTTAGCAATTATGAAGCTGGCTTTGCATTTCCTTCCCAGGGTACACCTGTACTTGTCGGTTGATAGACTTCGATAGTCCAGACAGAATGTGTATCTTTTTACCACGGCTACCTCGTTCCCATTCTGCTTTCGATACCATTGAACTGTACCTGAAAAAAGTAATCGATTAATCTTCGTTACCAAGTTAAAATAGTTGCAGAGAAAACAATGTTTGGATTTAATTCGATGGGTCGAAAGACCATGTGATGTTTGCAGAATCTAATACCCTTAAACGAGCAATTACACAACATATAATCTGAATCTTGGAAACGACTGCAACGATTTTCATGAAATTTAGTGTGCAGGGGGTTTCGGGGGTTATAAATCCTATCCTAATGAAACCTAGCTAGATGCTAGGTTTCGTTTTTAGAAAACGTCATTTTCTCTATTTTTACCCGAACAGAGCTTGGTCGCCCAGGTACTACGAGTAGATAATGAACTGACGCAACTAATTTTACGATGAACTACATAGTTTGAAAGTGATTAATATGACCTTTTACCGAATAAAACCACATTGATTTTTCATAATATTATTTGATTTTTATTTGATATACAATATGTCCGGACTTGTAGTAACAAAACTTTAAGGCCGTAAAATACACTTAATTTTATCGATAGTACACCACACAAGGGGTTTAATCCCGAATTGTTTTTATTGCAATTCTTAAAATTCTTCAAAAAATATAATGCAAAAATATGCAGGGGTTCTTTTTAGGCAATAATGAAATTAAATCTAATTGGCTTAGAGCTATATTTCTTTTGTCAGTGTGTAGACCAACTCAAGAACTAACAAAAAAAAACATAAAAGATACGTGCTAATCCCTAAAAAATTTGCAGAATTTTAGGAAATCCAATAAAAACTTGGGAAATTACGTTTTAAATTTGAATGTTATGGCTGAATACAAAAATATCTTATCTTTTGAGTGTTAGATGAATATTATGTTTAGATTTTCGACGCTATGGCCGTAAAACTAACATTAAATGTACGCCTATGTGAGACCTAGGTCCAAAGTTGTGGTTGTTAAACTATGTGAATATCAAGTAAGTCATGGACTAAAATTGCTCTATCTTTGGGGGTTTGGTAAATTAACCTCTTATGTGGGGTGATTATTATCATTATTAACTGCATTTTACGGTCTTAAAGTTTTATTACTACCTGTCTGGATACATTGTATAGATAAAATAATTTTCATTGTAGAACACCATAACAAATAAAATCTTTTCTGAGAGAGATAGAGAAAGATTTATTATTAATAATATTAATAAATGAGTTTTGCAGTAAGGAGTCATGAATGAGGCATGCCCAGGAGTGGGTCTATGAAATGATAAATTATAAAATAGAGTATGTTTCCAATGTCACAAAAAAAGCAATTAATATTACAGTCATCGAAAATGTTCGACCAAAACAGTAATCCACTATAATTTTAATGTTGACACTAATGATAAAACTGGGATGTCATCTTGAAGATGTTAACAACAGCTAAGAGCGATTACTGTCGGTCTTTATGTAAACTTGCGAAGTGGTTTCTATATTTTAATATAGGTACCGTTCAGTATTATATATGAGGAAGGTGGATTTAAAAGAGAAATACTAGATGTTATATGTTTTCTGTCGTTTGTGATGACGAAGCGTGCCCTACATTTTCCGGCTTGAGTGCACTATTTAACTGAGTTTTTATTACGACCCTCAAGGTAGAATGTGTATCTCTGTACCAAAGCTACTTCTTTTCCGGTTTGTTTTCGGTACCATTCAACTGTGGAAAATTAAAGAATTAATATTAGGCAAAGACAAAGAAACAAAAAAAAAAAACTCTTAAATATACCTGAGTTTGTTATACATAAAACAACCGTATTTAAAATTACATATTTATTTAATTAACATTCTAATTCTAAAGCTTTTCAGATAGATCATTAGACCACCAAAACAAAGAACAATCACTAAGTCTCTATAAATAAATACACTTATCTATTTCTAATTTAGTTTAAATGCCTTAAATGCCACAAATACTTAATACTCGAAAGATGATCGAAGCCAAAGCGGTATTGTGCAGAAATTTTGCCCTTAAATCTAATCTAGACAATCCCACTGCAAGGCAAATAACTCTATTTTCCTTTTCATAAAATTTTGAACTGGCAAAGATTAATTCAATATGGTATTTGACGAGCTTTTTTCATTACATTTCTCAAAATCCAGAGAAAAGATAGCTTGAAAGTATGAAAAAAAACATTGATTTTCTTATTTTTTTACCCAATTTGTATTTTTGTTATAATTAAAATAAATACTCATCCAAAATAAATACATTTTCGATAGCAGTCAAAATATCACCACCGTTCCGTTACCATTAAGCGTTCTCATAAGTAAACTTTTGAAGGAGTTTTTAAATTTTAATAAAAATACCATTACGTATTTGAAACTTAGGAGGTGGATGATTGTGTATTAAATAACATGATTTGATGATTCCTCCGTACATTGTGGTGGTGTAGCGAGCTTTACACTGTCTGCTAGTTGAGCACTTGAACTTATAGGTGGACTGAGTCCTGCCATCAGTACCGAACGTGTATCCTTGTAACACGGCTATCTTTCTTCCATTCTCCTTTGGGTACCAAACGACTGAAATGAAACAAATCATATTAAACATCACAACACAGCAAATAATGTAATCATCATACAAGGTTTAAAAAGGCAACATCCATATAAGGTATAAATAAGAACATTTACCAGACAGGCTTCTTTAAGTACGTGGTATGTGAAGGTAGAGTATGCATTAAAAAACACATTTGGGTACTCACAATTTGTAACGCCCAGCACACAAAACACGTAGAAAACAATATAGAGACACTGTTGTCTCTGTTGTTACAATATAGAGACAACAGTGTCTCTATATTGTGCCGGGAACATTGTAATTGTTGTGCCTATAAAACTCATTGTGACTATTCTCCTCAT
Organism: Anorthoa munda; assembly: GCA_945859665.1. NCBI lineage: Eukaryota > Metazoa > Arthropoda > Insecta > Lepidoptera > Noctuidae > Anorthoa > Anorthoa munda. The sequence continues at coordinate 9,016,274 of OX243901.1, forward strand.
AAACTGTTTTCTACGTGTTTTGTGTGCTGGACATTACAAATTACACGTATAAAGTTCATCTGTATACTAAATGTGCGACAGAAAGAAATATGCCTGAGCACCGTGATCGGCGCGTGGATTGCAATCAGATATTTTTAAACGAGAACCAAATTTAGTACATACCGATCAATATGTATTAAAAGTGATTTCTATGAACCCAAAAACCTTTCTTACGTTCTTATATACAGACCATTACGAATTATAAAAGTAGGAGGTGGATGAGTGAGCTTCAGGTGAATAGAATTCACAATCTTCCTGTCCTTTATAATGACGACGCGAACTCTGCAATTTCTTCCAAATAAGCATGTGTACGAATCGGTGTACTTCTGACAACTGTGAAGACAAAAAGTGTGTCCTTGAAGGATGGCTATCTCTTTCCCAGACTGCTTTCGACACCATTCGACTGCTAGAAAATAAAAGATTCATCTAATTACTCTGAAAAAATACCTGAGGCTCTAGACAAAGTGCCAAAAGCGATGGTGATGGCTGAAATGCCAAAATGTAAAAAATCCGGATATTTTGATAGCGCTTGGTATTTCCAATTGCTATCACGACGCTTTCGTTGTTAGAATGTCACTTGCCTACAGTCTCTGTGGTCTCTAATTATGTACAAACTAAAACAACCATGATGACCATGATGTGTACCTACCTAAATTCGTTCCGTTTTATTTTGCGGTTTTTATATTTTATGTGTAATTTTAATCTTGTGTAACAATAATGTAAATTTACTTTAATTGCTATGTAACTATTGTATGCCCGAAGGGCGGGACATAGCTGATCTCAATTTAATTATTTAAGACCTGTATTATGTACCTACCTATGATCCACAATAAAGATATTGATTGATTGATTGATTGATGATTCACATTTAGGTCGAATCCGACTTACTAACGTTTTTTTGAAATTTTAGGCAGATATATACCTACGCATGTTTGGCTGATTTTCTTTTTCGACTAAAAAAAAACATTAACCATAAATAACACTTTTAAATGTTGGCATCATGAGAGTTGCGAATTGGCTGGAATCAAGTAAAACAACAGAATTATTGAAAAAAAAATCTATTGATTTTAAATTTTGAAAAAGAAATACTAAACTGTGACTTATACTTACGCATAGGTCAGTGTTAACATTTTTAATCTGATTTGTGTAAGTTAATATCTTAATTCTAGTGTTAGTAAATAAGACGAGCTTCTAAAAAAAAATTGTGCACTTACTGTACTGTCTGTCACATGGCGCAGCATGTATCGTGCAGCAACGGTTCACATACATTATACATAGTCTAACTCAGTCACGTGATCATCTTGGCATTTCGAGCTATTTTCGAAATATATTGAACATTATATTAAGAGTTTAAACAAATACCGTTACTATAACGGTTATTGTTAAAAAACACGTCTAATGGTTTTAACACTCTAAAATATACACCGTCACGAATAATATAGTGATCAGCTGGATGCCGATGTACCAGATGACACAATTTCATGACCTTCCTGTTCTTTGTAACGACGAAGCGAGCATTGCATTTGCTTCCTATGGAGCATACATATGTATCTGTAAAGATAAAGATAAAGATAGATTTATTTGCTCAAACACGTGTATACATGCAAGTATAAACAATACGTGCATGCAGGATAACATTAAAAAATTCAAGAAGTTCGGACATGTTTGCCACATACTATGGCGTGCAAATATTTTGGAAGTCAAATAAACAATTACCAAAAATAATTCGATCACAATAATTACAAAATGTCAATAATAAAAAACTGCATAAAAATAATAAAAATGTCAAAAAAAAAAAACAATTTTTTAAAATGAATTCAAACCCAATAAAATCAAAATGTCAAAACTAAAAATAATAAAATATCAAAAAAATTTCATATAAAATGTATGTCAGATTTGTGTTACATTATCAAATAAATGTCAGATATCAACTATAGTTAAAAAAAAAAACAATTATTTCAAATACATTACAGAAAATAAAATAAATAGTCAAAAAAATATAATCAATATACAATAAAATCAATAACAAAATTCAAACAATTTAAATTATCCACATTCAAAATTTGTCATTCAAAAACTCTGTAACATTATAGTATCCCTTACTAATCAGCAATTTTTTTAGTTCTGTCTTGAATGAACTAATATTCATTATTTTAAGGGAATTTGGAATTGTATTGTATATTAATGGGGCCATGCATATTACACTTTTTGATAGAAAAGCTGTTTTAGCAGAGTGTGATTGCACCCAAAGTCTGTACTTCTCACGTCTATTTCTACCTGTATTATTTATCAGAAGGGGAAACAAATGAGGATTGGTTTTTACAAATATCGATATTTCCAATATGTAAAGTGACGGAAGTGTTAGAATACTGTGCTGTATAAACATTGGTTTGCAACTATCAACAGTTTGTAACCCAAATATAGCCCGTATACAACGCTTTTGTGCTTTGAACGCAGTTTCCTTTAGAGTTGAATTGCCCCAGAAAATTATTCCAAATCTTAACACTGATTCGGCAAGCCCGTAATATGCTGTAAGCAAAGTATCTATATTGACAGTCGGTGCCAACCTATAAAGGGCGTATGAAGAAGTACTAATCTTTTTACAAAGTTCATTTATGTGAGTTTTCCAATTCAATTGTTTATCAATGATTAATCCCAAAAATCGTGTTGTTTCAACTTCTTGTATTATATTATTTTTGTATAATAAATTAAATTTTGATTTATTACGTAACTTTTCTCGTTGTCTAAAATGCATTATGTTTGTTTTACTAATGTTTACTTTCAAATTATTAGTGCTCAGCCAGGTAATTATAGAATTCAATGCATCATTAGAATCAGACTGGTAGTTAACAATATTTTTAGGTGCTATAGTTACAGTACTGTCGTCAGCGAACAATGACATGGGTTCCTTAGTCGCATTTGGTAGATCATTAATGTATAGTAGGAACAAAGAAGGGCCTAAAACACTTCCCTGGGGTACACCATATGTGATGTATCGCTTATCAGAGGAAAAAATCTGTTCTCTTTTAGCGTTAACATTAAATTTGGATATTTGGGTTATTTGTTGGCGGTCTGATAAATATGAACTTATCAATTCCAGGACATTACCCCGTATACCATAAGCCTGAAGTTTATCTAGCAATATATTATGGTCTACATAGTCGAATGCTTGTGACATGTCACAATATATAGAACAAACGGGTAAAGATTTGTCAACTTGCGAAGATACTCCGTATAAAAAGCCATACACCGCCATATTGATATTTTTATTTTTTCTGAAGCCTTTTTGCTCATCACATAGGATTTCATTATTGTATAAGTAGCTATTGATTTCACTGGAAATATATTTCTCAAAGATTTTTGAGAATATAGAAATTAGTGCTATAGTTATCCATTAACCCTCTTACAAATAAACGCGGAATAAAGTTATACCAAGTATAAACCTATGAAAAGGTATGGTTATTCCTTTGTTATACCTGGTATAACTTTATTCCGCGTTTATTTGTTAGAGGGTAAGTATTTATTATCTTTTTTAAATATAGGTTTAATAATTGTCAATATAAGGTCTTTTGGAAATGTCCCACTCTCTATATAAAGATTCAGAATATGGCTTAAGTGATGAGAGACATCTTAGACTTACTAACTCTGTTTGTTAGACAAAACGTATACCCTTGTAGTATGGCTATCTCTTTTCCATTTGTCTTCTTATACCATTTAACTGTGAAAGAGAAACTATTGTGTTATTATTGGCATAAACTTTTATGTCTATAGCTTGTGAGTTTTTGACAGGTTGTTAAAGTTAAGTAAAACCATAGTTGTTATATGAAAAATTTATTGGCAATTCATATTTATTATTATTTATTATATATGTCGGAGTTAGTTATCAATTAAATGTGGGTAGTCAACAGACTTTATAATGTTTTGTTTTCTTAATACTAATTTAAGTGATTTTACTATCAATTATTGCCTAATAAACCAAATCATAATTTATTGAGTACTCAGTGTACGCACCGATTGATTTTTGGCAACTTATTTCGATAATTGTAATCGATGGTCAAGTTCAAAACAATTGTTGACATGCTAATTAGAATTTGTGTAATCACCATTGTTTACTTACGACAATTATTCTTGTGATATTTGACTATTTAAGAATGTGAGTTTTATTTGATTTAGCACATTTTAGTGTTTAGTATCAAGTAAACACGTGACATACTTCCGTATGTCATCAGACAGAGTTGTTGTGGAGGGATAGCAAGGTATAAAAGAGCTTGCATCGGTATGCAAGTCAGTCTATCTTCGGATTAGACTCGATAAAGAGCTCCCCTGCTCCCGAAAAAACTGTCGGTTTATTTGGTACAACACTGCTGTATATTCACATAGCTGTATTGGCTTTCTGATGGCGAACGATACACTTCGTACTTGGGTGGCTTAGGCTGCTGTACGAACTGTAACCTTAAGGGTTTGTTCGTTTAACTGTATTGTTACTACACCCTTTTAACCTACTTTATCTTGTTACCGTTTGTATTGTTTTATTAGTGAAACTAATACTGTAATTAACAACCATGTTATTGGTTGTACAGTTCGTTTGTCCAACAAAAATGGGAACGCCCAAATCCTGACCGTATATACCCCTCGGCCCTAATGATCCTACATATACTTTATTGTAGTTTTTTTTTTAGGTTTGGTAACTTTAAAAAACATTTACGCTTACAACCATTTTTAGTAAAACGAAACTAAATGTTTTCAAAGATCAAAAAAATAACTCATTTGTTCAAATCATTCTGAATAGTCGTCCTAAATTTCTGACGCTTAGACCGTGGTTGATTTAAGTGTCTAAAACAAAATCGTATCAAGATAAAAAAAGCAAAGTACATTTACTACACCCTATACAGCGCACCCTGATGCACCAATAACTTTGGAGCTTCATGGTTGTGGTCAAGCAGAGATGATACAATTCTCCCGGCGGAGTCAGTGCTGAACCTGGCAAGGCATCGAGCCCACCTGGTGCAGCGACACTGGTTGGTCGAGGTACTCCAGGCGCTAGAGTAGATGACCTTTAGCAACGCCAACTCCATGCTGACAACATTCCGCAAGTATTTTACTGAGTTACTATGGGAACGGCAGAATATACAGGGCTACAGGTTAAGTCGACCTAGATCCTTTAAGAGGTTGAATTTCCGTAATTCCTGACTGATTTGACTATGAAACACTGTACTCCAAACTTAACATGGGCAAGACTGGTGTCAGATCTCGAACTTCTCACTACCGTAACGACTGCCAAAGATATTCAAATGACAGCCAGGACCAACTGCTTAACGTGCTTTCCGAGGCACGGAGGAATCTCGGTATGTTGAAATGGTCACTTATCCACGGACCGACCTCGTCAAGCGTTGCTTAACCTTGAAAACCGACCAGTGTGGCTGTTATTATTTATCCACGAGCTAAACGCTAAACGTAATTTTGTACGTATTTGAATTGTTTTATTATGTTTTCTGACTCAAGTGATAAATATGACGCTTAATCACTTTTCGATAATTAACGTTGATAGTTTTTTAAGCACATCTGCAGCATGACTATCTTTGACATTTTTAATTATTATTTTATTATTTTTTTAAGAATGCATTTCATTTTATAACTATCAACCGTCTACTACGACCCAGTTGGTTCAGTTAACTGCAATTTTAGTGTTCAGAATAATAAAGCAATATATCTACTACACAAAAATCGCAAACACAAATAAATAAATATAATTGTGATTCATAAAATATACCTGTTAAAATAAAAATCAGTATAGCAAAACTTTTACGGCTATGCTATAGGCGTTAAGTCTACCACTGAACACGAAGTTTTAGTGTCTACAAAAAAATACGACTTACTGTTACTACATATTTAGCTTATCTGGTATTGAATTCTATCCCTCATGATTATGGAAAGACGCAAACTTAACTATATGATTGTCAATGGTATATAACGCCGCATGGCATTTACAATGTTTCTTAACACAGCGCCATCTGGTTTTTTTTCCTGCAACGTAGTCCTTGCCGTATCGGTGATGTCCTAACAGCAGATTAACTTGTCCTCGCCGAGTTCTAATAAATATAGGCACGTCTGAAACATGATTTTTTATTTTATTTATTCACATACATTCTTACCGTTATAGGAAAATAAACTTGAAAACCTCTATAAAAAATGAAGGGCGTGCGTTATTAACTTCTACAAAAAGAATGAGTCAAAGTATACCTTCATCAATATGTGGATGCGTATGTGCCTGAAAAACACGATCTACAATTGAGTAGATAGTACTTTTCTTTAAATTATCAAAGATTCTGGAAAGTATATTGCACCTACCACTATTTAACTCTGCATCACCCAACGGTTTAGTCAACAAGAGTCTAACAGATCCCTCCGCGCACCTCAGGATGTAGGCAATCCATGAGGATTTCCTCCATAAGAAAAAAGTGCCTGAGGTAAAGTAACACAAAGTATTAAATAAATAAATAAAGTATTGTATTGACTCAATCAATTTCCAGTTATATCCACTCCAGTTATATTAATTTAATAAAGGTTAATCTTGTCAAAATAATATACTTATAAGAACTAAAAAGCTTGTCAAGCTACAATATTTAATAATAGAGGTTTTCAAGCTACAATATTTAATTTTATTAATGAAATTACACAAATAATTCTACAACTTACCCTGAAAGTTGTATTAAGTATACAATAAAATTATTTACAATTTCTTGGTAATTACATTTTTTAACTAAGTTATAATAATTTAAGTCAATCATGATTATGGTGCGACACGAAACTAACTATATTATCGTCAATGGTATACAAAGCCGCGCGGCATTTATAGTATTTCTTAACACAGCGCCATCTAGTTTTAGCGTGCGAAGTAACGCCAGACTTGCCATATCTGTGAGGTCCTAACTGTAACTGAACGTGTCCTCGTCGATTCTTAACAAATTGTGGGACGTCTGAAACATGAGTACCTATGTTATTTAATAAAATATTTTTTTCCGTTTTTTAAGACCTAATGTCTTTTACCTTATAACCTTACCGCATATTTCTTATAAATTATAAAATCATTCAGAAATTAATACAATTATTCCTCCAGAACTTGGTGATGAACTTGATTCGGCGTTGCGTCACCAAAAGCGTTGTGCATCTATTGTTTCACCGAGGATGTGAAGGAATGCTTGCAGAATACACCTAAGAAAATCAAAAATAATCCGATTGTAAATCAACTCTGGGTGTATTTTACTTTTTAGTAACTTGGATAAAAAATAATGTTTTTCTTCTTATTTATTTTCAATAAATTATATTTTTATAAATACCAGCTATCATTAACTCAATCTTAGATCATGACTAAATAAAAACTTAATTATAGCATTCCGCGTAAAGCACGCAAAAACCATGCTATGCCCATGTCGCTGAAGTCAGTCGCAAGGTGCACTACACTTTCCACTCGCTGATGTGCCTCCAGAGCTTTTTGCCCTTGAACACCAAAATTATCCTTGCCTAAACACTTATTCAGCCCATCATCGACTACGCCAAAGCCTGCTATTTGGATGCAACCGAGTAGCTTTTAAATAAACTTGAGCGTTCGCAAAATATATGTATTCGTTTTGTTTTCAATCTCAAAAAGTATGACCACGTTTCAGGCTTTCGCAAAATGCTCAAGTGGCTCCCTATTCGATTTTGCAGGAACTGCCGGATTTTGTGTTCCTTAACAACCCTAAAACGCCTTCCTACCTCCGCGAACGCTTCTCCTACTCCCGTCCTTCCGATGAACTTTGCAGGTCCCACTACCGACTTTTACTCGTACTCCTTTACTGTGCACGCGGTACGGTTGTGCAACTTGTTACCGCCTGATATTAAGGACTGCCAAACTCTTGCAGTTATTAAAAAGAGAGTGAAAGAGCGTTATCTGTCCATTCTGTCTTCACATCACATAATCACATCATCAGCCTATTAATGTTCCCACTGCTGGGACACAGGCCTCTTCTCTGTGAGAGGGAATGGGCCGAAATCTACCACGCGCGCCCAGTGCGGGTTGGTGGATGTCACATGTCTTCGAATTTTTGGTTCCAGGACATGGTTTTGGTTTCCTCATGATGTTTTCCTTCACCGTTTTGAGAGCAGTAGTGATGAAATAATTTACACAAAGTAAAGCGCCTGCCTGGGCTCGAACCCACGACCTACAACTTGTGAGTCGCGGCCGATATGACTGGGCCACCACTGCTCTCATTTTGTCTTAGTTGCATATAATTATTTATTATTATTTAAGTATATATGATGTTAGTTAGTATTTATTATTGTATATCTTTTTAATATGCCTGTTTTTGAGAGTATACATTAATTATTTATACTGTATTCTCGTTTATTGTGAATTGTTTAATATATTTTTCTTTTTATTTCTTCTCTACATACGGTGTCTACATATCTTTTTTCAACTCTCCTCTCACAGGTATGCTGGAAGAGATTTCGTTAGAATTAAGCATACCTTTGTACCTATTTTCTGTTCCTTCTTCTTGTCTATTTATTGTGTGTGTACACTAATGGATAAATAAAAAAATAAAAATACATGTAGATACGTAGAGTCAAAGTATTTTTTTTTATGATGCAGACTATATTTGCTTGTGTAATTAGAAAATAATGGATCATAAATTATTAAACAAGATTTAAAAATATTAGTAGGAACTATTTTACAATTTGTTTAAATTATGATTTATATATTAAGTAATAAAGTTATTCGGTCATGATTATGGTGCGACATATTATACTTAACTATGTCAACGCTTGCCAAGATCGATCTGTCAATTGTTGCCAACCGAGACTACTCCCTGCCTCGAAGCACAATAAGCCGATTGTCTCGACTGTCATTTCTGTATCTTCGACAGTTACTGATAAAAGATTGAACTCAGAAGCCAGAAAATTGGCCGCCAGTCTTGCCATGGAGTAAGTTTTACCCAGTGAAAATTGTGTAATACTGGTACCCAACTGCATCTAGTTAAACTAGAAGCCGACGCCAACATAGTTGGAAAAAGGCTTGGCAAATAAATATATTTTATTTATGATGTATTAACATAGTTATCTAAAGGGCTGCAGCGTGAGGGACTAGCACGACTCTAACGGTGGCCGTGGTCATGTGTTCCCTGACAATCAGTGACGACCAGCTCCACGGTGGTGGTGTCAGTTGCCTCGCAACCATGGTGGTAACCGTTGTAGAACTAATGCCACGTCTGGTTCCTAGCACGCCGCTTGCGAGTTAAAAAGGGTGTCGAAAAGGCTAAGCAAATTAAAATACTGTTGTATAAATGCCTGTAGAGCTCTGGAATAATTTCAGAGTTCCGTGGTTATTTCCTCCCTGGCAGTCAGTGACAACCAGGTTGGTATTAGTGATTACAGCTGCCTTTCACCCGCGGTGGTATCGGCTGCAGTACCAGCGCCACGTCTGGCCATGTCTCGCCAGGCACGTACCACGCCACTTGCGGTTGAAAGTGTACCCAGAAGCGAGAAAGCATTCACATGTAACCAGTTTTATGACCTGGCCTATAATATAGAACACATACTTGATAGGTTTACAAGCCATGAGCGCAATGCGACTTTTATATGCATAAAGGACGAACTACTTTGCAAACTTTCTTTCATTTTTAGAGGATGACGCTTAACTGTTCGTGCAGTTAAGCGTCCGCCGGTATCTGCATCACACTGGTTCAACGGTAGTTTTTTTTGTCTTGGAGCTGAGAAGATTCTCTTTAGCATTTTCATTTGCATAATTTATCAGTTGGCATTAAAGTGAAAAAAATCTCAGAACTTTAATGCTGCTACTATGTTATATTTAAGTTTGTTTTGCTGCAAAACATCGGATACAGATAGCTGTGAAAAACTCATCACACGATAGAAGTTAACTGAAAACTAAAATATTTCGTAGGCAGGTAGGTATTTTTTTAAAAACTGAAGTCTTTCGCATATTGTATTTATTGAGATAATTAACAAAGTAAAATGTTGGAGTTTCACTTTCTGTTACTTTTAACGAATAATGGATTTGATGATATTAATTTTAAAAATGGTTTTGTACACCATCATACATTATGATAATATTGTCTACGATAGTGCTGGTTGCGAGACAGTTATAGTTCTTCTTAGAGCTTCGCCATCTTGTTTTGCCGTTCTATCACAAATGTACTTGTCGCGTCCAGTAAGCACTTTTGGTTGACCACGAAGAGAAGTGATAAATATGATCCCATCTGACATTTGTAGACCTATCGTTACAGTTAGTCAGAAAACAAAAACCTCACACCTGTCTTGCCAATAGATATCGTGTTATTCAGTTACTACGTTGTGGAGAATGGCAGTCACTCCATGTAATATACTGGAATTCAGCGGCATCCGGATCCGGAGACTGGAACCCAACCTCAGCATAGCGTCGAAAAGTCTAGGCGGATTAAGAAATTCTTGTATAAAGGCCAGTCGAACTAACAAATAATTTCGGAGGCCCGTGGTCATGTGCTCCCTGGCAGTCAGTGATGACCAGGTCTGTAGTAGTGGTGACAGCAGCCTTGCACCCGCGGTGGTAACGGCTGCAGTACCAGCGCCACGTTTGGCCATGTCTGGCCAGCCACGTACCACGCCGCTTGCGATTGAAAGTATACCCAGAAGCGTGAAGGAATTCACTTCTACCCAGTTTTATGATCTGACCTGTGATAAAAAACAAATGCTTGATTAATTTTCGTTACAGTTTTTAAGCTATAGTCATAGTTTTACAAGCTCTGAGCACGATGAGACTTTCTGTACGCATAAACGAAGAACTTCCTTGCAAACTTTCTTTCTTTTTCAACCGACTTCAAAAAAAGGAGAAGGTTCTCAAGTTGTCAGAACATTTCTTTTTAGAGGATGAATTTTCAACGATCGTTTTCAAATGAGATAGAGTGCAATTTGAATTTTATACTGCTCGTGTATTTAATAATACCTGCGTTATTAAATACACGAGCAGTAGCACGTACAGTAGCAGTAGGTACATTTAGAAACAATGAAGTCTTTAGCACTAACGTTTTTATTGAGATAATCAATACTATGATTTTACGATGTAAAGTCAAATCATAAATCATAAATCATTTATTTATTTGCAAACATGGGTACAAATTTACATTGATGTTTTCAGTTTATATAAGTAATAAAGTTCTCCATGTTCAAGCAAGTTGATCGATGACCGTTTGGCCGATAATTTGTTTGACACTTTCAAAACATTAAAGTTTTCTTGTTATAACACTCATAGTGCACTTAAGGCGTTTTATATGGTTTGTAAACCTGAGTCAATGCGGACATTGGGTCGTGCAATTTTGAGCATTGTGCTCAATTAAAAAGTATTTTTTTGATAAATCAGAAATTATATCTTGAATTTGGAATAAACTGTCGTCCAGCATTGTAAGGATAGAGAAAGAAGTATAAAACATTATTATTTTTCAAACATTTTAATAGTTATTTCTAAAACATAAGCTTATTTTTAAATTTAGAGAAAAATGCTTAATAATATAACGTCAAATAAATATTAAAATGGTGGCACATGCCACCATTGACCATTGAAATGACAGAAAGATGGGTAAACTAATTGTCACTGTCTTATTAAATCGATGGCAAATTTGTTGCTAACGAAATAATTACATTTAAGCAAAATTCAACCTAATTGTATTAAAATGTTTGTAGAAAAATTATTTAATGGCGGGCTATGAATTAACATTGTCGACAGTACCAACAGATCAAAAAATCAAAATAAAGTCGGAGTTAAACTTCCTGTTACTTTTACGAATAATGGATTTGATGATATTAATATTAAAAATGATTATGTACACCACCGTACATTACAATAATATTGTCTACAATAGTGCTGGATTCGAGACAGTTATAGTTCTTCTTAGAACTTCACCATCTTGTATTGCCATTCTATCACTAACGAACTTGTAGCGTCCATAATTGCTTTTGGTTAACCATGAAAAGATGTGATTTAATATGATCCTGTCTGTCATTTGTAGATCTATAACTGTTATGGGTAGAGACAAGACTAAAAAAATTGACACCTGTCTTGCCAAGGGTGTCGATAAGGCTAGGCTGATTAAAATATTGTTGTTTAAATGCCTGTAGAGCTCTGGAATAATTTCGGAGGCCCGTGGTCGTGTCCTATCAGGAAGTCAGTGACAACCACGTCAGCAGTGGTGATGACAGCTGCTTTGCACCCACGGTGGTAACGGCTGCAGTAGCAACGCCACCTCTTGTTCCTGGCTCTTTGCTTGTGGTTGTAAGTGTACCCAAAAACGAGAACGGATTCTGCTTTACCTAGTTTAATGATCCGGCCTGTAATATAGAACGTCATGATTATTTTATTTCCAAGTCATTGTTATAATGAATTTCAGTCCGCCGTTAGCTTCACCATACCGGATCAAAAGTACTTTTGAGTTGATGCTTACAGGCTTAGGTTCAGATTGATTCTGATGTGGCGAGGCTACTTTTGTCAGAATTTGAATAATTCATCGGCTGGTCTTTAAGTTTTAGACCACTTTGACAAAATGAAAAAGTACTTCAATGCCGCTTAGTTCTATACATTATTATTAAAAAAAACAATACACGAAAGAAGATACGAGTAACTAAGAACTAAAAGATTGCATAGGTAGGTACTTTAAAAAATACTGAATTCTTTCGCATTTAGGTTTTTATTTAAATAATCAATACGATGATAGTCGTATCTACCAACAAATAAAAAAGCAAAATAAAGTTAAATTTACTAGCTTTTACGAATAATGGTTTTGAAGATTTGCACGGAGCACACAACCAACTGGTGTGCTTACCAAGTGACTTTTACTTTTAAGTATCTATATTTTTCCCAGCAACGAGTTTCGGAGTATTTTGTTAAAAAATAACATTTGTCCATTTATTTAATTTATTAATAACACAAAGATTTACAAAACAAAATGCAAGATAGCATTCATATGAAAATATATTGAACTAGCGGACGCCTCGCGGTTTCACCCGCGTATTTCTTGTTAACGTGGGAATACTGAAATAAAAAGTAGACTATGTCACCCGAGGATAGTGTAGCTTCCCAACGGTGACAGAATTTTTGAAATCGGTCCAGTAGTTTTTAAGATTATTCGTTACATACAAAAATACAAATCTTTTCTCTTTATAATATTAGTATAGATATAACTTATCATGATAAATAATACAAGAATGCGAACTGCTAAAAATCAATGCTTAATCACAAGTGAGGTATCAATTAACAATAATTCATTTCAGTCAAGTATTTTTTTTAGCTGTAGGTACAAAATAAAACATTCTGCATTCCATGTGAGATGCCATATTTCATAAGTTTACTTATTATTTACCAAGTAGCCCACGGTGCCTAGTTTTTCTGTAGCCGACGTTGTGTCCAACTGCTGAGCAAAGGCCTGCACTTTTTCCTGTCTTAGGTTATCTTGGCATACATTTGTCCCGCAAACTTTTTAATATTCAACTTAAAACTTAACACATATTCATCAGCGCCCAATTAAAAAAAAATGCTTATTTTGTTAGCTTTAGTAGATGCTCCAGAAATTCTATTTTATCTCTCATCTACTCTCATACTGTGGCAATTGAGAAATAATAGGAACACTACTAGGTACTAATACTAATTTAAAAACAAAAATAATTTCTAATTAACTCAGGATCTGTTTTACAATAACCAAGAATAAGCTAATGCAACAAGTTAAATATTTTTGAACATTTTGGGTTAATCTTATCTTACGGAGGGGCCGAGAAATAACTCGGACACTTCGACCCATTGGGATCTATTGTGGTCAACGAGACAAAATAAATAATAATACTGATAACATCTCAGTTCAAGTTATGTAATTACAAGTTGGCCTTACTATCTAGACGAAATTATAATCTATCAGTGAAAACAATTGACTTGGTTCTGACTGATTGTGTCTGACATGCACTATCAAAATTTCACATTCGTGACTAAAGGCTTTCACAACCTTTCAGCCTTTATCGGCCTTTCTTCACGTTTTCGCTGAACTTCTTTAGTACTAGGAAGAATCTTCAGGATTCGGACACACAAGTCTGTTAATGAATATCATAATAAATAAATGATTGACATTTACTAATATGCCTTTTCTAAGCTTGAGAATCAGTTTCTGGAACGAAAATTATAGCAACATTAATATGGCGTACTAAACTTGCGTTTAGCTACTGTGACTGGTTGGATTGCTTTTTTGATTGATTTGTTGATTTTTTAGAGCCAATCACTTGAATTGCTTTTAATTTGTGACGCTTCGGATTTTTTTCAAGAAATTGCGTGTGAGTGTACTACTCATGATTATGCGTTTCAGCTCTCTTCACGATGTCACGATAGACGGTGGTGACAGCAGCCCTGCAGCCAAGAGACTTGCGTTTCGCGCATCTCCACTCGACTTTATGTTGACTCTGCCTTTTCTTATGGTACTTGTGGTTGTTCACCATCAGAAAACAACCTCGGGATGTCTTCACCAAGAAATCTAAAAATAAATAAGGTTATCAGCACCAATTTCTGTGGCATAATGATGCGCAAACTCAACAAGTTTAATAATCACATCAAAAGTGTTTTGGAATAACTTCAAAATTTAAGTTTTGCTTTCCATATTTAGGGTTTATCAGGTCAGTGAAAATTGAGAGGCATGCAAAAGACAGACAAATGCATGGCGCGCCAATGCGTTGACCATTTTATATAGAAATTGGTCTACGGTTACTGCGCATTCATTACGTGTAATGTGCGAAAGGTACCCTGTATACTATAGGTAGGGGAGAGCGGATCTAAAAGTGCCGGGAGTAAGTTGTTCCGATGAGAAGAAAAACGGAGCAATTCGTATGATGTTTGTTGCGAAACTTTGTGACACTATACCGTTGCAGGAGCCGTTCTAGTTGCTTCCATTATGGTAAGTTTATAAAAACAAAACGAAATGGACGGAACAACAAACCCCACAGAATAACATGATATATTTGCCTTTGATATTTTTTTCAACTGTTGTACAAAAATAATTATCACATATTTTGACGAACTACAGACCACTCTTTTTTAGCGTATGTGAACTGAGATTTAATTTCTAAAGGAAAAGTTTGTTATTGAAACGACGGAACAACCAGCCCCATTGCGGGGTTAATTGTTCCATTCCGATCAATGTCATTAAAAATCTTTTGGTAAGCTGTTTAACGATGCACAAAACAATATGAGTATTCAGAAACGCCAATAATCATTCTTTAAATATGTGCGTAAGCCACACAATGTATTCAATATTTCTATAGCTCAATTTTGTATTTTATGAAAATCGGCAAGTTTAGCTCTCTAGGATCTCTGCCCAACCGTATTCGTGATAGTATGATATGTTGTATGCACATACAGTGATTAGTTATTTTTTTCACTACGTATTTATTCATAAATATAAGAGCATTAAGCAATACATCTTTGGTATACAATTCCTGCAAATCGGCAGAAGGACAATAAAAAAATAGACGATTGTGGACAATATTAAATAAAAGATTCGTTACTACCATTTTTTTCATCAACGTAGAATATCATGCCGTAATACACTGATTTGTCGCTAATCTTAATACTAAATACAAATTTCGACAGTAATGCCCGTTTTCTAGACACAAGATGACACATAAATGTAATGTCTAAATCCTATGGCGCGGTCGCGCAATGCCAAACCAGTGCGCTTTTGATTAGACATTCCTTTTAGGTGTCGTCAAGTTTTGATGAAAACGAGCAAAACATATTTAGTAGATATAGTCAAAACTATTTATAGCGACTTCAATGGATGGAGGATGTCATGGTGGCCCAGTGGCTAACACCTCACCTTTCGTACTTGAGGTCATGGGTTCGAATCCAGGCAAGTACCAATGTGACTTTTTCAAATTCATTAGTACTTCCTAAGTTTAGTAAGTATATCTTGGACATAACAGGCAACAGTGAAGGAAAACATCTTGAGGAAACCTGGACTTATACAGTTAATGTAAGTCTGCAATTGCCACGTCAGTGACATGTGGGGTTCCCAGAGGCGACTTAATTAACTCTGACACCAGAGGTAGCCACACACTCACATGAAAAGAAGAAGAAGCCACTTCACTTAAAACGACGTTCTTTCCCAATATGTAAAGGTTCTGTTAAAAGGACCTATGTGATGTTTATAACGACTATCGGCTATAACGAAAGATTTTTAACGGTCATTTCAATGTTGTTTTAAATGGCTTTGATCGTACCTAGTTGATAACTAACATCTAACAAACCCATACTGCAATTCCATTGCATATGCAATTCGGATAAAGAGATAACTTACAGGTTCTATATTAGTCTTAGTATTGAAAACAAATAAAAGAGGATTCTTGATTTGAGCCAAAAACCGTCTGCCCAAATAATCTTAATACCTACTTTGAAAACATAATTATTTTCATAAGGTCCACGTTAAATCAATGTATAAAGCTTATGAGTTCTTTGAACTATTCAATATTTTATACAGTCAGGACCACTACTATGATTATGTACATCCTGATGACGAACGATTCTTTCCCTTATAGTCACAATATTAGCTTTACAGCCAAGATACCGTTTGGAACATCTCCATTCAATCTTCCAGCCACGTTCCCGTTCGTTGAAGAATTTATTGCCATTGACAATAAGCATTTGCTTTCCAAAGCTGCTCTTTATAATTAATCCTTCTTGAACTTCAACTTTATCGTCGCTTTCCTCGTTAAATGCCTCATCTTCATATATTACTTGTTCCTCATTTAGTTTTTTTTCTATATCATTATTTTTTTCTGTTTCTTTATTTTTTTCTATTTCCATATTTTTTTCTGTTTCGTTATTTTTTTCTGCTTCTTGAATTTTTTCCAATTCTCTCTTTATTTCTGTTTGTTTCATTAATTCTATTTCCATCTTTTTTTGTTTTTCTTCCACTAGTTTTCTATAACGTTTTTTTGTGTATTCGTTCTTTGCTCTCCTTTTTTCCATTTCTCTTATTTTATCTAAGTCTCGGTTTCTATCCATTTCAATATTTTTTTCTATTTCTCTCATTATTGCTCTATTTTTTTCTATTGATCTTTTTTTTCTTCCTCTCGCATTTTTTCCATTTCTCTTTTTTTTTAATTTCTTTTATGATTTCTATTCCTCTCATGGTTTCTATTTGTATTTGTGTCATGTTTTCTACTTTCTTGTTTTTTATGTGATTCGTGTTTTCTAGTTCTGGCTTTTGTGCGACATTATTTCCTTTTTCTGTAACAAAATACGATCAGTTAGGAATCAATCTGGTTTCAGATACCGAAAAGCAAGGCCAATGTGGGTCAGGCATTATTGAAAGCAAGGTATAATATATTTATACAGTATCATTAATCCCATTTTATCATTAAAACAGTGACAACATTATGTTTTGTAAAAAAATATTTAATTTAAAATCGTTTTCGACTGAAATTTGAACAAACCTGTAGCAGTTATGATATAGCAATCAATTAGCACTATTTTTTATACAAATAAAAAAGTGTTCTAAAACTTTAACAATAAAATTAATTTGCCCATACTATTTTAAAGACGGCTACAGAAAAAAGCTAAATATATTTGTCCACAGTTTCGTTAAACCAAACGGTTGTAAAAGTAACTATTTTTGTTTTAAAGACGGTGAACACGATTATCCTATTTTTTTCTGAGATTTCCAATTTTATCGTGATCATGCTCAAAACCGGTATGATAGACAAAAACATTATCACTGCCACTTGCATATAATAATTTAAGTTCAGCGGCACACTGCGGTCCTCTCTTCTTAACTTTGTTACATCTAAAAAATTGCTTTAAGCCTTCTGAACACTTCTTGGAATAAATACGAGACCAAGTATTTGATGCTTCCACAAAATCTGTTGCCTCCTTCGAATTAGATAACTTTTTCATACAAAGCCAGGTTTTGCCTGGCCCTCGTTTTTTCTTAGGTGCTAGTTGATCCTCTGTGTCGGAATGATAGTCTGGTACCGCCCGTCGTGGCTGGCGCAACTCTATAATGACGTGAAAGATTGTCAATTATTTCACGCACTCTCCGCCGCACAACCGGCACGGACTGTATTTGTGCAATAAGAGTAGTCCAACGTTTCTTTACACAAAAATAATACAAAATTCCATGTATAGTTTACTTTATTGCCAAAAAGATTTTACAAGGGTCTTATAATAATCTTATAAAATGTTATATTCCATAATTAAGTTAGCAATGATTAAAAACCAATTGAATTAATTTGGTTATTTTATGAAACATTAAAAAAGTTTAGAACCACTTTTAATTATGGGTTGATCAAAATGATTTTTAGGTTTATTTAGCACCTTAGACACAAATAAATTGATAACTACAAAAAAAATGCTAGAAAAAATTTGGAATTGATTTTAGACAAGTAAAATTTCAAAATTTAGAATACCCCCGACACATCTTTATTTCATGCTTCATTATTTATCTAGTACATAGTAGATACGCTTCAATCGGTAATCTATTGAACACGTAATTATGAAACGATTTTCTTGCGTAAACACCCCGATTCAAACAGTGAAACGCCCATAACTTTTGAACTGCTGAACCGATTTTATTTACCCGATCTTTGAACCGAATATCGGTGCAAAGTTCGCGTAAATAAACAAACTCTCGACAAAATCACCTTTCTATCAAAAAAAACTTAATCAATATCGGTTGACCCGTTTGGACGCTACGATGCCACAGACAGACAAACATATACACAGCAACACACCTTAAACTTATAACACGCCTCTTTTTCCGTCGGGGGTTAAAAATGTTCTATAACGCTGAGCGTACATTCGGCTCTATCGGCCTGCATCGTATTTTAGTATAAAATACCATGTCTAATCGCAGAACGGATGGCCGTTGGTGCCGAAAAGTTTTAGAGTGGCGACCGCCTACCGGAATACGTAGCATTGAAAGGTTTACGTCTAGGTGGAGTGACAACCTGGTCAAGGCTGCGGGAGTCCGGTGGATGCGAAACGCACAGGACCGATCAGTGTGGCGATGCTTGAAGGAGGTTTATGTCCGTATGTATTTATGCAGTAGACGTCTTTCGGCTGGAATGATGATGATAATGATGACCACGTGTGCTGGGCATTTATTTTGTTTTTATTCTTGACACATCTCCAGGATATTATACCGGCCTCTCCAGGATAGTAACTAAACGATATTTTTTAACTAGAAACTGTTTTATTTTGAAATTTAACGTAAGTATCATACCCAATTGGTAAAGATTATAATATTTATAAAGATTAAGTAACAACAAAAATTTATAAAAGAAAAATATCTGCACACCCTTTTTCTATTTTTTGTCTTCTTGATCTTAGTAAACTTGACTCAATGATTATGCTCACCCCTTATGTTTAATATGGTATTATTACTAGAAATAAGGGTCACTGTGCAACCATCCTGCTTTTTCTTACAATTCCAGTACTCCTTGCAACCTTGGCTTTTATTTCTGTAGTACCCCTGACCATCGTATATAAGAGAAAATCCACCACGCTTGGTTATTACGAAATTGACATCTAAAACCAAAAGATAATTTATTATAAAAAGTATATGAAAATTCATTAACGCTCACCAAGTCTTATTTTAAAATTATTACAATTAAATCAATAATAAAAAATAGCACTGGGGATCAAATTTCCACTATCGAATAGATTATGTATCAAACACTGAACTAAAAATAAACAAAAACGTATCCGCCAAATAGGAAAATATTATATAGAAATTGGTGACACTCATCACTTTTTCACACTTTTGCTGATTCGAAAGAATCCGATACTATTGGAAGTTTGTACAAATCGGTAGTAGACAGAATCTAAAGAAAGCCACCTGATAAATAAATAAATTGTTTATTGTATAACTTGTTTATTATTAAAAGATGAAAATATTTTTTTTTTTTTTTTTTTTTTTTTTTTTTTTATTGTTTCGTTCAATCATTGTTGAGACATTGTAGGTTGTACATCGTGTCGTGTAATTGTGGGAAAGATTGTTAACTACCAAGCAAAAAAAATGGTGTTTGCCTATTATATGTAGAAAATACTGGGTGCATCGTATGTTAAGCCAAAAACATGAGTTTGCTAACTAACTTTGAACTGCGACAGTATGAGGAAAAGTTCGTCCTTTATTTTCCTTTTTGTTGTCCACTCGCTCAAACGTCCTCATGTGCACTGTACATACCACACCACCGCCCGCCCCCTACAGATCGTGTCGTGTCTGGTGCAGACAAGATTTTTGTCTCGTGCAGCGCCGACGCAGTGTGCATTAGTCGTTTGTAGAAACGACACGAATTCTTGCATAGACCCGGCGATTTTTCTTGCGTGGACACGCGGCCTTATTATTAAAACGACGGTTTCAAAAGATAGAAATAATTATGTGCTCAAAGTTTAGTGATGTGCATAAAATACATTCATTTTGAACATCGACGCCAAGTGGCCAGTCTTTTGGTTTTTTTATCGGTTACATTTCGGGGAGTGTGCAATGGAACTGCACAATTTGATTCCACCTAGCCCTTTCTACACCGGACAACTAGACGTACGGCAATGCGCCACCGGTACATGGTGAACATCCCACCCATACGTAAGTACAAAGCGTTTTGCTAATACTTTCATTGTACGCACAGCTAAGGAGTGGAATTCCCTGCCGGAGTCTTTGTTTCCTGATAGCTACAACCTTGGGATCTTTAAGTCAAGAATGAATAGGTTACTTCTAGGCAAGCGTGCTTCACCGTCAAACACATCATCGCTTACCATCAGGCGAGATAGTGGTCAAACGCGAGCCTATCGACAAATAAAAAACAAAAAATTAAATAAGAGACATGAATTTGATTAATGAAACGTAATTTATTTATGCGACGAATTAATTAATGCGGTTTTAGAATAACAATAGGTATTGCAATTCAATTAAACTATTATTCTGACTAAGTACTACATTTACAATGTCGTAAATAAGGACTAAAACATTTTAACTTTATAATAAAAAAAAAATTCTAGCAGATTCTGTCCCAATGCTGGACAAAGGCCTCCCTCAAATCCTTCCAGATATTTATTAACCACGCCATCTCCAACCAGCACTCATGGTACGTGTTCAAATCATGGTTCATACTAATTAATTATATCAGTCGCGAACCAAATTCAGGAGTTTTGGTAAGTAAAATATATATTTTTTAAATCTCAAAGAAGCTTCAAGAAGCAATCGATTGAAAATATCACTAGGTGTGCCTATGTTAACATTACTGCGGGAAATATATCGTTCTTAACTTGTTTCAATCATATTTACCAATATTCCACCTTTTTTACAGTTCAAGTAATGGTTCGTCTAAAAGTGCAAGAAATATTATCTTAATAAGCATGTGTAAAAAGAGAAATATGATAAAAAAATTAGAAAATACAATATACGATAACTTGAAAACATAAGGGTTTTCGTAAGTCATCAGGTACGTAAGTACAGTAATGATCAGACAAAAATGTCGTGGCGGCCCATGCATTTAATTTTGCGTCTTGTGGACAGATCATCTCCGATCGACATCATTCGATCAACATACCGTTTGTCGTCATCGGTACCGATGCTCAAACTTCCAATAGCCATCTGTAGTTTCCAATAGCGTATTTCAGTGATTAGTATGTTCGCCCTTAATTTTAATGATGTTCACTCCATGCGTATGAACCGTCACTCGGCAGCCGTGGGCCTTCCTTCGACACACCCAGTAAGCATGTTGTCCCGACGTCTTGTTTCTGAAGTAAATTTCGTTTTCCATCAATAGCTTCAGACCACCTCGGGGTGTTGGTATTAATATAATATGTTCTAGAAATAAATAAAACTAGTAGGTTTACTATTACTTGTTTCAAAACCTGGGTTATTTAATGAAAGTTCTATATTATTTATTATCATTGCTAGTAAAACAGTCATTCAAGCTGTTAAGATGTACCTACTTCCTTCCATATTTATCTAAAATGTTTCATAGTTTTTACTACGAGTATTATAATATTTTTTTATTATTTTTTATTTGTTTCAGTAGTCGATCGACTTCTAGCGAGAACGGTCGCGTCGCGTACGCTCTTGCACAAGTCTGCGCTCGTGCACAAGTGCTGACGCTGCAGCCTAATTCCGCCGCGTATTGCCCTCGCGGGCGGTGCAATGACCTACTGTCGTAAGTGAATCATGCATAATTATGAGAATTTGCGGTAAGTTATAGTTTTTATAATTATAACTTGTAATCAATTATGGGTTCGCCGGGTAAAATAGTACTCAAAACTGAACTCGAACAACAGTTGTACACCCGGTACAAAGAGGAAGCAAAAGAGCGCCAAGAACTGCAGCAACTAGTAGAAGTGCTCAGTAGCCAGGTAGAAGCCTTGCAACACCAGCTGAAA
The DNA here is from genome assembly GCA_945859665.1 of Anorthoa munda. Classification (NCBI taxonomy): domain Eukaryota; kingdom Metazoa; phylum Arthropoda; class Insecta; order Lepidoptera; family Noctuidae; genus Anorthoa; species Anorthoa munda. The sequence goes on from OX243901.1 coordinate 9,038,745, forward strand.
CTTATCCAGGAACAAAAGAATGTTACTCCCGAGAAGGAACATCCGACGAATGAAAGGCCTCAGTCAACAGTCGAATATAAGACTGATGAAGAGGACCTTGCCAGAGAAACAGAATGGGTACGACAAAAAAGTAGAAAGAAAAGAAAGCTAAATGCGTCACTGTCTCCAGTATCACAAGGAGCAAGCCCCATTGAATCTCAGGCTGTTAAAAAGGCTGAGCAACCGAAAATAAAAAAACAGCCCCCACCTCCCCCAGTCATAGTAGAAAATATCAGAAACTACCAAAAGTTTTATGATCTCCTCTTGACTTGCTCAAATAAAGATTCCTTCATGGTCAAAATGATGAACGGAGATACTGTCAAAGTAAACGCCAGGGATGAAGACTCCTACAGAGCGATTACTAAACTCTTGTTACAGAATAATTGTCTCTGGCACTCTTATGAGAACAAGCAAGATAGACCAATTAGGGTTATAGCCAAAAATTTACACTCAACATGTTTGCCAAGCAGAATAGTTGAAGAACTAACTGCTAACGGCTTTAAAATCCAGGAAGCGGTAAACAAATTAAGTTGGAGGACTAAGGAACCTCTAAACATGTTTATGCTTGCCTTTCAAAAAGAGGAAGACATAAATAATATCTATGGTATTAAGACCATATTAGGTTGTAAAGTAGAAGTGCAGCCTTTAAAAACATCCAAGCTTATCCCACAGTGTAAGAGATGCCAAGCATATGGCCATACACAGAAATATTGCTCCAAGGAACCTAGATGTGTAAAGTGCACTGGTAAACACCTTACTAAAGATTGCACAAAATCGATAGCAGACAAACCCAAATGTGTTCACTGTGGTGAGCCACACCCAGCCAACTACAGAGGATGTATGGTAGCCAAAGAACTGCAACAGCTAAAAAACAAAGCCTTAAAGAAAAAGGTTACTACACCTGTCACTCAGGCTCCTAGTGCTAAGAAGAATCTCAAAGAGTATCAAAGGGTATCAAATAATGTGTCTTATGCGCAAGCAACGAAACCTCGTGAATCACAACCCTCCAAGTCAATAGACGCCGATACAAATGAAAATATAAACAAAATTTTAAATATTTTAACCTCATTTGAATTAAGGTTGAAAAATCTAGAAAGTAGTGCTACACAGCTACACCATATAACTCAAAAATGAAGAACACTCTTAAAATAATGGCGTGGAATGCAAATGGACTCCTAAAGCATCAAAACGAGCTAGAAGTGGTCCTTGCAACAGAAGAAATTGATGTGTGCCTCATATCGGAGTCTCATTTCACAAGAGAATCGTATATTCACCTTAACGGGTATAAAATCTATCATGCACTGCACCCTGTGAATAATGCGAGAGGAGGAAGTACCCTTATAATAAGAGAAAACATCTACCATTACCTCGAATTTAAATATGAAGAAGAGTTCATACAAACTGTAGCCGTTAGGGTCAAAACTAAACTTCATCACATTACAGTAGCAGCTATATACTGCCCACCAAAGCATGCTCTGAAAATAGAGCAGTACAGAAACCTACTAAAACTTCTTGGCAACACGTTTATATTGGGAGGTGACTTCAATGCAAAAAACATACGTTGGGGATCTAGGCTAACCAACACTAAAGGAAAGGAATTGCTTAGTGCTATGCGAGAAATCAAGTGCAATGCAATATCAACAGGAAAACCTACTTACTGGCCTACTGATGCTCAAAGAATTCCAGATCTGATTGACTTTTTCATTTATAAGAATCTGTCAGCTACATATCTTCACATAGAGGAGGGATTTGATATGAACTCTGATCATTCCCCCATTATCTTAACCTTAAGTGAGACCATAATTCAGAAAGAAAGCAATGCAATTTTAGTTAATAAGAACACGGATTGAGATAGCTTCAAACTCGACCTAGACAACATCATTGACCTTAAAGTACCACTCAAAAACATTCAGCAGTTGGATGAAGAAATAACAAAATTTGTGACAAACATTCAAAGCTGTGCTTGGGGAAATACACCTCTTTTGAAAAGAAAAGTCGCAAGTCATAGATATCCGTTAGAAATAAGAAACCTCATAGCCATAAAGAGAGCTCAGAGACAAAAGTGGCAACAATCAAGATATCCACTTGACAAAACAATGCTGAATAGGCTTACAAGAAGATTAAGCAAAGCAATACAGAACTATCATGATGATGCAACAAAAGATTGCCTTAGCCAATTAACAAGTAGTGGAAAATCAGAACACTCACTATGGAAAACATATAAACGTTTAAATAAACCCATCGTCCATGCTTCACCCATTAAAAAATTAGATGGCAAATGGGCCATGAGTAATGAACAGAAAGCAAATATATTTGCAGAACATTTAGAACAAACTTTTCAAACCAGCGGTGAGGAAAGCTCTGAAAACATAACACTGGATGTCACTCACCATGACGACCTCAATATAAAACTGGTTACGCCAAAAGAGGTAAAAAATATGATAAAAAACTTAGCCAAAAAGAAATCGCCTGGATACGACCTTATCACTGGTGAACTCCTTCAAAATCTGCCACGAAAAGCCATAGTAAAACTTACAACCCTTATAAATGCAACATTCAGGTTGAAACACGTGCCTGATATCTGGAAAGTTGCTGAAGTCATAATGATCCCCAAACCTGGAAAACCACCCCAGGAGGTAACATCATACAGACCTATATCACTTTTACCAATCATTTCAAAACTATTTGAAAAACTACTCGTAAGACGCTTAAAACCTATAATAGAAGACAGAAAACTGATTCCAAATTACCAATTCGGCTTCAGAGAAAAACACTCCATGATAGACCAAGTACATAGAATTACCAACATTATAGAAAAAACTCTAGAAGAAAAAAAAGTCTGTTCTACAGTATTTCTAGATGTAGCACAGGCATTTGATAAGGTTTGGCATAAGGGTCTTATTTATAAGGTAAGGAAAATGCTGCCAAAACAATTTGCAGACATTTTGGAATCCTACCTAACAGAGAGGACGTTTAGAGTCAGACATGAAGATGCTTATTCCGATCTCAAGCAAATAAAAGCTGGTGTACCACAAGGAAGTGTTCTTGGCCCAATCTTGTACCTATTGTACACCTGTGATATCCCAGAAATGGAAAACAACTTCATTGCAACCTTCGCTGATGACACAGCCATCATGGCTATAGGTGTCACTCACAAAGAAGCTGTAAATAAAGTACAAATTGCTGTCAACTCCATCACCAACTGGACAAAAAAATGGCGAATTAAGTTAAATGAGTCCAAATCGACTCATATAGACTTCACAAACCGAAGACCTAATTATACACCGGTATACATTAACGGTTGCGTAATACCTTACGAAAATACAGCCAAATACCTAGGTATGACGCTTGACGCAAAACTTCGCTGGAAGGCTCATGTCAAAAAGAAACGCCTGGAGTTAGACCTACGCTACAGGAATATGTACTGGCTACTTGGCAGACATTCATCATTGTCAGTATACAACAAAGTACTTCTGTACAAACAAGTACTTATGCCTATATGGGCATACGGTATACAGCTTTGGGGCTGTACAAAACGTACCAATATTGAAATAATTCAAAGATTTCAAAATAAGGTACTTCGGACTATAGTAAACGCTCCCTGGTACATTAGAAACGAGGACATCCACCGGGACTTAGGAGTGGACCTTGTCGCTAAAGTCATAAAAACATACGCCGAAGCTCATGAACAAAGACTTCATAAACATGTGAATGTCGAGGCTATTCAGCTCCTTGACACCACGGACATAGTAAGGAGACTGAAAAGGACTAAGCCTTTTGAATTAGTTTAGTGTTTGTTACGGAGTGCAGTGAGTGCTACCTTTTAAAAACACAAGAACTAAGTGTCTTTCCCTCATAATAGAGACAATAAGAAAAGTGCCAATGGACACATTCTTTAGTACCTAAACATTTACTAGGAAATTAAGTTAAATTTAAATTACTTATTAGCCTCAAGGCTAGATTGTAATTGTTATGAGGTAACCATTCGGTTACAAAATAATGAAAAAAAAAAAAAATTGTGTTGAGTTTGCTCTTGACTCTAGTCTAGGTCAGAGGTGACTGAGACAGAGTCGACGATGGAGTGAGCTTACCCAGAAGAAGCCTGTTCACTCTAACTTTGAAGAGATTCGGGTTGAAGGCGTATTATTGCGGTATCCACATCACATCACACATCATCAGCCTATTAATGTTCCCATTGCTGGAACACAGGCCTCCTTTCTGTGAGGGGAATGGGCCGTAATCCACCACGCGGGCCCAGTGCGGGTTGGTGGATGTTGGCGGTATCCATTAAACTTAATAATAAAAAATCAGTGCGCATAAAACTTTGGTTCAACGAAAATAATAATATAATAAAATGTTACTGTGGATGAGAAAGTAAACCTCATTAATATTTCAATAAACAAACATTCCAATTAAATCTTATCTTACTATCTTATCTTACTAATACTATAAATGTGAAAGTTTTGATGTATGTATGTGTGGATGTATGTTTGTTACTCAATCACGCCAAAACGGCTGAACGGATCGGGATGAAATTTGGTACAGAGATAGATTATAGTTTGGAATAGCACATAAACTACTTTTTAGCACAGTATAATGTTAGCTTGGGATGATAAACCACTTTTCGCGCGGGCGAAGCCGCTGGCAGAAGCTAGGGGTAAATATTTACACCACAGTTTAACAGATTTTTGTAAAAAAAAACCTTTGTTGCAACTCTAACTGATATCTGAGTTAAGAATTTGAAGTTGAATATATGATAATTCAATTTTAACATGAAAACCTGTCAAATGTTCTAAATGAAGTAGATTTTCACACTTTCTTAAGTCAAATTTTCAATTCAGATTTTGATTGAATATTTCCGCGTCCCACTATAGTCTTGAGTGTTTGACGGCAACATTTTGAATCATAATCTTGAACTTCTGTCTTCATACTAATTCATCATATTTAAATCAATCGTGGTTAGAATGTTCTCCCCTAACTTTAGTGACGTTGGTACCATTTGTATGTACTGTCATCTTACAGCCGTAAGGCTTACGATGACACACCCAGTAGGCACTGTCACCCCGTTTCTTGTTCCTGACGAATACAGCATCATCCATCAACAGCTTCATGGCTCCTCTAGCAGTAGGAATCAGAAGAACATCTGAAAATGTTGTATGGTTTGTAATATATATTTAAAATAGCTTGTGCCCACGGTTTCACCCGCATGAAAAGTAGGTACTAGGTAAATCAAAAAGTTTCTCTTATATTCTTAAAAACTGTCACCCATTAAAACAGTACCACTAAATCTAGAACTTAACCCCTCAAAGTGCGAAATTTACCTCTCTGACGTTACCGACAGACAATCGACTTTAGATAAATTTAATGCAATAGCCCCGCAAATCAAAATCTTAGAAAAAAGTTCCCTGACCCTCCTAGGTTCCCCTATTTTAGAAGAAAGTTTTTCATCTTTCATCGATAACAAAATCAAACATTTTATTGATATTTCGGATAGACTCTCCAAAATTAATTTACATTCGGCATTCACCCTTATCAGATATTGCTGTTTCGGTCCAAATTTTATGTATTTTCTCCGTTCTTCTCCTCTTTGGAAGAAACCACAACTTTTGGACAAAATTGACCAAATCATTCGCAACACATTAACATCCATTCTTAATGTGGCCTTGGACGACCGAGCGTGGCTGCAAGCCACCCTACCAATTCGTTTTGGTGGCCTCGGCGTCCGCAAAATTTCTAGTGTAAGCTTACCGGCGTTCCTGTCTTCTGTCCACAGCACTGAAAAGCTAACCAGGAAAATTTTAGCTCTTTCCCTGGTTGACTCAGAAGTGCCGTGCTTGACCGACGCAGAGGACGCCTGGAAAGTGGCTTGCCCGGATACGGATCGGCCCGAAAACCCATTTTCCCAGAGACAGTGGGATGAGCCGCTCTGCAGGTTGGTACGGAATAACCTTATTAATACGTCTTCCAATACTGCTGAGCGTGCCCGCCTGCTGGCTGTGGGTGAGTGGGAGTCGGGCCTCTGGCTTCAGGCACTTCCGTCACCTAACATAGGCACTATGCTAGGTGACACAACCTTCCGACTCGCTACATGTCTGCGATTGGGCGCTCCTTGTGGGGCTCCACATCGCTGCCAATGCGGTGAAGCAGTTGACTGCCTCGGACATCATGGCCTTTCCTGTAGTAAGAGTGCAGGTCGGATTGCGCGGCACGCTAGCATTAATGATCTCATCCGTCGTGCTCTTGCCACCGCCGGGGTGCCAGCTATCTTAGAACCCAATGGCCTGGCACGTGTCGATGGGAAGAGACCAGATGGTATGACCATAATGCCATGGAAGTTGGGTAGGTCTTTGGTGTGGGATGCAACTTGCGTCGACACCCTTGCACCATCCCATCTTCCTAGCACGGTGGGCTGCGCTGGGGCGGCTGCTGCAGGTGCTGAAAACCTCAAACGGCGCAAATACAACAACTTAATTGGTAATTATGTTTTTGAGCCGTTTGGGGTTGAAACACTAGGGCCATGGGGTCCGAGTGCACACCTATTATTTCGGGATATCGCCAAGCGGTTGGTCGACTCTTCACGTGACCAGAGGGCTGGCGTTTTTTTTGGCCAAAGAATCAGCATTGCCATCCAACGTGGCAATGCTGCCAGCCTTCTGGGCACTTTTCCTGTTGACAGCGATGTGGACGAATTTTTTGACGCCCCGTAATTGTACATATTAGTTTTTCTTATTTTAGTTCTAATATTAGTTTGTAAATAATGTACATTAGATATAATTATTAATTTCAAATAAAAATTGATGATACCACTGAATTAAAACCCATCTGTATTTTCGAAACGACATTATCCATTTTTTTTGTTGAATAGTTTGTGTCGATTCGAGTGACAGTAGAAATACCGATGAATTTTCTGACTAGACCTTGTTGGGTGGGTTAAATGAAACACATTATAACTGTCAAAATAATGTATTTTTTTTCTGTCAAACTCGTATATATTATTTAACAAACAATTTTGTTACGGTATTACAAGATTTACATGAATAAAAAAGTACCACCGGTAAATTTTTATAACAATATCAATTTGTCTTAATGGCATAAATCAATTTAATAAAAAGCTGTTATTTTGAAAATACAAACAGACATTTCAATTTTATTGTTTTGTACAGATAGAACATAATATGTACACCAAACCTAATTTTCTTTTCATTATAATATGCAATCTAGAGAATGCCATATATAAACAGACCGTTTGAAAATATCTTTACTTAATATAATATGCCAAATGGTATAACAAAAATAATACAGTGATCTTAACAATTTCACCAATCCAGTACCAACAAATTCAACTAACTATTTAATGATCTGATTAAAGATTATGAATCCAAATAAACACCTATATATAATTATGTAACTCTAGTCAATAATGTTATAAAAAGATCTATGTAGTCTGCAACGTCATTATTGATGATTATGTACTCCATTAGTTTTGATGATAACACCATCAATGGTCATCAGGGATGCCGTACATCTAAGAGTCCCCTTCTTGACACAGGACCACCGGATCTTGGCCCCAATGTCGCGCTCCTTACTAAATCTAAAATGGCCAATCAGGATGACAGAATTCCCTCTTAAAGATTTCCCAAACCGAGGTCCTGAAATTTTTAGAAAATTGTAGGTTCTGAGAAAGTTACTTATTAGATTTTATAAGGCTTACCCTACTTAAGCTAAATCTTACCTTTACTTACCATAAATTTCGTTTTTTTTTTTTAAATAATAAATTTAGTATCAGATCACCAATCTTCTTACACGATGATTTGCCAAAAAAAAATTGGCTGTCAGGACTTTAAATCTTAATTTTTATTTTATCTACTTTCCTGTCTCCAGATATGGTACGCTTCGAGTATCAGTACCTATGGTACCATAAGTATGAGTTCTCACCACAATCTTTAATGACCACGCCACGACCGTGGCTTTAGAAAAAAGGTACTTATTTTTAATTTTTGCTTGAATATTGCTGTACATTTTTGTTAGTTAAGTAATGAAATTATTAAACCAGACAATGTTTCATTTTGTTTTTTTAATAGTTATCTTCTATTTAATTTTAATAAAACGAGATGGATATTCAATTATTTTCGTTTATTATTTAATTTAGGACGAACTTTTTAACCCATATCTCGAAAAAGAAACCTTAAGCCAGAATAAGAAACTGAGAATATGAAACAGATAAATTTATAAGTAATACACATTATTTATTTATTTAATAACAATAATTGTTTTTTGTACTAACAGTATGCACAAAGTGCACAAACACTTGTCAACTGAAAAAAACTAAACAAACATTATAAAGCATGTTTGTAGGCTTTTCCTTGTTGTTCTATTGACAGCAAACGCTACTGCTAAGCATAAGGTTCTGGGTTCTATTCCCGAATCGGGCAAAGTGTTACTGAGTTTTTCCGTCTGGAATTTTCCTGTAGCAACCCGAAATCTGGGTTCCTGCACAGTTGATGGCAATTGGCTCGCCGTAATTACTTTGAATTTAAACATAACTGACGAAATGTGAGTGTACTATATATATAGGTGCCCCTCTGCCTAACACTACAGACGTGATGTTATGTGTGTACATTGTCTTGTTCAGTAACAATATGTTGGTGTTATACAACAAAAACTGTGCTTGAAATTGTCAATGTGAGTGTCCTTTTCTCTTGAAAAAGTACTTTTTGTCGACAGACATACCGAAAGCCGTGCAATTCAAAGAGTCTCTCTTAGTGCAGACCCACCAAACTTTATTTTTGTTTGTTCTGTTCTTTCTGTAACGGTAACCATCGCATACAAGATACGTTCTGCCGCTCTTTGTAGTTACGTATTTCACCTCTGTAAGAGCAGAACAATCATTAATAATAAGTGATCAATATTTAAAAGCTCTTTAACAACAGCAGTTTAGTAAGTAAAAGTACTTAATAAATCAAGAAAAACATTTGTTTGACATAGCAAAATAAATACTTTATCACAGATTCTTAACTTTACCTACGAAAAAAATGTTTTTTACAAAAAAATACTACCGACTTTCAATTAAGAAACTACAAAGTGAAAGTTAACTTTATTTTTGGAAGTCGGTGTGTTTGGTAGGTACCATATTTTTGCGTTATATTCGATACATGTCCAACAAGGCCTCTGCCAGTTGGCTTCGGCCCTTGGCATGCTTTTCAATGGTCCGGGACCACAGGGTCCCGAGATTGTAAAAGATTTCTCATATTGATTTATTGTACGATAATTGCAATGTTAATGATAATTTAAATGTGATCTATTGAGTAATCATTGTGATGATAATGATTGTTTATTGATTGATCTATTGAATTGAAATTGTGAATATAATGATAATTTATTAATTGATCTACTGAATGATAACTGTAATTATATTTTATTAATTGATCTATTGAATGATAGTTATAATGATATTATATTAATGGATCCATTGAATGATAATTGTAATGACAATTTGTTAATTAATCTTGTTTTTAAATGTAAGTTCATGTTGCATAAATAATGTAAATGTTTGCATGCCGAATGGTAAAATATGGCTGAGCCTTGATATCATAACAACTTTTGTATATTACCCATATTTGCAAAATAAAATTCTATTCTATTCTATTAAAAATTTAAAGTAACAAAGCCAACACTGAAACCCTACCCCTACCCTTTAGCATAAGTTTATCAGCAGTAGGTAGCTACCTACCCCACTGAAGAAACTTACTATCTGTCCTGTTTAGCTTTATCTTGCTCTCGCAAAATAAGTGACATTTGCACGATATAAATTAAATCATGATCGTGATTTTTATTTAGCTTGCCTTGTTAGTTAGTATAAATGGGTCAGATGCCACCACTGTATTTTAAAATAGTTATACCCCATCGATTGAGCATAGGTGCACGTTTTGAAATATTAAATAAAAGTTGATTATCGAAGTTTAAAAAAAAAATAGGTATTAGATAATAAATAATTGATATTGGAAATAAAAATACATGCCAATAATGTACGGGTGTCAGTCGTTAAGGAAAAACAGAAGCCAGAAAATCTAACACTAGTCTTGCCAAAGCGGTGTCGTATTACCCAGTTACTGGATTGTGGAGTCAGATAGGCAGTTCCTTCATATAAAATACTGGAACTCAGCTGTATCCAGTTAGACTGGAAGACGAGCACAATGTCAATGGGTGTGCGAAGTTCTTTTATAAACATGTCCTTGATGACTGACGACGGACCCACAACAGGTCTTTGCGGCTCTCTGAGTGCACATCCACCAAACCTTATCACCCGATCAGCTGTTTATTCTGTACTTGTAAACTTCACAATATAAGTGCGATCTTCCATTTTCCTCCACATAATTTTCTGCAAAAATACATTAAAAAGGTTGAAAGGAATTTGTTGAAATATAAATTGTTTTAAAATATAAAGGCCGAAAAGGATTAACATTTTCGCAACGATTAAACAATTCGGATAGGGTTTTTCTGAAAAAGGCACCACTTTCGTACATTGTATTTCTTAACTTAAACATGCGATATTTTTACGATATTTATTTATTTATTTATTTATTTATTAAAACTTTATGCACAAGTACAAAGGCGGACTTAATGCCTTAGGCATTTTCTACCAGTCGACCTTAGGGTGGTGCAGAGATAAAAAAAGGCAGGTGCAACTAAAAGAAAGGATAATTAGAGAAAAATATAAATAAAAAGAATATATATAAATATATACTTAGATACATACATACATAAACAATGTTATAGAGAAACGGAAACCAACAAATCAATTCTGTGATGATTCTGCAAACTTCTTGCGAATGTGCTCACGTGCCTTAAATTTAAAAGAGAACCGACTGGTTGCCATCCTGATATTCTGAGGGAGCGCATTCCAAAGAGAGATAGCCTGGACAAAGAAGGACGAGTGGATAAACCCAGAGTGGTGAGAGGGACATTGAAGAAGACGATTATTGGTGGAACGAAGATTTTTACTGTGAGCAGAGCAAAGGAATTGAACATGAGAAGTCAGATACGAAGGAGGAGGTTTATCAATAAAAGAAAACAGGGTAGTCAAGGCCCTCAGCGCTCTACGCTGACGAATGGGTAACCATTTTAAAAGAGATCGATGAGCGGATACATGATCATACTTACGGAGGTTGAAGACAAATCGAATGCAGTTATTTAGAAGGCGGTCAAGTTTATTGAGTAGGTCTGCATTCAGGTCATAGTAGCACACATCACCATAGTCAATTATGGGAAAGATAAGGGACTGTACAAGCATGGCCTTTATGTGAGCTGGGAGAAGATTTTTTAGCCGATACAGTGAACGCAACGTTCCGGTGACCTTTTGGCTCACACTCGTTACCTGTTTGCGCCAGTCAAGGCAAGTGTCGACGAGCAAACCAAGATCCTTAACCTCGGAGCTAAACGGAATTGGTACGTTGTCGAAGATTATGGGTGCAACAGTTAAGCTATCGAGCTTTCTCAAACTATGGGGGCTCCCAAGTATGATAGCCTGACATTTTGCAGGGTTAACCGCCACACCGAATCGGTCTGACCAGTCTTTAATCATAATTAGATCCCGGTTTAGCCCCTCGATCGCATCCGATAAGCTGTCAACACCCACCTGACAGTAGAGCTGTAAATCGTCAGCGTAGAGATGATACGCACACTGAAGCTCGGTGGTTATAAGATTTATAAAAATTGAGAACAGAAGAGGAGATAAGATACCGCCTTGAGGGACGCCAGCTACAAGGTCACACCACATAGAAGAGATGTCTCCAGTACGAACTGACTGCTGACGCCCCCGAAGATAAGAGGAAAACCATTCCAGTACCTCGTGAGAGACCTTACGATAAGAAAGGATAGACAAAAGGATATCATGATTGACGGTATTAAAGGCGTTGGAGAAGTCGATTAACACTAAAACAGTAACTTTAGCGTCCTCCATTCCCTGCCTTATATCGTCAGTCACTTTAAGGAGAGCTGACACGGTACTGTGCCCGGGCCTGAAACCGGATTGAAACGGGCTGATGAGGGAGTTGTGGTAAATAAAGTAAGACAATTGTTTATGAACACAGGCCTCGAGCACTTTGGAAAGAAAAGGAAGGATTGAAATTGGGCGAAAGTGACTGGAAAGAGTGGGATTGGAAATCTTAGGCAGGGCTCGAACATGAGCATTACGCCACAAGGAAGGGAAAACACCGGAGCAAAGAGAGAAGTTAACAATGTGGGAGATTACAGGAAGAAGTTGATCCAAAGCCGACACGATCATATGACGACTTATATTATCGCAGCCCACAGCTTTGGATTTAATGGATAGGATAATTTTTTTGATCTCTTCTGGGTCGACTGGGGTGAAGACAAAGGGGGCAATATTAGGACGCGTCAGACCATCAAGATAGTCGATAGTTTCACGTGTGGTTAGACTATCCAGCATAGGCACAGTAGAGAAAAAGTGGTTTAGATCGTCCAAGTCAATTGTGTTAGGAAGGTCTGAATGCCGCGATTTGCCGATACCTAGGGTCCCAAGGAATTTCCAGATATCGCTAGAAGAAGAAGAAGAAATATTATTTAGAATATGGCGGCGTTTAGCGTTGCGTATCATCTGATTACACCGATTCCTAGCTGACTTGAACAAGGTCCAATTGTCCTCCGAGCGATCCTTTTTAAATACCCGAAACGCGCGGTCCCTCCGTCGCATTGCCATCCGGATTCCCCTATTCATCCATGGAGCAGGTGGACGCTTCAACTTGACTCTCCTGATAGGAGCATGAGTATCATACAGTTTGGTCACAACACTGTTGAACACACAAACTTTGTCATCCACTGTAACAGCTTCCTGTAGGAATGTCCAGTCAATATTCGATGCGTCTTTTTGTAGTTGCTCACTATCCATACTTGCAAAGGCACGCCTGTACTGGAACGTTGGTTTAGGTTTAGGTGGTTTGAGGACATAGGACAGGTAAATAAGGTCGTGATGGGAAAAGCCAGGGGCATCATGTTGACCATACGAGGAAACTAGGGAAGGATTAGAGGTGAGGATAAGATCGAGCCAGGTATCATCGCCGATTGTATTGTGATGAGTGGGTTGGAGAGGCAATACGTGAAGACTGGCTGACTCGACAATATGTAGGAGTTTACGGGACCGAGGGGAGTTGTGAGCAAGGAGGTTGGTATTAAAATCTCCCATGATGATGTGATGTGCATACTCTGAACCCAAAGATTCAAGTACCGATTCAATTTCGGTGAAATAATCAAGGGAAGGGGGGCAGTAAACAACACCTAAAACGGTTTTAGCTCCTTTGACACAAACCTCTAGAAAAAGAAACTCGGCAGAATCATTAGAAACAGAAGTGGTGAGAATTTTAAATGGAAGATCATCACGAAGGTAAATTGCTACACCACCCCCTCTCTTACCAATCCGATCTTTCCGAAGAAGAACAAAACCAGGAAGAGAGTAGGTGGCAGATGGAAGTTCAGGTTTGAGCCAGGACTCTGAAATCAGGACGGCGTGAACATTGTTATTGGCAAAAGTATCGGCCAATTCGCTATGGTGGCTCGGAATGCTTTGAGCGTTAATGTGACACACGTTAAACAGTCGGCCAGGATTTTGGCTGAACCTTTGACGTAAATGATCGCCAAGGGTGTCCGCAAGAGAGTTTAAGCTAACATCAGAGGAAGAGGCAGTTGATGCGTTGGCAGAATAAAAGGATTCGTTGTCAGATAACATCATATGAAAGTAAATAAATAAATAAAATATATACTAAAATAACACACAAGTCACACAAACAAAAATACTACAAGAAAGGCTGGCGCTTGCATCTCTGCACCACCCGCCAGCTAACATCATAATTTTTTAATAGGTAACAAACACTACATAAAAATAACATTGGAGGAAGTAAAAAGGTAAGGATGAAAGTTTATAGAAAATAGAAAGTGTATTCAAATATAAAACAAGCTAAATATGCAATAATAATGGAAATGTATGCAATAATATTTGAGAGATACATTTAATAATTCCTCTTTTGATGAAAGCTTTCAATTCCACTAAATTAAAAACCAGCCTTAAAGCTAAAATTAGATTTAAAATCAGCAAAAATACAAAGGATAACACAGAAAAGTATATTCATTGTCTCACTTTTCATATTTAAATACAATTAATTGGTATAAATAAATGTACACATGAGTTCACAAAAATCCACATACCTACTTCATAAAATCATTGCTACAGTGCAACATCTTGCTTGTGGCACTGACTTAAACTAGTACATTGGAATAGACTAGGGAATAGAAAGAATGACTCTGCCTACTGTCCTGTACACATGAAAGGTATATTATTATTCTAGAACAGTGTTCTAGCATGACCCTTGACTTAGTATAATTTCTAGAAAACTAGTTTTAATAAGAAAAACAGTCAATTTAGAATCGATAAGCATGTTTTAGAATAAGACTCATAACGCCTTATTAAAAAAATCTCTTAACTATTTAGCAATTGATTAATAGTAGATTCTAAATTCAAATTCTCTATAGATTTTAATAAAAGGAAATAATACAATTTATTTGCACCAGGCATGACGCATACCATTACCAAAATATTAGGCGATGGCCATCGGCTAGCATAATGTGGCATAATGCTGGGACTCACTTGTGAGTTAGAGCCATTGCTGGTTTTCAGCAAAAGGCGGGGCCAGTGCCGATACATACTAGCTACACAGTAGCTAAACAGTAAATAAGTTATTTATATTAATAAGCGTACCCCGTTATAATAACTTCAAAACTTTCGCGTTTCATAAAAAAAAAAATCTAAATCATCGCGTTAAATTCTCGTGATATATTGGTACCCCGTTAGTCCAGAAAAATATGTATAGCTTAGAGCACAATATATTAGAACAGTCTGCAAATGACAGAGACCATCAATGTAAGAATTATTTTGCTTTATTGTGGACAAGGCACTTTAGTGACAGTTTTCCAGCGTGTACGAGTATCATTAAAAAGTAACCAAACATTACATGCATTTCTGTTTCAGCGCTTGTAAATGACATATAAAAAGAAAGTTTACATCTAAATTACAGCCAATTATATCTTTAGGTTATTCTTTATCAACCTGAAAGATGAACACACCGCTTTAAAGGGTTCCGATTTCAAGCACTTAAAAATGTAACCCCTGTGACATTAAATAGACTTCGTGTCAACAAGAGGTTTCTAAAAGGACAAGCGCCCAAACAGAAATTAAATAAAATAAAATGTCATTATTATATTTACAGGCAGTCAACAATAGAAAAATGCCGTTAGTAGAACGGCATTTTTCTATTCTGTAGAACTACCATAAAAACATGAATTGCGTCAACTGCCTTCAAAGCCTTCGGCTTCAAACTAATTCATTAAATTAGCAAACACTTTACACGTGCAGCCTGTGGGTTAACTATACACTGGGAACATACAACGCCTTGCGTGTTCAATACAACAACGCATTCAGGGTGCTGCTGGGGCTGCCGCGATTCTGCAGTGCGTCAACTATGTTCGCAGAAGCGCACACGGATGGCTTTCATGCCCTAATAAGAAAGCAATGTGCGTCGCTGCTGCGTCGCGTTAGGTCCAGCAGCAACAGCTTACTAAGCGTGTTCGCGGACAGGTGGGACTCTCCACTGCTGCGCCACTGGATGCGC
Source organism: Anorthoa munda (assembly GCA_945859665.1). Classification (NCBI taxonomy): domain Eukaryota; kingdom Metazoa; phylum Arthropoda; class Insecta; order Lepidoptera; family Noctuidae; genus Anorthoa; species Anorthoa munda. The sequence continues at coordinate 9,054,461 of OX243901.1, forward strand.
TTGCACACTGCCTTGTGAGCATTGGACAGTTCCTCCGGTTATTGTTTGTAACTTTTTATGTGTTGTAACTGTTTTCTTCGTTGTTTTTTGTGTTGTTCATTTTGTTTTGTTTATTGTCTGTATTGTTTTTGTATATTTCATTATATGTTTTGTAAGTGTACCTATGGACAGAAAGTCTGAAAATAAATGAATTTATTATTATTATTATTAAATTCACATTCAGGAACATGTCTTATTAACGACACATACAAAATTGTAACTTGGTATAAAATAAAAATACTTAAGATTCCACACAGATTCCAGTAGAATCATAATTCATGTGAAAATAATACACCTATATAAAATTGGCTCGGAACATCAATTTTCATTGTACACTTCAACTGAGGAGCCCATTGAAAGCTTTCCGCCACATGTTCCTCTCATGGGAGTGACGAGGGTCAGTCTTCACCAGTTCCCCTGCATCTGTGATGATGGAGCCGGTGCATCTCAAGGAGGATCTCTTGTAGCAGACCCACCAGATCGTAGTCCCCGACTGTTTATACTTTCGGTACCAGAAGCCTTTGTACCAGAGATAGGTCTTTCCGCAGCAGTTCTCGTAAAAAACTGTAACAAGAAGAAATATACCGATGTTTTGGAGGAAAGAGGGATGAAGCCTCCTTTTTAAGTTCTATTTTCTACGTATACGTATACGTAGAAAATAGAACCTAAAAAAAAAACCAGGTACCAGGTATGTATAAACCATAGATTGAATGTCCCTGTTCCTTGTAAGAAAAATTTGATTGAGCAGCAGCATATACATATACCATACAGGGTTTTATAACAAAACCAATCTCATCACAATTTTAATTTTGGAATTTATTTTTTCATTTTATTTTGTGTCGCAGTTTACGGTCGAGTAATTCCTTCGGCAACAGAAGTAGTTCTAATGACTCCGACCAGGCTTCCACCTGCAGATCTTCCACGTTACTCAAGGCAGCTAATATGTCACAATCCACCAGCGATATGTTCTCGCCCGACGGCTTGTTGTGCCGTGTTCAGTGGATTACTCCTGTCCCTACTGTGGCTAGCCATGAACTTTCTGGAGGATCAGATGATGGTCCTGCGACCACTGCAACAAAATTATTTATTTAGGCAAACGTTCATGTAGTTATAATATATGTTATCTATCTACTCTTAATTATAGTTAGTAAAAAATACTGCCCAAAAAACACGCTGATACCGTTAAACTTATTTCTGCATCTGGTTCATTTACGTAAATATAAAAAATGAAATATATTTTAGTCATTTATTTTGAAATCAAACAAGAACATAAATCAGTCTTCAGACACATAGACTTGGTACGTAATAAATTAATGGCAAAAAATAAAAACATTGAAATAAGATAGTTTTGTTTTCAAGGCAAGTCTATTACTTTACCAAGTGAATAATTTTGAACCTCCTTTCATAGTTTATCCACCAGAGTCTGATTGGAGGGTATGATTCCGTGGATGGTATACCTGTTAAACATTATCAACAGCATGAGCTTCAAATTTGCCTCCCAGAGGAGGTGGAATTTCCACGATTGGTATCACTCCACCTATCCAATGCTTTAATAGTTTTTCATAAATATCGGATGGCGCAATTCGGAACTGAAACTCTTGCCTATCCTTAATTTCACCTTTATGGAACTTGTCGATCAATCTTACTGTAATCAAGCGTAAAATCAAGGTTTTCGGCCAATCAATAATTGGGTCTTTTTTTAGGGTTTTTATTCTTGTTGCTTTGCAGAATAATCAGAGGTTTTGTAAATCAGACGAGTAAGAGATATACTTTTGCGTTGTCCATTTCAGCTGGCCGGTCCATTCCCCTGGCACAAACCCGTCCGGTTCAGTTACGGACCGCGTTAGGACCCGTGACGGACCTGTGTTCGAAGTATCAAAAAAAAAATAATAAGCTAACCACATTTTTCTGTAGGTTTTCTTTTCATGAGATAAAGGTAATTCATAAATGTATTATGAATTTAGCAAATAAAATAGGCTTTCAGTAATACATACAACAATAACATAACAATAATTTTACTGCTAGTCTGCACGGTGAAATTTGTGGGTATGTGCTATGTGCGGTGAAATGTGTGTATAAACTATTATTTTATCAAAATTTCAAATAAGTAGTCATTTGACTCGAGAAGAAGAACATGTAAATGTCGTGGCGATATGATAGAGAAGCAAAGGAAAATCATTAAGTTTTCTTTCAAGACTAAATTTAACATGTGGAACAAATATTGTTATCAGTGCTGTAACTATTCTTAGCTAAGGGCTATAAAGATTATTGAAATCATTGTAAAAAGTCTATTTAAAAGAAGGAAAAATAAAGAAAAAATTAGATTGAGAATAGTTAGAGACATCCACATATTTGTGCCGGTTAAGAGTTACCAGGGAAGCCGCATGCGCAGAAGAAGCTAAAGCCAAAATTTTTATCTTTAATGTAGTCCTTGATTTTATAATATGCTTTTTTAATAAGGACACGTTTGATGTAGTTTTTGAACTTTCCATCGGTCAATTCTATAACTGACTTTGGCAACTTGTTATAAAAGCGTATACTGTTTATAAGAAAAGACTTGCTAGTTTTCGTTAATCTGAATTTGCGTATTACAATTTCATGCTTACTGCATGTATTTAAATTATGAAAGTCGCTTCTAGTTTTGAAAAGCCCTCAATTTTTGCGGACATACAAAATATAAAGTGAAAGTAGAGTCAGTATATCGATCTCTTTAAATTTTTCTCTGAGGGACTCGCGTGGACCCATTTTATAGATCGCGCCCATCCATGTTTTAAGTAATAGCGTTATTTAAATGTAAAATATTTTAATAAATAAGAACCATTATGAACCTGCATTATTTATTGATTATTGATAAAAAAACAATGGTTGATAGCCACAATAAAACATAAACACAAAAAATAATGAATATAAAGAACTACATAATTAACATTATTATTAATAATTAATAATATATTATTCTACGAAATTAATTGTAAAAATGAAAACATTAAGATTAATTTAAATAATACAGCTAAACCTAACCAATAACTAACCATGCTGAACATTAATTTATCTGATACACTGTTAGATGCAATTTCCTTAATTATTATTCATAGTTAGGTATCCAATATTAGATTGTTTTACAAATAATATTAACAGGGACTTAATTTGCGTTAGTAGAATTCTTAACACTCATATTTTTGTAGAACTGCTTATGCTTATGCTGCGCTACGACAGCTACGACCGTGTAGCCTCTTTCTTTATTCATATAATAATTGTATTTCTATTCTCATGTTGCCCTAAACCTTTAAAACTGTAAGCATTATATTTAGTCAATACCTACAAACAAAGTAACCTAGGTTGTCAAATTCACATTCCATCCAAGAATGTACATGTATGTAAAATACCTACATATTTCATAAAAAAATAATAATTATACAAAAAATATTTCATAATAAAAGCTTAAGTCCTTATTTAATATTTCACTTTACAATAAAATAGGTGTTTTCATAGTCAAAAGCTTAAGAGTCCTTATAGGTGGTTATGTTCATTCTTGACCCTGATGATGACGTCATCGTAAGTGACGATGGCGACTCTGCATCCTTGACGGGCTTTATTGCATGACCAGTAGATCCTTCCACCTCGTTTACGCTTGCAATTGTACCTGTGCTCTTTGATCTGAAGGAGCGGAGTTCCTCTATTCGTCTGTAATATTTTAACACCTGTGGAACAACAACAAACATCATAAAAAAATCCATTCTAAAGTCCTTAACATAATATATTCGCATCATTTCAGCCGAAAGACGTCCATTGCTGGACATAGACCTTCCCCAGGCGTTGCCACATTGACCAGTAGTAGTAGTAGTAGTAGCCAGTTTCAAATATTATTTTAGACCAACATATAAAAATATATTTTTGCTTCGTTAAATGGGATTTTATTTTGTGAGGACTTTTGATTTTGCGCACGTGATTCTTTTTTATAACTTTATATTTTGTAGGCTGATATAGGCCTTTACCTGGCGTTACGCTTGTTATAGGCTGACGTCATTTTGGACGACATTGGTATAACGAGGAAAGGTTAAACGTATTCGTGCCAAACTCAATTGATATAAAGTATATACATAAACCAAACTAAAAAAAAATATTTGTCGGCATTTCTAAGATATCGTTCTGAAGAGCGCTATGGTTTCAAATGACTTCGACAGATGTCAACTTGACGTTAACACTAAACGCTAGTTTTTGGCGCGAACAGAAGGAGATGACACAGGAGATCGAGTGAGAATATGGCGGGTTGGATTTAATTGTGAATTCGTGATTAAAAACCTAAAGAGAAATATAGTGAGAGTTACCGATTGTTCGTGTAGATAAAACTACGTGTTATAGTGGAATGTCGTTTAAGTTATTCGCCAATACATAACCTGATTAGTTACATTGTGAGCCTACATACAAGCAAAGAAATTGGTTTGTTTAACATCTAGCCCGAAAGAACCCATGCAATAATGGCTTTTCCTGACAATTACACAGTATTCCCTACAAATTTATTCACTTTTTTAACAATAAGCAGAATTATGCAAGCAATTATGTTAGTACATAACAATTCTACTCACAAAGAATATAAAAAGATAATGATAAGTAAATGAAAAAAATCTTTCACAAGATTAATAAAATAATGAATTTAACCGCACCTAATCAGCTAATTTCTAACATTAAATTACTTTATCTACACTCACAACGTAATGTTCCAAATATGAATTCAAAAAATATTGTATAGACACGTACTTTATATTCGTGGATAGGAAAAATTAAAAAAAAATACCATTACAGTGAAACATGTTCCTTCGATTTTCAAACAACTGCATCATAAAATAACTTTTTAATTTTTATAGCACACTTTCACTTTTTAATTTACTGGCGCGTATGGGCTCATTGACTTAATGTAGAAAAGAAGTGTCATTGTCTGTCGATGCGCGCGCTGCGTAGTCATGCGCAGTGAGAATCTAAATTGCCCGCTACCACAATTTTTTTCCATTTCCACTTTTGTTTTATTTCATCTGTATGAGTGCAGATAAAGTAATGTATGCAACGGCATATAATTAGTTATTAAAACACTCTCGTAATATTATTATCAACGCTCGTGTTTTAATAACCCCTATTATATGACCATTGCTTAAACTACTATTCTATTACTCGTACTTTATGTTTATAAGATTAATTGACGGTAAATAATAATTATATTAACTTATGGAAGCAACAATATAATCGCTCTTTGAGGGCGGTTTATTTCAACGAATAAACACAACCAGGCGACTAATGTATACAAACCTACGTTTAATATGGGACTAAAAATATAATCTATATGGTATAAGCAATTTATCAGAGCAGATATGAGCACAGCTTAATTGATTAGCGAACTAAAACTATCCTCAGAATGTAAGGGATTAACATGTGCTGCCGAAATATTATGAAGTCAATTGAATCAAACATTTAGGACTTATGACAATCGTTATCGCTGGTAGAATGTTAATCTGTCTATAGTCCCAGGTTTGCTTGCTATCCTTACTAATCGATCACCGTTCACGCGCATCGTCCATCGGTCAAGCTATGCTTCTGCCCTGTACCCATTTCAATGGTTATGCACACATTTCTGTTTAATGACGACATCATTGATGGTAGTGATTGTGGCTCTGCATCCCATACTGTTCCTACAACAGATCCACAGGGTTCTGGCTCCAGAACTGCGATTGTTCCGGTTAAACCTATACTTCCCCACCTGGATCGCCGGCTTACCATAGCGCGTCTTAGTATATATCTGAACTAAAAGAGGTAAATCATTATTGTTAGAACTTGAACTGACAATTTTGAAACGAAACTGGGTCTGTATTCGAAAAAGTAAAGTCCATATTACTTTCAATCTACTTTATAACAAGTAACAGCACAATAAATTCAAAAATAAGTAACTAGTTAATTTATCTAATGATGCTTGAACACAAAATAAAAAAGATGGTGGTACCTAGGTAAATAAAACACACTAACCATATCTTATATATTATGTAAAAATTTATGGGTTCATCAATTGATTTAATGTTTGAGTATTAATTTTACTCTGTATGTATTTCAGTATTCTAATTCAATAATACTAACATGTATTCCATATGACTTCGAGAGCCTTATTTCTATTTATCTTCTGCTGTCATCCCATGATTTTGCTCGCGCATGACTTTGACTATAATGTCATCGACGGTAACTAGGCATGCTCTGCAGTGATTACTGGCCCACTTGCAGCACCTCCATTGCTTCTTATTGCTGGTCAGGTGACTGTGTGGCGAACGATATGGCACATACCAATTGTAACGATAGTTCCTGAACAAGATCACTGGCTTGCCGTACCTAGATATTGAGAACACTGCAGCTGTAAAGATTTAGAGATACAAATCATTCCTTTCACAAAAAATCGTTCATATTGACTAAGTATTGAAAGCAATAAATAAGCGGCTTAAACACAGAAAACTATAAAACTGGTTACAAATTTTATCGTGTTCTTCTTTAATAAATAAAATAAAATGAACACATAAAACTGATACCTAAATAGTCGGCACGTATGATTTTTTTATCATTTTATTGAGTTCTTTAAATTTAAATGACTTAATTCATAAGTTCGGGATTAAACAACAAGAGACTTTGCAATTTCACTTTAAAAACCCATTATATCAATTTGTATCTTCTGTTGTTCATTCCATGATTATGCTCATGCATGAATTCCACAATAATGTTATTGACGGTGATAAGACTTGCTCTGAAGCGATTGCTGATCCACTTGCAGCACCTCCATTGCTTTCTACTGTTGGTCAAGTGAGCGTTTTTCGAACCAAAAAGCAAGTAGCAGTTGTGCCGAAAGTTCTTGAACAAGATCACTGGCTTCCCGTACCGATTAATTTAATGTCAGTACTCAAAACTATCGTCTAATAAATTAATTAAAAAGGACACACGTAAGAAGACAAATAAGTTAGCTGGTGGTAATCCAGTTATCCGTTTGTATGATAATTTAAAAATTTAAAATAATTTATTTATAATCTGCCCCCCTAGCCAAGTTACAAACGTTTCGTATCATATCTCTTTCTACATTCGTTAACACCTTCTATGTGTATGATCTGACCACGTGACTTAACGTACAGATGTGTCATTCCAATACATTGATTCGATTTCTACTAGCGTTATCGATTGTTAATTGTCAACTTGGCTATAGGTGCAGTAGCTTGCTGCTGACGCTTGTGTTTGTGTTCGGCATTGATGTTGATGACTTCATTGTTGAAGGTCTTGATCGAAGACCTGCAGCCGGAACACCACTTGACGCAGATCCACAACACCTTGGGATTACCATCACGGTTCGAGCTGTGTTTATAGTACCGGTTTTCCCCCATCTGTAGCATTGGCTTGCCTCTCCTGGACTCAGTGAATGTAATCTCTGCTTCTAAAAGAATAATTTCAATTTTATTAAAGATAAAACCAAAAAGAGCATTTTTTTTATAGTCTTTTCGCTCGCGTTTGACCACTATCTCGCCAAATGTTAAGCGATGATGTGGTCTACGGTGAAGCACACTTGAACGAACTTACACACACGTACGCACGCTTTATTTGAACGGTAAGCACGTACTAGTTGAAACGTATCTATTATTACAACTGCAGTATATTAGAAAAGAACGGTTTCATTGCATTTCTTATAGAAAACTTAAAAGTTATTCAATTGCATATTGAAATAAAACAAATTTAAATTCCATCTTAATAAATATATAAAATTTCTTATAGTTATCTATGGTAGTAAATTTTAGAATAAATTATAAAATAATCAAACTAATAATACATTCAACAGAAACATTACCAACATAACTGAACAAGCTCTATTCAGGCTTAAAATAAACGATCTAACTAGACTTGCAGGTAGTTTGCACACACAATCACAGTTTTTAATTAATAGTCCCCGTAGTGTATTCTAATGTCTCCTTATAAGAAGGACGAAGGAGGATTTTGTCATCCATGGCGAAGCTTGCTTTATTGAATACAGCGCATTTTTTTCAATTTTGTGAATGTCATGTATAAGAAGACTAAAGATTTTTCTCAGGTAAGTTATCTCCCAAACAATGTCAATCCAATTCTGTTCAAATTTTGACGGTAATCCGCATCTAGCTATCAAGTAGTTCTTCAGCCTGAAGCATTACCTCACTCGTTTCTTTTGCGTCTAGTATGGATGATTATGAAAGTTCCTGACAGTAAAAACTTCATTTGTTACTTGTTCCTATGGCAGCCCTAGAGCCCGTCCTACTTCCCACACCCATCACTTGGCACAAACAAAGTAGCCCTTGTGTCCCTTACTGCTACTGTGCTGGATGAAGCGGCACTTATCGTACAGGATCACTGACTTACCGAACTTGGATCTCGAGAAAATGAAGTCTGTAATATGATAGTCTGGATATGAAAAATAGTCAATAGTTGAGAAGATAAATAAATAGTAGTAAGCAAAAAGCTACTTTCCAAGTATCTAGACTACTTATCTATAAGAGTTTCATAACGCGGGGAAGGGCATACATACGAAAATATTGAAGCACAAAAAAAGTAATTACTTTATTCATATTCATTTATTATGCACACGTAATATTGAATACCGAATTACCAACTTGTACCGATCCATGTATGTAAAATTTACTAAAGCTTATAAATTACCCACTAGCTACCTATTACCATTCGAGTGGCATTATTATACCAACGGCTACACTTCTGCAATCTATATAAATAATTATTCTGCAATTCTATCAGATTACAACTTATTATTTAATTCTTAAATATAAATAGTAATAAACTTGAATATAGTAATGATACTCGTATAATTCGGTTTCTTTAATTTTGCTCTTTGTCTTTTTTCAAATGTATTTGGCAAGATCGAAGTAGCAAGTCAGAGAATGATTATGGTCATTGATGTTTTTAACAATCTGCCCAGTTTTTTGAAAAAGTACGGGTGTGGCCTTACAATCAGAGTTTTTTTATACTACATTTCCACCACGTTTTGTCATTGTAAGTAATCTGCCTGCTGAATCGGCCTTGTCTTGATGTCTCAAGCACTACTACTCTAGTGAATGAATATTATAAAATATGATAATTAACATCAACTGAAGGTCCCCGAACTAAAGTCAGATTTCAATGAACTAACTATTTTCTAAAGGGCTTATAATTTTAAATAAATAACTGATAATGAAACAAAAGTAAATTGATCAATCGATTTATTTATTAACATTATGAGAATCGGAATTTGTAGTCCCTACTTACTAATCATCAGTTCAATATTAGGAAATGAAATATACTACACCTTGAACAGGTAGGTACGTTTAAAAAATTGAAGAAAGAAATAAAAATCTGATTAGTTTACAATATGACAAAACAAATAAATAATACGGACTTCACTTAGGTGTCACTATATAAATAAATCGCAAACTAATGTACGACTTCCTAGTCATGTGTATGTTCCCTAGTCTTAACCACATCATTATCGATGGTCTCCACTATGCCGCGACAACGGTAAGTTGAGGACCACTTCACACAACGCCATATCTTCTTTGGACCAGAGTTGGGATTCGACAGGTTGTATTCTTGTCCTTTATACACCAGCTTCGGATTTCCGTATGTTGATGACGTCACAAAAAGAGCTGAAAAAAGAAGTAGTGTACCTGTATCCTCATGACATTTATTTTTCTATTTGTTGTTATAAGCTTAATCTAAGCTTCTCATCCCATATGTGTGAAATATAATTTTGAGAAAGTTTGCAAATTTTAAATGATAACTATAAGTATCAGTATCGAATTAAGCAATTTGTTGATGTTGGTGTCTTTTCTCCCAATTAACAAAAAAAAACAACTGGTTAGTATAAATATATATACTATAATAGAATACAGTTACTAATGAAATGTAAACTTTAATATAGCTCAGGAATTTAAACATTTAACATAATAAGGCTCTCTTGTTTTTCCCCGACTGCGAATCATGATGTGCAGTGGGAGAATACATATTCGCGAGCTGGCTGAACTTCCGACTACACAGCATGATTTTCTTTTTGTTTACTTTTTTAAGTTCGTTGCTTAAGCAGTCGGGTTTTTTTTATTTTTGAATTCACTTTTTTAACGCCCGACGGAAAAAGAGGGGTGTTATAAGTTTGACGTGTGTTGCTGTGTATCTGTTTATATGTGTGTCTGTCTGTGGCACCATAGCGTCTAAACGGATGAACCGATTTTAAATGTTTGAAAGGCGACTTTGTCGAGAGTGTTCTTAGCTATGTTTGGTGAAAATCGGTTTAGCCGTTCAAAAGTTATGGGCTGTTTTCTGTTTGAAAGTGATTATTTTCGCAAGATATCGTGTCATAATTACGTGTTCGATAGATTGTTGATCGAAGCGTGTCTACTACTAGTAATAATTAATTATTATATAATTAGTTTAATATTATGTAGTTTAAAAAGTAGGAAATAAAAAACAATTGCCGGGTTTTTTTTTTTTTTGACATAGCAATATATATAATATCTTGCCTATCTTTTTGATAGACTCATCCGCTCCTTCTCCATATAACCTTTATCTAGCCATAACAAACACTATTCATATGCTTAACAAATGGACCCACAGTTTCTTCTTCACGTAAGTCATAGGCATTTAAAAAAATTGGGCTTTCCGTACAAAGTTGTCATCGGCTGACGAAAATTTTGTTTACGAAAATCTTTTTTTTGTTTGAGAATTTTCTATGACTTCTTTGAAGAAATATGGGCAGAATAAGTTTTTAAGATATGATCACACTTATCCGTTACACACTGTATAAATTTAATAATGGTTTGAATGTTTAGCTTTTATAGAATGCGTTTCTCCATACAGAGTGAGGATCCTGGCCCTGCATCCTTTGCTCCATTTGATACACCTCCATACTTGTCTGACCTTAGCTCTACTATCCTTCAAACTAAATCGATTCCCACGGTAGGACAACATTGTGTTTCCTCTTTGCGATAAAACGAAGGCAGGTGCTAAAAATATAGAAAAACGAAACAAAAATAAGAAACAGGCAACTAAATATAATAAAACATTAGTATATTCCCCAAAGAGTTAGGTGCAAAGGATACATCCACATTTTGCCAGTTACGTGTTTGTGTAGTGTTTTGTATAAAAAGGTGTAGGTAAAGTACACCTTAGGCTTATACAGGTAAGACAATTATTAAGGGCCTATTTCAGTACTGAAACGGATGTACCTATAATTTGTGTACCTACATATTCCTTGTCTTCTCAAGTAGCTACTGTTAGCTTTCTACTTCGAAAGTATAGGGATGAGAAAATAAACAGGGTTGCAGAGCTGTAATTTTTAAATAAAAACAATGTTTCTTTGAAACTTATTTAATAAATCTGTTAATTTTAGCGTTACAAAAATATATTATGTAAAATTTACAAATACTTCCAGCAGACTCTTTATTAGGTATAAAATATGACCACTTATTTATTTATTTAAACTAAAAATTGGGAAACAATTAAAACACATATTAAACTAAACAATATAAAATTTGCAAGTGACAGAAAACAATATTTTAATGATTACTATGAATATCCTTGATCTCTTCAACTATATTGTCAATGATGATGATGTGGGCACGACACCCGCGTCCCCAGTGGTTGCACCTAAATACTTTCCTTGTTTCTTCACTTTTTGAAGTGAAACTTCTTTATCGACGTATGGGAGAAATTTTGTACGTAGAGTCCGTCCAACGAAAGAAGTCCCGTAGACGCGGCGCTAGTTTCTATGCGACTGTACGCTGTCCTCTAACAAATCTTGTTAGTTCCATGTATTTCCGCGGGACTTTTTTCGTTGGACAGACTCTATCGTCACGTTTTTCGGTTACGCGCCATGTTGCTTTTTTATCAAAGTTTAGTAAAAAGACTTATTCAAATTTAAGTGAATTTACAAGAAAAGTGAGAGTGATTATATATTTCGTTTTATAAATTCAACACGTATGAGCATGATTTTAATGATATTATAATAAGAACAATGATAAAATAAATTACTCATTAATTGTATGCATGTCTATAATAATAAAATAGCTTTAATTTAATACGGAAAAAAATTTTTTTCTTAAGGCTTAAGCCTTATCTACCCCATTTTCGTGAAGTTGCAAATAGTAGAAAAATGATATGTCGTAAAGAAGTTTCACTTCTTACCTGTGTACTCTGGTACACACACACATTTTTTTCTTGTGTACTTGATTAGAAACCTGTAGCCACCCAATTCAATTACAGGGTTGCCGTGGCATGATGTTGTGAAAACCGGAACTAAACAAAATATTTTGATTGAAGCATCCGAAGTATCCAAGTGATCAGGGCTTCAGAGAGAAGAAATTACTAATAATACGAGTACTAGCTGTGTTCAGAAGTATCGGTTCCTAACCTAACCTTCTTTTTTTTCTGGTGTGGATAATCCTCATTGGATGTCCTCCACCATTTGGGGGGCAGAGGGGTCTGAAAACCATCCCGGTGTTCCATCTCACACCTACGCCGGGAGTTGCGGGCACGTACGATCGTTCTACAACCCCCGGCTAGTGCTTAACCTAACCTAGCATAATAAGAGCTCCCTCAGGTGTTGTTCAAGACTCGTGGCTCTAGTGAATAGTACAGCAAAAGGATAATTTTTAATTATATTCCTTAGATATTATTTATAGAAAATCTTCGACGCCCATTAATGGCGGCAGTAGGAGATAGATAAAACCGTAAACAAAATCTGGACCCTCAATGTCCTTACCTAGGTAATAATGTTGTGTATTTAAATAAAAGAGAGAATTTGGCCACAATAGTGTTGCAATTGATTACCTTGAAGCTTTATAATACTGGTTTCATTGCATTTTATTCAACGCATTAAACATTTTCAAGTTAACATAATAGGTATTTTCAAGTTACTGAAATCGTATCCCAACATTAATATGTAGGTGAATCTTAAAAGCTAGGCTATATTTTAAGATTACAATATCATGAAACAGTTTTGAGTTGTTTTCTAAAACTTATTAGACTCATGCCTCATGATTCGACATAGGTATTAACGTACCCGTAAGTGGACAGTTTCTGCCTGAATTCAGGTAAAGAATTCAGGTATCGAGTCGTAGTCGATATATAAGTTAAGTGATTAACTTAAATAAAGCCTCTGTCTAATGATTGTGAGGCGTTTGTTTTATTATAATGTTCTGAATCGTGACTAGGGAATCAGAACACTTCAGGGCGTTAACCACAGATCTAAGGAATAAAAATGGCCGTTTGACATATTTTGTATACAAAAGCTGTCAAACCGCCATTTTTATTCCTCAGAAGTTATTAGGCTATTGAAAAATCGGCCCTTAGTCGAGTTAAATTAATAAATGTATAGTTTGTAAACTTGGCGTTTAGTCGTAAACATTTTAACTCATGATACGCGTTGATCATTTAAAAGAAATCATTAAAAAAAAGGATTAATAACCTAGTTTTTAACCTGATATGTGTCAATGTCTGTGCCCTGAAATGTAATTCGACCAAAAATAAATGAATGGACTATGAACGGAACTTGTATGCGTGTCCCTTTTATTACACTATATTGCGATACATAATACTTTCTTGTTTTTGAATTTTTAACATGATTTTTATCGTATTTTATTTGCATCAGTCGTTCAACACCGTCATTAGCTACCACAATTTATTTTCTTTGCAGTAAATTTAAGTGTTTATGTTTAAAATACGAAAGAAATCGCGTTTTCATGGCCGTAATTTCACATCTAGTGATATTTTACTTCTATGTGATAATTATAGTAACAAACTATAGACATGTCACAGAAAATTTCGTCATCATCAGAAAACAACATTTCCTTAACACTGATTAGCGAAAATCTCGTAAACTCGTGGACCGTGTCCGTCGTGTCCGTGTACGTGTCCGTGGGTCTACTTACTTCATGAGCTTTCATATGAAAGCAAAATTATTAAAGTATCTCCATAAACAAAAAATCATATTTCCAAGTTACGTAATTTATTTTGACAATTTTAACATTAACCCAGGACTTAACGACTTAACTCTCCCACATCGGCGGGTTAAATATTTAAGTAAATTTATACGTTTAACTCTATAATTACCTCTAACTTCTGGTGGTGCAAGATGATTTATCTGATAAAACCTTTTTTTTTTTCCTGGGTGGAAAATCCTCATTGGATGTCTTCCGCCCTGGGGAGGGCGGAGGGGTCTGTCAGACTCGTACTGACTAAAAACCACCCCGGTGTCCCATCTCACACCTACGCTAGGGGTCGCGGGAACAACGATACTTCCGCAACCCCCGGCTTGTGCCGGCCCGCCTCTGCGGGCCTCCATCTCGGGTTGGGGGGGGAGTGAGGTGTTAGACTCCCCCCGCAACGTCTGAGAGGGGCGCGCGTGGAACACTACGCGCCGCCATCTCGGGTCCTGATGTGTGTGGGGGCGACGGACGCCCCCGAGTCCGTCGCCCATGGACCCATTTAGGGGGGCTGGAAGAGGGCGTTGTCCGCCCTCCCCCCGGGGCGTCTGCTGCGGATCGGGTGAGCGGATGAAATCTCCCTCTCCCTCTCCGTAGCCTCCTTCTGCGAGACGACTGTTTCGCAGAAGGAACCACCGCGTCTCTGGACTCCTCGCTGCCGACCATAGACTCGACTACGGCCGGCAACGACAGGTCACTGCCTACATCTGAGATGAGGGCACGGCGTGGCTCCTCCCAAGCGGCACACTCTGCCAGCGTATGCCGCGCCGTGTCCTCCCGCAGCGGTGACACCGGGCGTCCGGCTCCCTGTTTATGCGACACAGGTACTTTCCGAAGCAACCATGCCCCGAGAGCATCTGCGTCACCCGAAACATCTAATTAACCCTGAGGTAGCTGTTGAAAAAATATCATCATCATCATCATATCAGCCGTCAGGCCTCCCCCAAGCGTCGCCACATTGACCGGTCCCGTGCGTCTCGCAACCAGCGGATTCCCGCAACATTAACCAGGAAAAAAAAAAAAAAAAAAAAAAAAAAAAAATATATATATATATATATCCCGTGTTAATTCAGAACATGATAAATCTGTGTGAATCAATGCAGTTACTCCTGCAAGAATGAAATATATTCTTAACAAAACAATCAGATGTTTTTAGAAGGGTAAATAGTAATGAATTTACATACAAATTTAATTAATTTTCTTAATTTTATAGATGCAATTTTAATTCTAGTCTTTGTCTAAATAGCTTTTTTGTAACACGTATGAAATAAATCAATAAATTAACTTTCATGATGTAACGGGACTTCGTTCGGATGCCTAAAAAGTATTTTCACTAAGTAAGTATTACACTCAAAACTAGACCCTAATGTACAATTGGACAAAATAAAGACGCGACACAATTATACATCATCTATTTTTAATGATTATGCACATTATAACACTTGACGATGATTTCGTTGGCGGTGGTGATCCTAGCTCGACAGCCGCTATGGTCCTTGACACAGACCCACTGTGTTTTCGGTCCGCTACTTCGACTCCATTTATTGAACCTGTAGGGACCTAACTGAATCACCGGGTTCCCACGGGCAGATATTGCAAAAAATGCATCTGTAACATGAATTTCAATGAGTTTATATATTTAGTTTTAGAAGGTAAGAGCGAAGTCGCATTATCAAAAGAAAATCGTTAAAATCTGATTTAAATTCAGCCAAATTGCATCTTTCTTGAACTATTGTTATAGTTATGAATATACTTTGTTTAACTTCTCAAATCATGTAAATAATTTTAAATCATAATTGTTTAAAACTACTTTATTAGTAAAACATATAATTTAGATAGCGATACAGCTGGCATGGCGCCCTTCATCAGAGTGAATTATATAAACTCAAGTATTAAAGATGTGTCCATGTTCCATTTTTATAAATCAGAATCGCAAATTTATATCATAAATATGTAACATAATTAATGATAGATGATATTTTAATGATTATATTTTTGGACAAATTTGGTAATAACATGCCATGGCGTGATGATGGTGGTTGTGCAGCTATAACGAGACTTGCCATAAGACCACTTAGCACGGACACCCCTGCTTCCAGCCCATTTGTTGAATGTATCGTACATTCAAATCAGCATCACACCTCCTAAACTGAGAAGTTGAAAAGACTGGGTTAAATTCATCTGCAATATCGATTAACTATTATTTTTAAATAAATATCTTCATTTTTTTAAACGCCGTGATCAGATGAAAATTACAACGGTCATATACATTAAATGATAAATGATTTTATTTCTGTAAATTGGTTTGTACAAACACTTTTCCATCATATTCCATCCATCATATTTTTTTAAACTAGATGGTCGGCGTTTCCTGTCTGACTACTCTGAGAAGAAAGGCCGAAACAGTCTCAGAGGTCGAAGTCTCTTTTAAAGTCTAGACAACATCTTGGTTAGATCATGTGAAGACCATGTAGACTGATGTCTGAAATGGTCTTTTGAGGAAAGAACCAGCCAGATTGAGTGGACCTGAGACCATTAGATGATTTCGTTGTTGAAAGTGGTGATTCTTGCTCGACACTTGTTCGGGTTGCTCCTCAAACAAACCCAGTGGACCTTCGCCCCTTTGCTGCCAGCCCATTTGTTAAATCGATATCCACCCATGAGGAGGACTGGGAAACTTTTCTGGGAGGTCGTTAATATAATTTCTGTAAAATATAATTATAATAACATTATCATTTTATTTTTATTATCACCCATAATATATTTATAAATTGCATATTTTAAAAGAAATATGATAACTTTGTGGTAGTTGTTCCAAAAGGAATAATGGTCAGAAAGGAGATTTTATCATAACGTTCTCGAGCAGTCATTCTTTGAGTCAAAATTATTATACTGTAATAACTTTTTAGTTTACATTTTAACATTTGGAAATGACAACGTCTGTCGGGTCAACTAGCGGTAAATAATACCTTTTATTTATTGACAATTTAGAAATAAAATAAATATGCCCGTTATAACATTTACAATTGCATTTCATTTTTATTTAGACATTACATTGAATAGTCGCTTAGTATTAATGTCGCAAAAATTAAAATTATGCAAACCACTCGTTTTAGGGTTCCGTACCCAAAGGGTAAAAATGGGACCCTATTACTAAGACTCCACTGTCCCTGTCTGTCTATCTGTCTGCCACCAGGCTGTATCTCATGAACCGTGATAGCTTAATAGTTTAAATTTTCACAGATGATGCATTTCTGTTAACGCTATAACAACAAATACTAAAAATAGTATAAAATAAATATTTAAGTGGGGCTCCCATACAACAAACGTGATTCTTTAGGTGTTTTTTTGCGATAATGGTACGGAACCCTTAGTCCGACTCGTACTTGGCCGGTTTTATTTAACGCACACATGTAAATTATTTTTAATTTTGTTCTTCAACTCTCAAATCTAATCGACTATTTCTTCTGCCAGTATTGTTTAATGATTGTGCTTGATCATAGCCTTGACTATATGGCTATCGACAGTGGTGATTCTTGCTCGGCATTTGTGCGGGTTGCTCCTATCACAAACCCACAGGATCTTCGGCCAGCCCATTTGTTAAACCGATAGCGACCCATGACGAGAATCGGGACACCTCGTTGTGATGTTGTGAATCTTATTTCTGTAAATCAATCATAATAATCTATTCTAACTTTTTTCTAATACTATAAAGCGGTGAACTGTGAATAGAAAGTAACAATATTTTCGAGTGACATAGGATACTTTGAATCCCCAAAAAATTCTCGGCTTCTGTGAGAAGATCCATTAAAAAGAACTTAAGATTTCTAAAGTATTTATTCATAATATTGAATACAAACACACCAAAATATTTATTTAATTTAAAATTTAAAGTTAATTAATTAGTTAATTCTATTTTTTAAATCGAATGTTTTGAAGTATTGAAAAGTAGTAGTGAAGTAAGAAATAGTTCGTTGATTTGAACGCAGACCGATTTTCTTTTGTCCTTATTTTCGTCCACTTTTCCCTCTCCATAAGGACAAGTCCTTAGTAGCCCTGGACAGAGAGAAGTGGAAGGAGAATCGGCCGTGCTGTGGGCTATTAGAGGCTTTTAATAACAATTTAATTATTTTAGGCTTAGCGTCCTCAAACAGTATTCAATCGTGATTATGCTCAGTCATGGCCTTGACAATAAGCTGTCCGTTAGTGGTGATTCTTGCTCGACACTTATATTTATAGCTTCTATCACAGTGCCAATGGATCTTTGGCCCCTTACTTCCAGCCCATTTATTAAACCGATAGCGACCCATGGCGAGAATCGGGACACCTCGTTGAGACGTCACGAATCTTATTTCTGAAAGTAAATGATAGTAAGAATGAGGCTTCTGCCCTGCAGTGGGACAGTAACAGGCTGGTATATAAGTTTTTTTCTGTGAAGCAGCTATTCTAAACTCACACCCTCTTACAAATAAACGCGGTATAAAGTTATACCAAGTATAAACCTATGAAAATGTATGGTTATACCTTTGTTATACCTGGTATAACTTTATACCGCGTTTATTTGTAAGAGGGACAGTGTTTAGTTCAGTTTACAACAAGAAAATTAAAACAACTTAATAAATAATTATATGTACTTAATATTTCAGATACATGTACTTTACAGTTTGGAGCTAACTTTGGAGATTATAATAGTAGAAGGAGTATAGTCTCACACTGCCTATCCTGTACAATTCTAAATATTTCAAATAAAAAAAACATAATCAACGAATTTATGCACTTCAACAAATAATATTCAACAATGTATGACAGCACTACACAATAAAGTCAATTAATCTTAAAAGTATTTTACACCAACCACACATTACTGAAACTTGTTAGCATGAGTTAGGGTATAACCATGGTTATGTTCATTTGTAATTTTATAAATCTCGTTGTTAACTGTGAAGATCTTTTGCATCCATGAGAGACCTTTACACAGACCCAGCATGCTTTTGGACCTCTGCTAGAAGATCGCTTGTTGTACCGGAACCCATCATACTCTATTACGGGATTCCCATACCTTGATTGTAAAAACACTAACCCTGAAAGTGACAAGACAGACACAAAGTTAGCAGATATGGCAACATGATAAAAGGGACACAGATGCAGCTATAGGGCTGTAAATGTTAAGATGACGGATGAAGGACATGTTGGAAAAACTAAACTTGCCAGCTGCTCAGCTAGCACATTTTGTTTTTCTGACCCTAAATAAATTGGGAGCAAACAATGATAAAAAAAAATAAATGAATGTTGCCATTTCGAAAGACGATCGGAAACTCGGAACATGCAGGCTTCAAAGAAAAGATCGTTATTTGTACCGTACATTTAATGTGGCAAAATAAAATTGAATTCTAATTAAATAAAACTTTAAAGCTAATAAATGTAGTAAATGAATGATACTGTTTATTCATTATTGTGTGCACCTCGTTGTATATGAGAACGATGGTAGTCTTACAACCACGCATGCCTTTGATGCACGTCCACCTGGTCATGGGAGCTGGAGCCATGCCTTCTGAACTTGTAGCCCTGGTAGCAAAGCATCTGGGCTCCAATACCGTGACGTCTCTCTCTCTCTCCTAGGTGAGGTAATTCATAATTATTAAAAAAAAGGTAATAAAAAAAGAGGTAATTCATAATATAAAATGCCATTTAAAATTACTTCTTTCTTAATTATTTAATCATCATCATCATCATCATTTCAGCCGAAAGACGTCCACTGCTGGACATAGGCCTCCCCCAGGCGTCGCCACATTGACCGATCCCGTGCGTCTCGCATCCAGCGATAAATAAAAAAAAAAAATTGTAAAATCAAATCATTGTAATCTAATTAAATCCAATATTTTTCTAATCACATTTCCTAATTCTGCAGAAATTTGCTCGAGTTATGCCAATCCGACCATAGGTAAGTTTATCTTCTATATAAAATTTTATTCACAATTGGAATTAGTTAACAAACTTAAAAAAAACGTCGACATTTATTAAACAAAATAAGAGGAACTTAAAAACAACAAAATTACATAAGAAACGATACAAAATGTAGAACTTAAACAAGATTAGAATTTATCAAATATCACAAATTGATTATTTGTGATCTCAATATCAAAAGTGTTTTTTTACCTTATTCCCTCTGTTAACTCGCCCCAGATTCAGAAAGTACAGGAACTAATTAGATATGTGCATATTCACTATTAACTATGGCTATGTTCGTTTAACGTTCTAAGAATTGTATTTTCTAAAACTACAAGGGTCTTCTTACATCCTTCCTTAAACTTCGAGCAGACCCAGCGGGTCTTAGGAGGTCTGCTAGAACTGTGCTTGTTGAACTTATAACCTTGGTACCAGAGGACTGTGTTTCCTAGCCGGGACGCCGTGTAGAAGATACCTTTGAAGACGAAAACAAATCAAGATGACTTTAATATCCACTAGGCTACTACACACTACATTTTAGTTCTAATACAATTTCTGTAATTTAATGTATTTTTTTTATTAAAACCAATATCTCTTATAAATTAAAAAAAAAAAAACTTGCTCCATTATTTTTGTTTTAATCTCACAAATATCCCACAATTTTGTCATTGATACATTATGGCATACATTACACAAGGTACTGTAATACTTCATGATGAGTCAAGTGTAAAAAGTCATACTTCATGTGCCTTGGTAAATAATTTTATATCTGATGTTGCACACAAATATATGTATTACTAACTTTTGGCAACGGCTTCGCCCACGTGAAAGTCGAAAACTATCCCTAGGGAACATATTCCCGGGATAAAAAGTATCCTATATGCTGTGTCTGACTATAATCTACATACACACTTCCATCCAAACTTTCGCATTTATAATTGGGTAATATAAAATACGTCAGCAACAAAAGTCGAAAAACACGTCCATTTTCAAAAAACTATTTATTCCTTCATCAATTTGAATCACCAAATGATCAAAAGCAGCCATATAAATCACTAAAACTTTTGTTGCTGACTGTACCTACGTGTGGTTATGGTGATGCAATACTCTGATGACCTGGTTGTAATAGAGGACGATGGTGCATTTACAGCCTGAGGCTCGAGACTTGACACAGTACCACCGGGTCATCGGGGGCTTGCTGGACTGATGCCGCGTGAAGCGATAAGATTGATAGCACAGTAGCGTCGCTCCCCGTCTGGACGTGATGTAAGATATACCTTAGAAGTCAAAACCGAAATCAAAATGAAAAAGAAAATATAAATAGCCGGGTGCAGCTGAGGTTTCACTGGCATCATAGAACAATTACTTTGTGCACCTTGGTATTCTATGTGTACTTAAACATAACGTCGACCACATTATTATTTATCATCAAGTAATCTGGGACTTAGTTTACTCGTGCGCTCAGTTCAGTTCAACATCACAAAACCAAACCAAATATACGATGTTCATTCTGCTTTATTTTAGAGCACAAAGCAATTATAAAAAACATTATCTATTAAATAAATTAATCAGTGATTATGTTCATTTAATACCTTCGTAACTTCGTTGTTAACTAAGACGATGGTAGACCGGCACCCTACTGGATACTTGATACAGATCCACCTGGATATCGGAAGGTTACTACTGCTATGCCTTGCATAGCGGTAACCACGCCAGCAAAGGATTTTTGCACCATGCCGCGATCTCTCATAATACAGACCTTGAAGAAACATGCGAAATTAAAAAAATATAAACATTTTAACTAAATAAAATACAAATAAAAATTGTAAGTAACCATAGATAATGGTCCACGGCTTAAATCTTAAAAAAAGCTGTGCATAGCCGAGCAATGTTGATCCCATTTCGGATATAGTGAAACAGGGACTTTAGGGTATAGTCAATTTGAAATCAAAACTCATACACTCGTACAAGTAATTATTGTCTGAGGTTTTACTCGCATTCTAAGCCGACAAGAGGCGATCGGCATTAATTATTCGGCTTATCCAAGTAACGGTTGCGTCAAATAGTGTGTTTTTTTATGAATCAAATGACTTTTATTTCGAGGTTGTGACTGGCAAGATTATATCAGTGGATCTAATCAAATAAAGAGAAAAGAGAAAAAGTTTAGTTATCAAAAATACAAAATACCAAAATTTTAGGCAGTGGATACAAAGGGGCTTACGATTTATCAGATAGAAATTACGTCAGTCGTTAAGAGACAACAAGGCACAACACTCACATACACACAAACACAGATGCGATTAGGCACCAGCAACATACAAAGTGACTTCTGTATAATAAGGCTTTTTTACTTTTTGCCTCACAACGTGCTCAGGCTCATAATTCAATCAACACCTTTACCTAGCTAAAGGCCATACAAATCGCAAAACACTGCAAAAAAATCACGTTTGTTGTATGGGAGCCCCCCTTAATTTATTTTATTATAATTTAATAATTATTATTTTTTGAAGAGAATATACAACTAAATATTCTGTGAATATTTCAAGTGTCTACCTGTTGCCGTTATTAATATCGAGCAAAAAACGCCAAAAATATCACGTTTGTTGTATGGGAGCCCCCCTTAAATATTAATTTTATACTATTTTTAGTTAGTTATTAGTTATTTTTTGTTGTTATAGCGGCAACAGGAATACATCATCTGTGAAAATTTCAACTGTCTAACTATCACGGTTCATGAGATACAGCCTGGTGACAGACAGACAGACAGACAGATGGACAGCGAAGTCTCAGTAATAGGGTCCCGTTTTTACCCTTTGGGTACGGAACCCTAAAAAGAATGTAACTTCTCAAATTATAATACAAACGTCAAATTGCATTTACCTAATGGCAATATTACTTGATTCTCTTAGTTGTGTTGTACACAACTTTTTACATTGAAGTGAACCATTCAATATTAGGATAATAAGCACCACAGTACTACATTTAATACTTGTTGATCAAGTAATGTAAAGCCTCTTATTTTTTAGTTCTTAAAACATTTTATTCCTTTATAATATTATACAATTAAATATTCGTCCATGCCAATGGGAAACGCGCCCAGAACGCTGGCAGCATAAGCCACGTTGAATGGCAATGTTGATTCTATGGCCGAAGAAAAGGCCAGCAATCTGATCACGCGAAGATCTCCGGGTCTCTAGTCAAATTCAAATTCAAATTCAAATTAAATTTATTGCATCCATAATGTACATACAGGTGGTAAAATATTAGTTACAGAAACAATTATGGACCCTGTCGGGCACAGCAACATTCTAGATACAGTTAAGTGTCTAGGAGAGAGGAATAGCGCTTAATATTTTCCTTTATAATTAAAATTTCAGTCATTCGTTTCCTATCTATCTGCATTTATTTGGTTAAATCTACCAATATGTTTGTGCCTTTCTATGTTCATGTTAAATTATGAATAATTATTGATTAATAATTTATTTGCTTAAATTTTTGTATTACAGTTAGTTTATTTATAGTTTATATTTAATACAATTAATATTCAATATGTCCATGTTATATTTTAAGTCAATTAATCATTTATATTGAGGTTTGAGAAATCTTTATTCACAAAAGAATGCAATAATTCACTTACATGTGAATATTAAAAATAACAGTAGGTAGATTAAATATTGTTGGGCGTAAATACAGAGGTAGGTAATTAATTAAATTAAATTTTGAGGGTATACAAAAAATACAACAATATTTTGGTTCGACACTGGTTCAAACATTGAAGTAAACATGTCACCGTCAGTTACAAATACAACACGGACAAGCGCAACTGGATGTGGCTCGAGACTATTTCAAAGAAAGTGTGTTCTTTAATATTAATTGTTTTATTAGCTTTTAAACGTAGTATTTTACTTATCGAATTAACAATTATATTCATTTTAATAAAAATTAATACTTAATATCTAATAACGATGTCCATATTATATTTTGAGTCAATTAATTCTATAGGTTATCTAACTTATTTTATTTTTAATAAAAACTAATACTAGTCAAGATGGGCGTGCCCCAAGGTTCAATTCTCGGCCCTTTCCTTTTTCTTGTTTACATTAATGATCTCCCTTTTATGATGGCCAAATTATCGGATATAATTCTATTTGCTGATGATACTTCGCTAATTTTTAAATTAGATAGGAAAGATACGGATGTCTTACATGTCAACGAAAGTCTGATTGTTCTCTCTAAATGGTTCGCAGCTAACAATCTTTTACTGAATGCGAAAAAAACAAAATGTCTGAAGTTTTCCTTACCAAATGTACCACAACGTGACCTAAATTTAAATCTTGACGGCAAAAATCTTGAAGTTATAAAGGAAACTGTATTCTTAGGGATTACTATCGATTCAAAATTGCAGTGGGGCGCGCACATTAGAACTCTTTCGGGTAGGTTAAGTTCAGCTGCATATGCAGTAAGGAAAATAAGGCAGTTAACCGATGTAGCCACAGCAAGGTTAGTATACTATGCTTATTTCCACAGTATTATGTCTTATGGCATTCTGCTGTGGGGATCAGCTGCAGACGTTGACTCAATTTTCATCTTGCAAAAGAGGGCAGTCCGCGCAATCTATAAAATGAGTCCACGAGAGTCCCTCAGAGAAAAATTTAAAGAGATCGATATACTGACCCTACCTTCTCTTTATATATTGGAATGTATTTTGTATGTCCGCAAAAATCGAGGGCTTTTCAAAACTAGAAGCGATTTCCATAATTTAAATACACGCAGTAAGCATGAAATTGTAATACCCAAATTCAGATTAACGAAAACTAGCAAGTCTTTTCTTATAAACAGTATACGCTTTTATAATAAGTTGCCAAAGCCAGTTATAGAATTGACCGATGGAAAGTTCAAAAACTACATCAAACGTGTCCTTATTAAAAAAGCATATTACAAAATCAAGGACTACGTTGAAGATAAAAATTTTAGCTCCTTCTGCGCATGCGGCTTCCCTGGTAACTCATAAACGGCACAAATATGTGGATGTCTCTAACTATTCTCAATCTCATTTTTACTTTTTTTCTTTCTTTTAATTAGACTTTTTACAATGATTTCAATAATCTTTATAGCCCTTTGCTATGAATAGTTACAGCACTGATAACAACATTTGTGCCACATGTTAAATTTAGTCTTGTTATATATTTTTATTTATTTTTTCCTTTGTATAGATTCTTTTACTGATTGTTTTGTGAATGTGTGAACATTGTAGGCCTTCTAGATTTCTAGACGCTTGTTAACATTTGTTAACTCTCTCGTTTATACAATTTTTTTTTTAGTTTCTTACGACTTATTGTCGGGCCTACGTTGTCCCCCCATATCTAAGCACTAATACTGTAACGTGGAAATATTGTAAAACAAACCAATTTTTTTAAAAGAGTAACCGTGGAGTTTCTTGCCGGTTCTTCTCCACAGGAAACGACTAACCCGAACCGTGCACCTTTTGTCGACGTTTTATAAGTGCCCATGTAGGCCTATGTGAAATAAAAAACATTTGATTTTGATTTTGAAGAGTCGACGAGTCTGACGAGTATTTTGCTAATGTTTCAAAAAACTCTATGAGCACTCAGATCCCATGGACCTAATATTTCTACCCCAAAAAGTCTATAGTTTGTCTCCACAAACTAAGCTTTTAAAGTCTAAATTGTTCCACAAAAAAAACACGATTCCCATCAATATTGATGATACGAGGTGTTAAATAAAACGGTAAGGAGTAAGACCTTTGGAAACGGAAATTTTAATAGTAGGACTTTTCTCGATAACCTTGACTTGGTAAAAGATACCGGAATATCTTGGATGACTATGTTGCTACACCCTTGTGCCCAGAACGTGTGTGGTCCGACCAGGATCATCGGCCTTCCGAATCAACTCTTAACGAACACTGGCACTGAAAGATAAAACAAGCGAAAACCTCCAGTTTGGGGAGGAAAAACCAAAAAATTGCAAATGACTGATCGAATGAAAAGTGAGATTTGTAGAAGAAGCTTAGAATTAAATTTCTAAATACCGAAAGTAAGGCAAGAAACCATAAAAGTCTAAATGCTGTTGCTGTTTAACTTTTTGCTTATTGAATCTACATCTTACCGTGTAATGAAATAAACACATCGTTTATTAAAGAAAGTTATTGGAATATAATGAAACATGCTTAAATAATCAAATCAAATTCTTTGGCTCTTTGTCAAAATAACAAATTGAATTAAATTGTGTGCTGTACACATGTATTGTGCATTTTACTTTGAGGTGTATTAACGCTAAAGCTTAATAAACAACACCGTCCTTTACAACTAATAGTAAGAAACAAAAATCGTTGCTGCCGTGCCAAATGAACATTCAACTTAGGATAATAGTAAAACAAAGCAAAAGTTGAATATGAACGATTACAACATATATCATGGAAATTACATCTAATGCTGGTGCTCATTGGTTGGTCATCAAGAGTGATGATGGAGGCGCGACAACCCGACGCCAGTTTGTCAGAACATATCCATCGCCGCAGTCGACCGCACGAGGATATTTTTGCTCTCGTAATTCGATAAGGTGCCAACTCTATAACAGGATTCCTGGATCGATTTTCACTGAAGACAGGCACTGCAAATAGAATGACATTAAGTCTATACCTACCTGAGCCATCCATAATTTTCATTTTTATAGAAACTAGGAAATCTCATCTTTATTTTTTTTAATCTACGAAATGTGTTGTATAATAAAAAGAGAGTATAAACTTGACTTTTAATCATTACAAAATTGGAATAGGAACCTACAACTATCAGCAAAATGTCAGCAATTTATTGTTTAAAATACTAAATGATTCTTTAACCCTACTAAATATCGTTGTTGCGAATAACATACAATCCAGCAACGAAATATATTTTGTTTATTATGAAATTATATTTAGTTGCTTGTTTATTACAGAACAAAAAACATTAATTGGTAACATTCCTTTGTATTTAT
The DNA here is from genome assembly GCA_945859665.1 of Anorthoa munda. Taxonomy (NCBI): domain Eukaryota; kingdom Metazoa; phylum Arthropoda; class Insecta; order Lepidoptera; family Noctuidae; genus Anorthoa; species Anorthoa munda. The sequence continues at coordinate 9,081,442 of OX243901.1, forward strand.
CGTTTCCATTTTTATCTAACCAGCCTTTCAGGTCTTAGTCCAAAATTTAACAATAGGCAACAATTATCATGTAAGAATAACATACGACTAATACAAAAAAAACAATGGACAAAAAACGTTTAAAAAGTTATAAAATTTTTAAGTACCTACTAACCTTAAACGATAAGTTCGTTTAAGGTTTAAATAATTTTGAAAAATAGGCCTAAATCAACTTTACTAAACATAGTTCGGCTGCCATATTGACAAACACTTTTACCGGTTTAAAACTTGTCTAGTAGAAATGGTTGTGGTCCAAATTAGACTTGATTATCAATTCCCCAATGGTTGTTAACCGGGCTCTGCACTTGGTCCTCGTCTTTGTTGTGCACTGCCATCGAACATGGCCGTTCAACCCAATGACCCCGGAGCGCGCAAAGCGAAAGCCGTTCACCACCAGGAGCTCCGATTTTCTTTCAGACAGTATCCTGTGGACTGGCGGAATAAACGAGGAGTTAAAACACAATTTTCTTAATTGTATCTAATGAATTATAATTTATTCGGGTTGTTAAAAAAATTAAGAAAGACGATCCTGAGGGCAGAAATATTGTTTAATTCAATGATTATGCCTTAAATAACTCCTTACAACAAAATTATCGACCGTAGTCACAAAAGCTTTGCATCTAGTTTGGTTCTTACTAGAACATCCCCAACGTATTTTATTAATACATGTCTTCGATTTACAGAATTTGTATCTTCCTATTTTTATCATTGGATTGCCACTTCTGTTCTGTATCCATTCAACTGAAATGTAAAAACCTCTTAGTGACAGAAAATCTATTAGACTTTCTAAAAGCAGGCAGATATTGTGGTAATGGGCATGCAGGGAAGTGGAGTTTTGTTTGAATTGAAAGAGCCATAAGATTAAAAAAATAACAATTTTAATTCAATGATTATGTATTAGATAACTCTTTATAATAAGGTTTTCGACATTGTAACATACGCTCTGCACCTAGTTCGTGTCTTTTTAGAACATTTTCAGAGAGTTTTTTGAAGCCATTCGACTGAAAAACATAAAACACTTGAAACTGGTTAAACTTGAGAAAGCTATAACATTGAGACAGTCCGGATGAGAAAATTAAGTCCGCCAAGCAGAACAAAGTCTTCTCATGCAAAGAAGGAAACAAGTCCTAAAGCTTTACAACGCGCTCTACAATTAACTTGTACGACACGATAATATGTGCTCTGAGCATAATGTAACAAAAAATTGTCAAAATTATGGCTAAAGGCCTAAAATTCACTGAATGTACCTTCATCATACAACAATTAAATAAGTATTACAATCGCAGCTGGTAACGGATCCTTAACTTTGGAAAATCACAACAATCTCTAGTACTTATAAAACTAGTGATAAAAACCGGTGTCGATAATTTTTAATTCGACTCAAAATTTTCAAATTAAACGTATTTTCTCAAACATGCTTGGAAATGTGATCATTATTTTGACAACCTTCTTCGAGATAAATCGAAATTGCTGTACTAGTCAAATACATGCGCGCAGCGGCCGGCAAAAGTTGTATGAAAATCCATATCTGTCGTGTCTAGCGGCCAAATAAATTCCATAGTAAACTCATATCTGTTTACTACTTAGTTTTAATTTCCGCGCATTATTTGAGAAAAGTACTATACAAGCCTTGGCCACAACTAGGCATTGATGGACTTACGTATGTGTGCCTCGGCTTCGCCTCGGCCCACATTTACACGTTCGTCCATCAATGCATATTTTGCTGGCCGCTGCAGTAATGTACTATAATTAACCAGTAAAATCTTTTAATTCCAAAATGTATAAGCTTGTCTTAAAATTAATCTTTATGATTGTGTATCATTATCTTCTTCGGTGCCATCGATGGTTATGAGAAATGCGGAGAACCTTGTACGACTTCTCGTGGTACACTGCCATCTGAACTTACCGCTCCCATTCGTGTAGGACTTGGAAAAACGAACGCCACCCACCGTCAGCATCTGTATCCCTCTATTCGTTGCCATTTCCGTCACTAAAACTATTTAGGACTTGTTTTAGATAGGGAAAAGATGAAAGTCGTATAGATTCATGAAAACGCTATTATTGTAAGTTATCTGTGTTTCTGAGTCGTCAAAGTCCGTTAGGTATCCGTTAGGCTCTATGTTCCCTTTTTTACCCCATACTTAATTGTAACATCTACATTAACTTCAAAAGCTCTCCTACAAAACGTAACTTAATACAAGTACACGACCAACTCTCACACTCACTTAGACTCTCCCATACCCACACGTACATTCACACACGCATACACATACAACCACACATCCATAACACTCATGTACATTCAACAACACACGCACACTCATGCATTCGCACACACACGTTTACATAACTATACTTTGTTTAACTACTCCCATGTACAGTTTTTGTTGTGTTTTAAGTAAGTACCTACTGTTGTGAAGGAGCGGAGTCTTTTAATACAGGCATTATTTTCTTAAATGAAGACTCCAAACCACAAAATTGTTTGTGTATTATTTTTAGACACAATAAACGTTATTTATTATTATTATTTGGAAGTGTTTTAACTTCTCAGCTCTTAGGCTGCTTTAAGCTACATTTACGGGCCGAGACCAAGTAAATGCAGCGTGTGGTGTGTTATGATGAGGATAAATGATGTGGACCTATTTCGTTTTCATCAATTTGCATGAACTTTCTATTATTATTATTATAACTTTAGAATTTCAATCGAACAGTTTCTGAGAAAACTCGACTTCTTCTGTTTGACAAGATTTTCTTATTTGTTTATAAAATCCCATGCATAGATTTCATTTGTTTATCATCGGTGACTTTTGTTAACTTTTAAGCTCGGTCATGCGTGTATTCTCTAGAAAGAATATTAATTGAAAAGATAATACTTCTAAAACCAAGTTACCAGATTCACATTTTTATTTACACTCCATTGATAGAATAAATTTATACATTATCAAAATTAGGCTTCTTTTTGAGTACTGTGTTTTAGCCAAGCTATTTTATGAGTGAAATCTCTCATGGTTATGGTCTAAGTAGCATCTCAACATTTGTTTTCCGTAGGTGATGATGAAGGCTGTACACCGACTCCTGGTCTTGGCCGAACATTGCCACCGGGCCTTGCCGTGGTCTAAAAGTTTCTTCTGTTGGGAAAATCGGAACCCATCCACTTGCAACATTATGGTGCCTCTGCTTGACAATGTTTCCATAACTGTGAAACAATTTATGTTTTTTTTTTTTTTTACTGCGTTGTCAGAAACATTAAACTTAAAATATGTTAAGTACCTATTTTTTACCTAGATTATAAGAGCAGTTGTGGCCCAGTGGTATCGGCCGCAACTTACATATTGTAGGTCGTGGGTTCGAGCCCAGGCAGGCGCTTTACTTTTTGTGAATTATTTCATCACCACTGCTCTCAAAACCGTAAAGAAAAACATCGTGAGGAAACCAGCATGTCCTAGAACCAAAAATTCGAAGGCATGTGCCATCCACCTACCCGCACTGGGCCCGCGTGGTGGATGACGGCCCATTCCCTCTCACAGAGAGGAGGCCTGTGTCCCAGCAGTGAGAACATTAATAACAATATGAAGGTACCTACTTAATCAGCGGGTTCTATATTTTCTACAGAATTTCAAACATGATGTCCATTATGTTTTCTAATGGTTATGATTTTGGCTGCTTCTCAAAATATGTTTATTATATGTGATGATGTAAGCTGTACATTTCGTCCGTTGCCTGACAGAACAGTGCCACCTGACTTTATCTTGACCTGCTGCGTTCTTCTGCTGGTAAAATCGGAACCCTCCTACTTGCAACATCGCCGTACCTCTGTTTGACAATATTTCCATGACTGTGAAACAATTAATGTATTAAATTTGGTTTTTAGATATTTGTTAAAAATCCATATAATAATTCTGACTTAATAATATTTATAATTAATGTTAATAATATTTATATTTATATCTTATTACCAAATGATACTCAACTGAATCAATAGTGCATATTATTCTTTTTCTTGACATTGTGTGACGTGCATCATTTAGGTTAACAGCCAAACTGATAAGCAGATTCATAATTAAAATTCTTCAGAAATTTTGAATTAAGAATCTGCTTATCAGTGTTATATAACCATATGTTATCAATCATATGACTAAAAAGTTTTTTTATATATAAAAGAAAAACCGGCCAAGTGCGAGTCGGACTCGCGCACAAAGGGTTCCGTACCATTATCGCAAAAAAACACTGTTGTATGGGAGCCCCACTTAAATATTTATTTTATTCTGTTTTTAGTATTTGTTGTTATAGCGGCAACAGAAATACATCATCTGTGAAAATTTTAACTGTCTAGCTATCACGGTTCATGAGATACAGCCTGGTGACAGACAGACAGACAGACAGACGGACCGCGGAGTCTCAGTAATAGGGTCCCGTTTTACCCTTTGGGTACGGAACCCTAAAAAGGACTATAATGTTCTGGAGTTAGCATGTTTATTAGTTACGCGTTATACTGCAACTTCGGCAGACCAGTTACTGTTCCATAAGCTGCGTAGTGTAGTTTGTTTTGGAACCCAAATTATGCAAGCACGTCTTATTCGGGATCAAGTTTTAGTTTATAACAAAACAAAAATTATGCAAAAGATCTACATTTACATACTTGAAAACTTCTAACTTATTGGTTCGTGGTTATGGATCAAGTTGCTTTTCAAGAGTTTCTTCCCGCATGTAAGTAGTATAATTAGTACTGGACTTGACAAAACATTGTCACCTAACTTTCCCGTAGGCTGCTGCGTTCTTCTGCTGGGAAATTCGGAACCCTCCTACTTGCAACATTACCAAACCTCTGCCTGACAATATTTCTCGAACTGTAAAATAAAATGCAATTTATTTGATTGTCTTTTATACATAAAAGTATTGCTGTTGTAATTCTGAAATTACAACAGTAATACTTATAATATTAATCAATTTTGAAATTAATTGAAATCTGCGTCACTCTATGACACGACAAAGTGATTATTTTCATACAGATTTATTTTTAAAACTAGACTAATCTAAAATTATTCGGAAACTTAAATTTACTCAAAAATCGTCTTGGCCTAACATGCAATACCCAAGTAAAAAATAAAGAAATAGTGTCAAATTTACTTAAGTAAAACTTTTCTTAATATAAAAAATCAAATTTAACCTACTATTTTTTTTTTTGTAATTTTTATTATATATCTTAAACCATAAACAAAAAAAATCTAAAACAAGCTGACAGATATTTTAGTCAGTAAAGAGTTGGCAAACGCTCTTAGAATTATTAAACTTTCCGGTAGAAAGTGAAGTCATATGAGAAGACTGTCCTGCGAAAGAAGAAAGACACCATAGATAAATAATCTGAAATCATTAACCTTTAAATTTTTCTCGTTTTATATTGTATCGTATCTTTACCCGACTGCCGAAGGAGGGTAATGAGTTTATCAGTCTATGTTTGTATGTATGTTTATTCCTATGTGGCGTTCCAGAGACCAAACGCGTTGGCCGATTTTGATGATTCATCCGTCAATCGATTCGTCCGTAACCTTGCGAGTGTCACTGGCTACATTCAAATTGAAAAATAGACAAATGGCGGCTTTTGGGCGCCATATTGTGGAGGGCCAATTTTCTTTTTTATTCCAAACCCATCGTGTGGGGTATCAAAATAAAGGTTTTGAAGAGGTGATTTCAAAAATACATAATACTGATATGTTTAAATGTACCTAATTCGAAAAAAAAAATAACCAAAAAGTTATAAATAAAAAAAGTTAATTAAAAATATCAAAAAATCCGACTGCTTAAAAAACGATCTAAAAAGACGTTAACAAGAAGAAAATCATGCTGTGCAGTCGGAGGATACATATTCGCGAGCTGGCTGACCAAAACCAGATGTATCCTCCGACTGCCTACTGCCTTTGTATAGATTCTTTTACCGATTGTTTTGTGAATGTGTGAACATTGTAGGCCATCTAGATTTCTAGAAGCTTGTTAATATTTCTTAATTCTTATCTCGTTTATACAAACTTTTTTCTTTTTTTAATTTCTTACGACTTATTGTCGGGCCTACGTTGTCCCGCCATAACTGACCCCGGTAACTATCGACCGGTATCGGTCTTACCCGTTATTTCGAAAATATTCGAACGAGTATTATACAGCCGCCTAAACGAGTATCTGACTAAGAAAAAATTCCTCATTGATCAACGATACGTATTCCGTCCTAAATCAAGCACTCTCACAGCCTCAGTAAATCTAATAACGAAAATAAAAACTCATATTGACCAAAAAAACGTTGTTGTAGGTATTTTCATTGACTTAAAAAAAGCGTACGATACGGTAAGCCATCAAAAGTTACTACAGAAATTAATCAACATAGGTATTTCAGGCAGCGCCCTAAGTATGTTCATTTCATATTTACAAAATAGAAAGCAAGTCGTTAAGATAGATAACTTCAACAGCTCGATGCAAAACGTAACATACGGCTGTCCGCAGGGCTCAATTATTAGTTCATTATTATTCCTGATCTACATAAATAACATTAATAATCTAGAGCTGACAGGTTACAGGTTATATGCGGACGATACCTGCCTTTTTTACTTCGGTAAATCTCTGCAACACATTATAACCGATGCGCAAAGGGCCTGCTCAACGAATGGTTAAAATATAACTTACTGACGATTAACACCTTAAAAACATCATTTATGATTTTTGCTGCAAAAAATAAACCACTACCGGAGCCCCACCTCTGCCGATCAACGGAGAAACAATCAAACGATCAAGTCACGAAAAATATCTCGGACTGAGGGTAGGTGACAAACATACTTGGAAACTGCACATCGATCATGTTAAAACAAAGTTAATATCACTATTAGGAGCGTTACGAAAAGTTACAAAATGTATACCGAAAAAAGTATGCCTAATTATATATAACTCTCTAGTAAAATCAAAACTCGAATACCTAATCGAAGTGTGGGGATCAGCCGCTAAAACTAATCTAAACCCACTACAAAGAACACAAAACAAAATTATTAAAGTATTATTTCACTATCACTATCTATATACAACAAAAAAACTATACGAAAAAACTAACCTGCTAAATCTCACACAACTATACACATATTACACCTGCATTCTCATAAAAAAAATCACCACGAATTCCGTACAATCAAACATACAATTACATAAAAGAACAATAACATACAATACAAGAAGTAAAAACAAATTCCAACTAGCAACTGCATGTGCGCGGACTAATTATGGCAAAAAAAACATTATTAGTGGAGGGAGCACAGCTGTTTAATGATTTACCGGAGGATATAAAGAGGTATGATAATATTAACATATTTAAGAGTTAACCAAAAAAACATGTATGTGCCCTATAACGTCGCCAACGCGCCAGAGGCAAATATTATATTAATTTTTTGTTACTGGTTAAATATAAACACTTACATACATCAACTAACTACAAAACACCACCTGCTACGATCCTCACATACTCCGCTTACGTTCTTGTGAGTACTACACACCTGACTTTTCTGAAGAAGATCACCAACACGCAACACCACCGTTGCTTTTGGTTAAATATTTCTTTTAATCCTGTCAGTCGAATAAACAACTTGTACGACTGGGTAAAAAAATATAAAAATTCTGTATTTTCATTATTTATTAAAATGGGCATACACATTGGATATACAAAGGTTTTAAGAATTTCATGTTACATAATTTGACTGACGTACATCGTAACTTATCATGGAATTGTAAATCCTTTTAAGTTATCTTTTGTAATAAGTACATTTAAATCATTTAAAATTATTACCAGACTGTTCTAGTATTGTTGTTTATTTTTATTCAAACTTATTTATTAAGCGATCGGTACTGATTCTGAAACATAACTACATAGATAGCATGTACCGTATGTAAACGAACGCATGGTCGCGCCGACAGAAGGCGCTTTTCGATTTCGCCATACAAATGAACGCGACGGTCGCGCGAGCGCGCGGTTATCGCTTTGTATTAGAATAACGCTTTAGGCAACACTTACACCCTGTTACAAGTTCAATAATTTTTTGAATATTTAACTTTATTCCGACCAAGTTATAGTTCTAATTACAAAAACTAGTCTTAAACTGTCAATAAAATTTATTTCGTCAGTTCAATTCATTTCATCAATTCAATTCAGTTAATTTAATATAGTTAAAATTTGTATTAAGAACATTACGTTAACTAGTTTAGTGCTTGTTTTGTAATAAAACAGATAGTGTATGTGGTTGAAGTTTTGCGGTGCTCGGTGATGATCGATGATGACTTACACCCACAAGGTTAAGTATGATTGTGATCTAATCCTTTCTTAACTACTTTCCCGTCGCGGGTTGTGATGAAGGCCTTACACTTGAAGCGATTTCTGTAGCCACACCGCCACCTTATATTTGATCCCGTAGCCTTCTCCTTGTGAAAACGGAAGCCATCCACCACTAATATTGGGTTACCTCTATTTGATGTGTAAAAGGAAAACAAATATATTTTTATTTAGTAGGTTAACCAAGATGAGAAGAAAAAATTAACAAAAAGTTATATAGTAACACTAGGAATTTCTTCCTGTATCGTGGCTGCGTTTACAAACATATAAACTCACATAATACAACACTCAGAGCCGGAACAACTATCTGTAGGTCATACAAATATTGGTTCCGTGCGGGCATCGAACCCGCGCGGAACCAATATTTTTTTATAATTATACTTAAACGTAAAGAGACACCTGTTTCATTTCTTTGTTTCAGAGAAATACAGCCAGATTGTTTACTGTCGTGTAGAAACAGCGGTAGAATAACTCCGGTTTACTGGGGCTGGATGTTTTCCATGGGACTTGCACTTGGTGAACTTATAGAAGTTGGTGGCCGCTTTAATAGTCAGCAATAGCTGACAATATTAAATGCCACTTGCCACAAATTAAAGAAAGAGATGGTGCTCCATTCGCTATTAAGACAGCACCACAGCACTGTCCACAGAAACTGTTGTTATCATAATTTCTAAGAAAGGTTTTCAAACAATGAATAAGCAGGTTTTTTTTGCCCGGCTGCAAGGAAACGGTTATGTTTTTCGCGTGTATCTTGTATGTTTGTATGTATTCCTTATATCCTCGTATCTTTCAAACCACTTGACGCATTTTTATAATTAATACATCGATAGATAAGTCTTGGCCGCCCAAGTGTTCTTAGAAAAGTGCCGTTAAAAAAAAGAAACTTTGCGGATTTTGGGCGCCATGTTGACACTTTATTTAATACTAGCTTTTGCCCGCGTCTTCACCCGTTTATAAGTGTTTTATCTAAAAACACTTAAAACTATCCTATGTCCTTCTCAGGGTCTCAAACTATCTTCATACTAAATTTAATCTAAATTTCGTTCAGCGGTTTAAGCGTGATCAATTAACAGACGGAGATACTTTCACATTTATAATATTAGTATGGATTATAATATTGTATACTTCATCGTGCACCGCATTATAAAAAACAAAAGGAAAATAAAAACTAAAAACAGTATTATCGCATTATGCAATCTCTTCCAGACAACCTGGAATGGCTAGTAGACTTTTTGGGTTCCGAGGGCAGAACCAGAGATTCAACATCATAAATGAAGTCATTCATAGATGTAACAATTTAAAATACGATTTTCTAAAACATTATCATTATCGTGGAGGCCAAGATAGTCATGGTTGTGTAGTAGCAATTTTTTGATGACGGTCTCGTCCACATGAGTCTTGGGGCTTATTATCCTTGTAAAAGTGTTCACCCCCAATCACCAATATAGTTGAGTTAGTATTTTTTCCACTAAAACTGAGAACAAAACAAAACCAAACTTGAATTACACTTTTTAATAATAAAAAAATCATTGAGAGAATTTTTCAAATAGGTGTAGTAGTCATGGAGATTAACCACCCAATAAACACAAACTCACTATTATATTTGAAGAAATTACATCGATTTTAAATTTAAATCTCACGTTATATATATCCTTAAGTAACAGTCCATCTATCAGACTGAACTTTCTGGACTGTAACGCAAAGAAAAGAACCAAAGATAAGGACAAAAAAACACAAGAGAACAAAAGAACAAATCGATTTCTTCGCAAGACAATGACTGGTTAACTCTGTTTCATTTGAATAATTGTCTAATAAACCTTACCTACGTACGGTACCTTTTTCATAGTAGAAACCTTAAGAAACGATGATTTACGCAAATAGGAATTTTGCAGATTACCAGAGAAAAGTAGGACGGCGGACTGAATAAAAAACAAAGTAAAAAATTATAAATTATAAAACGTAATATTATCTAATGTAATAAACTATAGTAGATAAGAATTAGTCGCAATTAAACAATCTATTCTATCAATTCTCCACATCTTAAGTAATAATACATGTGAATAACTACATTTATTCACATGATTCTTCCAGTAAGTCGATGCTACAATTTCATCTTAAACTATTTTGTAACACTTATACACTAAAACCGAAATTTAAAACATTGGTTGGGATATTTAACTATTGGTTGAATTAACTACGGATCAAAAAACCGATTCTTATTGGAGCTACCAAACCGTCAATTTTATTATCCGAAACACACAGTGCACAGTATCGGCATACATAAAACGCCAATCTGTATGTAGAGATGCAATGTCTTATGCTCTAAGAATTATTGCATATTTATTGTAACAGAGAGACATGTCTTCAATCACGGGACGGTTGCCCCGACAGCGTTCGATTCAGATTCTCTTCAGCTATTTAGAATCTATTAGCACTAGTGGGAGCTAGTGGGTCATGGAACCCCCATACTCGGACGACGGCGTTGTCCATAGTGTGCAGGGACGCTCTGCAGCCAGCCTTTGCTTTGACGCATACCCATCGTGTCTTGCTTCCGTACTTCTTGACTCGGTTAAATCGGTACTGACCGATCATGATGACAGGGTTACCTCGCTGAGATTTTGCGAAAACAGGGTTCAGATCTGAAAGTATTTTTTAAACTAAAAATCCATTCATTCCCATACAAAATGGAAAAATGCAGGCAGGACATATCCTAGCCATGTACACTGGGTACAGATTACCAAGAAGTATGAACGGATTATTAATGTTACTCATTTCTTCTACTGATCATAATTATGCCAAGACATTTGACGGCTATCAAAACTGATAGAAGCTTACTGATAAGAGCAATGGATTATTTAATACCTGTAACTTTACTGATTTATCAGCATTTCTTTTTTTATTATAGATAGGCTCACGCTTGACCACTATCTCACCTGTTGTGATCGACGGTGAGTGCAGATGTCAAATGCTCTGTAGATTTCTGGTTCACCAAACTAGTTAGACTAGAAAGGAAATCCTCAAAATCAGGCCAAAGGGTATTACCATAAGAAATTAAAGAAACGGTTTGAAAATTAAATGTTTATTAGCATTAGAATGAAACGTTTAATCAATATAAGTAATAAAACTAGATATATAAATCTCTACATGATCTAAGGCGAATCTTACGGTAAGTAGGCAGATACGCAACTTGTGACGTAGGACAACAATAAGGAACAAATAAACTGTTTGGAGAAGAATTTGTATTCGATTTGTTCACAGTAATTTGACAACTGATGATACAGATCTGCTCGTCGAAGGTAAAGACTGGTTGAAGATAAATGCTAATGCTGAGACAGCCCTCAGGCGGGTCATGAGCTGGTTAGTCAGTAATCTTTTAACCCTAAATGTTAAGAAAAGTAAGTTTGTTGCATTTGGATCGAGGACAACTTCTCTACCCCCAGCATCTTCTTCAATTCGGGCTCACATGTGTAATCCTAGCCAGGAACGAGGCCGTGTCTGTAGTAAAATTGCACCTTTAAACAATAACGAAAATAAAGAAAAAAGGACGGAACAAAAACTAGACAGAAAAAAAAATAAGAATCTGCTAATCCCGTGTTAAACTAATCAGAATGTTTTCATAAATAAGGCCTTCAGCTAAACGAAAGACTAATTCTTTATTTATTAATATATTGGTCGGTACAGCGATTTCACTGATCTTCTAAAATATAATAATGACAAAAATGTTTGTACAGTTATACAGTAAAATATAAAACAAACCGGAATAATACTTGCATGTATTCTATTATATTATGCAACTAGTGAATAAAGAACGGATTTAAAGCGAGGGTCATAGATGAATCACGAGCATAGCGAGTGATTCAAGTGTTAATCCTGAGCAACGCGAGTGATTCATGGCCCTCGATATAAAACCGTTTTATTCAAGAGTTGTATACTATATTTTATACCGTGACTACGAGAAAAAAAAAACATTTAAGCGAAAAGCACAAGGAATAATAATAAATAAAGAGATGGTTTATTACCTTCAAAATTTACAAAAAATGTGAAGCCCTAACCCCTGAGCTAGGTAACAGCACCTGTGTTTCAGGGGCCAGACCTCCTCTGTGACGTTACATAATTATAATTAATGAATCACCACTGCAATTAATATTAGAATTACAATCCAAATAAGTATTCATTAATTATCCTAGACTAAAATCAAAATCATTATTAAAATCCTAACTATAAAAAAACTCAAAATTAAAATCGAAAAAGGAGTTTGAAAGTCGAGTATTCTTTGCACAAGAAGTTTGTATCAAGTAGGTATTTTTGCTCAAGGAGTTTATATAGTATTGAGATGAAGGTCGAATATATTGGTGTGTTCTAAATTCAAACACCAAAACAGTGATTAGAGCTTTTTATTCACTGTTTTCAGTGAATAAAATAAGATTTTTAGAAGGGGAAAGGTATAAAATTATTTGACACTTTAAACTCAACCGTAAAGCAATATTAGCACAGGCCGAAAAGAAAAAAATGTTTTACAGTTTATTATGAAGTTCAATGTATCCAAATCGTCAATATGAAATCATTAAACAGACATTCAAAATATTTTTGTCACCTCACCAACAACAAAAATGTTTTTTAACAACATTAATAATTTATTAATTTTATGAACTTAGAGGAAACTATTATACAGAAAATAGGAAAAATTGACTAGAAAATCTCATAAACACTAATTAGCTACAAAATAAATGATTAGCTACCATTTACAGTACACACATTACCTAACCACCACCAGTTTACCTTTAGAGTACACACATTTAAGTGATAATGATTTACCCTAAAATTGGTACATGGCAGTGTTGAATACAGATCATCACCAGACTTACATACATACATAAACTCACGCCTTTTTCCCATGGGGGTAGGCAGAAACTACAGAACGCCACCTGCTACGATCCTTACATACTTCTTTTGCTTCACTCACATTCATACATCTAGTCATACACACACGCCGGTTATGAGTACTGCGCACCTGGCCTTTCTGAAGAACATCACCTATAAGGTCTATGTATGTCTTTCTAGGGCGTCCCCTCCCGGCGTTTCCATTCACGTCTGCCATGTAAATACCTTTCGTTAGTCGCCTTTCATTCATTCTCTCAACATGACCAAACCATCTTAACATACTCTTTTCAATTTTAGTCACTACATCTTCTTTTAAACCACAACTTTGTCTTATTACCTCATTCCTCAATCTATCATTTAAAGTTACACCACACATACTTCGCAAAGAACGCATTTCTACTGCATTAATCCTACTTTCATGTCTTTTTTGCCATACCCAACCTTCACTTCCATACATAAGTGTAGGCACCAGCACACTGTTGTGAACGGCGAGTCGAGCTTCCGGAGACATCGATTTGCTGGTCACAACCGCATGTATAGCACCATTCACTTTATTCCCTGCATTCACTCTCCTTTCCACATCCTTTTCAATCTTTCCATCCCTTGTGAACATACTTCCCAGATATACAAACTCGTTCACTTGCTCCACACTCTTATCATTTATTTTCACTTCACACTCCGATACATCGTCTTCTCTTACTGCTAAATTAAATGATTAACCAGACTTACTGCTAAATTAAATGATTAACCACTTAACAATAATTATTATACCAGATTGTTACTGTCTCACTGCAGGGCAAAGGATTCTTCTCATACAAAGCACAAGTATGTGTGATTAAAACACGCTTACTCGATGCGTGTTGGCGATTTTAGATTTAGTAACTAGGTATACTTCCAGGCAGTGGCGGCGTTAGGGGGTGGCGAACAGGGCATTCGCCCGGGGCCTCGCTCTTGAAGGGGCCTCACACTACAACCCTTAACCACTAATATTTAGTGTGATAAATAATCACACTAAATATTAGTGTATATAATAAAGGCGAAAGTTTGTGATTGTGCGTGTGTTTGTATGATTGTTACTTCTTCACGCTCAAACGGCTAGATGGATCTGGATGAAATTTTGCACAGATATAGATTTCAGTCTTGAATACTACATAGGATACTTTTTTCCCGGGTATATGTTCCCTTGGGCAAATTTTTGACATTCCCGCAGGCGAAGCTGCTGGCAGAAGCTAGTTAATAATAAAAACAATTAGTGCCAAGTTTTCCATTTCTCGTATATCTCATACATTGTAAAAAGGACAAGGGCCTCGCAAATATCTGCCGCCCACCCGGAGCCTCGCAGTTGTTAAGGCCGCCCCTGCTTCCAGGTTGCCGTAAGACGCAGTTTTTCCTCACCGTTGTCAGCAATGTGCAGTTTATCCTGGTCACTTAACAATTAAAAAAGAAAATTTCAGGTGCACTTACTTTATGAAAAGCACATTAAGTTAATAAGACATCACATATTACAACATGTTAAAAAAACTATTTCTTTGCTATAAATTACACAATTTAACTAGGCAAAGCGTAAGTCTTGGTATCAAAGATTCTTGGTCTTATTTTGTTACATTACGACAAAAACAGATCATCAAAAAGAACAACACATTCTGCACAGGGGTAATCCTCATAATGCCAAAAATAAGACTTGCCTTTTAAAAGAAGTTAAGTAATTAAGTTAGCGACCTCACTTATAGCTTGACACGATTCGATTTATACTCGTATGCGATGCAATTAGACCGATTTCAACTTGTTTTTTTTTTGCTGATAGGATGTCACTATGTCTAGAATCCCTAATCGCTTGAAAGAAACCCTTATAACAACTTTCATATTACACAAAACTTAATTGACGATAACATTGTCAACGGTAGTTATGGCTGCAGTACACCCGTACTTCTTCTTGATGCAAGTCCAGCGAACCTTGGACCCCCAATAGGCGTGTTTGCTAAACCGCCACGGTCCTATCTGTACCACAAGGTTCCCGCGTTGAGATAGGTCAAATTTGGGCGCTGAAGTTTAATCATAAACATTGTACCAAGCACCATCTTTTTTACATGTTTAGGGTTCCGTACCACGAAAGGAAAAAACGGAATCCTTATAGGATCACTTTGTTGTCCATCCGTCCGTCTGTATGTCAAGACTTTCTCAGCAAAGCGTGGAGGTATCAAGCTGAAATTTATATCAAAAATCAAACTTCTGAGCCAACGCAATCAAAAGAAACAGCAATTTAAGCCGCATATTTTCAAACTCGCAACTACTCGCAAGGGAATCAAAACCTACAGGGTACTTCCTGTGAACTCAGAATCTTGAAATTTGGTACGAAGCAAGTTCTTATAGCACAGGAAAAAGGAAAAATTGCGAAATCCGTTAATTTTTAGTTACATCATATAATAAATATATATTTAATCATTTTAAAATTATTATGCAAAAGAATGTTTCAGACTTATCAATTGAATAACTACTACGCGATATTACATAGCTGGTAAAAAGGCAGAGGCCGACTAAGTATTAGTACGTAGGTATTTCCTTTGGATTAAGTATTTACAATCCCATCGCACTATTTCCAAACCACAGCAACTCCTGAAAACCAGGATCAACAGTGGCGACTACCAGAAAATCGCCGACACAATGAAGGTCGACGAAGTCCTGGTGAATGAATTTAACTGTTTTGGATCATGCAACGAAATTAATCAGAAAAGAATAAAGGAGGAGTAGAGAAAAAATAAACCACTTTCCTCCATATCAAGCAGCAGACAGAACAAAAAAGGGCAATAGGCACAAAGGGGTCGTTTACAACTGAGATGAGCCCAGTTGCCTTGCACCACGGATAAAAATTAGCATTAATTTAATGGGTCCTAACATTGTGAGCTGCTATATTTGTTTCCAATAATAGGTATGGCAAAAACGCTTGAACGCATGGAAATGTGTTCTAGTTTCCACAAGATCCGTATAGTAAACAACTCCACTATTCAACATAATATTGCGTTCATTCTGCCAAAGAATGCACTCCCATAAGATATGATGTGCAGATTTTACATATTCGCATTCAGATGTACAACACTGACGGAAAATAATTTACTTTAAAAGTTACCATGCCCTGTGAGAAATTGGGCAACACAGTGATCCCGCAGTCAAACTGTATGTGCAGTTTTGCGGGAGTGTGCGTAGCTTATAAGTCTACTCTGTATTTTTAATAAAATAAAATAAATAATAATAATAATACCTCCAGCCACATCCTGGCCAGCCGCACGCGAACGGATGGAAATAATTGGTGGAGGTGTCGGCCCTTGATGGAATTATCCCAATGCAATGTAGGCATTGCCATTCGGATAAAAGTTCCTCCCAGACGTCAATATGTGGTTTAAATGTTATTATGCAAAAATATTAAGCGCTATTCCTCTCTCCTAGACACTGACTGTATCTAGAATGTTGCTGTGCCCGACAGGGTCCATAATTGTTTCTGTAACCTATATTTAACACCTGTATGTACATTATGGATGCAATAAATTGAATTTGAATTTTGAATTTAAATAATCTAGAGATTTTCTCACGGTCACTCCGCGTTAAAAAATCCACGTCCATGTTCTCTCATGCGGAATAGTACATTGCAGCACGTCGCTGCACTTCAAGGTCAACCGGAAGTACACCAGCAAGTACCGATAAGGCCTCAGTACTAACCGTCCTGTATGCTTTGCATAAGAATATCAAAGCTAAACGCTGACTTTGAAGTAATTAGGAATCGGATTAGGTATATGGTATCTTAACACCAATATATTCAACTTGGGTTAGTAACTTCCAACAACGAAGTATTACGTAGCAGGCCGTTAGTGTTGTGGTCCCTGATTGTGATTTGTCAGCCAGCTCGCGAATATGTATCCTCCGACTGCACAGCATTATATTTTTCTTGTTTACGTCTTTTTAGTTTGCTTTTTAAGCAGTCGGGTTTTTTCATTTATTTATTTTTATACAGGAGAGCTATGATAAACTTTATCAGTTGAAAACAATAATTTAAAAAGTAACTTTTGTACCTATCATGAAAAATCATTCTAGTTTCATCCTTCATTATCACAGTTCGTTCAATATCCACTAATCACTTCACTTCACACGCTAGTGGTTGTGCCACCCATTGAGCTTGACGAGGCGGTCGTTGACGGTGACGGCCACGCACCGGCAGCCACTGGACTTTCTCGCCGTGCACTCCCACCAAGTCTTCACACGACGCGCAAGCTTCTTAGTGAACCGATAGTTGCCCCAAGTTATGATGGGGTTCCCGAACTTTGAGACCCCGAATACAAGAGGATTTACAACCGGCGCTGTAAAATTTAAAAAAATATTTAGTCTACGTTTAGAACTCCCATGTTATATTTAGTCACTATGTAGAAATTAATATATAATTATGCATTACAATTGAAACAATATGGGACAGTCACAACACCCCTCAATAAGGTGGGGTAGACCGTGGAATAGTGTCATCCATAAACAAACGAAAAACGCACCTGAACGACAATATAGAAAAACAATTTATTTCTAAACAAAATTTATTGTAAACAATTACAAATGATGTTACATATCAAGTTGCATTTAGATTATAAATCGTTTTACAAAAATATTCTGATTACCACTGACATCATCATCATTTCGGTCGAAAGACGTCCACTGCAGGACATAGGCCTCTCCCAAGTGTCGCCACAATTACCGGTCCCATGCACCTCGCATCCAGCGGATCTGCGCAATCTTCACCAGGTCGTCGCCACACTACCACCGAAGGTTAGCTATTCTTCGGGCTATGTTGCTAACCTTGGATCTCTTGCGGATGTCCATATCTAATCCGATCACGCAAGGAAACTTCGAGCATAGCCCTCTCCATTGCCCTTTGGGTGACTTTAAGCCTTCTGATGAGGCCCATTGTGAGCGACCACGTTTTGACTCCGTCAACAACTGACATTGTCTGTAGGTTAACTCATAATTTCACAACAGTGAGTGGTTCATGCCTTTAAGGTTCCATACCTATATGGTACAAAAATACCCTTGTGGATCGATACCAGCGCCTTTGTACCCGTATAATTAAGTTTTTCTTTTAAAAGAGACGTGTAACTTTTATGATGTACAATAAAGTATATTCTCCTATTTCTGTATTTTTATTTTTTATTACCTTTGTCACAAAAAAAAACAGCAATGAAAAACTCGACTGCCTAAGAAGCGAACTAAAAAGACATAAACAAGAAGAAAATTATGCTGTGCAGTCGGAGGATACATCTAGTTTTGGTCAGGCAGCTCGCGAATATGTATCCTCCGAATGCAAAGCATGGTTTTCTTCTTGTTTATGTCTTTTTAGTTCGCTTCTTAAGCAGTCGGGATTTTTGATTTCTTTAATTAAATTTTTTTATTTATAACTTTTTAGTTAATATTTTTTTCGTATGAGGTAGATTTAAACATTACATTTTTGAAATCACCTCTTAAAACCCTTTATTTTGATATTAGAGGAAAAAAAATAATTGGGCCCCCACAATATGGCGCCCAATTTCCGCCATTTTTATGCTTTCTTTTAATGTACCCAGTGACACTCGCAAGGTTGAGGTTGAATCTATTGACGTAAGAATCATCAAAATCGGACAACGCGTTTGATCTCTGGAACGCCACATAGGAACAAACATACATACATACATAGACTGATAAATACATTACCCTCCTTCGGCAGTCGGGTAAAAACGCTACCTATCGGCTGATTCCCTGAAGTTCACGGTAGAGGTCAACGCCACTGGCTAGTAACACGTGACGCGCCTTTTCTCTTTGTTGACAAGCCAACAAAGGAGAATAATTGAAAATCTAATTGAGCTAGATAGAAATAACGATTTTGAACTGATTAAAGTATAAAAAGACTGTTTTTTAATTATGTACAATCCGAGGCAAAATACCATCACTAGGGGATCCAGAATCATGTACTGATTCTGGATCCCCTAGAATCCAAGGTTGTTTTTTTCGCGTCTGTGTCAGACACCCTGTATATGCACGTCTACTCTGTGGCAAATTAAATATTATTAATCGTTTTTTTGATTTATTACAATATTGTCTTTGTCTCTTTCGTTTAAAACGATTTCGTTTGTAAGTAGGTATTTCATTACTTTGACTTCCAAGAATATCACTACCAGACCTGTGGAATTCTCTCTTATATTTCTATCTCTCTTGTACTATTTAAAAAGTCATTTGTTCATTGTAGATCTTCAGACAGAATTCCACAGGTCTGGTAGTGATAGTTTATTTGGAAGTCGGTAGTATTTTTTTTTTAAAGCATTTTTTATTTTTCACTTTTTAGTTATCACTATTAGGCAAGTTCTTTAGTAAGGTACCTATAATGCCAGAATAGATTACCCGAATATCATGAAACTTGAACATACCTAACCGGTGAAATGAGAGTGTACCAAGGTGAACTGTACACATCTGCGTACCCCTTTAGAGCGTACTGGCGAGATGTTATGTTATGAAATGGTATAAACAATAAACAGACATGCGATTGCAGCAATCCTGTGAGATTTGCCATCATTTATTGAAGAGTTCTGTTGTAGGTATATCTCCGAAATTCTTCAACAGGTCTTCACCAAATTTAAATGGGACCAATTTGGGAACATCCTCTTTCTAACGTCAAACGCGAGCCTATAAATTATAAAAAAAAAAACAAAAAAATAATAATTTACAAAATCGGTGCACAATTGACGGAGAAATCGGTGAAAATACACCAAAAAAAAGGTTTTGCTAGAAGATAAAACCTGATTCATTTTGTAATTTATTTCGAATTCACACAAATATTCGTCTTTAACATAACACCCATATTATTTAATAAACTATATCCCACTTATAATACATTAATTAATCAATAACATTTACGGATATTTTTAATTTGCAATAGGTAGTTATTTAAATAGAGCAAATCGAAAAGGAGACTGAAACGGTTACTAGGTAGGTACCTAATACATGAAAGTAGTATCAATTATTAGCTTATTATATAGGTAAGTATTATTATCAACCTTTCACTGAAAATTCTGCGGATGTTCTCAATCTGAGAACAGAGGTTTATGAGATTAAGAAAAACATACATACATAAATTCACGTCTTTTTCCCAAAAACTACAGAACGAGCGCCACCTGCTACGATCCTTACATACTTCTTTTGCTTCACTCACAATTATACATCTAGTCGTACCTACACGTGATTAAATGTCTTTAACTAACAGCTGATTTCTAAAGTGCAAAATAAGTTCTTTTGCACTATTTATGTTATATTTAGTGGCAAATGTTTGAAATGCCTTATGTACGAACGTTAATGAATTGAAGTCATAGGTAGGTACAGTAGCCCCCTCCCCGGTGGGTTCCCGAATTGTCGAGGCGGGGGGCTCAGAAGCCGTGGCTTGGTCACCTAGGGTGAAGCGAAGAGGAACCCGAGAAGGGGCCGCTGGTCAGGGCTTTTGCCGATTAAGCCGACGACGTAGCAGCCAACAAGCAGGTTGCGGTGCCGCTTGTTAACAGGCGACATCGCAAGTAACGTAGGCCGCGATGTCGTATGGAGCATCCCAGTTCCCATGCGATATCGCAGCTGAGGGTTGCAGGCCGCGGCGGGAGAGGAGTGCCGGTATTGCGGTGCGCCGCTCTCTACCTTCCATGGCCTGGACGGGGTCGCCACCGTCTGATGGCGGACGCGCAGGCGCCGAAGGAGAGGTCCCTATCATCTGCGGCCGAAAAGTGCGGGTTCGCGATGAGTGCTAACGCGTGCCCGTGTTCCCGCCATAAGCGGTACAGGAGGACACCGTGGAGTTTTATTGGGTTGGAGTCCCACATAACTGCACTATCTCCCCGTGGTAGCGCAGTATGCATGAGCATTTCTCCACGCTAAAACAAAGAAGGTAGGTAAAGTACAACTATTCTCTTAATGTCCCTCGGCAATCATCGCATTTCCGAACAAAACAATGCTAATTTCCATGTCCATCAATTATTACGAGTAGATTTATCCTGTACCTAGGTATAATAATTTGAATTCAGAACTAAGTACTTTATTGTTGTTTTGTTTTGATATCCTTGTGAAATATATATATATAGAGCTGTAAAATAGCAGCTTTCCTCCCATTTTGATAATAAATTGGATTGTATTAACAACTCTTTATACTTCCAAGTTGATTAAGCGCATCTGGCTGCACCAAGTGCAACTGATAGAAATCCGACGACTGACGAAACACTTCGCCGAGGGTCATTAAGAAAATGTTTGTACTGTAGCAGGTATGGAGTTATGGAAAAGATGTCTAGAATAAAAATACAATCATTTTAATTTGAGTAGCATTTTATTCATCTTCTATTAAAATTAAAATATCAGTCTTTTAAGGACATAATGTCCTAAATATGTTTAGCAGTAAAATACTGAACATAATTGGATCTTATACTCTCAAGAAAATCCCATTCTTCTATAACCAAATGTTGATCACAACTTTGGTTATTTTCAGTGATATAATGTGTATCCCATCAAAAACATAACATGTAAAAACACAAGTCTCATGGAGCAGTTCTTATTTTATTGTTCAGCATCCTATGATAAAGTACCTACATTCAGTTTCAATAGCTCTCAAGTATTCTGGCAAAACAATTAGTTTCCAGTTGGTTGCTTCTATCTCCTTCATTGAGAGGCATAGTAGGAAGATCATGTGCCTGTGGTTATATATCTTGTTGGGATGAAGATCCGGCGAATGGGCCTGAGACCATACAGATAGCAGCTCCGTCAAAGACAAAGATATTTTATTTCAACTAGGCCACCAAGCGGCACTTTTGAACGTTACATAAAAATGATTCTACCAACTAGTTTGACATAATTTGACTTGCTAGATGTATCTGCAACAAACATACATTTCTTAATCAATATTGGAATTTATTAAGATAATAATGACATTATTGTTTATTACATATCATGAATGAATTATTTATTTATTTTAACTTCATGCACAAAAGGTGCATTGTTAGAATAATTTAAAACAAAAGATAATTAAAAATATCAAAATACCCGACTGCTTATGAAGTGAACTAAAAAGACGTAAAGAAGAAGAAAATCATGCTATGCAGTCGGAGTATACATATTCGCGAGCTGGCTGACCAAAACCAGATCTTTCAAAAAAAAACAAAAAAAAAAAATATACACAATGACAATAATAATTATGTTGTTCCCACCACAGCATCTCAACCTTGACTTTGTGGTGGGGTTTGCATGCTCCAATGAACCCTGGTGCCGGTAGATTCTACTTTGCCACAACATGCCTAAGGTGGGCCAAACTAAGAGAGATAAAAGTCTCCAGCTTTGTGGTGTGCTGGTGAGCAGTGGCGACCCCACAGACCTGATCTCCAGGGAGAAGTCTTATCCCTCATCCTCGCCATGCTTTTATTGGCCAGTCGGTGTGAACCTCCCACCTCTCTCTTGCCTTAATTGGTCGATTTGAGTTGAGATTCACAAGAGCAAACATGCTCGAAGGAAGGAAGTTAACCCAGTAAGATGCTGGTAGGGATCATGACCATACTTGTGGGATTGCCCTGATATCCGTGGCATACCTCTGCACTCCTCAAGCACCATCACAAAACTTCCCAAACCATAGCCCAATGTGTTTTATCTCCATATTCTGCAATAGTTTTGCACCAGAGATTGTCCTTGGATGCTCTTGTGTAATGACTAGGACATAAATGAAAATAGGCAAAAGGCTAGGGCAAATATGACCATGTTTCTGAATTCCGCAAAAAACTCAAGTGGTTGCCAATTCGCCTTCGCCGGAATGCTCATATTCTTTCCCTTCTGTATAATATACTATTTTTTCCGTCTACCCCTCTTTACCTCAAAAACCGATTTCAGTTTTTATGTGACTCGCACACGAAAGTTCTTAGGTCATCGGATAACATGAAACTCAAAATGCCAATGCATTCCACCATCTTCCTGGACAAATCTTTTACTGTCCAGGCCGCTCGTCTATGGAATGCATTGCCTGTGACAATAAAACGCGCGCAATCACTACCGATCTTTAAAAGACTGGTAAAGGATCACTACCTGTCACTGTGATCTGTATTGTTTTCTCACTGTCATCTTGTTGGAGCTGTATTGTTTTCTTGCCTGTATATTTATATGTATGTATGTATTTATGTATCTATTTTGGTATTTTATATTTAGTGATTTCTATGTTTGTAACTTATTATTTAATTTTGAAATTGCACCAAGTGCAACCCCATGTCGTGTCCAGGCTATCTCTCTCCATTCTGGGTTGCCTGGAAGAGATCGCTGAACGCGATAAGGCCGCCTGTTGTATGTTTGTTGTTACTTTAAGGTTTCCATATGTAATCTTTTTATCTTGGTACAATAAAGTATATATAAATAAATAAAGGGATAATCGCCGATTGGTGTCACACTTCATCCTTCATGTCTAACAAGGCCTCTGCGAGATGGTTTTAGCCCCTGGTACGCCTTTCAAAGGTCCGGCACCGTAGGGACCCGAGAATCTCAAAGATTATGTTGTGAAAAAATGTTTTCACTGGATGTGAGTTAGATTCATTTTGATTGGGCAATATATGTATAAAGCTATAAACACATACAATGTTATAGGACAGGTCTAATTATTTAAAATACATATCTTTTTGACTTGCAGCATACCACATAGTAAACTGATTAAACTTACAGTTCAAGGTATAATGCACTCTTATACATCATCATCATCTGCCTAGCCTTTTCTCAACTATATTGGGGTCGGCTTCCAGCCCTACAGGATTCAGCTGAGACGACATTATAAATTCTTGATACACAGGTTGTGTTGGTGTGAAGTAGGAAACTGGCTCATGATGCAAGAGAGCTTCCACAGTGGGAGACTAAACATTATGGTGGCCAAGTTGTCTTCTTTGGTCACCAGCATGTGGGCTTTCAACCAAGTACCAGCACGCTTGACAAACATAGTCACTACTACTTACCTAAAGTTTAAATGGCACAATTTAATCTACAATTTAAGCAACATCAAAAATACCTAATTAACTATTATGTATTATGGTAATATAACATTGTTTGATAAATACATATTTCTTTGCCTTAAATGTTAATAATCTCCATATGAATTGACTTGACTAATTTTATGAATTTTAAACCTGCCAGGATGGTAATTGGTTAAATGAGGTTATATTTACTTACAGACTGAGGTGCAAGCCATTGTCGAATTACTGACAGAAATGTTTCATCATGTCGTGGTGGACGGTCCAGTATATTACAGTAACTAGTTGTTATCCCACAATTCACACAGCGATCCATAGTTTTAATTCAACAATATCGAATCCACAAGCCGGCGGTAAAATCCAAAATAACAATTCCAAGTCAAACGTGTGAGCGATCTTCGGTGTCCAGTGTGAAAGCAAGGGCAAATGAAAATGAAAAATAATTGGCAAGCACTCACAACGAATCGGAAAACATGAAACAAGTCGTGAGTAAACAAGATTTACTCAAATACTCAATTAATCAGTCGGCAACAAACAACTGTCTGTGTCGTGTCAATGTCAGTCAGCTGTCATTCCAGCGACATAGACTAAAAAGATAATCTGATTGATTTTAATCGATATGACATCACTAATCATTATATTGTTTTTGGTTTTTTCAGTAATTAATTGACATTTTATTTATGAATATGACTGTAATTAGATGCACTATATTGTATAATAAGGATATACCGCGTTAAGTTTGGTGCGTGTCCGTCACAGAGGATCCTTGGGTGCCATACACGGGGTCGTCTGGAGCCCATGTGCTAATTTGGTCCCTGGAGTGGTCACGGCGTGCATTGTGTTCTGGTGCGCCGGTGATTGGGCGTTCCCAGAGGAGGGTCCGATGGCGGACAACCGCGGTGGTTTTGAGGATGAGTGCTTTTGCGTACGGGTGGGATTCATCTTCCATACTCGATCCACCCTAGCTCCTCGAGGAATGCCAGCAGCTTGGTGTTGCCGAGTATCTCTTTTATGGTACCTGAGTTACCGAGGTATTTGACCCTGAAACCAGCGATTAATGGGCAGCTTATGAGCAGGTGTGTTGCTGTCTCGTCCTTCTCCATGCATGCTCTGCATAGTGGGTTGTCGTGAACCCTAAGACAAAAAGGTGCTTAATATAGGTCCCGTGGCCAGTCGTTTCGGCTGTGACTGCACGTAACTGTAATTAAGTCAGTAGAAGGGCCTTCTGCGTAAAATGGCCATCTAAAGAGGGAAGTGCATCCTTGACCTGCATGCACTTGCAGATTGCGGAGTTAATCGAAGGGTATTTGCAGTTTGGGCTACGGTCACACCGCCACCATACTGGCGCCCCTTCGGGCGAGCTCATCCGCCGCATCAATACCTCGGGAAATCGTTGCGCTCCTTGATCCATTGGATGGTTACTTTATTGTGAATACCGACCTAGTTCAGGCGTTGGTGACATTCGTATATCTGCTTTTTGTCGCCGTGCAGGGCAGTTTTTGCATACGTTGTAATTTATTTACGGCTGTACTAACGTAACTAACGGTGTAACTTAGTACGAGGCCACCATACCACGACCCCATGGGTGATCATGGGCCGAATCATCGCGCTGTACAGCCCGAGTATGATTTTGGGGGAGAAGCCCTTCTATTTGCCTATCATTTTCTTGCACTGCCAGAAGTAGATGCAAGCCTTGCTCATTGTTTTGTCTCAATAACTGCTCCAGTTTAAATTACCGTCAAGGATGACTCTGAAAAAAATAAGTAAATAGAAACATTACTGAGCAATAATTACATTTTATTGAGCTGAGCACTTTTAACCTTAGTGATGCTGATTACTGAATTGGCTTGTGTTACGGTTTAAAAATGCTCGCATTCTATTGCTTTTATTAAATTTCGGTGTGTGTTTGATATTTCATTTCAGAGTCGATACTGATGCCCAGATCTCTAACTTCAGACACTTTTACTTAAAATTTGTTTCTTCCATCTCCTATAAGTCATTAACTATAACCGTCACCATACAGCCTCTAGACCAGAGAGTTTGTATAGTAACTAGAGATAGAGTCTGGCCAACGAAAGCGTGATCTGGGGTGTAGTGTATCTGTCTCACTCGCACGTTCGGTTTGCCATCCCCACTTTCCCCCACACAGACATACACAATCTCGTGCGCACCACGTTAGTAATGCGAGAGCCGCTGGCTAGAGCAGACGTGTTGAAGTGTGGTCATTTAGTGCGTGTACGAGCCTGTGAATTGCCCTATAGAACCGGTCACTACAAATGGCGACGAGGATAAAGTATGAAAAAATATTGGTGTAAATAAAAAGAAGAAGGATTGGGGTAAGTAGATAATGCATGACATGACACACGGTTATTTTTTATCGTTTAGGCGCCCACATTCCGTTATGAAAATAAGACAATAAAGCAGGTCCTACGTGATAAAATGAAAAATTACATGGTAAATACCTATTTATTGTGTAAACACCATATGACTGCTTAAATATAACTATGTAGCGGAAAATAAATACTGCCGAAGTATTGAGTAAATAACCGTCCCAAATTTTAATAATAAAGGAAATTTTGCATTACGAAGGTAAAGAAATTCGTATTATTCTAATCAAAGAGCCAAGGGCCATGACTAAGAAGTGTCTGATTACAAAAAACTTTGCCATTAAACATACACCAAACAGCAGTTCTAAAACGATTGCAAAATTATATTGGTGGGTAGGTAAATAACAAAATTTACTTTACTAATTCAAATCATAACATCTGATCAAAATAATAAAATCGATACATTGTTATTTTGAAACCGAACTACTGCGCCTGCAACGCGGATATCGTTGAAATCTTTCTACAGACAATCGAGAGTCTACCCTATTTAATGGAATCATTTTCTGGTTACCGTTCAAAATTCATATAGGGGTTTCCAATGATCGGGAAATACGTTTTGATTGAATACTTAAGTTTTATGGCAACATATTGTGATTTCATTTCATTCGGACACATAAAGCTATTCGAAATTGTGGTACATCGATGCATGGATTTTCAGCAATTCGGAAGTTTGATTTGACTTCGGGGTAGCCACCGGGCATATGACATTCGAAACCGAGAAAAAAAAAAAAAATATATGTGTAGAAATCTAAATGTATCCTAAAAGACCTTAAAACGTAGGTATATACGCACTGAGTGTTTATGTGAATATATACATTGTAGTTACATATAGGCCTAAATGCCTACGTATCTATTCATTGATTATCGAGCCTGACCCCTCAAATTTAGAGGTTAAAATTGAATCGTCTACCGATGGAAACGTTAATGATAATAAACAGTAACTTTTAATAATAATAAACAGTAACTTTTTTATAATAATAAACAGTAACTTTTAATATCACCAAAGGTGGTTTTGGCAAAAAATTTGTGTACATCATAATACAAATATTTAATTAAATATCCATATTTGTAGCCGCAACTACTCAAACGAAGGTCTCAAGATTAAATTGAATTACATTAAGCCAAGGTCCACGCAGATTCAAAAAAGCTCGTAAAGGGCACGTAAAAATTTGAAAACATCCTAAGGACAAGCAGTCATGTTTTGGTTACATAAGCCAAGCATATGAGCCCAAATTCCTGCTGTAATCAGCAGTGACTCATGCAACGACAGTGTTATATAAAATACGGGTTTTAGTTACGTGGTTTTAGGGCTAATTAAACCTAAAAAGAAAATATTTATTTATAAAAAGATAAAGTTAGTTCACTTGCAATATTAGTTAACATATTCGTGTTAATTTTGAAATAATCTTTTTAAGACCTTGTTTTTTGAAATGTGAGGGTAGAGGAAGAATTTTCTGCCCCAACGGAGCCAGTACACCGAGACACCAGTCTAGTCTAGTGTAGTCTAGTAGTTTCACGATCGTTGCAACACGGTCAAAACGTCGGGTTAAATAGGTAAATAAATAATCTAAATCATCGCGTTAAATTCTCGTGATATATTGTTTTCCATTATGAAAAAGAAAGAAAGTTTTAAAGTTAATACCTTGTTGTTTTTTCATTGCTTACGTATCATATACAGTACGCTTTGGAACTTTTTAGTATATTAGTAAACTTATAACATTGTGGGCACGAAAAAATATTTATGAACTAGCTTCTTACAGCGGTTTAGCCCGCGCGTAGTTCGAAAATGATCCCTAGTGAACGTTACACCAAAATAAGTGGCCTGTGTGCTGTTCCGGACCGTGATCGGTCTCTGTGCCGGGTTTCGTCCGGATCTGTTCAGCGGTTCTGGCGTGGTTGGATGCCGGGCGTGCATCCGTCCGTCCGTGCTTTCGCATTTATAATGTTAGTAAGATTTACGATCGGTTTTCGAGCTAAATCAACTGACAGTTGCCTACAAATCTTTAAAAGGGTTTGAGCTGCTGTCCCTATCAGGTATGTACATTCTTGAGAGTGTAGTGGTCGTGAAAACAGATTTACACCATTGCATTTGAAACATTCTTCATTATTTTCAAAAATAAACTAAATATTTGTACAAAACACGGGTAACTCTGGATTCGATTTTCTACTTCCAAACTTTTGAGTGATGGAAAGAGTTTGTAAAAGAGGGTAGAGGTAGTCAGGTGTAAAAAGTCAAACTAACACAAAATTAATAAAACACATCAAAAATATACTACGTACATAACAAATACCCAATATGTACGGTTAAGCTGTTTGATACTTGACCCATCCGTTTTAAAACTTCAAAACATTAGTTTTCTTACTACAAACCACTCATCTCATGGTGGATTTAAGACTTTTAAAAAATATAAAAAACTGTGTCAATACAGACATCTGGTCGCGCAACTACCATTACCATTTTGTTCATTGCAATAGGTAGATTATTAATTGAAAAAAGGGATAAAGCAGAAATTGGAATTAACTGTCGACCCGCATTGTTTACTTATAGAAGGAAGCGCAGAATAATATTTGATAAAAAAACAACTATTTAGTTTACATGAGTTTATTCTGAATTCAAAGTAAAATGCTAAATAACAAGTAAAGTACGTCGAGTAAATATTCAATCTGCAAATATAATTGGAATGACAGCGAGATGGGTAAACTGATTGTCACTGACTTTCACTCTATAATATATTAGTCTATGACTGTCTTATTAAATCGATGGCAAGTTGTTGCTGAGAAAATATTTATTTAAGCAAGACTTGACCTAATTGGGTTAGAATGCCCGTAGAAGAATTAGTATATGGTGGGGCAGGTTTCAATCTTGTTGATTGTACATATAAATTATATTGTGCCATTGCAAAATTAATTATCTTTAGTTGAACATTTAAATGGAAGTGTCGTGACACTGAGACTCGCGCCACTATACAATAATACAACACAGGATTTACACTTAGTTTTCTAGGTTTTTAAAGCAGGACGCCTGAATCTATTAGAGAAGACACGATGAGAAATAGCGATCTCTGTACTTTCCTTTACACCTATGTATGTATGTTTTACAAATATATGGTTTGAGTATGAGTGCTTCATTTACTTCAAAAGGACGAAAAAGTTAGTTTATGGTCAAACGTAAACAATCAGTACTCGTCATTAAAATATCTAAAGTTTGCTTAATCATTAAGCGTATTTCACGCGAAACAAAATAACGTATGGCATATGGTTGGCTACATCATAAGCGGGTGATGCCCGGTTAGGAGGCTAGATCCAAGGTGGTTGATGCCATAAGATATGGCGATGCCATAGATCCTAGGCGAGTTATGACAATTTAGGTTAGATTCAAGGCGGGTCAGATGTTGTGTAATAGTGCCTATTTCTTGTGGAATGAGCGAATGAAGGCTAAAGTAATAACAAACTAGATGCCGCTTAATGTAAATACTGAATAACCATATGGTTGCAAATCTATTAAAACTACCAAGGGCACTGCTGTTGTAAAAAGATACCTCCGGGACCAGACAACTATCGAAATGTCAGTTTAACAAGGTGCCACTTCGATAGCCTTGAAGTTAGCTAGCTGTGCAGATATGCAATGTTAACGTTAACACTGAACTGATTTTGTAAAACTACAAAGGTACCTACCTAAACAGTTTCGTAGGTCGACTTGTGTGGAGGATTGTCAGATTTCCAAAATCACGAAATAGTGCTCAGTTATAAATAAACATACTAATGTTGAGGAAACCGTATGTCCTGGAGCCGGGGATTCAGGAACGTGTGACGTCCGCCGGGCAATGTTTAGCTCGGGTGGTGCATTGAGGCCTTGTCCCTGTCGCAGAGGGGAAGTTTGCTTTCTAGCGAATGGAACATTATAGGCTGATTATGCTTATAGGAATAGATGGAGTGAAAAGACGCAGCCATTTACTTGGTTGGTTGTTCTGCCATTTACTTGATTGGTTGTTCTGCCATTCAATTGGTGGATTTTGCTGCCATTCAATTGGCGGGTTTTGCTACCATTAAATTGGTGGGTATTGCTACCATTAAATTGGTGGGTTTTGCTACCATTAAATTGGTGGGTTTTGCTACCATTAAATTGGTGGGTTTTGCTACCATTAAATTGGTGGGTTTTGCTACCATTAAATTGGTGGGTATTGCTACCATTAAATTGGTGGGTTTTGCTGCCATTAAATTGGTGGGTTTTGCTACCATTAAATTGGTAGATTTTGCTACCATTAAATTGGTGGATTTTGCTGCCATTTAATTGGTGGGTTTTGCTGCCATTAAATTGGCGGGTTTTGCTGCCATTTAATTGGTGGGTTTTGCTACCATTAAATTGGTGGGTTTTGCTACCATTAAATTGGTGGGTTTTGCTACCATTAAAGTGGTGGGTGGCTACTGCCATTAAATTGGTGGGTGGTTACTGTCATTAAATTGAAGAAAAATAGGAGAGTGAAGGGATATTGAGAACGTGAAAAAAAAGACAAGGATCTGTCACGTGAAGAACACACTATATATGATCAAATAAGAATAAGAATAACAAAAGTACATTATTACGAAATGAATTGATATTAAATAGATTCTTAATAAAATCATTAATGAGGAAGGGATGTAGTGTATCTGTCTCACTCGCACGTTCGGTTTGCCATCCCCACTTTCCCCCACACAGACATACACAATCTCGTGCGCACCACGTTAGTAATGCGAGAGCCGCTGGCTAGAGCAGACGTGTTGAAGTGTGGTCATTTAGTGCGTGTACGAGCCTGTGAATTGCCCTATAGAACCGGTCACTACATGGGGTATTTTCAAAGTTGGGGTATGGCAACATTATTAATCTGTGTATTGTCTGTGAT
This sequence comes from Anorthoa munda, assembly GCA_945859665.1. Taxonomy (NCBI): domain Eukaryota; kingdom Metazoa; phylum Arthropoda; class Insecta; order Lepidoptera; family Noctuidae; genus Anorthoa; species Anorthoa munda. The sequence continues at coordinate 9,113,000 of OX243901.1, forward strand.
TGCGATTGTTAGTATGACTTGGTAATCTTGATCCATGTTGGCTGATTGTTATATATTTACGATATGATGATACCTTTTCTTATGTTTATTAACTTCAAAAGAAGAAGAAGGATCAAAGATGAATTGCAAAAGAAAGCTACAATAAAAAAAAAATTGGTTGCCTGTAAAGTCGGTATACGGGCGAAAGTTTTACGTGACAACGACTTTGAGTGGTAAAATAATTTTAATGTGAATATTCATTCGTATAGTAGGAAGAAGGATTATGTCTGTCTCTCTCGCTCTTAGGCGGGCTAACCATGCCCGAGTGGAAGGGACGCGTGCCTCTCACTCGCTCTCATTGTGAGCGCATAACGTGAGCGGAGCGTAACGCAGTTTCTTGAAGTGTCACCCGGCAAACCAATTTATAAGACGTTGTCACGTCAAAACAACGTAATAATACTTACAAAATAAAGTATTTATTATACCAGCAATGTACAATCCATTACAGTAAAAATTTCAATATTTATGTTCAAACTCTGATTAATATCGTCAACGATTTTATTATTAGGAAACATAAGATAGAAAAGAACACCCTTCTATCTGACAGAAATCGTCATTGAATTCAACCTTCATAATTAACATCAACCCCTTAAAGGACTTGGAAGGACCTCTTGAGACCCGGACACCGAATGGCTATAGGCCCATAGATTCAATGATACTAAATACCTACCGTGGCTCGTTTAGTATCCACGAAGGTCAGTGCTTATGCCATGATCTGGTACATAGTAGTTCATTGTCTCAGGTCAACGCGGTCGCCGGGTATCCTCTATGGAACACTGGCCCAACACCCTGTCTCCTAAGGCGTACTGCTTCCTGAAGCTGTGGCCTTACACTATCAAGCGCGTGTAACCCAGTTGGTTCGTTGAGAATCGTTCACCTATGGCATACACGGATATGTATTTGTGTGTGTTAATACTTAGCAATATTTTTTACTAAGATCATGAATTATCTGTAACGCTTGTGTATTTAAATTGTTTTCTTAATCTGCTTATCTGTGATTTATTATCTTGCTAAACAGTCGGTCAAATCGTACATTTTGTAAGTAATTACAAAATAAATCTAAAGATTTCAACGTCAATTGATGTAATTACAGACATTTAAAGAGTTTAATAGTACTAAATTTGACTAGTACGGTAGTTTAGTTTAGTAATATACTTTTCTCAAACATGCTTGGAAATGTGAGCATTATTTTGACAACCTTCTTCGAGATAAATCGACATTGCTGTACTGGCCAAATACATGCACGCAGCGGCCGGCAAAAGTTGTATGAAAATCCATATCTGTCGTGTTTAGCGGCCAAATAAATTACATAGTAAATTCATATCTGTCGTGTAATTTAAAAATGGAACGAATGATCTTTTACTCCGAGACATGGCAACCAAGGAGGTAACTTATCAAAGGTTTTATTTAAATTTCGAACTGGCTTGCAAATAGAAGGCTGTTTATTGAAAAAAAAAGCTATGAACATTTTAACGCGGGCATAATTATTGTTACTCGTTGTTCGTCATAGATTTTGAAAAGTAATAATGTATTTGACAAAATGAGTTCTTGGTAATACTTAGTTTTAATTTCCGCGCATTATTTGAGAAAAGTACTATACAAACCTTGGCCACAACTAGGCATTGATGGACTTACGTATGTGTGCCTCGGCTTCGCCTCGGCCCACATTTACACGTTCGTCCATCAATGCCTATTTTGCTGGCCGCTGCAGTAATGTACTATTTCTCAAACATGCTTGGAAATGTGATCATTATTTTGACAACCTTCTTCGAGATAAATCGAAATTGCTGTACTGGTCAAATACATGCGAGCAGCGGCCGGCAAAAATTGTATGAAAATCCATATCTGTCGTGTCTAGCGGCCAAATAAATTCCATAGTAAACTCATATCTGTCGTGTAGTTTAAACATGGAACGATGTTTTACTCCGAAACATGGCAACCAAGGAGGTAACATATCAAAGGTTTTATTTAAATTTCGAACTGGCTTGCAAATAGAACGCTGTTTATTGAAAAAAAAACCAAAGGAACACTTTAACGCGGGAACAATTATTGTTGTTCGTCATTGATTTTGACAAAATGAGTTCTAGGTACTACTTAGTTTTAATTTCCGCGCATTGTTTGAGAAAAGTACTATACAAGCCTTGGCCACAACTAGGCATTCATGGACTTACGTATGTGTGCCTCGGCTACGCCTCGGCCCACATTTACACGTTCGTCCATCAATACCTCTTTTGCTGGCCGCTGCAGTAATGTACTATACAAACAAATTATCAGTGATTTATTATTTTAAAGTCTTTAAAATAATAAATCACTGATAATTTGTTTAAATATTAGAATATGATAATATATCGAAATTACCTCGAAACCGTTTTAATAACAGTATTTTAAACAAGTTACAATTTATCATTAATAAACGTCCATCGACTTTACATTCGCGCGCCAGCCCTCACTTTTGTCACAGTGAGATGTAAAACAAGTATTCACGTACGTGTATCTGATTAAATTAAAGTATTTGAAAGAATTTCTTAGTTTTCTTTCACTTTATAGTTAGTATTATATACCAAAGATATATGATGATTTGTGATGCTGGTAGTGAGTTTTATTTTTATTAGTTTAAAATTTAGACAGGTATTTTAAAACTGCGTTTTAAAATGCACGAACAAAAATATCAACAAAAAAGTAAAAATAATAGAAATACATTCGATTTATTGCCAAATCAATAATATCGATTTCTTTTTAACATATCTATCAAAGAATCACAAAATACATAATTTAACAAGAATATGCCCTCTATCAATGAGGGGCGGGGGGAGTCCTGTGTCCCAGCAGTGGGAACATTTAAAGGGTAATGATGATGATGATGATGATTCCTATCATTGACAGAATCTTATTTCCTTTAATACAATAAATTTTATTTTCTTTGATATATCAATTACAAACTAACTGTGAAAAAAAAATTGATCTGAGATACAAAATTGCTATGTTTATATATTAGATCCAGTTACTGAAATGAAAATCTTCGCAAAATTAAAGAGACAAATTTTCAAACGCGCATTGTTATAAAACGCGAGTTGCTTAAATGAATTTTCAACCAATTGCATTACTTGACTTGCTTTTAATTTGTGACATGTCGATTATTTCTATCCTGAAACCAGGAGTTAATTATACAAGTATCCTGGTTGATTTACAAACATTTAAAGTATTTAAACCAAACATTTTTGCAGCACTGTATGTACCATTTTCAAATATTTTCAATTTTTATAGAACAGATCGGTGAAGTTCTTAAAACTTGTGCCTTATCAAGAGAAACAAACATACTTAATTTAAAAACCTAAAAACTACAAGAACATCTACAATTTTAACAAAACCGGAATCGGATGGGAATGTTGGTTAAAACAAGTAATGATTTCGTTGGTGCCAGTGATAGTGTACACGAAGGCCTTGCATCCTTTGTTTCCATGGGTTCCACAGAGCCACCGCACTTTGAGCCCCGTGGATCGATGACGAAGGAACTTGTAGCCCCCTATCAGGATTGTTAAAGCCCCCCGGGTCGTTGTGATGAACTGGGGTTCTAGAAAAGAAAGAGAAGTTCGTGAAAATGTAAAGAGTGGCGATATTTATGTCAATACTTCATACAGAATAAAGATATCTGGATCAAAGGCCAAAGAAAAATAGATGGCTTGTGTAAGTAATTACATGAATGATAAGGTCGTGAATGATGTCGTAATGATTATAGAGAACGAGTGGCGCCGATCCAAGTAATATGGGATAAGGGCAGGAAAACGATGGTAATTTTCTAAAATATAGTAATACTGAAATCTGAAGTTTTAGGCTGATTTAATGCAAGAAGTCTTTCTGTATAACACAGTAAAGCTTTTAATCAATGGTTTAATCACTTATTATGGAGGAATATAATTATTATTATCATATCGATATAATTGGAAATCTACCTCACAACATCAGGCAACAGAATAACATGAAAAATAGCCAAATAACCATTCGAATAATAAAATATTTTTCTTCATCTGTCAAGTTTTTGTTCATCTGAAGCAGAGAGTTTGTATTAGAATAGAGGGAACATATTTACGACGAAACAGAAACTGTCAATTCTTTCGTTCTTGCTTATAGAAAAACTCTATGAAAAAAAAAAGAGACAAACATAGACAAACGCTACCATCCCGAACGTCAAAGAGATAACTTTTTAGTCACTATTGTAACCCATCGGTTAGCAGCTCTAATTAAAGATTTTCTCTGTTTTTACGAGTTGTTTCGTTTATATCAGGAAGAATTTTGTTGTTTCATTATCTACATGAACCATGTCATGTGTGGCTATCGGTTGCAAGAGTAGAATGAGTGTATTAACAGGACATAATCAAAGGATATCTTTCCACAGGTGAGTTATCGACTAGCATACTGAAATTATTGTGCAGGGAATACATTTCATAGTTGTCCGGAATAAAGGAATCTTAGTTCTAAATACGTCGAGGACGTGTAGTATCATTTAAACCTTTCTATTTAGTGAAATAATTAACTTTTATGCGTTCGCTGATAGAGCTATGACAGTTTACGTACTTACGTTCTGATGTTAGAGATGTGACAAAAGTCACAAGAAAGATTTATCGATACTGTATTTTTATTTTACTTACTTTAATGTATTTCTTAAAGTTTATTTGTTATTATTAATCTAATATTGATTGTGCACAGGTTCCTAAGAGTACTTATTTAAGAAATAAGAGGATCAAGAATATAAAACGAGCTAACTGGAAACCTTCACCATATTCTCGCTTGTGTTCACTGCATTTTATTGAATCATGCTATCGCTATCCCTCGAGATGGATACAGGTTGATGAATCATGTTTATTTTCACATTTTATTTCAATTCAATTCATTCAATTTATTCATCAACAAACTTTGAGTACATAATTATCCTTAATACTACCACATAACTATAGCAGGTGAATGAGGCGCGCTGCAGCAGAGGGCAAGCAAGACCCAGCCCTGCGCTAGGAACTAACCTGTGTTACAGGCACTGGGCACCTACTCCACCGTCATACTTGCAGCACACTTACAAACATCGAGGTAGCATACAGGGATTAAGACTCGCTGATGTCCCAGCTTAGGCAAGCCTGTACATAGGGAATCAGTATATTAATATTAATGTAATTTAAACTCACACGATCAGCTCCACCAACATTAAAGTAATTTAAATCTAGCCGAACCATATCCAAATGAATTCAATACAATTCAAATAAACAAAATTCAACACAATGCAATACAATTCAATACTATATAAATCAATCCAATTCAATACAATTCAAGACAATTCAAAACAAAACAAAACAATTCAATAAAATTCTATACAATTCAATACAAATCAATAAGATTCAATACATTTCAATCCAACTCAATAGTAACTGATATTAAAATAATAATTGAGTACAATAATAATTATTATGTGCCACATTTACATTGTGTAGGGGTGTGTGGGTGAGTGTGATGTGTGAATGTAAGAGGACGTGAGTGCAGATGGGTTAATGGGATTACTTAGGTACTGATGTGGACACTATAGGATTTAAATTTTTTTTTTTTTTTTTTTGTTATTCCGATTATTGCATTCAATAATCATACTTTTGTAGAAATCTCACAAATAATATTAATTTACCAGGTTTTCAGTTTCTGTGTAATCTAATTGTAAAAGCCATGACTTTAGAATATTTTTAATTTCCTTCTGTTTTAATGGGTAAAGTTTTAATATTTTGTTAACTTTGTTGTATAGGATACCGCTAACAACCGTGTAATGCCGTTTAGCCATTGTCGTTCTGTGTCTTACTGAGGGACAGACTATATCCGATCGACGTTTGTTTTGGTATATCGAAGGGTCGTAATTTAAACTTGTGTGTTTCTTGGTTATAGTCTGCTGTACAAATAGTTGTCTCACCGTCAAGACAGCTGTATCATTGTAAAGCCTGGAGGTGGGGTACCGAAAGATCTTTTTTGTCATGACTTTGAGTACGGCTCTTTGCGCTCTTTCCAGAGGCAAGAGTAAAGTTTTGGCAGCCCCACCCCAGGCAGTAATGCAGTAAGATATTATTGACTGGCATAAAGCATGGTAGGTCATCTTAAGTGTTTCCAAATTAGCGGCATTACGTAGCAATTTAAAAACATAAATTAGTTTTCTGACGCGTGTAGTTAGTGCATCGATGTGAGATTGCCATTTTAATATTTATTTAACCATTAATGTACACACACATAATAAATAGACAAGAAGAAGGAACAGAAAATAGGTACAAAGGTATGCTTCTTTCTAACGAAATCTCTTCCAGCATACCTGCGAGAGGAGAGTTGCAAAAAAAGATATGTAGACACCGTGTGTAGAACTTTTTAAAATTAAATTATTATATTTAAACCATTTTGTTATTATTTATTTTGTTACTTTTAAACTTATACATACTCGTCTTTGAACTTTATTTTCAGTCTTGCACAAGAACTAGCATACTATATATCAGTATATTGATGAGTACCTGTTTGTACATACAGATACAGTCGTACGAGTGCACCAAAAACTGTCACTTTGATCTCATGATGTACCTCGTTTTTACACAAGGTATGAATAAACATTATTATACAACGCGTATAATGCGCAGAAAAATTACGAAAGAGTACAATTATACTCTTACAATGATTGATAAGTTCACTCTTTGTACGAGTACACATTCACTTTTGAAATAATTATAAAGAATCCCTAAAAAAACGTAGAATAATTAGCCGCAGTCAGGGACGATTCTTACAGATATTTGACCAAATTTGTATAAAATCTTCCTAAACTAAACTCGATAATATCGATATGACAGTGGCACAGATCTAGTTCTGATATATGTCTATAGATAAGTATCTATAGCATCTTCGGTCACACTGGCACAAAAGATGGCATAGACAAAAGTATATCTATCTCTTTTTGCTTATGACGTTATCTGTTAGTGCGAAAGAGAATACCGATATTGAAATTGCGTCTTAAATATGTTACCTCTATTCTAATACAAACTCTCTGATCTGAAGTTACGTTTGTGCCTGTAAAGAAACAAAAACTTTATTGTAATATGTATTACTTTTAACATTTTTACATACTCACACACACCAACGTATTTTTTCCTGAACACAAAGAAAACTATTTTACTAATAAAGAAAAAAATGCAAAGTCACAATTATTTTTTTAGTGCACTTTTACTGCTATGGCAAGTCCATGCCATTTCCTATTTATAAGGAATTTGTTTCCAAAAGGAGGCTGTTCTAAGCTTAGATTAAGGCCGCATCTAGCCGTGAATAGGTTTTCGTATTATTATTAAATTTGCCCTACCTACACTAGGAATTAAATACACGCAGATTTTTACAGTGGGATTTCGGGTTATTTTACGGACTGACATATTCCCTGTTGATTAATAGTTTTGATGTCACAGACAGACTGCTTCATCTTGAGGTCGTAAATGGACATTTTTAATGAGCATACATTATATCTCTGGGAATCTGGAGATGTACTTCTGATAGAAGAAACGCTGTAACCTTTCGCTAGTAGGCTACGAATAGTACTTTCTTTTTCTTTGCGTGTCGATTTGTCTTAATTTTGTCCGACCAAAATGTGGCCAACTGGATAGCTCTGTCGTTGGCCTCGTTCAAGTCTTGGAAAGTGCAGGTGGCACGAAAGGAAATGGTTCATATCCTGTGAAGGGGCTCCACACTAGCACTGTGTCTGGGATGTGTCTAAGATACCCCATATTACCAGGTTATCTCTGCAGCGACCAACCTGGGCAACCGAGGTGCATGAAAAGAACCACCCTGAGCCGCGTTAAACATATCGTAGTATACGATTCTAAATGCATGACGCACCCTGGACAGCTAGCACCGGTAATGCAGGGTCTAGCTGACTAATCTTTTCACCAGGATGACTGAAACCCCCCTAATGATACTGATATAATAAGATAATAGAACTGATATCTTCGTTTCTGCGTCATATATATGATTTTGTTCATCTCAACAATTCTTTACTACACAAACAACAACAACAACAATTATTTTTTATTACTTAAGAGTGGGGCCTTGATTTCTATGATTAAATAATTCGAGACAACTCTAACTGATAGATTAAGTAATCGATATAAGTCCTTGATGTTTCGTTACTCCACCTGTATCATAAGTTTAACATTTAGTTGGCTGGAGATGATACTCAGTTGGTGCGATAACTGCTCCGGTGACATCAGAACTTAGGTGCCGTTAGAACATCTTACAATGATCGAAATCGTGGTTAAAGATAAAGAGTCATCATAATCACGATTCGAAGTGAGGGGGGGCGTAGAAGTAGGTACCTGAAAAAGAAAAACTAGTTTTAAAATGATCTAATTGTTCTACATAGTTAATATGTCACTATCATTATTATAAATTTATAACCATGGTGCCATTACGGTAAAATTAAATACACATTAATTTATAAAACGTATTAAGTTAGGTATATTCCGTTTATTTTATTTTCTACACAAGTTATTTACGTTTTAATATATTTTTTGTTTATAAAAACCAATCATTAAAAAAAACATTTAATAAAGATATAAAAAAGAGGTTGTCCGTCAGTGTCGGGAGCAAGATTCTAGCAACCGGCGGCGGTGGTTAGGGCTCCAAAAACAGGAACCTACTAACAGTTCAAGCCGTATAGAGGAGTATTGCCACAGAGTATTGCCTTCTGTATCAGGCCCTTGATCCAACCACGCATTGATAGCCTCGTCAGATGGTCGTCGAGGCTATTAGCCATCAGGCCGTTCGCCGTAACAACAATTGACACAATGACCGTCGAGTCCACATTCCACATGTCGAGAATCTCGTGCTCCAGGCGGGGGAGGGGGGCTCAGTAGCCGTGGCTTGGTCACGGTGAAGTGAAGAGGGGCCGCTCGTCAGGGCTTTTGCCGATAAGCTGACGACGAAGCGGCCAACATGTAGGTTGCGGTGCCGCCTGGGCGACATCGCAACTGAGGCGGGCCGCGATATCGTGTGGAGTCTCCCATACCCATACGATGACGAGACGAGGAGTGCCGGATTGCGGTGGTGCGCCGCTCTCCCTACCTTTCGATGTACAATAGACTTCTTTTTAAATGAAATACTCGATACCCAATACCTTTGATAGATTTACAATTTATTTCCAGAAAAAGAAAGTTGTAAATGAAATTTCCAGTTTTTAGGTCCGTCAATCTTTTATTTTTTAAACTTACAGCTAAGTATAATACTTATTGATAAATTAAAATAAGTTATATTTATAGCGCTAAAAAAACGGAGGTAGGGGGCCAAAGTTTGTAATAAAAAAAAAACGATTAGGCTCAAAGAAAGAAACCTCATTAAGCGAAAACAAATGCTCAGAACACGTTCTGAGCAATGTCCATTATCTTTTTATTCGAAACGGAAGGTACGAGCGTTTTCGGTTTTTGAGCCTAACATATGCACAAATGACTACTGAGCAAGAGCCTCCATGCAATAAGTTCCTAAAGATCAAAAACGCCGTTGAGGCAGACTCAGGAATAGGTGGCGAGATGACTTGATCATGAGGGTTGGTTCGAGACGGCGCGTGAGAAAGGACCTGCAGAGGCTTTTAACAACTTAACATGCAGATACGTTTTCCTGGATACTTGCACAACTTCTTAAATACTTGGAACTGTTCATTTTTTATTCGTTTATCCCCGCACTGGTCAAAAGTCACATTGGTAATATCCCGGCTTTGTACCCACAAATACAAATACGAGGAGCAAGGTCTTAGCCTCTGTTGTCTTTTGTAGGCTACCATTTATAAGCTAACTTCACATTTTTGGAAGGATTATTCTTTTTTACTTTAGGCGCATGATTATGAGTATCATTTATCTTCAAAATATCGTCATGGTAAGTATGTATATTTGCTCTGCAACCTTTGCTGTTATGAGTAGAACAGTACCAGCGGTATCTGTCACCTTTCCTTCGATGCACACAATAGGTATACCCTCGATGGGATATCAATTTTCCGCCTTGATTCGATGTAATGTACTCGAAATCTGAAAAGAAAGCATATTTATATATATTATTATATTAGTTTACACTTTGATTTAATACAAGTTCTAGCAGCTACCTATACCTAGGTGTTATATAAGAACAGTGGGGTATTTGCTTAACAAATAAATTCATGCAATCTATCGCAAACTTTTTAATTTTGGCAATTCAATAGTGAGTGCGTGTGTTCAGTGAGTGTTTTACGCTGTCTCTTAGATTTTTTAAAACATTTATTAAGAAATGGATTAAAAACTCCTTTTGGTTCTGAAATAAACTGTTATTTAATGTAGGCAATTAGGATGCAGATTATTATGATTAATAAAAAAATGTTTTGTAGAGTTTGAAATGGCAAATTTAGAATCTGTTTAACAGGTGCTACACTGCTTAAATTTTTAGGAATAACACCACTCATACACACCACAGCCCAGTTATCATTAAAAACTGTTTTTTTAGGGATACTTCTTCTAAGTTGTCTTGTTTATTTACATAGGTAGATAAAAGTATACATAGTGTATAAAATGTTTAAATAACTAAAAAACTATTAACTAAATAAGTTTAAAAATAAACTAGTCTAAAATAGGGTGTCGTAAATCTCCTCCATCGCTGACCACTAGTATTGTGGCCAAAAGACTGGAAGCATTGTCACGTTGCATGGCAATGGTTATCCTCTGACCAAGGTAAAAGCTAGCCTTGGGTCACATAAAGAGAAATTATTAAACATATATAATTATTTAGTAATGGTAATACAGACTCCGGGTTGATAATAATAACACCTAGCCCGAACTGAGAATCGAACCAAGTGGCTCGTGATTAGCAGTAGCGTTGCGACACCAGACTAATGTGGCAGGTGTTTAATTAATTTAGAAAGTCAGAACACTGAGTTAGGAAGACGAAGATGCAAGATGTTTCAATAAAGAAAACAAGCTACCTTGCCATTTTATCATATTTTTACAACCTATAGGAATATTATAAAAAAATAAAAATAAAAATTGTTACCTAATGATTTTGACAACAGCCCCTCTAGCCAAGTTACATACGTTTCGTATCGAATCTCTTTCTACAATCGTGTTCGCCTTCTATTTGTAGGTATGGTCTGACCACGCGACTTAATGTTCAGATGTGTCATTCCATACATTGATTCGTTTTCTACTAGCGTTATCGATTGTAGATTGTCAACTTGGCTACAGATGCAGTGGTTCATTGGTTAGTAAAACTTATCTACTTATAGTTAGTTGGTTAAAATTTACCATTTGGAGATATATTATGCAATTTCGTTAATGAGTACTGTGTTCCACGTAGTAGTAGTGTGAAAGATTTAACGTGTGTGGTAGGTCTGAATAAAACTATTGAAAATATGTAATTTATTTATTTGTTTACGAACACACAAAAGAATAGAGAAAAACATGTAGGTACGGATAGAAAACACAAAGGTGTTGCTTATTCAAACTAAATTTCTTCCAGCAGACCTAGGAGAGTTGAAAAGCTTGTAAAAAGTGACAGTACTAAACTAGTTCTAAATAACATGACATAACTTCACGTTTACAATATATAACCCGGAGGGTTAGTCAGAAGTGCACCCATGTGATGCTGCCAAAATTATAATACATTTTATAATAAATTATACAGTAAACTACAACAACTCTAGTTGATACACAATCAGTGGTTATGTTTATTATTAATTTTAACAATCTGATCATTAACCGTGAAGAGGACAGCCCTGCAGGAATTCTGATGCTTAGTGCAGTACCACCTGGTCTTTAATCCAGTGTTGCAGTGACGGATGAACGTGTACCCAGCAACTATCAACATTGGGCCACCCTTTCTCGTTCGTGTGAATATAATATCTATAAAAAATAAATATATTTTAATGGTGGCTCAGTATTAAGGGATCGCTTCCCAACCTTGAGAATGTGGGATCAAATTCGAGCAAGTACCAATGAGACTCTTTTCTATCTATATCAATATTATAAAGAGGAAAGATTTTTTTGTTTGTTTGTTTGTTTGTGCCGAATAGGCTCCGAAACTACTGAACCGATTTTAAAAATTCTTTCACTTAAGAAAAGCTACATTCTTGCTGAGTAACATAGGCTCTAATTTTGACTAGTTCATTATATGTTTCTAAGTTAATCGGTGAAGGCAATAATATTGTGGGAGATCATCTCATATCTTCGTAACGCGGAAAAGGCCAGCAGCAGAAGAAGAACACTGTTCTTAGAGTTTAATTTCAGGAGCAGTTTGTATATTTTGACAATTATACAGACTTCAAAATTACTTAATAAATTGCATTTATGTTCAATAAGCCATTATGTCAATAAAAGCCATCAAACTATTTATATTTTATTTATTTATTCATTGCACTCATAGGCCTAAAGGATGCGAAGGGGTTTTACCCGTCTCTTTTTATTGCTGTAAGAATCTGTAACCCGACAGCCGAAGATTCCGTCTACTTTGGGGCATTGTGATATTTGCTATTAAAAACGCCGAGCAATGAGTAAATATCCAGATTCTACAGAAACGCGAATTGAGCTTGATTTCGCTCGTCTGCACTTTTTGCTTCAACGCAACTTGATTTGCTCTGTGCTTTTTATGATCTTCGATGATGTTTATCTCAACAAATGATTTATTTACATAAGTGAAACTCGTAATACTATAGGTATAAAAATGGAGTTTTCATTATCAGCATTATTTCAGCTGAAATACGTCCACTACTTAAGGCCTCCCCAAGTGTCGCCACATCGACCGGTCCTGCGCGTCTCCCGCCGTTGGATATCTGAAACCTTAACCAGATCAACGGGGTTTTGAATCAATAAAAATTACAACACTATAAGAAAGTTTAAACACAATTTGTTACTACAGAAGTTAAAATACAAAATTATAACAAATTTAAAAAATATTTATTATTTCATTCCACAGGGACATGATTATGAAAATTCTTCTGGCATAAAACGACCGTATCATCGTCAGTGGTGTAGACGGTGGCCTTGCATCCCTTACACCTGTGGCTGGAACAACGCCATCTTGTTTTGCCGTAGCTGGAGTAATGCTGTCCGAATCTGTACCCTGACAATCGAAGAATCCGTCTTCCTCGGGACATTGTGATGTCCGCATCTAAAAACGACGTGAAATAAGCAAACTGCACGATTCTTCTCAATGACAAATGATGCAAATTAAGCTGGGTTTCGCTCGCTTGTCAATATTCTTCCAATTAGCCCAAACACGATGGTGCTATCTTGTCTAGTTGAGAAGTTGTTATGGCCATATGGTCCATCATGGAATTAGCTCCATAGTACCATATTATTTCAATGTTCAAAAGTTGCATAAGTATGCCAAGCAACTTAACCGGATGCCAGAAAGGGACAGTTCGGAGGCTATCACGTTAAATAATACGCTTTATTTGCGTTAAATATAGGATTTATTCCTATAAGATTACTCATTTTGCCACATATTTAATCAAATTACACGCGCCTATTCAGGCGCCCTGACAATTATCGACATCAAATCATTCTAAATAAGAATGACACCTTAAAAGATATACGGCCAGTTACAATTAATAAAGTGATCGCAGCCGATGCAAACTCGTTACAATAACATATTATTTCAATGTTCCCAAAGTTGGATAAATACGCCAAACAGCTTACCAGAATGCCAGAAAGTGAGGTCTCTATCCCCTGCAGCCAAAAAGTAGTGGGTGGCGGGGCCACTAACCTGACCCTTCTCAAGGGGACCAAGGGCGCCATACGGGGTCGTCTGGCGACCATATGCTGGTTTGGTCCCTGGGACGGTCACGGCGTGCAATGTGTTCTGGTGCGCCGGTGATGGGGGGTACTCCCCAGTGGAGGGTCCGGTGTTGGACAGCCGTGGTGGGTTCTCGGACGGGTGCTAACGCGTGCCCGTGTTCCCGCCATAAGCGGCACTGGAGGACACCGTGGAGTTTTAATGGGTTAGAATCCCACATAACTGCTCTATCTTCCCGTGATAGCGCAGTACGCATGAGCATTTCTCCACGCTAAAAAAATTAAAAAAGGAACCAGATGTTTGTTTCTCTGTGCCACTGTACGAATTGGTCGGCTATGCACTATCTTTATTTTGTGTTCGTTTTTCTTGAGGTGTTCTAAACTCATGGTTAACTGTTTTTTGGATAAGTGAAGTTCTAAAAATTAAAACAAAAATCGTACTCCTTATTTACCTTGTTTAGGTTCTAGTAATTTTAATAATCGCATTAGCATTTTTTTATATACGCAACATAAAGGATATAAAAAAATAAAAAAAAATATTATAACAACTCAACCCGTAGTTAATTCTAGCCTCTGCAAGTGCATGGTAAAGAATGTCACTAAAGAAATTATTACTTAAATTATTAAGTAAATGAGCGCAGTATTATATACTGCTCGCGAACGTCATTCTCGTGCGGGCAATTATGCACATTAAAAAAATTCCTCTTGAATACTAGAATCTTATCAGTTTTAGACGAATGCTGAAAATATTTATGCTTGTCAGTATATACTGATCTCGAAAATATAGAAATTCACACAATTTGGTACAAAATACTACACGCATTTTGATACTATTTATTTATTTATGCACACACAAAACTTTTAACAGAGAAAATAAAGAATATAGATAGAAGAACACAAAGATAGTTTATTATATCAGTAGAAATTTCTTTCAGCAGACCTGCGACGGGCAAGTAGGATGATAGACGAAGACACAGTGTGTAGAAAGAAATAAGGAAACTTAAAATAAACTAAAATAACCTTAACTAAATATATAAAAGATAATAATACATACATATAATAAATAAAATACAAGGTGGTGGAGAGGTAATGTTCTTTGACTTGTTTTTTGAACAGAGATACATTTTAAGAGTCACAGATTTTAGGTGAAAGTGAGTTCCACAATCGTACTGCATGGACAGAGAAGGAGTGTGAATAGAAATAAGTTTTATGGGATGGGAAATTGAGATAATGTTTAAGGCGGGAACTACACAGGCAACCGGCAGGTTGAGTAAACGAAAAATTATCACGCTGGTAGCCATAATATGATGTTGAACAGCAGACATAATATCCGAGTGTTCCTGCGAAGACAGATAAGGAGCTACCAGAAATCCATGCGGAACTGAGAGAAATCAGAGATATGATCCTATTTCCTCAGACCAAAAACAAAACGGATACGCAGGTCTTACAAGCGCTGAAGCTTATTTAAAAGCTCCTCGGTGGCATCCAGATAGCAGGCATCAAACTAAGGCATGCACCAAGTTTAAAAATTGCATATCTTTTTAATACCTAAGATATTGTCATACACATCACAACCTAAAACAATTACAAAGAACCACATTTATAATTTTGCAGTACTACTACTGCAAAATTATAAAAAAGTATACCTACGTATACTTTTGGTTTGGTACAAATAAATTTATCATTTATTTAGTAGGTAATTTAAAATAAAATAAAATCGTCTTTATTTCTGAACTAATTAATGAATGCTGTGAATTATTGCAGATAAATGAATTATTAAAATACAGTTTTAATAATTCATTTATCTGCAATAATTCACATTGCATTGTGGAAGTGAAACCGAGAACTTATTTCGTGCTGAAATACGTTGTGCTTCTCACATATTGTGCATTTTGCAAACGATTTATATTTACATAACTTCTAAGATAATACTGCCAGATTGCTGATTTTCCTGTCCATTTCGAAAACGTCAAATCTGTGTAAGAAAAAAAAACGGAAATATATACATATTTTTTTATCAATTTATTTAGCTTAACTACGCGACTTCTACTAGGGGCGTGGCAAAAGCTACGAGACTGTACCCTCAGTCACTTTAGCAGGAACCGTCTTAAATAGAGTGTCACAGTTCAAGTATCTGGGCCACTGGGTCTCCGAAGACCTTAAGGATAACGCGGATGTGGAAAGGGCACGTAGGGCGTTGGCTGTCCGGTGTAACATGTTGGCCCGCAGGTTCGCACGTAGCAGTAATCAAGTCAAAGTCACACTTTTTAAGTCTTACTGCCAAACACTTTACACGTGCAGCCTGTGGGTTAACTATACACTGGGAACATACAACGCCTTGCGTGTTCAATACAACAACGCATTCAGGGTGCTGCTGGGGCTGCCGCGATTCTGCAGTGCATCAACTATGTTCGCAGAAGCGCACACGGATGGCTTTCATGCCCTAAAAAGAAAGCAATGTGCGTCGCTGCTGCGTCGCGTTAGGTCCAGCAGCAACAGCTTACTAAGCGTGTTCGCGGACAGGTGGGACTCTCCACTGCTGCGCCACTGGATGCGCTTGCACACTGCCTTGTGAGCATTGGACAGTTCCTCCGGTTATTGTTTGTAACTTTTTATGTGTTGTAACTGTTTTCTTCGTTGTTTTTTGTGTTGTTCATTTTGTTTTGTTTATTGTCTGTATTGTTTTTGTATATTTCATTATATGTTTTGTAAGTGTACCTATGGACAGAAAGTCTGAAAATAAATGAATTTATTATTATTCCATTTATTTATTTTATTTACATATCTTTACATTTTTAAATATTATTCTATAAAAAAATTAAATAAATAAATAAATTAATTAATTATTATTATTATCTTTATTCAGTACATTTCTTATTATTTACATTTTTAAATATTTTTATAACATAAATTACAAAAAAGAAAAAACATTTAAAAATATAAAAAATAGAGGCCCACCGGTATCGGGAACAGGGTCCAAGCTACCGGCGGTCAGGGCTCCAGAGAGAGGAACCTCCTAACAATGCGAGCCGTGTCCAGCAGTACTGCTTTCTGGATCAAGCCCTTGACCCAGCCGCCTAACGAGAGCCTCCTAAGGTGTTGGTCGAGGCTCGTGGCTATTAAGCCATTGGCCGACACGACTATCGGTACAATGATCGCTGTGTCCACATCCCACATGTCGACAACCTCGCGAGCCAAGTCAAGATACTTGATTTGCTTATCTTTCTCGGCTTTCACGAGGTTCCCGTCATGCGGGACGGTAATGTCAACAATCATTGTACGCCTCTCGATTCGGTCCACCACCACAATATCAGGCTTATTGGCTACAATAGTCCTGTCAGTGATGATGGACCGATCCCAGTACAATGTGATATTGCCATTTTCGAGAACTGGGTCGGGCACATACCTGTAGTACGGTACCTCCGATGCCACAAGAGTGTATTTCAGAGCGAGTTGCTGATGGATAATCCTGGCTACAAGGTTGTGCCTATGCAAGTACTCTTCGTTAGCTAGCCGAGAACAACCAGAGATAATGTGGCGGATCGATTCACCCGGGCGGTGACATGCCCGACAGATGTCAACCGTGCCATCCTTCACAATAAATCTCCGGTAGTTATTCGTCATGATAACTTCGTCCATAATTGCACAGACAAAACCTTCGGTTTCCCCAAAGAGGTCACCGAAACGCAGCCAGGCTACGGACGCTGACTGATCTACATCGGACCCATGTAGGGCCCGGAAAAAGCGTCCGTGGAGCTCCTTACTCTGCCATACCTCCCTGCGGTCGTTAGTCTCAAGCACTACAGGCTTGCGCCAGTTCTCATTTGCCAAGGAGAGCGGGGTGAGTCCCTTGTCCACTGCCACTACATCTCGATGCATACCCACGTCGGCGTGTAGAAAATATTCTCTGAGATTGCATATCTCGCGGTTGTGGAGGTTTTTGGCATTTAAAAAGCCTCGGCCTCCACACTTCCGCGGGATATACAATCTCATGACCGACGATCGTGGGTGATGCATTCGATATGCAGTCAGCAATGTTCGGACCCGCCTATCCAGGGCGTCGAGTTCGGTTTGAGTCCATTTGAGTATGCCGAAAGAGTACATCAATACCGGCATGACCCAACCGTTGAAGGCGCGCACCTTGTTTCCGCCCGAAAGAAGGCTATTGAATACTTTCTTCAGGCGGCCAAAGAAGCGTTCCCTCAACGATTGCTTCATGTCAGTAGTACTGATACCTAATGCTTCCGACATACCCAAATACTTATAGGTTTCGTTTGGAGAGAGGGATCTCAGGTTTATGGAATCCGCGAGTTGAATTCCCACGGATTCCACAATCTCCCCTCGTTTTACATGCATGACCGCACATTTGTCCACACCAAACTCCATCCTGATGGCGCTACTAAAAGTTTCAGTTACCTTCAGTAGCTCCATCAGCTGAAGATTGCTGGGGGCAAAGAGCTTCAGGTCATCCATATAAAGGAGGTGAGATATAACCTGACCACCTCTCCTCAACCGATAGCCAAGCCCTGAATTCTCCAGCATCATGCTTAGAGGATTCAAGGCTAGACAAAACCAAAGTGGACTCAAACTATCGCCCTGGAATATACCTCGCTCGATCCTTACAGGTTCGCTATTCCTCTGGATATTTCGACATCCTGGATAGCGAAGGACTGTGCTCCATTGCCCCATACACGATTTCAGGAAGGTGCGTAGAGTTGTATCTATTTTATACAATTCTAGCACCCTCATGAGCCATGTATGAGGTACCGAGTCATAGGCCTTCTTATAATCTATCCAACATGTCGACAGATCCTTTCGGGAACGCCGAACCTGTTGGCTAATGGCCATATCAATAAGGAGTAGCTCCTTAGTACCGCGGGACCCGTTCCTACATCCATTCTGAGAGGCCGACATGATGGAGTTATCGTCGACGTGTTTATTAATTTTAACTCTCAAAATGGATGTAAGAACCTTATAGACCGTCGGTAAACATGTAATAGGTCTATAATTTTTGGGTTCCGCAGTGCTACCAGCCTTGTGGAGCAGGTGGGTAATTCCTGTTGTAAGGAACTTGGGTAGCGAACCAGACTCTAAGGCTGCCTGGTACTGAGATGCCAAACGAGCGTGCGACCTCTGTAGCCATTTTATCCAGAAGTTGTGCAGCCCGTCCGGCCCTGGAGATTTCCAGTTCGGCAACGGACGGACTGCACGGGCTACATCTTGGGGGCTGATCGTGATAGCCCCCATTTCTTCTATTGGATCGCACGCTCGTTCGACCTCCCGAGTCCATTCACCTTCGGTGTGACTGACAGGCACCGACCAGATGCTGCGCCAGAATGAACACATAGCGTCATCATCCGGCAGAAGCGTATCAGTCACACCTTGGTCGGGTCGCTCCCAAGCCCGATAAACCCACCTTTCATTACTTTGGAATGTGCGATTCTGGATGTATCGCTCCACTCTCCGCCTGTACCTACGAATACGGTTTGCCCATGCAAACACTTTTTGTTTCAGGAAGTCGATGCGCTCTGTGACATGGGATATATAGTCTCGGGGGCTGACATCAGTCCCCGAAAACGCCCGTCTCACAAAGCGCATCACTCTTGGGCGATTATTGCCCTCCCTGAAACAAATTAGTTTGCCGATGAGTGCTCTGGCCCCACCAATACGACGTTCGATCCTGCACTGCCAAGCCGGTACGGCTGGTTTCGGTCGTGTAGCTCTGTCATCTGAAAATTTGACGTGGGCTACACGACATGCCGCTACAGCCGCGCAGTACATGATCGAATGTGTATCAGTGAGGTCTTCGCAGTCATCAAAATAGTTTGACAACTGCGAATCCAGAGCAGCCACCAGCGCCCTATTTTTGTTATGCATGGGCAAGCGAGGTAATCGTGGCCTAAGTTCGGGTTGCATGTAGCGATATTCCCGAATAGCACACTCCAAAGCACTCCTCAATTCATCATTGTACTGGGTACTTACGTTTGTAACCCTGTCACTACTCTCCACGTCAGCGTGGTTGGACTGTGGTGGCACCACAGCCTGCGACGAGGGTGCAGTGACACGGTTACTCATTTCAGTTCGGAGGCGATCAAGTACAGTATCATCCAACATACGATTACGCTGGATGACCCGCACCTGATCCGAAAGTCGCTGGGCCGAAACGTTGACGGCTGGCTCAAGCACCTGAAACAAAGAGAGCATACGGACACGGTACGCGGTCAGGTTGTTTCCTCCCTCTGTAGCCCCAAAGTATGCGCGCATGACATTTTCATTGATGGATAGTGTCCATCTCATGCGCTGCACACTACCGCCGGGTGCTGGGACCCTATCAGAGACCGGTAAGCCTCGAGGTCCTAAGCGGTCCGGCGGCCGGCGTACTCCCCGTCGACGCGCAGGTGGTGGTGTCGTCGGCGGAGAGAAGTACTCGTCGCTCGAGCTCGACGCAACTGCCACGGCCGGTGACACAGCACTCACGGTGGGGCTGGTTTCCGGCGGCGGCGAGGCGGAGCTGGGCGACGAGGCCGGAGGTGGTAGGCGTGCTTGTCTTGCGGCGGCAGCTCTCGTCAACATGACGTCGTCTTCATTTTTCTCATATCTTCTCAAATGTGTAAATCGGTCATAATTTTGATAATGTTGTTGGTTTATGTTTTTTTTTCTTTGGTTTCATTGTATTCTGTACAATTTAGATGGTTAAAATTTTATATTTTGTAATAAATTTGGAAGAGAAAAAATTTTGGCATCCGTCTGTCAAGTCGAGCCACAGATTATTAATTATTATTATTAACTACTGAAGTACTATTTTTCATGTTTATAATACAAGCAGTGTTTTAATGCTAAATGTTTCCGTAATCCCGTAGTAGAACCGTTGGTACACTTTAATATTTTGCAACAAATGTTACATTTTGCGCGGCTTTGGTCTCTGTTTAAGAGAAAATGTTTCCAGAGTGAATGACGTTTATTATCACTTGGATTCGCGTCTGAAAACTCTTCGTCATCTGTAAAAAAATATACCAGTCAAATAACATTCAATAATTATATTAAAAATCGATACTAAGAACTAATGGAAATAACGCTATGTAGTGTAAAGGACCTTTGGAGTTATCATACAAGATTTTTCTAAGAAAATTAGAGCAAATCGGCCGAATTGCGTTGCAGTGCATCCATATGAATGTAATTTGCAATGTCGCGTTATAAAAATCGCTGATCGGTGTGATATACTTCAAATGAATCGGGTCGAGTCATCAGGAAGGTAGCTAGTATACCATCATCATGGATCAGATGCAGCAAAAAATATAAATTTAAACATTATAGTTACCGTTGAGCTTTTCTTCGTTTTTCAATATGACAAATTGAAATTTATTATTTGACTCTGCTTTATTTAAATGCATCCGTACATGTTTCAGCAACGGTGAAGTGCAGCCACCAATGCATTTTATCACTTTGTGACATGTTTTACATTTTGCTGTTCGCTTGTCTTTACTTTTGAGAAAATATTTCCAAACAGGAGAAGACTTGGTATTCGGGTGATTAAGTTTCGGGTCGGTAAACTCCGCGTCATCTGCAAATAAAAGGCGTAATCAGTATTTGACAATAACTACCCTCATTTATAAAACAACAATACTCTATGCTGTTTAGCGAATGATTAACAAAAATTTAAATTGAGTCGTTAAGCGATATCGTACAAGAATTTTCGAAGAAAATTAGTGGTCTTATCGGTCGAATTGCGTTGTAGTACATATATGTGAATGTACTTGCAAGTTTGCGTTATAAAAATCGCTTATCGGTGTCATATTCTTAAATTGAATCGCGTTGAGCCATCAGGAAGACAGCTAATAGCAATATCATGGATCAAAGGCAGTAAAAATGATATATTTATATATAAAAAATACTCTCAAAATGGATGTAAGAACCTTATAGACCGTCGGTAAACATGTAATAGGTCTATAATTTTTGGGTTCCGCAGTGCTACCAGCCTTGTGGAGCAGGTGGGTAATTCCTGTTGTAAGGAACTTGGGTAGCGAACCAGACTCTAAGGCTGCCTGGTACTGAGATGCCAAACGAGCGTGCGACCTCTGTAGCCATTTTATCCAGAAGTTGTGCAGCCCGTCCGGCCCTGGAGATTTCCAGTTCGGCAACGGACGGACTGCACGGGCTACATCTTGGGGGCTGATCGTGATAGCCCCCATTTCTTCTATTGGATCGCACGCTCGTTCGACCTCCCGAGTCCATTCACCTTCGGTGTGACTGACAGGCACCGACCAGATGCTGCGCCAGAATGAACACATAGCGTCATCATCCGGCAGAAGCGTATCAGTCACACCTTGGTCGGGTCGCTCCCAAGCCCGATAAACCCACCTTTCATTACTTTGGAATGTGCGATTCTGGATGTATCGCTCCACTCTCCGCCTGTACCTACGAATACGGTTTGCCCATGCAAACACTTTTTGTTTCAGGAAGTCGATGCGCTCTGTGACATGGGATATATAGTCTCGGGGGCTGACATCAGTCCCCGAAAACGCCCGTCTCACAAAGCGCATCACTCTTGGGCGATTATTGCCCTCCCTGAAACAAATTAGTTTGCCGATGAGTGCTCTGGCCCCACCAATACGACGTTCGATCCTGCACTGCCAAGCCGGTACGGCTGGTTTCGGTCGTGTAGCTCTGTCATCTGAAAATTTGACGTGGGCTACACGACATGCCGCTACAGCCGCGCAGTACATGATCGAATGTGTATCAGTGAGGTCTTCGCAGTCATCAAAATAGTTTGACAACTGCGAATCCAGAGCAGCCACCAGCGCCCTATTTTTGTTATGCATGGGCAAGCGAGGTAATCGTGGCCTAAGTTCGGGTTGCATGTAGCGATATTCCCGAATAGCACACTCCAAAGCACTCCTCAATTCATCATTGTACTGGGTACTTACGTTTGTAACCCTGTCACTACTCTCCACGTCAGCGTGGTTGGACTGTGGTGGCACCACAGCCTGCGACGAGGGTGCAGTGACACGGTTACTCATTTCAGTTCGGAGGCGATCAAGTACAGTATCATCCAACATACGATTACGCTGGATGACCCGCACCTGATCCGAAAGTCGCTGGGCCGAAACGTTGACGGCTGGCTCAAGCACCTGAAACAAAGAGAGCATACGGACACGGTACGCGGTCAGGTTGTTTCCTCCCTCTGTAGCCCCAAAGTATGCGCGCATGACATTTTCATTGATGGATAGTGTCCATCTCATGCGCTGCACACTACCGCCGGGTGCTGGGACCCTATCAGAGACCGGTAAGCCTCGAGGTCCTAAGCGGTCCGGCGGCCGGCGTACTCCCCGTCGACGCGCAGGTGGTGGTGTCGTCGGCGGAGAGAAGTACTCGTCGCTCGAGCTCGACGCAACTGCCACGGCCGGTGACACAGCACTCACGGTGGGGCTGGTTTCCGGCGGCGGCGAGGCGGAGCTGGGCGACGAGGCCGGAGGTGGTAGGCGTGCTTGTCTTGCGGCGGCAGCTCTCGTCAACATGACGTCGTCTTCATTTTTCTCATATCTTCTCAAATGTGTAAATCGGTCATAATTTTGATAATGTTGTTGGTTTATGTTTTTTTTTCTTTGGTTTCATTGTATTCTGTACAATTTAGATGGTTAAAATTTTATATTTTGTAATAAATTTGGAAGAGAAAAAATTTTGGCATCCGTCTGTCAAGTCGAGCCACAGATTATTAATTATTATTATTAACTACTGAAGTACTATTTTTCATGTTTATAATACAAGCAGTGTTTTAATGCTAAATGTTTCCGTAATCCCGTAGTAGAACCGTTGGTACACTTTAATATTTTGCAACAAATGTTACATTTTGCGCGGCTTTGGTCTCTGTTTAAGAGAAAATGTTTCCAGAGTGAATGACGTTTATTATCACTTGGATTCGCGTCTGAAAACTCTTCGTCATCTGTAAAAAAATATACCAGTCAAATAACATTCAATAATTATATTAAAAATCGATACTAAGAACTAATGGAAATAACGCTATGTAGTGTAAAGGACCTTTGGAGTTATCATACAAGATTTTTCTAAGAAAATTAGAGCAAATCGGCCGAATTGCGTTGCAGTGCATCCATATGAATGTAATTTGCAATGTCGCGTTATAAAAATCGCTGATCGGTGTGATATACTTCAAATGAATCGGGTCGAGTCATCAGGAAGGTAGCTAGTATACCATCATCATGGATCAGATGCAGCAAAAAATATAAATTTAAACATTATAGTTACCGTTGAGCTTTTCTTCGTTTTTCAATATGACAAATTGAAATTTATTATTTGACTCTGCTTTATTTAAATGCATCCGTACATGTTTCAGCAACGGTGAAGTGCAGCCACCAATGCATTTTATCACTTTGTGACATGTTTTACATTTTGCTGTTCGCTTGTCTTTACTTTTGAGAAAATATTTCCAAACAGGAGAAGACTTGGTATTCGGGTGATTAAGTTTCGGGTCGGTAAACTCCGCGTCATCTGCAAATAAAAGGCGTAATCAGTATTTGACAATAACTACCCTCATTTATAAAACAACAATACTCTATGCTGTTTAGCGAATGATTAACAAAAATTTAAATTGAGTCGTTAAGCGATATCGTACAAGAATTTTCGAAGAAAATTAGTGGTCTTATCGGTCGAATTGCGTTGTAGTACATATATGTGAATGTACTTGCAAGTTTGCGTTATAAAAATCGCTTATCGGTGTCATATTCTTAAATTGAATCGCGTTGAGCCATCAGGAAGACAGCTAATAGCAATATCATGGATCAAAGGCAGTAAAAATGATATATTTATATATAAAAAATACCTTCTACGTCAAGCTTTTCATCGTTTTTCAACATGACAGAATGAAATTTATGATTTGACTCTTGTTTATTTGAATGCATCCGTACATGTTTGTGCAATCCTGAAGTGGAGCCACCACCGCATTTTATCACTTTGTGACATGTGCTACATTTTGCCCGTTGCTTGTCTTTACTTTTGAGAAAATAATTCCAAACTGGAGAAGGTTCGGTATTCAGGTGATTAAGTTTCAGGTCTGTAAACGCCGCAACATCTGAAAAGAAAAGGCGTCATCAGTATTTGATAATAAATACCCACATTTATAAAAAAAAACTCTAATCTGCTTAGCAAATGATTAACAGATTCTAAATTCAAGTTTTCTATGGAATATTTGAATTAAAAATTATATTTCGATATATATGATTGCTAATCAATCACTAAACAGCATCGAGATTTTTATAAAAAAGGGTTTAATCCTTAAGTCTTCTTAAGTTCTGCGAACCACCAGTCGGCATGGCGCTCTGTTTCTCCACTGGTGTATCACCATATCCTATACCAGTACCAGTATCTCTAGACAACTACGAGTATTTATTAGTTATTTTGGAATAAGAATTCGAATTAAAAGAAACACAATATTAAGTTAATGCTTTATTTATAAGTATTAAACATGCTGTCGTTTTTATGACATAGGTATACTTCATTTGATTTTCAATACCTAGATATTTTCAATCATTTTGTACTTAAATTAATTATCTTTATTAAATAAATTAAGAGCAGAAATACATATTGTAGTGTTTTACCTTTCCAACTTAACAAAAAAACTATACTTATGCATAATTTGTAAATTGCGTTGGAAGGCCTCCCACCAGGTGGACCGATGACCTGGTGAAGGTTGCGGGGATCCGCTGATTGCGAGACGCTTGGAACCGGTCAATGTGGCGACGCTTTGGGGAGGCCTATGTCCAGCAGTGGACGTCTTTCGGCTGATATGATAATTACATTTTTATTTAGTCATAAATTGCCAAAGAATATCGTGTTACCCAGTTACTGGGTTGTGAAGGTTAGATAGGCGGTCGCTCCTGCATCTGCGCCCATCCAGCTGCATATTGTTAGAATGGAAGCTAGTTAGGTGGGCAACGGCTAGGTAGATTGGTTGAAGCGAAGTCACGTACTTGATCGTACTTGCACTGCAAATAAAGTACAGCAGAACAAGCAGGTTTTTTAACTTGCTTAAAAAAGACGGTTATAATCTTTAAAAAGAGTTCTTTATTCAAAAATATTTTAATAATTTAAATATCATTTTTTAATAATCGTTTCAAAATATACAAAAATGGATGGATTTATTTGTTTTAAAACGGCGCCGGCAGAGACATAGGAGGTCACTCGCAAATTGTTTCAGTGGCTGGTTGTAAACAGGTTCTTTTTGAATATTAAAAATTATGGTTTAACATTTTGTGTTTTATTTATTTACTAGCTTCTGCCCGTAGCTTCGCCCGCATGCAAAGTGTTTTATTATCACAAAGCAACATAAATCGACATAAAAATTATCATATATTCTGGTCAATCAATCTGGTCATCAATATGCCACGTTTGCCGTGAAGCCGTAAAGGCATGGAATCGTAGCAAACAAGCTCACATTTTTTTATACATCATGTCTTAAAAATAAAACTTTTTACCACCTGATGTTATCGAATTATTTGCTTAGATAACTTACAAAACTAACATAGTAATACACAGTAACTAATAAGCATATTTTCTTTAAAAATCTTTTAAGAATCTCTTCACCCAACGACTAACAGTAATAACGAAATTAAGACCCAGTTTTTTATTTCGTAGTTAACTCAACCAATAGTTAACAATCTATGAATAAACACGTTATACTGGAATTTTAAACCATTGGTTGCTTATTTAACCATTAGTTGAGTTAACTACGGATAAAAAAACCGGGTCTAACTTAACAATAAATAACGTTTTTCTCTTATTAATATTACACCCTTAAGCTTAGCAATTGATTTGTTGAACATCACAATAATAGTAAGCCATAGTGCGAGTTTTTACTCGTGCTCGATCGCGTTTACGTCAATTTAGTTTAGGATAAGCGCCATCTGCCCCCGTACCCTGACGTGACAAAACTATCATAGTTCGACTGTAAAAAAGGAATGTATACAAGTCACACACATCTGTCCCTTACGCACTCTCAAAATAACCAAGCTCTAAGAGCTTATGGTTACCCTCCTGGTGACATTAATTGAAAATTACGTTAACTCGATCGAGCACGAGTAAAAACACTGAATAAGCCCACTGATCATTTGTCAATCTTTAGAGAATAGCTTAAAAATAATCCGGTTTCACTAGAACAGATAAACTTGAAATATGAATTTAACCCATTTCTTTGCAATACGAGACCACAATGGTCTTATTTTACAACCTAATATGTACGTATGCTATTACCATTTCAAAAAAAGCCAATTTCAGAATTAATTATTTGAGGTTAAGAACTTTTCAAAACCTACTTTAGAGCCAAATTTTGCCAGGTTATCATACTAAAGTTTAGTTTGACAAATACTCAACTTGTTCATAACCTCAAATACTCAATTCAAAAATCGGCCCTGTAACAAAAAACTGTAATTTACCCACACCTCTACAACTCTAGAAGCACTATGCAACAATCTCTTATATTTAATAAAATAACAAAACATGTGGATAGATTTGAAACTGAATTATTTTTTCAAATTCACCCTCATTATTTTAAAGAAGACCACTTAGTTTCCTAACACTTGAATCATTCCCTACAGTCGTGATTCATCTATGGCCCTCGCTTTAAATCCATCCTTTATTTACTACATGCATAATATACTCCTACTATTTTAACACTATTTAAACATAGATATAAATACTGTGATGGGTTATTATTAAATAGGGAATAAACATATTTTGTTATTATAATGTTTAATATTGTGCCAAACACAAAAACCTATGTAAATATTGAAGGCCTTCAATTAAATTATAGTTATTGAAGTAATATAGAAAATTTTAATATATTTTAAACATTTTGCTAATAAATTTTTATGTTACTTAAATATAATCAGTTTTTATTGTCCTTATAATAGGTTCTTTATAACATGGCATTAACGGTTATTGACCACTGTTATCGACGTTCTTTATAACAAACAATTCACAATACAAATTCTAATAGCCATTTTATGATTCTGATTGTTTAAAATCGTTTTCCAAGCGTCTCGTGTTTCCTAACATCAATGTCACATATTTCGTGTAATAACAGCAAATGACTACGCAATGATGAAGTAGACCCTCCAAAACATGATAACACTTTTTTACATAATTTACATGTAGCGTGAGACTTGTCTGTCCTATCAAAATAATTCCAGACAACAGATGCATTTTTCCGGGGACCAAAAGTTTGAGGTTTATAGTTATTTGACACCTCACTCTCCTGTCCTCTCCATCTGGCTTCTGTAAATATAAGAAATCATCATAATTTTGTAAACAGCTGGTCTTAAGCAAACGTCACCACTGCGATCTTTCCTGTGCTTCTTCCCATCCAGAAGGCGGGATATTGAATATTGCTCACAGAACGAGTAGTTGGACAGAAAAATAAAAAGAAGAATACTAAGTACTAAGTGTAGGAATAAAACAAAAATATTTTGTTTCTGTTTAAAAAAACGATTAATTTTTTAGAAATTTCAAAATGATCAGCTACTTTTCCTATCAGCTACAACATACCCAAATATAAAACATATTTTTTTGTTACTGAATTTAATCATAAATGTAGTTATTGATGCCTAATGAGCCTCTTCTCCTCTCACCTTTTATACGCGCTTGCATAATTATGGAAGTTTTTATACAGATTTTTTATCGGTCGATAGTTTGTTAGGATTGAAAATTATTATTTATTACCGAAACATTCTAATGTGTGTACTTTCATACTTCCTCATACAAAAAAAAGGGTTGACTTAACTATTGGGCGATAAAAAGTCTGTATTTTTTATATTAGTATGTAAGAATGGATTGTTGTCATCAACAGTCGTTTAGAAAATGATTTTATGTTTGCATCTCAAGTGGTTACGTAACGGTGTTGTACAAGCGTCGAGGCAATAATCTTTTTGAGACATAATTTACACTCACCATAACGCTAGTCTTTGGTTTTGACGAAATAGTCCCAGACTCTAGTAGCATTTTTCCGTGTGCGAGGTTTAGTGTTTATCGATTCCTCCATATTATTCTTCTCTTCAACTTCTTCTCCATCTGCTGTATCTAAATAGAAAAAAACACCATATTAGATAGCACTAATGTAGGTACTAGGTACAATATCATTTACAAAGATTTTTGTACTTTAAAATCTTTTGCATCATCTGCCCATCTATGTTTGCGTCGGCATTCAGCCTAATTATCACCATCATATCAGCCAAAAGACGTCCAAGTTTCGCCACATCAACTGGTCCTGAGCGTCTCGAATCCAGCGGATTCCCGTAACTACTAGGTCACTGGTCCACCACGTAGGAGGCCTTTACAAGTTCCATCGGAGTGACTTCCGATACGCGTACTAGCGGTTCAGCCTTACTTGATTCAGCTGAATATCATCTGCATTTTACATGAAGCAAATCTACTATGTTAGAATAATTAAAAAAAAACTAGAGAAATTTTAGAAGTCTAGTCTAGTTGTACTAACTTGCAACCTCGACCTCGACAAAAAAAAACATGTTTGATTGTTTCCAACGTTATTTTGTGTTTCGATTCCAAGTGTTTCTTCAGTTGTACTGTAGAACATTTATCTATATCTATATTTTGTATTATAAAGAGGAAAGATTTATTTGCTTGTTTGTACCAAATAGGCTCCGAAACTACTGGATCGATTTAAAAAATACATCCCGACGTGGAACTTCTGTGGCATGATATAACTCTGGCACATATTTGACAAATAGCTAGAGATTTATCTCGGCATCTGACGAAATGTTGCCAGACTACAGTAAGTGTCCCTTAAGGGTGCCCAGTAAGGGTGTCTTCGGGAGAACCCCTAGGTCAGTTCACCGTCAAATGACTCGTCGTTTCCTGCAAATTATAGTAAAAACAGCTGCTTTTATTATTAAAATTAGACCATAGAGTTTATATTTTAGTACAGAATACTAAAATTTACATTGCAGTGAGTATTGTATTTATTTTTAAAAAGAAAAGAAAGTATTTATTGTCACAGAAACTGAAATGCCAATAAATTATGCTTAATCTAAACCATTAATGTAAAATAAAGTTACGAAAAGGAGCGAACATAAACTAGGCAGCTGAATGTCGTGAGTGTGACAAGAAGGCTCCCAGTCTGTACGATGCGATGCTGTACCATGGGGGACCCACACGACTGCGCTGATTTTCAATGGACTCTTTTTTAGCCTGTGCTGTCCCACTGCAGGGCAAAGGCTTCCCATTCATCTTTTTATAATCAATGAAAAATTTTAGTAAAACCAAAATCTTTTCGTTTACTTAAAAAGGTATTGTTTACATAAAAGTCAGGGAAAAAGTTATTGGGTAATAACATTGATCAAAAACGAAATTTTGGATACTGTAATTAAAAACTAACCTACCTTTAACTCCAATTTTCTATTTCTTTTCTATTAGTCTGTGTTTTGATACCAAGTGTTTCTATAATCCTGATGAAGAAACTCTTGCTTTCCTACCACAAAATGCTGCCAAACTACTGACTTTCCAGCTCTCGGCCTCCTCTTATTATGGAATTGCGTAAACTGCATTTCTGCAAAAAGTTAAATGTTTTTTTTAAGATAAGTAACAAAGCAATAATTACTTATTAATAAATACTTATTACTATACTTAGTATTTGTTCAGTTCCTTATTTTATAGACTTAGGTAGTTTCTGTAAAATAAATGCGAATCACATCACTTTACTTACGTTTAATTTGTATCACGTCTATGTCACTTCTAGAATCAAGTGGTTTTTGTTTTACGAGTACATTACCTGCTACCTATAAAATAAAACAAGAATAATAAGCAATTAATTCTTTTTATTATTTTTAACCAACACATAGTTTACATTAAGCATGACATTTGCTGCTAATAAGAAATATAAAATTAGCCACGACTACACAATAGTCCCATCGATTGTTGCCTATCTATACATACATAAACTCACGCATTTTCCCCATGGGAGTAGGCAGAAACTACTGAACGCCACCTGCTACGGTCCTTACATACTTCAAACACCAACTATACGTTTACAGAAAAACTTACTAATTATTACACATAAAACATCATTCCGTGCCAACATGTCACTTATAGGTGAACACAACATATACAAATTAGATTTTCGGTTAATTCATAAAATTAGATTTATGATTGATAAATTAATAAGAACAAACATATAACTTATTTAATTATGGATTATAATACTAAAAACATTTGATAAGAATTGATAATAGTTAATAATCGGATATTATTTGAAAAAAAAATAACAAAACGTACCATAAAATACTGATAATAGTTAATAATTGATTTATTAACTATTACTTATTAACTACATATATAACTTCTATCTATTTAACCTACTGTATAGTAGATTATTCTTTTTCAAAAGGTTTCTATTGTGATATTCTGATGCTAAGTGTCTCTTCAATCCTGTTGTTGATCCAGCATAGCATGTGATCACATTATGACACAATTTGCATTTGGCATAATTTTTGTCACTGCTTCTGAGGAATTCTTTCCAAACTGCGGAAAGCTGCTGATTCTTTCGTATATATACGTGTTCTGAAAACTCCATATCTGTAAATATGGGACGAAAGTTAGTAGATAGTAATATAAAGATATTTTCGTTAATTTCTTCATCAAAGGATGGCGTCGCTGCGATCTTGAGGAACTGGGGGATGAATCAGATAAATTTTATAAGAGAGATGAAATAATTAGAGATACATTTGACCGAGTGTAGGGGGAAAAGGCTACCTAAACCAAAATCTGCTTTTAATTACAACTCTATATATATATTTATAAAAAAATACTAAATATTTTACGAGAAGCAAGAAATAATTATAAAATCATTTGTACATCGATATTATTTTTAATAATACTAATACAGTTCTATTTTTACCCAAATAGGGCAAAGCCAAAAGAATAAAATACGTACAGTCTAACATAGAACCTCCTCTTCTTTGGGACGTCGGTTAAAAAAAGAAAGGAATAATAAAACACATGCGCCACTAACAGCGAGACATTTGAATGAGCATGACATACTCTCAACCGTCAGGATGCATTAAGACAATGAAACACATAATTATCCAGTAAATAGTAATTTTATAGTTGGTACTTAGTACTAACAAATGTTCTATGCAACTATACAATACTAATAAGAGATATAATTTATACAATTCCAAGATGTACAGTCTTTAACAGGTTCAATAATGTTAAGCGAACATCTATATGTTTGTGCGCCCTAGTGGATATGGAGCAGGCTTGGCTGAAAACTAGTCGCAGTGAACCAAGTATTTTTATTAGTGATGTAATCCCTGAACTTATAATATGCTTGCCATTTACATATTTTGCCTTTTTAATTGTTATAACAATTAGACAGTATTGCAATAAAGATGAGGCTAAAGAAGCCAGTCCGCTCTGAAAAAAATAATTGGGACTTTCAAACTGTTTTCTTACTAGCAACAAAAAAGAGTTTTGCTTTTTGCATATTAGTTTTGTATTTTTTGATTAAAGCTTTAGAAAATAAACTTTTATAAAATAATACAAAACTAGTTTTATTTCTAGTAGGGAAAAAAATCTGCTCTCAAAACGGTGAAGAAAAACATCGTGAGGAAACCGGGCATGTCCTAAAACCAAAAATTCGGAGACTTGTGACATCCACCAACACGCACTGGGCCCGCGTCGTGGATTAAGACCCATTCCCTCTCTCACCGAGAAGAAGCCTGTGTCTCAGCAGTAGGGACATTAATAGGCTGATGACGATGATGATAAAGAAATAAATCACAAGCACCAATTTTTTTTTCATTTTGAGACCTGATTGACCTATGTTTTATATTACTATGTACTATGTTATATATACTGTTTATTGCCGGATTTTTCTAACAGAATATTATGCTATTGAACTTGATTCCTTGAGATGCCTTCCCCGACGCTTTCTTTGATAGAATCTCAGTTGTCTAGAGCCTCATGAATTTCCCTTCTATACAGATAAATATTGTACACCTTTAATTGCCGTACCCCTTTAATAATTCCTCGCAGTGCAACAACAGTACTCTGCCCGCCATGCAAGGTTATGCAATAGCTGCAGTCATCAAATTGATTTTGTGCAAAGTTTCGGCACACTAAAAGCCAATTTTCATAAATATTTGCCTAAATAGAAAAGAAATGTGTTTATAGATAAAAAGTACCTTTAATTAGTATATTATGTTGCTATAAGTATTAATTATTTAGACGTTTAGATAGGTTATATATATTATTATTTTAAAACTAGATTAATTTTGATTATTTTTGTGCAACTTATAATGCATTCGGAGTTTACCTGCAAGTGATTTTTCACTGTTTCATATGCTTTTTGCATGCCAGCATTAGCATGAAACTAGTGTTAATAATTGTTGGTGAACCAATAAAATATAATATAGATGTTTCATTCCTTATGTTGCCAATGATCTCTTGGGGGATGGTTGTGCTCTTCTCTGAAGTAGACAATACAATCTTTGAAAGTATGGACCACAGCCTTGCATCCCTTATTACGGTGCGTGGAACACATCCACAGTATCTTTTTATTAAGGAATGTCTTGAGTTTGCGATAAGTGTATCCGTGTAATAGGATCAGCTGATTACCTTTCTGTGATTTGACAAAATTTGCAGTGGCTGTAAGAAATTCAAAGAAAATTCTATTATGTTATCTCAAGTAGGTACCTACTCTTTTTCATTAGTATTAGCGACCTTCCTGATGGCTCGACGCGATTCAGTTTACATCACACCGTTAAGTGATTTTTAAAGTGTAATTGCAAGTACGTTTACATGGACGCATTGCGATGCAATTCGATATTTTTTCAATTAAAATGTTCTTATAAAATACTTGCACAATATCCCTTATCGACGCAATTTACATTGCGTCGCGCCATCACGCCAATATAACGCAGATTTGGGTTCGGGGTAAATAAATCACAATTACACAGTTGACAACATTGATGTATTAAAAAAAAGGGAAGATACGGTACTGGACACAGCGCTTGGTCCTACTAGACTAAGTAAATGCCCGTAGCGGGCACTCAGTCGCGCACGGCACAGGGTTGATCTCACAGCTCAATAATTTCAGTGTTTTTGTTTTTTTTTTGCAATAAATACGCATCAAAATTACTTCTTGTGTAGCTAGACACTGTTTAAATAATACGAGGAAGAAAAATAAGTCACACGGCATCACTTACCACTCGTAAGTACAGTCAAAAATGTTAATTTGTTGAAAATTACAATAATATTTAATGTTTGCTTCGCCATATTTGTGAGAGCGAGATAGATATTACAAACATGCGTGAGAGACATGATACGTGTCATTTCATTCATAATAGTAAACATTCGGTTAACATTCGGCAGCTAACGCGATTTCGCTCGAACTACAGCGCCGTCTCCTATTTTTGTCCTTGTCTATCGGTAACTGTAGGTTTGGGACTGGTGATGACACTGAATACAGATGTGTGAGTTTCGGTGCATGTAGTCGTGCGCCGAGCCAAGGTTTTCTGATCGCGATGTTAGCGCGTAACGTATCTTCCTATTTTTAATACATCAATGGTTGACAATTGGATTTATTGATTAAAGTTTAACTTGAATTGAATTACATAGAATTTCAAAATATATGTATGGTTGTTGGTATCCAATAGCTGGTCTGATTCTGATTTCAAAAGGAAGAAGAAAGTCGTATAGTTTGTGAAATCAAATTTGTATGTCCGTCACTTGAAGGGAGAGCAGGTAAAAAAACAAAAAAAAACAAGGAAAAAATATTTGTTTAAGTTAAGGTTGAAGAACAAAAACAAAACATCTTAGAAAATTATCTTAAATAATAGACCAATCGGGCTGAAACACACATGTGTTTCCCGGGAGGTTACCTAAAACTCCATACATGCGGTTTTAGACTGAATACACGTAATTACAATAAATAACACACATAATTAGGAGTAATCAACAACACTCCAGAGAGGTTGACACAACTTATAAAATTCCTTCCGGGAAAACATAAAGAACATTCCGAAGGACATTATGTCCCTTTGCCAGTTACCAGTACCTACAAATGATTATTTCTGGGATAGCAGTAAAATGTTACACGTTATTTTACTATAATTTAATTAGAAGCTATAATGATCAGGTATTGACATTCATATGTAATACTAATTTTCGCAAAAGATTCTGCATAAAAAAGTATAAAAAAGTACTGTGGGACATCCCGTTGGAACTAAGTTGCTTTCGCTATGTTTTACTTGCAGGCACACTCATTTAAATAAAGGTGAATAGAAAATTAAAGCCAAAATTGACAATTGAACGAGAATATCATACATCAGTCTATCGCTCGAATGCCAAACGGGATCAGCGGATCCCAAAAACTATTGTTTTTGTATTGTGTCTGCTGATTAGCACTCAAGCGATTAGATCTAGATCTGTCCAAATGACACTTTATTTTACAGGGCCACCTGTAAAATCTATCTGGGTGTGATTGAGGCACGTTGTTACAAAAATATATCAGATAAAAGTAATTTCTGCATTTTAATTCGTAGCACCCTGGGCTACGTCCCTCACAATTGGTGGAGGCGCCGGATATTCTTTTTTTAAGTTATAAATGCTTTTTTTAAGTGCAAATGTCTTTGAATGAAAGATCGTCCTTGCAAATGAACTTATAATAGGCAAGCGCCAGGACGTCCAAGTATGCGCCCAAAATGAGCCCCAAGTCTTGTATATAACAGTAACTCGGCGGAACTGCATGAGGAAATCCTCATAACTGTACTTCTCATGTGAGGACTCGCCAATTAAGAAGGCAACCTACTTGCCTATTATGACACTGGCAACAGATAACTTAGTTTTGAAAGGGAATTGAAATTTGAACATATATAAATAAGTGAAGATGTTTTTGCAAAGCTTTGATTATCAATTCGATAGAAGCCGCCTAAACGCAGGCACGTTGTTGCTAAATAATATCAGATAAAAGTAATTTCTGCATTTTAATTCATAGCACCCTGGACTACGTCCCTCACAGTATTCACCGTTCCAGGGTGGATGCTAATAGCCCTTGCTATGTACTGTTATTATGTACTGTTTTTCAGTCATAGACATAAGGTAAATAAGTTAGAACACATATTTTGTGTTTCCTAACAAAATAATTCATCAAATGAAACAACGTGATTGGTGCGCCACCCTGTGTGAGTGGGACGCTCATACCACTATTTGAATCTCCGTTTTTATAGGGGTCTCGAAGAAAAATAATAAATACATTTTTATTTACTTATCTCATTACATACATATCTTATGCTAGTATATAAGCTATGTGACGCCTCGTCTCGGACAGCTTTGGTTGTGTATTAAGCCAAAAGACATCCACCGCTAAACATACCCCCCAAGTGTCACCACATCGACCGGTCCTGTGCGTCTCGCATCCAGCGGATTCCTGCAACGCCCGAGAATGTCACTTTGTCTTAGGCCTATCTTATTACTCAGCTTGGCGATATACCCCATTTGCATTGCCAATTAGTAGAATGATTATGATCTTGCTTCAAGTAGACAATATGATCGTCTACTGTATATACCACAGCCTTGCAACCTTTCCTGTGATGTGTAGAACAAAGCCATCTCGACTTTTGACTACGGGATGTCTGTTGAAGACAATAAGTGTATCCCGATATAAGGATTAGCTTCTTCCCGCGCTTTGATAAAACGTAATTTGCGATATCTGTAATAAATTAAATCAATTATATAGACATTTTTATAATGATTTCTGTACTTCGATCTTCTGTCATCAATCTTACAGTTGGTGTAGTCAGCTGCAAGATATTGCTAGTTTGTTACCACACCTAGAAAACCACAAAGTTGCGCACACACAAAACATTTCACTCAACAATAAGATCACTAAATCTCACTATAGGATTCTATGTGCGCTCTTTTCTTGAAATTATAATTATCTACTTAATTTAGTAAAATATATATATAATAATGAGAAAAGTAGTTCTGAAAATGGAGATAAGAAATGCAAAGACCTTGTGCCAATGTAGATATAATTTATGGCAATAAAGAGCAGTGGATAGCATTACCCAGATAATATGATATTCATATTTATATTCTTTATTGTACACAAAATATACAAATACAAAAAGGACAACTTATATACAAAGTCGAGCTTAATTAACCCATAATTGGTTTCTCTGGCAGTGTTATAGAGAGATTCACAAAATTAGGACAGTTAACAAAAGCGCAGAACAAAAACTTAAAAAAGCACTTATTTATTTATTTATTTATTATTTATTATATACTTTATTGTACACCACAAAAAATATACAGGACATATGTTCAAATATACAAGTGTACAATGGGCGGTCTTATCGCACTAGGCAATCTCTTACAGACAACCTTTGGATGGACTGAAAGATAGGAGAAAAAAAAAAATTAATATTTTTAAATTCTTACTAACTAAATAAACTAAACAAAAGTGAAAAAATCACTTTTGTTCTAGCAGTCGGTGTTGCGAAATGATAAAAAAAGGTACCAAAGACACCGACTTTCGAAACGAATAACAATTTTTAGTGTTTTGCTTTGGAAGTCGGTTAATATTTTTAGGATTTGTTTTTATATTTTTTATATTACAATTCGTTACCGTTTCATGTACCGGTTCGACCCTCCACGTGATTCTAACGAACAAAATTTAACGGAGTAAAATAATATGACTAAAATCATGCATATTTATGTGTCATGTAGACAGTAAATGTTACTTAGTTTTTCTCCTGAAAACGAAGGCTAACGAAGGGCTATCCCGTATGGAGTGTGGAAGATTATTCCAGAGACGGACAGCAAGATCAGTAAATGATGCACCGTAACGACTTGATGAGTTGGGAGAAAAACAAAGAAGAAGAGATGATGAGAAACGGTAAGGCTTTCCTCTCGGAACTACATACTCAAAGCGATCCTGAATAAACCGTTATAATTGTGGCCAAGATACG
Source organism: Anorthoa munda (assembly GCA_945859665.1). Taxonomy (NCBI): domain Eukaryota; kingdom Metazoa; phylum Arthropoda; class Insecta; order Lepidoptera; family Noctuidae; genus Anorthoa; species Anorthoa munda. Next base: position 9,150,819 of record OX243901.1, read on the forward strand.
CTGGTTAGGAGCACATTCGTACGATGCACGTCCGTATTCCCTAGACAATGAAACAATTTATAAGGGACAACGAGAGTCAATAACTTCAAAATGTGTAGGATCGATAAGCGGTACCGAAAAGTCAATCACTATCGCAGATATAAAGCCACTTTGTCTGGAGCCTCTCACCAAGTTGCCTATGACTAAAACCGACGGTCTAAGAAAGAACATCATATTCATAATTTCAGCCGACAGACGTCCACTGCTAGACATAGGCCTATCCCAGGCGTATCCCAGCGGATTCCGACTACAAGTCATCGGTCCCCTAGTGAGAAGCCTTCCAAAGCAATGACAACGCAATGCTAGAAACGCAAGAAAGAACATGTGTTGCGTCTTTGTATATACTACTTCTTCATAGCACAATACTATTTAATAAGGAGTCGGTTCTTCTGATTTTATGGTACATAATAATTTTTTTTAAGGAAATTTGGTACTGCCCCGTTGGAGGATGAGTATGGTCGGTCATTAAGTAGACAATGAGATCTTCTATTGTATGTACAGCAGCTTTGCAACCTTTTTTGTGATGCGTAGAACATTCCCATCTTGTCTTTTTCTTTGTAAATGTCTTGTTCTTGTAAAAGGTGTATCCAGATATTAGGATTAGCTGCTTACCTCGGCGTGATACGACGTAATTTGGAATGGTGCCAATGGCTGTAAAAATTAGATACAATTATAGAATTTGTCTCAATTCTGAGCTGGTTACCTATTTGTTGAATCGTTGGTAGGTAGGAACCAGAAAAAAAAAATGTTAACAGTTACCAAGGTTTCGGTTGCTGGTTACGAAATTACCACAGTAAGTCACAACTTGCAAACTTTGTATTACTTGTAACAAAACTGAGTTTGGCTGCAATTTGGTTGAGTATTATTTTATTTAAGTCTATTTTCTAATCACTAAAGTTTGCTTAAATATAAAGTTAAGCTTTTTGGTACTGCCCCTTAGCAGGATGAGTATGTTTAGTCATCAAGTGGACAATGCGATCTTCTTTCGTACGCACAACAGCCTTGCATCCTTTCTTGTGATGCGTAGAACATGCCCATCTTGTTTTTTGCTCCGGTGATGTCTTGCTCTTGTAAAAGGTGTATCCGGATATTAGGATAAGCTTCCTACCTTGGCGTGATTGGACGTAATTTGGAATGGTGCCAATGGCTGTAAATAATGAAAAGAATTTTATGATTTGTTCCAATTCTGAATTGAGAAGTTTACACTGTAAAAATTTTTAGTTAACAGTTACAGTTTTGGTTGCTGGTTACGAAATTTCTCAAGTTGGAGTATGACTTGATACCATGTTTTGTTTTCACAGTGCTTTTTAGCATTGAATAGTAGCACCACGATGAGCTTGACTTATATTTTTGAGAAAGTTCCATGAAATAGGCTTAAAACACACTTTCTGAAAATGAATTAGCATCTTTGCTTGTTTTCCATAAGATGACATTTTGATACGCTTGTAAGTATTTATCGGTCGATTTTTGGGCAAGAGGCTTAGAGTAGCCTTTTTCGCTGCCTCTGAGACTTCTGGCGGTGTCGAATTAATAAATTCATCATTACTTGACGACATTTTCAAATAAAAACAATACATCGAAAAGAAAAAGCGCGCGGAATAATTTTTACTTGTTCACAAATTAGCGATGCACGCGCATCATCGCTTTTTTTTAAGGCAAAGGCACAAAAACAGCCAGTATTACTAATAAAGTAAATTAATATTTTTGTGTTTTGTTACAGATAAATGGTTGTAATTTAAGGTCAAAATTAATTGAAACAAAGAATTAAATGTTTATTTATTATATTTTATCTCCCAAAGTTAATTTTATTCATAAAATGTTGACCACTTTTCTGACATAAAAACTCTTTGCTAAGATTGAAAAAAGTACCGTTCGTTTTAGACGGAACATCTTGATAAGCCGTGCGTTTTACTTTATTAAAAAGAAGCTCGTGCGTTTTACATTACAATAATGCACAAGTACGTAATGAGATACAATGAGATATTGAAATTGGTGAAATAAGAGACCCTTTACGAGCAAATGTGTTATAAAATGATTTTACGCAATTAGCGTGCTGGGATTCTTTGTAAACCAGTTTCTTTTAGGCTTATGATTATGGTAAATTTTTTTCATGATTATTTTACCGTTCTGGGTAAACAAACGAGCCTTGCATCCGTTTCTCTGGTTTGTTGAACACACCCATCTTGATCTCTTATCGGTATAAATTTGGCTAGTATTGAAAGAATATCCTTCTAGTAATATTAGCTTTTTGCCTCGTTTCGAGTAGACGTAAGTAGGTACATCTGCAAAGAAGAATGGATTTATAAAGTTTAACATAAGTTATTAAATTACAATAAAGGTACTGCATGGCATGCAGACTATTGCATACTATCTTGCGGCAATCTCGACATTTTCATCTTTTTCTTTTAATATTTATTATTTATCTAGTTCTATGACACAAAATAATACATTAATTATTATTAAATTATTTTGTTTATCATCATGGTACTAGAAGTAAAAGTGAAGCGGGGAAAGAGCGAAATAGCTATCAACGCTTGGCAGTCGCTATCAAGGTAAAACATAAGAGGGTGTATATAACTCCATACTGGCCTGGCATAGTACGGAATTTCAATAGAATAAGAGGCCATTTTATCTTAGTTTTGTTACCAATAACGTGCAACCTATTTTACTTGACGTAATAAAACGAAATTCTGTGTAAAAAAATGAAATAAGAACACAAAGACACAAACTGCCGCAAAGTTAAGGTTATTTTTCACTTTGGTTGTTTTTATGTATAAGTGTACTTTATAAATTAAAACACAGCCATTTTGATAAGAGTTCTTTATACATCATGGTGAAACTTATAAAAACAATTTTTATTCCTTGTATCACAAAGTGATACTTTTTTTTTTTTTATTTCAATATTCTACCGCGGACATGTGGCACTCCGCGATCTTTTTTATAGTGGTTTTATTTTGTTTGTTTCTTATTTTTTCATAAACGTTACAATTGTCTGACTCCTACGTCGGACATTATTTTTAGGCTTACTTAACTAACTTAAGTCTACGTGAGTTCATCCCTCACTAAATACTATATATATATATATATATATCACACACCGGCAATTGTAATAATTTAAGTTTCTATTTGCTACTTATATTAATGTTATTTCTATTTTGTTGCTTATTTCTATTGATACACTGCTTATGTTATTTTGTTTTCTAATATCTATTGGTACATTTTCGGGGAAGATGCATGGCAGTGCGAGCAGACCAGTCCCGGCCGACGGTTCCGGCTATAGAACCCCGTCGTTAGGACGTTAAGGTGTGTATGACTGACTCGCTCCACCATGCAGCTTTACAAATATATATATAATTTTTTGCGTTTCAGGGTTTAGACAGGGTGATGGTTTGGGTATGTGTTTGGGTTGGAGTTTTTGGATGGGACTTGTTAGGTGGTGTTTTGGTGATGTCTGCTGACCAGGGACTTCACCAGCGTGAGCAAGGCCTCTATGACGACTACGTCTCGATGCTGCATGGCCGTCTTAAGATTGTAGTTGACGACCGTTTTAGTCGGCGCATCCATCGCCCTCTTAGCAAGGCGGCCTGCGGCGTCATCGGCGTCGTCGATGTCCAGACATACAGTCAGTTGCGTGTAATAGACGCAACTGACTGTATGTCTGGACACCGCCACTACCGCGTGGGAGATGCTGTCGTGGACCTGAAGCCTCCTGGACTTGGTGTTGATGATGATGACGCTGTCGTAGGTCAACCCCTGAGCCTCGTGTATGGTTAGCAGGCGCGACCCTTCACCGGACCCAAATCCCTGGCTCGCAAGAGAGGCTTTCTCCTCCTGCGTATGAACCAGGAACAGGGTGTTTTGGGCAGTGCTCGGTATTTGCGCCCCTGTGTAACCTTTCACCTTCAGGGAGTGGACCCGCGACAGCGACGACTTGGAGGAGTATATACCGGGGTATATCTCACTCAGTGCAAACGCCACGTCCATTGGATTGCGGGATGTGCAGAGAAACTCCTGGGTGATGCCAGCCACCAAGTCTGGACGGGTGTACCTAAGCTCGAAAAGGTTCTCTCTGTCCAAAAATGGGAGCTGGTTAACGTCTCCGACGAGGACAAGCTCGCTAGCTCCAGACAACTTTACTGCCATGACTACTGCCCCAAAGTGGTTCATAAGAGCCTCGTCTACCGTAAGACGGTAGCATTTGTCTTGGCCCTTGAAACCGTTTGCTAGGATTGAGGCCATAGTGCGCACCTTGGTCTTTGCTCGGTCTCCTAAGCGGCGCGCAAGCTTTTCCCTAAGGTCTTTGGCAGCTTCTGTTGTCGTAGTGGCTATCACGTCCCTGTCCTCGTCGAAGTGCTTTACCAGCCAGGTTGTCTTACCGCAACCCGGAACTCCGTTAATCCACCTGATATTGGGTACCGCCCAACTTTCCTGCGATGCCGGGATACCTGGGGTCCCCGAAATGGACTGTGCCATTTCCAGGATCTTATCATCCGGCATGATCTTAGTACATTTGGCGGTAACCACTATCGGGTCGTCATTTGGCACACTGAACTTGAGTTTGCCTGAGCGCTCCGTCTCCTCCTTGTCCAGGGCCACAAAACCACTCCTCGCGCTGTAGGCTGCCATATACGACCCCGTCATTTCCCCTTTGATGACTTGGGATGTGACGTTGTCGTAAACCGCTGCCCCTGCTTCCTCGAGCAGTATCCTTAACAGACCCTCTGTGTCTCTTTGGAAGGTCTGCAGGATCTTCCTGCATGTCGTAAGATTGACATCTCTGGTCGCTCTTACGATTGCTACGTACTCGAGGAACGCGCTTTTTACGTGGTCCGTGGTACCCGACTTTACTGCGAGGGTCGGCGGGCTGACTTGCCCTTTGTCGGCTCGTGTTGGCTTAGGCTTTTGCTGGGTTGGTTCCTTTGGTGTTTTTCTGAGGAACCTCTCCAGTGCTGTTTCCTGCTTGTGAGATGGTGTTGCATGGCTGGTGCTTGGGAGCAGTGCACTGAGGAAAGTGCCAAACGCTTTCAGGCGACTCCTCGACCGGGCCCGGTCCTCCGGGTTTATGGTGTTGCACTGCTTCTTAGCGGCTTTTTCGGCTGCTGCCTTCTGCTGGGCCCTTTCCGATCCGCTTTGTGTGGTGGGGCTTTTTGTGGAGCTCGTCGCGCTGGCTGTTGGTTGTCTGGGGGCTTTGAGGAAACTTAGGGTTTCCCCTCTATCCTCGTAGACAACGACCTCATGATGTTCTGAGGCCTTTAGACAGCCAAAGCGGTCTGCGACGTGTCCTCTTTCTCCTCCCACCACCATTGCGTCCACACTTATGGTTCGGGCCGCGGCTGACGTGTAGTATCCTGCCTCCCCGATCTTCTGAAGCAATGTGCTTGCCTGAGCAAATGGAGTAGCCTCTCCCCACTCGAGTAATGCGATTGTTTTCCCTTTAAATCGCATTAGACGGCATCGGTGAGTGGCCACTTCCACTTGAGGTAGTGCAGCATACTTGCTGCCTTTTATGCTCGTTTTGGTGGTGCTTCCGTTAATCAAGGCGGCAAGGCCCGGTGAAAGGTGTATTCGGGCCGTAGCTCGACTTGAGCCTATGCAGAAGCCTATGCCTAACTTCTCCTGTTCCCTGTTCATGAACAGAGCGACGCCTCGCAGTCTGATGCCAGGGACTCCGTCTTCTCCGCATGCCAGGAATTGTGTGGTAGTCATGCTAGAGGCTGGTTGTAGGCTGGCTGTTGCTGCTACCGCTGCTGCTACCGTTGATAATGGCCGTTGGTTAGAATGTGTGTGTGTAATTTGTGTATCAGTCAATTGTGTGCTTGTTGTTGCTTGTGTAGTTGTGGTTGTTGTTTGCGTGTTTGTGGTTGTGGTTGTTGTTGTGGTTGTGTGTGTTCGAATGTGTGGTCGACTTCGCAAGGTTACGTCCGTTTTGTTAGCCCTTGCTGCGATTGTGGCGACTTTGCTCGCGAATGCCAAGAATGGAATCCTAGTAGCCAGTCTCCCCATGATGGTGTGGAGTGTGGACTGGCTAAGCTGGGTTTCGAATTTTATTTCGAGCTCCATTCTGTCTTGGCTGAACCTTGGGCATTCGAAGAGCAAGTCCAAGACTGTCTCTTCGCAACTCGGGTCACAGACGCACGAGGGACTATCTTTGAGATGGAAACGGTGGAGATATGCTGAAAATCCGCCGTGTCCTGTAAGGACTTGTACGTGGACCGGTGTGAGCACTGCGTCTCTGAGTGTCCTTTTCGCCGCTAGGACGTCTGGAAAGAACACTTTCGTGACCGATCCTGTACTCGAGGAGTCGTACCGGGCTTGCCACTTCCTTATAGTCCCCTCCCGTATCTTCCTCCTCACGAATGAAACAGGGACCTTGCTGTAGTCTGATGTGAGTTTTGTTAGGGCTGCCTCCTTGGCCAGCTCATCCGCTCTCTCATTCCCGGCAGTACCCACATGGGCCTTGAGCCAAAAGAGCCTCACTTCTCTGCCCTCCTCTCTGATTTCACGGACGCTTCTCTTGATTTGGAGTGCCAGGTGGTGCGTGACAGACGGTCTCCTCAGCAGATCAAGTGACGATCTTGAGTCACTTAAGATGCTTACGGAGGCCGCCTTGGATTCTCTTGCCATCCTGACAGCTCTGAAGAGAGCGTACATTTCCGATTGGAAGACTGTGTTGTGAGGCTCCAAGCCGAAGGTGCTGAACCTTGACTCCGTCCCGTTTTCCCACCAAGTTAGGGCAGCTCCGACTTTCCCCTCTATCTTACTGCCATCGGTGTATATTTGGGGGCCGATTACTTGGTGGGTTGCCTGGGTTTCGGGAGTCAAATTCTCTAGGCATTCATACTCGGTTGTTGTGAGTTGCGCTGGGTGGGGATTTTTGGAGTGGTGCACGTTGCACTCCAGCACGCGGCCCAGCGGTATGAACTCTTGGGAATGTCCCTTTATGATCTTGAAAAGGGTTGCCGCTTCGAGTACCCGGAGGTCTAGGGGGAGTTGTCCTGACAGGATAAGTGCCGATGTCAGAGACACCGTGCGGTATGCTTTGCAGATCTTCTGCGCGAAGCCCCTCTGCAGTGAGTCAAACTTTTTCCTTGTCATCAGTTTCTCAGCTGCGGGGGCCCACGCACTCGCTGCATACATCACGATGGGTTCTATCACCGACACGTATATCGTCCTGATTATCTCTCCGTTCAGACCCCAAGTCACCCTCGCCGCACATGCCAACTGCTTGTAGATGTCTGCGGCCTTTCTACAGGTCGCAGACACGTGCGCATTGAAGGTGAGCTTGGAGTCTATCGTGAGACCTAACAGCTTCACTTCCTCAACCAGGTTTAGCTGCGTGCCCGACATATGAAGTACCGGAGCGTCGTACTTTCGCTTCCTCGTTAACACCATCGCATTGGTCTTGTGCGCGGCGAAACGTAGCTTATTTTGGACGCCCCATTCCGATACTTTGGCTAGCGTGCTGTTGGCTGATTGCTGCAGGGGACCGGCTGTGAAGTCAGAGAAAACCAGGACAACGTCGTCCGCGAAGGCTTGACAGTATACCCCCATACTAGCCATTTTTTGTAGGAGTGAATCTAGGATAAGGTTCCAAAACGTCGGTCCGGCTATTGAGCCCTGGACGCATCCTTTCGTGGTTCCCTTCTCGCTAGTCACTCTGGCGTAGTTGACCCTGATGTTCCGGTCTTCCAGGTATGAGGCGACGAGAGCGTAGATATTTGCTGGACAATTCTTGGCTACCATCTGCTTCTTGAGTGCGGGCCACCACGCGTTGTCAAAGGCCCCCTCTATGTCCAGTGATATCAAAAGCACGATCTTTTTGGCTTTGATTTCGGCTCGTAAGTGGCCCACTAGAGCATAGAGGGCGTCCTCGGTTCCGCGCTGTGGCATGAAGCCGTATTGGTTTGTGTGTAGTGTTGGGAGGAAATGCCACTGTAGTCGGCCTACTAGAAGTTTCTCGACGATTTTTCCTAGGACCGAGAGCAGACCTATAGGCCTGTACGACTTAGGACTGGTGTAGTCGTCCTTTCCTGGCTTGCGGAGAATACACAAGTGGGCGATCTTCCACTGCTTCGGGAAGTGTGACAGTGACAGACACTTGTTTGCTATCGCTAAGATCACCTCCCTATCGCAGTTTATTGCCGCTGTGCAGATGTCTGCTGTTAATCCGTCGGGACCGGGGGCTTTTTTCGGATTTTGGTTCTGGAGAACCATTTCCAGCTCCGCGGTCGTGAAGGGCGGATCGTGTCTGTGAACTTGTGTATCACAATATAATGGAAAATTAGAAACCTCAATGGGCGGCTAACACAGACATAAATCTAATTAGATAACGCAAGTCCCTCCATCTGTATAAAAACCAAGCGTGCCACTTTTACACACACAATTTAAAACAAATTTACTTACCAATGAATGAACATTTCCAATGCCTCAGCCAACTTTTTCTATATCGTCTTTACAGCTCAATATGGCATAAAAAGGCATTTTTCTAGATTTCGTTAGATTTCCGGTGCCGATAATGCTAAATGAAAAGCTGAAAATTACGATCATTGATCGTAATTTTAACTCAATTTTTTGACACCCAAAGTACATACAATCACGTCATCTATCTAGATATATATCTGTGGGGGCCAAACAGTTATCATCGGAAGACCAAAATTGGTATGGGAGATACAATTTTTATTGAGAGTTGATTATGACTTCCTTGGAGAAAGTTTTGTATTTCATTGTATATATGTGCAGAAGATTTTTTTTAAATATGATCACACCTTTCCGCTACACCTTGAAGAAACAGTATTTTTTTTTTAGGGAAAAGCGACTGTGTGTCTAGTTTAGGCACCACAATAAAATGCAATAAGGAAATTATCAGAAATATATTATTGAGCATTTATAATGAGAAATTTTTATACAGTGTACTTTATAAATCGTGATGATATTTATAGAAACAGTTTCTATTTCTTGTATCACAAAGTGATACTTGACACTTACAAATTTTAAACGAAATGTTTACCGCAACCAGGATATTTGCATCTTTGCATTTGTTTAGACCATATGCTCCAATGCGGCATTTTATCCAGCCTTATTTGCTTAGCAGGGGCTACTTGTCTCTTTATCTTAATAATAGGCTCAGGATTAGATATGCTCAGACGGGCTTCACTATTCGTAGTACTATGCTCTTCTAATTCTAAAAAAAGAATGAAAATTTAAAAAAATAATTCTACTTTATTAAGTTATTGGTTAAAAATGTATCAAAACCGAATGAAATAAAATGAAATGTTTTAATTATTTAATAGATTTAGACACGATTTACGGTTACAATAACATTAATAATGAAGATATGTATATTTGCTAAAATAATAGTCAATTAAAAGCTTCTACTTTTTAAAATGTTTTAAAATGGTTATAACATTATTTTATACTAGCTTCTGCTTTTGTGTTTTATTATCCCAAGGGAATACAAACTAGTCTATGTCCTTCCCAGGGTCTCAATCTCCATGCCAAATTTCATCTAAATCGGTTTAGTAGATCCAGAGATTACCCCCTACAACCTCACAAACTTACAACCTTACCTCTTTATAATACGAGTAAGTTTAGATTAAACAATTAAAATTACAATGATTTATGTTTGTGCTTGCTTGCTTGTAGCAGGTGGCGTTCTGCACTTTCTGCCTAACCCCATGGGAAAAAGGCGTGGGTTTATATATGTATGTATGTAACTTGTCCTTAAGAAAAAATTTTTCAAGATTTACCATTATATTAAGCTTAACTAAGAGCCAGTTTCTGAATAGAGATTTTATTATTCTGAATACCGAAGGTTGACTGCTTTTCAGGCTACACTTAGTAGTTTGACAAAAACTCAACTTTAATTAAAATTTTCTTAATTCAGAAGTCGGGGGATCACATCTCGTCTTTCTTTTTCTCTCTAGAAGGTTCAACACATGGTAGGTGAGATTGCTGACTGACAAGACATTTCGCGTTTCAAAGCTTTGATTAAAGTAAATTAAGTTGACTGTTTTATCTAAACAGTAACAGTAACCTTTGACATTAACCTAAAAAGTTTGTTGTCAATCTCTTCACGATTGCATCCAACGATTATAAGATTTTTCAAATTATGAATTAATATTTAAAAAAGTCTTATAATCGTCGGTTATTAATTTGGGACTCTTATAAATGTGTTATTTTTACAACAATAAACATTAAGTTTTTCACTTTCTTTCTTAAGTAATCCTTTGCTACTCGGTTGAGTATAAATTTTCCTAGCAGTTTTGTTTTATATTGGCTTAATCACTTTGCTGTCATTTTTATACTTATAACTATTAGCAATACACTTATTCCAAGCCCACTTGTATGTATTTTAATCCGCAGTGATCTAAACAAATTTTTAAATGTTTAACAATATCTACATAGCACACAGACTATAAAGACATCTGTGCGACCACTGTTTGAGACATTAAATCATATAAACTGACGGCCCGTGACAATTTTGACAATCTTTTTGCGTCCAGCGCAATTGTGTGGTCACACAAATATTCGTTTTCGAAAGAAATAAGTCTAGTCTAGCTGTCTAAAATGACCTAGACTACTTTTTGGCAATCGATATAGGTGATTCAATTTTAATTTGTCTATAGCTCCTGTTGTCTCTAGTCGCTACAAGCTCAGCCATTTCGTAGTCTGTGATGCAAAGCTATTCTATGCACTTAAACTTTTGTGGATACATTCGAGATTTGCGAATATACTTCGGAGGATGAGTATGACTCTCATTGACACTTATGATATGGTCTTCGAAAGTATGTACTGTTGCCTTACATCCGTTCTGACTGGAACAACGCCAGCGAATCTTGGGACCCGCTGAAGTCGCGTAGTACGTATAATGGTTGAATTTCAGCATTCGCTTGCCTTTCATGGATCGAACAAACACTGGTCCTACGTCGTCGTCTGAAAATGAAAGTGTTTATTTATTTATTTATATTTATTTATATATACTTTATTGTACCAAGATAAAAAGATTACATACGGAAACTTTAAAGTAATAACAAACATACAACAGGCGGCCTTATCGCGTACAGCGATCTCTACCAGGCAACCCAGAGTAAAGCAAAGTATGTGTTAGGACTGGGCAAATACCATTTAACTGATATAAAGTTTCTAAATTATTTGTGAGTAAATTGATATAGGTACTGTACCAGGTAACTTTACAAGAATTATTTCCTTATGGGTTTGGTTAAAAAAAAAAACGAAGTTTCTGAAGTTTGATTTATAAATATATCCAAAGATGTGTCCATTGTGTGAGATTGTATAAGAAAAAATATTACTTAGTACATAATAACTATGCAGATCTTAATGAGACAAAATCTTGTAAACAAATATGAAAAGAGAGCACATTACGAATCGTTCTGAGATTTCCTCCAAATAAACTTTATAATATTACTAGGTACCCAAAATTTGGCAAGTGGTTTTACCACAAAAGTTTAACAACGATGTTCCAAAGCTCTAGGCACAGATTGTGTTTTTTTATAACGAACTCTGACGTTCAACTCTAGTTACTGAACGCACGAGGTGAACCTCAGGCGCCGCGCAGCGAGGCGGGAGTGGCGTCGTATTCCAGCAAGCTCCAACTACGTTGCGTAACTACGTTGACGGAGTTGTAGCACTAAAGATAGGCACACAATGGCTTATTTAGTCGCTGAGAAGAAGGCAAAGGAAGGGCATTGAGACACCTAGCGTTATAAATTCTGTCGACTGCAGAGTCACCTTACCTAATAATCTATTTCCGTGCTCTTTATTTAGCAATACAGAAAAAATCACAAAACGAATACTAATGTCATCTTAATCTGAATGCTTATGTTCCCCTTTCACCCCATACACTTTATTCACCAAAGTAAAAACCACAGCATAGCAGTTACTATGCGTGGAGCATTGCCAACAAATCTTGTAGGCGTGCTTTAATGTCGTATAGTATGTATGTCCTTTGAACTTCATAACGTTTTGCCTCTCATTGCCACTATGAACTCGATAACTATGAGCGCACAACAGATAGTGAAATTTTATTTAAGTATTGAGCCTGTAGTTGTCCAGAAACTCAATTTGCCAGACTAAGACTCCCATTCGGTCTACTGTGCGTGGGAAATCACATAACTAGCCTAACTCCAGCCAGAAGCACAGAAGCTTCTTGGAAGTTTCATAGGCTTCGTGGAGTAACTTCACTTTTCCGGTGCGCTTTGGGAAGCCGTATCCCTAAGTAACATGGTATAAGGGTAAAAAGATGTTGAGATAATGATAGGAAGGTAGAGCTTCACATTCCAGGTTGACGTTTGAGTATTGTATAAATTAGATATCACCGTACGCCTTAAGAGATTATTGACAGCTACTGGATCAAATAATAATAATGAGATAAGAAAAGTATGTCCTTTTAAATTTTTTTGTTTTTGAGATTCTCGGGACCCTAGGGTCCCGGCCTTTTGACAGACGTACCAGGGGCCGAAACCAACTCGCAGAGGCCTTGTTTCACATGTAAAATGAAATGTGGCTCCAACCGGCGATTTTCCCTGTATGCAATAGTCACTACGCAAGAGCACCCAAGGACAATCCCCAGCTAGAGCACAAGATCACCCCAAGGACAATCCCCGGCTAGCGCAAGAAAGAAAAGAAAGTTTATTATATTGTGATATTATATTATTTATATTTATAGTTTTGGTCAGCCAGCTCGCGAATATGTATCCTCCGTCTGCACAGCATGATTTTCATCTTGTTTAATGCAATGCAATGATAGCAGTCGTGTTTTTTGATTTTATTAACATTTTTAATATCTTTAATATTGATGGTGGGTTCCCGCTTTGTCGATGCGGGGGGGCTCAGTAACCGTGGCTTGGTCACCCACGGTGAAGCAAAGAGGAACCCGAGGAGGGGCCGCTCGTCAGGGCTTTTGCCGATTAAGCCGACGACGTAGCGGCCAACTAGTAGGTTGCAGTGCCGCTTGGTAACAGGCGACATCGCAACTGAGGCGGGCCGCGATATCTTATGGAGATTCCCAGGTCCCATACGATGTCGCGGCTGAGGGTTGGAGGCCGCGGTGGGAGAGGAGTGCCGGTATTGCGGTGCGCCGCTCTCCCTACCTTCCGCGGCCCTTACGGGGTCGCCACCGTCTGATGGCGGACGCGGTGGGGCCGCAGGGGAGGAGGAGTGTCGGTATTGCGTTAGCCGCTCTCCCTATCCCCTGCGGCCGAACAATGGTAGGTGGCGGGGCCATTGACCTTGACCCGTCACAGGGGGACCATGGGTGCCATACACGGGGTCGTCTGGCGCCCATGTGCTGATTGGTCCCTAGGGTGGTCGCGGCGCGCAGTGTGTTCTGGTGCGCCGGTGATGGGGTGGGTTAGAGTCCCACATAACTGCACTATCTCCCTGTGGTAGTGCAGTGCATGCAATGCATGAGCATTTCTCCAGGCAAAAAAAAAAAAGAAAAAAATTAGGTACAACAGAGGGACAGGTATGTAGTAATACTCTTTTTTATTGCTGATACACACTTTTCACGTCAGTAAAAATAAAAAAAAACGAGGTAGGTTGGTGACCTAATAAGTTTTTATTGCACACAATAATGTGTTTTCATAAGTAATTAGACTTTCTGGGAACATGATTTTAGAAAAATGTGAATTTAATGTGTGCACAGTTATTTTGGCCGTGTAATAGAAGTCACTTTAGAAGTTAGAAACTTTAGGAGCATGGTTGTGTCCATCATTTATTTTGACAATTTCTTTATCAACAGTGATGATATTCGCTCGGCATCCCCTAGCTCCGTGTGTAGAACACCGCCATTGCTTCTTATAAGAATTTGAGGGTCTTCCATAGTACGTGTACCCCTTAAAGCTTATCAGTCGATTTCCTTTCTGTGATTGTATGAACGTCGCTGTAAATAATAAATTGAGGATTGTGATTAGTTAAATTCAAATTAATAAAGGCCAGTTTTTGGACGGAAAATTATCGTAAAATCAATGTGACAAATGTCAAACACGCGTTAGCTGCAGGCATTCGTTGGATGAATTTAGAAATAGCCATCTCATCATTTTCTCTAGGCACAGATTGTGTTTTTTTATAACGAACTCTGACGTTCAACTCTAGTTACTGAACGCACGAGGTGAACCTCAGGCGCCGCGCAGCGAGGCGGGAGTGGCGTCGTATTCCAGCAAGCTGCAACTACGTTGCGTAACTACGTTGACGGAGTTGTAGCACTAAAGATAGGCACACAATGGCTTATTTAGTCGCTGAGAAGAAGGCAAAGGAAGGGCATTGAGACACCTAGCGTTATAAATTCTGTCGACTGCAGAGTCACCTTACCTAATAATCTATTTCCGTGCTCTTTATTTAGCAATACAGAAAAAATCACAAAACGAATACTAATGTCATCTTAATCTGAATGCTTATGTTCCCCTTTCACCCCATACACTTTATTCACCAAAGTAAAAACCACAGCATAGCAGTTACTATGCGTGGAGCATTGCCAACAAATCTTGTAGGCGTGCTTTAATGTCGTATAGTATGTATGTCCTTTGAACTTCATAACGTTTTGCCTCTCATTGCCACTATGAACTCGATAACTATGAGCGCACAACAGATAGTGAAATTTTATTTAAGTATTGAGCCTGTAGTTGACCAGAAACTCAATTTGCCAGACTAAGACTCCCATTCGGTCTACTGTGCGAGGGAAATCACATAACTAGCCTAACTCCAGCCAGAAGCACAGAAGCTTCTTGGAAGTTTCATAGGCTTCGTGGAGTAACTTCACTTTTCCGGTGCGCTTTGGGAAGCCGTATCCCTAAGTAACATGGTATAAGGGTAAAAAGATGTTGAGATAATGATAGGAAGGTAGAGCTTCACATTCCAGGTTGACGTTTGAGTATTGTATAAATTAGATATCACCGTACGCCTTAAGAGATTATTGACAGCTACTGGATCAAATAATAATAATGAGATAAGAAAAGTATGTCCTTTTCAATTTTTTTGTTTTTGAGATTCTCGGGACCCTAGGGTCCCGGCCTTTTGACAGACGTACCAGGGGCCGAAACCAACTCGCAGAGGCCTTGTTTCACATGTAAAATGAAATGTGGCTCCAACCGGCGATTATCCCTGTATGCAATAGTCACTACGCAAGAGCACCCAAGGACAATCCCCAGCTAGAGCACAAGATCACCCCAAGGACAATCCCCGGCTAGCGCAAGAAAGAAAAGAAAGTTTATTATATTGTGATATTATATTATTTATATTTATAGTTTTGGTCAGCCAGCTCGCGAATATGTATCCTCCGTCTGCACAGCATGATTTTCATCTTGTTTAATGCAATGCAATGATAGCAGTCGTGTTTTTTGATTTTATTAACATTTTTAATATCTTTAATATTGATGGTGGGTTCCCGCTTTGTCGATGCGGGGGGGCTCAGTAACCGTGGCTTGGTCACCCACGGTGAAGCAAAGAGGAACCCGAGGAGGGGCCGCTCGTCAGGGCTTTTGCCGATTAAGCCGACGACGTAGCGGCCAACTAGTAGGTTGCAATGCCGCTTGGTAACAGGCGACATCGCAACTGAGGCGGGCCGCGATATCTTATGGAGATTCCCAGGTCCCATACGATGTCGCGGCTGAGGGTTGGAGGCCGCGGTGGGAGAGGAGTGCCGGTATTGCGGTGCGCCGCTCTCCCTACCTTCCGCGGCCCTTACGGGGTCGCCACCGTCTGATGGTGGACGCGGTGGGGCCGCAGGGGAGGAGGAGTGTCGGTATTGCGTTAGCCGCTCTTCCTATCCCCTGCGGCCGAACAATGGTAGGTGGCGGGGCCATTGACCTTGACCCGTCACAGGGGGACCATGGGTGCCATACACGGGGTCGTCTGGCGCCCATGTGCTGATTGGTCCCTAGGGTGGTCGCGGCGCGCAGTGTGTTCTGGTGCGCCGGTGATGGGGTGGGTTAGAGTCCCACATAACTGCACTATCTCCCTGTGGTAGTGCAGTGCATGCAATGCATGAGCATATCTCCAGGCAAAAAAAAAAAAGAAAAAAATTAGGTACAACAGAGGGACAGGTATGTAGTAATACTCTTTTTTATTGCTGATACACACTTTTCACGTCAGTAAAAATAAAAAAAAACGAGGTAGGTTGGTGACCTAATAAGTTTTTATTGCACACAATAATGTGTTTTCATAAGTAATTAGACTTTCTGGGAACATGATTTTAGAAAAATGTGAATTTAATGTGTGCACAGTTATTTTGGCCGTGTAATAGAAGTCACTTTAGAAGTTAGAAACTTTAGGAGCATGGTTGTGTCCATCATTTATTTTGACAATTTCTTTATCAACAGTGATGATATTCGCTCGGCATCCCCTAGCTCCGTGTGTAGAACACCGCCATTGCTTCTTATAAGAATTTGAGGGTCTTCCATAGTACGTGTACCCCTTAAAGCTTATCAGTCGATTTCCTTTCTGTGATTGTATGAACGTCGCTGTAAATAATAAATTGAGGATTGTGATTAGTTAAATTCAAATTAATAAAGGCCAGTTTTTGGACGGAAAATTATCGTAAAATCAATGTGACAAATGTCAAACACGCGTTAGCTGCAGGCATTCGTTGGATGAATTTAGAAATAGCCATCTCATCATTTTATTTGCGTTTAGTTTGTGACGCGCTGATACTTGTAGTTTTTATCCTGAATAGGGGGATTTGGGACTTTAAAATGCCGGTCAAAACAAAAGGGAAAGTCTATAAAACAGCCTTTAGACCTACTATGCTGCACGGCGCTGAATGTTGGGCAGCCTTGAAAAAGCACGAACAACAGCTACACACAATGCTCCGATGGGCAGGGGGCGTGACGCATTTGGATAAAGTGCGGAACGAATACGTAAGAGGATCATTCAAGATAGCACCAATCGCCGACAAGATCAGAGAGAGCAGACTTAGATGGTATGGGCACATTATGAGACGTGAAGATAGCTACTCCGTCAAGACAATGCTCAAACTAAACACCAAGCAACGAACAAGGGGCAGACCACCAGCCTCTTGGTGGACTACTGTCGAGAGAGACGTTAGGGAGAAAAATTTGCCGCCATCGACAATCCAGGATAGACCATCCTTGCGACGCACAAGGAGGCCTGACCCCAAATGAATTGGGAAGGGGGCAGGAAGAAGAAGAAGATTCTTATTTTAGTTCTAATATTGGTTTATAAATCTATTTTAAATGCCATTTTTAATTAAAACACAGAGTGCACATAATTTAAGTACCAAATACTTGATATAAAACAATAGTATATTATGCAACTAGTGAATAAAGAACGGATTTAAAGCGAGTACCATAGATGATACACGAGCAAGTGAAGGATTCTAAAAACTGAATCACGACCGCCTGAGCGACGCGAGTGATTCATGGCCCTCGATATGAATCCGTTTTATTCAAGAGTTGCGTACTATATTTTATACTATGACTACGAGAAAAAGAAAGATTTAAGCGAAAAGCACAAGGAATAATAATAAATGAATGGTTTATTACCTTCAAAATTTACAAAATATGTAAAATGCTAACCCCTGAGCTAGGTAACAGAACTTGCGTTTCAGAGGCCAGTGACCACCTCCGTTACGTTGTATAAATACCAATGCAATTTTTATTTGAATTACAATACAAATTAGTGACATCCTAGACTAAAACAAAATCATTATTTAAATCCTAAATATAAACAAACTCAAAATTAAATCGATAAAGGAGTTTGAAAGTCGAGTTTTCTTTGCACAAGGGGTTTGTATAGAGAATTTTATGTGTAAGGAGGTTGTATAGCATTGAGATGGAGGTCAAATACATATTGTGTGTTCTAAATTCAAACACCAAAACAGTGATTAAAAGTGCTTTTTATTCACTGTTTCCAGTGAATAAAATAAGCTTTTTAGAGGGGGAATGGTATAAAAACATTATCACGCTTGTTTTACGCTAATAAGAATAAAAAAAGTTAAACTCACCATAGTAATTGTGATTACATTTACTTATAATTTTTAAATTCTGTATAAGCATATGCATAATCAGTTATAATGTTCCCACTGCTGGGACACAGGCTCTGTAGTCTCTCTGTAGGTCCAGGGCGGGTTGGTTGAAAATTCAACAGTAAAATATGCAAAGTTCGACGCATTGTTATATTAAATTCCAAAAACGAAACTTTTTTCTTAAAGAAATGCACATTTGTATGGATATTTTGCAGCAATTTATTTTAAATTATTCTTATTATTAGTAAATTATTGCTATCCTAAAGTAGACAAGCAGCACTTGATATTAAGGTACCAAGTGTTATTTTTTTCGATCAACTATTATTTTTGTCAATCCTTTGAAGGATTGGGTCGTGGTTGTGTATTTCTGACAGGCTAACTATTTTGTAATCTATAGTTCTCATAGATGCTTTGCAGCCTCTAGAGTGGTGTGATGAGCAGTACCACCGGACGTCTGATTTTCCTTCATAGCGATTACGGCAAGAATATTTGAAGCCTTTGTAATACAGCTGGTGCTTGCCACGAGGATTTATAAACACCATTGCTCCTGAAAAGATGAGAAGTAATTAGGAATAGATTTACAAATAATACTAGAATTGCCATGAATAAATCACGACATGGAGAAAAAGAAATACCATATGACTCTCATTTTGGGAAATACATTTATAGGGGATGAGATTACTGCAGATGTGTGAGTTTAAAAAAATATCGGTTTAGTGAACTTGTAAATGAGAATATTTGTGAAGGGCTATAATTTACATAATGAGCAATGTAAAACAGCGTGAAGTGTATGGTCGTAATAAAAAGAAACCATTTTGGTCTGTGTTTTCTTGCGTATGAAGGATGAGTGTGTATTACTCAAGGCAAAATTACAATAAAAAAAAACCCCTCGATTTTAATTTTAATTTCATGTTTATTAAACTATATATAATATACCTAGTAGCAGACACGCTTCAATCTATCGAAACACGTAATAATGACACGAAATTTTGCGGTAATATTCAAAGAAAGATTCGAAGAGTAAAATGCGAATAACTTTTGAACGGCTAAACCGATTTTATTCAAACATAGCTAAGAACGCTCTCGATAAAGTCACCTTTCAAACAAAAAAAAAACTAAATCAATATCGGTTCATCCGTTTAGGCGCTATGATGCCACAGACAGACACACAGATACACAGCAACACACGTCAAACTTATAAAACCCCTCTTTATCCGTCGGGGGCTAATTTTAATATTATACTAATATTGTCTAAATTGACTAAATATTTGCATGGATTTAAATAAAAAGAAAAATCTTTCTTATAATTCCTACTGAACAGACTATTAGTTGGTTCAGTCTTGCACAATCGCAATCATTTCATGAACTTTCACTTTCCAAATATAATTAAGTATCTTTTTTACTATGATGGCATGATTTTTTATTTTATTTAATACGACTTCAAATCTTTTATCTAGAAATAATTATGAATATCTTTTTATTCTTCCACCTTGCCACTTCGAGGTCGACTTTACTAGTAAAATTTCTATGACTAACAATTTTTGATGCGAACCCTCAGCAGATCCGGATCGAGATATTTTCATATTTATTTTTTATAGAAACAGCTTTACTTTGCCCGTTTATAACACAACCCCAATATATTTAAGCCATACGGAACAATCATTTGTATGGCCGACAGATAGATACATGTCCCGATGGTAGCCGTTTGTGTGCGTGTTTTGTGTGATGGCATCCACGGTACAGGAGAAATTATTAGTGTGGGGCAACATTTTATAAAAAAAGAAATATTATAACATCACATTTCATAAAATGAACTAACTGCATGGAAAAAAAATAGAAAGAAATGTTATAACATCACATTTAATAACATGCACTATGTTACATAATTTCGAAGAATTATATAAAGAGTGCGGTCTAATAGAAATGCTTGGTAAACTTGAAGTTCTATTTTCAATTTTGTATATCAATAATAATATATAATTATGTAAATTGGGGCATTATATATTATTATTTCCTTTATTCATCTGCATTCATTTATTATATTTACAAGTAATTAGCAAGTAAATACCTGCTCTAGCATCGAACTGGGTCTTCTTGACTGCATTTTCTTCGATGCATTCTTGTATTTTCATTCTAAAAAAAAAACAAAAAATCCAAAATCAGCCTTTACCAAAAAGCTATAAAGTAATGTTATTTCAATAACCAATAGCCATAAGTACCTTTTTATATGAATATAAGAAAGAAAAATACTTAACTTATTATCAGTCTTATTTTAATAAAAAATTATCATCAACATTTACATTTTCTGGGCACGTGACATAAATGAAATTAAAATGTTTACCACTACATGTGTAAACGATTTACAATATATATATCGGAGATAGGAGGGCTATCTTCAATAATACCCTCGGTCTGTGGGCATATCGTGGGTATGCAATGCACAAAGCAGGTAACTTATGCCGTTTTAGAGATAGTTCTTGTTCCAATTTTATCAAAGCAGCGGATTCGGCCACCAATCGTTTCGCTTTTTCCCAACTAAAACACACTTGTTCAAGTTCACACACGCCACTTTAGGCTACTTCTCAACTCTTTTTCTCTCAACTCCTTTTTAACTCCCAAAAACGCGCGTCCGCGCGTATCTTTTCTAACTGCACGACCCAATATCGCGGGAGAACCCACTCAGAGTGCCTCTATGACACCCCTGCTTTTTATTGGCTAAGAGAATCTCTTCCGGCAAATTACTGCTTGTATTATCCAATCCAAATCGAGTATTTTGACATAAGAAAAATAAAGTGTTGTCAATCGAATAAAATCGAACTGAGAACTGATCAGAAGCTAAATGTTGCCAATTAAACAAACCTGAAGTAATAAGTTTACAAGCGATATACCTTCCTCCGATACGGCCATCTTGACATTCAAACGGTCCCACGTTTGATGTAAAGCGACGAGCAACATCGTTACTCAATTACAAGAAAAAAAAACAAAAACCAAGAGATAAAAAAAAATAAGTAATAGGTTAAGTTCGGCCGCTCCTGACCAAATAAAAAAAATAACGTGGTCGTGACATCTTCCACGTGAAACCTTCAATCAACACCTTATATTACCAGCCTACAACAAAACTCAAGTACATCTTTACTCATGAAAACTGAATTCACTTAGCTTTCACACTGTTCATTTGTTTTCTCCATGTAAATCTAGGTCTCCACACCATACACCGTACACAACCATCATCGTACTATCGAACCAGCCACCTCACCATTTAGACAACCATATTAACACATTCTAAATGGTTACCGAAGCACCAGAGGTACCAGGTTCCCAACAAACGCCAAGTCAGTCTCGAAGCACTAAGTGTGCCAGAAACCACCCAAACGCCCAACACAACATACCATGTCACATACACCAAACAACAGGTCACCGAGGCCCCAGAGGGACCAGGCTCCCCCAGACATACAACAGGTCACCGAAGCCCCAGAGGGACTAGGCTCCCCCCAGACAACAGGTCACCGAAGCCCCAGAGGGACCAGGCTCCCCCAGACAACCGGTCCTCTCGAGGCAACAAGACTGCCAGATACCCATGCCACATACACAAAACAACAGGTCACCAAAGCCCCAGAGGGACCAGGCTTCCCCAGACAACCGGTCCTCTCGAAGCAACAAGACTGCCAGATACCCATGCCACATACACTAAACAACAGGTCACCGAAGCCCCAGAGGGACCAGGCTTCCCCAGACAGATAACAGGACTCCAAAGCCCCAGAGGGACCAGGTTCCCCCCTGACAAATCCAGCAATGTTTCTTGGTCCCACAGCAATCGCTGTAGCTCCTGATGGTCAACCCAGTGACCACCCTGCAACCATAGTCATCCTGACCAGGCCTCGTAACCCACCACGGTTACAGCAGTCATCTTACTGACCACTCACCTCGTAACCCACCTCGGTTACAGCAGTCATCTTACTGACCACTCACCTCGTAACCCACCTTGGTTACAGCAGTCATCTCTGACCACTCACCTCGTAACCCACCTCGGTTACAGCAGTCATCTTACTGACCACTCACCTCGTAACCCACCTCGGTTACAGCAGTCATCTCTGACCACTCACCTCGTAACCCACCTCGGTTACAGCAGTCACCGCAGCGACTCCTCATCACCGTACAGTCAGTCCTTTGACCATACACACGACCTCACCATTGCTAGATTGATTTGAATCAGTCTTCAACACAATACATTCAGTTACTTCAATGGGTACTTGATCTTTCAGCTTTCCTCTAACTCATCATGAACCAAAGCCTTTAATGCATCACATAGCTGCCACCATTCAGAACTCCAATAACCATAAACTCCAAACCAAAATCAAATTTGTTATTTCAATCTTCATTCTCAGTACTGACTACAACGGCAATCTCAAATTCAGGATTTCTTACCCAGCCAAAAGCATATTCAAGAACTCCATTTTATGTTCATGATTTCATACCAAACCCTCAGTGCGATAGGTATAATAACTACCAACATCAAACATTACCAATTTTGCAAACTAAAAATGAAAATGAAATCATGCACCGCATGTCACCGAGTGTACATCTGCGTTAACATTATCTTATCCAACTTGCTCAGATAGCAAATAAAACAAAATTACGTTAGGTATGTTCACAATGACCAGCACAGAACATTCAACAAGTTAGAACACCACAACCATTACTGACAGTATACTTTAAATTCCACATTTATTATTCAAGGTAGGCACTAGCCTACATGACACCACACAATCACACAATTCACAAATTCACACCTTTCGTTAAAGAGATGTTACAATTATTAAAACTTTTGAACAATGTTCAAGATTACCGAGGCCAAGCATCGTTGAACAACACAGAACAAGGAAACTATTCCTAGTTTCCTCCAAAAAACAAAAGCTCCTGTACCAAGTAAATCAAATAGAACCTAAGTGTCCCATTCATGGTCCACAATCAACAATAACTTAGCAAATACATTTACCTGCACAGAATGCACTTTCAACTTAAATGCCGAATTAACTCTTGACTCTGTCATCTCTCTGACCCACGAAACTGTTCTATGTAAATTAAAATGTTGCCAATTGAACATCTATCTCATCTTCAGCCACAACTTCAGCAGTTATTGGCCCTCGGGCATCTCATAATACCTGAATACGTCTTCTAGACACCATCTACATGTCTAGTTGCACTTTTCATTTGCCATAGTCCACTTAAATAATTTTTATTTGTAGGTAGGTATCGTAAGAATGACATGTAATCAGTTGGTTCATTCTCTACAATGCGATATATAACAACTACAGACATTAACTTTACCTTTATTCAACCGTTGGTAGCAACAAAACTAAACGCCAACTGTATTGGCTATACTAACGTTAATCCTCGTGATGTCTGCAGGTTGTAAGATTGCAAATCGAGTCGACCAACAAACTATTTAACTAAACTTTAACACCGGTTTGAAAATAATCTTGATCATATAACTCTTAACTGAAAGTTATTGCATGTTTTTGCAACAAAGCAAAAGTTAAAAGTCTAATCCTCACAGTGACTCACACTTTGTAACGACTTATTAATAATCTAGTCTTTATCCAGTAATTTATAAGTTAAAAATCATATCACAGTAAAAAGTTATTTGTTTATGTTTTGTCTTGTCCGACTTTTTCGAACTTTTTCGAATGTTGACACTTTCATGTCACTGTCTAATAGAGATGAGTAAGGGATGGCGATCTGTTATCAATTAATCGACGAATCGATTTAAAGGCAAAAAATAAACAAACAATTTTTCAATCGATATCCAGTACTGAATCAATCCAGCGTATCGATATTTCGCCCTAGAATATCGAGATTCGATTTTTCTGTTTTGATATGAATCAAAATATTATTTAAAAATAGTCGAATGTATTACACAAAGATATTTGAATTCAACGTTAACAAAATAAATTTCTTTCCCTTTTACCTGATACTTTAATTTAGTTGTAAAAACAATCCCAATCAGCCAAAGATGTGAAAAGATACACTATTATTACGATTTTTCTTTTTACTTTCCATAACTGGATTCACACTTGCATTAAAAATACCAACGCGAATAGTTAGAATGTATCAATGTACGTTATTTTCAAAGAAAAGCATATTCACAAATTTCCTTGAAGATCAAATCAACAAAAAACTCAGTGGTAATAATATTTACGGGTAATCTGAAGTGATGGCTAAAATGCCTAGTATCTTTACTTCTCGATTATCAGTAGTGAGTAAACTAACAACCTATTCATAAATGTGTGTACTCTTGTGACAGCACTAGTGGTCACAAAACCGTATATTGTTCTAACATCATGCAACATAAAATAATGAAATCTAATTTCTTTCCGTTTTGTTCTCACATTCCAATGCTCCAAGTACATTAGAAAGATGAAATTGCGAAAATCGTTTCATTGTTTATTATGTTGGTAAATAAAAACGATTAAATACTTGAAACAAAATATTTCAAAGCTTGAGCCCGTCAAAGATTTAAAAGATGGCGTGACATGCACGGACTTCTCATTCTGTCTATGCAAAAATTATTTGTTTGTTTTTAAATTGATCAAAAAAAAAAAAATAAACATGCTCGTATTCAATAAGCTCCCCCGAGCAGTAAATCACGGCATAATGGGGTCCCGAATCCAATTTCGATGATTATTGAAAGAAACATACAGTATCAATATCATTACATAGATGGCGCTGTTTGATTTTTCTACTCTTTTCATGTAATCTTACATTAAACATTTCCATTAAACAACATAATGCAATAGTTATAAATTGCAATTAATGCAATAATTAATTATAAAACTTAGGTACTTCCAAATCCAATACATACTTCGGCTGCCACAAATGTATGCCAATGCACAGATAGTTGAATGCAGATCAAAGTAACATACCTTTAAGCCTGTACTCCCGGAAAGGTCAGGCAGCAGTGCCAACCATGCACATGTCCAGACTCCTAGGTGCTATCAGAAAATATTAAATTGATTGATCACCGCAGCGGCATGTATAAAACCACTAAATTTCCTCTTTCATAGCGCTGTAGACTGCAGGTTGTACGTTGCCTCTTGAAATGGAACCTGAGCTCCACACTTATCTTGTAGCACTACACGCAGCCAGTCACAACAGGTCTTGTGGTATCCACAGCCATGTTGAAGGGCTCAGACGTCCGTGCTATTTGTTGCATATTGTGTGATTGGCTGAAAAATTCATGTCTATGAGCAAGATTTCCACAAGCATAAAGTTTTATTGAATCAAGTTGTAGCTTAGGATGTTTGCTCTCTTGCACTGTATTTGCACAAGTGGTCTTAATCTCTTGCGAATTCCGCTGACAGTATGAATCTGGCTGAGTTTCATTTAGCATCATAACGAAAATGACAATTTATTTTAAATTTTAGCCACTATAAACCAAGAAAAACAATATTGTGGCTAAACTTCATAAGGCATTAGATTGGTACTTATTATTGTCGGAATACTTAAGTTTATACTTCCCTGAACATCACCACCACAGTTGCTTTTCCCAAGTATCTAGTCAGGATTGGGCGTCGATGTCATCATTAACTTCATCATTATCTGCAACTCGACTTCGCATATTGTCTAGGATAGGCCACACTATACGGTTGAACTCGGGCAACATGATATTCCTGTCTCTAGTAGCTGGCAAGTTGCAAAACATCTCCATTAGGTAGGTAGGTAGGTACTTCCATGCTAATTTTCGCGCACCAGAGCGCGCCAACCATTACTCGTCTCATTTGGTCCATTATCGCTTTGTGCGTGCATTGTTTTCACTTCCGATATCGGAGATAGGAGGGCTATCTTCAATAATACCCTCGGTCTGTGGGCATATCGTGGGTATGCAATGCACAAAGCAGGTAACTTATGCCGTTTTAGAGATAGTTCTTGTTCCAATTTTATCAAAGCAGCGGATTCGGCCACCAATCGTTTCGCTTTTTCCCAACTAAAACACACTTGTTCAAGTTCACACACGCCACTTTAGGCTACTTCTCAACTCTTTTTCTCTCAACTCCTTTTTAACTCCCAAAAACGCGCGTCCGCGCGTATCTTTTCTAACTGCACGACCCAATATCGCGGGAGAACCCACTCAGAGTGCCTCTATGACACCCCTGCTTTTTATTGGCTAAGAGAATCTCTTCCGGCAAATTACTGCTTGTATTATCCAATCCAAATCGAGTATTTTGACATAAGAAAAATAAAGTGTTGTCAATCGAATAAAATCGAACTGAGAACTGATCAGAAGCTAAATGTTGCCAATTAAACAAACCTGAAGTAATAAGTTTACAAGCGATATACCTTCCTCCGATATATATATTATTAAATGTACCTGATGATTTAAATTGGGAGTAACTAAGTGTTTGTTCATAAACTTAACTTAATTGTAAGAGACTTTGTTTGGATATAAATTATAAAAAATATATGAGAGTCATGAAAAACATTATAACAGATTTATAAGAAGAACCCCAATCCAAGGGTTCCCAATCTTTTTCAGTCCGCGGCGCACATACATGTTTTCTATTTTGTTTTGGCGCCCTAACCTATCTAGCTAGTCGAAATAGATAGATACAATGATACTTGTTATTTAAATAGCCACAAAAAGTAGACATGCAGCACTATGAATCTAAAGTGTTAATTTATAAGAATATAAAATTAACACAGAAAACATTTAAGAGAGATCAAGAAAACCAAAAATAAAATACAATAGCTACCTAGCTAGTCAATGTGACTGGTGAGATTGGTGATCTCCACACATTTTTTCAAAGCGTGGGATAAGGTTTGACATGGCCACAGATAACTACATACTACAGAAACTACACTACTACACTAGCACACATATGCCTCATTCCATACAAAGAAACCGTGCCGACGTAACTAGCGTTTTTCATCTGATTATACCGATTATTTTTTGTAAATCGATCGCGTTCGGTTCCGTTCCACAGCGATAGATAGATCACCAACTATGTACAAAAAATAATCAGTATAATCAGTAAAGTACATCGGCACGGTTTCTTTGTAAGCGATGAGACACCACTGATACCGCTACTCACATTTCTTGATTACAGCTACTGGTAAAAAACTTGCATCGCATAAATAAGATTTTGCAAAAAGAATGAAATTTATAAAGATTTTGAAGCTAAAGTGGTATATTCATTTCGAACCGCAAAACTCCACCAAATTGTAACATGGGAATCATTTAAGGCTTCTGTGGCAAGAGAGTTCAATGAGACTTTCTTCTTCTTGTGATATAAATTCTGGCGGAGGAAACGTGGATCCAAGACCCTTGCCATGCAAGGGCAAGGGTCTTGGATCCACGTTTTCTAGTGCCTTTCTTCACTTACTAAGGTACACAAGGGCGCCGTGGTGCACTTTGGGAACCTCTGCTTTGAACGCTTGTGCCATCCTGGGTTACTTTACTTATTCTGAGCTAGTACCTAACACGGCCTCATTAAGTAGGTCAACTTTTAATTTAATCTCGTGGTAGCAACTCTCTCGCTGTCAAGTTATTGGCACAAGTGGACCTAACTGATATAACTTTTGTAAGCCTGACAACATGATAGATATGCATTTATAATCCGTATCAATTTATTTAATATAATACATAACAAGACTTTGGACCCTTACATTAGATACTCAGGATGATGGTTGTGAGTTGGAAGTAGGCTGCACATCGTTCCATTCATCATATAAACGACGCCTTTGCAGCCTTGATTATGTTTAGTACAGCGCCATCTTGTTTTCTCTATTCCGTCATCGATGTGTCTCTTCACATGAACGTTGTAAGAGAAGCCAGCTAGTATCATTTGTTGTTTTCCTCTGCTATTTACTTCGTATCTTGGCAGAACGAATATCTTTCCTGTAATAAAGAAGAACTTTGGTTTAAAATAATATAAATTCAGACCAAGGAGGGACACCATGAGCGGTGAAATCAAGTCTGTTTATTTCATTTAATACATATATTTTATTTATGTATGATAGGCTCGCGTTAGACCACTATCTCACCAGATGGTAAGCGATGATGTGGTCGACGGTGAAGCATGCTTACCCAGAAGTAACCTATTCACTCTTCGCTTAAATACCCCCAGGTTATAACAGCTATCAGGAAAAACAGAATCTGGCTGGAAATTCCACTTTTTAGCCAATATATTTCTGCCATGCCCAACGAATTAGGATAAACCATGAATTCTAATGTAAACCATAGTAATATAAACGTGATTCTTAGCACATTCAGATTAGTACAAAAAAAAAATATGTAAAAACATCAAGCATAATAATTCGTTAAGGTAAAAAAAAAATGTCATATCTAAATATCTATTTAGTTCGATTTTCTTTAATTTCAGTTCCATACGTGAGGTGTGACTTCACAATAAAATTAAAACAAAATTAAACATTCTATGTTTTAATAGAAATGCGTCTTGGTAAAATGTTCGGAGACTACAATATTCCTTATTTAGACAAAGTTCAACTTGACATTTTTCACACGATATATAGGTTTTTTCTGTGCAGCCAGGATAGTTACAGCGTTGATATATTTTATTCCAAACAGGAAAATAACAGATTGCGTCAATTATGATCTCACGAGGTCATATTTGGTTGGTTTCTCTGTTTGAGAGGAACATGATCTACCTTGCTTTTTTCTTATTAATATTTCTAATTCTTTAGGTTTTAGTGGGTCTTTTTGTTCTAATGACCCCCTACCCCTAATTTTTCTGTTTCGCAAACAGATAGACCTATAAATCAGACGGAAAACTTTGTTAAATTTCACGATTTTATTGAAGAGCGTTATCACGTTATCTGCCAATGACAACAGAAACGCTTTTTTTTAATGATTGCTTGCCTCTTAAGACGACGTCAATAAAAAAAAACAATCACAATTCCATTTTTGAAAAGAAAACAGTAACGACACGAATATTTTTTTAAATATATGCATATCGCATTAACTAACCTGTTAAAAATAATGAGATTTCTTATTATTTATAATCTAAAAAAAGAGTAATGTTTTCTATTTCTACGAATAAAATAATATGCATAATTATTATTCATATAGTAGTTTATAGAACTAAGCGCCCGAACAATAGATACGGAAAGTGACTTTTTTGTATAATATTTAAAAATAATCCTTGAGCTGGAATTTAAGAACAATGGAAAGTAAAAAGGATGTCTAGGGGCCAATTACTGAGTATTTAAAATTAAGACTTTGTCAAACCCTACGTTAATGCCAAAATTAGACAGGTTTTCAGGAAAATGCTCTACATTTTCCTGAAACTTCAATTAATTAGGCAATCGCTAGTACGTAAGAGGAATGTTTCCTGGGTATAAAAATGATAATTCTATTTAGTCCGTCAGTGAGATTATCAAATAATATTGGACACGTATTTTTTGCTTTACCAAATAAAAAAAAATTGACAAAGATAAAGCGCATCAAAGTTCAGAAGTGGGGGCTTGTGACATCACTATGTCAATATAAATTGTACTAACGAAACGATGAGAACTTACTTACATAATTATAACTCTGGATAAGAATAATAATCACTCCCTCACTACTTCTCAAATAAGGTGCACAAAAAAGAGTATACTATCTATCTCATTATAGTTTGCTTTACTTAGGTACATCCATGTCTTCAAATCTATAAACGACAATTAGCGTTGAAAGCTAACAAACAAAAACACTAAAATAAAAAATTGACATCACAAAATGACAAAACAAAACATTGACGTGATAAAATTTTGACATCTCTTGATTAGGCACGGTTAAAAACGTATTGTTTGTCATAATTTCCATTAAATCTATGATGATGAACTGATAATAGAATTTACCGTTTGGTGGGCATCCAACAGGCAATGCTGTTATGATACGTTTATGACCAGTTTCTCTCGTAACAGACAAACGCTAAACTGTAAGTTCAGGGTCATGATTATGTTCCGTCATCTCACCCCATATTTCCGCATTCATGGTAAAAACGACACTCTTACATCCTCTATAGTGTCTCATACAACGCCATCTAGTTCTTATGAAGTCATTTTTAAGAATCCTCTCATAATGTGAACTGTAGCGGTAACCAGCATAAGTCATTAACCGTTTACCATATTTGTTTAAGTAAAATTCGGGTCTTTCTGTAAAAAGAAATAGGTGATAAAAAACAAAAACTGGACTTTCAAAGGACGGTGTTTCGTTTATCATTATAATTATAAAAAGCTTATGTATGTAATGTATCTTAAAAGATAGCCCTTACTACTCGGTGATAGTGTACCAGTGAAAGAGTTCCTGTTATCGGATCAGTAGTTCTCAAATACCCTTGTAGCAACATTTTAACAAATAAGAAAAAAGAAAAACAATAACATCAAAGGACAGAAAAAATATCTCTTGTCAAATCAACTGTCTAGCTCAAATCTTCCACCATTTTCTTATAATAATTTAGCTTACTCTTACTTTATTTTTTTTATTATATTTTTATTCCGGCCGACGAGACTTTTTCTAGTATTTTATTCCATAAATATCTTGTCCTTTTTCTTCTTGATTTTGGAAGTAACGTTCAGGATCAATTTTTATTTAATTCTTATCTGAGACGTTTGGCTTTTCTGTTTTTCTCCAACTTTTCATCTCTTGGCTGTATTGGAGTGTTAAATAAATCTGGAACACCTAAATTAGTTCTTTTACAAATATAAGTCCTCAAAACGATTATATAAATATTATATAGTGGAATACGGTTATTTGATACTACTGATGTATCAAACGTATAGCTATACGACATTTTAATGAAAGGAAACAAAAGATAAGAAAAAGAACGTAAAATTTTAATAGTGAATAAATCCAACTACTACATTAAGTTCTCTGGTAAAAGTTAACTCACCAAAATTACTACTGTTGTTATTAGCCTGTACTGCCCTACTCACAGAACAGGCGATTTTTCTGTTCTGTGGCCCTACTGCAGGGCAAAGGCCTCACTGCATCCCTCTAATCCAAAGTGATTGCATTAGCGACATCTAGACAATGGTTTAAATCTTTAAATCATGGCCTATTCAATGTTTATGTCATATACAAAACAAAGACTAAAAATATTTTACTAAACATGCAACAGCATCTAAAATAATTGCTAGTACCTTTATACTTAATTTAGTATTGAGAAAACAATTTACATAAAATTACATAATTTACGGGCCTTTTATGGCCTTTTTCTCGACCATTGACCACATACTCGTCTTACTCTCTGTATACTTCAGAAATACAGAGAATACAACAAAATATATTATTTGGGTTTCGTAGACTTCAACAAAGCGTTTGATTATCTGGAACACTACTACATATGGGAATCATTAGACCAAAAAGGGGTCCATCAAAAGTACCGCATACTAAAAATCATTTATGGGAAAAGCACAGCACCAATAAAACTGAAAGTTCAGGTGAAGAGTTCCCGATAGAAATAGACGAACGTCGAGGTGACCTTATTTCGCCGAAGAGATTCTCAGCAGTGTTGGAGTTGATCTTTAGGAGCCTGGGTTGGGATAATTCAGCAAAATATCAATTATGATTATGCTCATTTCTTACATTTACTACACAGTCCTCAATAGTTGTAACACTAGCATTACATCTTAAGGTACTCTGTTTCGAGCATCGCCATGTTTTTTTGCAAACCATACCTGATCTCAAGCAAAATGTGTGTCCATTGTAGACTAATAGTTTTCCACCGCGTCGTTTCATGAACTGTAGCGCATGGTACTCTGAAATAAATTAAAAAATAAAACTGAAATTTCCGTAAAAATAATAAGTGAATATTAGAAAGAGACGATATAATAAAAATAATGTTACTAATACACAATAATCATTTAAAGGTATTTTATTTTTATATCTATCTCCCTAAAACTAAATTGTTAAGGCATTTTTTGTCTCGAGTCCTTAAGCAGAAGAAATTCAGGTCGAACGTCGTGGTAAAATGGTGTTCAAGTGGAACGATCAAAAAATGTTGCTGTTTTTGGACAACTTTAAAAAAAAAACATAATCGTATAGTTTATTTCAAATAAACCTTACAAAATAATAGATGAATCTAATTGCACATTGGCAAGCTTCAGTGGGTCTACATGGAGAAGAATGTACAAGAAACTCCATAGACACTCTTATCCATCAATAATTTTCAATAACTAGTATTTGGTTACATAATTCGTTCGGGAAAATTACACAGATGTGAGAACCATGTAAAAAGACGTGCACGTAATAGCGTCTAGAGTAGAATAAACGTCACCAAAATACAATGATTAATTAAATCAGGCCGAGGCAACGAAGTTATGACCCATCTCAAATGATGGCACCCGTTCACGAACATGACGCATGGATTGGCACTATTTAGCTCAACCATCAAAAAGGGAATAAAATGATCCAACACATGTGCCACCATCCACCAGAGAATGACACACTCACCTGAAATGGCACACACAAGTCAACGAACGACATATAGGTACATTGAATGGTAGATTTACAGTCGGAACATAGTACTCACACATGTTCTGTGCAGGTATATAATACTAAATAAATTGAGTTTATACAATACAAATATATTCATACAGTCTTCAGCAGGTCCACACAGGTACTACAAAAATCATCTGCCCATCACTTGTTTTCGCGCCCTAGTGGCTGCGGAGCAGGACCAGCATTGAGCCAAGTATTTTTATCAGCGATGTAATCCCCCAACTTATAATGTGCCTGCCTGCATAGTGAGCGTTATTTTATTTTATTTATACAAGTCTTAAATTTCGTCTCATTCAATTCTAGAATGTGAGGAGGTATTTTACAGTAACATTATATACACTTTAAAATTATGAATGTCTTTGGAACCACAAACTTGATGAATATAAGCAGATGACTGTTCTTTTCTATGTCATTCCAGCTAAACCGTCTATACATGGAACTAAAGAAATATTAAGCATTCACTCGAGTGAACTTTCACTAGAGTGGACCTTCTTATTCCACGTTAAGAAAAGTGACTGACAAATAAAAGTTTAACAGTTGTTTTTACTAGTAGAAATAGTCATTCAGAACTTTTTATATGAAGCCACTGCCATTTTGAAACAAGATTAAAAGGTTACTATTCAAAGCTTCTTAGAAAAATAAAGTCCACAGAAATTGAAAAAAAAACTAAAGAAGAAAATTCAGAGAAAATAATATGGTAAAATGAAGGCATAGAATATGATAAAAAAGTACATAAAAATAATGTAACAATACAAACAGTTTTGGAAACGTTTTATTAACCCCCGAAGGAAAAAGAGGGGTGATATAAGTTTTACGTGTATACACAGGTACACACGTCAAACTTATAACACCCCTCTTTGTGTATTTGTTTATTTGTGTCTGTCTGTGGCATCATAGCTCCTAAACGGATGAACCGATTTTGATTTAGATTTTTGTTTGTAAGGTGACTTTATCGAAAGTGTTCTTAGCTATGTTTGATCGGTTCGGTCAGCAGTTCTAAAGTTATGGGGCGTTTTACTGTTTGAAACGAGGTGTTTTTGCAAGATATCGTGTCATAATTATGTGTTCAATAGATTGTCGATCGAAGCGTGTCTACTACATGATTAATAATGTAGCATGAAATAATAATGTTATATCTTATCTTATCTTATGGAGGGGCCGAGAAATAACTCGGACACTTCGACCCATTGGGATCTATTGTGGTCCCCTAGATAACTTACTCCTCCCCAATCGTTGAAAACTGTTTTCATGAGTTTTACAACGAGACTAGGAGATATGAGCCTATAGTCTTCTGGTTTTGGATGTCCAACCCCTAGAAGACCCATTCGCTTACCAGCCAGTGCATCGCATGTGCACAGAAGGTGCTCCATGCGTTCCGTATGTTCCCCACACAACCTGCACACGGGGGTAGCGGTTAAACCCATCTTCATGAGCATGTAATTGGTTCCAAAGTGCCCAGTAAAGGCCCTAAGCAGGTAGCGGAATTGCCCCCTGCTCATGTTCCAATAATAATAATGTGTTGGGGTTTATTTAAATTTTATTTGTGTCCAACTATTTATTACCAAAATATGATTGTAAAAGAACTGTATTACAATTTTGGTGCGCTGTAATACGTATATTTAACAAAAACCAACGTTTCTACGACAAAGTGCCACTCTTAAACAGATAATGACTGTCAAAAAAAGATTTTACAGTTGTTTTCGCTAACATAACGTCTCTTCTTCTAGGCCCTACAGTAAGTGCTAATAGTGCTTTATATTTTTTGTATTATGCCAATACCATTTTGGAACGCGACTTTACTGTCTAAAGCTTCTTGAAGCAAGGACTACTCAGCGAGGAAAATCTAGGCAAAATAAAACCCATACAAAAATATAGTAACTTTTAATAATACCATGACTCACAAACTCTCAATTTACGGCATTTTTAATAAATTTAAAGCATTTTAATAGATAATAAAAAATAAGTGAAAAACTTTTTATTTAATTAAAGAAGATACATTGATATATGAGAATTACAACACCATTAGGCCTCATTAAGTAAGTAATTCAGCTAAATATTAATCGTGATTATGCTTATTTCGAACATTTACTACACAATCATCAACCGTCATAACAGAAACATTGCATCTTAAAGCACTATTTTTTGAGCAACGCCATGTTTTTTTGCGACCCTTATCTCTTGACCTTGAGCTGAATGTATGTCCTTCGAAGATTAATACTTTGCCACCGCGACGTTTCATGAACGTTAGCCCATGGTAATCTGAAAAAAAAAAACTGAATATACAAAAAGAAGAAAAATTAAGAAAAAAGATATGACATAAAAAGGTTAAATTCCAGTATAACTGGGTGTTCAGGAAACTGAATTTTCAATTATTCGGGGAAATAAATTGAAGTGTTTCTGCACAGTTTTTTTTTATAAATTCATACTGAACTTAGTTATAAATTATAACGGCAGATAAAACAGTAAAAACGGTTATTAACCAATTTCTTTATTACTTTTTAAGTAATTTCTTACCCAGCAGGAGAATAAACATTATGTTGATAGCCCGTTTAGAAAAAAAAATTTATTACAATGTTGAATTATATTGCAACAATTTATATTTGAATATAGTCATTAGGAACATAAAATTTTGCGCAATTTGCAATGAATCGCTTTTTACAATAACCTTAAGTATTTACTCCATAGACTTAAAAGAGGCAACACATATTCAAATGACATTGAATAACTATCTCTAATATCAGTGACTTAAAGTATAAATAAGTACAGCCGTGTGAAACCTGCAACGACTGCTGCCTAACTTTGTACTTTGTAGCGTTACGTATAGTTCAAATGAATTATATACACGTTAATAAAATTGAAGGTAAATATAAATTAAAAACTAAGAAAAGGATATAAATAACAAATTAAGGTCCGGCTTCGCACGACGTGGGCAGCTAGGAAGATCCGGCTTCACACGACGTGGGCAGAAATTTCTTAGCAGGCAGGCAGGCAGGCTAGGCAGCTGGACGGACACGAAGGCGTGGAATGCCCGAGGTAGGCAGATGAGCTCGCAGATGAATCGCTTAGATAGGCAGTAGGGTAGCCAGCAGGACGAATGGGCTGGCACACGGTTAGATGGTCAAGGCTGCTGAACTAATAGTCAGGCAGTCAGTTAGGCAGTAGAATAGGCTGGCACTGGCAGTTAGAAGTGTGGAGGTCGGGCTGTGGCTTAATATGTCGATCAATCAAGCCCTTTATTATGAAGCGGTGACCGACGTAGTTTATGAACCAGTAAAAATGCACTAATTTAAGTTCAACACTCAATAAATTATATTTATTGTTTTTCACAGAATTGGTAGATTCACAGGCCTTATATATAATAGTTTTAAAGAGATTTTCAGATTCAATAGTACAACACGTAGTACTAAGTAGTCAAACGACTTTCAGAGTTCAGTGCAGATTCAAGACTCAAAAAGTGACACCCATTTTTCTTCGTTCCGACATGTCTTCTAAATTTTAAATTTGAATATCAATTAAGAAATCGTGAACGAATAAAAACGGTTTACAGAGGCGCAGTCTGCCGCTGCCCTTATAATGAAAAATATAATGCACAACGAGCTTAATAAGCTATAGAGAATGGTATCTTATGTCTATGGTTTAAGAAAATAAAATAATGACAATGTCATGTCAGATAAAAATGTCAAGAGTTAAAAATAATATAATAATTTTGGATGTTTAAACAAATCTTATGATTTTCAGATTTATACCAATGTAAAGAATACATAAAAATGGAAAACATGAGATGATACAATTTCAAAAGTAACGGTGATGAAATTTGTAAAATATATTATAAAACGTAAGTAAACTAAGACATGTGGAATGAACACCACATTTCCCCGAAACCCCAGAAAAATTTTCAAACTTAAGGAAAATTTTGAAGGTTGAAATATTAACCTTGATCTTTCACACAACATCTTTCATGCTTTCGTCAAACACTCATTCAATCACACGTAGGGGATATGGTTCACATTTAATGACGCATACTCCACAAGGAAATATTTAATTAGATAACGAAGGCTTATTTATTTTTTATATGTTCGTTACCCGCACCTGTTTGAAAACCCGAAGAAAATTAAAATATTTACAAGAGCCCACGCATTTGGCTTATTTATAAAGAGTTACGGGACCGCTCTTTGCACATAAGGCTTTCGAAGTTGTGCACACCGCTCTAAGAGAACTCCTCATCCTTATTAAGATAAGTGATGTCAAGGAAATTAAGAAGTTTAAGAATAAATACAAGTGATGTCAAGGAAATTAAGAAGTTTAAGAATAACACATAAGTTTGTGTTAGAAATTACATCAAATGGTGTAATAATATCTAGGATAACATAGAATATAAGGTGTATACTAATGTAAAGAATACATAAAAATGGTCAACATGAGATGATACAATTTCAAAAGTAACGGTGATGAAATTTGTAAAATATATTATAAAACGTAAGTAAACTAAGACATGTGGAATGAACACCACATTTCTAAACGGTTTACAGAGGCGCAGTCTGCCGCTGCCCTTATAATGAAAAATATAATGTACAACGAGCTTAATAAGCTATAGAGAATGGTATCTTATGTCTATGGTTTAAGAAAATAAAATAATGACAATGTCACGTCAAATAAAAATGTCTAGAGTTAAAAATAATATTATGTTTATTATGTTTTGGATGTTAAAACAAATCTTATGATTTTCAGGTTTATACCAATGTAAAGTATACATAAAAATGGAAAACATGAGATGATACAATTTCAAAAGTAACGGTGATGAAATTTGTAAAATATATTATAAAACGTAAGTAAACTAAGACATGTGGAATGAACACCACATTTCCCCTAGACTAAACTGTAGCGTTACGTATAGTTCAAATGAACTATACGTAAGCCACGTTAATAAAATTAAAGGTAAATATAAATTAAAAACTAAGAAAAGGATATAAATAACAAATTAAGGTCCGGCTTCGCACGACGTGGGCAGCTAGGAAGATCCGGCTTCACACGACGTGGGCAGAAATTTCTTAGCAGGCAGGCAGGCAGGCTAGGCAGCTGGACGGACACGAAGGCGTGGAATGCCCGAGGTAGGCAGATGAGCTCGCAGATGAATCGCTTAGATAGGCAGTAACACCAGTCGAGCTGGAACACCACAACTTTATGACATAGAATAGCTGTGCCCGCGGCTTCGCTCCCGTGAACTGACTGCCTACCCTATCCTGCTTACTTTCCTGCCTACCCTACTTACCTACCAACCATTTTTTTTCTAGGATCTTCATTCATTCGCGGAGAATCTTAACATTTTTGATTTAGATGGCGTTGTGCATTTGAAGTCATTTTCTGAATGGAGGATTCAGAAAATGACTTCAAATGCACAACGCCATTTAACGAATATCGAGTTCAACTGTCCGAGTATCTGAATTGCGTGTGTTATGATAATTTTACTTCTTGAACACTTTAAATTCATTTTACTTTTGCTAAAGTGAACCGATTGCGATGAAACAAAAACTAAGTAATGCTTCAAATCTACATTGGTGTCGTACATTTTACGTGATGCGTGCACAAATAAACTGACAAACAGACAACAATTCCAAAAATGCTGGACATGGGTTCTGTTGGTTATCCTTTAACACCCTGTATATATTTTTTGGAAATATTTCGATGTATAAAAACGACTATATGTATTGATGAGCATTCTGGTACTATTCAAAAAGAAATATTTTATAAATAGAGCTCCGTAGGTTTTTTGGAAACATAGGCTTAAAACTAATTTTAATCTGACCCCAATCAGTAACAAAAAATCTTAAAAATAAGTTAATAAAATCTCGCCACATTAAAAATGCATTAGATTTTTTTTTTCCTAAAATGACACAAAAAATATCTTTGACTTATCCGTAATTCAGTAAACATCTACAACAGGCCTTTTGAGCACTGTTGTATTTTCAATTACTTTCGGTGTTAAATCGAGCACATGCCATTTAAAAACCACTTTCGTGCGACTACATGTACCATTCCCATACGGTTGAGCGCTTTTTAAACGCGCGCTAATAAAACGTAGTATTGACGAGCGTTAACACAGTCTTACCACTTTTTTTTTTTTTTTTGGTTTGGTAATCATCCAATGACTTCTCCCGCTCTGGGTGAAGCGGGAGGGCGTGTCAGACTTTTACTGACTAAAACCCACCCGTGTTCCTTCAGTTGCTTTTGCCAGGGCCACGGTAACTCTCTTTCAAATTTATCCGCGACCCAGACAGGCATCGGCCCTATCGGACCCCGTTAATGTGCTGACATCTCTTTGAGGCGCGCGTGGAACACTACGCGCCGTAAACTCGGGCTTGGTCCTTATCGGACGGCGAGCTACCCATTACTTTCCGTCCGCAAGCCCGCGCCTACGGTGGCCGGGAATCGGCTTGCGACTCCCGACGCCCGGGTCGTCTCCTGCGGTGGTTAGGGTCATGAGGGCGCCTCCTTTGCGTCTCCCTCACGCGTTCCGTTTCCTCCTTTGCGAGCATAACTGCTTCGCAGAAGGAGGAGACAGCTTCCCATGCCCTCTCGCTCCGTACTATGGCCTGCACCAGGGCGGGACGCGAGAGGTCGCCACCGCCGATCGCCTCCATGAGGACACGGCGGTGCTCCGCCCAAGCGGAGCAGATCTCCACCGTATGCTCCACCGTGTCCTCAGGGCGGTCCACACAATGGTGACACCCGGGCGTTTCCTCCCGCCTTATCCTGAACAGGAACCTCCCGAAACAGCCGTGTCCGGTGTGGACCTGCGTCAGGCGGAAGGTGAGGACGCCGTGACGCCTCTCAAGCCACTCCTCAAAGAGGGGCCTTACCGCCGCAATTGTGGTGTGCCCAACAGTCTTACCACTGGTTTCTGTATTAAAATTCTAAATTTAGAACTTGTCACCCTCTTCTTTAGCATGAAATTGTTTAAACCTTTATCATTGAAGTAGAGTTTCACAAGTAATCAAATTGTAATACTGAATTTAGAAACAGTGGGTGCACTTATTTCGAACTTTGTAACCCAATTTGTTATCTTCTAATGGTGTTTTTTCAAAGCTGTGACATTCTCGTCAATTGTATACAGCACTGCTTTGCACCCATGATTGTGATGGGTTGAACATCGCCACCGCTTTCGTGAAGACTCCGATCTGTAATCTCTTATTTTGCAGTATCATAGCCGTTATATAATATCAATGGATTCCCTCTGAGAGTCGTCCCGTAAGAAAACTGCGAGCTATCTAGAAATTCTGAAAACAAATACAATGTTTTGGTTACTTAGATTGATTGAGTTGAAATTTTGCATACACGATTGGTTTGCATGACAATGCTCGGTAAGCTTAAAAGCTTATTTAATAGAAGATGACTGGTTTGCCTTGATATGGTTCATTATGATTGTGACCTTCATTAAAAGTAATCAGGTCATCATCAACAGTCATAGCACTCGCCTTGCAGCCTCGACTATGGTTGGTACACCGCCAATGTTTACTCCAGAGATAATCTTTGGCTTTCCGCTTACAAAACCTAAAGCCATTAATAAGTAATATTGTGTTTCCCATATGGGACCGCACAAAATAGTATTGCGACGTTATTTCTGAAAAAAATAATAATTGGTTTTAGTATATTTTAGATGTAACAGTTAAATCACACATTCTTCAATTTAGGTTAACAACCAGAAAGAAAAAAATAATATTATAACATGTACCTAAAAAAAAGTACCGTAAACATGTACCATGTACATGTTTCATGTAATCATAAAACAAGCATTGTATTATTTAAAAGAAGAATAGCCCGATCACCACAACCAAG
Organism: Anorthoa munda; assembly: GCA_945859665.1. NCBI lineage: Eukaryota > Metazoa > Arthropoda > Insecta > Lepidoptera > Noctuidae > Anorthoa > Anorthoa munda. The sequence continues at coordinate 9,191,189 of OX243901.1, forward strand.
GCACTAGATACTTTTTATTTGTTTTAGGATCTTTTAGGAATGGAGGTGGAATGAAAACACAAAATATATATCTACATTACATTATATTTTTTCTATACACTCCCGAGCAATGAAAAGGTTCTAGTGATATAGCACCAAATTGCTCCGAAACGGGAAAGGCTAGCTTAATGACGCCGTCTGCAATATTGAAGTACATTTAACAGCGCATCAGAATATTACCAACTAAAAACGTAAATATTGTGTTCAAATTTTAAATTAAATGTAAAAAAATTAAATTAAGGTATTTGTCGGCATTTTATTGGTGGAACTTTTTCATTGCTCGGCAGTTTATTATAAAACATTAATGTAATGTTTATAAAACATTAATGATGTGTGTGATATCTGCATAGATAAAAATCAAATAGAACCGAGTAGTGCCATGGTCGTATTATTTATTTATATACACTTTATTGTACACCTTAATAAACAAGAAAAAAAGAAACTTAATACTATAATATACAATTGGCGGCCTTATCGCATTCCGCGATCTCTTCCAGGCAACCTGGAACCTGTGACAACCTGTCGTATTAAATCTCATCTTAGCCGAACTACCTACATATGAACTACATCGCGCAATCAAAGTTTACCGACACGATTTGAGCATATACTACTAGCTCGACAACAACTATCAGGCAGTTGTTCACCAGACACAACACCCCTCTGGTCGGAGGATCCTCCCGTTTCAATGAAGGTTGCGGGACTTTACACCCTATGCCGCATACCTCTAATGAATTAGTTTTCTTGTTCGACGCGTAAATTGTACAGTATGATTGTGTTCTTCAAAATAACTAATCAGTTCACCGTTCATGGTTACAGCATATGCCTTGCACCCTTTACTTTGACTGCTACACCTCCAACGTCTTCTGCTGAGATGATCGCGAGATTTAATCTGCCTACAAAAGCTATACCCATTAATCAATAAGACTGGGTTACCCTTAACGGATTCTACGAAACTGCATTGCACCAGTAATCTTGGAAACAATAAAATAATCATTATATATGATGGACGTTGATAATATGTAATTATGTACATTTGAAGTGAAAAATAAAACTAAAGTTATTAAATATTTTTGACTGCTATAACAAAAAAATGACGTTCAATCATTTGATTAATTTTAGTACGTAAATACATACATTTTTGATTCCCAAGTTGGAATCGCAGTATACTACTTAGGTAATCCAAGTTGTGAAATGAGTATCAAAAACTTTATAATATAAGCTTTTAATTAACTAAAAACAACTTAACAATATAGAGCCTAAAAACGATGATTATTCTTTTGGTTGAGGAGTTTTTATGGCCACCTGTTAGCTACATTATCCGAAGATTATTTATAATATGGAGTTTCATATAAAAAAAGTAATAAATTTGTTTATTCAGGTAGCTTTAAACCCATTGTAATCTATTACACATCAAATAATAAAGTAGTATCAAATCAAAAAAAAGTAAAACCCAACATATTTTCCATGATTTTTGAACTATAGAATGTATCTAGTAGTAAACACATTTCGATCAAAAATCTATCGAACAAGTAATAAAGACACGATATCTTGCGAAAATAGCGCCCATGACGTTTAAACGGCTGAACCGATTTTTATCAAACATAGCTAAGAACACTCTCGATAAAGTCACGTTTCAAACAAAACAAACTTATTCAAAATCGGTACATCCGTTTAGGATGATACCACAGACAGATACACAAATACATCAATATACAAACACAGATGCACACGTCAAACTTCGTCGAGGTTTATTAAAATCAAATAATTATATTAATAAAAAATAAAGTAAATTAAAATAATTTGTGCCCGGAATACATAAGTGAAGTACCTACGTTAATAAATAAGAAATAAAGAAGGAAAAGTAGTTTATTTGCACCAGGCACGACACATACCATGTAAAGCATAAAAAATAAAAAATAAATAAGCTTGTTATAACGGAGTAATTTATTAATTTAAAGATTATTTCGTTTTTTGTAACATGGTGTGCCATGATTGTGTTCTCCAAAATGTGCAATCAGTCTACCATCTATGGTCAGAGCATATGCCTTGCACCCTCGAGCGAAGTTACTGCACCTCCAACGTGTCCGTCTGAGATGACTTCGGGCTTTCAGCGTGGAGAACCGATAGCCGCCTATTAGTAACATTTTGTTACCCATATATGATTCCACAAAACAATAGTGTACTCCTGAAACCCAATAACATTTTTAATTTAATATCAGCTTTAAGAAACCTTTGAACATACATTTTGAAATAACAGTTTAGGGTAAGATAAAATAAGAAAGGGTACCATAAATACAAATTGATTGACTCAAATCAAAATAATACACACACGACTAGAAAAACGAAGTTAGAATTAAGGACACAATTAATTAAAACTCACGTAAACTTATGCCTATAGATAGTTATGCCTTTATTATTTTATTTATTTGTTTGGGATATTTTAATACAGATATTGAATCTATTAATAATTTTAAAGATAATTTGAAATCTATATCATATCATAAGCTATTATTAAATTTGAAATACATTTGTATTAAATTATTTAAATTATATGTTAACATTTATATTTTAATTTGTGTAACAGACTTAAATATAATTATGAGATCAATAAAATAAGTTCAGGTACAACGCATAAGAAGATAATATTATTCAGTCAAGAAATTCGAGAACACAGTCATGTTCTTTTAATAAATATGACTATACAGAGTGTCATAGTAAGAAATTTGTTGGATAAATATTATAAAAAAGTTTAACATTGACATTATTTGGAAATATTGTTTCCTAAACCTACACAAAACTGGTTAATAATTATTGTATAAGGTTTCCTTTTATTTACTTAATTGGTAGATACATATATTTGTACACTGACTAGATATGAAAATGATCAATAGTAAGTTATTACATGAGGATTATAGTAATAATTGTAATAATGAATCCCTTATAATTTTGCAAGCAAAAATACTGATTGCACTCACCCATCTGCGGCTACTCTAAACGATTATAAATTGTGTGCAGGTGTAGACTAACCACGGTATACTGCAGTATTTAAATGATGATCAATACTCAATAGTACTAATAAGCCTACGAAAGTAATTTTACTGAGATAGGTAATACATGGCGGCATTTTTTTAAATTTTATCTTTTATCAATAACCCATATAAGCGATCTTCCTGATGGCGTGATGCGATTTTAATTGAATCGATAGGCAATGAAGCGCATGTATTTTTTAAGAAAATAAACGACTTAGTGGCCAACAAGTAAGTTGCGTAGTCGCTTGGTAACAGAAGGGACATAGCAACTGAGGCGGGCCGCGATGTCGTAAGGAGCGTCCTAGGTCCCAAGTTGTAGGCCAGCTTGCGGTGCGCCACTCTACCTACCTTCCGCGGCCTAGACGAGGTCGAACCGTCTGATGACAGACGCGGTGGGCCGCAGGGGAAGTCCCTATCCCCTGATGATATCAAAGATAAAAAAAAAAAATTACCTCTATAGGTAAATCATTTTCTTCTTCATAAGTAATTTATCTCATATATGAGATATCTTCGCTAATAAATATATATGTTTTAACTTGACTAAATACGATGACTAGAATACGTATAATGAGAAAATGACGCAAGTAGCGAATCAATTGGTTCTGCATCTCGTGTGACTTTGATTCCTGCTTGGAATGGTCTACAGTTAGTTGTATCAGTAGGTAAACATATCCAAAGTAGGCAAAAAATCCATTGAGTTATTGGCATTGGCTTTTTGTCACGTTTATCTGTTTGTATTTGTCTCTTCCTTTTACAAGTTACTTAAAGTTAGAGCTGTATACTTAAAGTATGGCTATGAAGATGTTAGTCTTTACTTAACTTTAGGTAACGTTTATAAGTCATTATTATCTTAAAATATGTAAGTAAGCAAATGGGATGATATCTCCTTGGAGTTTATTTTCTTTTGCATTTTAATGATTGTGGTCTCCAAGACGAGTAAGCACTGTCTCGTCAACTGTAATGGCAGTAGCCTTACAGCGTATATGCTGACTGCTGCACCGCCATCTTTGCTTCCGAGCATCACTGCGAGACTTTTGCAAGCAGTAACGGTACTTCCCAATCTGCAGTATCGGATTCCCCACGTTCTACTTCACGATACTCCAAGTATTTTCTAAAACAAAGAATTTTGTTAGTACTATTCTGGTTGTTCAGATGAATATTTTTCTAACTTAATACGAAACTATAAGTATAGTACTAAAATTCATGCATCGATATGTGTTAGAAGTATACAGGAGATAAGTGTTAATTTAATGGTCAATGGAGTAAAACTAAAAAGATCCCGGAAACCATAATTACTTTTATTCATTGATTGAGATTGTAGAGTTATTTCTATATATATTAGAGATATATAGATGAGAGCTATATATATGAGAGAGTTATTTCTATATTTCTATATTGTAGAGTTATTTCTATAGTTATAACTGTATTTTATATTACATTTTGATTTTTTTATTTATTTATTCAATCAGTAGTAACACATAAATTTTAAATATTTAAGTTGATGCCAAGATAAACTCATTAGAGATATACCAGGATGAATAATAATAATAATGATTTATTTATTACCAGCGCTACAATTTTAATAACAGGGACTGAAACAATCCACATTGTAGCGCTACTTTTTTTACAAAACTAAAATGTAAGTAGTGAATTGTAACAAAACACCGAATTATACACCTCTGGCACCCAAGCTAAGATTTAATTTGTATTATGAGTGTCAGGGCAAATAAATAAGATAAGTACAAAAAATACTCAATATTATTGTTATTACTCATACATTATACTGCATTAGGTGCATAGTTGGAGATAGCCCTAGTATGTTATAAATTATAGCATAAAATTATAGATGTTAAAATTAAATTAAATTGTCACAACTCTATTTCTACATTTTGTTGAACCAATTTTGCCTGTTTTTCTTTTATTTATTTATTATTATTGGCTACCAACGATTGTACACACTGGAGAATGTAATAGAATCACGAAACCGAAAATTGCTTAGTAATCGGGGACAATCAATTTTACACCGGAGAATGTTATAAGAAAATTGTAAGATTCATTTATGTAGTCGTGTGTCAGTTGTGATTGTGTTTTGTTTGTACTATGCTTGTATTGTATTTGTGTTGTGTTTGTTGGTTGCGCTAGATGAGTGCTGTTATGTAAGTTTTTAACTTATTAATGATTATGTTCTCCGTGATGATGAACCAGTTTATCTCCCACAGTAATAGCTGCTGCTCTGCAGCTTAACCTCTGGATGCTACATCTCCATCTCTTCTTTATGTTATTGCTACGCTGTTTTACTAAGCTATACCGGTACCTATTTATCACCAACATTTGGTTGCCATTTGGTTTCCTTTCGAACTGCGCAACCGTTGGTAGTCCTGAAATAGAAATCAAGAAATTTTACATTTGCTGCATTTATGTAGAAAATAATAATAAGGAATGATGATAGTTGATTTATTTAACCTTCAAGCGGTCGTGTGTTTTTTCGTTTATAATATCCAGATGTCGAGTCATAAATATTTCTCATTTCTAGTAGTCCGTAATTTTTTCACTACACAAGAAAACCACCCCATTCTATTCTTCTGCGTGAGGCACGTAGAGAATAGAATGGGGTGCTTTTCTCGTTTCTGAAGGGCATAAAAGCCTTTTCGTCAGTCTCGACGCAGACGTAACGAAAAGACTATGCGCGCATGGCCTTTAATTTTACCTTGAAGGGAAGACTGATTTTAAAGGAAACTTGAACTAAGTTCGTAATAGTGTTTTTTATTTGATTTCAACAATGAATTGAAGACATAAATCTCACATACATCTAATACATAAATCTAATAGGTATTTTATGCCTAACTCAGACACCAGCTCCTCACATTGCTAATTAGACATATAATATGTAAAACCTAGAATAAGCTTGTCATTGTGAGGAGAAATAAAGAATTGTATTATTATTATCTAAATTATAGGGAAAATAAAAAAATAAAAAAATATTTTTTTTATCAGTGCAAAATTGTTAAAGTGCAAAATGATCCAAAGAAAGTTGTTTATTTCTATGATTTTGTTTTTAATAAAAATTAACTTTTTTTAGCACAAAAATAGATAGTGTGAATATAAATACTAAATAATTTTTGCTTAATCGATGCTCTAAATGGGATAAAAAAATAAATTCTTGAAAACTTCCATGGGTCCTTTAGGTTACGCGCGACCGTTGCCGTTTCAAAGGAGCGCGCGCCCGCTTTAAACGTTAATTGGGAAATTCTTAACAAGGAAACTGATTGATCGGTTCCAGGTATGTATCATATGCACACACTTAACACCACGCCTTTATTACCTGTTGTGATACAATAAATATATTATAGTATTTTTTTGACCAAATCAATATCTATAACTTCAACTAGATACAAACACAAACACATATTACGCCACATATATTTTATTTATTGACTAGATAATAAGATGACTAGTATTCCAAGTGACCAGAATAACGTATCTTAATTTATAGTACTGAATATAAACATCAATAAATTGCAATTGGAATATATAATAATATTTCCATCAAGAACAGTATATTTTATAATGATTATTATTAATATCATATTTGTACAATAGCGTAATCCGAATAATCATATTACAATATTTGGACAGAACTATTTATGGTAGTAGGCGATCCACGTCGCCGCGTCGGGAGGATTGGGCATACATTATGCTTTATTGGAAGCGACATCTTCTCGTGTCATCAGTAATTGATATATGGTGAAATAATATAAGGTAGAGAATGCCTAAACCACCATTTACTTAATAACTACTATTTTATAATATTTTCATCAAGAACTATTTAAAATCTTTGATAATATTTTTTTTTATGTATAATACCTATACAATAGCAATAGTCTACTGGGGAAAATCATATATTATTATATATCATAACTAATTTATATAAATTAAAACATTTCAAAAGCTTGCTTTCTAAAAAAAACTTTTTAACAAAAAAATAAACCGACTTCCAAAAAAACACTGCAAAACGAAAAATAACTTTCTTTTCCGAAGTCGGTGGTACATTATTGTTTTCCGTGTTTCGACACCGACTTCGGAAAAGAAAGTAATTTTTCGTTTTGCAGTGTTTTTTTGGAAGTCGGTTTATTTTTGTGTTAAAAAGTTTTTTATTTATCTCTTTTTAGTTTTGATAGGTACTTCCAATTGCAATAAACATCATATATAGCCAAAGTACATCTCATGACGATTCCAATAAGCCCATACACGATTAGGATACATTATTTTATTTCGGAGTACCAGTGCCTACCTGCCGGCTTCATCATCAGATCAGTTCGATGGTACCATTTTCATCAGCACTATTTGCTTCATCATAGTCGTTAAACTATTCTAGATATCTTATAACCCATGACATACTTAGCATTAAGGAATTCTATTGGCCATCTGTGGTCTTCTTCACCAGTTCCACTTCACCAAATGTTACTTTCTGAGTGCAGATGATTGCATTGTTGATAAAAATACCAAAATCGCTATATATATGCCTATAATATTTTAGGAGTTCCCTCGATTTCTCCAAGATCCCATCGTCAGATCCTGACTTGATGACTATGGGACCAACTGGAAAGTATACCCTTTCAAACAAAAGAAGAATTTTTCAAATCGGTCCACGCGTCTTACAGTAATCGGGGAACATACATAAAAAAAAAAAAAAGATTCCGACGAATTGAGAACCTCCTCCTTTTTTTGAAGTCGGTTAAAAATGTATAAGTGTGTTCCATAAGTCCAATTATGTCACTTTCACTTCAGAATGATGCTCAGATTATTAATATATCACGATTAATATGGAATGTGTTCACACCAATAAATAGAGAAAGAGTTTAAACTTTAATGACTGGATATTAGTTTCTTTAGTCAATAGGGTCGGTGATGTAGTTGTAAGGTTGTCAATAATAATCGGGGATGAATCATAATCTTTGGTGTTTCCTAGAATGCTTTGGTGTTCCTGTGTTTGGTCGTCAGCTGACATTATCGTGTCGTCAAGTGTCGGTGGTGAATGTCTCCTAAATGGTGTGACGTCAGTTCTGTTTTGTCTCGTAATATTTTTGCACGATGGACAGCGCCAAGAATTGCTTAACTTGCTCTTATTTTCAATATAGTAGGATGAAGTTATATTCATGCATCGGTAGTGGTACAGTAAATTGCAAGTACTGCAGCTGAGCAATTCTCCTTGAGCTATTTGATGTTTACAACTCGCGCAATTCATTTTTGTAGGTGTAGGGTAGAAGAGTTAGGCGAAGAAATATTGAGTGTCACGATGAATGTGTCGCTTTGGTGACTCACCTCAGTGGGCGATGCGCGGGTTGTTGTAGGTCAGGCACACAGTTCGTTAGGTTAAAATGTTTACACTTCTATCATTTTGTTGGTTTTATTTATAGTTTTGCACTTATCACCATTGGTTAGCTCGTTTGATGATCTTCACTTTAGTATATAACACGAAACTTATTCGTAGCTTTGAACCGCCTTTTTTATTTAAATTTGTTAGCAACTCGTAACACGTCTTTACTGCTCGATAGCGCTCTCTCACTCCAACCACTCCACCTTAACTTGTTTATGTTACATGCACCGGCTACAAGCATTAATAAGTAATACTGTCTACTTCTTATTTTCTTAATGGTTGTGTGCTCCCCCTTGCATGACAACACGATTGTCCATCGTCAAAGCAGTGGCCTTGCATCGCAAGTGTTGGCAGCTGCACCTCCAACGTTGTTTGTACAAATCGCTACTTTTCTTCTGCAAGTTGTAACGGTATCCACCAATCACCAACATTGGATTTCCCACGTTCGAATGAGCATATTGGGCTTTTGGAAATTCTGAAGAAAAGTAATTAGTAGCTGTAGTGAAACAGAAATAGAAGGGTAAATGGTAGGTAAACTTATCGTGATAGTTAGATAAAATCTTATAGAACATTTAGATATCACGACAACACAGTTATCTAAAATCAAGAGATTTTAAATAACTGTGGTCCTTTAGTAAAAAGATTTTTAATATATTTATAACGCCTTTGTGTTAATTTAAAAATGAAATTATTTGTGACACCACGAAAAATTTATTCATTGACTAGCTATTAGTATCAATCAAAATGCCACTTGAATATAATGTTTTATATCTATTTAAGAAGTAACTAGAATAATTTATTTGATTATTTAAAGCTGTTAATAATTTCATGTATTTAATGAAAAGGCTTAAAGAACACCTTTATTGAAATTCAGAGACACGTTTAGTAAACTCTTTCTATGATTGTGTTTCGGGCCCAGTAAGACCATATAGTATCATCAACAGTCGTGGCAGTAGCCTTGCAGCGTGAATGCTGGATACTGCACCTCCATTGCTTCCTTCGAGTATCATTGTGTTTCTTCTGCAGACAGATACGGTATCCATTTATCACCAACATAGGTTTACCCAAACTGGATATCTAGTATCAGCAACGCACAGCTTTTGAAACTGAAAAAATGTACATGGTTAGTACCCATCGTGAATATAATCTTGAAGTACCTACAACATACAAGTAAGAACCTAGATCGGTCAAGGGTCAACATTTCGTTATATTTTTACCCGACTCCCGAAGGTAATGTGTTTATCAGTCTATGTATGTATGTTTGTTCCTATGTGGCGTTCTAGAGACCAAATGCGTTGGCCGATTTTGATGATTCTTACGTCAATCGATTCGCCTTAATCCTGCAAGTGTCACTGGCTACATTAAAATTGGAAAAAACAAAAATGGCGGATTTTGGGCGCCATTTTGTGGGGAATTTTTTTTTTTCAAAATTAAGGATTTTAATAGGCGATTTCAAAAATATATAATACTTATATGTTTAATTGTACCTAATTCTAAAAAAAATAACTCAAAAGTTGTAAATAAAAAAAGTTAATTAAAAAAATCAATAAGTATCCTCCGATTGCACAGCATGATTTTTTTCTTGTTCACGTCTTTTTAGTTTGCTTTTTAAGCAGTCGGGTTTTTTGATTTTTTTAATTAACTTTTTGCAAATACATAAATATATGACACTTGCTGACTCCCGGGGCCATGCCATACCCTACCTATTAGGTAGGGTATGGTAGGCAGGGTTGGTTTTTTGCATGTAATACATATTTTTAGGGTTCCGTACCTCGAAAGGAAAAAACGGAACCCTTATAGGATCACTTTGTTGTCCGTCCGTCCGTCTGTCAAGACCCTTTTTCTCAGGAACGCGTGGAGGTATCAAGCTGAAATTTATATCAAATACTCAAGTCTACTGTCCCTAGCTGAGAAAAATGAAACTTCTAAGCCAACGCAATTAAAAGATCCAGCAGTTTATGTCGCAAATTTTCGACACACGCAAAGGAATCAAAACCTACAGGGTACTTCCCGTGAACTCAGAATCTTGAAATTTGGTACGAAGCAACGTCTTATAGCACAGATAAAGAAAAATTGCGAAAACCGTAAATTTTTAGTTACATCATATAATAAAAATATTTTTAATAATTTTAAACTTACTGCCCCTTTCCTCATGAACGCGTAGAGGTATTTAATTCAAATTCATATCAAATACTCAGGTCTATAATACCTTTAAGCTGAGTTTGTACGGAACCCTCAGTGCGCTAGTCCGACTGGCATTTGGCCGGTTTTTTTATGTATCATCAATAGTTTTCTCAGCGCACGCCAAAAAATGGATTTTATATGCAACATTTTGCTACTTTGGGTTACATTATTTTTAAAATCGGTTTGGTAGATCCAGAGATTACCCCCTACAACGCCACAAACTCACAATTCACAAACTTTACCTCTTTATAATATTAGTATAGATGAAAAAAAATAAAAAAAAAACAATATTACAAAGATTCGTATATTTTTATTCATGAAAAAAGTATGTGGGCTGTGTAGCGTCATCGTGGCTGTTCAAGTTGTACATGGATAGTTGTCTACTAGGTTTGAAAGAGCATGAGTGCGGATTGAGGATGAATGAGTTGCCTGTAAAATGCCTTCTCTATGCAGATTATCAAGTTCTACTTGCATCGTCAGCAGAACAGTTGCAAGACATGGTGACTGTGATGAATGAAGCATTTAAGTTAAAAGGGATGTGTATAAATGTGAACAAGACTAAGGTCATGGTGTTTGAAAGAGAAGACGATGTATCGGAGTGTGAAGTGAAAATAAATGATAGGAGTGTGGAGCAAGTGAACGAGTTTGTATATCTGGGAAGTATGTTCACAAGGGATGGAAAGATTGAAAAGGATGTGGAAAGGAGAGTGAATGCAGGGAAGAACAAGTGAATGGTGCTATACATGCGGTTATGACCAGCAAATCGATATCTCCGGAAGCTTGACTCGCCGTTCACAACAGTGTGCTGGTGCTTACATTTATGTATGGAAGTGAAGGTTGGGTATGGCAAAAAAGACATGAAAGTAGAAATGCGTTCCTTGCGAAGTATGTGAGGTGTAACTTTAAATGATAGATTGAGGAATGAGGTAATAAGACAACGTTATGGTTTAAAAGAAGATGTAGTGACTAAAATTGAAAAGAGTATGTTAAGATGTTGAGAGAATGAATGAAAGGCGACTAACGAAAGGTATTTACATGGCAGACGTGAATAGAAACGCCGGGAGGGGACGCCCTAGAAAGACATACATAGACCTTATAGGTGATGTTCTTCGGAAAGGCCAGGTGCGGAGTACTCATAACCGGCGTGTGTGTATGACTAGATGTATGAATGTGAGTGAAGCAAAAGAAGCATGTAAGGATCGTAGCAGGTGGCGTTCTGTAGTTTCTGCCTACACCCGTGAGTTTATGTATGTATGTATGAAAAAAGTATATCAGAGAGATATTAAATAGTAATTTATTAGTTCAATAATTATCATAATTATTAAGAAAAATTGGAAATATTTCCGATTTTTGAATTAAGAATTTAAAAACTTGTAAAACTCTAGTATGGATATCTGTCAAACTTTGGCATATAAATGGAGTTTAACACATTCTTAACTTTAAATTCTCAATTCAGAAACCAACTGCTGGTTAATTATTATTATATTAAGAAAACAAGTTTTAGTTTATTAAATAAGCACATTAAATAGATAATATAATTTATTATTGCTTATTTATCAGTACAAATCCATTTCAATAAAATGGATGCCTAAAAGGATAATGCGTTATAACCTTCCTACATTTATATATTATTAAATACTAAGATCAAAAAACCTCACTAGTCGTGTCAAAAAAATTTATAAATAAAGTTTGAGTTTAAAACTCAATATACCCGTACTTAGGTAAGTATGTATGTAGTTCATTAGTACTTCTAAGAATATATAGTAATATCAGTCTAGTTACTCGTAATAGTAAGAATATATTATAGTGAATATATGAATATATAATAGGCATATTGGTTAAACAATTATTTATCAATGACTGACATATCCGTTAAGGTGGGATATATTTATTGAGAGATTTATAAAAATAAAAAAAAACACGCTCAGTTCTCGAGCTTTCATTTCAGTGTGTAAATTAAGTCTCTTTGCAAGTCCCGATTATACCGACGGGCTTAGTTGAACCTGCGGACGTACCAACTGAATAAAAAAGGTATAATAAATAATCTGCCTGCCTTAGGTATCCAAATACTTATTTATCCTATTTTTATTCTTGGTCACTTGGGGATGGTCGTGCCAACGATGGACCATCACCAAACTCTGATTGACAGTAACTGCAGTAGCCTTACAGCCAAGACTGTGACGGCCACATCTCCAACGATCTTTATCACTGATCCTGGAACTCCGAATAAGGGTGTATCGATACCCATCAATGACCAGCATTTGATTCCCCTGATTTGATTTCTCGAAGTAAAAGGAGTGTGTTACTGCTGCAACATAACACGAATTGATTAGTTAATGTTTCGTTTTTATTATAAATGTGCTCTTGCTAACAATCGTTTTACCGCAGAAAGTGAATTTGGTTTCTTCCTATAGTAAATAAATATGTATAAAATAATAAATAGTTTTTTTGTATTAGTTTTTTTTATATTTACCTAAAAATAAGTACGAAAAACTGTGTGTAGACCAGGTATAAAATTGAATCAAAGGTCGTGGTGCGAATATGCAACAATTATATAATACAATATTTAATATTCAATTTTTTTATTAATAAATTACTTGGCTTGTATTTAACAAAATATAATTGGTCTTTGAGCGTGTTATATTTAAGTAAAATAAATAAATAAATTGACAGTGGGTTGATTAAAAATTTGTACACACACGGTGATTGAGCATTGCTACAAATTTTCATATACGTTATAAGTAAAAAACACAAACCGACTAAAATACGATAGATGTACGTTAAAAGGTGTAAATAAACAAATCAAATTAAATTTATTGCATCCATAATAAATATGTGGTGTGTGGTTTGACGATTTCCAGCCTCCCGAACAAGCCGGATTCCGTAAAGGCTTCAGCACCGTAGACCACATACATACGCTGCGCCAGGTTATACAGAAGACCGAAGAGTACAACCTGCCTCTCTGCTTAGCGTTTGTGGACAACGAGAAAGCCTTCGATTCGATCGAGACTTGGGCTGTATTGCAGTCTCTCCAACGGTGCCAAATTGACTACCGGTACATCGAAGTGTTGAAGTGTTTATACAAAAACGCCACCATGTCAGTTCGACTTCAGGATTAGACTTCGGAACCAGTCCTTCTGCAGCGAGGTGTGAGACAAGGAGACGTCATATCTCCGAAACTGTTTACTGCTGCACTGGAGGATGTCTTCAAGGTTCTGGACTGGAGAGGGCTAGGCATCAACGTCAATGGCGAGTACATCACTCACCTTCGGTTTGCCGACGATATAGTGGTTATGGCTGAGACCATGGAGGACCACAGTATTATGCTCGATGATCTCAGTAGAGCTTCCGAAAGAGTGGGTCTTAGGATGAACATGGACAAAACCAAGGTGATGTTGAATGCCCATGTTATACCCACTCCTATCGCCTATACTCGGAGACTCTACACTCGAAGTTGTGGGCGACTATGTCTACCTTGGACAAACGATCCAATTGGGTAAATCAAATCAAATCAAATCAAATTAAATTTATTGCATCCATAATGTACATACAGGTGGTAAATATAGTTACAGAAACAATTATGGACCCTGTCGGGCACAGCAACATTCTAGATACAGTCAGTGTCTAGGAGAGAAGAATAACGCTTAATAATTTTCCTATATAATTAACATTTAAGTTATCTATTTGCCATCTTTCTGATTTTATGTGGTTAAATGTACTAATATGTGTGTGTCTTTCTGTGTGTATGTTAAATGATGTATTATTCTTACTTATTTATTTATTCAATTACATTTTAGTATTTATTACAATTAGTTTATAAGATTTTCATAGATTATATTTATTGAAATAAATACGTAAAAGGTCCATATTATATTGTGCGTCAATTAATGCGCGTGCGTTAATTATTAGTCATTTTACTTATCAAGTTAACAGTTATCATTATTTTTAATAAGATTAATATTTAAATGTCTATATAATATTACAATTCTGAGTCAAAAAAAAAATATATATTTATGTAATTTTACTTATTGTACAAGTTAACAGTTGTCTATATGTTTAATAAAATTAATACTCAAATTTGTCCATATTATATTTTGAGTCAATTTGCTATAATTGTCTTAACTTTTATTGAATTTATCCGACAGATATTCGTCAATGGTATAATAACTTTTATTAATTAAGAATTGTTTTAATTTATTTATAAATATATTGGTTTTATTTACTTGTTTTATGTTTTCTGGTAATTTGTTATATATTTTTATCGACATAGAATACGGACCAGAAGAGTGCAATTTAAGGCGGGAGGAGGGTAGATCTAGTCTGTTTTTGAAGCGCAACGAATAGTTTGTCTGCATGTCATCACGTGTGTTGTAAGACTCTGGGTATTTGCGAACTAGTTTACATAACTCTAAAATATAAATATTAACTAAGGTAAGGATTTTGTGTTTCCGGAAATAAGGCTCGCAGCGATCTGTTTGTTCAATATTGGTAATTATTCGTATCAGCTTTTTTTGTAGGATAAATAGACTGGGGGCGTCCGTCCGGGTAGGGCCAACTTTGAGAAAGAGGTCAACCGTCGAATCCGACTCGGCTGGGCAGCGTTCGGGAAGTTGCGCGGTATCTTCTCGTCCAACTTACCACAGTGTCTCAAGACGATAGTCTATGACCAGTGTGTGTTGCCAGTGATGATATATGGCTCTGAGACGTGGTCGCTTACAATGGGCCTCATCAGAAAGCTTACAGTCACTCAAAGGAGATGGCTATGCTCGGAGTTTCCTTGCGTGATCGAATCAGAAATGTAGAGATCCGCAAGAGAACCAGGGTTACCGACATAGCCCGAAGAATTGCCAAACTCAAGTGGCAGTGGGCAGGGCACATTGCTCGCAGAACGGATGGCCGATGGGGCAGAAAGGTTCTGGAGTAGCGACCGCGAACCGGAAGACGTTGCGTTGGAAGGCCTCCCACTAGGTGGACCGATGACCTAGTGAAGGTTGCGGGGATCCCCTGGTTACAAGACGCACGGGACCGGTCAATGTGGCGACGCTTGGGGTAGGCCTATGTCCAGCAGTGGACGTCTTTCGGCTGATATGATGATGATGATAATAAATATACAGGAACATTTTATATTAAGTGTCTGGGAGAGTAGAATAATTTTATTTTTTTATTTTCGAAAACTTTAATTTTTTAACTAAGTTAATTTATTGAATCAAATATAAATACGAGCAATCTTTACTTTAGTACAAATAATAAATCCCCTATACAGGATGGTAAAATCAATGGGTGTTGAGAGGCCTCTTTAAATCCTTTAGATAGATATTAACTTAAATACAATTGAATATTATAAAAAAACAAACCTATGTACAAAGGGGAGAGGGAAAAGGGCTCATTGTGCATCAAAAAATTACAAAAGAGATAGATTATGGATTATGTAACTTAAAAGAAACATTCCTTTATTTTAAAAAAGAAACTTAAACATAACTGCATTCACAGATTTCTCGACAAGCTTACCTAAAGCAGGAAAGGAACCAGCTATAATTAAAAAAATAAACACTCGCTATTTTATTTCACTAGTCGATCCAGTCAATGTTAAAGATAAAATTTCTCCAAGAAACATTAGGACTTACATTCATCTGTCGTTCGTACCTCGTCCTGCTCACAATAGTAGAATTTCCAGTTCTTTCTTTAATGAAAATGTCAATGTCTGGATAGGTAAAAACAGGACGAATAGATTGTCTGCAAGAAATCCAGACCTGGTGCCTCTAGATTATTTATTATGAGTTCATGCAAAAGTGGCCCTGAATGGAACCATATATTTTTTTCCACCCTGTATATTTATATAACAAAACTTTCATAGTTTTACCAACATACTATTAAAAAAAAACTTCATAATGATTTATCCAAAACTCCGTCATGGTTATGGCAACCATGAGTTTAAATGATTTGATTGTCAAAAGTCCGTAACTTAGCTTTACATCGATACTTCATCCTCTTTGGGCATGTCCACGTCACAACATGAGTGTTACATGGTGGATCCTTTGTCTTAGTATACCAGAAACCGTTGTGCATTTGTTTACCCCTGCTTGGTGTCACAAATGTTACTGAATATATTAAATTATTTGGAACGATTGCGGCTCAAACACGTAATAGTTAATAATAATAAGTAAAAAAATAATACATTTATAAAAAGAGATCAAAATATAATCGGACTCGTGGACACATATTCCATGACAATTTTAACTCTGAGCTAACATCGTTATTTTTTGTCACGGAATTGAACTCGTGGGATATAAATTACCCCAAACAGAAAATAAAAAACAGAAACATATTTCTGAAACGCATTTAATTTATAAATCTAGTAATATTAAAAATAAAAAATAAATTTAATTCAAAAATTCAAAAAACCCGACTGCGTAAAAAGCGAACTAAAAAGATGTAAACAAGAAGAAAATCATGCTGTGCAGTCGAAGGATACATGTTCATAAAAAAAAATCAAAAAAAAAATAAACAAGTTAATTAAAAAATTCAAAAAACCCGACTGCTTAAAAAGCGAACTAAAAAGATGTAAACAAGAAGAAAATCATGCTATGCAGTCGGATACATCTGGTTTTGGTCAGCCAGCTCGCGAACATGTATCCTCCGACTGCACAGCATGATTTTCTTCTTGTTTACATCTTTTTAGTTCACTTTTTAAGCTTTCGGGTTTTTTTGAGTTTTTAATTAACTTGTTTATTTATAACTTTTAAGTTATCTTTTTTTAGAATTAGGTATATTTTAACATATAAGTGTTATATATTTTTGAAATAAGCTCTTAAAGCCCTTTATTTTGATACCCCACACGATAGGTTTGGAAGAAAAATAATTTTGGGCCCCCACAATATGGCGCCCAAAATCCGCCATTTTTCTATTTTCTAATTTTAATGTAGCCAGTGATACTCGCAGGGTTAAGATGAATCATTTGACGTAAGAACCATCAAAATCGGCCAACGCGTTTGGTCTTTAGAACGCCACATAGGAACAAACATACATACATACATAGACTGATAAACACATTACCCTCCTTCGGCAGTCGGGTAAAAAACAACTTTATCATAAGTAAAAACACTTGAATTAACAAAATTATTACTCCAAAACTCAGGCATGGTTATGATAATCATGAGTATAAATGATTTGATTGTCGAGTGTCCGTAACATAGCTTTACATCGATACATCGGCCTCTTAGAACATGTCCACCTGACGATCTGGGTTTTATATCGTTTATCCTTCATTTCAGTATACGTGAAACCGTTGTACAATATCATTTGTTTACCCATTCTTGATATCACAAATGTAACTGAAAATAAATTAAATTATTTGAAACGTTAGCGGGTCTAACAAGTTAATTTAAAAGATAACAATAGCAATCGGAAGCGTTCAATCAAAACAAGAATGGTTTACTTTCATTTGTATTTATTCGCTACGATAATAAAGATTTATAAGTAACACATAATGTTCTGTGAAAAATTGTCGTTCGCTAAAACCATAAGGTAAATAGTTTGCAGGGCCTCCACTCAACTCAGCTGACATAACAGTAGAAAAAACCCTAGATAGTATCAATAAATAACAAGCTATAAGTATCAATTTGATCATTCGAAATACTGTCGAGTTGGTATAAAGGGGTAAATCTGAGTACCCAGGCTCTAAACAAGTGCCAGTCGACGTCAGCTATGGTGATGGTCGAAATGCTATAATGTAAAGGATTGATCACGTGACATTTCGATAGCTTTTGACATTCCCATACATTTTTGTCATTTTTAGAGTTCCGTTCCTCAATAGGCAAAAATTTTACCCTTATAGGATCACTTCGTTGTCTGTCTGTCTGTCCGCGTGACAAGACCTTTTTCTCTGGATCGCCCGGAAGTATCAAATTGTCAAAAAACGAAGAAATGAAAACAGGAACACCGACTTCCGAAATTGAAGTAATTTTTCACTTTTTGGTGTTTTTGTTTGATGGTCGGTTGTAAATTTTGTAAAAAAGTTTTTTTGTTGATTTGGGTCTACAGAAAGTTTAGAAAGTTTCTTATAGATAGAGAAACTCGGTAACTTGGATCCAGAACCCTTTCAACGATGAATTACCACTATCAAACTACTCCAAAATAAAAATTTGTGTATAAAATATATGCACTCACCCTGCAGTCTCCAAAATTACTGACACGATGGATGGATTGCAATAAAGATAGGACCTTATGAGTTTGATCGAGATAGATATAGCGTAAGATAGCGAAGCTGCACGAGGACAATTCGTTAAATCGGGCCGCAGTCAAGTATCATTTAAAAACAAAAATAGAATTGATATTGGTTGGTTACAAAAGCCCTATCTATAAAATTTATGGTAAACTTTTCACGTTTTATTTATAATAACATTTTTTTTTAATCGTAATATGTTTGGCAAATAGGTAACACTAGATATTTACAAGCAAAATATTTTATTTTCGGCACTGTGTTCCGCTTTTTCGAACAACTTACCAACAGGTTGATCTTGAAGGTTAAGCAACGCCTGCTGAGGACAATACGTGAAGTGTTCATCTATCCTCTATGTCTCGGAAAGCATGTCAAGCTATATTATTTGGCTACTTACAAAAACGTACATGAATTAAATTAGGGAAAAAATAAATAAAAGCGATGGAAAAATGGGGAATTAAGAAAGAAAGAAAGAATAAAAGAAAGGAAAGTAGTTTATTTCATACAAACAAGACACACATTATAAACATAATTTATGACAAACATAAAAGCCATAAATTTGGTTTAAAAAAAACTGACCTCACTGATAATGCCAATTCCACAATTCAACACCTACTGTCTGTCACTGACAGCAAAAATTCTTGTAACAAAAAACATAAAAACATGTGCATAAAAACTCCAATACTTGCATGTGACGTCAGATGCATGTAGTTTCTGTTTATTTGGGGGAGGCCTTTGTCCAGCAGTGGACGTATTTCGGCTCAAATGATGATGATGACACGATACTATAAAATGGTAGAAAAAAAAGTGAGTCACATCCGGATATCGCTCAGCATAATACTGAGACTCGTGTGTGAGATAGAGAACACAGCGCTGGTTCTCAGCAACAGCTGGCTTTTACTAGATGATGTCTATTATCAACAAATCATACATTTTTTTTACAATTATATTTAAAATATATTAATGTTCAGTCAATAGCATGTTTACAAATCTTTTTTTTGCAAATTTCTTTTCCATTACTGTGCCGGACGAGTGTAATCGCCTAGCGAGTGTACTGTTAATATTTGGGATATTGGCGTTCCCGGAATCGAAATCCTAAACAGGGAACAATCTACCTGGACTGAATTGCAGGCGCACTGACGTCCTACACTAGTGGTTCAGGATTTGCTTCACCGGGAAGATTTTGAGGTGTTGAAATGTTTGATTCACTTGACTTGGTGACTTCTTGAAGACAGTTGTAAACGAATTCAGGGGTGCTTTTGTCTAGTATCAGTAATAAACACTGGCGTATGCATTTGTAGGGCTTTTGAATTTTTTTGAAAAAGGAGACTCGTGATCCTTTTACGGATTTCTGGGGAGTCAAAACTATTCCGAAACCGATGACTATACAAATGATTTTTGATCGTGCGGTTATCTTCAACCAATTTTTACCGTAACGGGGACCGCGAGTTTCCTATATCTATTTTAAATAGCAGGCTTGTTTTGCATGCTAGTCTAGGTGTACAAAGAGAAATAAACAAGAAATAAGAAATAAAGCATTTATTTCTTTTCATGATTATGTTCGTTATAAATGGCAATAATTTTATCATCCACAATGTGGATTTGTGCCCTGCAGTACCTATTTTTTGTACAACTCCACCGTTTCTTATCTGTCTTGTAGTTGCCAGGTTTCAAGTAAAAAGTGTTTTCACCCACTTTTATATTTGTTTTTCCTTTCTTCGTTCTTATTAAAGTCACTGAAAAAATAAAACAAGATTAATTGCAAGCTCTTTAACCCAATTTTTTTTTATTATTTGGTCTCAACTTTTGAAAGGCATGCTTTCAAATCATTTCTTCACACTGGGTCCTCAATTCCATCGTAACATTCATTCTATTTGTTATCATCTTTATTCGATTTTAGAAGATTTATCTAATTTGATGAAGGATAATTATAATGACACCTAGGATTTTCTTATGTGGAGCTTTTTTGTGTGATTGTGAAAGTTGTTCATTTTGACGATGTTATTGTCGACTGTGTAGATTTGAGCATTGCATCCTCGAAAACAGTGACTCGAGCAGTCCCACCGGACTTTCAGCCCTGTTGACGATTTGTTGGTGAACAGGTAATCGCTGACTCTTAACATCATTCTTCCAGTAGTGCTTGATTCAGTAAAATCGCAAAAATCTACAAAAGAAAATTGTTTAATAAGCAAGGGCTATTATTAAATTGCAGTTAAGTTATATTATTAGTAAGTTTATTAGTCTTATCAGTTACTTTAGGTACTCTTCAAAGTCATGCGTGGTATACATCTTGTACCTCCAGCCGGGCGTGCACGGCCTCTGTGATAGGATTGAGTCACGTATTTTGTTAAAAATGTGTGAATGAAGCAAATCACATTCACAGATTTAACCAATATGTGAATACTACTTTATACTTTAATTATTCGAGACTAGATTTGTTTTTACCCGACTGCCGAAGGAGGGTAATGTGTTTATCAGTCTATGTATGTATATATGTATGTATGTTTGTTCCTATGTGGCGTTCTAGAGACCAAACGAGTTGGCCGATTTTGATGATTCTTACGTCAATCGATATGTCTTAACCCTGCGAGTGTCACTTGCTACATTAAAATTGGAAAAGAAAAAAATTGCGGATTTTGGCCGCCATTTTGTGGGGGGAAATTTTATTTTTTCTTCTAAGCCCTTCGTGTGGGGTATTAAAATAAAGGGTTTTAAGAGGTAATTTCAAAAACATATAACACTTATATGTTTAAATGTACCTAATTCTAAAAAGTTCGCTTTTTAAGCAGTCGGGTTTTTTGATTTTTTATAATTAACTTTTAACTATTTTAAACAGATAAATATTAATACTACACATCCTACATACATACATACACATACAAAACTCACGCTTTTTCTCAAGGGGGTTGACAGAAACTACAGAACACCACCTGTTACGAATCTTACACACTACTTTTGCTTTCTACGTATTGACACACACCTTTGAATAAATAATAATTAAACAGGTACTATTATGTAGTTCCCTTATTATTACTACTTATTCTACATTTTTTGTAAGTAGTATTTTATATTGTGAGAAATATAACTTTGCATGATTATGTTTGTCTCTTAACTGACACGTTATGGCCACAGACAGACATGATAGTTGCTGTACATTTCTTGCTTTGGTGAGTCAAGCATTTCCATAAATCCTTGATACCTTTGCTGTGCTTCTTGAAAAATGTATGGCCGTTGTAGTTTAAAATCCGTTTCCCTCTGAGAGATGTTGTGAACGAAACTGTGAAACATAAGTTGGCATTTAGCTAAATTTGATTATTCAGTCATTCGTCAAAATGGTCGTCGGCTCATGATTTTTATGACCCTTCTCTTACAACAGTGTTTTTCGAAAGTACTTTATTATTTACTAGATTAATGGACTGTTTATTGACTGACTTTTACATTTGTTGTAAACATTTTGTAATAAAAGATACATAATGTTATTTTATTTTTTTAAATTTATGTATAAACAAAATAATTTTTGAAAAAACGGTTACGCTGCATTTGAAAATATTTGATAACAACAAAAATTCAATTCATTTGGTTGCTAGTTGGTGTAAATAAAACAAAAAAGTGAACAGTCTAATGATTTTTAATTATTGTAACGTTACTTTAAACTCAGAGGAGCTAAACGTATTAAAAATAAGAATGATTAAAAAGAAAAAAACTATTAAAAGGATAATGAGTATAAAAACCAAGGGCCGGCTTCGCATGACGTGAGTTGCTTGAGGTTAACAGCTAATTAGGCAGCAGTACGGGCAGGAAGACGTGGAACGCTCGAGGTAGGCAGGTGAGTAGGCCCTATGACGGACAAGCAGGCAATCGCGCAAATAGCCAGAAAAGTAGGTATTCGAGTAGGCAGGAAGGCAGGCAACATGGTGTGCGATTGAGCTGAGCTGTGGCGTCTCAGGCGGACGAACAAGTAGACGGGTTCGGAATCATAAATGATACACCGTTTTCAAAAAATACTTTCAATGTTTATTGAGAATCACACAGAAGGTTTTAAAAACATGCATGATACACTAACTGTTCAGGTTAAAGTTTATAAACCACTCAAGCGACAAAAAATATAGGCTTCCCTAACCAAAGCCAAAACCTAACTGAAAACTGACACCTGTTTTTCCTCGTACTGTGTCATATGTTTTGAAATTCAAATTCAAATCTCCATTATAAGAAATCATAACCAGAACGAATAAAAAACGGTTTACAGAAGGGGCAGTCTGCTGCTGCCCGTATTTTGAAGATTACAATGTACAACGAGCTTTGTAGCAAAGGTTGTCTGTAAGAGATTGCCCTGTGCGATAAGACCGCCCATTGTACACTTTGTTTATAAATTTTGTTCTGTATGTAATTTTTTATGGTGTGCAATAAAGAATATAATAATAATAATAATAATAATATTTATATTTAATATTTTTATTTATTTCTCTATTTTTTATATTTTTAAATGTTTTTTTTTTGTAATTTATTTAATAAAAATATTTAAAAATGTAATAAATAAGAAAAAAAAAAGCAATAAAGGACATAATAATAATAAGTATGAGCCCGACCCAGTTCTCGAAAATGGCAATGTCACGTTGTATTGGGATCGGTCTATCATCACTGACAGGACTATTGTTGCCAATAAGCCTGACATAGTGGTGATAGACCGACTAGAGCGTCGCGCAATGATTGTTGATATAGCGGTCCCCCATGACGAGAACCTCGTGAAGGCTGAGAGAGATAAGAAAAGCAAATATCTTGATCTGGCTCGCGAGGTTGTCGACATGTGGGATGTGAATACAGCAGTCATTGTGCCGATAGTCGTTACGGCCAATGGCATAATAGCCAAGAGCCTCGACGAACATCTGAGGAGGCTCTCGTTGGGCAGCTGGATCAAGGGCTTGATCCAGAAAGCGGTACTCCTGGACACGGCGCGTATCGTTAGGAGGTTCCTCTCTCAGGAGCCCTGACCACCGGTAGCTTGGATCCTGTTCCCGATACCGGTGGGCTACTATTTTTGTATTTTTAAATGTTTTTTTATTTAATTTTTTATAGAATAATATTTAAAAATGTAAAGATATGTAAATAAAAGAAATAAATGGAATATAATAATAATAATGTCCATGGTATGTTATGTATATGGCTTAAGAAAACAAATTGGACAGACAAATATCAGATCAGATGAAAATGTCAGAGTATAAAATATACTAAGATTTTACAAATTAGCGGTATACAATAAGTTGTGAATGTTAAAACAATCGGAGATAACTAAAAGTATGCTTTTCAGGTGCTAACAGTATCAAAGAATACATAAAAGTGAGTCACATGAGTTGATACAAATTCAAAATATAAAAATGGTGTGGTTTGTATAGTATTAAAAAACGTAAATAGACTAAAAGACGTGAATCTGTACTGCAGAACACCACATTATTTAAAAACAAATAATTTCAGACTAAATATACAAATGAGTCACAAAAATTATTGCGTGCCCTTGAACCCTTGAACACTGGAACCCATGTCATCAATGATTATGATTATGTATACAGTACACAATTTCTTTGTCTACTGTATAGAGTCTAGCCTTGCATCCTTTATTGCAATGCATAGAACATCGCCACAAACGCTTCCTGGATTATGTTGAGTTCTTTGTCAAGCAATAACTGTAACGCGTGGGGCGTTAAAGGATAATGATAACCAAAGGCGACGTTTTGACTGTGTCAAGAAATAATTTGAAACATAGTTTTAAATACTTTTGAATGGGATCAATGGACACACAAAACGAAGCAAAATAAAAAATTTCAAAATGTGAAATAAGTAATAAAAAGTAAAAAGTATAAAAAAAATACATTTGATGATTTTATATCAATTTTATTTTACAATTGTTGTACACACACTACTTGCGAAATAAATACTATTTGCTAAGCTCAGTGGTTATGTCTACAGGCCATATCTATAATATCATCCTCTAAAGTCAGGATGGTAGCCTTACGCCTTTTGGCATGATTAGTGGAACACTTCCAAGTGTTCTTGACTCCTGAACTGTGTTTTTTGAAGAACGTGTAACCATTCTATTTTAAAACTGGTTTCCCTTTTTGAGATACCGTCATGGTAACTGAAATTGAATTAGGATTTCAGAATTATACTTTGTATTCAGAATGGTTACTTAAAATTTAAAAGATATTACACGGCTTGTAAAATTATATTTTTAAAAACCGGCCAAGTGCGTGTCGGGCCACGCGCAGTAATAGGGTTCCGAAGTTGCATAATAATGCGGACTAAAAAGAGGGTTTTGTTATTGTTACATGAACATTAGAACGGTTTCAGCAGCTCACAAAGTCTAAAAACGGGCCTACATAGGATGATGTTTTTTTTTAATCTATATTCTCGCGTTTGACCACTATCTCGCCTAATGGTAAGCAATGATGTGGTCTACGGTGAAGCACGCTTGCCTAGATGTAATCTTTTCACTCTTGACTTAAACTTAATAAGGACTAACTGGTAACTGAAGAAGGAGTTATAAAATCCAACTTCGCAACTGAAGTTAGAAAAATATTATCTATTTGAGTACCAGTATTTGAATTGCGAAAGGAGCCGATACAAGCGCGAGTTAGAGCCACGGGAATGGTATAGTTCGTTCCTGGATCCTTGCGTGCACGCTCGTTGTTTATTTCTCTTTCGGAATTGGAAAAAAATCGTATGTATTCACCTCTAATCTCCTCTAATACCGCAGATTAGAGGTGAATCCTCTAATCTGCGGTATTCACTATTTCATTCTGGAAAGTTTTACGCTACTCAATTAGTGATGAAGTCGGGTCGAATATTATAGAAGGATATCGACAAAAGAAAATAAGTAATTTGCTTGAAAATCGAAGCTGTGCCAAGTACATTTTATAAGTTGGTCGACTATTACTCGTAAACTTGTAAAGCCTGTAATGATTTCATTTTTGTATATTTTTACATGGTTCGTAAGCATTATATTTACACTGTTTTACACAGCTATCAACTTTATTTAAGTAATTTTTCAATGGCATTTCTAAATTTTTGATGGAAATTGGAGGTACCAAAACTAAAAAAGGAAAACAAAAACAGCCGACTTCCAAAAAAAAAGACAGACACTGACTCCGAAAAAAAATAGTTATTTTTCGCAGTGTAGGTATTGTTTTTTTGGAAGTCAGTTAATGTTTTTAGATTTGGCACCTCCGATTTTTAATTTTCCGTTTCAGGCGGGAAGCAGTTTTAAATAACTACATTAAGTAAAAAACTTTTTAACAAAAAACAAACCGTCTTTGGTACCTATTGTTTTCCGTGTTTCGACACCGACTTCGGAAAAGAAAGTTATTGTTCGTTTTGCAGTGTTTTTTTGGAAGTCAGTTTGTTTTTTTGTTAAAAGGTTTTTAATTATCTCTTTTTAGTTTTGATAGGTACTTCCAATTGCATATTACAATATTTTAAATAATACATTTCATGACGATTCCAATAAGCCCATACACGACTAGGATACATTGTTTTATTTCGGAGTACCAGTGTCTACCTGCTGGCTTCATCATCAGATCAGTTCGATGGTACCATTTTCATCAGCACTATGTATTTATAAGTATTTGCTTCATCATATTCGTTATACTATTCGAGATATCTTATAACCCATGACATACTTCTTGACCAGTTCCACTTCAACAAATGTTACTTTCTGAGTGCAGATGATTGCATTGTTGATAAAAATACCAAAATCGCTATACATATGCCTTTAATATTTGAGGAGTTCCCTCGATTTCTCCAAGATCCCATCATCAGATCCTGACCTGATGACTATGGGACCAACTGGGAAATATACCCTTTCAAACAAAAGAAGAATTTTCCAAATCGGTCCAGGCGTCTTACAGTAATTGGGGAACATACATAAAAAAAAAAACATAAAAGATTCCGAAGAATTGAGAACCTCCTCCTTTTTTTGAAGTCGGTTAAAAATAGGTTTTGCGTTAAGGGTTAAAGTTTGATCTTAAGCTGATCTAGAAGACGCTTCAATACATTTTAAACACACTTTCTTCTTCCATTCCTTCCTGCCAACCGTCACGCTATATCTGAGTCCATTTTCTTTCATATCACTCTTCACACAGTCCATTTATCTTTTCTTTGGCCTTCCTCTTCCTGTCCATCCGTCTATATTTATATTTATACCTCTTTTAGAACATGCGATTCATTTTCCCAAGACTAATTAGATAATATTCGTAAGTAGTAAGATAAAAATACGATTAAATATGGAAATTACTCTAATTCTTAATTGGTTAAGAATAGTAAAAGGTTGCTACGGTTTACTTTTATTTCTATCATTAACGTTTTACATTTGTACTAAAATAGAAAAATAAGAATTAATAAATATTTGAAATAGTCGTTTGCAATCAATAAAATCAATATTCCATAAGATTGAAGTTACAAAATTATCATTTGAATGCGTACATTTTACTTAAACTATAATTAAATTGCACATAAATTACCAAATTTTTCATAAAATACTATTAATAAACACAAAATAATAATTTTCAGATTAAAAATGTTCATAAGCTCGTGAAAGGAAGCGATATCATATGCAGTTATGAATATTAAATTTATGGGATAATATTGATTCCTTTGCTTTTCTAATTAAACAAAATAATATATAAGGCATTTTCCTCACTAGAAAAATACATTTGAAGGCTTTGACCACACTAGGACCGTTTATTACATAAATAAAATAATAACTTAATCGATAGTAGATATTTGCACAATACTAACGAAAGTTATATAACACAATAGATATCCAAAATAATTCTTTTTGAATTGGCTTCCAACCTAAATACGATTCTCAAGTTAAAAAAAACCTACTAATTCAGTAGTGAGACATTTTTATTTAGTATTACGTATGCACATGCTTATTATTAACCCTAACAATTTCATTACAAACAGTATGAACAGTAGCTCGGCATCGCTTGTGGTTGTGTGTTGAGCACACCCATCTTGATTTCGGCCCCGACACGTGTTGCTTGCAAAACGTGAATCCTCCGACGAATAAGAGCGTTTTACCACGTTGCGACATAACGAATGTTGCTGAAAAAATACCAAAAATTATATTGATGTATTAGAGATAAACAAATAAGAATGTAATGTAATTTTGATAGAATATACTCTATTGTAAACTAAAATATTTACAAAACTTTAACAAATATAATCTATTTCTATTTATCCATCTTTAATCTTTTCTTTATAATTATCTATCTATTTTATCTATCTAATATTATATTTTATTTACTACAGATAACGATAAGATACAAATTTAAAGGTAATAGTATTCCTAAGATAGATAGGAAAATATAACGTACAGCCTGTAGTAGGTATTAATCTAAAAAGGATTTTTAAGATTTATCCCTATAAGCTACTTATATTATTCGTAAAAATACTAAACTTGACTGTTTTAATGTTTTTAATCATTAAAATAACCACAAACAACAAATTGAAATATATAACCACTTTTATAATAATGTAAAAACCTGTCTGGTCCCTCTTATATCTACGATTAACAATACACCATTTTCCTAACCAAGGTTTATTTATGTCATGGTGACCAAGTGACTAAGACCTCGCCTCTCGTGCTTGAGGTTGTGGGTTCAAATCTGGGCAAGAACCAATGTGATTTTTTCAATGCACATATGTACTTTCTAAGTTTATCTTAGACATTGCTGACAACGGTGAAGGAAAACATCGTGAGGAAACCTGGATTTATAGTAAGCATAAGTTTGTGTTCCAATGGTGCAATTGCTGTAAGCCGGGGATAAACGAATAAAATAAAAAATAGTGCGATCGATATTCTTCTTTCTTAACTTTCCTAGTGATTGACTTGTGAGATGTGGACAACAGATCCGAACCGATTTAATTTAGAAATTAGTAATGTTCTGATTTCAGATGGATGGAGTCGGAGACATTTGTAGACCAAAATTACAGCAGCCAATGACCTTAATTTTTTTAAATATCGCAAGCTCGGAGCATAGTGTTATAGATAAGGCTCAATCATACGTGATTTATCGAATCGTTGTCACATGAGCCCTCAATTTAATTTTACTAATTGGTGTAAATACATGTTTTATGAATATAAATGTAATAGATTTTAATATAACAGTATTAATAAACAAAGAACATAAATTATTATAGTAATAAATAAAAAATCTAAAATAAAATAAGGGTTATTGGACGATTCGCCCGAATTTAACTCGCCCGAATCGGGCGAATCGCCCACTATTAAAAATATTCATTTTTCTGTGTCGATTCACCCGAAGTTAATTTTAGAGAACACAAAATAAAAAAGTACAGTCGTGCTCACCCGTCTCGGAAATAATATGAAGAATTAAGAATAGATATTTTATTACCCAAACTACCAGGAGGCCAGAATCACGATGAAGTATTTGCAGGGCAAGAATCATTAGCGGTAGAGACTAACGGAGTACTAGGAATTCAGTTTTTTTTTTTAGAAGAAATCGAAATCGAATATCGCCCGAAAAATGCGAATTTGCGCGAATTTGCAACTAGTCATCCTTTTTTTTTGTTTGTCAACTCAAAAGTACCTCTAAGGTATATTTGAAATAAACTATTTGATTTTAATTTACAAATATAGTTCAAAATATTCACGTATCAAATTAGGCGAATAGTAGCCAAATTAAAATCAAATCTAATATTTAGCAAATAGCGTAGTATAAAGTTTTTTTTTTCTATTCATCTTTGCCGCATACTAAGAATTCCAGGTATCGTGGGTGCGTTTACAATTATGTAAACTCACATACACAAACACCCAGAGCCGGAACAACAGCTATCTGTAGGTCATACAAATATTTGTTCCGTGCGGGAATCGAACCCGCGACACGCATCGCAGCAGTCAATCTCTCAACCAATGCGCCAATCATGCGCAACATATATTTTTTTCAAAAACTTACGGCTAGCCACTTAGACTTATTGTTGGCGACGTTACTGATGGCTCAACGCGATTCGATTTATACCACACCGAAAAGCGATGTTTGATAAGTTAATTTGCAAGTACGTGCATATGAACACAATGCAATGCGATTCCACCGATTTGCACTTAAAATTATCGATGGTATTTAAAGTGCGTAGCATAGTCCTTTAAAGTCTAATTATTTCCTAGTCGTCACAAGCAGCATGGCTATCAAGAATGCGCAATATAATATCGTCCACAAACGTTTCGTATCAAATCTCTTCTAATCAATTGTATATTGTCAACTTGGCTACAGGTAGGCTTTAATATTGATATTGGACAATATTTTTGTTTATTCTCTTAAGAGGCAAGCCTCGTAGCTAGAAAGCTATTTCATCTAAGAAATAAACTATTTCGTCGTGGATTGTGTGGACTACCGCCTTGCATCCGTATTTAGCATGACTGGTACATCTCCATCGGATCTTGAAAGAATCTCCCGCGCAGTTTCTTCTATACCTATTCCCACCGATCATGAGGATCCTAGAACCGTTTCTGTTGGTGAAAATTACTGGATGAGACCTGAAATTAGTGATTAAACGTTATTGATAAAAAAATGGCAAACGGAAATTATTAAAAATCAACCTCATCATTTAATAAAAACATAATCATCAAATTGAAAGTTTACTAAGTCACCTTGCCTTCTAGACAAAGTAACATCCAGCATGGGATATAAATCATCAAAAATTTAAAAATGAACAAGATAGACTGCGCTACTGAAATGTCACGTGATCGAGCCCAAATTTTCGCACTTTCGACAATTGTTTTCATATAATTTTTTCTCGAGCCTTTTTCCTGTAGAAACCCTATGTAGAAATCTTTGTACCTATTTTTCTGTCCCTTCTTCTTGTCCGTTTATTATGTGTGTGTACTATCATGGTCAAAATCGCAGTCATAACTTCACGAAACTATAGCATAGCCAATCAGTTCCATTTACGACCTTCTTCTATAGACACATAACACTCATACACAGACTTGTATATCGAACTCTTTCATAATGAACCAATGAGAACGCGAAATGGCCGCAACGTCATACTATTTATTAAAATCTCGAAACATGTGTGTGGTGGTGATTCAAATCCATCCTCATCTGTAGATATTATAAGGGAATAAATATAATGACCACCAAAAAAAACTTTGTGACGATAACCCCTATCACCTAAAATATATACTAATCAGCAAAAAAAATAAACCTAAACCAAATTTAGTAAATTGATCACCAAATTTCATAAGTGCTAAAACCGTAAGATATCAAATCTAGTGATTTGGTCAATGAATCAGTCCAAGAGCGAGCGAAGCGAGCTCGGGAGCTAAGGGCACCCCGACACGGACAGGTTAGGTTCGAAGGAGATGACGGGAGCTGAAGTGAGCGAGCAAAGCGAGCGAACTCAGCTCCCGTCATAACCTTCGTGTTAGTTTACTTTAGACCCTGTATTCAGAAATAGGAGCCCCGCCCAGCGGGGCTCCGTCGACTCTGTTGCGATTCTAAATTTAATTTTAATGATCATTTACTATTTTTGTCAGTATATTACTAGATTTGGTGGTTTGTTAAACATAAGCCATATTATAATATAAAACAAACGTTTATCTAAACTTTATAACATTGTGGGTAGATTTCAAACACAATACCCACACGTTTTGTCGCCAACATCGATCGCACTTAATCCCGTATATTGCTATTTATCAAGAATTCTAGAGAGCGCGGTAAATAATCATTTAACTTTAAAATAGTTTGATTAGAATGAGGTATTTAATTTCATAGTCAAACATAAGTGTCCATCTGGCCTAGCGGTTAACACTGCTAGATAAACCACATAAAGCCTGGTTCGAAGCCCGTATCTCATAAAAATAATATTATTTTATTTTCTTAATTTATAAATCAATACACGTTTTATACATTTTTAAATATTATTTTTAACTTAAAAAATAATTAAATTATTATTATTAAAATTTAATAAACTTAATTTGTAAATATCTATTTCTTCATTTAAATTAAATGCCTAAAGATTAAGACTGATGCTAAAATTACAATAATACAAATTACAATTTCAAATGTGGTATTATAGTTAATTGAACTTAAAATAATATTTACATTATAATTTAATAATAATAATTTGTTACAAGACAGTATACTTATGCTGCTACTTATTATTGCAATAATTATCATGTTTTAGAAAATGCACATACGCTATCTACTTGTCTTTTTGATTACAAGATATATTGGAGCACAATTGTTTGAAAGTATCTTCATTGACCAATAAAACTCAGTTATGTGAGGTGAGCGGTCCGTCATAGCCAAATATAGATATACTAACTTCCCTTGTTCTAGAGTTTTTCAGTTTCTTCGGAATCTTCCCTTTGTTAGCACGTAGTATTTCCAACTATAGTCAGTTTGTACGGTTCGAGTTGCAGGTTTTGGCTAAGGGTATTGACGTGAATCAGTTATTGATTGTCACATTTCTATTCGAACCGTGGATACTGCGAGTCAACTTCTTCACAAAATATTCACCCAATGGTAATCCGTGAGTGTTTGTGCATTTTCTTTGATAAGGAATGGCGTTAATAAGTTTCACAATGACACATCATTCCAATTTGCATCCCATAAGTGGCAGGCTTAATGGGTATGAGCGCACGAAATTTAAATTCAAGAAATTGCTCGTTAATAGTTAGATTTATTCCTGGAGTGTAGTAATTATGGCATTGTAAAAAATTATAAAAAACGTTTAGAACTTTTGAGTACGAGTTTGTCTCACTGGATGGTGGTGAACTTCATGAGCATATATGATGACGTCATCGATGGTATGGATCTTAGCTGAACATGTCCTGATTGTACATCGCCACCTGGTCTTATGTTGTGTCACACTATCTCGACTGTACCTGTATCCATTCCGGAGTAGCATCTTATGTCCTCTTGTAGACATAATAAACTCTACTGGAATACAAACATTAAATTAACATTTTGATTTAAATGTCGTGCCATCATCTCTTAGTGCGGGTATTTACTCGTGTTCAATCGCCAAAAAGGTGTAAACGAAAACGCGTTTATGAACAATTAGGTACCTAAATGTTTTTATTTGACATAAAGATAGGCTACCTCTGGAGTTGTTTACTATACGGACCTTGTGGAAACTAGAACAAATTTCCGTGCGTTCAAGCGTTTGTGCCATACCTATTATTGGAATCAAACATAACAGCTTACAATGTTAGGACCCATTAATATTAATTCTTATTTTTACCCGTGGTGCTAGACAACTGACTTACGTTTGTACGAAAAATAAAAATAAAAAGTAAAGGTAAGAGTTATAAACGATACGGTAACACATTATGAATCAAACTAGACTTTTTGCAACAAAAACGAATTTGTTTCACAGGATGATTGTGAACTTCCAAAGCGTACACGATGACGTCATCAACGGTATGGATCTTAGCTGAACATGTCCTGATTGTACATCGCCACCTGGTCTTATGTTGTGTCGCACTATCTCGACTGTACGTGTATCCATTCTGGAGTAGCAACTTATGTCCCCTTTTTGACATAATGAAGTTAACTGGAAAATAAATAGTTTATATTTACATTAGGATTTAAAGACACAAATCAATGAAATTACTAAAGAGGTATTAGTACATACTTAACTAATTGCTCTAAACTATTAGCATACTAACTTATCCTAAACATATCTATGTACATATAAAAAAAGCAAGATACACTATGCGTCAAAGTACTCCTGCGCATCACTGTTTTTAGGAAAGTGCAGAAAATTGCCAGCATTGCCACGATGAATGTAAAAGCTGATTCTTTGGCCAAAAAACTAGCTAGCCCTCTGGTCACGCAAGATGTCGATCAATCGACGAGAAATATTCCATCGTCACGTACCACGCCGCTAGGTACTATTACCCGCAGGTATGCAGGCGGTGACAAGAGTACTATGCGGCCAAAGAGGTGTAAATGAAATAACGGTAAAGATTTTTTTTTTAACCTAAGTAGAAGAGTTATATAATCTTTATGATATGGTAAAAAAATATGACCCATAACAGATTTTTTGTTAGAAAACGAAGTTGTTTTACTGGGTTATTGTTGTAACGAAGTTGTTTGACTTCAAGAGCGTACACGATAATGTCATAAATAGTGTGGATCCTAGCTGAACATGATCTGATTGAACATCGCCTAGTCTTGTGTTCTGTCACATTATTTCAACTATACGTGTATCCTATATGTAAGGAGTAGTAACTTATGCCCCCTAATTGTGTCAATAAATTTGCCTGGAAGCCGATGACACCAATAAGTAAATAGAAAATAAAAGAGAAAAGATCGCAAAAAAAGCAGAAACAAACATAATTGGAACTAATAAGAATCTTAAATTTATTAAGGCACATTATATACGCGATGAGCTGACTATAAATTTAGTAGTTATAATTATTGAGAAAAAAAACTCGTAAATTATGTCATATTTTTATTTCAGTGAACAACTCAATAACACACTATTATAAAATTTGTTATACATAATAATTGTATATTTACAAATAAATCATAAAATGACTAGCTTTTTATTCCCACGACTCGTCTCACAGAAACTGCACATTTTACTGAGATAAAAAGAAGTCAGCGAAACTCAGCGAAAGTAAAGTTACCATTGAAAAAAAAATTCTAGTTAGATCAGTACGTCCAGTTTGGATCAGTAGGGATCACAAACATATAAACAAATAATTCAAACCCCTTTATCATATTAGTTTAAATGTAAGCACTGAAGGCATGTATCGCTGGCAAGGACAGGCAAGTTAAAAAAAAAAAATATTACATGATTTTTTCATCTGAATTATAATTAGAAAATAATAAATTCAAGAATAATTTATGAGCATTTTATAAAACAATGATTGCTTCAAATATTAGATTTTTATGTTTGCATTTCAAAATTAATGGCCATTATAAACAAACTTGGTTTACACGTTTAGTTGCACAATTATAATGACATTTAAACAAAAAAAGTCCGTCATTTTGTACGGAGTAATGTGCGTTGAAAAGAAAATCAAATCGCATCAGAAAATACCTATTAGAAGGACTATTAGAAGAAAAACATCTTGGCAGATGGAGAATAGAGACAGAGCGAAATGGAGGAAGATCGTTGGCAAGACCCACAAGGGTGCCAACATACATAAGTAAATATTGTAAAACACTTATTTTTTTAAAAAGAGTAAGTATGGAGTTTCTTGTGCGTTCTTCTCTATAACAAGCTACTTTTCCGAATGCACGGTAGAATCAATTTTTATTACTTGTAAATTGTTAATTTAGATTTATTATTGTTTGACGTTCAAAAGTGCCGCTTATTGGCCTAGTCGAATAAATATTGGACTTTGAGTTTGACTTTGAACTGTCCTTGAACTGACACAAATTGGATTTTATGTTTAGTAATGGTTATGTTTGCCAGTCAAGAGTAACGTTTGATTTTCAAAGGTGACCATAGAGACCTCACAAGCAGTGTGCTTCCTCTTCTTACAATACCAGCGCACGCGCGGGCCTTTGTTTCTTTTACAGTAATAAGTGAACCCATCCCTTTCCAAAATCCATTTTCTATCTGAAAACAGACGAAAAAGAGAGGTAACATTAGGTATATCTGCATATATAAAACAAAGTCGGGTCAGTTACACCATTCATAACACAAGAATGGTTGGACCGATATTCAAGATTTTGTTTTGTAGGATTTGTTTTTGCCTCGAATAGCAGAAAATTTCCCATACATTTTGTGTGGAATGACTTTTTTGATATCTCAAAAACAACATTGCAGCATGAAGTTTGCCGTGTTAGCTAGTTTGATATATAATTTAAGACGATATAAATGAAATGTTTAATACAAAAATGCATTATTTACTTGTTGAATTTATTTGATAAAATGTTACGTTTTTATATTTTTTTTGTTAAAAAATTAAGCTACTAAACCATTACTAATACATTTAAACCTAAGCTTTGTCTAACAAAGCTTAAGTTTAAATTTAGGTACTAATTATGTTACCTTACAATTTTAACTAGGCACAAAGAGAGAAGGTAGGCCAATGAATACTCATTTCTATTCTATTTAAAAAGGTGATTCTTGTAAATACATTTTTTATCATCATCATCATGTCAGTCGAAAGACATCCACTGCTGGACATAGGCGGACCCCAAGCGTCGCTACACCGATCGGTCCTGCGCGTTTCGCATCCACCGGACTCCCGCAACCTTGATCAGGTCGTCGCTTCACCTAGAAGAAGGCCTTTCACTGCGAATTCCGGTACGCGGTCGCCCCTCCAAAACGGCTCCAACAGCCAATCGTTCGATCGACAGCAAATCGGTTTTATAAGATTCAATTGATAAGTTTTATTTTTTTATTATTGGTAGGCTCGCGCTTGACCACTATCTCACCTGATGGTAAGTGATGATGTGATCGACGATGTAGCACGCTTACCTAGAAGAAACCTATTCACTCTTGACTTAAAGACTCCCAGGTTATAGCTATCAGGAAATATAGACTCTGTCAGGGAATGCTGATGAAATATAGACTTTAGCTGTACGCATAATGAAAGTACTCCCGAAACGTTTGGTGCGTATGGGTGGGATGTCCACCATGTACCGATGACGCATCGCCGTACGTCTTGTAGTCCGATGATGGAACGGGCTAGGAGGAATTAGTTCATGCAATTCCATCGCACACTCCCCGAAATGTAACCGATAAAAAACCGACAGACTGGCAACTTGGCGCCGATGTTCAAGGCTCTGGAGCCTAGACTCGACCAGTATCTCATTGCCGATGAGCCTCTTGGCCCGTTTTTCGATCGACTCTAGTGCATCCAGCTGGTACTTGGCAGATCCGTCCCAGAGATGAGAGCAGTACTCCATGCATGACCGAACTTGCGCTTGATACAAGTTGAGCAACTGTTCTGGCGTGAAGTACCGTCTCACCTTCTCAAGAATCCCCAACTTTTTGGCAGCCAGTTGAGCTTTTGCCTCAATGAATGGACCAAAATTGAGGACGAAAAAAAAAAAAAAAAAATTTACAAATTGACGTAACGCTAAGAAGCTCAAGATGGTCCGTTATCGGCACGGTTACACCACGGAAAGAAGGAGCCGGGTGGAATTGGCTCCTTTTAGCGGAAAAAGACACTAGACACATACTATCTGATAATAGTAATAAATACTTATAAGGAGGATGTGTGTGGTCTAAATTGCCGATTTCAAACGCGTTATCGCTATTTAAAATCAAACTGGATCGACAGCCCTTGCTGTGATGTATGGAGCACCGCCAATGGATCGTCCCTTTGATCTTAAAATGTTTGATATAACTGTAGGTATAGTCCTTGAAAAGAGCCAGCACCTTCCCATACCGTGAATGTATGAATTTCACTGAAAATAAAAATGATTTTATTGTATTATTTCATTCTGTAAGCACATGCCTTCATTATTATATCCATAAAAAAGAAGCTATAAGAAACGAATTATGATATATTTGTGAGAAAAAGTTGACAGCGCAAAATAAAAAGTTCACAAATAAAAAACGGAGTTACACTTTATTTATATTATTTTTATTTTACAAAAAAATAAGCTAAATGCGATTTCTTAATATTGCAAACTTAAAGTCGTCACAATCTAAGAAGTCCATTGACGTTTCTCATTTTACATGCCGCGATAACTTTTTACGTAAGAACATTATTCGAATATCATATATTCGATTATTATATAACGAATATTATTCGCAAGCATCAAATTTCAAGTTTAGTTTTCGAAGACATGTGACATCCACCAACCCGCACTGGGCCCGCGTGGTGGATTACGGCCCATTCCCTCTCACAGAGAGGAGGCCTGTGTCCCAGCAGTGGGAACATTAATAGGCTAATGTGATGTGATGATCAAGTTTAATTATTATTAAGTATTTTTATAGCTGTCAAAACAGGCCTTTTATTTTTTGACAATTTCAATGAAACTTCAAAGGAGAATGCTCATGGATGTATGGAATCCCGTACCATGATGCTTCAAAATCAATCTTTGTTTTTTATAGACTGCACTGATCATGTTAACTCCTACTAAAGTTATTTTTGAAAACAAAACCCGGGTTTCGGAATTATTTTATAAAAACGAAAATAACCTAAAAACTAGATATATTTTGTTCGACGCTACCAACGAAGTAATTTATATAGAAACGTTATACACGGACGTAATAGTTATTTATTACACAAAAGAAACGATTACTGGTTAGTCTTTTTATCAAAAATCGATTCAACTGCATTCTACATCTTTGTGACCGGCTGTGAACGGCCAATTAACCATAGGTAAAATAATGATAATCTTTTAAATAAAGGTTCTATTCTATACTAGTTTTTTTAAATTAATGTAGAATCGGCTAATTATATTTTTTTAACAGTGATCATGACATTCAAGACACTTTAAAATATCAAGGTTATGTTAATTATAATAATATCATGTAAAACGGAACGTCATTTATATGGAGCAAAACAATATTTATACTTTTATACTCAAAATCAAAAATGAAATCCCCGATGTGTAATGTCGTAAAAAAATATGAAACTAATTACTATAAAATTATAGTCTTGATGCGTGAGACTTTTTGGTACCACTTTTGGTCATTCTCCTTTGATTAGGTAGCAGTTTTGTTTCCTCCATGATGTGTCATAAAATCAAACATAGCTGCACGCATGGCTTATGGTTATGTGCCTGCAGATGTTATTTAGCAAAATTTATATACACTTTTAATGCCATAATGTAATTTGTTGACAATTTTATTTTTTCAAACAAGATTCAAAGCACAAGGTTATATTATAAATCATAAATAAATAAGACTAGGTACCCCGGCATCATGTGTCATGAATCTTAGTTAAAATTTAGGATGACGGCAATTTTAATATGCAATCTGAAACTAAACCACAAGGTCCCTTCTTATCTTACCGATATTATAAATGTAAAGGTTTGGATGGATGTGTGTATGTTTGTTACTCAATCACGCCAGAGCGTCTGAACGAATATGGATGAAATTTGGCACAGAGATAGACTATAGTCAGGACTTTTGATCCCGGAAATATGTTCCCTCGGGATAAGGATTGACTTTCACGTGGGCGACGCCGCTAGCAGAAGGTAGCTAAAAATAAAATAGTATTGTTTTTACGTAATCAAGTGACAAGGTTCTTTTAAAACAATTAATTTACTAAGATTTGCAGTTTTGTACTTTACATACAGCATGGGTCTTAACATATCATTTGAAAAATGCAGTTTGAAGACTTGGTAACCTTAAGAAAATAATGTTATATTAAGCAAATGTTGTCAAACCATTTTGAAACTTACTGGAATTGTAGAAGGTGTATTTTAAAGACCTCATGTATACTTTACTCAATTTTGACGAGTTTGTGGGTTGTTTCCGGTTTGCATAAGCACGTACAATTAAAATGCTTGTATCAGGTAAGTATTTTATTGGTTCTAGGTAGACAAATTCGATTAAAACGGACAAAATGTTTGAATTTATGCCTCTTCTGTATATAAATTGAAACCTGCAGTGGACAAAGAGCAGTAGCCTGACAACCAGGTTTTAAACAATAAAGTTTTTTCTTCTGCATTTCAGAATGTCTTGTCTTGTCTTGCACGGTTGGCGCAGTGGTTGAGCGATTGACTGCTGTGCTGCGTGTCGCGGGTTCGATTCCCGCACGGAACAAATATTTGTATGACCTACAGATAGTTGTTCCGGCTCTGGGTATTTGTGTATGTGAGTTTATATGTTTGTAAACGCACCCACGATACAGGAGAAATTCCTAGTGTGGGGCAACGTTTTATATAAAAAGGAAAAGAAAGAAAAAGAAAAAAACTTTGATTTTCTGACTTTTCACTCAAAGTAAGTAAATGAAAAGTAAGTAATTTTAAAACTTTTAATTGTTATTTTTATTTATGCAATTATGTAAATATACATGTTGTTGTTGTTATATGTGTTGTTGTTTGTCATGTGTTGTCATGTTGTTGTTGTTGTTGTTGTTACATGTTATGTGTTTGTTGTGTTTGTTGTTGTTGTTGTTGTTATGGACCAAGTGATTAATACATCATTATTTACAATGCCCGGGCAATTTGTAAAATCGCCAATATGAGTAGGATAAAAACGATAAGGGGGATAAAAACTATTGAAATAATTAAATTGATCGGGCTTCCTGAATAATGCACATCGCTCATTGGGCAGGGTGATAAAAAGATGTGATTTATAAAATTATTTTAATGTTGACATTGATTTTACTATTGAATAGGGAAGTACGATTACTATTCAAGCAACAAAATTGACGAGCCCCACTGCGGAGCTCGTATTTCTGTCTGCAGGGACTAAAGTAAACTAAAGTAAAAAAAGTGAAGAAGATGACCTAATCGTGACGGGTTGCCCTAAGCTGCCGGACTTGCTTCGCTCGCACTGAGACTAATTCGTTGATCATAATTATCGACTTTCCCAAACATTACGTAACAATATTCCTAATGACCAGACAATGTGATAAATATAGAAGTTAAATCAGTATTCACAACATTACCCGATTTGACTTGACTTGATTCATAATGCCCGAGCATTACACATAGTGCACATATTAATCACTTTGTCCATGACATATACACTAATTAGAAATTGTACAATGTTATGCAAGTAAGTTAGCCTAAGTATATGACTGACTAAGCTCAACTGGCTGTAAATGTAACCTTTTCAAATTCGGAAATACTTTCCTCCAATTACGGAATATTTTGCCGGTGGATGATCGTGTTCAGTTTGCGCCAATTCGATTACATTATTGCTGTCTAACACCAGTCTTGCCTTGCAGCCTTTACTATTGTGCGAGGAGCATCTCCAATGGCTTGTCCCTTTTTTCTGAAACTTGCAGGATAGGAAATAGGTGTAACTTTTTAGCAGGATCAATTGTTTTCCAAAACGGGATTCTACTAATTCGTAATCTGAAAGCATCAAAAACATTAGCATTAATTAAAACCTATAAGAACATTTATTACAATCTACTGCTGCAAAAGTCGTGCTATCAGCTTTCATGTTATAATGGGGAT
The DNA here is from genome assembly GCA_945859665.1 of Anorthoa munda. NCBI lineage: Eukaryota > Metazoa > Arthropoda > Insecta > Lepidoptera > Noctuidae > Anorthoa > Anorthoa munda. The sequence continues at coordinate 9,232,118 of OX243901.1, forward strand.
CTGCATATGTTTGCGCTCTCTAATCAAGCGGGTCAATTTTTCTCACCAAGATCTGAAACAATCTTCTTGCCCTTGATTTCTAAAAAAATACGAATTAACTTTACTTACTAGCTTTACTTTACCAAATAGTAGTTTTTACTGTTATAAATAATGTTTTCAAAATAAGCCAAATAAATAGTAGAATATAATATTGGGGAACACGGGCCAAACTTTTTCTACTTCATTTTCGAGAATTAAATCCTAAGTCAAATGGGATGATGATTGATGGTGGTGTCTAAAAAAAGTAATTCAAATTAGAAAAATAATCAACGTGAGGTACATTTTAATTCAAATAATTGACAAAAGTTAACATGATTCAAAACGCACATTTTACAACTGCGCACGGCGCACGGTTGGCGCTGTGGTTGAGCGATTGACTGCTGCGCTGCGTGTCGCGGGTTCCATTCCCGCACGGAACAAATATTTGTATGACCTACAGATAGTTGTTCCAGCTCTGGGTGTTTGTGTATGTGAGTTTATATGTTTGTAAACGCACTCACGATACAGGATGAAATTCCTAATGTGGGGCAAAGTTTATTTAAAAAAAAAAAAAAACTTAAGATAATTCCCATTAAGTATAAAATGTTCTGGTGGTGGATGACTATGCTGAGTATTGGATGAAAAAAAAATCTATGACTATCAAGTAGTAGTCTTGTTCTGCATTTTTTCTGTTGTGTCCGGACACCTCCAATTTTGAGTGTCTCTCTTCCCGGTGCAATATAGAGACAAATTGTAGCCTTTGTATAGTAAAAACTGCCTGCTCGATGTGGTATTTATTCATTTGTATTCTGAAACAAAAACAATCATTCATACTCGAGGTTAGGTGATGGAAATACCATTTTGTTACTTTACTGCTATTCTGTTAAAAACTCACCTGAATATCTATGGTGTGAAGTGGACTTCAAGTGAGCTGCCAATCCCTGGCATCGGTTGGCTCACTTCATCTTATTCATCACGGTGAGATGTCTACAAAATCGACCAGCTGGTCACGGTCGGATGCCCATATAAAAGCACACTGTAGATTATGGGCTGGTTTGTGAGTTTAGTACCTATTTGGTGTTATGAACGTGTCAAACACTACTTTAATGCCAACGTTTGACATGTTTTCAAGCTAGAGTAGTTTGACAAATACTCATCTAAAAATTCCTAAGTTGGGTGTAGTAGTATTAATAATGATGGGTATTAATTGACTTGCGGCAAAAAATTACACTAAAAAAATTAGATGCTGAAGTGTAATGAAAATCAAAAGAACTATTTACATTTGATGATAAACAGATTTGATTTGAAGATTAGATAAGCAGCATACTAAGATCTGGATACACACGTGGATCAAGAAAAAATATAATATTTTATTTACATTTTGCTAATATATAAAATGAATTATCTCTTAGATATAATAGTATTATTCATAATAATATTTACACTTGATGAAAACATCGAGATCATAAAACAACTCTATACTTAGAATACACAAGAAGATCTAGACAAAACCTAATATTTTATTTAAATTTCGCTGATATACAGCATACATTATTTCATCGATATAATTGATATTATTCAAAAGTCAAATGTATTTATAACTAGGCCACTAAGCGGCACTTTTGAACGTTAACAATTAAAATTTACAAGTAATACAGATTGATTCTACCGTGCATTCGGAAAAGTAGTTTGTTATGGAGAAGAATGCACAAGAAACTCCATACTTATTCTTTTAAAAATATAAGCTTTTTACAATATTTACATAAGTAATAAATTCATATACGTGAGAACGATGCACCCAGCACTACTATACTAAATATAGGTATAAAGTATTAGAAGCACTAATAGGTAAATTTCTTTACTTGATAAATAGGGACATGGTTCTCACATGCTTACAAATATTACCTAATTCAACAACAACTGAACAGTGTGCGAGTCAATTTTTTTTAAACAACTTGTGATGAAAATAAATAAAAATAAAGCGTTACTATAATAATTATGTATATACCGTATACAAATTAACCAGCTTGATTTTGTCTACACTAAGAATTGCCCTATGGAGCAGGACCAGCATGATTCCAAGCATTCTTATCTTGAATATAATCATCTAATTTGTAATATGCTTGTTTACAAAGTGTGCTTTTAATTATTGTTTTAAATTTTCTTTCATTTATTTTAAATATCTCAAAAGCTATTTTGTTATAAAATTTAACACAGTACCTCATAAAAGATATGTGTACTTTAGCTAATCTATAAGAAGGTTGATCTAACTTATCTTTATTTCTAGTATTACAAATGTGTCAATCACAGACTTTACTAACTTTACTAATAAAGAGATATATATTTTTCCTTACATACATAATATTTTCATAAATTAATTAAATTATTATTCATGTTACTATCTGCACTTGATGAAAACATACAGATCATGAAACACCTATGTACTAAAAACATCCTATTAGCGAGAGCGATTTTCGAAGAAAATAATGTATGCCACAATTTACAATGTACATTGCAAATTGTACTATCGTACTTCGTACTTTATACTAATTGTATAAATGCGATAGTTTGTGGCAGTAAATGTTTACTACTGTTTCACGCAAAAAACTACTAAACGGATTTGGATGAAGTTTTACAGTAATATAGCTAAATAGAGCATAATTTATAAATATATTAAGTATATTTCAACGCTGGCTGAGCTAGTAAATTAATATGAATATATTATATCACATTGCCCAATTTGCAGAGCACAGGTACAGAGCTTTAAAATTTTATTTACAATATATAGAATAAAATCACATAATTAATTATTTTGGAGTACAATATAGTCTATTCTATTCTATGACCAACAAAGTTTACAGAGTATGGTATTTGTCTGGAGCCCTCATATACTTTCCACCGTGTAGGTATACAGAATACTAACGCACCAATGACAATAATTACGATACATGTAATATAATTATAAACCTCACAAACTTACAATAGAATGTTATGAAACATAACATATGAGTCGGAAACCTGAATATTTATTTAATAATACATAAACTCACGCCTTTTTCCCATGGGGGTAGGCAGAAACTACAGAACGCCATCTGCTACGATCCTTACATACTTCTTTTGCTTCATTCATACATCTAGTCATACACACACGCCTGTTATGAGTACTGCGCACCTGGCCTTTCTGAAGAACATCACCAATAATGTCTATGTATGTCTTTCTAGGGCGTCCCCTCCCGGCGTTTCCATTCACGTCTGCCATGAAATACCTTTCGTTAGTCGCCTTTCATTCATTCTCTCAACATGACCAAACCATTATAACATACTCTTTTCAATTTTAGTCACTACATCTTCTTTTAAACCACAACGTTGTCTTTTTACCTCATTCCTCAATCTATCATTTAAAGTTACACCACACATAATTCGCAAAGAACGCATTTCTACTGCCTTAATCCTACTTTCATGTCTTTTTTGCCATACCCAACCTTCACTTCCATACATAAGTGTAGGCACCAGCACACTGTTGTGAACGGCGAGTCGAGCTTCCGGAGACATCGATTTGTTGGTCACAACCGCATGTATAGCACCATTCACTTTATTCCCTGCATTCACTCTCCTTTCCACATTCTTTTCAATCTTTCCATCCCTTGTGAACATACTTCCCAGATATACAAACTCGTTCACTTGCTCCACACTCTTATCATTTATTTTCACTTCACACTCTGATATCGACATCGTCTTCTCTTTCAAACACCATTACCTTAGTCTTGTTCACATTTATACACATCCCTTTTAACTTAAATGCTTCATTCATCACAGTCACCATGTCTTGCAACTGTTCTGCGTTTTAATAATATTTTTTAACTATTATGAAACAGATATTTTTTATGAAAAAGTTGAACGTATATTAATATATACTGGTAGAATAAAATATAAGAGAATATGAACATTTATTTTAAGTTAAATTTAATTTTACCGAATATACATAATATGAAATCTCATTGATTTACCTAATTTATCAAAATTATTTCTTTAAATTTATTTTTAATTTAATAATTCATTTCGTTTTGAAATATTCACCTTTGTGATAATAATATTTCGGAGGTTCATGGTTGTGGTAATCGTGCACAAATAATATTTTTCCGTTTAAGTCTAGGGCTAATTTTGCTTTGCAGTTTCTATGAGCACAGGCCGAGCATCTCCAATGATGAATTCCTTTGTTCTTGACGAGGCGAGCATAACAGAATGTGTACTCATTGTACATTATAAGTTTCATGGCGCCTTCTATCGACTTTATCACGTGGTAATCTGAAACAGGTGTCATTATTTGATTACTTTAAAGTAATCAGTTTTATAATAAACTAGCTTTTGTCAGCGGCTTTGCCCGCGTAGATGTCGGGAACATACTACCTGGCTTTAAAGTAGCCTGTGTGCTAATCCAGATTATAAACTATGTGTGTACCAAATTCATCTAAATCTGTTCAGCTATTTTAGCGTCATTGGGTACCAACTATCCATCTTCAGATAGTTTTTTTGATTTTCAATGTGGGTTCTTAATCAAATGAATTTAATTATGGTCATCATTTAATTGAATTTTAAACATTATGTAGGAACATAATTTTGTATTTTATTTCAAATGTCCAGTCAGATTGAAATAGGGGAAACCGTTAAAAATAGAGTCAAGTCAGAAAATATAAAAAAGTGCTATGTCTTTTTACTCTTTAATTACTCTGATTGACTTTATCGATATCAGATAACGAAGCATCGTCAGACAAAAAATAATATCAAATCGGGGAAATTAAGAATGAGGAATGCAACACGGGCTGCTGAAAATTGATTCAGCCAATCACCGCGGCAAATGTAAACATAAAAGTTTAAAAATCGATTACATAATTTTCGCGTCAGTTTCTATAATTTAAAGAAACTTATCGCTCGTTTCCGTTGTAAATATCGATGTTGCAATTTCTACTAGACTATCGTTTGAATATTGTAATAATAATATAATGATAAGCCATTATTGTAAGCAACAGATACGCTAGTTCATGGAACAATAGCTCATGGTAGCTCATGGAACATTCCACCCACATGCACTATACGTTCAGGGAATACTATTCCGTGCCAGAGTTTGTGTTTCTTTGCGGGGGTCTTTAAGAAAAGAGTGAAAAGGTTACTTTTAGGCAAGCGCAAGCTAACTAAGTTTATCTTTCTGCGTAGTAATGAATTTGAGCTCAGTAAAAATGCAGACGTGTCAAAACTTTTTAAAGTTCGTACGTGGTTTTAAAATCAAATACTTTGTATCGTAATAAATATTTATTTCATTACCATTAACATCGGTTCTTACTCTAATCTTACAAAAATAAATGTATTTATTTTAATTTTAATTTTTCAAACATTAACGTACTACATATTAACATTTAATGTACAGTCTACCACACTTAAAAGGTAAAAACTATTGATAAATTACTCTCACATCTACGGGAGTAAGTTTTTGTAAGGTACTGTTAATGTCAAATACTTGCTAATCTGGGGGTGACCATAAGCTCTTAGAGTAAGATTATTTTGAGATCGCGTAAGTGACAGAAGTATACAAGTCATATACATCTCTCCCTCTCTTACACACACTCAAAATAACCTTACTCTAAGAGCTTATGGTCACCCCCCCGGGGACGGTTTACTGTACAGTCAACATATACAGTTGGTTACAAATATAATAATAATACCAGCCTGTAACTGACCCAATTCAGGGTAAAGTCCTCTTCTCATACAGAAACTACACCAACTTGAATACATTTTAAAATGTACATAAAGTTATTAATTACACTTTCTTTAGCAAACATTGTATTTTAAGTTCGTGTATTATCCAATTATGTAAAGATTGTAAAGTGTGTAAAATTAAGAAAAATATTTCAGATAATATAAAAAATCAGAAATCTTTATAATAAAATCAGAAAAACATGCATAGAGCGGTTTGCAAGAAAAAAAGAAAGGTCAAACAGGAACAAAACAAATAAACAAGAAAGTTATAATTTTAAAAGATTTGTGTTACTTTTCAAGCATATTTTTTAAGAATAATTCCTATCTGTACAACTCTAAAAAGAAAACAAGAAAGATCACTGTAAATTTAATATTTATATAAATTTAAATTTAAGTACTTTTGTAAACATTTTTCATTTTGTGTCGAAAAATCAACGCAACCTTTTTCATATGTTCCCTAGGTTGTTTAGAGTTGAATTAAAATATATATATATATGTTAAAGAACTATTTAACTTTAAAATAGGTTCCATTTCGAATGATAAACTCGGGTGGTTTATGATTGTGATCATGGTTCGCCATCTTGATAGTACGAGTATTGTCATCAAATAATATAATCGTTGCTCTACACTTCTTGCTCTGTTTGGATGAGCATCGCCAATGGCTGGTACAGGCCCTATGTGGTATGTGTGCTTTTTGTACAGAAGTAAAAAACTTTACTCAAAATTGATTATTGCATTACTTGAAATCTGAAATGAAAAAAGTAACAAATTAAATTTTATTTAAATGTATTATTGCTGACACCTTGGCTGGAAGTCCTTTTGAAGAAGACTGGTGCTTAAAATTATACTGACCGCTTACTCTTCGTTGTACTATGTACTTAAAATCTAAAATAAAGCCCTGTGTGTCTAGTTACACCCACACAGTTTACATACGGTTGTTTGGTTAGGAAAACAAAATTAAACCACCTAAAAAAGACGCGACATATTAAAAGTATTTTATTAATTTTAAAGTTTGATATACATTCTTTGACTGATTATGTACTTCGGTGGTGCATGGCAATGTTTTATGTGCAAAATAATAAAGAAAATTTATTTGCAAACAACAAAATTAGCCAATTCTGAAGTACATAGTTCTAAAGTGTAATGATGACCCGTGACTGTATATAATAATACTATTGGAAACTGCCACAAAAAATAGTACATTACAGTACAATAGTACAGTACATTTTAAATTTTAATATATTGACCATTACTGACAAAGTATTTTGGTGGAGGATGGAAGTGCTCTTGATTACTAGATTTAATTATACCGTGATCGTGTACAATTAGTTTCGCCTTGCATTTTCTAACGCTGCATTGCCAATAGGTCGTTTTTTTGGCAGAAGTGCTATATCTCAATCGGTACGTGTGCTCATTGTACAGAATTAACTGCTTGCCTTGCCTCGAATTTATGTACTTGATATCTAAAACAAACAAAGTATTACACTAATAGATTTTATTAATATTCAACGTGGCCCACATCTACGAACTCAAGTATGTTGAAAAAAGATCATCGCCGAACACATAAAAAATTGGAAACTGTTAAGAAAAAAAAGAAAGAAAGAAAAATATTTTATTTGACTTGCACATGAGACCAAGACATAAGAAGAAATAATCAAAAATATGTTTAACTCTTTTGGTGTACAATAAAGTATATTTTATTCTGTCGATTAACAAAGACTAAAGAAAATTGAATCATACCTTATGTTGCTTATAATACTTTATATTTTATTATAATACTATATTAATTAGAGATTTTTCTATTATAATTAGAGTTTGTTTCAGTTTTGTTAACCCTGAGGCTAATAGTAATTACTTTAATAATAATAGTTAAATTGAAAGTAGTTTTTACGTAAGTCATGTTATCTATGGTTATTCTTTTTATTTCTGGTTATTTTAACTAACTGCCGCCCGCGACTCCACCCGCGTGATATTAATACTTCACCCAATATCATTATAAATTGTAACCTATGTGTTATTCTGATGTATAACCTATATTTCTGTAAAGATTCATCAAAATCCGTTCAGTGGTTTTTGCGTGAAAGAACAACAAACATCCATCCACACAAACTTTCACCTTTATAATAGTAATAATAGGATATACTTTTAAAAATTATCTAGTTATTATAGTTTTCATTTTAGTTAAAACTTAGTCGATACACAAAACTTTCTGTGGTCTCCTATAATTGAAGCATTTTTCTAATCATTACGTCATTCTCTTAAACATTGTATTTTCTTGTGTACATGTTTTGTTAAGGTGCGAGTTGGCAGCGAGACCGCGACGCGCGACCGAGGCAGGAGACGCGCAGCACTCATTGTCCTTAGGCTTTGTTTGGGCTCTCACAGAAGATCGCTTGACGGCCTCGCTCCCGGCCAAACGGTGACGCACATCGCGCTTAAAATACCCGAACATAATTATATTATTGTCATTAAACAGTTAAAGAACCACTTATCGATTGACACGCACATTGAAAACGATCTTTTCTGGCCTCTCTTTGTATATAATTCGACGATAACCAATCTTTATTTATTTTTATTATAATATCATATCATCGTATTTTTCTTCCTCCAATAGCAACTTGATAACTTGACTTTCCATTACAATATGGAACAATAATCTTCAACAATATAAGTGACTTGAACGAGTAAAATCGACAACACTTTGTGTGCCACAACTGCCGCGGTCTCGCCCCAGAGTACACCAGCAAAGACCGCGACGCGCGAGCGAGGCTTAATTCTTCGGTCACACGCCCGTGTCGCATCGCGGTCGTGCGGTGAACTCGCACCTTTAGAGTTCCTAAATAAACCATTGTTAAGTTTTAAAATCGAGACAGCAGAATTTCAGGTAAAGTTAAGTTCTCTTATCTCTAGTGCAAAATTGGATTTCTCGGTTCCAATGTAGATTATGTTTTAAATTTTGACATATTGGCCATTAGGATCAATGAAAAATCGTGGTGGTGGATGGTTATGGGCTAGGTTACCAGATATAATGTTATCACAACTATCAACTAATATTTTTGCCTTGCAGTTTTTTCCCGATCTTCCTGAACATTGCCAATGGACAGTCCCTTTGGTAGAAGACTTGTGATTGAAATTATACGTGTACCCTCTATGTAGAACCAACTGCTTCTTTTTCGATGTATTTATGTACTTGATACCTGAAATATAAGATAAATTATTTCTGAGCAAGTAAACACAAAACCATCTTAGGTTTGACGACGGTAATAATGATGGAATCAGGTAGGTATGTGTTAATAATTTGTAAACTTCGCAAAAAAAAAACTACACATTTTAAATTGTGATATGTTGTCCATCACTAATAATGTATTTGGGTGGGACATGGCAGTGTTGCTCTTTGTTACCACACACAATGTTACCATGATCATCTACAAGTATATTAGCCTTGCACTGTGATGCGCTGCAGCGCCAATAGTTAGTTTTTTTCACAGAAGAGCGGTGCTTGAGTGGTATGTGTGTTTTTTTTACATAAGTAACTTCTTGCCTTTCCTAGAATATACGTACTGGAAAACTAAAACAAACAAAGTAACACAAAAAAATTTTTTTCAACACATTTCTTCGAAAACTGGCTCTTACATAACATACATTACGCCTGAATTCCCTGATGGGTTGGGTAGGAGTGCACCTATAGTACACACAACTGACTCTTATTGTAAAATTAAGACCAACGTGGCCCAATTTCTACAGTCAGGGTGTGCGTAATTTTCATATCGCAACATACAGGCGCATGCCTTTTTAAGCCTTATACTCGTAGTATTCTGAATATTTAAATTGGGTTAACAAATTGAACATCAATATACCTAAACAGTTTTTTTCAGCAAATCAATATTTATTTTTATTCTTTTGGGGGCCGAGTCACCCACGTCCGTAGGAGTGTACCCTTTGATTCCCTACACGTGGTCCCCGGGTGGTGCAAATCAGGTGACAATTAACTGGTGGTAGGTTTCGGCCGAAGGCTTGCGACCACCCACCGGGCAAAGACGTACCGCCAAGCGGCCTAGCCGTGTTCCGGTTACGATGCTCGGTGTAGCCAACTAGAGGAGTTGGGTCGAGACAGCTGTTCTACTGCTGGCAGACCAGCCTGACGCGCGCTGTTATAGACGTATCGGGAGACTAGTCGCGGAGGGTAGCGGGATCCGAGGCACGGTGCGCCGCTGGCCGACCGCAGGTAGTTGGGGGCCCAAGTAGTGTGCCAGCCACACATGAAAGGCTGCCCCGCCAACTGTCGAAAAATCCCGGAATGCACCATCGTGCTGGTTGGCGACCAGATGGGGAGGGCCCGATGGACATTCCGGGGGGGCTCGGGCGTCCCCGCAGTCTCCGGACTAGTGCCCCAATGATGTCGTCTTTTCAGTGCGTGTCTGTAGGTTAGCAGCGTAGAACCTCGTCTCACTTCCTTCTCCTCACCTCCATTCACTCTACTATAATGATGTCAAAGAAAATGAATATCAGACTAAAACAGCGGCTGCACCCCCTCCCCCACAAAGTGCACCTTACCAACATTCGAGGTCTGCACTCAAATCTCTCTGCAGTCCACTATCACCTGGAGGCTGAGAAACCAGCGCTGTTTTTCCTTACGGAGACGCAGTTAGCGAGTCCGTCAGACGCGTCGTACTTATCTTACCCAGGGTTTACCCTGGAGCACAATTTTAAACCGCGCGCGGGTGTGTGTATGTACGCCCGTGACGATACTTGCTATCGGCGTCTCCGTAACCTTGAGGACTCCAGATTCTCAACGCTGTGGGCTTTAGTGGACACAGGTCTGGATAAAATTATCTACGCCTGTGTCTACCGTTCGCACAGCGGAGATCAGGAGACAACCAGGCTCACAGAGCACATCAGTGAGGCGGCTGATACGGCACAGCAGCGGTACCCTTCCGCCCAATTAGTGTTACTGGGGGACTTTAATGCCCACCACCAGGAGTGGCTCTTCCCATACCAGTACACTGATCATGCTGGACGGGAGATGCGTAAGCTTTCGCTAGCGCTAAACCTCACCCAGCTGGTCCAGGGGGCAACGAGGGTACCGGATGTTGATTCACACACAGCCAATTGCTTGGACCTTCTGCTGACAACAGATCCAGACAGATACTCCGTGTCAATAGCTTCACCATTAGGAAGTTCCGACCACTGTCTGGTGAAGTCTGTGTCCGTCTATTCCCCGCCCGATCCCAGCCCAAGAGGCACCCGGCGGGTTTGGCGGTACAAGTCAGCAGATTGGGATGGTATGCGATCTTTCTTCGCATGCTATCCTTGGCAGCCTACTTGCTTTTCTTCGACTGATCCATCGTCGTGCGCGGACGCCGTGACGGATGTGTTGCGTCAGGGAATGGAGTACTACATTCCGTTCTCTGACGTACCAATGTCTAGCGAAGACCGGCCATGGTTTGGCGCCGAATGTAAGCGCGCCGATGCGCTTAAACATGGGGCGTACCTGGCTTGGGTCGACGCTCGATCGCGTAAGGCGAGTGACGTGGGTCAGAAGAAGAGAGCCTTCAACAGGGCTGCCAAGTCCTGCAAGATGGTGTTGCGAAGGGCTCGGTTCGACCACATCGGCCGAATAGGGACCAAACTTGCTTCTTACCCAGCAGGTAGTAAAGCGTTTTGGTCTCTGGCTAAGTCGGTCGAATCGAACTTCTGCCGTCCCTCACTACCACCACTGCTGAAACCCGACGGGTCGCTGGCCCACTCCGCTGAGGAGAAGGCAAATTTATTTGCCTCTCTTTTTGCGGAATCTTCACGTCTGAATCCTGGTGACGCGCAGCCCCCTCCTTCTCCTGATGGATGCGAGACGAGTATGTCGGAAATTCGAATCCGTCAAAAAGACGTCCGTAGGGTGCTGCGCAACCTCGACGTGAACAAGGCTAGCGGCCCGGACGGCATACCAGCTATAGTTCTAAGAACCTGTGCGCCTGAACTGTCTCCGATCTTGACACGCCTATTCCGCCTTTCATATGAGACTGGAAAAGTGCCGAATGCTTGGAAGCAAGCCAACGTACAGCCCGTGCCCAAGAAGGGCAGTCGAGCTGACCCGGCTAACTACAGACCCATCTCTGTAACGTCCATACTCTGTAAGAGTATGGAGCGTGTACTAAACACTAAGCTCCTGGCATACCTAGAAGCAAACGAAATCCTAAGTGACCGCCAATACGGCTTCCGCCGAAATCGGTCTACTGGGGATCTTCTAGCGTATGCCATTCACATCTGGAGTGAGGCCATCGAGAGGCACGGGGAAGCGCTTGCCGTCTCCTTAGACATCTCGAAGGCATTTGATAGGGTCTGGCACGAAAGCCTTATTGGTAAGCTTCCTTCATTCGGTTTGCCCGGTGGTCTGTGTGATTGGATTGCAGATTTCCTGAGAGATCGGTCCATTCGAGTGGTTATCGATGGCTGCTCGTCGGACCACTTGGATATTAATGCCGGGGTCCCTCAGGGGTCGGTTCTCTCAGCAACTTTATTCTTGCTGCACATTAACGATCTGCTAAAACCCGGCACCTTTGGGTATGCAGACGACAGCACTGTTGCAGAGAGATACTTGTCCAACGCTCGTGCTACCGGGCCTCAGATCCAGTCTCACCGGGAGGCCATGGTGGTGCGCTTGAACCTGTCCTTGCAGGCAGTCTCCGAATGGGGCGATGCCAATCTGGTCAAGTTTAATGCTGCTAAAACCCAGGCGTGTCTTTTTTCCGCTAAAAAGAGCCAATTTCACCCGGCTCCAACTTTCCGCGATGTGACCGTGCCAATAACTGACCATCTTGAGCTTCTTGGCGTTACGTTGACATCGACTCTTAATTTTGGCCCATACATTGAGGCAAAGGCTCAGCTGGCTGCCAAAAAGCTGGGGATCCTTGCAAAGGTGAGAAGGTACTTCACGCCAGAACAGCTGCTCAGCTTGTATCAAGCGCAAGTTCGATCATGCATGGAGTACTGTTCTCATCTCTGGGACGGATCTGCCAAATACCAGCTTGATGCACTAGAGTCGATCGAAAAGCGGGCCAAGAGGCTCATCGGCGATGAGGCACTGGTTAAGTCAAAGCTCCAGAGCCTTGAACATCGTCGCCGAGTTGCCAGCTTGTCGGTTTTTTATCGGTTACATTTCGGGGAGTGTGCGAAGGAATTGCATGATCTAATCCCACCCAGCCCGTTTCATCATCGGACTACCAGACGTACGGCGATGCGCCATCGGTACATGGTGGACACCCCACCCATACGCACTAAGCGTTTTGAGAATACTTTTATTGTGCGTACAGCTAAGGAGTGGAATTCCCTGCCGGAGTCTGTGTTTCCCGATAGCTACAATCTAGGGGTCTTTAAATCAAGAGTGAATAGGTTACTTCTAGGCAAGCGTGCTCCATCGTGGACCACATCATCGCTTACCATCAGGTGAGATAGTGGTCAAGCGCAAGCCTATAACAGATAAAAAAAAAAAATATATATATATATGTATTTATTCTATATACAAAAAATCATAGTTGTTTTATATAATTTTAAAATTAAACTGTTTAGCAGCTCGAGCAAAAAATCTGCAACTCATAATACATATACCTTAGCAATGACATACAATTGTTTTGTTACAAAATTTTAAGTTTTAAATTTTTACTATGAATCTACTGTAATAGTTTTTAGTTATTTGAAATATATTATATACAAGTAGGTACAATATATACTCATGGGCATTTTGTCATTGCAGTTTCTCGGCTCCATAACGGCCTTGCTGTCGGCTCAGGCATCTATGCCGCAATGACAAAGTTCACCCCGGCTGCAATGACAAAGTTTGGCCACTATAAGTGTCAATATGTACTCATAATGAAACGGCTTCGATATGAAAAAACAAAGAAACAGATTTTAATGCGCCAGGTAGGATGCATAATTTATTTATTTATTTATTTTAGTACATGGAAGACTTACAGCTAATAAATACAGACAAAAATGGAAACCATAGTCAACAGAAAGCCAATTACAAATCCTCACGTATAGACTTATAATAATAATTTATGGTGTGAGCACAAAAACAAAAATCTCACCGTTTTAATTAAAGTAATAATCAATATAAATACTTAGTATGCAATTATATGACTGATTTATATAATTATATGACTTGAAAAATTTGAGGCTTAAGCACATATACACATAGTAAAATTGAAATAAAAATGTTAAAAAAATATTAAAGCTGATAGATGATATTCTCGTTCGTTTAATAAAATGGAACGAGAATATCATCCATTACTCTATCAAGATCTTTTCAAATATTGGCTATCTGAAAAACACTCAAAATATCAAATATCGATCATGTCGGTCGGACACTTCTTCTCGTGTAGGTCTCTTCCACCAAATGCACGATAAAGAGTTTGCTACGTTTAGTTTCAAAAGTATTTTAGTAGTTTGGGTGTCATATTTTGATATATTGGCCAAAAGAATCAATGATATATTGTGGTGGTACATGGCTATGCTCTATGTTACCTGAAATAATTTTATCATCACTACCAACTAATATTGTTGCCTTGCACTTTTTTCTTGTTTTTCCTGAACATTGCCAATAAGCAGTCCCTTTGGTGGCAGACTGATGATGGAAATTATACGTGTACCCTCTGTGTAGAGCTAACCGCTTGCCTTGCATTGTATGTATGTACTTGACATCTGAAATAAAGATAATTATATTTATCTAGTTGATAAAATGAATATTTGAGCAAACGCAAAATCAATCCGATTCAAAATCCATACAATTAAACCATTTGGAAAAAGACGTCTAAAATTTACAGTAATGTATGATTAATCATTGAATTGAATCCATTTTTTTACTATATATTTATTTTGTTAACTACTAAATTTAAAGATTTAAACACATTTTATAGGGACAAAACTAAATTTCTTCCAATAAAAATATTGATAACATCTTATATTATGTGATGTTTATGTAGATGAAATAGTGAGATACAGTCAAAACCATTTTCAACGATATTGAGGGTACCATTTAAATAATGTCGTTACAGCCTATGGTCTTTATAAACATAAATATTTGCACATAGGTCCTTTCGTTGTTTTAAGTGAAGTCGATATAAAAGTTGGTTGAGACATAAGATGGCTGGAAATTGTTAGAAAGTGAAGAACAGTGACGAAACTAAGAAAATAAATTTATTTAGAATAATCCATAGCCACACAATTTGTTGACAAAGAAACACAAAATATGGTAAAAAAATATTGTTGTTAGCGATAAGACCTCCACTCACACATAAAAGTGTTGAATACAATCATAAATTAATATTATGCTTATGCGGAACTGAGTGAATTTTGATAAAACTTGGCACGTGGGTAAACCATGTCTTGAAATAGGACATAGGGTTTTTTTAATCTTCGGAATATGTTTTCTGAGTTTCACTTGGCGAAGCCGCTAGCATAAGCTTGGTCTAGTATATTCTTTGTAACATATTCTATTCTTATATTCTATTATAACATTGAAGAAAAAAAATGAACAGAGATTATTCTGCTATTTGTTATAAATAATAATAAAAAAATGAAATTTTCTAGCCAGTTTTTTTATTTTGGATGGTGAATGGCTCTGTCCTATGCGTCCACCTACTATATAGCCACTTTCGTCCACAAGCAGAGAAGCGTCGCCTATTTTTGTAGATCTGCTTGTACAGCAACGCCAGAAAGTAGTATACTTCATAGCAGAGTAACTAGTGTAGCTATAAGTGTATCCTTTGTGCAGAATTAGCTACTTTCCTTTCTGCGATCTGATGTAGGTACTTGAAATCTGAAAGAGAGTAAAGATATTATTAAGTTAGACAGTACCAGAATATCTTAATATGAAAATGTCATCTAGCCTTATTAAAAGGCGTTTTTAGCATATGATTTTTCGACGTGAATGTATGTACTAAAAACACATATAACACCATGAGAAGTGGTCATAAAATTAGATTAAAGAGATCGAAATATCAAATAGTTAAAGCTTAATTCATGTTTACCCTTCTCTTCTTTATATTATTATTATATTATTATATAAGATATTACAACAGCCAAGATATAATAGTCTGGTAATAAGGTGAAGGGTAACTGTTGGAACTAATGCGAATAATAAAACACTGGGGATATTTATAACTATAATAATTATATCAGCGATAATTCAAACAACAAATATACTTATACGTATAAAATGCGTTAATTTCCATGCTTTTTCATATTTGCTGATACTAATGTAAACATTATACCTTACTAGGGTGAGGTTCACAATCAAATGAGACGCGTATTTTACTAGGTAAGATTTACAATGCTCTTGATAAAGATACACTGAGAAAATAATCGGATCTTGCGAACTTTTTTCTTACTAGCAAATTTTAAAATTTACAAAACTTTGATAAACAAAATAAACTTTAATAAAATAATAAAAAACTAGTTTTGTAGCTGGTAAGAAAAATCTTCGCAAGATTTAATATTATTTACAGTGTACTTTAGTTTTATAAAATAATATATTTTTTTAACTACATAGATGATTATAACATATTCAGATTCTGATGTGTTGTTCGTCCATTAATAACAGTTTGGGTGGCGAATGGTTGTGGTCACGAAAATTAGTTATTAATTTATCATGTTCGTCTACCAATAACGTCGCTTTGCACTTTTTCGCGGAGCGTCCTGAACATCGCCAGTAGCTAGTTTGTTTGGTAGAAGAGTAATAGGCAAAACTGTACGTGTATTTTTTGTACAGAATTTGCCGCTTACCCAATTTTGTATTGATATAATTGCACTCTGAAATAAAATAATTAAATTACTATAATAGAAAAATGCCGCATCAAACTTTAATCAAATCATCCAAAAGAAAAGAGTTCAGATAAAAGTGCAAATCTTGAGACATCAACTTTATTGTAGCAATAGCAGTCCCACGCGGCTTCGCTCCCGTCAACTGGCTACCTACCCATCTACCCTACCTACCCTACCTACATACATGATTATTGCGTAACTTAAACCGTTTACGCAGCGCATGCAACAGAAGCTCTCAAAAAGGAATAATTATGCCCGTTTTTACAACATTTTTCATTTATTCTCCGCTCTTATTGGTCGCAGCGTCATGTTATAAAGCCTTCCTCGATAAATGCACTAACCAACACAAAAATAATTTTTCAATTCCAACCAGTAATTCCTGAGATTAGCGCGTTCAAACAAACAAACAAACAAACAAACAAACTCTTCGGCTTTATAATATTAGTATAGATTGTATTCTTGCAACTATTAGATTGTACTCGGCGAAAAGAGTGAAATAGGGTAATCAAATGAATCTCAATGGAATCTTCAGGGATTGGATAGAAAAGAAAATAATAACAAATAATTTCAAAAATGAAAAAAAAAACATGAAAAGCAACACATATTTTAATACGAAAGGATGCTAAATCAGCATTTGCTGGGTGTTAAACATACATCACTGGTTTTAGTTGACACCCTGCAGTAGCTTACGCATACAGGTAAATTAAATATCTAAAAACAAAAAGGTAATAAATAGTGGCGTCATACGTTACTTAAATGTGTTAAGAAATATCCTCTTTTTATTAACCAATTCTGATTTATTCTCCATTGCTGAAAAAGTACTGGCGTGAGAGATGGCTGTGTTCCAGGATACTACTCGTAGATATAATATTGCCATTTTCACCCACAACAAGTTTCGCCTTGCATGTTTTTACGGTGCATTCACAGTAGGTAGTTTTTCTGATAGAAGAGCGGTAACCGAGGCGGTATGTGTGATCTTTGTACAGAATTAACTCCTTGCCTTTCGTCGATTTAATGAACTTAAAATCTGAAATAAGGCAAAGTTTCTATGAATTCTAAAAGTATCTGATGTCAAAATTTAAACATAAAGAGTTAAGGTACATCGTTTGATACTCTTTCACAGTAATATAGCAAATACATCGGAGTAAGATTCTGATGTATCACTATAAAGTAGGCTTATAATACATTATAAAGGTCGACAGATAGAAAATGGCCAAGGATGGTCAGGTAAAGTTAGGATAGTCTGTCCCTGTGCGTACATTTATGTGCATAAAGTAATATAAAAATACATATATTAAGATAAAAGTATGAATTCCAATTAGGTGAAGCCAACATGACAAGCTACCAGTCTGGATATAAAAAAATATTAATACATACAATCAAACCATTCATTAAAATATGTCAACCACATCATTGTTTACTATCATCAGGTGAGATGGTGGTCAATCGCAAGCCTATCAATAAATATATTTTTTAACCGATTTCCCAAAAAAGAGGAGCCCCCCTCCTCCTTTTTGGCAAATCGTTTAAAAAACATACAATTTTTTGTTTAGAATTTTACCAATAATGCACCTAAATAAACACGAAAACAAAATGCACCACACATTAAATTAGCCTCGAAAAAAATCTAAAAATAAACTAAACTTAATATTATAATGAGGTAACACTGTTTAATTGTATTAGGTAATTTCTTAAACTTCTGACCCGTCATTTAACTGATAGATAGTCAAACCATCGCAGACGATAGTTTTTATTCTGAAAAATAAAGGGATATTCTGTGGCCAAATAAGTAAAACCACAGGAAAAGTATAACATTACAATTTATTGTTAAGCACTCATCATAAGAAATACATACTTTAATTCTCAGGGCCATAGTTGTAAAAATCTGGCGCTTACAGATTCAAATTATATTTGTGATTCAAATTAAACATTTACTATAAGTTGCAATCAGAGAGATCAGTTGCTAAAAAGCGTAGAGATTTGTATAAATAAGTGTTTAACTAAGATTAACAATTAGATTATAAACCACTACTCGATTTAACTGCATTTAACACTTTAAATGTAAAAAAGAGCAAAATAAGGCAACCAACTGTCTATTATATTCTACAATATATCAATCAGAACAAAAACACGAGAAATGGATCAGAGCCAGAATCTAGACAGTGGAAGCTACTAAAAAGAACAATACAAAATATCATTATTTTTGTGAATGGACTAGATAATTTTTATTTGAAATTAATTAATAATTATATCTAATGTACATTATTTACAAACTAATATTAGAACTAAAATAAGAAAAACTAATATATACAATTACGGGGCGTCAAAAAATTCGTTCACATCGCTGTCAACAGGAAAAGTGCCCAGAAGGCTGGCAGCATTGCCACGTTGGATGGCAATGCTGATTCTTTGGCCAAAAAAAACGTCAGCCCTCTGGTCACGTGAAGAGTCGACCAACCGCTTGGCGATATCCCGAAATAATAGGTGTGCACTCGGACCCCATGGCCCTAGTGTTTCAACCCCAAACGGCTCAAAAACATAATTACCAATTAAGTTGTTGTATTTGCGCCGTTTGAGGTTTTCAGCACCTGCAGCAGCCGCCCCAGCGCAGCCCACCGTGCTAGGAAGATGGGATGGTGCAAGGGTGTCGACGCAAGTTGCATCCCACACCAAAGACCTACCCAACTTCCATGGCATTATGGTCATACCATCTGGTCTCTTCCCATCGACACGTGCCAGGCCATTGGGTTGAATGGACTTAGATATATTCTCCAATACTATTGGTAATAAAGTATTCAGAGATGGGAGTTCACTTGGTTAGTAGATATACGCAAGCCTTACATTTTTGTTTGCCACTAAAGGCAAGCCAGAGATGAGGAACAAGGCTTCTCCCTGGAGATCAGGTCAGTGGGGTCGCCACTGTCCACCAGCTCGTCACAAAGCTGCCTTGCGGATTGTATCTCTCTTAGTCTGGCTTCTCACCCTAGACATGTTGCAACAAAGTAGAATCTACCGGCACAAACCTACCTATCCGGCTATCCTTTATAATTAAAGTATAGGTACTTAAAATTAGTAAATAAAAAAAGTTAATTTTAGTCAGCCATGCAGCTCGCGAATATGTATCCTACGACTTAACAGCATGATTTTCTTCTGATTTACAACTTTGCAGTCGGGCTTTTACATTTTATTAACATATTTTTCAGTGAATGTTGTGCGATTTTACAAATGAACCCTGCATTGGGACAGTAAATAGGCTGATATTATCTATTACTTAGTTATGGTATAATAATAATTTATTGACATATATGCAAACAATTTGCACAATGGAATAAAATAAACTTGATAACACAATGAACCCCAAACTACTTGAAACTTGATGTTACTTTTAGTCAATTTATTTTAAATTCTAATATAGTCAAAGTCAAAGTCAAAGTCAAATATATTTATTTCAATTAGGCCAATAAGCGGCACTTTTGAACGTCAAAAATTAAATGTAAATAAAAAATGTACAAGTAATAAAAATTGACTCTACCGTGCATTCGGAAAGTAGCTTGTTATGGAGAAGAACGCACAAGAAACTCCATACTTACTCTTTTTAAAAAAAAATATGTTTTACA
The DNA here is from genome assembly GCA_945859665.1 of Anorthoa munda. Classification (NCBI taxonomy): domain Eukaryota; kingdom Metazoa; phylum Arthropoda; class Insecta; order Lepidoptera; family Noctuidae; genus Anorthoa; species Anorthoa munda. Next base: position 9,252,319 of record OX243901.1, read on the forward strand.
ATGTTTACTTATGTACATACATTAATAAATTCATATATGTGAGGACGATGCACCCAAAAATAGCGCTACCCACTATACAACGTACAGGTATAAAGCAATAAAAGCACTAACAGGTAAATTCATTAGTTTTATAAATAGGAACATGGTTCTCACATACTTACAAATATTGCAAACATATATTTTATTATTATTTTTATAATTACCATTACTGATGATGAATGTGGGTGGTGGATGGGTATGTTCCTGCGCACTAGGTATTATTTCACCGTGACTGTTTAAGACTATTTTAGCCTTGCATGATTTTGTGGTACGGCTGGAGCATACCCAGTAAGTTGTTTTTTTGCTAGACGTGTATTTAACAAAGCAGTAAGAATACTTATTATACAAAATTAATTAATTGCCTTTCTTAGAATTGATGTACTGGAAATCTGAAACAAAGGAAAATCATTAAGACACAAAAAAATAATGATTTTATATCAGTACTAGGTTTTGCGAGCACCTTCCCCGCGTGGAAGTCGAAAATCATCACAATGGAACAAGCTCCCGGGATAAAAGTATCCTGTGTCCTATCCAAGGATATGGTTTAACCGTGTGTCAAGTAAATCTGTTTCGCCGTTATGACGTAAACAGGTAACAAACAGGTAGACAGGCATAGAATGGTAATGCCGCGGTTTTTTTTTTATAAAAAAACTTTTCTCCACACTAGGAATACTTTCCTGTGTCGTGGGTGCGTTTACAAACATTTAAACTCACATACACAAGACATCCAGATCCGGAACAATATCTGTAGGCCACACAAATATTTGTCCCGTGCGGGAATCGCACCCGCGACACGCAGCGCAGCAGCCGATCGCTCAACCACTACGCCGTGTCGTCTATTACGGGGTATATTAGTATGGAAGAAACTGTCCCGTCAAGCTAATCTACGAGTATATAGCCATTGAAATAAAATACATGAAAAGATTCAAGTCGAAAGGATTTTATTAAGATTTCATGTATTTTATAATGAAAAAAGTAAAGTAATTAACGTTAAATTGACATCAAATAATTTTTATCTACTTTCATATCGTAAAGTTGATATTATGAAATAAAAATAGTTACATAATGACAAACTTAATTGATTATAATTACAGACAACTCTGATAAAAATAAGAAGTTTATACAAGGGCTTTTGCCTTGCAGTGAGACAGAACATGCTTGTTGCTATGATGGTTGAGCTAAGTGGTCCTGATTCATGCGTCATGTTCGTAGATGGCGCAGTTGGGATTTGTCTTAAATTAGCTGCCTCGGTCTGTCAATGCATATTTTTTTAATTGTTTGTTACTCTAGTTACTTTCACGTGCACGTCTTTTTATATCATTGTCACATTTTTTTTTCAACAAGGATGATGTAACCAAATACTTGTAATTAATACTGATGGAAAAGAGTGCCTGTAGAGTTTCTTGCAAATTCTACTCCATTGAGACCTACTGACGCTTGCGAATATGCAACTAGTCATCTATTTTTTTGTTGTTTTACTATTCAAAAGCACCTCATATCTAATAAAAGTTTATTTCAAATAAACCTTTATTTGAAATAAATATATTTCATTTTATAGATTTTGCTTAAAATAAATGTAATTGTAAGAAAAATAGCGACTGTTATAAAATATATATTGAAGAGTTAAATTTTTACATTTATTTTGATATATTTTCCATTTATCATGAAATATCGTGGCGGTGGATGAGTATGGTCTTGGTTACCAGATGTTATTTTACCACAATCATCTACTATTAGTTTTGCTTTACACCTGCTGCTTGTTCGCGCTGTGCACTGCCAGTAGGTAGTTTTTTTGACAGAAGATAAATTCGTGAAGCTGTACGTGTACTCTTTGTGCATAATCAACTGCTTCCCTTGCTGTGAAGTAATATACTTAATATCTGAAATAAAACAAAAGTAAATTCCAATTATAGGTTATATTTATAAGGAAATATTGATATTACAATGTAGGTATATAAGTATTAAAGGCAGATAATATTATATCAAAAAAACTTCAAAACAGGCAAGTAATATTTACACGATTTTATGTAAATAAAAGAACAAAACATTAGAACTCAATGTTTATTAATTATATACTTATACAATTAAACACAACTTTTCATCCGTAAAAGTAAAGCAATTCCACATAAAACTTACACATATTTAATTAACAACATACATTCTGAAATACCAATAAATAATATAGCAATATTAAGATAGAAGACATTTCAAGCGTTTTTTTTTCAAATTCTGATATAATGGCCATCTTTTATAAAAAATCGTGGAGGTGGATGATTATGATATAGGTTACTAGATATAATTGTTTCATAAACATCTACTATTATTTTCGCTTTGCACTTTTTTCTGGAGCATCCTGTGCATTGCCAGTATGTAGTATTTTTGGTAGCAGAGTAATTAGAGAGACTGTAAGTGTACTCTTTATGCAGAATTAACCGCTTGCCTCTATTCGAATTTATGTACTTGAAATCTGAAATAATGCAAAGATTTAGTAAAAGAAATGTGAACGGATTTTTGATCAACAAATTTAATAAAGAGATAATAGAACTTGAAACATATTTTAAAAGAAAAGAAAAATATTTTTCATACTAGCATATCCCCGCGGCTACGCTCCCGTGGCCCACCTCACTAGACCCATTTTCGGGATAAACAATTGCCTTTGTCACTCCGGCACAATGTAATTTCCATAGGGGAAAGAATGTGTAAAATCGGTTAAGTAGTTTTTGAGTTTATCCGTTACAAACAAACATACAAACAATCAAAACTTTCCTCTTTCATTCAATTTCATTGATATATCATTATTATAGTGTAGACTAGCTTTTTTTCCGTGGCTTCTCTCTCGTGGCCCACTCCGCAGGAATCGTTATTTTTCGGGTTCGTTCATCGTCATTTCAAAATCAGTTCAGTAGTTCCAGAGATTACTTCCTACATATATAAGTATAAATTTCAAGTACATCAATACACCTCATTTGACTTGGTGGTCTAGTATGACGAAGCTTCTCAAGAAGGAGAAATTACCTGACCCGGCAACACTCGACAGAACTTCTAGTCCTAGTCGCCGAGAAATAAAGAGAGCCTACCCCACCTAGATACAAACCAAAATATAAAAAAAAACATATAATTATTATAAAATATTTAATATTTCCTCTTAATAACACATTAGGGTTTTTTGAAAATAACATATATAATTATGTGATTTAAACAGATATCTCTAATTAAATTATCAAGTTCTTAAAATCAAATTAATTAAAAACCAAGACTTTTTTGACACTTCGGTAAAAAGCTAGATGCCTCTTCACGTAACCAGAGGGCTGAGCTTTTCTTCGGCCAGAGAATTAGCATTTTTATTCACCCTGGCTATGTTACCAGCGTTATGGGCGTTTCCCAACGACTTCAATGTGGGAGAATATTTTCATGCGCAATGAGCTTTTTTCTCTCTTCTTTTTTATGCATTTATTAGTCTTATTTTTTAGTTGACGACAAGATTTAAGCACCTAATTTAAATTCTAAAATATTGTCCATTACTGATGATGTATTTAGGTGGTAGATGGCTATGGTCTAGGTTACCAGATATAATTTTACCATGACTATCAACAACTATTTTCGCCCTGCATTGGTTTGACGTTCGCCCTGAGCATTGCCAGTAGGTAACTTTTTTTCTGGTAAAGTATTTCGTGAAACAGTATGTGTACTCTTTGTGCAGAATCAACTGCTTGCCTCTCCTTGAATTTATAAAATTGATTTCTGAAAAAAGATAAATATTTTGTTCTTAATATTGGTAATTATTTGGTAAGTTGTATTATAAATGACTAGTTTGTATAATATAAGCGCCCTTACCTTTAATATTTTAGCTTAATTACTTATGGTGACTTGGGTTATTTTTTTATTCAATATTTTCATGTATTATTTTGAAGCGTATAAACATAATTACATGGTGTTGCATATACATTTCTGTAAAGTAATCTAATATCTTTAAACGAGAAATTCTTGTAAACATGCACATATATATATATATATATATATATTAAATCTGAATCTCGGCAACGGCTCCAACGATTTTGTAATGCAGGGAGCTTCGGGGGCGATATCGCAACTGAGGCTGGCCGCGATGTCGTATGGGGCCTCTCAAACCCAAACGATATCGCGGGGAGTGCCGGTATAGCGGTGCGCCGCTCTGCCTACCTTTCGCGGCCTGGACGGGGTCGCCACCATCTGAGGGCGTACAAGGTGGGGCCGCAGGGGAGGATGAGTGTCGGTATACGTTGACCGCTCTGCCTATCCCCTGCGGCCGAAAAATGGTAGGTGGCGGGGCCATTGACCTTGACCCATCACAAGGGGACCAAGGGTACCATACACGGGGTCATCGCGTTTGGTCCCTGGGGTGGTCACGGCGCACAGTGAGTTCTGGTGCGCTGGTGATGGGGAGTACTGCCTAGAGGAGGGTCCGGTAATGGACAGCCGCAGCGGGTTCGCGTTGAATGCTAAGGCGTGCCCGTGTTCCCACCATAAGCGGCACAGGAGGAGACCGTGGAGGTTCGATTTCTGGCAGGGAATATTGGTTTTTCAAAAATCCAATGATGCAGTTTTAGTTTTCATCAATATTCTGGCTCGTGCCACACGTTTGAGCGTTTTTCGCTATTCTGCAGAATTGGCCATCCACGCCCACTTGAAAAACTCATTCTGTATAGTGATTTAGAAATGTGGTGTTGGAGAAGAATGCTTGGCATTTCATGGACAGAATACCGCACTAACGTCTCCATACTCCAAGAATTCGGCATCAAGCAGCGTCTATCAGTAATAGTAGAGTCTCGCATACTGAAATTCTTTGGCCATGTCTTAAGATGGAATCCATTGAGCGCCTGGTGGTGCAGGGCAGAGTGGACGGTAACAGGCCACGCGCGAGTTCACCGATGACGAGGACCGACCAAATTAAATCTGCGGTTGGATGTCCTATAAATTAATGCGCCAAATTTCATCTATCAGAGCCAAATGGAGAGAGATCGTGAGGCGTGTGACAATAACACCAGCGATCGGACAAAATTCATCGTGACCACGAAAAAACGTTCTTCTAAATTATTCTACGAGATTGTGAGCAGAAACTACATGACCTCATCCCACCAACTTTACTAGATTTATTTTCGTTGGATCCCACTTTTAGATCCCATTTTTTAGGTATTGGCGATGGGTCTCTACCAGACTACCCCATACCTTATATTTACTGATTTGCTGTCTCCACTTTACTTTACTTGGCTATTTATATTCCATGAACTAGTGTTCACCACCAGATGCTAGTGCATCTGGTGGTGAATGATAATGTTTACTATTCCCATATATCTTGCCATTCTTATCTGAACTTATCACCGCATTGCATCCTTTTCGGTAAGTTTTGCAGCGCCAAAAATCAGTGCCAGTTTTTAGAAAATGCCTCTGGTGCCAAAAAGGATAACCTTTGTACACCATTACGGGTTTTCCTTTTGTTGATTTCCGTTTGGATTCTGTAACACAGTATAAATATATTGATATATTTTGAAATTATTAAAAGGTTCATTTCTATTAAAGCAAAGTCAATAATTTAAGGATTGACATGTGCTACCGAAATATCATGTGACCAACTTCAAACATTTCGGACTTTTGGCGATCGTTATCGCTTGCAGAATGTTATTTTATCGAGGGGCCAAAGGCTTTTCAAAGTAAAGCTTCATCGATACTGTGCCTAGGTCACGGGCATTATGTACAGTACATTATTCCGAAGCACAGTGGCGCTAAAGTATAGAAATATTAAGCTGTAGATAAAATGAAATGTCATAAATTTATGGGATTGACAAACGCAGAAATATTACGTGGTCAATTCCTTAGGTAATTGACTATTCGATTAATACAATAAAAAAAACATGATTTGTTTAAATTCTAATATATTCTCCGTTACAAAAATGAAATGCTGGTTTGGGGTGGCTATGGTCATGAATTACGTCTACAATATAGCCGTTAGTGTCCAGTGTGATCCTAGCTTTACAGGTTTTACTTAGACGTGATGAACACTTCCAGTGGACATTGTTCTTTGTTACAGTATGGCGGTAGTAAGAGTAGCCACGATACAGCATTAATGGGTGTCCTTTTCTCGATGTTATGTATTGGAAACCTGTAAAGGAAATTTTATTGGTACTTAAAACATGACTTCAGAACAGTCTTTGAAGGGCTGAAAGAAGCAAGTTTCTATGAAGACACAAAGATTTTTCGAGATCTGGTTATTAATTTTTCCGGAGAATAAACTAAATAACTAAAAGATAAAACTTTTCAAAAAATTGTCCCTATATTTACTTTAATCATTTATTTATTTGTAATATTCAATTAAGGACTTATAATTCTGATAAGCTGTACAATACAATTTTATATAACACAGTATTTATAGACATTTAGAAGCACTACATTTACAGTGAAAAGAGAAATTCAATCTAAAAAAATTAAACTTAATTTTTCATTATCATCATCATCTTTTATTACTAAAAAACGAAACGCCAAAAGTCCGAAATGTTTGAAGTTAGTCATAATATGATATGTCGGTAGCACATGTCAATCCTTAATTTTGGACTTTTCTGTAATAGAAATAAATCTATTCATCATTTCAAAATATTAATATATTTATACTTTGTTACAGAATCTAAACGGATATCAACAAAAGTTGATGATGATGAAAAAAAACTTAATTGTTATTTACATAAATAATACCTAACATATAGTTATTAATCAATCAAGCTTTTTATAAGATGTTGTCTTTTTTGTAAAATGAGTAAACTAACGTCTTAATTTGATAAAAAGTTTTTTTACAAAAAAATACTACCGACTTCCAAATGAAAACAACTACAAAGTGAAAATAACTTTATTTTTGGAAGTTGGTGTCTTTTGTAGGTACAATTTATAGCGTTAAAAACACCGACTTCCAAAAATAAAGTTATTTTTCACTTTGTAATTTTTTTTTATTTGGAAGTCGGTAGTATTTTTTTGTAAAAAAGCTTTTTATTTTTTACTTTTTAGTTTTACCTACCTAATAGGCAAGTTGGTTAAGGTACCGAATAATAATAACGCCAGAATAGATTACCCGAATATCATGAAACTTGAACAAAACCGGTGAAATGAGAGATCTGCGTACCCCTTAAGGGCGTACTGGCGTGATGTTATGTTATGAAATGGTATAAACAATAAATACACATGCGATTGCAGCAATCCCGAAAGATTTGCCGTAATTTATTGAAGAGTTCTGTTATATATCTTCAAAGTTCTTCATCAGATCTTCACCAAATTAAAATGGGACCAATTTCGAAACATACTTTTTCAAACAAAAAAAGAATTTTCAAAATCGGTTCAAAATTGACGGAGATATGAGTGAACATAAAAAAAAAAAAAAACAAACAATGTCGAACATAGAACCTCCTCCTTTTTGGTAAGTCGGTTAAAAAGCACTATCCGTCAGGCATGTGGTTTTCAAAAAGTCAGAACGAAAAAGACAAAAGAAAGTAAGATAATTAATTTAACCACTCTGCTCGACAAGATTTTGACACATGACATACCAGCTGAGTCGACAGGTTGTTGCAAATTACGTCATGAAATTCAGGAATTTACTTGAACTTTTAACATTCGAATTTATTCAGAAAAATAAGTTTACGCAGCTATTTTTCACAGTAAATTTGTAAAAAATAGGTCGGTTAAACCGCGTCAGTCTACTGCAAAATGTGTACAAAATACGCAATACTACACCTTTCCAAACGGTAGACAATTTAGATTTGCTCAAAATATGTGCATAAACAACCTTTTCGCTTGCTGAAAAGATGCAAATGGACAAAATAAAGATATACTCATTTTAACTGCGTTCTTATGTACCTATTTTTTCATACAAAAGTTCATAAAAAAACAAGTCAAAATCTGGCAAAATTTGCTTAAAAATTTGATGAAACTTTGCAACATGGCATTTCTTTGGCGTTGTTTTTTATTGTACTGTCCCATTCACCCGTCTCATAATCGATTAAAAATTGCATTCAGCCTAATCGATAAAGTGTATCAATAGATTATTTTAAATTATTTCGATCGACTCGGTTCATTTAAATAAATTATCAAAAAAATTTTGTTTTAAAATTAGAACAAACCCGTTTATAGGCATACAATACAATAATAACATGTTATCTTTTCTCAAACATGCTTGGAAATTTGAGCATTATTTTGTCGTGTAATTTAAAAATGGAACGATCTTTTAGGCCGAAACATGGTAACCAAGGAGGTAACTTCTCAAAGGTTTTATTTAAATTTCGAACTGGCTTGCATATAGAAAGCTGTTTATAGAAAAAAAAAACACTTTAACACGGGAATAATTATTGTTGTTCGTCATTGATTTCGATAAATAATTATTGTATTTGACAAAATGAGTTCTAGGTGCTACTTAGTTTTAATTTCGCGAAAATAAAACGCATTATTTGAGAAATGTATACAAGCCTTTGGACTTACTTATGTGTGCCTCGGCTTCGCCTCGGCCCACATTTACACGTTCGTCCATCAATGCCTCTTTTGCTGGACGCTGCAGTAATGTACTATAACAGTATTTTGAGACAAAAATATCGGATTCGTAGCTAATTTCGCGCCGAATTTTTCTATTACGTAGGTACAAGAATTCAAAATTCAAATTCTGAATGCGGTCGGTATTCAAAATATTTTATCGGATACATTTTAGTTTATACGAGAGTTTTACTTTGATCTTTTCAGAAGGTTTTATACAGAATGACCAGTACAAATACGAGTATGTCTATGTACGATAAGTAGGCGTAGGGAGGAACTGGTACACTTGCGCGGATCCTTACGAAGCCAGCTGTTATGGCATGGTTGTCAATCGATTAAAATCCAAGACCATACAATTTATCGTAATGGAAGTCATGAACATGATTTTCGAGTGTGGTGATCCAGAAAATTCATTTAAAATAAATCTAAGAAGGCGGTGCATTTTTACCAAGCTGCATTACGTCAACTTAATATATACATAAGTTTAAGGGCTGGCACATTCTCTTAATTCACAAATAAAAGATGGCGGCTATTCAAAGCTATACATCAATATTCTAAAGGATTTTCTATGTCTTCTGGGGTGCTATTACCGCAAATTTTAAATCCAAGATGGCAGCTGCCATTTGTTACAGGTTGTTTATTTTTCTATAATTTCGATTTAAAAGCCCGTATTCGTTATTAACGACCCAGATGACTATGAAAATGACACCTATGAAGAAAAGTAAACAAATTTTCGTCGGCGCCATCTAGGTTTTTGATTTTAAACCCATAATCGTTATTTACATATACGGAAACAAAGGAAATGATGCCCAAAAAAAGAAAAGTTGTCCACCTTTTGTCGGAGAAACCATGGCAGGCTAGGCAAGGTAGGCAGTGTAGGCAGGCTAAGCAGTGTAGGCAGGTAGGGTAGGTAGTTAGGTAGCAAGTTGACGGGAGCGTAGCCGCGCGGGTCAGCTAGTATAACATAATAATAATACCAGCCTATAACTCTACCATAGCAGGGTAAAGGCCTCTTTTCATACAGAGAAAGCACGAGCATTGATCACCACGTGCGCTCAATTCGGGTTGGCGATTTGAGACTGTAAGATCAGCAACCGTATTGCATAAATGAATACGGTAACGCAAAGAGTTTGACCGCTATCCAATCGACCAAATCAACCAATCACACAGACGGAAATCCACATCGCGTCATTCATCTCGCATGTAGGTTTCTTCATGATGTTTTCTTTCACCGTTGTCAACGATATCCAAGATATACTTAGAAAGTACATAAATGAAATTGGAAAAGACACATTGGTACTTGCCCCGATTTGAACCCAGGCAAGGCGAGGCCTTTAGCAAGTGGGCCACCACGACACTCATTACAATATAACAAATAATCATAAAACCGTTGGTTCCCCGAAACTAAATTTATCTACGCTTGCGTTACATACTTACATAAAAATATACTAAGCACTCTGTATACTTCTGAGACTATCAAATATTAAAAGGCTAAATGATTATTATTTTTATACAAAATATTTTTGAATAGCGAGCGCATTCCGAATTTAAATCTTGAATCGGATAGAAAATTCGGGGCGTAATTATCCACGGTTCGATGAATTTGTGTAGTTGCTTTTAGTCAAATAATATCCAAAAATCTATTAAGATTACTTTAAGAAAGTATTAATAGTAATTATTTTAAGTATTTATTGTATTTTATGCCTAAAACAGGTTGTTTCTATTTTTTAAGAATCGATTTGGGATAATTGATTGTTAATCGAGGCGATAGCATAAAACAATCGATTTCTAAAATCGTTTTGGCACACAACTATTACATTAAAAAAAAACAATATAATTGACGAGTTGGAAATTTAGAATAAATATAGTAGTGGTAATGAATTTTACGTATTATTGGACCGGTGTTTGTTAATTACGTTAAAATTTGGGCTTCTTCTTGTTGTTTTTTATATTTAGAGACATAATTGTCATATTTGTAATCATTTTTACATGTGGGTGGGTGATATTTGTGTAAAATAAAAATGTAAACACACACGATTGGCGCAAAACTTCGACTTTGAGTAACAAATAACTTCATTACCACTAATTTTATTTTTAAATATGGATGAATTCGTCAAATAATCAAACGATGAGCAAACCACAACCCCTATTGTGGACTTTGGGTGTCCAAAATATGCATTTTTTATGTTTTATAGCCTCGACCACCACTGTCATCAAAATGGCGATTATCGCATTAACACACTTATATCTAAAAAAGGTAAATTAATAAACTTGCGCGCTTAATCTAAAAAAAATATTGGCGCTAACATATAAGCTTTTTATCCAACTGTTTTAATTAACGCCCCCAAATAAGTTTCTTTAGGTATCTTAATCAATAATTACGTTATTAATTAGGATGTCGTATGAACTAAATCTGGGGTCCAGAATGAACCACTGCTGAGCCAGCGGAGGTATGCTTGTGGCACCCCAAAGTGTACCCCGTCCGAACTATACGGTTAAGTAACTATGATAAGTCCAAGTATGACACATACCATTCATAAAAAACCGGCCAAGTGCGAGTCGGACTCGCACACGAAGGGTTCCGTACCATTATCGCAAAACACTGCATAAAAATCACGTTTGTTGTATGGGAGCCCCCCTTAATTTATTTTATTTTAATTTATTAATTATTATTTTTTGAAGTAAATATTACACTAAACATTCTGTGAATATTTCAGGCGTCTACCTGTAGCCGTTATTAATATCGAGCAAAAAACGGCAAAAATATCACGTTTGTTGTATGGGACCCCCCCTTTAATATTTACTTTATACTGTTTTTAGTATTTGTTGTTATAGCGGCAACAGAAATACATCATCTGTGAAAATTTCAACTGTCTAGCTATCACGGTTCATGAGATACAGCCTGGAGACAGACGGACAGACAGACAGACAGACAGACAGACAGACAGACGGATCGCGAAGTCTTAGTAATAGGGTCCCGTTTTTACCCTTTGGGTACGGAACCCTAAAAACGAAAAAAAAAAACAAAAATTATAAATAAACAGTTTGGTAAAATATGCGTTACATCCGAACAAAAACAGCCATCGCAAAGCATAATGCTGGGATTTGTGTCCGAGACAGCGCTGGTTGGTGCAAAACAAGCAAGCATGCAAAGTTCGTTAAAAGAAAACGGGTGTTTCAATTCCATTCCTCTTCCTGTGTCTTTTTTATAATCTGACATATTCTCCACTGATTAGAAAGCATTCAGGTATAACATTCAACCTTAAATTTTACCACAAAATTTTTTATGATAACTTCTGATATATTCTCCATTTAGGACATGAAACTGAGGAGGAGTATGGCTGTGATGATCGTCACGGGCTATAACTTTACGGTCACTGTCCATCACTAACTTCGCCTTGCACTCTTTGCTCCGACCTGAAGTGCATGCCCAGTGGTCTGTTCCTTTCGTTGGAACGTGTCGCCGATGAGAAAACGTGTAGTCTTTGTACAGGATTATCGGCTTGCCTTTCAAGGATGTTATGTATTTGTATTCTGAAATGAGACATACAAAATTGTAAATCACAATTACTTCCTAAATTCAGATTTGGCAAAACTAAAGGCACATTGACACGGCACACATTTTTTTTCAATTTGATTAGAACAACCAAATTCGTAAGTGTTAACATAATAAGTGAACATGATATAAATTATCAAGTGAACTATTGTGATTGGTCCACGAAATATGAACAACTACCATCACATACATAATAAATGGCTAGATGGTAGATGATTATGGTGTCGTCGTTTGGACACAACTCTCCTGTCAGCATCTAACTGAAATTCCGCTTGACAATTCAGTTTGTTGTAGGATGTGTGTGTTTGTTGTGTGATGAGCGCCTTTTCTCCGCGACAGTTGACGACGGAATGAGAAGGTATAATCTGCACACAGAATCAAATTCTGACCCCTTCCGGATTTGTCGAAGCTTATTTCATAATCTGAAATAAAATGATCGAGGTCAAGGACTGTGTAAGTTGTTATAAATAATAATAAATTTGTCAATTTATTCAAATAAATAAAAGCATGTTAGCATCAATCAATTGAATCATTTGAGGGTTACAATTAGTTAACAAAACAGAAAGGTGTTGTGACCAGCACCCTTGCTAAGTTATAAAATAACTCGTATTAAGGGCAGTCGTAAAATCCGAAGTCGGTGTCGAAAAACGAAAAACAATAGATACCAAAGACACCGATTGTATTTTTTTGAAAGTCGGTTTAATTTTTTGGCTGAAAATTTTTATTTAATCCAATCTCTTCTTATTCGTTATCTTCATTACTGAAAGTCATGCCTGCTTTAGAAAGCTGTGACGGAGTAATTGATGAACTGCGTCCAAGCCACTCCGTCTTCGGCTGTTCTCAGGTCAGTGGTCACCGTAAGTCCTTTAATTGCCCTGATCTATTCTGACCATCGAGTGGATGAGTTTCCGCGTGGCCTTTTTCCATCCACTTTTCCCATAACAATCAGTTTTACCAGGTTATCTGGCTGTATCTGGGCGATGTGACCAAAGAAATTTAGGATTGTTTTGACAGATCGTGAAGAGTCTGGTTTTGATGTTCAACTGGTCGAGAATGGACTTATTTAATACCCAGTCAAATACTTAAAACAGTATTATATTTGTGCAGTTTGAAGGACATCAACATACTTACATGAACATTTTTAAAGACCTATTTATTGAAGATAAATAACTCAAACACAATTCAAACAATATTATTATAGGACCACATGGCGAGCCTATTAATTTCTTGGTGAGAAAATAATTAATTTCTTTAATACTTCATGCACACACATACAGACGGACATTTTGCCTATAGCGTTTTCAAACAGTAAAAATTTGGGTGCTGCAGAGAAAAACAGTGATAGGTGTAATATTAAGAATAAAACGCGATAAGATTATGATTATTTTAATATAAAGATCACACTAATATAATAAAGACGAAAGTATGAGAGTGTGTGTGTTTGTACTGAACGAATCTGGAAGAAATTTGGCACTGAGATAGGTTATAGTCTAGAATAGCACATAAGATACTTTTCATCCCGGGAAAATGTTCCCTTGGCATATTATTTTTGTAAAGTCGAAAGTTTGTGAGTACGTGTTAGTAATTTATAAGTAGTTTATATGTATACTAGTTTCTGCCAGCGACTGGCAGAAACTAGTATTCGCCGAAAGTGAATGTCGAGAATTATCCCAAGGGAACATATTCCCGGACATCATCATTTTAGCCGAAAGACGTCCACTGCTGGACATAGGCCTCCCCCAAGCGTCGCCACATTGACCGGTCCCGTGCGTCTCGCGACCTGCGGATACCCGCAACCTTCACCAGGTACTCGGTCCACCTGGTGGGAGGCCTTCCAACGCAACGTCTTCCGGTTCGCGGTCGCCACTCCAAAACCTTTCTGCCCCATCGGCCATCCGTTCTGCGAGCAATGTGCCCTGCCCAATGCCACTTGAGCTTGGCAATTCTTCAGGCTATGTCGGTAACCCTGGTTCTCTTGCAGATCTCTACATTTCTGATTCGATCACGCAAGGAAACTACGAGCATAGCCCTCTCCATTGCCCTTTGAGTGACTGTAACCTTTCTGATTAGACCCATTGTAAGCGACCACGTCTCAGAGCCATATAAGTCATCACTGGCAATACACACAGGTCATAGACTTTCGTCTTGAGACACTGTGGTAAGTCCCGGAAATATTTATATAATACTAAATATTCTTAAAATTTAAATTACGCAAGAAAAAATACAAAAAAAAAATTAAGTACAAAGGTAGTTAACACAGTGGTTACATCCGAATATATTGCCCATTTCCACTTAAAACAAATTTGCTTGGAGGATGATTGTGTTCATAATTAGCTGACATTATTTTATTTTTGCTATTTGTGACCAATTTAGCCTCGCACCTCTTATGATTATGAGTAGAACAGCTCCAACGAGTAGTATTCTTTTTCGTATATTGATAACAGCGGCGATAGGTATAGTCGTTAATAAGAATCAGTTGTGTACCTTTCTGGGACTCTATGTATTTGAACCCCACTGAAAAATAAAAGGCAAGACAAATTTATAAATAGCATAATGAAAATCTTCTTAATTTTTGGGGTTGATAAAATAGAAAGAATAGGAAAATAAAACCCAGTGCAAGTAGTTAAACTCGAATATATTTCTCTCGAAACAAAACAAATTTGCTTGGTGTGGTCATAATTAGCGGAAATAATAATGATTAGCTGAGCCTTTCATTTCTTATTATTTGAGTAGAACAACTCCAACAAGTAATCTATCATCCATACCAATATTATAAAGGGGAAATATTTTTTTGTTTGTGTGTTTGTTTGTACCGAATACGCTCCGAAACTACTGGACCGATTTCATAAAATTCTTTCACCTATGAAAAGCTAAACTATTCCTTTTACCTTTTTGGGGGCTCTACGTTATTGAATTTAGATTAATGGCAAAATGAAATACCTGATCTTTTTTGAAGACGGTAAAAAGCGAAGAAAAGGAAATACAAAAGAAACAAACAATATCTAAAAAAGGAAAAAATCATAGAAAAATAATAATAATAATAATAATAACACAACATCTCTGGTTGTTCTCGGCTAGCTAACGAAGAGTACTTGCATAGGCACAACCTTGTAGCCAGAATTATCCATCAGCAACTCGCTCTGAAATACACTCTTGTGGCATCGGAGGTACCGTACTACAGGTATGTGCCCGACCCAGTTCTCGAAAATGGCAATATCACATTGTACTGGGATCGGTCCATCATCACTGACAGGACTATTGTAGCCAATAAGCCTGATATTGTGGTGGTGGACCGAATCGAGAGGCGTACAATGATTGTTGACATTACCGTCCCGCATGACGGGAACCTCGTGAAAGCCGAGAAAGATAAGCAAATCAAGTATCTTGACTTGGCTCGCGAGGTTGTCGACATGTGGGATGTGGACACAGCGATCATTGTACCGATAGTCGTGTCGGCCAATGGCTTAATAGCCACGAGCCTCGACCAACACCTTAGGAGGCTCTCGTTAGGCAGCTGGGTCAAGGGCCTGATCCAGAAAGCAGTACTGCTGGACACGGCTCGCATTGTTAGGAGGTTCCTCTCTCTGGAGCCCTGACCGCCGGTAGCTTGGACCCTGTTCCCGATACCGGTGGGCCTCTATTTTTTATATTTTTAAATGTTTTTGTTTTTAAATTTATTTTATAAAAATATTTAAAAATGTAGATAATAAGAAAGACAATTAAATAAAGGAGATAATAATAATAATAAACAACTCTCGGATTCCATACACCTTCGATCCCTTTCCTCAACCGAAACTTACAAGTATTTGGGTATGTCGGAAGCATTAGGCATCAATGCTAGTGACGTGAAACAGTCGTTGAAGGAACGCTTCTTTGGCCGCCTGAATAAAGTACTAAATAGTCTTTTATCAGGCGGAAACAAGGTGCGCGCCTTCAACGGCTGGGTCATGCCGGTCTTGATGTATTCTTTCGGCATACTCAAATGGACTCAGACAGAACTTGACGCCCTGGATAGGAGAGTCCGCACGCTGCTTACCGCAAATCGTATGCATCACCCACGGTCATCGGTCATGAGACTGTATATCCCGCGGAAGTGTGGGGGTCGAGGCTTTTTAAATGCTAAGACCCTGCACAACCGCGAGGTATGCAGTCTTAGGGAATACTTCCAGGCCGCTGACGTGGGTATGCATCGAGATGTGGTAGCGGTGGACAAGGGCCTTACCCCGCTCTCCTTGGCTAACGAGAACTGGCGCAAACCTATAGTATTAGATACTAATGACCGCAGGGAGATATGGCAGAGCAAGGAGTTTCACGGACGCTTCTACCGGGTCCTACATGGGTCCGATGTAGATCTTTTAGCGTCCGTGGCCTGGCTTCGATTTGGTGACCTTTTCGGGGAAACCGAAGGTTTTGTCTTTGCAATTATGGACGAAGTTATGATGACGAACAACTACCGGAAATATATTGTGAAGGATGGCACAGTTGACATCTGTCGGGCATGTCACCGGCCGGGTGAATCTATCCGTCACATTATCTCCGGTTGTTCTAGTCTGGCTAACGGAGACTATTTGCATAGACACAACCTTGTAGCCAGGATTATCCATCAGCAACTTGCTCTTAAATACAATCTTGTGGAATCGGAAGTGCCTTACTATAAGTATGTGCCCGACCCAGTTCTCGAAAATGGCAATGTCACGTTGTATTGGGATCGGTCTATCATCACTGACAGGACTATTGTTGCCAATAAACCTGACATAGTGGTGATAGACCGACCAGAGCGTCGCGCAATGATTGTTGATATAGCGGTCCCCCATGACGAGAACCTCGTGAAGGCTGAGAGAGATAAGAAAAGCAAGTATCTTGATCTGGCTCGCGAGGTTGTCGACATGTGGGATGTGAATACAGCAGTCATTGTGCCGATAGTCGTGACGGCCAATGGTATAATAGCCAAGAGCCTCGACGAACATCTGAGGAGGCTCTCGTTGGGCAGCTGGATCAAGGGCTTGATCCAGAAAGCGGTACTCCTGGACACGGCGCGTATAGTCAGGAGGTTCCTCTCTCAGGAGCCCTGACCACCGGTAGCTTGGACCCTGTTCCCGATACCGGTGGGCTACTATTTTTGTATTTTTAAATGTTTTTATTATCATTTTTTATATAGAATAATATTTAAAAATGTAAAAATATGTATATAAAATAAATAAATGCAATAATAATAAAATAATAAAATATTTATTTGCGTAAAACATGGTATACAATGGTGTTAAATAAAAGTTTATATGGCACAAACATGTTTAGCTAGGATAGAACAAAGCATGCAAAATTTCAAGTCAGGCAAACAGGTAAGGAGGCATCAACAATTAATTATTTAAAACATCAAATTTTTTTATCTATAAATTCTTTTAAACAATAAAAGCTATGTTCAAGCAACCATTTATAAAATTTAGTTTTAAACAATTCTGTATTTAATGTTTTAAAATGCCCCGGTATTTTATTATAAATGCGCACACACATTGCTAGGCAGTTATTATTGTATTTAGCTAGCCTAGGCAAATCATTCAACACTAATCTATAGGGATCTCGTCTGCTCCGAGGATTCACATCATTTGCAGTCTTAAATAATTGTTTATTTTTCATGACAAACATACATACTTCATAAATGTAAAGTGACGGTAACGGTAACAAACCAAGTTTCCTAAATATTGGCCGACATGAGTCGTCAGGTTTAAGTCCACAAATTGATCTCATTCACTTTTTTTGTGCGATGAATGCTCTACAGAAGTCGGTGCTGTTACCCCACATTACAAGCCCATAACGTAGTACCGATTCGACATAAGCGTGGTATGATATCACAGCAGTTTTTATATTAGTTACATTTTTAACCTGTTTAAGTGCATATACAAATTTATTAATTTTAGTGCTAACATTGTCTATGTGTTCCTTCCAATTGATATCTTTATCTATTATAACACCAAGAAATCTAACATGAGTTACTTCTTTTATTTTTTTAATATTAAGTTTAATGTCATTTTTATAATTATTAGATCGATTAAATTGGATGTAAACGGATTTATCTAAATTTATCTTTAAACGGTTAATGTCAAGCCAGTGCAGTAATTTGTCAATTGTATTATTGATGTCAAGCTCATGATCTAAAATGGTATTATGTTTTTTGTTTGATGTCACTATAATAGATATGTCGTCGGCAAATAATATGCATTTATGATTTGTTATTTTTATTATGTCATTTATGTAAATGAGGAACAATATAGGGCCCAAAACGCTTCCTTGTGGAAAGCCATATTTATTATGACTATATTCCGATGAATAGGATATTATTTCATTATTTTCATTTATTTTATTGATGATGACACGTTGATTTCTATCACTTAAATAGGACGATAGCCACTGGAGTACCGGACCTCTAATCCCAATAGCCTCTAACTTTTGTAGCAATATATCGTGTGAAACAGTAGACTTATTACCGAACACATTTCCCTTGATTTAAAACGAAATTGCTTAGAGGATGATTAGTTGAATTTATTTTCTTTTTGTCATTCAAGATGAGTTTAGCCAGTTTAGCCATGCACTTCTTATATACTTTATTTTACACCATAAAAGTTATACACAATTACAAGAATAACATATTTATACGGGTACAAAGGCGGTCTTATCGGGTTAGTCCCAGATGACCCCGTCCCGGTAGACCCCGATTTATTTTTCTATAGAAACTCAATTAAAAGTCAATTTAGCTTAAAAGTACCGTCAGCAGATAATTATGTTAAATACGATTTTATACTCAAATATTATTATTATTATTTTTTATTTTTACTCAAATTATAATACTAAATTTTAGGATCAAGAAAAAATTATAAAGTCTTACTTGGTTAAGGTAAATATTATAATTAGAGAATACAATAGAAAGTCTCCTAAAGCAACCACTGGTTTTAATTATTATCACAATAGTTACTTTTTCAATACAGAAAATGAAAATAACTACTCTACATGGAACATTAACATAATTTAAAAAAAAAACGCAAGAACAGTCTCACTTTCAGGTATTTCTTTTTAATGTAGCATAGTAAAAAGTTATCTCTAAAATAATAGGGCGCACGGATGGCTCAGTGGTTGAGCGACACTCAACCCTTCGTGTCGCGGGTTCGATTCCCGCACGGAACAAATATTTGTATGACCTACAGATAGTTGTTTCGGCTCTGGGTGTTGTGTATGTGAGTTTATATGCTTGTAAACATACCCACGATACAGGAAGAAATTCCTAGTGTGGGGCAGCGTTAACTTATAAAAAAATAATTATACATGCAAAATCAGTTTCACTTTAACTATTTGTTTTACAATACAGGTAAACTTGCAATAATCAACTATAACAATAATCAACATTAATAATAAAAGTTAAAAAAAGCCGGCCAAGTGCGAGTCGGACTCGCGCACGGATGGTTCCGTACCATTATCGCATAAAACGGCAAAAAAAACACATTTATTGTATGGTAGCCCCACTTAAATACTTATATTATTCTGTTTTAAGTATTTGTTGTTCTAGCGGCAACAGAAATACATCGTCTGTGAAAATTTCAACCATCTAGCTATCACGGTTCATGAGATACAGACTAGTGACAGACGGACAGACAGACAGACAGAAACGAAGTCTTAGTAATAGGATCCCGTTTTTACTTTTCGGGTATGGAACCCTAAAAAGAAATCTTTCCATTTATCAAATCAAATCAAATGTATTTATTTCAACTAGGCCATTATGCGGCACTTTTGAACGTTAAAAAATTAACAACTAAAATAAAAAAAAAAAAAAAAAAAAAAACAGTATTTTCTTAAAACATACAAAATCAACAATATTTTAATATATTAAAATAAATAATAATAATAATAATTTTAAATAATTATAATTTATTTCATAATATATATATATTTTTTTTTTTTTTTTTTTTTTTTTTTCAAAATCAAAATATACATGGTAAATATCCCGAAACAAATATTAATTCTAATATTTTAAAAATCGTTATAATAATTATATAATAATTCACTTTAAAAATAGTCTCAAATATTAAAAATATCAATCTTATCAATTATAAACAATCAACTTTAGTAATAAAAGTTTTAAATTTCAAATACTTTTGATACATTTTATTTAAACTGTAATTACCTTTATTAAAACTATGATTCGGCATTGTACAAAATTTCAAATAAACTACTTATTCGTCTTATGTATTTCAAACTCATTGTTTTATTACTTTTTATGTCGGCCGTATAAGTTGAAAACGATAGAAAAAAAAAATGTAATCATATTTATCTTATTCGGGGTCTAACGGGATGGGGTCATATGGGATTGGGGTACTCTGGGACTAACTCGTCTTATCGCTGACAGCGATATCTACCAGACAACCTTTGGATGGACTGAAAAAACTTAAAATAAAAAAGTAGGTAGTATGCGGTGAACTGCTATTACATTAAAACATAAATATATACGAAATTATATTACTATAATTATTTTTTTAAGTTTAACATAGATCATACGTATAATATAGTAGTATGTGTATTTTGTCTGCACAGACTCTCTGTTGCCTGAAGAATAAATAAATTATTATCTCCATTATTAACTTTACATTTTGCGTAACCTAACAATATTTTTTTGACAAATCGCAAATTTGGGAGGTGGGTGATTGTGCTCCAATTTAGCTCTAAGCAGCGCCCGATCATCACCGTTGGAAAATGTCAACTGAGCCTTGCAGGGAGGTCCTTTGGAACAGCTCCAGACGTTATAGAACTGACGTCGCCAGTGGCAATAGAACGAGTATCCATTTACAATAGCAAGCTCTTTGCCATTATTTTTCGTTGCCCAGTTCACTGAAAAATGCAAAAAATGTAAGTTAAATCTGGTAAAATATATACTTAGACAGCAAAACGGTAGCGGGGATGAACGGACACTCAATCATTATCCTCTGGAGTACCTTTTGTAATTGTTTTTATATTGTGTCTGCTAATTAAGACTCAAGGCATTATCAAGGTTTTTGCCATTTGGAAACCGTACCAATTTCACTGAAAAGTAAAAAACATATTAAATTATCCTTTTTTTTTCTCTGGTTGGTTTACAAACTTGACTGAAAAATAAATACTAAGTGTATAACAAACCTTCTCTAACCGCATCACAGAAATATTTCGCAATGTGGCAAAAAAAGTTGTCAGTATGCATACTGTGTAAGTAAGGCAAACTCCTTTACAGAACTTAAGTTGGTTTATGAAAATAAATAAACAAATGAATTGTTCAATCATATAATTTTATACAAACTAAATAAGGCTAAACATAAAAACTAATTAATTATGCGATCGATAATTATTATAAAAGTCTAATAAAATGGTCTATATTGTGTCAGAGATTACGGAAAACCCGAAAATCAAAAAAGTAAGAAAATTATGTACCGTGCCCCTATGTTTTCCTTTTTTCATTTATAGTTGTCAAAGGACCATGCGTCATTTTGGGCCCACTTTTCGACATTGTTCAACAGTGATGAATTATATGTCATATGAAAGCTCCTGAACTGTACTTTATTTCATTATATGGCAGCTAAGTTCAAATCCAGCGCGAAAATGGTGTTTTGGTGCGTTTTAGAAAATCTGTTTTGTTTTGATATTACATTATAGTTTGCTATCAGTCAGCAGCTCCGATTATAAATAGCTCTTATTTGACTAAAAATATAATAAAAAGATCAAAATATAGGCTTAGAGTGCCCTGGTAGGGTAGGTAGGTAGTGGGGTAGGTAGGTGTAGGGTAGTTAGGTAGGGTAGGACGGGAGCGTCATGTCATGTACATTTTTTGTGCCCGCAGCTTCACTACCGTCAACCCTACCTACCTACCTACCCTACCTACCGTAACTACCCTACCCTACCGTTTTATATTTTTTTGTTCCGGGGTGCAAAATCTTCATTGGATGTCCTCCGGGGGCGGATCCATCACACACCTACGCCGAGGGTCGTGGGAACTTACTATCCTTGCACAAACCCCGGCTAGTGCCGGCCCGCATCTGCGGGGCTCGACCTCGTGTTGGGAGTGACGTGTTTGACTCACCCCGCGACGCCTAAGAGGTTCACGTGTGGAACACTACGTGCTACGACTTCGGGTGGGGTGACGGACGTTCCAGAGTCCATTGCCCCTGGACTCATTTGGGGGGGGGGCTGTAAGAAGGCGTTTCTGCCCTCCACCAAAGCCGAAGGCGTCTGCTGCAAATCGGATGAGTGGATAAAATCTCCCTCTTCCTTTCCGCAGCCTCCACAGTTTCGCAGAAGGATGTCAACGCGTCCCACGAGTCCTCACTGCCAACCATAGTCTCGACTACGGCCGGCAGCAACAGGTCACTGCCTTTCAAAGATGAGGGCACGACGCGCATCCTCCCAAGTGGCACACTCTACCAGCGTATGCCGCGTCGTGTCTTCCCGGCAGTCAACGCAGTGTTGACACCGGGCGTCCGGCTCCCTGTTTATGCGACACAGGTACTTTCCGAAGCAACCATCTGCATCACCCGAAATGACAGGGAACGTGCCTCTTCCCGAGCCAGCGCTCGATCAATGGCCGGACCGTATCGATGGTGCGGAATGGCGGTAGGGCGTGAAAGCCTGTCCCGTCATTCCGCCATCCGGACCTCACGGAGCTGAGATCGACGCAACTCCATATGTCGTTGCATCGGCCCTTTGCACCGCGCCTGTGCTTCCTCGTGCCACCGATACAGTGACGCGAGTACCATCGCCTCCAGGTCCCAGGGCGGGGATCCGGCCAGTACACAATCCGCCTCTTAGGAGATCGTGCGATACTCCCTGACGACTCTGACAGCCATCGCTCTCTGCGGATTTCGTAGAACAGCGATGCAGCCGGCCGTTAGGTCAGCCACCCAGATCGGGGCCCCGTACAGGGCCATTAATCGCAACGATCCCTACGTATTGCCGCCTACAGGTGGCGCTTGGGCCCCCAAGATTTGGAAGCAGCGTTGAGAGCGCACCAGCCGCACTCAACAACTTAGGCGCCAGCCGCCGGAAGTGCGGGCCGAAATCCCACCAGCTGTAGAGCATCAATCCCAGGTAATCCATGATTGACCCAAGACCGAGCCCTGTGGAACACCGCACGACATACGATGCTGATTTACGACGCGATCAAATCCCATCTAGGTGACTCACCTCTCCGCCAAATAAGCCTTATCTACCCTACCTGAAAAGTCATGCGCGTTTATCATTTACAATATATTTTTTGAACATACCAAAACGCCATTTTCGCGCTGGATTTGAACTTAGCTGCCATAGAATGAAATAAAGTACGCGCCAAGAGCTTTCATATGTCATAGGTTTCATCACTGTTGCACAACTTTGAAAAGTGGGCCCAGTGTTCATACAAAAGTGCCCATGGTCCTTTGTCACTAGGCCTCTGTTGACAGCGCAATTTTGAGCATCTTTTGAGGGTTCTAATGCGTTTAAAGATAATCAAAAATCAAATATCATCAAAAAGGAAAATATACACAGAATATATCTTTCTTTTTCAGTTCATAGAATATCATTTAAATTGGTCTATTATTGAAGGAGGAGATAGGCGAGAGTCCAACCCTGAATTATGACATTTTATTAGGAAATTCAGTCAGATGTCTGCGACCGCATTTCTTTTTAAACACACACATCAGACACATACCTGCGCTTCGGTGTTCAGTCACGTCAAGAAATATAGTTTAGTAGCGATCGTAGGTCACCGGCCACACACGTCAATCAATCACGCAAATCAGAGACTAATCGACGACATGATGGTGACGTGACTGATGTATGTAGGAACCTTTACAACGATGAAAAACAAGTGCTGACATTCCAAGCCGTTACATAGTAAGAACCATAATTATAATACTGAACCGGAACCCAACATACGATTTCACAAAGTGCGATTTTGGCTAATAAACCTGTTAATAGCCTGTCACAGCTTGACATAACATCCTTTAGACATGACAAAATGTGGAGGAGGATGAGTGTGTTCTAACTTAGCTAATATTAGGTGTCTTCTATCATCATTAGTGATAATCAGCGAGGCTTTGCAGGTTCGACCAGAAGAGCAGCTCCAGTTATTAGATGAACGGTTTCGATAGTGACAGTAGAATGTATAGCCATTTACAATGGCAAGCTCTTTGCCGTTTGTTTTCTTTACAAATGTCACTGGAAAATAAATAAAAGTTTATGTTAAGAGGGTGCTAAACCATGAAATATTAAACAAACTAGCAACTTGTCAGTACGCAATGGAAAGGAGTATGCTAAATATAAGAAAGTCTGACAGATTGAAAAATTTCGTCAATAGAAATAAAACAAAAACTACAGATATAACAATTAAAATCAAAAGACTGAAATGGAGATGGGCTGGCCACGTGATAAGAGGATGCGACAGTAGGAGCCAAAGGGTGACCCAGTGGTATCCCAGAGAGGGCAAGAGGAAGAGAGGTAGACCGCAGAAAATATGGGACGACGATATTAGACAAGTGGCCGGAGTCACGCGGAACAGAGTGACACAGGAAAGGAAAGAATGGCAAAGGTTGGAGGAGGCCTTTGCCGATTGGCAAACAGATCTAGGAAAGATAACCAAGCAACAGATATTAGCTTAAGTAGTTAAGTTTAAGTCCAGTGTTATTATACTATAAGTTTAAATCCATTGTAATTAGTTAAGAGATCTGAAATAAAAGGCTATATTATTATTATTATTATGTTAAGTATGTATCTAGTGTATAGTATTACTTTTTGTAAATTGCTGTGCAATTTTTTTTTCATTTATTTCATATTGAAGAAGAAAACCTGTTGCGCCGACCCCTGTAGCGTTACGTATAGTTCAAATGAACTATACGTAAGCCACGTTAATAAAATTAAAGGTAAATATAAATTAAAACTAAGAAAAGGATATAAATAACAAATTAAGGTCCGGCTTCGCACGACGTGGGCAGCTAGGAAGATCTGGCTTCACACGACGTGGGCAGAAATTTCTTAGCAGGCAGGCAGGCAGGCTAAGCAGCTGGACGGACACGAAGGCGTGGAATGCCCGAGGTAGGCAGATGAGCTCGCAGATGAATCGCTTAGATAGGCAGTAGGGTAGCCAGCAGGACGAATGGGCTGGCTCACAGTTAGATGGTCAAGGCTGCTGAACTAATAGTCAGGCAGTCAGTTAGGCAGTAGAATAGGCTGGCACTGGCAGATAGAAGTGTGGAGGTCGGGCTGTGGCTTAATATGCCGATCAATCAAGCCCTTTACTATGAAGCGGTGACCGACGTAGTTTATGAACCAGTAAAATGCACACATTTAAGTTCAACACTCAATAAATTATATTTATTGCATTTCACAGAATTGGTAGATTCTCATGCCTTATATATAATAGTTTTTAAAAGAGATTTTCAGATTCAATAGTACAACACGTAGTACTAAGTAGTCAAACGACTTTCAGAGTTCAATGCAGATTCCAGACTAAAAAAGTGACACCCGTTTTTCTTCGTTCCGATATGTCTTCTCAATTTTAAATTCAAATATGAATTAAGAAATCATGAACGAATAAAAACGGTTTACAGAGGCGCAGTCTGCCGCTGCCCTTATAATTAAAAATATAATGTACAACGAGCTTAACAAAAGCTATAGAGTATGGTATCTTATGTCTATGGTTTAAGAAAATAAAATAGACAGATGTCACGTCAAATAAAAATGTCAAGAGTTAAAAATAATATAATAGTTTTGGATGTTAAAACAAATCTTATGATTTTCAGGTTTATACCAATGTAAATAATACATAAAAATGGAAAACATGAGATGATACAATTTCAAAAGTAACGGTGATGAAATTTGTAAAATATATTATAAAACATAAGTAAACTAAGACATGTGGAATGAACACCACACCCCAAGTAACATGGTTGGCATGGGTCTTACAAATAAAACGCATCAGATGGGTTCAAAATTACATTGTTATGCGTACACATCTGAATATATTGATTGGAATATTTCGAAAAATCAAATACTATATACAATATCAGTGTCAGTATTAAAGTTAAAGCTAAAAGAATAATATATGTAGAAATAAATAAGAAATGGAATTTCTCTTTGGCTATAATTTGGACTAGATAGAACAACTGGTTTTATGAAACTTCTACGACACCATGACTAGATAATGTAGGTTATGAACATTTACATGTTTATATACAATATTATTTATTATTATAGAAAACCTAAAGATACTGTCTACTACACGTATTATTTACTGTTCTTTGTCCCTCGTATCAGCACAAACATATGAGAATAATACATTTTTTATATTTGACAGTTTGCAAGATAGTTTAGAAGATACGAGTATTGAAGTATCGCCACTTCTGAAGCAGCTAACTGGTTTCGGGGTGCCATCCACAATGTGGAACTTGGCCCCCTGAAACTCAAGGTCGTCGACGCCAAGGACCTTCCAAAGTCAGTCAAAATGGCATGGAAGAGTTTTATATTGATTCCCATGTCACGCCTTTTGGCCATGTAGGGCAGAAACTAAAGAAACTCACCCAGTACGATCCTTACATAATGTTAATTAATTCAGTATAGCGTAGCTGCATATGCAATTCAATTCTACATTTTGTAATCTTCCTGCGTAAGAAGAGGCACAAAATAGAAAGTATACAGAAGGGTCACTCCCGCCGATTCTAAAATTGACCTACGAATTTAAAAAGAAAGTAGGTAGCATAAATTACAAACACAAATACATCGATTCGTCTAAACATACATCATATCATACTTACATGCCTCAGAGAGTAGCCAGAGTATAAAATATCAATTAAAGATCACGACTCCACATACGACGAAGATTGGATGGTAACAAAACGTAAAAATTTTGTAATAATGGTAGACATAAAAAGACATAAAAATCTGAAAAGGCGCCAAACTCGACAAAAACTTAAATGTGAAAAAGGCGCCAAGCTCGACGAAGAAGAGTTGAGATCTAGAAGGGTGACAAGTTTCATAGCCTTTCCATAAACAAAGCTACAATGTAGAGTGTTTTCGTCTATGGGCTCAAAATATTTTTTTTTTCTTAGATATTGAATTTTTAACTCGTCATCTTGAATTTTTTTGGACCTGTGTAGCCGTTATCCGTGGCTTTGCTCCCGTGGCAATTAAAAGGCAATTCCCACATTATTTTTAAGAACTGTTTGCATTTGCATCGCAGTCACAATATGTCCATAACACCTATATCTTTCGTACATTACGATCAGTTTTTACTACTGATTGTCGCTAAGATGATAATATAAGTGACTTGAATTTGGACGTTTTTCTTGTACAAAAATATGGCTTCAGAAATAAACAGAAAAAATAAAAGTCACCTACTTATTTTTTTTAAAACTATTTTAAATACAATAGTAAGATGAATACATAAGACAATAGTTAACCCTTTAAGTTAATAGTTTAGCCCTTACGAAAACATAGACGGTTCAACCAAACCAATTTGGTTGAAAGGAGTAGAAATCACACGTATATAGAATGGAAGTAGAGTCAGGAGTCAAAAGTGCGGTCGCACTCTTCCAAAACTTAAGTATCTAAAATTGTCTTGTAGAAGAAAATCATAAGTATAGAATAATATATTTATGGACCATTGCCACAATGCTATTTTAAAGCAAACATTGAACGATACATTTTTAGGGTTCCGAAGTCAACCTTATATTTTCGCTCTGGCCGACTGTCTGTCCGCAGCTTAGCTCAGAGAATCTAAGTACTAGAAAGCTATAATTTGGCATGGATATACATATTCATAATTCTGACAAAGTGGTAAAATAAAATAATGAAATAAAATATTTTTTGGGGTTCCTCCTATAGACGTAAAGTGGGGATGCTTTTTTTTCTCTTAATTTCGCTAAATTTATGTTAGAGTCAAGTGTGGTGGACACTTGACTCTAACATAAATAACGTGGAGTATTGCCAGCAAAATGGTTGCTCTTGGCTATGTGAAAAAAAATCACGGCAGTTGTAAATACAACGAAATTAAAAGGAATACACATACACAGATAAGTAGGCTTTATAAGTTTATGGGTAATAGTCGACCAACTTATAAAATGTACTTGGAACAATAAAAAATTTGTACAAATGCCATTAAAAATTTATATAAATAAACATTATTTAAATAATTTTTCAATGGCGTTAGCTGTGTAAAACAAAGTAAATACATGCTTATGAACCATGTAAAAATATTACAAAAGTAAAATCATAACAGGCTTTACAAGTTTACGAGTAGTAACTTGGTTGACAAGTTATAAAATGTACTTGGTATCATTTATTAATGTATTAGTAAAATTTATGTACAAATGCCATTGAAAAATTACTTAAATAACGTTGTTAGCTGTGTAAAACAGAAAGTAAACATATGTTTATGAACCATGTAAAAATATTCAAAAATAAAATCATAACATCCTTAATAATAATGATTTTGATGAAGTGAACATAAAAAAAAACACCAAAACAATACCCCGTACATGGTTTGTAGAAATTAATGTCAAAGCAGAGATTAGTTACTGTGTTTCACGCGAACAGCATTCAAAAGTGGAACAATATATCGTTTTGTATCATCAAGGCTAACTAAACAACTACAAAAATTTAAGCAAATAAATAATTAATCAATAATTATTCATAATTTAACATGAACACAGAAAGGCTCAAACATATTAGTAGATTTAACCAAATAAATGCAGATAGATAGGAAACGAATAACTGAAATTTTAATTATAAAGGAAAATATTAAGCGCTATTCCTCTCTCCTAGACACTTAACTGTATCTAGAATGTTGCTGTGCCCGACAGGGTCCATAATTGTTTCTGTAACTAATATTTACCACCTGTATGTACATTATGGATGCAATAAATTTAATTTGAATTTGAATTTGATTTCTAATTTAATTATGTTTATGCTCGAATAACGGCAGGTTGGCCGGAGTCGTTGGCAGGTCTGTAGTTTATACGGCGCATGCGCGCGGGGGAGTCTATTTTGTGTTAGTGCAGAAGTATTTTCGACGTTTTGTAATCTAGAGTAAAATTAGATTCAATTGCAAATTACGAGTACTTATTTTCTTTTGTCGATATCCATCTAAATATAAAGTCAATATTCGACCCGACTACATCACTAATTGAGTAGCGTAAAACTTTCTAAAACGAAATTGTGAGTACCGCAGATAATAGGTGAATATATACGAAAAATTTTCAAATTCCGAAAGAGAAATATAAAAGGAGCATGCGCGCAAGGATCCAGGAACGAACCTTACCATTCCCCGTGGTTCTAACACGCGCTCGTATCGGCTCCTTTCGTAATTCCCACCCGCGGTGGTACTCAAATAGATAATATTTTTCTAACTTCAGTTGCGAAGTTGGATTTTATAACTCCTTCTTCAGTTACCAGTTAGTCCTTCTTTAGTATAAGTCAAGAGTGAATAGGTTACTTCTAGGCAAGCGTGCTTCACCGTAGACCACATCATCACTTACCATCAGGCGTGATAGTGGTCAAACGCGAGCATGTAGATTTAATAAAAACATCATCCAATGTGGGCCCGTTTTTAGACGTTGTGTGCCGCTGAAACCGTTTTAATGTTCATGTAACAACAACAAAACCCTCTCCTTAATCCGTATTATAAGGCAACTTCGGCACCCTATTACTGCGTGTAGGCCGACACGCAAATGTTCAGGTTTTTATGTTTACATGGGTACAGTCGTTAATATGAATTAGATGTGACCCTTTCGGGACTCTAAAAACCATTTATGACAGACTGAAATATAAAGTTTTTAAGAGCTAAGTATTATTTACTTATTTATAATAAAATATGGTTATGTTCTCTTTTATGTGAAACTATAACGTTGTTAACTGTGAAGATAACTGATTTACATCCCGATGATGTTGTCCGAGAACAGCGCCAACGCTTTTTGGGTCCTATGTATTTAATCACCCGATTATACCTATAGGGACCATAGATCATGACGTCATTACCACTCTTTGTTGTACTGAAAACTGGCTCGAAATCTGAAACAAAACTATATCGTTAAAAAAATAAAAGATAGTATTTACTCCGACACTAGCAGGTTTTGAGTCCTACAAGTCAAATTTAGATTAATCGAAAATTATTTCACCAGTAGGAAGCCGGTGTGGGTCGCTAGAACATAATAATTGAATACATAATATTTTATAAAATACAATAAAAGCCGGGGAGCCACTTTATGTTAAAGGAAAAGAAATTTTAATTGAGTGTAAAGGACCAGTTAAATAAAACATTTGGAATTATTTAAAATATTTAATAAACACTGATGAAATTTTGTTTATATTATTATTATTAACAATTATGTTTTTATTAAACACCTTTTACAGCATCATGTAAAATACAATTCTTACAAAGGAGACAAAATTTGATCAATCCCGTCTCTCAATCAGAGACGTGTTTGAATAATACTTGGCGTAGGTACGGGTAGACCATGGCTTGGATTAGGACATAGATAACGTTATATCCCGGTATAATGTTCCCTAAAGGATAGTAAAATACTTATAAAGCGTGCGCAGCCACGGAAAAAGCTAGCTTAGTGATAAATAAGATCTAAGGAAAAGGCCGTTTACCGTTTTAAAGAATGGATATGTTCTCTTTTATGTGAAACTATAACATTGTCAATTGTGACGACAACAGATTTACATCCCGATGCTATGCGAGAACAGTGCCATCGCTGTTTGGACCCTTTGTATCTTGCAACCCGATTATACCGATAGGGACCTAAGATCATGACGTCATTACCAGTCCTTGAAGTACTGAAAGCTGGCTTGAAATCTGTAACAAAACTTTATTGTTAAGAAAAGAAAAAAAAAACGACAATTTATTATGAACCTAGCAGGTTTTAAGGCCTTTAATCTCTGGATCAGATTTAGATACTGACACCGGAAAATAGAATTCAAACGTGGGAACCCGGAGCAGGTCGCTTGAACAAAATAATTTAATATACTTATTTGTATTTACAGGGATCCCTGGGGACGCCCCTATAAATTGGTGCGGGATAAACTCCGCCCATGGGCTCCCTCGCTGACGCAGAGTCTCCGGCCGCAGCTCGTAGAGGACGTGGTGAGCGCTATGTTCCCTTCGCGAGGGGAACATACTCCCCCGCCCATGGCTCCGCCTCCTGCGGTGCCCAATGCGGACCACAACGCCGACGAAGACGAAGCTTCGGAAGTGACCGAGGTAGAGCTGAGAGTGGCGGTACGCACACAAAAATACCGCCCCAGGACCCGACGGCTTACCTGCAAAAGCTTGGGTCCTGGCCTTGGAGGCTCTCAGACCTCGACTAAGGGGGCTCGTTAGCGCATGCTTACCGGCCCATCGTGCTGCTCGATGAGATGGGCAAGCTCTTTGAAAGAGTCATTGCAGACCGCCTCGTCGCGCAGCTTGAGCGGGTGGGGCCGGATCTGGCGGAGAGCCAGTTTGGTTTCCGCAGGGGTCGCTCTACGGTGGACGCCATCATGCGCGTACGAGCTCTCACGACGGGGGAAGCAGTGGCCCGGGGTGGAGTCGTCTTGGCGGTGTCTCTAGACATCGCCAATGCCTTCAACACCCTGCCATGGAGCTGCATCAGGGAGGCACTCCAGTATCACCGGATGCCGCCCTACCTCTGTCGCGTGGTTGAGGCCTATCTGACGGACAGGGCCGTCATCTACCCCGGTCACCTGGGAGTGTGGAAACGGCGAGAGATTTCGTGTGGAGTCCCACAGGGATCGGTCGTAGGGCCGCATCTGTGGGACATCGGGTACGACTGGGTGCTGCGCACCGATCTCCCTAGTGGCTTCAGCGTGGTTTGCTACGCTGACTACACGCTGGTACACCAGGCGGCGGCTGAAATAGCGACACGCGGGGTTGCGACAATCGTCGAGAGGATCCGGCAATTGGGACTCGATGTGGCCCTGCACAAGTCCGAGGCCATGAGTTTTCACGGCCCTCAGAACGCAGCATTTCCGACGTTTGGCTCCCAGACTGGAGCGGGCGGGGGCTGCCCTCAAGCGGCTGCTGCCCTATCTAGGGGGTCCAAACGCCTCCTGCCGGAGGCTCTACGTGGGGGTCGTGCGGTCCATGGCCCTTTACGGGGCACCGGTATGGGCGTGTTCCCTGAAGCGGCGATCAGCCCGCCGGTTGAACGCGTCCCAAAGGGTCATGGCCATCCGACTGGTCCGGGGATACCGCACGATCTCCGGTGAGGCGGTGAGCCTCCTTGCCGGATTGCCGCCATGGGATCTGGAAGCAAAAGTCCTCGCGCTAATATGGGAGTGGCGCGAGGAGAATAAATTCCGGGCGAAACTCCGTTGCCGCGACAAATCGCGGCTCAGCGGACAGAGCTCCGGCAGGATCTCATGGCGACATGGAGAAAGCGATTGTCGCAACCCAGCGCTGGGCACGCCACAATTGCGGCGGTAAGGCTCCTCTTTGAGGAGTGGCTTGAGAGGTGTCACGGCGTCCTCACCTTCCGCCTGACGCAGGTCCTCACCGAACACGGCTGTTTCGGGAGGTTCCTGTTCAGGATAAGGCGGGAGGAAACGCCCGGGTGTCACCATTGTGTGGATCACCCTGAGGACACGGTGGAGTATACGGTGGAGATCTGCCCCGCTTGGGCGGAGCACCGCCGTGTCCTCATGGAGGCGATCGGCGGTGGCTACCTCTCGCGTCCGGCCCTGGTGCAGGCCATGGTACGGAGCGAGAGGGCATGGGAAGCCGTCTCCTCCTTCTGCGAAGCAGTAATACTCGCAAAGGAGGAGGCGGAAGCGTGAGGGAGACGCAAAGGAGACGCCCTCACGCCCCTAACCACCGCAGGAGATGCCCCGGGCGTCGGGAGTCGCAAGCCGATTCCCGGCCACCGTAAGCGCGGGCTTGCGGACGGAAAGTAATGGGTAGCTCGCCGTCCGATAAGGATCAAGCCTGAGTTTACGGCGCGTAGTGTTCCACCCGCGCCTCAAAGAGATGTCAGCAAAGTGACGGGGTCCGACAGGGCCGATGCCTGTCTGGGTCGCGGATAAATTTGAAAAAGAGTTACCGCGGCCCTGACACAAGCAACTGAAGGAACACGGGTGGGTTTTAGTCAGTAAAAGTCTGACACGCCCTCCCGCTTCACCCAGAGCGGGAGAAGTCATTGGATGATTTCCCACCCAAAAAAAGAAAAGCTTCTGCTTCCGTAACTATGTGTTCTTTCACCAATCTTTTATATACTGCAAGTATCAAATATAAATATTATTCTAGTCAGTATGTTAGTGTTTTGTCCTAACTACCCTAATTTTCTGGAAAGATAATGAGCTTGGGTTACTTAAACATACAATAGTATGAGTGGATATAAAACATGGATTTGTTAGTATTTCTGCCTGTCCCCATGATAAAGATTATGCACGTATACATACGATATTAGATATTATATCTGGCCTGCCACTTTATTTTAACGAAAAGGAACTTTCATTATAATTTTTTTAGATGGGCCACTGGGCCCTGGACACAGTTTCATATTGAGTTAAATGACCCCTACCCCACCCAAACAGTTGGGCTAATCATAAACTTTTATTTATTTACACATAGCAATCCAAAAAAAATACTACAGTACCATACATTTTTCAATTTTAATGATCGTGTGTCTAATGATCTCCACTTTTTGTTTATTATAAAGATAAAAACCTAAATATAATAAAATTGTAGTGTTGGATTCTGAACTACTAACTTGAAACTTAGCCAATTTATATTGCAAAACATTATTTTAGAATATCATTTGGTTTTACCCCAAATACAATATTAACTGTCAATTTTGTTTCTAATAAGACCTTTAAGAAAGAAGGAATAGAAAGAAATAAAAAGTTTTCATTTGCACCAAGTTTGGTGCATACAAATAAAAAATAGTAGACGAAAAAAACAAATGAAGAAAATATGCGTCACATCCATGCAAAACGACCAGCACTTGGCATAATGCCAAATCTCGCATGCGAGTCTGCTGGGAGCCACAGTTTTAAGCGATAGCATCCTTGCCCCGTTTTTTTTTCATTGGCAGCACACAGAATCTATGGACTAATTAAAAAAAAAATTCAAATAATATATCTTGCCAAATATACGATATAAAACATAAGATATAAAACATTTATCAAAAAAGATATTTGAAAAGTGTGACATAACTGATTTACAACCCCGTGCTGTGTGAGTACAGTGCCATCGTTGTTCCAACCCTATATATATATATATATATATCTAGTGTCCCGATTATACCAGTAGGGACCATAGATGATGACGACATTACCATTCTTTGTCGTACTGAAAACTGGCACGAAATCTGTTACGAAAATTTTCGTTAAAACAAAGAATTAAAAGTAAAATATATTGCCCCCGAGTCATCTTCAGACCATCATCATCATCATCAAATGTACCTTTTAGTGTTTCCACGGCTGGGAACAGGCCTCCTCTCTGTGAGAGACACCCGCAGCTTCAGACCATGCAAACATATAATGTTAGTGTCCTTGTATCTCCCGGCTATATATACTATAACAAAACTGTCTGGAAAGTTCACAGGATTGCCATTCCTCGTGTGAGATTGCACTTTCTGTAGTTTTAAGCTACCTCTATGGGAAAAAGGGCGTGTGTTTATAAATGTGAGTTATTTTGTTATACCAGTTTAAGTGATATATTTAAGGTATTCCTTGTTATTTTTTGTATTAAAAAAATCAGAGTGCCACTTTATTATAATGAAAGGGAACTTTAGAAAAACATTTGGCCTGTACTTATTTTTTTATTACAATAAACTTAATTTAGGTATTAACAAAAGACACGAAACATCGATACGTTTCTTAATTTATTTAATAAATCACTGTATTTAATTGTAATGTACATATTGTAATCCAGTTACTTCGTTTTTCACTGTGATCAGAAACGTATTACACCTTTGATCTTTTCTTAAAACAAAACGTTCATATGTATATTCACCGAAGGCCATTTTCTCTGTTTTTATTACAAAATTGATCGGTTATTTGTTTTTTCAGTGTGCAGATTATGGCTATGTTCATTTTTATGTAAGACTATGACATTATTGACTGTAACAATAACCGATTTGCATCCCCAGCCGTTTTGAGTACAGATCCAGCGAACTTTGGGCCCTTTGCAAGAAGTAACCCGATTATACCGATAGGGACCAAAGATTATCACAGGGTTGCCACTTCTAGTCGTGCTGAACACTGGCTGCAAATCTGTAACAACGCAACAGTTACAGTATTGCATGAAAGGGATTTGTTTTTGCTATATGATTATTATATTTGATGCGTTAAATGTAAAAGGCCCGTGATGATAAAAATTACCGTTCCCTAAAAACACACAGAAAATGATTATGCTTGAAAATAACTGCGGGTATAAATTATTATTTTTAAAGTGCCAATTAAAGTGTTAAAATAAAAACATATTTAATTTAGAAAAGTAAATATTTATTCACAATCTACAAGCAAACCTTACACACATACAAACATATACACATACAGTAAAAAATATTTAACCAACCACCTTTGTGTACATTTAGGGTGGTAATCAATATTAAACCTAACGAAAAAGAAGAAAAAGCAGCTGTTTTATTTAATATTTGCTTTTTGTATAAATCGTGTCTTTGATTGATACCTAATGCATGGTTAAATTTATATTTATAACTTATCCTTCAACCTTGTATTTTTTTAACTTTAATCAAGGTTTAGAATAACCTGCGTTGAGCAAGGGTGATGGTTCATGGCCGCGCCTTCTCTGTATTAGAAGAAGCCCTTGCCCTGCAATGGAGAACGGGCTGGTATTACATTATTATCTCCTTTATTTTATTTCGCCATTACTTAGTCCTAAGCGCTCGTCTTTATAATAAAGTACATCGGTTAATTGATATTTACACGTTGACCAAGTTTGCGCTGAAAGCAAAGCTAACAAATTGGTTGCAGAATTTATCTTACGGCGATACGGAGGATGTTCTTGCGGTCGCCTCATGAGTGCCTGGGAAAGGTACTCTTGGGGTGATCGTCGGAGTGTCTTCTGTATGGTTGGGTTATCTTCTAATCTGTTATATGTACCTATACAGTAATCGATTTTGCAAGTGGCATGCACTGACGAAAGTACATACATAAAATAATATATACTAATGAGCATATTGTGTGTCTCGTTGGCTTTGGTGGTAGAGGTCTTGGAGACTATTCCTGTTATTTTGAAAATATCAAGGTGTATGTAATCAATTTGTTTTGTTTAATAAAGCAACCTGTTGTATGTTGATAAATACAATATCATTATGTAATTACCGAGTCACTAACATTTAAGTTGTAATACTCAATGG
Source organism: Anorthoa munda (assembly GCA_945859665.1). Classification (NCBI taxonomy): domain Eukaryota; kingdom Metazoa; phylum Arthropoda; class Insecta; order Lepidoptera; family Noctuidae; genus Anorthoa; species Anorthoa munda. Next base: position 9,288,814 of record OX243901.1, read on the forward strand.
TTACGAGGAATTATCCCACTTGTCCCATGGTGGGACTGGGCCACTGGGACTAGTGGGATAGACCCGAACTTTGACTCCTGAGATACAAGTATCTTTTTACTTAGTTCAGGAGCCAGCTGTTCAACCTGATTCTGACCTCCTTTTGTACAAATGTTTTGTGTATAATTTACCTTGTGTTACTGTTTTTGTACAATAAATTTATTTTTGTTTGTTTGTGTTGTTTGTTTTATTTTTATTTTCTTATTTAGTCCATTTTTAAATATTTTTACAAAACACAAATAAAAAACATTTAAAAAAATAGAGATCCTCCGGTATCGGGAACAAAGTCCAAGCTACAACCGTCACTAGACGATGGTCAGGTCTCTAGAGAGAGGAAACTTCTAACGAACTGTGTTCAAAAGTACTGCTTTCTGAATCAATTCCTTGACCCAGCTGCCTAACGAGAGCCTCGTAAGGTGTTGGTTGAGGCTCTTGGCTTTAAAGGCAATGGCTGACACGATTATTGGAACAATGATCGCTGAGTCCACATTCCTTATTATTATTATAACTAATCTTAGTGATTATGTTCAGTTTTATGGTTAACAATGACATTGTCAATAGTGAGTATTGTAGATTTGCATCCTGATGCGATACGGGTACATGTCCATCGCACTTTGGCCCCTTAACAAATTGCAACTCTGTTATACCGATAGGGGCCAATGACAATCACAGGCTTGCCACACCTTGATGTACTAAAAACAGGATCTGAATCTGTAACCATAAATTTACATTTTTTTTTTTATTGTGTCTTTCATTTGCACAAGTAAGCTTTAAAACACAGAATTTATAACAAACTTACATAAGTCATATTGCGGAAAGCAATCAATATTTATAGCTATATGAGAATTCCATCAAATTAATAGAAAGGTAAGGCCTTATTCTATAAAAATCTCAGAGGTGTTTGATCAGAAAATTCTAAAATTCGATAAACATTTGCTAGTCAGTCGCTAAACAGCGCCGAGATTTTTATAAATCACAGTGTTCAGAGTGATCAGAGTGAGTCTCCGGTTTTTTATTGACCGTAGTGAAAATTGTCAGATACCACGATACACACAAAATTCTGAAACAATTTTGAAACATTTATGGTGAAACCTATAGGTTAACAAAACGGTTAAAATAAAATCCATTTCATCTAAAATGTGTATTCAAAACCTATAAGCAAACCTTAAAAAATAGCATTAATAACCAAACTACCACATATACGCTCACACAGTACTATGCAATCAACATAATTTAATTCCTTTAAACGAGCAATACTTGTATATATGTATATATATATAATCTGAATCTCGGAAACGGCTTCAACGATTTTCATGAAATTTTGTATGCAGGGGGTGTCGGGGGCGATAAATCGATCTAGCTAGATTAGATAGATAGACATTTTTAGAAAACGTCGTTTTCTCTATTTTCACCCAGCAGAGCTCGGTCGCCCAGATACTTAAATTTAAGCATAAAAGCCTAACCCTAATGGTTATGTTCAGTTTTATGGCTAACTATGACACTGTCAATAGTCAAGATAGTTGATCGGCACCCCAATGAGTCGCGGGTACATGTCCAACGCATTTTGGGCTCTTTATAAGCATTAACCCGGTTATACCGATAGGACCCTGATCACCGGGTTGCCACACTTTGATGTACTAAACACACTATGTGTATCTAAAACCATAAACGCGTTATCTAGACAAGCGGCAGCGTGTCAAGCCAAGTTCAAGCAAAAAAGGAACTGGCGACGCAGCAGCTGTGTGTAATATTATACCAACCATTTGGAGTCACTTTTGTCATCTTAATAACTCAAAATCTATTTAACATAAACACATGAAATATGGTTTATGTATTACAAGCACCTAAGATGAAAAAATATAGCTAAACAGTTATTTAGATATTAACGTCAAAAAATCGTAATAATTTTTGTCACTGACTGACCTAAAGATCAAAACTCTAACCCAGGTCCAGATGACCTAGAAATTTGGCATCCAGATAGGTAGTTGGGTGAATACAAAGGAATAAATCAGAAACTAGTAAATTTTTATCATTTTATTATAATTTTTCAATTAATTGATTCTATTAGGAACACTTGCTTATAGTGCCCGTAATATAAGAATCAGCAATAAAAATTGATGACAGCTGGTCTTTATGTGGATTTTAAGGTATCCACATGAATATAGAGGGATCAAAAGGTAGTGAGAATGAGATAGAATATAATGACTATTGATAACTTAATAATTTATTTTTCTACATAGTTGCTGACTCTCTCTACACACCGAGTCCAGCGCTTTTCCAAGGCTTCAATCACTTTCAGAAAAAAAAAATGTCTTGGTCCTGCAAAAAGCTCTCCACGGCATCCATCACCTCGTTATCGTCTTCGTACCTGTTTCCCCTTAAGTATTTTTATCAATTTGTGGAACAGATAAAAATTGCTAGCCGCCAGATCTGGTGAATAAGGGGGGTGGTCAACCAATTTGAAGCCAGCTTACTGAATGGCAGCCATCGCAACTGCCGACCTGTGCGCGGGTGCGTTGTCGTGATGAAACGGCACGCCCCTTCGAAGTTTCCCTCTCCTTTTCTCTTTGATGGCATTCCTCAACTTCGGAATTAAAGCTGCATAATATTGGCCTGTAATAGTGGTTCCACGCTCCAGGTAATAAATCAACAATATCCCTTCTGAGTCCCAAAATATTGAGGCCATAACCCTGCCAGCCGATGCCACGACACGAAACTTCTTCGGAGACCGACTATTCTCATATTCAAAGATTGTTTCAATATGGATTGAATACTTCCATATGAAATGCCGGTTTCTTGAATTAAGTATCAGATGGTAACTCTTCGATCGCTCAATACAATTTTCTCGACTTTCGCAACATTTTCTTGGGTGACTGACGTCGATGGACGGCCGCAACGATGTTCGTCTTCCGTGCTCGTTCTCCCTACTCGAAATTGATAAGCCCATCTTGCGACAGTGGAATACGGCGGAGCAGACTCTCCTAATGTTGCCTCCAAATCGCAATGAATCTCTTGCGTCGTTAACTTTTTTAAACAGAGGTATTTAATAATGGCTCGCACTTCGTTTTTCTCCATTTTCGAGAACACGTTCCGACACGAAGCAAACAAGTGACTACATTCAGAAAAAAACAAAAGAGAATCGAAGATTTTTTTCTTTATTAATATATCAAATATGTATCTGAGCTATGCCTGCCAGTATTTTATTTTTCTTACCAAGGAGTATGTCGTTCTCACTACTTTTTGATCCCTCCTAGTATAACGAGTGGAATACCAGCCTTAATTTTTTGTATACATACATTACTGTTTTATTACTTATAACTAAGAGTATACTTTTGTATTTATTACGATTTTGTTCTGAGGAATTAACTGTAAATATGACGCAAAAAAAAGCCCAAGTTTTCGGCGAAATGTTGAATCGTTTAAGAATGGGTGTAGTATTAAGTCAAGACAGATACACTTTATCTAATCGACTCCTCAAATTAACCGCTAAAAATTAAAACGACCGATTTAAAGTAATCATATCTTATTTTAGACGGCTGTCCGATGATATAGTATGTTTATTTGTCACTAAAAATGTGTGTAACCAGTTTAATACTGCAATGTTGGCAAGTATGAAGCAATCAGAAATTAAATTAAATACAATAGATAAAATAGACTGTCCATGGTATTTTAAGAAATCGGCCAAGTACGAGTCAGACTCGCGCACGAAGGGTTCCGTCTCATTATTGCATAAAACGGCAAAAAAAAACTCAATAGTTATAATTTTTATTGACAGATATTGGTAAAAGTAGAGTCATTTTGAAAATATCTTCAAAAGCATCCCGCCTTTAAATTATTATTTTATTGGTGTTTTATTAAAGCGTGTTTTTTTTAATTATTATTTATTTTTTACTTTATAATTCAATCGCTAATCCTGAAGATCCTGGCAAGTATAGTGAGACAAACTATTTCAATTATTGCATTGTCATCGGTTCATGATAAGTGTGCAAAGTTTCAAATTAATCTAACATTTTGAAGGGCGCGTGCGGGTCCAGCGCACTTCGGCCCCTTTACCAGTATAAAATTCGATTAGACCGATAGGGACTAAAGATGATCACCGGATTGCCACTCTTTGTCGCACTAAAAACTAGTTGGACATCAGTGAAATCATTTCTTTTTTTATAATTTTGTATTTGGAAATGTGTATTTTGAGTACCTCACTTGCTTGACAGCAAATAATATCGTATTGCCTGTTTCGTGATGACTCACGAAACAGGCAATATGATATTATTTACCCATTCTCTACTATTCTCAACTTATACAAACTGCTGTAATGAGCAGCCGTGAAACTGGGTAGTATCATTACGCAGAATTTTCTTTTAACAAACATTTCGTACTAGCTTCTGCCCGCGGCTTCACCCGCGTAAAAAGTGTTTTATCATCCCAAGGGAATACACCACCGGGATTAAAAGTATTAATACACGTATTAGAATGGATTGACATGGATGAAAGAAAAACAGTAAAGTAAAAACAAAAATAAGACGTTTTATTATTAAAACATTATGCAAAGTTGATAGCGATTATACCCTAAATTAAATACACACTTACGTATAGCTCAGTTAAGATACTCATAATAATACTCATCAAATATTATACTTAATGGGTTTAAAGCAATCGTAGCTAAACCGGTAGACGCATCGTCGGATGACCTCCTGCACAGTGGACCGTTGAAGTTACAGAACCGGTCGCAACACTTAGGAGAGGCTTATATCCAGCGGTGGTCAACTTTGGGCTGAAATAATGATGATGAATCGTTGCTGCTCCTCTTTCTTCTTTCTTCAATGGTTGTGTGCAACCTTATGATTAACAATGATACTATCGACAGTTATGATAATAGACCGGCATCCCAACGGGTACCTGGTACAGGTCCATCGAACTTTACGCCCTTTGTATCCACTATATTACCGATAGGGTCCATAGGTAATCACAGGGTTTCCATTCTTTGTGGTTCCGAAAACGGGCCCTGAAAATACAACCATGACGTAAAGTTTTGCGATCAAGATAATGTGGTAGATATTATTTTCGATGTAATGGTTCTTTCTTTGTTCAATAATATTATTTTGATTTATAATAATGTGTATATTTAAACGGCACAGTGGAAAACTGTTTGTAGACGCCAAAAAATATTTTATTCTTAAAGGCCTCTTTGAGAATAAAATAAAGCATTAAACACATCAAGCCTTTAATAATACATTTATAAAGTTTTAAAATAAGGGGAAATACCAAAAACTGATCTATAAAGCTAATAACTATTAACATGCAAGACGTATTTTTTTTACCATGTAGGTCATTTAAGTATCTCAGATATTTTAATGGTTATGATCAAGCTCATAACTAATTATGGTACTTCCCAAAGTAGCGACACTCGCTTTACATCCCAGGGCCTTCCTGTTACAATACCAACGCTGTTTCTGTAATTTGACACTGTTAGATTTTGTGCTATTATACCGGTAGGGTCCTAGAATGAGCACAGGATTCCCTTGACTTGTCCTAGAGAAAATTACGAAGCCAAAATTATTAATTATTATTATTATTAATTTCTAAAAAGAAAGAAACGATGTTAGTTTTGTAATTTTGGCAAAATAGCTTAATGAAACCTTAAGTTATATATTTTCTACTGCAATGAATCACATGCAATTAATTTTATTATTCTCTATAAAAAATGGGTTGTGTTAAATAATATTATTTATATTTTCAAATCATTAATTTCATTTAATCAAATTAATTCATTATTTTCTTTCGATTTTTCTTTTAAACGTCTTGACTTACTTGACTTATGATCCTATGGCCCCTAGCTGGGGCAGAGGGCTTCCATAGTAGTCCTCCATCGAGACCGGTCTTGAGCTTCCCGCTTCACCCCGCTCCACGTCATTCCGATACTCGTCGTTTCAGCCAATACGGTGCGTCGCCATGTTTGACAGGGACGGCCTCGCTTCCTTTTTTCTTGTGGATTCCAATCCAAGGCCTGTTTAGGAATGTGATCGGAATCCCTCCGGAGCGTGTGACTAATCCAACACCACTTACGCCGCTTGATCTGGAGGTCGAACAGCTCTACATTAGAGATGATCTCAGGCCAGTAAATTCCGAGGATGCGACGAAGACATCGGTTGACGAAGACCTGGATTTGGCGTGAGATGTCCTTTGTTACCTTCCACGTATCGCACCCATAGAGCAGCACGGATTTGACATTGGACCCGAAGATTTTGAGTTTAACCCTTTTTTCTTTTAAACGTGCAAGCAGTATATTATATTTTTGTTATCACCTCTTAAAACCCTTCTTTTTGATACCTCACTCGATGGCTCTGGGAGAAAAATAAAAGTAGGGACCCTGTGGTGGTATGGTGCCCAAATCCGCCAAGATTTTTTTTTACTTCCCTTATCTAAGAATACTTGGGCAATCAATACGTATCTAACGATGTTTAAATTATATACATCTGTCTTGTGGTTTAAAAGATGTAAAAACATAAATTCGTATAAGATACGTGCGGAAACACTCTTTACGTGTGGTCGGGTAATCAGGAATAAACTCTATTAGAGTTCAAAACAGTACCTTTATAAGAGCGTGTGGTCAGGGTCGTAAGTTCGTGTGAGACTCTCCCACTCATTGACAGTCTACCAGAGGAACTGAATGTAATAGACAAAAATAATTATAGATCATACTCATAATTTATTATAAAAGCAATAATAATACATTTATTATACACGATTTATATATTGAAATAGTAGGGACAGTAATCTCAATGATTATGCTTTGTCTTATAAACAATCTTATTGCCTATCGTGGCAAGGGACGCTCGACAGCCCAACGAGTATCGCGTACACTTCCACTTGAGTTTGTTTCGATAAACTTGGCTCGTGTACTTGTACGCCTGGTTATACCGGTAAGAACCGAGAGTGATCACAGGATTCCCTTTAATAGTTCTACCGAAAATGGGCTCTGGAAATAAGTACAATAGTTTTTAAATATAAGATACATTTTTATACTTAAATGTACGTACTTACGTATGTAAGCCTTCGCAGAATAATATTCTACGAGTATCAACTATAACAATTACCGAAAAATAAAAATAAAAATGTAAGGTTTGACCACGTGTAATTACAGTAGCGCCTGTATTTCACTTTTGACAATCATTAATGCTGATAGAATCTCGCATTGTCTAGGATCTCGATTGACTTACCTACCTGTTTTTGATTATATACGAAATCTATGTTTTGGCGCAATATTCTAATAGTTAAACTAAATGTTTTTTCTTAATAATTTTATTATCAAATTTATACAACACTCTTTTGCGTTCATGAGTCAATGAAAAATCATAAAGCAAAAAAATCCTTGTCCTTTTTATTTTACTCCTATCATAATACATAAATGAGATCGTCAAAAAATACATAATAGTTAGTACGTGTAGTCGTAAAAAATATTAGGTTTAATAAACATTTGATTTTTTAAATATTAGTCGACATAGCTGACAAAGGTGACAGAAAACACAGGTGAGGAAACAGGATATATCTTAATATATATATTTCTTGTGTGCGTGTGTATGTGACTGAACTCCTCCTAAACGACTGGACCGATTTTGATGAAATTTTTTGTGTGTGTTCGTGGAGATTCGAGAATGGTTTAGATTTAAAAAAAAAAAAAAAAAAAAAAAAAAATGGAAAGTTAGGGTAGGGTAGGTAGGGTAGGGTTGGTAGGGTAGGGTAGGTAGGGTAGGGTAGGTAGGGTAGGGTAGGTAGGGTAGGGTAGGGTAGGGTAGGGTAGGTTAGGTAGGGTAGGGTAGGTAGGGTAGGGTAGGTAGGGTAGGGTAGGTAGGGTAGGGTAGGTAGGGTAGGGTAGGTAGGGTAGGGTAGGTAGGGTAGGGTAGGTAGGGTAGGGTAGGTAGGGTAGGGTAGGTAGGGTAGGGTAGGTAGGGTAGGGTAGGTAGGGTAGGGTAGGTAGGGTAGGGTAGGTAGGGTAGGGTAGGTAGGGTAGGGTAGGTAGGGTAGGGTAGGTAGGGTAGGGTAGGTAGGGTAGGGTAGGTAGGGTAGGGTAGGTAGGGTAGGGTAGGTAGGGTAGGGTAGGTAGGGTAGGGTAGGTAGGGTAGGGTAGGTAGGGTAGGGTAGGTAGGGTAGGGTAGGTAGGGTAGGGTAGGTAGGGTAGGGTAGGTAGGGTAGGGTAGGTAGGGTAGGGTAGGTAGGGTAGGGTAGGTAGGGTAGGTAGGGTAGGGTAGGTAGGGTAGGGTAGGTAGGGTAGGGTAGGTAGGGTAGGGTAGGTAGGGTAGGGTAGGTAGGGTAGGGTAGGTAGGGTAGGGTAGGTAGGGTAGGGTAGGGTAGGTAGGGTAGGGTAGGTAGGGTAGGTAGGGTAGGGTAGGTAGGGTAGGGTAGGTAGGGTAGGGTAGGTAGGGTAGGGTAGGTAGGGTAGGGTAGGTAGGGTAGGGTAGGTAGGGTAGGGTAGGTAGGGTAGGGTAGGTAGGGTAGGTAGGGTAGGGTAGGTAGGGTAGGGTAGGTAGGGTAGGGTAGGTAGGGTAGGGTAGGTAGGGTAGGGTAGGTAGGGTAGGGTAGGTAGGGTAGGGTAGGTAGGGTAGGGTAGGTAGGGTAGGGTAGGTAGGGTAGGGTAGGTAGGGTAGGGTAGGTAGGGTAGGGTAGGTAGGGTAGGGTAGGTAGGGTAGGGTAGGTAGGGTAGGGTAGGTAGGGTAGGGTAGGTAGGGTAGGGTAGGTAGGGTAGGGTAGGTAGGGTAGGGTAGGTAGGGTAGGGTAGGTAGGGTAGGGTAGGTAGGGTAGGGTAGGTAGGGTAGGGTAGGTAGGGTAGGGTAGGTAGGGTAGGGTAGGTAGGGTAGGGTAGGTAGGGTAGGGTAGGTAGGGTAGGGTAGGTTTTTTTTTTTTTTTTTTTTTTTTTTTTTTTTTTTTTTTTTTTTTTTTTTTTTTTTTTTTTTTTTTAATACTAATCCCGCTCAACAAAGTTGGCGCCTATTCTGTGCAAATTCTTTCATTCCATTCCTCTTTCATGCCTCTCGTACTTTCATTCTTCATACCATGGTTCTTCTTGCATACGTCTTCTTGTATACAGTGGGTGGGACTCCCACTTTGTTTGATTACTTAAAGGCAACTTTATTTATTTAGTGTAAGGTTAAAAGAAAAAGTGCTACATATACAAGAATACAAAAAAGTGCTGTTGATCACAGTAAAATATGCAAAAAGTGCTGCAGATCACAGGTAAGGTACAGAAGTGCTGTTTATCACAGGGAATATCACAATATAAATAATGCCTTACATTTAGGGATGAGAAGCACAACAGTGCTTTTCACCATACAGACAATCTGTTTTCTTAGGTACTACCCCAGTGCAGGGTTCGTCATTGCAGTTTTGTGCGTGCTATTCTATGCTTCTTACAAATATTCTTATAATACTAGTGAAGCATAGTGCTGCTTCAACTTCGGTTTCGTGCAATGACGGTGGAGGCCACATTAACACAGTACACCAGGAACTTTTCCCTGTGTTGCTTACTCATGAGCCCATGCAGGCTCTCCTTCGTCAGTCTCCTGTCCAGCTCACATTCGAGTTGGTAGCGTTCCCTGATAAATAACGGGCAATCTACAAGTATGTGCTGGACAGTCTCTGCCACGCCTGGATCGCAGACGCACGATGGGTTATCCTTACACTTGAAACGATTCAAGTATTCAGAGAACCCGCCGTGCCCCGTCAAAACCTGCGTGAGAACGCCTGTGGGCCGCACCTGTTTTATAATACGGAAAGCCGCTATGGCATCCGGAAGAAACATTTTCGTCACAGAAGCTGTCTCACCCGACACATATCTTCGGTTCCATTCATCAAGCGATTCCAAACGGATCTGTCGCTTGATAAATGATACCGGACACTGGTCGTAGTCCGGCTTCCTCCGTAACGACAATGCTGCCTTCTTTGCCAACTCGTCCGCTCGCTCATTCCCCGGCAGGCCCGCGTGGGCCTTGATCCAGAACAAAGACACAGCTTTGCTCTGGCCCAGGGCTTGAGCCAAATTGGCGCGCGCGCGAACTGCCAGGGGATGGAGAGAGCCATGGCTTGCAAGCGTCTGCAATGCTGACATTGAGTCACTGTACAAACCATAGCTCGTCTCTTGCCGCGTAAGGATCACGTCCGTCGCTTTGCAGATGGCCAGGAGTTCCGCCTGGTAGACTGTGCAGTACGCGGCTAAGCTAAGTTTGAGGTTCCGGACTTCGCCTTCATTATCCCAAATGGATAATGCGGCCCCGACCTTCCCCTCAATCTTGCTGCCGTCGGTGAAGATTCGCACCGCCTGCACATTGTTGCTGTCTAGCAACTGTTGGTCTGTCAGGCACATGAACTCCAGGGGCATCTGTGTAGCTGGATGAGGAGCCTCTGCAAACCTTACCGCACCTTCGATCTCCCTATCTCCTGGCACAAACCGGGATGGCCCTCTCCTCGCTTCATACAGGGCGGCTGCCTCCTGTATGCGCAGATCTAGAGGTACTATTCCGGAAAGTACCAGTGCCGAGTTCAGGGAGACAGTACGGTAAGATTTACAGATCTTCTGGACGAATCCTCTTTGGACCGAGCCTAGCTTCTTCCGTATTCCCAGCTTCTTCGTAGCGGGAGCCCAGGCTGCGGCCGCGTACGTTATTATGGGCTCAATCATAGCAGTGTAGATTGTGTGTATGATCTGTGCGTCCAATCCCCAACTCACTTTAGCGGCGCGGGACAGCTGCTTATAAATGTTAACTGCCCTCCTGCAGACGTTCGCGGTGTGCTCGTTGAAGGTGAGCTTCTCGTCTATGGTTAGACCCAACAACTTCATCTTCTTAACCATACCAATGTCGACCCCGGCCATGCTCAACCTTGGGGTATCATACTTGCGCTTGTTGGTTACGACCATCGCACAGGTTTTGTGCGGTGCGAACCTCAGCTTGTTTCTGACGCCCCAACTCTGAACATGGGCGAGGGCTGCATTGGCAGATGTTGAAGCTTCGGTCGCTGAGTCCCCATCCAGAACCAAGACGATATCATCGGCGAACGCCTGCGCGAAGATGCCGCGCCGCTCCAATTCCTTTAATAGTGGGTCTAGAATGAGATTCCACAGGATGGGACCACCTATTGACCCTTGAACACAGCCCTTGCTAGTCACTCGCGTGCATTCCTCCCCAGCGTAACGAACCTTGACTTTCCTACTGTCGAGGTAGCTGTCTAGCAGCCTTCTTATGTTCACCGGGCACTTTTCCTCAGCCAGTCTGACCTTGATGGCTGGCCACCAAGCACTATCAAAGGCCCCCTCTATATCCAGTGACACCAGGACAATTAGCTTCTTCAGCCTCAACTTGTCCTGTACGTGCTTCACTAGCGTATAGAGGGCGTCCTCAGTGCTTCTCTGGGGCATAAATCCAAACTGGCGAGTACTAAACCGCGGTACAAGCTGCCATTTTAAACGCGCTACTACCATCCTCTCCAGGACCTTTCCCAAAACCGGCAGTAGACCTATTGGTCTGTATGCCTTGGGGTTTAGGTAATCGTCCTTGCCCAGCTTTCTGAGGACCACGACTGTGGCCTCCTTCCAGATGTTTGGGAAGTGTGCCAATTCAAGGCACTTATTGTAAAGGGCAAGGAACGCCTCCAGGTCCTGGTGGATCGCTCGACTGCAGATATCAGACGTCAGTCCATCCCCTCCTGGTGCCTTTTTGGGATTGAAACCTGCCACGGCGGTCTTCAGCTCCAGCGAGGTAAATGGTGGGTCATGATATTCATCATGAGCCCACTCATTTACTCGACTGGCTGCTTCTCTAATTCGCCTGTGGTCAGCGTTGTCCTGGTCTACTCTGTCTTCGGGGTAGAACGTATCTGCGAGTAGGGCGGCCGATTCACTTGGGTTGAGAAATACACCATCGCTGCAAAGGGTCAGTTCCTCCTGTCTTCTGGCGGTCCTACCAATCACCCTGAAGATTCCCTCCCAGACCCCTTCCCGATCCTGTTTCCGGCAGAACTCCTTCCAACTTGCGAATTGGGCGCTCTTCGCTAGCATCTCGTACTCTTCTTTGGCCTTCAGGTACTCGTCTACGACCATCGCTCGGCGGACCGGCGCGGCATTGCGGATGCGGTTCTTCAGTCTGGTAAACTCCTTCTTCTTCACAGTGAGCTCCTCGGACCACCACGGACAATTAATTTTAATTTTTCTATTTGTTTTAGGAATGGCATCTTCGCATGCTTGTTCTATGATTTTACTATATTTTACTACTATTTCCTCTAAGTCTTGTTTACTATTTATTTCTTGTATGCTATTTAAATTTACGTTACTTTCAATTTTAGTTTCCCCCAATTTTACTCTAAATGCTTCCCAGTCCGCTTTTCTTGTATTAAATTTTCTTGTTGTTCTAGTTATATTCATCCCTTTTTCCCTTTTTACATTAATGTTGAAGAATATAGTGTTATGGTCCGAGGATGTTGCTCCTGTATCGACCCGCCAGCCGTCCACCAGGTCAAAAAGGTCGAGCGAGCATGCCGTGACGTCCAAATGGCTTTTATACACTCGACCACCTCTGACTGTGTCAAATGTGGGAGCGTCACCAGTGTTCAGTACCTGAAGCTCTAAGTCCTCCAGGGTTCCGGACATTTCCTCGCCCTTGGAGTCTTCGATGATGCTACCCCACCAAGGACTCTTGGCGTTCGCGTCGCCGCCTATAAGCAATCTACCGGTGGCCACTTCCGATTTGATCTGGGTCAACTGGTCCAGGTATGGCCCTATAGGTTGGTCTGGCTCGAAGTAGTAAGATACTACTGCGATCTCCCAAGCTTTGGTCCGGATCCCCACCACAACGATGTTGTTTGTGGTGAGTTTCGGGTAGGGAATGACATCCAGGTCATCATCAAAGACGGCAATTGCCGCCTTTACCCTCCCACTTCCATCAACCTCGCACTGGTAGATTCGCGAACCTCGGTAGTTCTTCATAACTCGAGCCCCTCCCACGTACGGCTCCTGGATAAGTGCCCATGCGATCTTCCTCTTACTGGCCTCTAAAAAGAGTTCGGTCGTTGCCAGGTCCTTTCGTTGTAGGTTTGCTTGGGCCACACGGTATGGTCTTGCGTTTTGTTGGGCAGAAGTCTCCGGGGCGCCCTTAGCAGTACGCTATAACAGAACGGGCTATTGCATCCCACCTTTTTCTAACTTGACACTCCGAGCTGAAAGCGTGGTGGCTGGCGCTGTCAATCCTCGCGCGCGTGCAATTGCAACACTTTGGAGGTAGGCCTGCGGCCCAGTCCGCGCACTCCGTCCTCATGTGGGGACCGCCACAGTGGCCGCACTTTGGCACAGATTCTGTGCAAAGGCGTCGGCTATGCCCATACCCGAGGCAGAGCGAGCATTGGACCAGCGGGGATTGATCCTCGACCCTCACCCGCTGGAACTCCACGTGCACCGACCCAACCTCAAGCATGCGCCGCCAAACTTCTGTGGCGACCCTCATCACTACGTGACACATTAGCGGGTTCCTGGCTCGCTTTCTGTATATAATTTCTATTTTGGCCTGCTCATCTTTGAGATCTTGAAAGATGGCGGCATTTTGGTTCTTAAGGGCCTTGAGTACTGCCTCATTTGCGTTGTATTGCATCACGTCACGCAACACAACCTGCGGATTTTTATTTGTAATATTTTGCGCCTCCAGCTCGGGCGCCTTCCTAATCTTTTCCCTCAACTTTTCCCTCTCTTCTTCTGACCTACAGCCTAGTATAACTCTCCTATCTTTCGCTTTCCTCACTTTCTCTACCGCTATACCCCCTTCCTTGGCATTAACCACCTTCCTAAGTCGGTCCAGGACTTGCTCCCCCGTTTCCTTCTCGTCCCTGGCCGACACTACGATGGAATGTAGTGTAGTCAGTTTTGGAACCTGATTGGATGGCCGACTTGCTGCCACGCTAGCATATGAGACCACCTGGTCTCGGCTAGCTTGTAGCGCCTCTTTCAGCCTATCCATTTTTAGGCTGTTCTCGGCCAGGTTTCGGCTATGCTCTTCTAGAGCTCGCCTGAGGGAGTTCTTCTCGACCTCACTGATAGCCGCTGAGCACGAGGGGGGGGCTTGCTCAACCCTTGGCTCTTCCTGGACTTGGGTCCCGGTCGATGCCATGGTGTTTGCGGTTTGGGGGGCTCTTCCCTGTTCGAGCTCTTTTACCAGCTGGTAGAGCCGGTCTGCCTGCGCCTTGACCTCCGCCCTAATGTCATTTCTTGTTGTTTTAGGGGTATCCTTACAATATCCCTTTTTTTTTACTTTTACACATAATAGAGGTGCTCTTTACAACACCTCTATTTGACTATACTAATCCCAGCCACACTCACTTTTCAAAAATGACCGGAATGCCTGGTCTACGCACGCCGGTTCCGCACTCGGCGACAACCAAAAGCCCCCAAAGGGCACCTGAGGAGGCAGGGCCTTCGACGCAGAGCGTCAGGAGGAGCGTGGGAGAGTGGGAGGCGGGTAAAACCGTCACAAAGAGGACTCCCCCAAAAAAGCTGGACCGACCATCACCAGTGACATCCATATCCTTTGAGATCGGGAGCCCGCCTACCCAGAGGAGCAAAGTCGCCGAGGCTAGGATAGCCTCAAACAAGATCAAGGCCCTAATGACAACCTCCAAAAAAAAAAGGGTAGGGTAGGTAGGGTAGGGTAGGTAGGGTAGGGTAGGTAGGGTAGGGTAGGTAGGGTAAGTAGGGTAGGTAGGGTAGGGTAGGGTAGGTAGGGTAGGGTAGGTAGGGTAGGGTAGGTAGGGTAGATGCATATTAGGTGTTTTTATGGCAAAACAAAGTTTGCCGGGTCAGCAAGTATATTAATAAAAAGAAAAGTCCTGACTGACTGACTGACTCATCAACCCCAGCCTAAATCCTTGGACCTAGAAAGCTGAAATTTTGCACAGAGGTTCCCTTTATAATGTAGACCAGGAACAAGGAAGGATTTTTCGAAATTCAATCCCTAAGGGAGTTAAATAGAGGATGAAAGTTTGTATGAAACTGTCATTTTTTATATGAAATGAATGAGAAATGGCATTTAGAGCCTAAATATAAAATAAAAAATACTGTTTTAAGGAATTTTGAATTTCATCCCTTAAAGGGCAAAAAGGGGTGTTATAGTTTGTAAGAAAAATAAATTGTTTATCATCAACATTACTTGAAACTTAGTATTTCTGCTCTTTAATACAATTAAAGAAAAACGTACTTAAGCATATTTTTAATTTCATCTTTCAACGGGTAAAAAGAGGTGTTAAAGTTTGTATGAATGATTAGACCTACTGGATGTGCTGGGGGGGAATCAGTTTTCATACCTCGAATACCACTGATACCCTCTGACTATGCCTTTGTCGTGTCGGTAGGATTCAGAAATTGAAAGCACAATGGTATTTCACTATTTGTACCTGCCCGAGGAGATCGATCCCACGAGACATCCAGAATGTAGAAGAAGAAGTGCATGGCTCTAGCTATTAGAACACGACGGTAGTTTAGTTCATGCTCATTTTATGTCAATTTACATGTAATTTTTATAAGTTGAGCAAATTTTGTAGTAAACGAGAACAAAGACAGGGGCGGAAAGCTATGTTTAGATAATAATTTGCAATATCCCGCCAGAACTGCAAAAAACGAAACAACCAAAATCGTTTAGTCCACGCAGGCGAAGCTGCGGGCGGAAAGCTAGTTTAACATAAGTCTGAAATCGCCAACCCACCTTGAACGAGTGTGGTGATCTTTGCTCGTGCCTTCTTTGTTTAAGAGGGTTTATAAATAGTGATTATGCGCGGACATACTGTTACTTATAACAACATTATTGTAAGTGATTATTCTTGATCGGCAGCCACTGTTGTGCCTTGTACAGTACCATCGTGCTCTGGGCCCCTTACTACTATTTATTTTCTTATTATACCGGTAGGCTCCTAAAAAGATCACAGGATTCCCATGTTTAGTCATGCCATAAATAGGCCCTGAAACAAAAGTCGTCTTCATTAGCGCAGTGTTCAATAAATAAAATTTATAACATAGTGCGCAGTTATAAATATAATTAAAGTAAATGTAGATAATGAAGAGGAAAATTGACAACACGTCATCCGATCAAGTAATTGTTTAGTTTCCATTATGAAAGGATTAAGAGATGTTTAAATTTTCAATTTAAATACACGAGTCATCACAACATGCCCATTTCCTTGTTGAGCTACAAAGCCATATTTCTTAGCTATAACATTAATATGAAAACAACAATTATTAAAGAAATTTATTGTTTTTCTGATCAAAAATGAAACACAATTTCAATTAATTCAACTATAAAATTTGGGTATATTCTAAATACTACCTCATATATATAGCAGATAAATGAGGCGCGTTATAACAGAAGGCAGAGCAGGACTCAATCCCGCGCTAGCAATTAACCAGTGTTACAGCCTACAGGCACTGGGCACCTATTCCCCATCACACTTGCAACACACTTATAAACATTGCAGTAGCATACACGATTTTGACTCATTGGTTTCTTGTTTATAGGGAATCAACATAATACTTACTTATATTAGAATAATACTGAAATAAAAATATAATAATGAAATTATGTGCCACATTTACATTGTGTGTGATGTGTAAATGTGAAACTCAGATGGGATAATTTATTGATTGTATCGAGATGGAATTATATATTTATGCTTGATAAATTTTTATTTAACGCGATTATTTCTATTTATTCATTTTATTTTCCTAGAGATCTCGCAAACACTACTATTGATTTAAAAGATTTTCTATTTATGTGTAATTTAATTATAAAAAATGCTATGATTTTTTAATGAATCGCAGATATTTTAATGATTATGCTCGGACTTATGCTTAATGATGACATTATCGAAAGTTATGATGTTTGATCGGCATCCGCTGGGGTACTTATTACAATACCACCGCACTTTCAGTCCTTTACAGTTGTTAGTCTCATTATAGCGATAGGATCCTAGAATGATTACAGGTTTCCCAGTCCTTGTCACACTGAATTCTGGTATAAGATCTGAAACAAAAATCAGATGTCAGACGTAGCGACCTTCCTGAGGCACAAGACGAGTGACATTTTATCACAAAAAGTGTGGTGACAGCGATTGGAAAAATGACAAAAATGTATGGGAATGTTAAACGCTATCGGAATATCACGTGATCAATCCCTTACATTTTGGCATTTCGACCGTCGCCATCACTGTCATCTAATGACTCTTGTCTAGAACCTGTGGTTGCTGGACGCGGTTCGTTTTATTTCACACCGATAAGCGATTTTTGCTAAGCAAAATTGCATGTACGTTCAAATGGATGAAATGCGATGCAATTCGATTGATCTCCAGAAACTGATTTAGACTATACCTACATAATAATAAAATAATTCAAGCATACTCACGTTTGAACGTTGCCTTTTTTCGCTATAATCGCTTTTATGACGTAGGTAAGGCCCAGTGCGGGTTGGTGGATGTCACTTGTCTTCGAATTTTTGGTTTTAGGACATGCCGGTTTCCTCACGATGTTTTCCTTCACCGTTTTGAGAGTAGTGGTGATGAAATTTTTTCATTTTTTTTTTACTATGTATAGGCCTGTGTTTGACCACAATCTCACCGTGGTCAGTGATGATGTGGCCGATGGTGGTAAGCACACAAAGCCTAGAAGGGAACTGGCTCTCAAGTGCTGCTGTCGGAACACACCAGAAGGTGCTTGGCGACAGATTTTCAACTTGAGGGTGGTTGCCAGCCAGGCGGGTACTACAAAGTACCCTAACACCGTGCTATGGTTTCCTCACGATGTTTTCCTTCACCGAAAGCTCAAGCTCATTGTAGGATTCGAACCCGCGACCTTTGTCTCGGTATCCGACGTCACTACCACTGAGCTATCATCGCCTTAAAGTAAAGCCTTACTTAAAGTAAAGCGCCTGCCTGGGCTCGAACCCACGACCTACAACTTGTAAGTCGTGGCCGATACCACTGGGCCACCACGGCTCGTACGTAGGTAAGTATTATGATCTAATTGCTTAGACAAGTCTTTTACAAAAATATATATTTTATTATTTTTACAAGAATATTTAATTAATTTTTCTTCTTATAAAAACAGTATTTTGTGCTTAATGTTTATGTTTTAGGTCTTGTTATTTAATGATTATGCTCAGACTTATGGTTAATTATGATATTATTAAAAGTATAGACACTTGAACGACACCCTTGGGCGTGCCTGGTACAGTACCATCGAACTTTCGGTCCTTTACAGTCATTTGCCCGATTGTACCGATAGGGTCCTATAATGATCACAGGGTTCCCAAACTTTGTTGTACTGAAGACTGGTGTTAGATCTGTAACATAATTAAAGTGACAGTAGGTAAAGTTTGGTTAAAAATATTTTCGTTTTGATAAAAAAAAGGTGCGAAAAACAATAAAGCACGTCATTTTGACGTAGAGAAGCACATGATTATTATTCTTTACGGCTGTTTATTTATTCGTAATATTATTTCTCCCGAATAAATGTAGGTAAAGATAGTCATCAGAAAGAAACGTTTATGAAAAGAGTGAAACAAAAGAAGAAGATTTTATAACTTTAAAAACACACATCAAAATATTACGATTTACTGACAAAGACACATTCTTTTAACAATTAAGTACAACAAAAATCCATTTCAAAGTAATTGCATAAATATTTAAATTATACATCATCAATGACTCTCTAAAAAGTTAAGCAATAGTCATTTAATTGGATAATTAGTACTTATAACAGTTGTATCAATGATTTAATGTTTATACTACAGTTGAAGAAGAAGATACTACAGTAAATACAAATTATTACGGTGGCGAAACACTTTTTTCTTAACATACATTGTAATTTATTTATTTATTTAGGATCACCAACGAGTTACACAACATTAACTTATACAGACAATTACAGGTACTCAATTACAGGTAACCACAGCTTATACATGTTCGAGTTTACATGCTCTATATAAATATAATTAATAACATTAGGTACAATAAAATAAAAAAAAATACAAAATTATAATAACTGAAAAAAAAACTGAATTTATACATAAAATTATAAAGATTAAATTAAAATACAGGTTATGTCAGGTTCAATTAAAATAAAGAAAAGATTCTGCCATATAAGTACATCAACCCAATCATCATTATTAATATTAAAAAAATACAATTATAAATGTCAAATCAAAATACAGTTTATGTCAATTATAATTAAAATATAGAAAATGTCAAATCAAAACGGTAATGTCAATTAAATTTAAATTCAATTAAAATACAGATAATGTCAATACAATTCAGATCAAATCAAAATCAACATTAACAATAAAATACAGATTCAATTAAACATTAAAGATCAAAGCGATGTTATTATTTATTTATTATTGGAGTGAAAAAACGAAAAGTCAAATGTCCTCCGCCTGAAAGTGCCTATACAACTTTCCTTTAATAATAAGTAATACCTACTGAATAGAAATTTAAAAAAAGTAGGGCATTTGGGTAAACGTGAAATTCATGAGCGCTACCACTACACGGGCTGAATAGGAATGCAGGGGTGAATGGGAACAAAACTTTGATTAGAAATGTAACTGTGGTGCCACTTTATTGGTTTCAATCAAAGCATCGTTGTTTTTTAAATAATTATTTAATAAATTGGAGTACCTACTAAAATGCTGTAAACAATTTTTAAATAACGTGAAAATTCCAAGTTTTGTTTCTATTCACTCCTGCGGTCCTATTCACCCCTTTTGACAGTATAATTTTGTTGATAGGTGGTACGGCTACTGGAGCGCATTTAGCTAAAACGTTTAACAGTATAAACGCCAAACCTGAATAGGGGTTCACTCATTATCAACAACTTCTACTATGGGATCAATTATGAAATCACCAAAACTAAAATAAGCTGTTGTTCAGTACATTGTGTCGGGTTATGCAATCATAAATGTATGTGCTAGTTGATTTTTTTTTAGGTTTTTCATTTAGTATACTACACGTTGTATAGTTGGTTCTAAAAACAGTAGATACTTTTGAAAGGATGGCAAATCTTCAATGGTTATGCTCATTCTTATGACTTATTACGGTCCCATGGATCGTAACGATGCTGGATCGACATCCATTGCTGTACCTATTGCAATACCAGCGAAGTTTGGGGCCTTTGCAACCAGTTGCCCCGTTGTACCGGTACGGTCCTAGAATGAGGACAGGATTCCCATTCTTTGTTGTACTGAAGACTGGCAGATCTAAAATAAAACTTAAGAGTTAACTACGAGTATATAATGCTAGTGTAAATTGGTTTAAAGTTACATGTCAAACATAAGATTATTTTAACAAAAGATGAGGTCGCTGTTTCGTACTCGACTATTCCGAGAAGAAAAATTGAAACCAAATCAAAAAAAAGAATATATATTTTTTTTTTCTTAGAGCTAGTCAAATAACTTAAAAAGCTAAAGATTAAGTAATACGGCAGTTTAACTTTTACTGTCTGTGTGAAAATTGTCACATCACAACATTTATTTGTCAGATAAAAGTTATCAAACGATTAAGAAATTAGGCTTCCAAAAAAAGCATTTTCTTTTTTTATGCCTGATGATCCAGTTTTTGAGTTCGATCTCGCCTGATAGAAAACGATGGATGTTGGTCTACTTTCATCTTCAATGGCTGTGCTCATTAATTTGACTGACGACGACATCATTGACTGTGTATGTAGCTGCGCGACATACATTCTTTCGAGAGCAGGACCATCGAAGTTTAGGCCCTTTGTACCCCGTGGTTAGGTGGTACCGATAAGAGCCCATTAAGAGGACAGGATTACCGCACTTTGTTTTGCCAAAACGTCTTAATAAAGTCTTAATAAAGTCACTCAAATGGCACAAGTTGCATATTTATGTATTATTATTTTTTATATATATATATATATATAGGTAGGTATTAGTATTTATTGTTTTAATATTTATTTTACAAATATGTTTGTATATATTGTTATGATAGTAGGTATATTTATTTGTTATCGGTATTGTTTATTAGTTATTATTTAGTTATGAATCGTTTTATGTTTATTATTTTTCAACTCTACACACTTTGTCTATATCTCTTTTTTTCATCTTTTCTTTCGCAGGTATGCTGGAAGAGATTTCTATAGAAATAAGCATCACATATGTACCTATTGTTCTTTTTCTTCTTCTTGTCTGTATATTATGTGTGTGTGCATAAATGGTTAAATTAAATAAATTGGTTATTCTCGAAATTTCTTTGCTTGGTTGAATCAGAAATGAAGAATTCCACAAGAAAGATCACTGACAGCCCGAAGAATAGCCAAATTTAATTAACAGTCGACAGAGCACATTTTTTCGCAGAACGGATGGTGATGGGGTATTAAAGTTATGGAGTGACAACAAGGTAGACCGTTGGCCTGGTGAGGCCGCGGGAATCCGCTAGACACAAGACGCATAGGACCGGTTATTGTGGCGATGTTTGGGAGAGGCCTATATCCAGCGGTGGACGCCTTTCGGCTGTAACTATGATGACATAATGTATGTATGCACATACTTAATAACTGTATACAATAAAACAAATGAAAAACAATAATACAAATGTTCAATTTGTTAAAAAAACATATTTTACTACTATACTTGGCTACCTTCATTTTATCGTTTATTTTGATCCCTACAACGAATAGGGTCCATAAAGACACAGGTTCCAAACCAAAAAAGAATATTGTATCAGCAATAACAATTTTCGAAAAATATTTGTTGTTTGCTTCTCTTGAAAGTATTTTTAGAATAGATTATATTTTATTGTACACTAAAAATAATTCCATGGGGACAATGGCAGTCTTATCGCTTCTTCTTTCTTTTTCGTGTGAAGATGTGAGCCTCTGGTGTCAGAATTAATTAAGCCACCACGCGGGCCCAGTGCGGGTTGGTGGACGTCACATGTCTTCGAATTTTTGGTTCTAGGACATGCCGGTTTCCTCACGATCACGGTTATCATAATACTTTACTTTAATTTATGAAAGTAAACTAACAAAACTATTTTTATATTGTACCTACTTGTCTATATATATATTGTACCTGTCTCATTTACTTAAACTTCGTTTCAATGGTTATGTCCTTTCGTATGATGAACGATGACATTTTCAATAGTAATAATAGTCGATCAGCATCCCCGTGTGTATCTGGTGCAGACCCATCGCAACTTGGACCCTGTGTACACACTGGATCGGTTATAACGATAGGGACCAACATTGATAACAGGATTGCCATTCCTCGTCAAACTAAAAACCGGTTCTGAAAAAAGCAGGATGGATGAATATTTTGCTCACATTAAATAAATAATTGAAGAGGGCCGGGTGCCGAAGTATGGACTCTGGTCCATGAAGCTATGCAGATATTACAATACTTAAATCGATAGTTTCTTATGATGCTTTTACAACTACCAAAGCTTATGGAAATCGATTTAGAAAACTTTTTTTTTTTGTTTAAATTATACAAAATCATACATACAACTTTACCTAGTAACTATACAGCTATTAACAAAATTGTGCAATTTTGACTTCGTAGTGACAACAATAAGGTTAACGACTATAATGCTTCAAAGGGTCTGCAGACAAGTAGTAGTATACCGATGATATGTACTCGCAGTAGTCTATTTTTTCAAAGTACCTGCTTGACACAAGCGCTATTGCGTGCTCATACGCGCTGCATACGCAACTAGTGTAACAACAACTAGTGTACTTTATTAAGCTTTAAAGGCAAAAAAACGCGAAATCGACGCACAATGGACGCACTTTAAATGCAACGCGCTTACAAACAAACTAGAGAGCTGTCGTGTGTATTTCATTTATATCAGTTGTCGCTTGGAATAAGGTAACAAAGTTCCATTCACTATGTATTAAACAACACGCATAAATATGTAAATTAATGCGCAAAATAACAAAACCAATATAGGTTAACGAACAAGAGTATCCTCCGGTTGTCTGTCAAAATTTTCAATTCACACTGGCCACCAGTTAATAACTTTAAAAACTGTAAGAACCGAAAAAAAACAGTTACATGTTTTTTGTTTTAACATTATAATCTTCTCATACCAAACGCTTTGCTGGTCACGGGTGGACTAACCATTGCGTCCGTCACCGGTACCACTTACTAACACGAATAACAGCTGCACACTATCTACCAATCACAGCACTTGCTTATAGCTTAGGGTGACATAATAGCTGCCCTTACTACGTCTGATGTTAGCTAACTCTACTGGTATTATTATAAGTTACCTATTGTTATTAACCTCGTTTTAGACTGTTTTGTAACCTACAATACATAGCTTCGTTTATTAACTGCACTAATTTTAGATATGATATTGGTGAGTCCACACTACACACACTTTTACTCAGAGTTTCATCAACTTCTATAGAATTTTGTCTGTGCAACACAGCAGTACAGAAAAATGTCGGTGTATCAGAAAAGAAGTCTGTGTTAAAGTCTGTTTAGTGCGGACCCGAGACCCGGACTTATTTATTTAACGGCCAACACGAATTACAATATTGTTACGGAAGCAACAACAAAGAGATTAAAACTTAAACTGAACATAGGTGATATATGTAGAAAGTAAGAAAAAAAAAAATTGTTGCAGAAACGTGAATTTAATTGATTAATACTCTGGTATAATAAGTACCTTTATGGAATAACACCTTAAGATACGATATATGCGTAAGATATTTTAGCCAAAAGCCCATGTAAGATAGAACAATAATGAAATCGAATAAAGTGACTCGAATACAATTTGGATTTAATTAATTTTACAGTGCAAGAAAGGTAT
The DNA here is from genome assembly GCA_945859665.1 of Anorthoa munda. Lineage (NCBI taxonomy): Eukaryota > Metazoa > Arthropoda > Insecta > Lepidoptera > Noctuidae > Anorthoa > Anorthoa munda. The sequence continues at coordinate 9,312,688 of OX243901.1, forward strand.
GAGCAATTTGTTTAAATTAAAGTCAAGAAAAGGATAAGACATGGGGTAGCGAGGTGAGGTGGTCAGTTGATATTGGTACTCTTTATTTACCACTAACACACTCATGATATGAATGCATTCCTCTGTTAAACCTTCAATCAATTTGACAGTACGAGTCTTCAATTAATAAACTATTATACACAGCCACGGGTTTAATCATAAACGCAACATTAAGATCATTCCTTACATTTTCTAATAAAATAGATAATACTTTTTAATGTTTTCAGCTATCGCAGACTCGCAGTTGAATGAAATTACGAGAAAAACCCACATAACAACACAAAGGAAGAAACTACAGTTCAACAGATTCACAAGCCTGCAGATTTGCGCTGATTTCTTTGTTTTAAAATGATTATTAAACTTTAATGAGTATACCATTACGTAAAACGTAATGAGGGGCTGAATGACAATGTTCCAGCTGATTTAATGACTTGTCTGTCAAATGTGATGCTGAATCTGCTTTTGCAGGTTCTTCCTGAAGTGCACCTGAACAAATCAGAAATTACTGTTATAAAACATATAAAAAAGCAGCATAGGTATTTGTGATGTCGGACCCCAAAATATTATTAAGAAAATAATAAGTTTTTTCAAGTTAATTATTAAATAATAATAAGTTTTTATTTAATATGATGGAACAAAATCATGAACAATAAAAACTTTTTGCGTCAATACGAGTATTTTTATTACTCGCATTTCAGATAAGTGTGAAAATATACACCATTAAAAAGCCAACATAATATTTGGAGCTTAGGAAACGATGAAATAAAATACCAAGAAAATAAAAAGTTTCCACTTTGGCAATAGGCGTAGAAAATCATACTATTTTAAACAAAAAGATAGAAGATAAAAAGGTATGTTTTAAGAAATCATCATCATCACATCAGTCGAAAGACGTCCACTGCTGGACATAGGCCTCCCCCAAGTATTGCCACATTGACCGGTCCCGTGCGTCCCGCATCCAGCGAATCCCCGCAGCCTTCAACAGGCCATCATTACACCTGGTGGGAGGCCTTCCAACGCAACGTCTTGCAGTTTACGGTCACCACTCCATAACTTTTCTGCCCTATCGGCCATTCTGCGTGCAATGTGCCCTACCCACTGTCACTTAAGTTTGGTAATTCTTCGGGCTATGTCGATAACCCTGGTTCTCTTGCGGATCTCTTCATTTCTGATTCGATCACGCAAGGAAATGCTAGCATAGTCCTCTCAATTTCCCTTTGGGTGATTGTAATCTTTCTGACGAGGGCCATTGTGAGTTTTAAGAAATAAAAATTTATTATATTTTTTTTACTCGCTTTTCGCGCAAGTGTTAAAGTTGAATGTCTAAAGTGAACATAAATGAACGTATGAAATTATTTCCAAATTTTAAAATACACATCATTACGTATTACATGACTAGGGGGTGGATGATTGTGTTCCGGATAACAAGTTTTCAAACATGTCGGAACATTTTAAACATGTCTATAACTAATGTAATTGGTATTTGGCCGTGATAGCTTAAAGTAAATAAATAAATAAATGGCTATCTCTACTCCGTTTCCACTCTTGTACCATTTAACTGTTGACAACTAAATGACTATTAAAATACACAATTTCTTCATCTTCTTCGTATCGATGATACTATGCTTAATGGTAAATTCATATATTGTGCACATATAAAAAAACCGGCCAAGTGCGAGTCGGACTCGCACAGGAAGGGTTCCGTACCATTATCGCAAAACACTGCATAAAAATCACGTTTGTTGTATGGGAGCCCCCCTTAATTTATTTTATTTTAATTTATTAATTATTATTTTTTGAAGTAAATATACAACTAAACATTCTGTGAATATTTCAAGCGTCTACCTGTTGCCGTTATTAAACGGCAAAAATATCACGTTTGTTGTATGGGAGCCCCCCTTTAATATTTACTTTATACTGTTTTTAGTATTTGTTGTTATAGCTGCAACAGAAATACATCATCTGTGAAAATTTCAACTGTCTAGCTATCACGTTTCATGAGATACAGCCTGGAGACAGACGGACAGACAGACAGACAGACAGACAGACAGACAGACGGATCGCGAAGTCTTAGTAATAGGGTCCCGTTTTTACCCTTTGGGTACGGAACCCTAAAATGCAACGTAATGTTTGGAGCTTCGGAAGTAATTATCTAAAATATCAAGAAAATAAAATGTTTTTGCCTTGGCAGTAGGGGATAGAAATCATACTTACATTAAAGTATATATATATAATGATAAAAAGGTTATGTTTTCGAAATAAAAAAGTTTATTGTTTTAATATTTTAATAATTCGCATTTCGCACAAGTATGAAAGTTAAATGTATAAAGTGCTGGCTACACCAGGTAGAACCGACATTAGATGATCCTATAAAATTATTTCTAAATTTTTAAATATACACCGTTACGTATTATATAACTAGGGGGTGGATGATTATTTCATTATTGGAGTGCCTTTTTTGGTAATGACGCGAGCTTTGCATTTACGTCCTACCGAGCACGAATACAAATCGGTGGACTTTGTTTGACCATCACGCCCAAATGTGTATCCTTGTAGTATGGCTATCTCTTTCCCGTTTTCTTTTCGGTACAATTGAACTGTAAAAAAAAGAACTACTATTCAAAAAACAAACAAAAACATGATCAGGGGATTCAGAAACCAGGCAATATTTGTGTATTAAAAAACAAGAAAAGTCTTCAAATTAAAAGTGACTCACATAAAATAAACGAACATCATAGTAAACGGACAGAACGGTTTTAAAAAACCTTAACTGAATATGACGTTGTTCGAAATAAAAGCACCTTTTAATTTTGATATTTTAATTCAGGGCACAAATGTAAAAACTTGAACATTGTGGATGACAATGCACGAGTTGCCAGGATTTCATTATTGTCCTATCTTTTGTGGTTACAAAGCGAGCTTTGTATTTCTTTCCTACAGTGCATGCAAAACCATCGGTTGATTTTGTTGGACATATACACCAGAATGTGTATCCTTGTAGTATGGCTACCGCTTTACGTTCTGCTTTCGGTATCATCGAACTAAAGAAAAAACAAAACTACATTTATATTCGTGTTCTACTTGTACACAAAGCGTACATATACAAATAAATTATTACAGCTTATGTATAAAGGTGAGCTAAACCCATAATGAGGGCTATTGCGTTTAAATTGGCCGCTAGGGACGCTGGTGTAGAGTGAGGTCTTCAAAATGTAAATTTTCGTAGTTTTTTTGGCTATTAGCGCGAGTTTATTTACTACTGATTTATTATTGTAGTGAATATTTTTCAAATATGGCGGATTAAGATAGGTACGGGTTTTACCAACCACTATTAATTTAATAGTTTTATGTTACGGAAAATTTTCTGCGCGAAACAGCAGCATACTCGTCGCTGTCGCATTTTATATTTAATCGCAATCCTTCGGCATTAGAAATGATTTTAATCCTAACTTTGCTTCCGTTTGTGTAACCCTCATTGGGTTCTCTTATTACCTATATTAATATTTATTTATATTAAGCAAAAACAATGTTAAGGGGTTAGAAATAGAGTGTTTACATTATTGTACACCAAAATTGTAAAGCAACAGTTTTACAATATTGCTATTAAATACGAAAGTAACCAGCTAAATTCCAAATGAAACTTAAAAACAATAATTGTCGGAGGTCCAACCGTAATCAATATCTCTTGAAGCTCCCGCTAGGCGGCTTAATCAAGGGCCGGATCCAGAAGTCCAGTTCTCCACGATGCAGCATGTATTGTTAGGAGATTCCTGACTCTGGACTCTTTCAACACAAACACGGAAATAAAAAGTCCCTAATAAAAACGACAGATCTTCTAAATAGATAAAAACATGTGGTTAAGTAACATTTTTATTAATAAATTTACTTTAGTAGATTCTTATTATTTTTTGTTTTAGAATAATGAATAGACCTCAACTAGACTTGTCACAATAACAATGCACAAATATTTACAGTAGGTACGTTAAACTAATTATTTCAGCTGTACGGTCACATATGACATAAAATATGTAGGTAATCTTTTATTTTTGCAGTAGTCGAAAGTCGATCGTAACCTAATCGGTATTCTTACATTTTCAATTGACATATAATTAAAAATTACGAGTAGGATCTCGATTATTTAAAGTAAACTTGTGAAATTTATCTTATATTTTGAAATAAATACCATTACGAATTAAAAACTTTGGAGGCGGATGATTGTGTTTGAGTTGAGACGATGTCATGAACCCTCTGTCCTTTGCAATGGAGAAGCGAGCTCTGCAACTCCTGCTGACAGTGCACTTAAACATGTCGGTTGACTTATTCCGACCATGAAGACCATAAGTGAATCCTTTTATAATAGCTATATCTTTCCCATTTTGTTGTCGGCACCATTGCGCTGTAAAAAAAAGTCAAATGCCCATTCGATTATAAAAATTAAACAATTTACAACAATTCTTAAATAATATTTAAGGTTTAAGACACAAGGCATTATGCAGGTATTTAAAAACCAGAACTCCAGTTATTTATGGTTAAAATTAAATTCCTTTGTTTAAGGATTTGAAAAGCTCGAAAATGAATTTGTAGATAGGTAAAAAAACAACCTAACATTACTTAAAATAAAATATCTTGGAATGTTATCAGCCTTTTTATTTATACTAAAATAAAGAAAGAAAGAAAGAAAAGATCATTATGTTACCAAAAGGTCTGTCATATAAAAAAATATAAATAATTACAATTTCAATCTAGTCCCACTGTCACAAATGTATTTAAAAAAATACTTATTAAAGTGTGTGATCGAAAATTTATCGAAACAAAAACAGAACAGCAGGGGTGTCAACCCAGGAGGCGATTATGGCGGTCCAGGCACAATCGGCGAGTACGACGGTGCGGGAGAAGAGGCCGTGTACGCAGGCAGCGACGAGTACGGAGGCGACGGAGAAGGAACCACCACCTCGTTACATATCAGCGTTAACAATGACTCAAGCTAGGGTTCGTCATCTTTGATAACAAGACGATCCCTGAGCGAAAGTGGAATGTTGTAAGCAGCCATGGAACACATTTTGTACCAACATAAACAATAAATGGTTCTTAAAGTTTTATATAAATGCCATTTCGTATTATATGCGAAACAGATGGATGATTATGTTACAGATGACATGATTTTATGAACACTCTGTCCTTTGTGATGGTGAAGCGAGCTTTACATGCCCTGCTGACGGTGCACCTATACATATCGGTTGACTTATTCCGACCATAAAGACCATAAGTGAATCCTTTCATAATAGCTATCTCTTTTCCATTTTGGTGTTGACACCATTGCGCTGTAAAAAAATAAACGATAAACTTTAAAAACCATCAAAATTAATAAAATATTGTTAAAATTCATAAAGTTCTTAAAAAATAGAACTTAAAAATGTTTAATTAGGGATTAATTAGAATAAAATGACTTTAAAAATCAATCATGTAGAACGCCAAAAAACAAATGTCTTGAAATTGTTCATATTAAGATAACTGTTGAGTATTGTTCATGACGTGATGACGAACATAAGCAATTGTTTAGGAATACCTAACTGATAAAAATAATTCATGTATTTATATTTATTTTAATTATACATTTGATTTAACCATCTCTTTCCTATTCTTTTTATTGGGAACCATTTGACTATAAAAAACGATCAATTTACTTTTTAAACCATTCAATTGTTATAAATAATATTTACGGTTTAAGACACAAGGCATATGCAGTTACTTAAAAACTTGAACTTCAGCAATTTATGGTTGAAATAAAATGCCTTTGTAAGGATATGAAAAGCATGAAAATGAATTTAAAGATAGGTAAAAAAACAACTTAACATTATTTAAAATAAAATATCTTGCATATAATGTGCCTTTTTATTCATTTTACACTTAAACTTTTTGTTAATACTAAAATAAATAATGAAAGAAAAGATCATTATTTTACCAAAAGGTTTGTCGTTACATAAACAATATAAATAATTACAATTTTAATCTATTCCCACTGTCACAAAACTATTCTTAAATACATATTAAAGATTGAAAGAAATCGAAAATTTCTCGAAACCAAAACCGTATTCTGTACACATTTTTAACTAACACAAAAAATAAATGATTCTTAAAGTTTTATATAAATGCCATTTCGTATTATATACGAAACAGGTGGATGATTATGTTCCAGATGACAGGACGTGCTGTACCCTCTGTCATTTGTGATGGTGAAGCGAGCTTTACATGTCCTGCTGATGGTGCACCTATACGTATCAGTAGTCTTACTTCGACGTTGAACACCGAATGTGTATCCTTGTATCATTGCTATCTCTTTCCCATTCTGTTTTCGGTACCATTCGACTGTAAAAAATAAACAATTAACTTAATAAACAATAAAATACATGTCATTCATGGTTTGAGAAACAAGGCAATATTTAAATTCAAAACCAGAAGGCCAATTCTCTTAATTAGATAACCAATTGACATTGCGTGACATGTCTTTCACTGGCTACTATATATACTTTAATTTTATTATATTTTTGGATTGTAATTAATAGTGAATTGTATATTGAAAAGAAACGTTCAAATGTAGTCAATATTCACATAACAATTATTTAAAGCTTCAAATACGAATCTAATAAAATAAAAATTCTCAGATTCCAGTCACAATCATCAACAATGTGAATGTCATCTCAGCGACAATCAATGTCAACATGCGAATGCAACGATGAGATGAAGGCGACTGAGATGCGAATGCAAACAAATCACGTGTATTTAAATATATATAAAACTAAACATAAGGTTGAAATAAAATTGATTTTGCGACTGAGATGTGAATGGAAAAGTATTCCTTATAATACAAGAATTTTCCCTCAAAACTTCAACAACGTATGATTCAAATTAAATTCATTTGTTTAAGAATTTATGAAAAGAAAAACTTCAATCTTCATAAAAAGCCTTATATATAGATCGTTAGAAAAACTATTTTGACATTGGAAATAAAATAAATTTGAATGCAGTTAAATCATAATTTTAGTTTTTTTTGTTTTTTTATATCAAATTTATAAAAACGAAAATTTATTGAAACCAAAACATTATACAGACGAAATTCCGCCATCTGCTAACGACTGGTAAAGCTACTCCAGGGTTATTCTAATCCCATACATGCTGACGTCCAGTATATCTTCGGTATGAAGTTGGGTCATTCTAGCTTTCGGTCGTTTGCTTTACACGCAACGGCGTTATGCCTACGTCTCGAGACATTCAGCTTTGTCCAGCGTAAGCGCTGGCCGCCAAACTTATTTGCATCATCCAATAGCTAATGTGACTTCTGTCTGATGGTCACAGTATGCTTCCGTTAAATAAAATTGCTTTTCAATAAGAAACAATTTTTATATCATCTATAATATCTAGTGAATTATTTTTTCTGATTGTATTTATTGAATAAATATAATCTTACAACGTATGAATACAACGTATGAACAAATTTTATTCATAGGGAAGAAAATGTACTAATTTCTAACGTAAAAGTAAGTTAGTTTGTACTTCGGCTATCTGAGGGATCCACCCACTAAGCATCATCCGGTAGCTATCCCGATAGGCAACCCTATGGTAGTACTCTGGTGGGCGTAGCTTCAACCCTCGAAGTAGTATTCACCCTGGAGTGAACAAACCACGAGAAAATTATGGAACCGGGCAACATAACAAGGGGGATTTATCTCCAACCACCAGAGCTAGGCTCCTTACAGAAGTGTGGTTGGGGAGGCAGAGAAATGGACCATCGAATGGTGGTACCCTGATGAGTGTACCATAGATCCTTCTAGTATTTTGGGTGCCGGGAAGCGGCTAAAGTTAGAAAGAAATTGCGCTGTTGCACAGTTTGATGACTTTTGTGGTATGAGTGAAGACCAGAGCGGTTGTGTATAAGGATAGAATCCAGGCGCCTGTCGGCAGGGTCCCGAAGGTAATGATTCAGAAAGCATATCAATAACCCTTCAGTCACCAAATGTGTCTGAAGGCGGTGAACCCGCCGCTAAGCGCATAGAAACTTCTATACTGGTTCATACAAACACATTATCTCAAGTAAGTGGTATTTATATACTAGAACTACATGAGTACTATCTAGTTCCAGGGCCTAGGTAGAAGTTTAGGTTTCTAATCACTTACTTGAGGGAAATGTGTGTATATTTACAGTTCCAGGGTGAAACTCTATTGTCCCTAGCTATGTACTGTTGTTATGTACTATTTTTCAGTCATAGCCTTAGGGTATCTTAGTTAGAACACCTAGATTGTGTTTCCTAACAAACTAATGTGTGAAAAATAAATAATGAAATTGGTATGTGAGAAGGACGCACATACCACTTCTTGCGCTCCCGCTTTTATAGGAGGTCTAAAGGAAAATAAAAAATAATAATAATAAAAAATTATTGCCAGATTATAATTTCCATGTCACTGTGTGGTTTAACAAAACTAAGATTTAAATTAAGAATTCTACATAACTCAGAGTTATACACCTCTGACACCCAAGCTAAGATTGAACTTGTGTTATGAGTGTCAGGAAAAATGTTTATTTACTTATGCTATTATTATTATACATATCATACTCTAGTATTATGTGACGCCTCGTCGCGAACACATTTTTACATAAAAACCATTGCATATTATAAACTTAGGGGGCGGATGCTTGTGTTCCAGATAACAGGATTTGATGTGCCCTCTGTCCTTTGTGATGGTGAAGCGAGCTTTACATGATTTGCCCTGGGAGCACTTATAGTTATAAGTCGAATCATTCATACGATCAACACAAAATGTGTATCCTTCTATCGTGGCTATCTCTTTTCCATTCTGTTTTCGGTACCATTTAACTGTGAAAAAAACAAATCTTAGACAATTAAAACACACTGATGGCGAAAATAAATATTTGCATAAAGACCACCTGACTGATCAAAATAAAACATTTTTCAGATGGTAACAGGTTTATTATTTATATATTATACACATTTAATTTGTATTATTTTTACATTTGAATACTAAATAGGAAAATAAACCAAAACCATATTCTGCAAACATTTTGAATAAACACGAATATAAAAAATGTTACATAAAGTTTTACATATATTCCATTTCGTATTATATACGGAAAAGGCAGATGATTATGTTCCAGATGACATGATTTGATGAAATCTCTATCCTTTGTAATTGTGAAACGAGCCTTGCATTTTCTACCTAAAGAACACATATGTTTGTCAGTTGTCTGCCTTCTATAATCAAGACAGAAAGTGTATCCTTGCACCACGGCTATCACTTTTCCATTCTACTTTCGGCACCATATGACTGGGAAAATGCAGTTTTAAAAATATATATGGTTTAGGGGATTAAAAACAAGGCATTATTGGAAGTCTAAATAAACCAGGGTGAAATAACTACATCAACAAAATTCAAAATAATGAATATTAGTTTATTTAGTTCAGAGTAACTCTCTACATAAATTACCTATACCGTAACACAAATAATAATAAAAAAAAAGGGTTATAAAACCAATATTATGTTAGTATTATTAGGAGTACAGTTAGAAGAAGATGGGACGCTATAGCCCGCTCATCTATAGCGTATTGCTAAGGGCACCCCGGGGACTCCTGCTCAACAAACAGCAAGACCATACCGCGTGGCCCAAGCGAATTTACAGCGTAAGGAACTGGCTACCACCGAACTCTTTCTAGAGGCCAGTGAAAGAAAGATCTCGTGGGCACTGATTCAGGAGCCGTATGTGGGAGGAGCACGAAGTATGAAGAGCTACCGTGGAGCGAGAATCTACCAGTGCGAGGTCGATGGAAGTGGGAGGGTTAAGGCGGCGATAGCCGTCTTTGATTATGACTTGGACGTCATACCCTACCCGAAACTCACCACAAATAACATCGTTGTGGTGGGGATCCGGACCAAAGCCTGGGAAATCGCAGTAGTCTCCTATTACTTCGAGCCAGACCAACCCATAGGACCATACTTGGACCAGGTGACCCGGATCCAAGCGGAAGTGGCCACCGGTAGATTGCTGATAGGTGGCGACGCAAATGCGAAAAGTGCCTGGTGGGGCAGCATCGTGCAAGATCCCAGGGGAGAGGATATGTCCGCTACCCTGGATGAATTAGAGCTTCAGGTACTAAACACTGGTGACGCTCCCACCTTTGACACTATCAGAGGTGGTAGAGCGTATAGAAGCCACGTGGACGTCACGGCATGTTCGCTCGACCTTTTTGACCTGGTGGACGGCTGGCGGGTCGACACGGGAGCAACATCCTCGGACCACAACACGATATTCTTCAATGTTAATATAAAAAAGGAAAAAGGAATGAGTGTAACTAGAACGACAAGAAAGTTTAACACTAAAAAAGCGGACTGGGAGGCTTTTGAAAGAAAAATTGAAGAGAATAAAATTAGAGAAAATATAAATCTAGAAAGAATAATAGAAATAGAAAACAAACAACACTTAGAAGAAATAGTAAATAAATATATTAATATAATATTAGAAACTTGTCAAAGCACCATTCCAAAAATTAATATTAAAACCAAAATTACCTGTCCGTGGTGGTCCGAGGAGCTCACTGTGAAAAAGAGAGAAGTGATGACAAAGAAGAACCGCATCCGCAATGCCGCGCCGGTCCGGCGAGCAAGGGTCGTTGGCGAGTACCTGACAGCAAAAGAAGAGTATGAGATGCAGGCAAAGAATGCCCAAATCGCCAGTTGGAAGGAGTTTTGCCGGAGGCAGGATCGTGAGGGAGTTTGGGAGAGTTTCTACAGGATCATTCGTAGGACCACTAAAAGGCAAGAAGAACTGACCCTATGCAGCGATGGCGCATTCCTCAATCCGAGTGAATCGGCCGCCCTACTGGCGGATACGTTCTACCCCGAAGACAGAGTAGACCAGGACAACGCTGACCACAGGCGAGTAAGAGAAGCAGCCAGCCGAGTAAATGAATGGGCTCATGATGAACATCATGATCCCCCATTTACGACGCTGGAGCTGAAGTCCGCTGTGGCGGGTTTCAATCCCAAAAAGGCACCAGGAGGGGATGGACTGACTTCTGATATCTGCAGTCGAGCGATCTACCAGGACCCGGACGCTTTCCTTGCCCTATACAACAAGTGCCTTGAATTGGCACACTTCCCTACCACCTGGAAGGAGGCTACAGTCGTAGTCCTCAGAAAGCCGGGCAAGGACAGCTATACCACCCCCAAGGCATATAGACCAATCGGTCTGTTGCCTGTTCTGGGGAAGGTCCTGGAGAGGATGGTCGTAGCGCGTCTAAAATATCAGCTTGTACCGCGTTTTAGTACTCGTCAGTTTGGCTTCATGCCCCAGAGGAGCACCGAGGACGCCCTCTATACGCTAATGGAACAAGTACAGGACAAGTTGAGGCTGAAGAAGCTAATTGTCCTGGTGTCATTGGATATAGAGGGCGCCTTCGATAGCGCCTGGTGGCCAGCCATAAGGGTCAGACTGGCTGAGGAAAAGTGCCCGGTCAACATCAGAAGGCTGGTAGACAGCTATCTCGATGGTAGGAAGGTCAGGGTTCGGTATGCCGGGGAGGAATGCTCTCGAGAGACAAGCAAGGGCTGCGTTCAGGGGTCGATCGGAGGTCCAATCCTGTGGAACCTCGTTCTCGACCCACTACTGCAGGACCTAGAGCAGCGTGGAGTTTTCGTGCAGGCGTTCGCGGATGACATCGTCCTGGTCGTGGATGGGGACACGGCGACTGAAGTCTCAAGATCTGCCAATGCAGCCCTCGCCCATGTTCATGATTGGGGCGTCCGAAATAAGCTGAGGTTTGCACCGCACAAAACCTGTGCGATGACCATAATCAATAAGCTTAAGTACGACACTCCAATACTGAGCATGGCCGGGGTCGGCATCGGTATGGTCAAGAAAATGAAGTTGCTGGGTCTAACCATAGACGATAAGCTCACTTTTAATGAGCATACTGCGAACGTCTGCAAGAGGGCAGCTGACGTATACAAGCGGCTGTCCCGAGCGGCAAAGGTGAGCTGGGGATTAAACACACAAGTAATACACACAATTTACACGGCAACGATTGAGCCCATAGTGACATACGCAGCCGCCGCCTGGGCACCCGCTGCAAAGAAGTTGGGTATACGGAAGAAGTTAGGCTCTGTTCAACGAGGATTCGCTCAGAAGCTCTGCAAATCTTACCGTACTGTCTCTCTGAACTCGGCACTGGCACTGTCTGGGATACTACCTCTAGACCTGCGCATACAAGAGGCAGCCGACCTGTATAAAGCGAGGAGAGGGTCATCCCGGTTTGTGCCAGGAGATAGGGAGATCGAGGGTGCGGTAAGGTTTGCAGAAGCCCCTCATCCAGCTACACAAACGCCCCTGGAGTTCATGTGCCTGGCAGACCAAGAGTTACTAGACAGTAACAATGTGCAGGCGGTGCGAATATTCACCGACGGCAGCAAGATTGAGGGGAAGGTCGGTGCCGCATTATCCATTTGGGATAATGAGGGCGAAATTCGGAACCTCAAGCTTAGCCTTGCCGCGTACTGCACAGTCTACCAAGCGGAACTCCTGGCCATTTGCAAGGCGACAGAAGTGATCCTCGCGCGGCAAGAGGCGAGCTATGGTTTGTACAGCGACTCAATGTCCGCATTGCAGACGCTTGCAAGCCATGGCTCGCTCCATCCTCTGGCAGTTCGCGCGCGCGCAAACCTGGCTCACGCCCTGTGCCAGAACAAAGCTGTGACTTTGTTCTGGATCAAGGCCCACGCGGGCCTGCCGGGGAATGAGCGAGCGGACGAGTTGGCTAAGGAAGCAGCATTGTCGTTACGGAGGAAGCCGGACTACGATCAGTGTCCGATTTCATTTATCAAGCGACAGATCCGTTTGGAATCGCTTGATGAATGGAATCGAAGATATGTGTCGGGCGAGACTGCTTCGGTGACGAAAATGTTTCTTCCGGATGCAATAGCGGCTTTCCGTATCGTACAACAGGTGCGGCCCGAAGGCGTCCTCACGCAAGTTTTGACGGGGCACGGTGGGTTCTCTGAATACTTGAATCGCTTCAAGTGTAAGGATAGCCCATCGTGCGTCTGCGATCCAGGCGTGGCAGAGACTGTCCAGCACATACTTGTAGAATGCCCGTTATTTATCAGGGAGCGCTACCAACTTGAATGTGAGCTGGACAGGAAAATAACGAGGGAGAGCCTGCATGGGCTCATGGACAAAAAGACGAGGGAAAAGTTCATAGAATACTGTATTAGAGTAGCCACTGCGGTTATACACAGGAACAAAACCTGAAGCGCACCGTGCTTCATTAGTATTTTGCACAATATTCAAATGTAAGCACGGAATGCAGCAAGGACACGTATAGCCGGCAGTATTTTATGTTAGTACCTAAGTTCTTAGACTGTGTAAATTAATATTTTTGTGTGATAAACAGCACTTTTGTGTTTTATCCCTAGCTATACTGTATTCTCTGTGATCTAAATGTATTCCTCTGTAATAAAAGCACCTTTTGCATTTTTGTATATCTGTGATGTACAGCTCTGTTGCTCAACAAGTGATAAATAGCACATTTTGCTCAGTTTGTACATATTATAGCACTTTGTATTTTACCTATTTTTATAATAAATAAATTATGCCCGTAGACTAGACTAAATAAAAGTGGGACTCCTACCCACAGAATGCAAGATGATGAATGCAAGAAAGAATTAGGATGAAGAATGAATGTACGAGAGGCATAAAAGATTGACCGGAATGACTGAGGTTGAGCACATAAGGCGCCAATATCGTTGGCGGGGATTAGTGTTAAGAAAAAAAAAAAAAAAAAAAAAAAAAAAAAAAAAAAAAAAAAAAAAAAAGTATTATTAGGACTTTAACTTAATATACTTGTATCAACTAAGTATTATTTATTTTAAATTGTATGTATGTGTTCTATATAACTTTATTTGGATAAAAATCTGGGTAACTTAACCCATCCTATGGCTTTCCTTATCCGCTGAATACACTGGTTTTGAAGAGGGCAATCAAAACCGATAGTGAATGAATTAATTAATAAGAAAATCATTTAGAGTGCTATTGCTGCTTTTTTTTAATCACTCGCGATAGAAAGTGTTTTTTCTTTTTTGCGCGTGATGGATTTAAAACCATCAGAAAGCGCATAAGAAAATATACCAGACGCGCTGCAGTTTAAATCGGATTTTAATGGTCGCTCAGAATGGGCCTCATCAGATGGCTTAAAGTCACCTAAAGAGCAATGGAGAGAGCTGTGCTCAGTTTCCTTGCGTGATCTATTAAAAAATTGCAGAAATGAAGACATCAGCAAGAGAAGACATAGCCCGAAGAATTGCCAAACTTAAAGAAAGAAAGAAAGAAAGAAAGAAAGAAAACATTTATTGCCAACTGTAACAGAACATGAAAAATGCAATAACAAATTTGCTCTGAAGCACAATAATAAATCAGTATGGCAAAAGGAGCGGGCTCAGCATATGCTGAGCAGTGTAAAGCATAGCTATTACGCTGGTCAACGCTGATTTACAGCCCGCCCCCTTTCTCACAACACTTTCACTACAATATAACTAACCCACCCCAAATATCAAATTACACCTACATATCCACATTTTAAACCAAACAAAATAAAAATAATTAAAAATGTCAATCGTAATTAAAAAAAAAAAAGAAAATCCGCCTTTGTACTTGTGCATAAAGTTTTAATAAATAAATAAATAAATAAATAAAATCCAATAAAAAATAATAATACATTTCAATCAAAAATAATATTTAAAAATATCCAGCAAAAATTGTAAAAAAAATAATCAATAATAAATTAAATTAAATATAAATACATAAAAAGCCACTAAAACAAACATTAAAAAAAAAATTAATAATAATTAAAATACCAAAAATAGAACAAATAAATTATTAATTATGATTAGGATTACGATACTTATACCGACAACATTTTAGGCTCTGCCTAACGAGACATGGCTTTAAGAAGAAAGAGGTAGCCTCCAGTATAATATATACATTATGCATTTGACATTTGTTTGAGAAGCAGTTTCGTCTTAACTCTCGCCTTGAAAACTGGCTGAGAGATGCTCTGTCTAAGCGGTGGTGGCAGATCATTCCATATTTTGGCTGCACTATATTTGAAACTACCCCTATAAGAGGCTGTTTTGTGCTGGCAGACAACCAACCTGTTAAGCAAATGACTGCGAGTGGGTCGGTTCCGCTGGTCAAAGGTCACCTTGTCAAAGAGGTACCCTGGTCCGCCCGTCCATATAACTTTTTGCACAAGGCATGCCAGGTGCAGTTCTCTTCGCCCAGCCATTTTTAGGATTCGCTTTTCATTCAGATACGGTGTGATACGCGCCCGTTTAGGTATAGTAAAACAGAACCGCGCACACGCGTTTTGAACTCGCTGAATGGCTTGGGACGTCTTGGCCAATAATCTCGGTCCATACACCGTATCGCAGTAATTAAACTGCGATAACACCAAAGATTCCACCAGAGTGATCCTGACCTTTTCGGAAAGGCACTCTCGTAGGCCATAGAGCACTTTGAGTCTGTAAAAGGCGTTTCTGATCTTCGTGTTTATGTGGTCAATGAAACGTAGATCGCAGTCCAAAAGAAGACCAAGATTCCTTGCCTTCACCACTCTTTCGACCGCAGTTCCATCAATAATTATTTCCGGTTCATGGCCTATCACTAGTTCACGCTGGTGTTTACTGCCCAGTATAATATATTTTGATTTGCTAGGATTAAGAACCAAGTTGTTTTTTCGTGCCCATTCTGAAACCGCAGCCAAGTCTTGATTTATTAGCTCCATGGCGCTTTTAGTGTCACTCGGGTAGAAGGAGTAATAAATTTGGGTATCATCAGCGTACATATGCACTTTACAGTTTTTTATATGCTTACAGAGATCGGCGGTATACAAGATAAATATTAGAGGACTTACAACTGTGCCCTGAGGCGTTCCTCGTTTAACATCGCCCACTTTGGAAGATGTTTCTTCACCGTCAGCGTTTTGTGTAGCCACATATTGCTTTCGCTGCATCAAAAAAGACGCAAACCAGTCTCGTGCTGACGGTGATATCCCATAGTAAGCCATTTTTGCTAGCAAAAGATTAACGTTTATACAGTCAAAAGCTCTTGAGAAATCCAATAAAACCAAGACTGTACTTTTACCAGCATCCGACTCCGACAGTACATCATCTGTCACATGAGCCAGTGCCGTATCAGTACCATGTCCGCTTCGAAAGCCCGACTGGACACTGGGTAACACACCATTACTTTCCAAATAAGAGGTTAATTGCGCACATACGGCTCTTTCCACTAATTTCGATGCAACCGGTAGAATGCTAATCGGACGGAGATCTTTATAGTTTTCGACAATGCTACTCTTTGGTAAGGGCTTTACTTTTGCTAATTTCCATGCGTCAGGGAAAACATTAGTTGTTAGCGATTTATTAATTATGTTGCATAGTATAGGTAAAGTATGTGGTAACGTCATACGTAACATCTGTATTGTTACATTGTCATGGCCCGCAGCATTAGTACTTATGTCTCGGATGATTTTAAGTACCTGTTCCTCGCTACATTCCTCAAAGTTGAAAACACTGTCATTAAACTTATTCTGAATGAAGTGGTTATATGTATCCATGTCCAGACCAGAACTCCCCGGCACATCCAAAAAAAAGTCGTTTATACTATCTGGGGCATTTAAATTATCTGGTATGTCAGGTAGCGACGAGCTACCATTAACTGAGGCAAGAGAGATTAAGTGGCAGTGGGCAGGGCACATTGCTCGCAGAACGGATGGCCGTTGGGGCCGAAAAGTTCTGGAGTGGCGACTGCGAACCAGAAGACGTTGCATTGGAAGTTGGAATGACGACCTGGTCAAGGCTGCTGGCGTCCGTTGGATGCGATACGCACAGGACCAATGGTGGCGACGCTTGGAGTAGGCGTATGTGGACGTCTTATGGCTGAATTTATCACTTAACAACGAGATAATTTTCAAACTTCGCAATAATATATTGTTTATTATTATTTTATTTGTTACAGCAGTGATCCATATTGTTTTTTATAAACTTTAAACTTTATTGCCCAAAATACAGCCAAACTTACATAATAACATGTGGGTATGATCGGTTGTTAGAGTTTGATTCGCACCATCCTCGGGTACTACAGAGCAAACACTGTCTCACGGTAAGACAGTCTTCCTCAACATTCACAAAAGTAACACTTGGATTATATAAGCAACTTAAATGTAAACACTTATCTCACAAATACCTACATTATACACAATAATTCGTATTAATTTTTAAGATAAAAAAGAATTTCAGACAAAAATTATTACGCATGTTTTGCTAATGAAAAATTCAAATAAAAATGAATAGAAGTAAAAAATAATAAAATAAACACCGAGCTCTATATAAATAAATGTAAACATAACATTATTAGTATCAAGTAACAGTATTATTTAGAGTTAACATTATTAGTAGTCAGACACAGCAAATCACCCGCACACTCCTTACAAACACACGACATCCACGCCCCCACATAACACACAAACACACACACCCCACACACTAACACTCATCCCCCTACTACACAACATCACAAGCACACACTTTGCGCACGCGCTTACCCATACATTATACATGTTTTGCTTAAAAAGTTTTTAAAATAACCATAATGGACGAATGGTTGGCCCCTATAACACAGGATTTGCCTAGCATCGGTGTCAATATTCACAAGATTGAGCAGAAATATGTCATATCTACATATCTACTTTAGATAGTATAGATAGTAGATAAATAGATAGATAGTAGATAAAAATATACACCACACCTAAAATTACTTTGACTATTTAAATTGAATGTCCGGTAACCTGTTACCGGACATTCAATTTAAATAGTCAAAGTAGCAGTACCTGTACTGCTTGCATTTATTTGTAATAAATAGCTAACTATTTTTGTTACGAGCAAGCAAGAATAACAAATCTAAAAAATCTCTATTCACTACATTCGCTGACAGAAAACATCTTGCAGCTGGCAAAATATCCACGCTTATCTGACCATTTTTTAAATCATAGCAGCCTATAATAAATTCCGTCACGTATAACATAATTATAAGGTGGATGGTTGTGATAGAGATGATGTGATTTCATTGTCTGTCTGTCCTTAGCAATTATGAAGCTGGCTTTGCATTTTCTTCCCAGGGTACACCTGTACTTGTCGGTTGATAGACTTCGATAGTCCAGACAGAATGTGTATCTATTTACCACGGCTACCTCGTTCCCATTCTGCTTTCGATACCATTGAACTGTACCTGAAAAAAGTAATCGATTAATCTTCGTTACCAAGTTAAAATAGTTGCAGAGAAAACAATGTTTGGATTTAATTCGATGGGTCGAAAGACCATGTGATGTTTGCAGAATCTAATACCCTTAAACGAGCAATTACACAACATATAATCTGAATCTCGGAAACGACTGCAACGATTTTCATGAAATTTAGTGTGCAGGGGGTTTCGGGGGTTATAAATCCTATCCTAATGAAAGCTAGCTAGATTCTAGGTTTCGTTTTTAGAAAACATCATTTTCTCTATTTCCACCCGAGCAGAGCTTGGTCGCCCAGGTACTATAATTATAATGATATGACGCAACTAATTTTACTATGAACTACATGATTTGAAAGTGATTAATATGACCTTTTTCCGAATAAAACCACATTGATTTTTCATCATATTATGATTTCAATTATATTATTTGATTTTTATTTGATATACAATATGTCCGGACTTGTAGTAACAAAACTTTAAGGCCGTAAAATACACTTAATTTTATCGATAGTACACCACACAAGGGGTTTAATCCCGAATTGTTTTTATTGCAATTCTTAGAATTCTTCAAAAAATATAATGCAAAAATATGCAGGGGTTCTTTTTAGGCAATAAAAAAATTATATCTAATTGGCTTAGAGCTATATTTCTTTTGTCAGTGTGTAGACCAACTCAAGAACTAACAAAAAAAAAACATAAAAGACACGTGCTAATCTCTAAAAAATTTGCAGAATTTTAGGAAATGCAATAAAAACTTGGGAAATTACGTTTTAAATTTGAATGTTATGGCTAAATACAAAAATATCTTATCTTTTGAGTGTTAGATGAATATTATGTTTAGATTTTCGACGCTATGGCCGTAAAACTAACATTAAATGTATGCCTATGTGAGACCTAGGTCCAAAGTTGTGGTTGTTCAACTATGTGAATATCGTAATAAGTAAGTCATGGACTAAAATTGCTCTATCTTTGCGGGTGTGGTAAATTAACCTCTTATGTGGGGTGAATTTTATCGTTATTAACTGCATTTTACGGTCTTAAAGTTTTATTACTACCTGTCTGGATACATTGTATAGATAAAATAATTTTCATTGTAGAACACCATAAAAAATAAAATCTTTTCTGAGAGAGATAGAGAAAGATTTATTTTAAATAATATTAATACATGAGTTTTGCAGTAAGGAGTCATGAATGAGGCATGCCCAGGAGTGGGTCTATGAAATGATAAATTATAAAATAGAATATGTTTCCAACGTCAAAAAAAGCAATTAATATTACAGTCATCCAAAATGTTCAACCAAAACAGTAATCCGCTATAATTTTAATGTTGACACTAATGATAAAACTGGGATGTCATCTTGAAGATGTTAACAACAGCTAAGAGCGATTACTGTCGGTCTTTATGTAAACTTGCGAAGTGGTTTCTATATTTTAATATAGATACCGTTCCGTATTATATATAGATAAATTTGACGCTTAATCACTTTTCGATAATTAACGTAGATAGTTTTTTAAGCACATCTGCACACTATCTTTGACATTTTTAATTATTATTTTATTATTTTTTTAAGAATGTTTTTCATTTTATAACTATCAATCATCTACTACGACCCAGTTGATTCAGTTAACTGCTATTTTAGTGTTCAGAATAATAAAGCAATATATCTACTACACAAAAATCGCAAACACAAATAAATAAATATAATTGTGACGGAATACCAGCAATTGTTCTTAGAACCTGTGCGCCTGAACTGTCTCCGATCTTGACACGCCTATTCCGCCTTTCGTATGAGGCTGGAAAAGTGCCGAATGCTTGGAAGCAGGCTAACGTACAGCCCGTGCCCAAGAAGGGAAGTCGAGCTGACCCGGCCAACTACAGACCCATATCTGTAACCTCCATACTCTGTAAGAGTATGGAACGTGTACTTAATATTAAGCTCCTGGCATACCTAGAAGCAAACGATATCCTAAGTGACCGCCAATACGGCTTCCGCCGAAATCGGTCTACTGGGGATCTTCTAGCGTATGCCATTCACATCTGGAGTGAGGCCATTGAGAGGCACGGGGAAGCGCTTGCCGTCTCCCTAGACATCTCGAAGGCTTTTGATAGGGTCTGGCACGAAAGCCTTATTGGTAAGCTTCCTTCATTCGGTTTGCCCGGTGGTCTGTGTGATTGGATTGCAGACTTCCTGAGAGATCGGTCCATTCGAGTGGTTATCGATGGCTGCTCGTCGGACCGCTTGGATATTAATGCCGGGGTCCCTCAGGGGTCGGTGCTCTCAGCAACTTTGTTCTTGCTGCACATTAACGATCTGCTAAAACCCGGCACCTTTGGGTATGCAGACGACAGCACAGTTGCTGAGAGATACGTGTCCAACGCTCGTGCTACCGGGCCTCAGATCCAGTCTCTCCGTGAGGCCATGGTGGAGCGCTTGAACCTGTCCTTGCAGGCAGTCTCCGAATGGGGCGATGCCAATCTGGTCAGGTTTAATGCTGCTAAAACTCAGGCGTGTCTTTTTTCCGCTAAAAAGAGCCAATTTCACCCGGCTCCAACTTTCCGAAATGTTACCGTGCCAATAACTGACCATCTTGAGCTTCTTGGCGTTACGTTGACATCGACGCTCAATTTTGGCCCATACATTGAGGCAAAGGCTCAACTGGCTGCCAAAAAGCTGGGGATCCTTGCAAAGGTGAGAAGGTACTTCACGCCAGAACAGCTGCTCAGTTTGTATCAAGCGCAAGTTCGATCATGCATGGAGTACTGTTCTCATCTCTGGGACGGATCAGCCAAATATCAGCTTGATGCACTAGAGTCGATTGAAAAGCGGGCCAAGAAGCTCATCAGCGATGAGGCACTGGTTAAGTCAAAGCTCCAGAGCCTAGAACATCGTCGCCGAGTTGCCAGCTTGTCGGTTTTTTATCGGTTACATTTCGGGGAGTGTGCGATGGAATTGCATGATCTAATTCCGCCCAGCCCGTTTCATCATCGAACTACCAGACGTACGGCGAAGCGCCATCGGTACATGGTGGACATCCCACCCATACGCACTAAACGTTTTGAGAATACTTTTATTATGCGTACAGCTAAGGAGTGGAATTCCCTGCCGGAGTCTGTGTTTCCCGATAGCTACAATCTAGGGGTCTTTAAGTCAAGAGTGAATAGGTTACTACTAGGCAAGCGTGCTCCATCGTAGACCACATCTTTGCTTACCATCAGGTGAGATAGTGGTCAAGCGCGAGCCTATAATAGATAAAAAAAAAAAAAAAAGTGATTCATAAAATATACCTGTTAAAATACAAATCAGTATAGCAAAACTTTTACGGCTATGCCAAAGGCGTTAAGTCTGCCACTGAACACGAAGTTTTAGTGTCTACAAATAAATACGACTTACTGTTACGACATATTTAGCTTATCTGGTATTGAATTCTATCACTCATGATTATGGAAAGACGCAAACTTAACTATAGGATCGTCAATGGTATATAACGCCGCGTGGCATTTACTATGTTCCTTAACACAGCACCATCTGGTTTTTTATTCCTGCAACGTAGTCCTTGCCGTATCGGTGATGTCCTAACTGCAGATTAACTTGTCCTCGCTGAGTTCTAATAAATATAGGCACGTCTGAAACATGATTTTTATTTTATTTATGCACATACATTCTTACCGTTATAGGAAAATAAACTTGAAAACCTCTATAAAAAAATGAAGGGCGTGCGTTATTAACTTCTACAAAAAGAATGAGTCAAAGTATACCTTCATCAATATGTGGATGCGTATGTGCCTGAAAAACACGATCTACAATTGAGTAGATAGTACTTTTCTTTAAATTATCAAAGATTCTGGAAAGTATATTGCACCTACCACTATTTAACTCTGCATCACCCAACGGTTTAGTCAACAAGAGTCTAACAGATCCCTCCGCGCACCTCAGGATGTAGGCAATCCATGAGGATTTCCTCCATAAGAAAAAATTGCCTGGGGTAAAGTAACACAAAGTATTAAATAAATAAATAAAGTATTGTATTCAGTCAATCAATTTCCAGTTACATCCACTCCAGATATATTTATTTAAAAAAGGTTAATCTTGTCAAAATAATATACTTATAAGAACAAAAAAGCTTGTCAAGGTACAATATTTAATTTTATTAATGAAATTACACAAATAATTCTACAATTTACCCTGAAAGTTGTATTTAGTATTAGAATACAATAAAATTATTTACAATTTCTTGGTAATTAAATTTTTTTACCAAGTTAAAATAATTTTAGTCAATCATGATTATGGTGCGACACGAAACTAACTATATTATCGTCAATGGTATACAAAGCCGCGCAACATTTATAGTATTTCTTAACACAGCGCCATCTAGTTTTACCGTGCGAAGTAACGCCAGACTTGCCATATCTGTGAGGTCCTAACTGTAACTGAACGTGTCCTCGTCGATTCATAACAAATTGTGGGACGTCTGAAACATGAGTACCTATGTTATTTCATAATTTATTTTTGCTGTTTTTTAAGACCTAATGTCTTTTACCTTTTAACCTTACCTTATACCTTTCATTTTTCTTATAAATTATAAAATCATACAGAAATTAATATTACTATTCCTCCAGAACTTGGTGATGAACTTGATTCGGCGTTGCGTCACCAAAAGCGTTGTGCATCTACTGTTTCACCGAGGAACTGAAGAAAGGCTTGCAGAATACACCTAAGCAAATCAAAAATTACCGATTGTAATTTAACTCTGGGTGTATTTTACTTTTTAGTAACTTGGATAAAAATGATGTTTTACGTCTTATTTATTTTAAATAAATTATATTTTTATAAATACCAGCTATCATTAACGCAATCTTAGATCATGACTAAATAAAAACTTAATTATAGTATTACGAGTAAAGCACGCAAAAACCATGCTATGCCCATGTCGCTGAAGTCAGTCGCAAGGTGCACTACACTTTCCACTCACTGATGAGCAGACAGAGCTTTTTGCCCTTGAACACCAAAATTATCCTTGCCCAAACTCTTATTCAGCCCATCATCGACTACGCCAAAGCCTGCTATTTGGATGCAACCGAGTAGCTTTTAAATAAACTTGAGCGTTTGCAAAATATATGTATTCGTTTTGTTTTCAATCTCAAAAAGTATGACCACAATTCAGGCTTTCGCAAAATGCTCAAATGGCTCAATTCAACTTCGCAGGAACTTCCAGATTTTTTGTTTGCTATTTAAAGTCCTTCACAACCCTAAAACGCCTTCCTACCTCCGCGAACGCTTCTCCTACTCCCGTCCTTCCGATGCACTTTGCAGGTCCCACTACCGACTTTTACTCCTTCTCCTTTACTGTGCACGCGGTGCGGTTGTACAACTTGTTACCGCCTGATATTAAGGACTGCCAAACTCTTGAAATTTTTAAAAAGAGAGTGAAAGAGCATTATCTGTCCATTCTGTCTTAGTTGCATATAATTATGTATTATTATTTAAGTATGTATGATGTTAGTTAGTATTTATTATTGTATTTTTTTTTAATATGCCTGTATTTGAGAGTATGTATTAATTATTAGCTGTTC
Source organism: Anorthoa munda (assembly GCA_945859665.1). Taxonomy (NCBI): domain Eukaryota; kingdom Metazoa; phylum Arthropoda; class Insecta; order Lepidoptera; family Noctuidae; genus Anorthoa; species Anorthoa munda. The sequence goes on from OX243901.1 coordinate 9,336,660, forward strand.
CCCGCGGCTTCGCTCCCGTGGACCACCCCACAGGATGCGTTTTCGGGATAAAACCTACCTATGTCACTCAGGAATAATGTAGCTTTCTATTGGTGAAATAAATTTTTAAATCGGTCCGGTAGTTTCGGAGCCTATTCGGTACAAACAAACAAATCTTTCCTCTTTATAATATTATTATAATTATAATATAGTATAGTATATAGTATAGATTTATACTGTATTCTGCTTTATTGTGTTGTTATATATTTTTCTTTTTATGTCTTCTCTGCATACGGTGTCTACATATCTTTTTTCAAATCTCCTCTCACAGGTATGCTGGAAGAGATTTCTTTAGAATTAAGCATACCTTTGTATCTATTTTCTGTTCCTTCTTCTTGTCTATTTATTGTGTGTGTCTACACTAATGGATAAATAAAAAATAAAATACATGTAGATACGTAGAGTCAAAGAAATTTTTTTTATGATGTAGACTATATTTGCTTGTGTAATTAGAAAATAATGGATCATAAATTATGGTGCGACATATTATACTTAACTATGTCAACGCTTGCCAAGATCGATCTGTCAATGGTTGCCCTTGCATTAGATACCGAGACTACTCCCTGCCTCGAAGCACAATAAGCCGATTGTCCCGACTGTCATTTCTGTATCTTCGACAGTCGTTACTGATAAAAGATCGAACTCAGAAGCCAGAAAATCGGCCGCCAAGCCTTGCCAAGGAGTAAGTTTTACCCAGTGAAAATTGTGAAATACTGGTACTCAACTGCATCTAGTTAAACTGGAAGCCGACGCCAACATAGTTGGAAAAAGGCTTGGCAAATAAATATATTTTTTTTATGATGTATTAACAAGCGTGAGGGACTAGCGCGACTCCAACGGTGGTCCGTGTCATGTGTTCCCAGAAAATCAGTGACGACCAGCTCCGCGGTGGTGATGACAGCTAACTGGCAAAAATGGTGGTAACGGTTGTAATACAAATGCCACGTCTGGTTTCTAACACGCCGCTTGCGAGTTAAAAAGGGTGTCGAAAAGGCTAAGCAAATTAAAATATTGTTGCATAAATGCCTGTAGAGCTCTGGAATAATTTCAGAGTTCCGTGGTTATTTCCTCCCTGGCAGTCAGTGACAACCAGGTTAGTATTAGTGATGACAGCTGCCTTTCACCTGCGGTGGTATCCACTTGCGATTGAAAGTGTATCCAGAAGCGAGAAGGCATTCACATGTAACCTGTTTTATGACCTGGCCTATAATATAGAACACATACTTGATAGTTTTACAAGCCATGAGCGCAATGCGACTTTTTATATGCATAAAGGACGAACTTCTTTGCAAACTTTCTTTCTTTTTTAGAGGATGACGCTTAACTGTTCGTGCAGTTAAGCGTCCGCCGTTATCTGCATCACACTGGTTCAACGGTAGTGTTTTTGTCTTGAAGCTGAGAAGATTCTCTTTAGCATTTTCATTTGCATAATTTATCGGTTGGCATTAAAGTGCAAAAATATCAGAACTTTAATGCTGCTACTATGTTATATTTAAGTTTTTTTTTTGCTGCAAAACATCGGATACAGAGAGCTGTGAAAAACTCATCACAGCAAAGAAGTTAACTGAGAACTAAAATATTTCGTAGGCAGGTACTTTTAAAAAAACTGAAGTCTTTCGCATTAATGTATTAATTGAGATAATTAACAAAGCAAAATGTTGGAGTTACACTTTCTGATACTTTTAACGAATAATGGATTTGATGATATTAATTTTTATAAATGATTTTGTACATTATGATAATATTGTCTACGATAGTGCTGGATGCGAGACAGTTATAGTTCTTCTTAGAGCTTCGCCATCTTGTTTTGCCGTTCTATCACAAATGAACTTGTCACGTCCAGTAAGCACTTTTGGTTGACCACGAAGAGAAGTGATAAATATGATCCCATCTGACATTTGTAGATCTATACCTGTCGTTACGGTTAGTCAGAAGACAAAAACCTCACACCTGTCTTGCCAAGTGAAATCGTGTTATTCAGTTACTACGTTGTGGAGGTCAGAATGGCAGTCACTCCATGTAAAATACTGGAATAGCAGCATAGCGTCGAAAAGTGTAGGCGGATTAAGAAATTCTATAAAGGCCAGTCGAACTAACAAATAATTTTGGAGGCCCGTGGTCAGGTGCTCCCTGGCAGTCAGTGATGACCAGGTCTGTAGTAGTGGTGACAGCTGCCTTGCACCCGCGGTGGTAACGGCTGCAGTACCAGCGCCACGTCTGGCCATGTCTCGCCAGGCACGTACCACGCCGCTTGCGATTGAAAGTATACCCAGAAGCGAGAAGGCATTCACTTCTACCCAGTTTTATGATCTGACCTGTGATAAAGAACAAATGCTTGATTAGTTTTCGTTACAGTTTTTAAGCTATAGTCATAGTTTTACAAGCTCTGAGCACGATGCGACTTTCTATACGCATAAACGACGAAGTTCCTTGCAAACTTTCTTTCTTTTTCAAGCGACTTCAAAAAAAGGAGAAGGTTCTCAAGTCGTCAGAACATTTCTTTTTAGAGGATGAATTATCAACCATCGTTTTCAAATGAGATAGAGTGCAATTTGAATTTTATACTGCTCGTGTATTTAATTACGCAGGTAGGTACATTTAGAAACAATGAAGTCTTTAGCACTAACGTTTTTATTGAGATAATCAAGACTTTGATTTTTGATTCATTGGTTGTTGTGACGGGTAATTTGTTCCGATGGTTCTCATCGTACATACGGCGATGTACATACCATCGGGTGTTCCCCAAGGATCTGTGTTGGGACCACTTTTATTTAATATTTTTATTAATGACATTGCCTCTTGTTTCCTCAATTCGAAAATTTAATTGTTTTTGGATGACATGAAGATCCTGGGTCAAGTATCAAACGAGGAGGACGCATGTCGTTTACAGGACGATCTGGACTGGTTTTACGACTATTGCGCTAGAAATAAGCTGGACTTAAATGTGTCCAAATGTTATGTATGTACGTTTACTCGTAAGCCAATCCCTGTTAAGTACAATTACAAGATATCGAGCACCTTACTAACAAGAGTCAGTGTTATCAGGGACCTTGGGGTAACTATTGACTCGAAGCTTTTGTTTGACGTACATATAAACAAAGCTTCTAAATCTTTGGGTATTATATATAGGATATCTTCTGATTTCAAGAATGTTAAAACTATGAAGATTCTTTACTGTGCGTTCGTCCGTAGCCACCTTGAATATGCTTCTCAAATTTGGAATCCAATTTATAATGTATATGTAAATCGCATTGAAAGCATACAGCGACGATTTATGAGGTTCACACAATATCGGTCGAAAACCTATCTTCCTAATTATTTAAGTCGGTGTAAAAAAAAACACATTCTGCCTCTAAACGAACGTAGAAAAATTGCATATCTTGCTTTTCTTTTTAGTATTATGAACGGGTGTACTGACGTTCCTGAGTTGGTGGGCAAAGTTGGACTGCGTGTACCGTGTGCATTTCTTCGGCATGCCCGTCTCCTTCATGTACCTAAAGTTGAAACTACTTACAGACAAAATCCGTACATGATAAGAGTTTGTCGTACGTTTAATGCGGTGTGTCGGGATGTTGATCTGGACTTGTTCGATACTAAGATTAAAAACCTGAAAACTAAGTTGAGTAGGCGTTTCTTTGATATGTAGAAATATTTGTTAACTTGTTCTGTTGTATATGTTGGGCGTTGAGTTATATATTTTTTTATGCTCTCGCTGATGTATATTTTATAGTAACTTTTATATGTATGGAAACTTTTAATTGGCCTTTTCTTGTATGTTGTTTCTACGCATTGATGTATTAGCTGTAAGTTTTCCTAAGATTAATAAAAAAAAAAAAAAAAATGTAAAGTCAAGCAAGTTGATCGATGACCGTTTGGCCGTTAATTTGTTTGACACTTTCAAAACATTAAAGTTTTCTTGTTATACCACTCATAGTGCACTTAAGGCGTTTTATATGGTTTGTAAACCTGAGTCAATGTGGACATAGGGTCGTGCAATTTTGAGCTTTATGCTCAATTAAAAAGTATTTTTTTGAAAAATCAAGCATTATGACTTGAATTTTGAATAAACTGTCGTCCAGCATTGTATGGATAGAGAAAGAAGTATAAAACAATATTGTCGTTCAAACATTTAAATAGTTATTTCTGTAACATAAGTTTTTTATTAAATTTAGAGAAAAATGCTTAATAATCAAGTAAATATTAAAATGGTGGCATGTCATTGAAATGTCAGAAAGATGGGTAAACTAATTGCTACTGTCTTATTAAATCGATGGCAAGTTTGTTGCTAACGAAATAATTACATTTAAGCAAAATTCAACCTTATTGTATTAGAATGAATGGCTATAAATTAACATTGTCGACAGTACCAACAGATCAAAATAAAGAATAAAGTCGGAGTTACACTTTCTGTTACTTTTACGAATAATGGATTTGATGATATTAATATTAAAAATGACATGACGATAATATTGTCTACAATAGTGCTGGATTCGAGACAGTTATAGTTCTTCTTAGAGCTTCACCATCTTGATTTGCAATTCTATCACTAATGAACTTGTAGCGTCCAGTAATTGCTTTTGGTTAACCATGAAAAGATTTAATATGATCCTGTCTGTCATTTGTAGATCTATAACTGTTATGGGTAGAGAGAAGACAAAAAAAATGACACCTGTCAATACAGCAAGACAGGTGTAAATTTTTTAGGCTAGGCAGATTAAAATATTGTTGTATAAATGCCTGTAGAGCTCTGGAATAATTTTGGAGGCCCGTGGTCGTGTGCTCCCTGGAAGTCAGTGACAACCACGTCGTCAGTGGTGATGACAGCTGCTTTGCACCCACGGTGGTAACGGCTGCAGTATCAACGCCACCTCTGGTTCCTGGCTCTTTGCTTGTGGTTGTAAGTGTACCCAAAAACGAGAACGGATTCTGATTTACCCAGTTTAATGATCCGGCCTGTCATGATTATTGTTACGGACGTCGTAGCTATGTAGTATGTAAGTTTGATATTATGTATAGTATGATTATGATGTAAATAAATAACCCAGATAGACTTAAGTAAATAGATAATTCAGATAAGGTAGGATTTCATGTTTGTTTAAGGTTTAGAGTTAGGCATTAAATAAAGACAGATTTAAGTAGGGCTTTATATGTAAATAATTAGATTAGGTTTGTATTACTCCCTTAGATGTAAGTATATGAGTAAGCATAATTGTAAGGTGGCATAGAGCGCAGTGTAAACACCACGTGCGGATATCGGACAAGTCGAATCTTGTCCCGAGCACATGCGCAGACTACGGGCGGGGGCGCGCGAGGCACGCTCCGGTTGGCCGAGCGAAAATTACCTGCGCTCTACGCCACCCGTTTACCTGCACTAAGCAAAATTGTATAAAGGATGGGTGGCTTGCCGCACATTTGTCATTCAACATTTCGCCACTCAACCATCAGCAGCAAGCCACCCCTGGGAACAAGAATAAGAAATAAACTAAGAAACAAGAAGCCTGGAGTTTTACTCAACAACAACAAATATACAGTCCACCTCGACAGCTGGTCCTTCAAGCCACGGATATTAAGAAGAATTCGCGCCGACATCTAGTCAATCGAGCAACGGATATATAGAAAAATCCGCGCTTGATATCTACATCGAAGAAAGAAGATCGCCGATTGAAGATTTATTCAAGACTACATCGAAGACAGAAGATCACCGATTGAAGATTGAATCAAGACCAACTTCAATACAGAAGATCGTCGATTTTAATTAAGAATAAACTTCAAGATCAAGCATGAAGACTAGAAGCGTTGCAGCCAAGGAAACCGAATCGGAATCGGGCTACGATAGTCGACGCCCCCGCACATTTGAAGAATCGTCTAGGTCGCCGTCGACCGTCGCGTCCGCGCTCCAGCGCACCCCGAGCGGTGCGCCCGCGGCTGGGTCCGTCCCCGCCGCCCCCGCGCTCGCGTCCGCACCCCCCGCCTCCGCCGCGGCGGCGAGGGTTGCGTCGACGACGAACAATGGCGCACCCGCCGCGCCGGCTCCTTGCCTACCTGCGAGTAGAGCCATCGCGACCGCGTTCGACTATAGCGAATCGCTCGCCACGCCATCCGCGTCGTGTTATCCGTTGACGCTCTCTGCACTACGAACCCAGGACTCGGCAAGAACTATGACAGCTGCATACGATACTTCTGTGAGGAATACAGCAAGTACGATACGTTCCAGAAGATCGTATGGTAGTGACGTGGCAAGAGTGAAGAAGGCAGAATACGAGGCACAGAAGAGGATCGCTGAAATAAGGAACGAGCAACTTGAACTTGAAAAGGCGCTCGTCAGTAAGCGACTCGAATACGAAGTGTCGGCGATTGAGGCAGAGGCAGAGGCCCGTGAAGAGGGCTCCGTGTGTATGAGTGAAGGCAGGGTGGACGAGTGGCTTCAAAATAATGACCGAAGCCGCCCTCCAGTCGCGGATCGGCTGCAGACAGAGCAGCCGCCGCAGCCCGCCACCACGTGCACCGCCCCAGAGAATGCCACCTACGTCGAACCTGCCACGTATATTGATGCCACCGCAACTGCCAGGAATGACCGAAGAAGACAACGATCGGCCTCGCGTTCACCTACCAGAGGAGAACGTCGACTTGAAAGAGGAATCGATCAGTTGGCCGACACGTTGGAAAAAATGATACGCGTACGCCCGCCGCCTCGACAAGTGACCGAGCTCCCTGCATTTACGGGAGCGGCTACTGAATGGTTGCCATTTAAGGCGGCGTACGATGACTCATCGAGTCTATGTAAGTTCACCGCGTTCGAGAATTTGGCGAGATTGCGCAACTGCATTAAGGGTGAAGCGAGGGAAGCAGTTTCAGCGCTCCTGTACTCCGCGTCCGACCCGCAAGTGATCATGAAGACACTGGAACAGTACTACGGGAGGCCGGAGATACTAATGGATCGAGTAATGACGGACCTAAAGAAGTTACCTCGACTCACGGGAGCGGCCAATTAATTAAATTCGTTCGCGGTGAAATTCCAGAACATTGTGTGCGTGCTATCCAAGATGGACAACCGTGGATACGTATGGAATCCAATGTTAGTTCGCGAAGTTGTAGAGAAGCTGAGCCCGCACATAAAATCGAGATGGTGTGACTACGCTTCTGAAACCATGGAATCGACGCGTGAACCTGAAGTGATAGTACTATCCAGGTTCCTGATGCGAGAGGCCGACCGAGCCATGAGGTACGCCTTCTCGAATCCGACGCCCGCACCCGCCCCAAGGAAGGAAACGAGAAGTGTGTCGCAACTCAACACACGGAAGAGGTCGGGCCGAGAAGCAGTCTACACAACGACGTCGGGCAAGGAAGACTGCAAACAACAGTGTCCGTGTTGTGGCGGCGACCATGAAGTACCCAAATGCGCTAAGTTCCTGAGGATGAGCATTGATGAAAGATGGGAATGGGTACGTACCGCCAAGCGGTGCTTCAAGTGCGTAACAAGTCGCCATCGACGCGAGCATTGCCGAGCCAAGCGGTGCGGCAATGGGACATGCAGCCGCCCACATCACGCGTTGCTGCACAAAGAGCGAGAGGAGAGAGAGGCGCCGCCAAGTGAAAAGCCAGACAAGGCAACCGACGTCGAGAACCCGCACACACAGGAAGCAGTGATGACCGTATCCGCGCCAAGCAATGCATCGCAACGCGTGTTATTAAAAATGTGCCCCGTGACACTAAAAGGGCCCGGCGGGCAAATATCTACGTTCGCCCTATTGGACGAAGGCTCGACAATATCGCTCGTCGACGAACAATTGATACGTCGTCTACACGTAAGCGGGCCAGTATCCACTCTACGCATTCAAAGCGTGACTTCGCAACAACGTGAAGAATGTAGCCAAGAGGTCAAGCTACAGATACGCGGCCAGGGCGGTGAATTCCAAGAACTACGCGCACGGACAATGAAAAACCTGCGACTTCATGGTCAGACAGTGGATAGGTCGACACTAAGTAACTATCCACACCTGCGGGACATACAAAGACACGCGTACTACGGAGAAGCCACACCGATGGTACTAATAGGTGCTGACAACTGGCACCTGATAGTCACACGTGAACTACGCATGGGTAAGAAGAATGAACCTGCAGCTTCTTACACTCAGTTGGGATGGGTGATCCACGGGACCGCACCACGCGCCATGCTGAAGGAACAAGAGGGACAAGTTGTGCTACATCTATACGACGTGTCTGTAGCAAGACAGACAGATGACGTACGTCGTGTAGAAGAGCTGATGAAGTCGCTCTTCAAGATTGACGCCCTAGGAGTTTCTTTGGCCCAGAAGGTCAAACCTGACGACCAGAAGGCGATTGACATGGTCCAGGGCACCATGAGAAAAGTCGGTGATCACTTTGAGGTCGGGTTACCATGGCGTGATGAAAATACCTCGATGCCCAACAACTACAACTGTGCACTACGACGATTGAAGACGATAGAAAGGAAGATGGATTCGTCGCCGCAATTCGCAGCACAGTACAGCACCCTGGTCAAGAACCTACTTGACAAAGGATACGCCCAGGAGTGCAATGGAACAAAAGACGCAAGTAACAAAGTTTGGTACCTGCCGCACTTCCCGGTCGTGAACCCAAATAAGCCGGGTAAGATGCGCCTAGTGTTCGACGCCGCGCACCGTTATAGTGGAGTGTGCCTCAACGATTACCTACTGGAAGGACCCGATCTCTTGAAATCGCTGCCAGGGATCCTGTTTCGATTCAGAGAGCGTCCAGTAGCCGTCACTGCAGACATACAGGAAATGTTTCTGCAAGTGAAGATAAGGGACCGAGACCAAGCTGCGCAGATGTTTCTCTGGCGAGGTGAAGAACGTTCTAAGCCACCGAAGAAGTATAAGATGACGTCAATGATCTTCGGCGCTTCGTGTTCACCATTCATCGCTCACTCAGTACGAGACGCCAATACAAGGCTGTACACGCAAGAGTACCCCGACGCTGTGCAAGCTATAACGTCGAGCCACTACATGGACGATTACGTAGACAGCATGGCGACTGAAGACGAAGCAATCAAGACAGCGCGTGAAGTCATGAAAATCCACCAGAATGCGCACTTCAATTTGAGAGGTTGGTGCTCGAATAAGCCCAACGTGGTGAAGAGCATAACATCGGAGAAGCAGGCACACGACACGGAAGTACAATTCGGACAAAGGGATGAGAACACGGACAAAACACTAGGCTTGCTTTGTCAAACAGGCTCAGATAAGCTAGGTTTTAACACTGGACTGAGTCGACTGTCCCCTGAAGTGAAAACTAGAGACAGAGCCCCGACGAAACGAGAGGCCCTTGGAGCGGTGATGGCGGTCTATGATCCTTTGGGTCTCATCAGCCACTTCACAGTCACCGGCAAGATCGTGCTACAGAACCTGTGGAGGCATGGCATAGGCTGGGACGAGGCAATCCCAGAAGAAGACGCGCAGCACTTCGAGGAATGGATACAAAGTTTGAACGAGGTGACGAAGCTTCGCATCCCGAGGTGCTACGACAAGGGTCCGTACGACATCATGGATCTACATGTTTTCTGTGACGCCAGCGAGCAAGCGTACGCAGCGACAGCCTACTGGAGGATCCAGAAGTCAGATGGAAGAGTGGACATAAGGCTGGTCGCGGCGAAAGCACGAGTAGCTCCCCTGCAGCCGGTTACCATCCCGCGACTAGAGCTACAGGCAGCGGTGATTGGCGCACGGCTGGCTGACACGGTGATAACGGAGCACCGAGACAAGCCCAGAAGAGTGACTTACTGGACGGACTCACAAACAGTACTGCGATGGATCGAGAAGGACGCCGTGAAGTACACTCCATTCGTGGCGCATCGCCTGGGTGAGATTGCGGAGCTAACCGACGCCAGCCAGTGGAGATGGGTGCCTACCGACCATAACGTGGCAGACGACGCTACACGCCCCAACTACACCGTGCAAATGAAACCTGAGGACAGATGGTTCACTGGTCCCGCGTTTCTATATGACGAGGAAGAGTCCTGGCCTAAGGAGAAGGCCAAGAACGACACAACCGAAGACGAAATGACGTACGTGACAACGGAAGAAGATAGCGTACGAGAACGCCCTTCACACCTGCCCGACATAAGCAGATTCTCTTCGTACGAGAAGTTGTTACGAGTGACGGCCACGCTTTTCCTTTTCAAGGAAAAGTGCAAGGACAGGACCAGCCAGATGACCATTGACCTAATAGAAAAGGCCGAGAAATTATGGCTGAAACGAGCACAGCTCGAAAACTACGCCGAAGAAATACGGATACTACAGAAAGGAAAGCCGGTGCCCAAGTCCAGCGGCCTGTATAAACTGGACCCTTACCTTGAAGGTAACATCCTTAAGGTTAGAGGAAGGATTGGACACGCGGCAGTTATGGACACCAAAAAGACGCCAGTAATTCTACACGGCAAAAACCCGTTCACGCGGCTATTGGTGGAAGACGCGCATCGCAGAGCTGGTCACGCTAATAACGAACGCGTGATCAACGAATTGAGACAGCGGTACTGGGTGGTCAACCTACGCCCGACGGTGCGAGCCATCGCACAGCGATGTCAGCTCTGCCGCATTAGGAAGGCTATGCCCGTGAAACCAACTACAGGGGACTTACCAATAGAGCGAATCACGAAGACACAGCGACCCTTCACCCACTGCGGGACCGATTATTTTGGACCAATGACCGTAGTCATAGGCAGAAGACACGAAAAGCGATGGGGGGCCCTGTTTACCTGCCTAACCACGAGGGCAGTACACCTGGAGTTGGTATCGAGTCTGTCTACCGACTCGGCGCTAATGGCCATACGAAGAATGGCAGCGCGAAGAGGTTGGCCCAGAGTAATGTACTCGGACAACGGTACCAACTTCAGAGGAGCGGACGCCGAACTAAGAACGGCGTACAAAGAATGGACAAAGGACTTCGCGCGACTTGGGCTGGAACACCGCATGAAGTGGAAGTTCATCCCACCAGGAGCGCCGCATATGGGGGGAGCCTGGGAGCGACTGGTGCGCTCTGTTAAAGCGGCGCTAGGAGCGACGCTGCATCAGAGGGCGCTGAAAGAAGAAGTGCTGTTGACGCTGCTGACAGAGGCCGAGCACTCTATAAATTCTCGGCCTCTGACCCATGTCTCTGTCGATCCCAAGGATCCGGAGGCCCTCACGCCCAACCACTTTCTCATCGGAACCTTCTCAGGCCTTCCCCGCACTGGGCCTTGTGATGAGGCCAGCCGCAAGCAATGGAGAGCTGCCCAGGCGCTCGCCGACCACTTCTGGCGGCGCTGGGTAGACGAGTACCTGCCCACGCTGGTGCCCCGCGGGGTGTCAGACGACCAACGACGGCCGCTGCAAGTTGGCGACCTGGTCATCGTCATCGACTCCTCACTACCAAGAGGAACGTGGCCTCGAGGCGTCGTGGAAGCAGTCTACAATGGTCCTGACGGCAAGGTGCGATCAGCAGACGTCAGAACTACAGCTGGCATCCTACGGCGTCCAGTTACGAAGCTCGCCGTCCTCTGCGTTGAAGATTAGGCTACGGTAGCCCTGCGCCGGGGGGAGGATGTTACGGACGTCGTAGCTATGTAGTATGTAAGTTTGATATTATGTATAGTATGATTATGATGTAAATAAATAACCCAGATAGACTTAAGTAAATAGATAATTCAGATAAGGTAGGATTTCATGTTTGTTTAAGGTTTAGAGTTAGGCATTAAATAAAGACAGATTTAAGTAGGGCTTTATATGTAAATAATTAGATTAGGTTTGTATTACTCCCTTAGATGTAAGTATATGAGTAAGCATAATTGTAAGGTGGCATAGAGCGCAGTGTAAACACCACGTGCGGATATCGGACAAGTCGAATCTTGTCCCGAGCACATGCGCAGACTACGGGCGGGGGCGCGCGAGGCACGCTCCGGTTGGCCGAGCGAAAATTACCTGCGCTCTACGCCACCCGTTTACCTGCACTAAGCAAAATTGTATAAAGGATGGGTGGCTTGCCGCACATTTGTCATTGGTAGCTCGCCAGCCGTCGCTCCGTGCGGACGTCTCGCTGCTCGTCGCCCCACCGCGCTCTCCGGCGCCCCCACTCTCCGTCTCGTCGCGCCCCTCTGCGTGACGTCACTGCGGCCGTCGCGTCTCCGCACGCCGCTCCAAAGGTGTCGCTACTAGTAACTTTGGTTACTAGTAGTGGCAGCTATTTTGGCCCTTCCGGGCAAATCCACTCTTTGTGGTCCCTGGCGGGAAACCTAGCGGTGTTAACAAGCCAGTGGGGTGTGCCCCAAGCACCCGCCAAGTCCCTTAAGGACACGGCAGTTATTGGCGTCGGGAGCGGGATCAGTTGGCCTTGGTAGATAGCCTAGTCAACCCCCGCTTCGTCCCTCAGCATTCACCTGGCACGGTCGGGTGTGTCTACCCCGACGTGCCAGACTTCGTCGGTACACATTGGTGGGTGGCCCACCTTCGGTGGGTTTACCGGTACCTTAGGGCCCTGTCACCCAATAAGATTGGTGGCAGGTAGACAAGCTTAGGGCTCACCAGATACTCACCTCCCAGTCTAACCCGACTGGGAGGGTAGGATTGCACACATCCCCGGGCCCCTCCACCCGGGGAAGATACCCTCTCCCGGCTTCACCGGATCTATTATTCTCAATTATGTCGCTCGCGGCAGTAATTGAACTCCTTCACGAGATTCTCGAGAAGGAGAAACTCTCCAAAAAATACAGCCATGCTGTAAGTCAGGCTTTAGCCTCTTATGTGCCCGCTTCGGGCCCGACCGGGGCCCCTGGGCCTAGCCAGGCACCTGTGCCGAGCGAAGCCCAGGTCTCGCCCAGGTCGCCCTCCCCGGCAGCCAGGCCCACTTCTGGGACTGGTGAGCCGACTCTACCTAAGCCCCCAGCTCCGGCCGTCGAGCCTAAAGCTACTGTCCGTTCATGGAGAGATCCTCCTTCTCCTAAAACTTCTTCTCAACCGGCCGTCGAGCCTAAGAAAACCCGATCATGGAGAGATCCTCCTTCTCCCATAGCTACTCAAGTAAAAGCTTATAAAAGCTATAAAGAGCGCATAGCCACCCTCCATAAATTCAGGCCTAAGTCCAAGTCCAAGACCATCTGGGCGGACGATGATGACTCCCCTATGGAAGAGGGAGCAACCCTCAGCACTGACGAGGAATGGGAAGCTTTGGCTGACCAAACTAACTCAGTTGCTGACGACCCATTAGACCCAAATGTCCCCGATAGGTCAGACGACTACGACACCGTCTCCTCCGACGGTGACTCCGTAGTTTGCTCTGGAGGAAAGAGGAAAAAGAGGAGTAGTCCCATTAATGCTACCAAGGCCAAAAAGGCGGTACCAAAAACCTCTCCTCAGTCAGTTCTGCCACCGGCCTCGCCCGTAAGGCAAATCACCCCCACCCCTGACATTGCTTCTTCTCAGCGGTCCAACCGCAGCCCCAGTCCCATGGTAATAGTTACCAATAAGAAGCTCCGTCCCCCTCCACCTATTTATCTTCAGGATAAAGTCAAGTGGAACGATGTTTCAAACGCTTGTGTTGAGCGGAAAATCAACTACACCAAAGCCACTGCATGCCAACAAGGCATCAGAATCCAACTCCCCTCTCCCACTGATTTCCGGAATCTGACCCGGTACCTCAAAGAAAGGAACATCTCGTTCCATACTTACTCCCTCCCAGAGGAAAAGCCCGTCCGAGTAGTCATTAGGAGAATCCCAAAAGAGATCCCTACGGAGGAAATCCGTAAGGACCTTCTTGACCAAAATGTTCCCGTCACTGAAGTCCACCGCTTGCATAAAGCAAGAGGCGGACAACAGTACGATATTGTATTAGTTGTCTGTAGCCCTACTGAGGGTTACAACCCGATCTTCAATATAAAGACCGTGTGCTCCCTGTCGGGCATTTCGATCGAGAAACCCTACCGCCCCCATCTTGTAGGACAGTGTCACAACTGTCAACTTTATGGCCATTCTCAGGCCCACTGCTATGCAACACCCAGGTGCGTTAAGTGCATGGGTGATCATGGCACTAAGGACTGTCCCCGTCCTAAAGACCGCTCACAGTGCACGGAGCCTCCCAGCTGCGTGCTCTGTGGCCAAGTCGGGCACCCGGCTAATTACCGGGGTTGCCCAAAAGCCCCCAAGCTCGCGCCTAAAATGGCCAAGCGATACAATGCGCACATAATGCGCATGGCTCCCTCTTCCCAACCACCCCCCCGTCTAGCCCCTCAGAGGTCTTCACCATGGGGTAAGCTGAACCACCAAAGTGTGGCTCCTCAGACTTACTCCCAGCCTATCCCAGCGCTGATGGCCCACCCCATTGCAGCTCCAAATCCAGTCCCCGACCCAGTGGCCCCAGCTGCCCCCATGCCCGCACAAAACCGGAAGGTGGCTTCCACCACCACCGCCGCCATGTGCCCGCCCCCTGTAGCCCCCTCCGGGCACAAGCCATATTTGAGCGTCGCTGAGAATATAATTAGCGCGTATTCCATATGGATGACCCTTCAGGCCCGTGCTCTGGATGCAGAAATCCGGAATGCAGGCTCTCTCACCCCCGCTTCATGCAGTGCCCTCTTCTCGAGGTACGAGTGCATTACTAGGGAACTTGACAGCCTTGTCTACAAGGACGGTCAATGGGTTCGTAAATAGTACGAACACGTATTCAAACGTAGCATACATACCGATTGGTCCGCCCTCGCCGCCGAGGCCCCGCCGCGAAGTCCCAGTCATTATTTATGTAGCCAGCCCGCGAATAGCTGTGCCATAGTTAATTCTAATTAGTTAATTGGAGTTTCTTGTCCGTTCTTCTCCAAGTAGGCTTATTCCGAACGGATGGTAGAATCACTTTATTAAGATCCAGCCTTAGTTGTCCCCCCAGCGACGCCCTGAGCCGAGGTTCGACCCCAACTGGGGTAGCCCTCAGCGTTGTCGCTTAGGTTTAGTAAATTTTTGCCTAGCTGGAGGCTATATAGTTTAGTCTCCGTAGGAAAGCCCGGTTAAGCAGCTAAACAGTCACTTTGACTGAGTTGCGAGACGCCACGTATTAAAAAAAAAAAAAAAAAAAAAACGCACATTTGTCATTCAACATTTCGCCACTCAACCATCAGCAGCAAGCCACCCCTGGGAACAAGAATAAGAAATAAACTAAGAAACAAGAAGCCTGGAGTTTTACTCAACAACAACAAATATACAGTCCACCTCGACAATTATTTTATTTCCAAGTCATTGTTATAATGAATTTGAGTCCACCGTTAGCTTCACCATACTGGATCAAAAATAGTTTGAGTTGATGCTTACAGGTTAAGGTTCAGATTAATTCTGATGTGGCGAGGCTACTTTTGTCAGAATTTGAATAATTCATCGGCTGGTCTTTAAGTTTTAGACCACTTTGACAAAATGAAAAAGTACTTCAATGCCGCTTAGTTCTATACATTATTATTAAAAAAAAACAATACACGAAAGAAGATACGAGTAACTAAGAACTAAAAGATTGCATAAGTAGGTACTTTAAAAGATACTGAATTCTTTCGCATTTAGGTTTTTATTGAAATATTCAACACGATGATGGTCGTATCTACCAACAAATAAAAAAGCAAAATAAAGTTAAATTTACTCTTTCTGGTAGCTTTTACGAATAATGGTTTTGATGATTGACGATTTGCACGCAACCAGTTTGTTGTGTGTTTACCAAAGGGCTTTTACCTTTAATTATCTATATTTTTCCCAGCAGCTAAAAAGAGTTTCTGAGTATTTTGTTAAAAATAACATTTGTCCATTTATTTAATTTATTAATAACACAAAGATTTACAAAACAAAATGCAAGATAAAATTCATACGAAAATATATTGAACTAGCGGACGCCTCGCGGTTTCACCCGCGTCGTGGGAATACAGGAATAAAAAGTAGACTATGTCACCCGGGGATAGTGTAGCTTCCCAACGGTGAGAGGATTTTTGAAATAGGTCTAGTAGTTTTTAAGTTTATTCGTTACATACAAAAATACCAATCTTTTCTCTTTATAATATTAGTATAGATATAGATATAACTTAACATGATAAATACCACAAGAATGCTAATTGCTAATAATCAATGCTTAATCACAAGTGAGGTATCAATTAACAATAATTCATTTCAGTCAAGTATTTTTTTAGCTGTAGGTACAAAATAAAACATTCTGCATTCCATGTGACATTCCAAGTTTACTTATTAACCTACTCATTATTTACCAAGTAGCCCACGGTGCCCAATTTTTTTGTAGCCTACGTTGTGTCCAACTGCTGAGCAAAGACCTGCAATTTTTCCTTCAAACCGCTCTGTCTTTGGTTATCTTGGCATAAATTTGTCCCGCAAACTTTTTAATATTCAACTTAAAACTTAACACATATCAGCGCCCAATTAAAAGAAAATTATTATTTTGTTAACTTTAGTAGTTACTCCAGAAATACTATTTTATCTGTCATCTACTCTCATACTGTGGCAATTGAGAAATAATAAGAACACTACTAGGTACTAATACTAATTTAAAAACAGAAATAAGTTCTAATTAACTCAGGATCTGTTTTACAATAACCAAGAATAAGCTAATGCAACAAGTTAAATATTTCTGAACATTTTGGGCTTAACGAGACAAAATAAAAAAATAATACTGATAACATCTCAGGTCAAGTGATGTCATTACAAGTTGGCCTATCTGTCTAGACGAAATTATAATCTATCTGTGAAAACAATTGCCAGAACGTCCTAAATATATGGATGGTAGTCCAAGAAAATTAGTCAAATTAGGGCAAGAATCTCGGAATGAGAGATAGTCGGCTATAAAGTTGTATTAGTATATTAGATATGTAGTATAGTATGTATGTATTTTATGTTTTTATGTATAAGTAAGTTATATTATTTATTATCTATTGTACACTGACTGCCCTTAATTCTTCTCCTATCGTTCAGTCCATCCAAAGGTTGTCTGTAAGAGATTGCCCTGTGCGATAAGACCGCCCATTGTACACTTTGTTTGAAAATGTTTGTCCTTTATGTTTTTATTTTGTGGTGTACAATAAAGTTTATAATGAATAATGAATAATGAATGAATGAGTATAAACCTTTATTTTGACACCCTAAAACTTGTCTCAAAACCTACGTATCGTAGGGTGTCCGCGTCTACAGATATTCCAAAGTCAAAGGTCAAAATATCGATGTTTTACACATTTATTGCAAATATCTCGTTTCCTATGGGTTTTATGCTATTTGTATGTATTGTAAATATTGTAGAGGATTAAATCGTCTACAACTTTTACATACACATTTTTTTATAACTTGAACCATTTTCGAGATAGAGGGCAGAGCGCGCGCAGTGTTTAACTATTTAGAGTATCATTCGAGGTCAACCTGTAGTCCTGATTAAAAATACGCCGTATAAAGTTTATAAATTATTAATAAATATATAATTCTAAATAATTTGCATTATTATTAACTATTACGTAATTATTATTTTTCAATAATTCAGTATATTCTTTAATAACTCGTGTAATTATAAAGTTATTAAGAGAAATACTTTAATTACATTTTAATTCTTATCTTATTTATACTAATTACTTCCTTACTAAATAAAAAGAAAATAATTGAATTTTTAATAAATATTTTTTTGATAAATCAGGCGTTGCTTAACCTTGATGATCGACCAGTGCGGCTGTTATTATTTAGCCACGAGCTCTAATTTAAATTTTCTTCTTCCTCTTCAATGGTATTTTTCAATAAAAACATTTAATAAAAATTTAACTTTTTTTTATTTGGTTAGGAAGTAATTACTATAAATAAGAATAATTTAAAAGTTAATAAAAAAACCAAATTATTTAGAATTATATATTTATTAATAATTTATAAACTTTATACGGCGTGTTTTTGATCAGGCATACAGGTTGGCCTCGAATGATACTCAAAATAGTTAAACACTGCGCGCGCACTGCCCTCTATCTCGAAAACGGATCAAGCTATAAAAAAAATGTATGCACAAAAGTTGTAGACAATTTAATCTTCTACAATATTTACAGTACCTACATATAGCATAAAACCCATAGGAAACGAGATATTTGCAATAAATGTGTAAAACATCGATTTTTTGACCTTTGACCTTGGAATATTTGTAGACGCGGACACCCTACGATACGTAGGTTTTGAGACAAGTTTTAGGGTGTCAAAATAAAGGTTTACACAAGTTTATAGCCGACTATCTCTCATTCCGAGGTGAAACCCCTAATTTGCCTGGACTATGGGTCTGACATGCACTATTCAAATTTCACGTTCGTGACTAAAGGCTTTCACGGCCTTTCAGCCTTTCTTCACGTTTTCGCTGAACCTCTTTAGTACTAGGAATAATCTTTAGGATTCGGACACACAAGTCTGTTAACGAATATCATAATAAACGTAATGATTGACATTTTCTAATATGCCTTTTCTAAACTTGAGAACCAGTTTCTGGAACGAAAATTATAGCAAAATTAATATGTCGTAATAAACGTGCGTTTAGCTACTGTGACTGGTTGGATTGCTTTTTTGCTTGACTTGTTGATTTTTTAGAGCCAATCACTTGAATTTCTTTCATTTTGTTCGTTGTTGTTTGTTGTGTTACATTAGAGCTCTATCGGCCTGCATCGCATTTTAGTATAAACCGGCCAAGTGCGTATTGGACTTCAAACATTTAGGGTTCAGTACAAAATGTAGAATACATTGGTATTTTTAATAAAATATACGTAATAATAAACATTATCACCAGATTTCAAGTTCATAGTTTAATTGGATGATAAAATTCTTTGAAACAAAAGTTTAAATTATTACTTTTGTATTCTCATTCCACTGTCATCGTAGTTTGTTTTAGATGCTGCTTACATCTTCTTCGGATATGCTGTATCACAAAATCATCTGCACTTTTTGGCTATTACAATCGATTTAACAAGATACAGTTATATTTAGAAATTAAGCGTAGGTATTATACCCAATTGGTAAAGATTTTAACATTTATAATGATTAGGTTACAACAAAAACTTATAAAAGAAAAGTATTTGCACACTATTAATTACTATTTACAATTCTATAAATATAATGATCAAAAAGATATTGCCTTATCTTGACCTACCTACACATAAACTACTACCAACAATTAAATAATCTTTACTCAATGATTATGCTCACCCCTAACGGTTAATATGGTATTTTTCCTAGAAACAAGGGTCACTTTGCAACCATCCGGCTTTTTCTTACAATTCCAGTACTCCTTGCAACCTTGGCTTTTATTTCTGTAGTACCCCTGACCATCGTATATAAGAGAAAATCCACCACGCTTAGTTATTACGAAATTGACATCTAAAAACAAAAGATAATTTATTAGAAAAAGTATATGAAAAATTCATTAACGCTCACCAAGCCTTGTTTTAAAAGTAATATAACATTTAAAATAAAATAGCACTGAGGATCAAACTTCAATTAACGAATAGGCTATAAATCAACTAAAACATACATAAACAAAAACGGTAACGCTAAATATGAAAATAATAAATTGAAATTGGTAGCACACATCACATTTTCACACTCTTGCTGATTCGAAAGAATCCGATACTATTGGTAGTTTTTACAAAATAGTAGTAGACAGAAACTAAAGAAAGCCACCTGATAAAATTGTTTATTTTGTACATTTACATTGCATTAAAATAAATCATTAACTACACTTACGAAAATTAGCTTATCTATATATAAAAGAAGAAACTGACTGACCGATCAACGAACAGCCAAAACCGCTGGGCCTAGAAACATGAAATTTGGAAGAAAGGTTTCTCAAGTGACATAAGTGAGCACTAAGAAAGGATTTTAGGAAATTCCACCCCAAAGGGAGTCAAAAGAGGGTTGAAAGTTTGTATGTAATTTCTACAGTTTATAAGTTGGACACGTGAAATTTTAGATATACGCTCTGGGTTGACAAAAAGAACTAATGTATTTATTGCTTTTTGGAAATTCGACCCCTAAGAGGGTAAAAAAGGTGTTAAAATTTTGTATGAAAGTTTGATAGTTTGTAAACTGGACACATGAATTATGTATTTTCAAACAACCTATTCAACTACCAAAAAGTAAAATCATGTTATTCAAAGATAGGAACTAACAACCAAGCTTAATAAGCTGCAATAAATAATCTATATGAAGGACGTCAATTGCAATAAGTTACTTTAGTTGTAGGTTGTATGCAGCTCTCCGATCGCTAAAATATTTTTTACAGGACATCTAATGCTGGAATTTTGACTTAAGTCAATTTTACCTTACCAAGATTATTCACAAACTTGTATTATCTCCTCAAAATATATCAAAAAGGTCATGTAATTTTTTTTTGACTAAGTAATTAAATAATAAATATATTAAATAATAACTGATCTGAGCTTCAACAAGAATACTCCAGTAGTTAATTTACTATGTTTTTTTTTGTGAAAAGTTGAACGTCAAATCAGTTTTTTTTTTAATTTATGCAATGGTCGTTAATACAATATGCCTTTCTAGCGTCTATATAATTATTGAACTCTCGTCATCGATGTTATAAAAATATCTATAGTCTGTAACGTCATTACTGATGATTATGTACTCCATAAGTTTTGATGATAACTCCATCAACGGTCATAAGGGATGCCGTACATCTAAGAGTCCCCTTCTTGACGCAGGACCACCGGATCTTGAACCCAATGTCGCGCTCCTTATTGAATCTAAAATGGCCGATCAGGATGACTGGATTCCCTCTTAAAGATTTCCCAAACCGAGGACCTGAAATTATAAGAAAATTGTAGGTTCTGAGAAAACTACTTATTAGATTTTACTACTTAAGTTTTTTTCCTAATTGCCGAAATAAAGTATAACAAAAACATGTAAAAGTTTATTTTACAACAATACACAACAATAATCACACTAATATTATAAAGGCGAAAGTCTATGAGTGTGTATATTTGTTACTGCTTCACGCTCAAATGGCTTGATGGATCTTGATGAAATTTGGCACAGAGATAGATTATAGTCTAGAATAGCACATAGGATACTATTTATCCCGGGAATATGTTCTGTTGGGATAATTTTCGATATTCACGCGGGCGAAGCCGCTGGCAGAAGTTAATAAATTTATAAAACATTAAGACCTTTTGTTAATAATTACAGCAAACATGCATTGTTAAAATTAATAAATGCACAGAGCATACTTATAACAGTAACATAGAGACTATTCTAATTAGGATAATTTAATATAATTAATAGGAAACATGCAATAACTTCACTAACGCAATTTATTAATTACTGCCTTTAGATTGTTTATATGTTTTGAGTACTTACATTCATTTTAATGTTAACGTAATTATTAAAAAATACTTCTCGATACAGAAATAACAAAAAAAATGCATTTCGGATTGCAACAATGTTTTGCTTACCCTGAGGCCTTAGATAAAGTAGGTATAGATTAAGCACTGGCGTGGCCGCACATGAGACAGCAATAGTTAGTTCTGGTGTTACAACAAGAACAAGAACACTACAACCCACCATCGCACTGACACTTATTATCTATAAATAACCCAAATTCCTTGTCTCAATTAACACATAATACCACGAAATCATAGAAAATCAAACAAAACCGAGTTTGTTTGTCAAACCTGCCATTGTATTAGAGTTTGACAAACGACAGAAACCGGCCACGGTTACAAAGACAAAAAATAATCTTTTGTCCTTATCATTTACATGGAGCTGCCAATTAGCCATCTCGCTCTATCAATCAAGGTCATTTTAAGGCTTAATCTATACCTACTTTATCTAAGCCTGAGGCGCTAGCCAAAGTGACATTATATCAGCAATAGCGAATGCCGAAATGACAAAATGTTTGGGACTCCCTTCACCTAACACCTATCGATCTTTATCGCTAATAGAATTTCACACTGTCTAATAATTATTGTGTGTATTTTTCCTGACGCTGATCTCTATCAGATAGCCGTCGAATATGACTATGGAAACTAGGCATCTCAAGGACCTGCGTCTGCTGCAAACCCACCAGGTCTTGTCTCAAGATATGGTAATCTTCGAGTATCGGTACCCATGGAACCATAAATATGAGTTCTCGGCACAATCTTGCATGACCACGTTACAGGCTGCAGGAAGAGGCACTTAATTTTTTTTTGCTGAAATATTGCGAGATTTTTTGTCTTGAATCACTTTGTTTTTTTAAAAGTTAACTTCTATTTAGTTTAAATAAAGCGAGATGGTCTTTCAATTATTTTCGTTTATTATTTAGTTTAGGATGAACTTTTTACATCATAATTATTTTCGGAAAATAAACCTTAAGCCAGAATAAGAAACTGACAATATGAAATAAATAAATTTATAAGTAGTACACATTATTTATTTATTTAATAACAATAATTGATTTTTTGTATTAATAATATGCACCAAAGTGCACAGCAACCAACAACAAACCCTTGTCAACTAAAAAAATAAAATAAACATAATGAAGCATGTTTATAGGCTTTTCCTCGTTGTTCTTTTGGCAGCAAGCGCTACTGCTAAGCATAAGGTTCTGGGTTCTATTCCCGAGTCGGGAAAAGTATTACTAAGTTTTTCCATCTGGAATTTCTCTGTAGCAACTTGAAATCTGGGTACCTGCACAGTTGATGGCAATCGGCTCGCCCTCAATTACTTGGAATATAAACATTACTGACGAAATATGAGTGTACTATATATATATAGGTGCCCCTCTGCCTAACACTACAGACGTGATATTGTTATGTGTGTATTTACATTTTCTTGATCGGTAACAATATGTTCGCGTAAAACAACAAAAACTGTGCTTGAAATTGTCAATGTGAGTGTCCTTTTCTTTTGAAGAAGTACTTTTTGTCAACAGATATACCGGAAGCCGTGCAATTCAAAGAGTCTCTCTTAGTGCAGACCCACCACACTTTATTTTTGTTCGTTCTGTTCTTTCTGTAACGGTAACCATCGCATTCAAGATACGTTCTTCCGCTCTTTGTAGTTACGTATTTCACGTCTATAAGAAGAGAACAAGCATTAATAATAAGTGATCAACATTTAAAAACTCTACAAAAAGAAAAAAATTGTAATAAAAAGTACTTAATTTAGTCAAGGAAAACATTTATTTGACATAGCAAAATAAATACTTTATCACAGATTCTTGATTTTCCAACCGAAAATAACAATCAATTTCAATGTGAGTTTGAGTTTGTGTGTGTGTTTTCTTTGTAAAACGTCCTTGATACGTAACTCCGGAACTAGAATACCTCTTGGAGTGTCTATTTGTGCAGATCCAGAAGATTCTACCACCCTAAGAACTGTTTCTTCTGTAAGAATATACATCACAATATAGCTGGGTTTTGCCTCTACAAATGTTACGTACACGCCTGTAAAAAAAAATAACAAGAATATTATTTTTCAGGATGGGTAACCAATCAAAATATGTTTTATTTGTTTTAAAGATTTAACAATTTTATTACCGATTCCAAATTATTATTGTTTAACAATAAAAATATACCGTGGTATACCTCTCCACGCCTCAAGCACCGCCGGATATATATGTCCCCTTGGCGCAACGTCACTCAAGTGCTATCGACCGTTTATGGGTGCCCATTAATTGAGTGTGCAAGTCACCCCCTGTCATTTTATAGCCGTGTAATTCAAAAATGGTCAGGCAGTGGCCAGTCAGGACAGTCAGTATAGTTTAGACAATCTGTCCATTGAACCTCCAAAACCCATAGCCCAATCTATTTTGTCTGCATATTTTGCTCCAACATCGTTCTGCGCCAACCGGGGATTGTCCTTGGGTTTACTTATTGAGTGCATACAGATCCCTGTATGTAGTCGTCGGTTGGTGTCACATTTCTTGATACATGTCTAGCAAGGTCTCGGCAAGTTGGCTTCGGCTCCTGGCACGCCTTTCAAAGGTCCAGGACCCCAAGGTCTATTATTAACAATTTAAAGTAACAAAGCCAACACTAAAGAAACTGCCTTTACCCCTTAGGATAAGTTTATCAGCAGTAGATATTTACCTACCCCTCTGAAGAAACATACTATCTGTTCTGTTTAGCTTTATCTTTCTTTCGCAAAATACCGGACAAGTGACATTTGCCCGATATAAATTAAATCGTGATCGTGACTTTTATTTAGCTCGCCTTGTTAGTTAATATGAATGGGTCAGATTTCGCCACTGTATTTATAACGTTTTGAAATATTGAATAAAATTTGTTTTTAGAAGTATTTTTTTTTTAATTAGGTAAGTAATTGATTGATTTTATAAATAAAAAAACATGACAATAATATATATGGGTGTCAGTCGTTACGTATACACATAAACGAGAAAATATGGCACCAGTCTTGCCAAAGGGGGGTGGAGGTCAAATACTGGTCATACCTAAAGTTACCGGTGTCACTTTTACTTTTATTTCTGTTGGTATGGTTTCCTTTTTTCTTTTTATGTTGGCACCTTTTTTTTAAACATACATGTAAATTGTATTAATTTAATTAAGATTTTGTGTGTTGTGCTGTGTCTTTTGTGTGCACTAAATAAATGATTTATCTATCTATTTATCTAGATAGGCAGTTGCTTCATATCATATACGGGAACTCAGCTGTATCCGGTTAGACTGGAAGACGAGCCCAACATGGTTGGGAAAAGGCTAGGCAGATTGAATGTCAATGCGAGTGCGAAGATCTTTTATAAACTTGTCCTCGATGTCTGACGACAAACCCACAACAGGTATTTGCGGCTCTCTGAGAGCATATCCACCAAACCTTATCACCCGATCGGCTGTTTATTCTGTACTTTACCTTCACAATATAAGTACGATCTTCCATTTTCGTCCACATAAGTTGCTGCAAAAATACATTAAACGTTTGAACCGAATTAGTTGAAATATAAACCGCTTCAAAATATAAATACCGAAAAGGATTAACATCGATTTTCGCAACGATAAAACATTATTTACATTCTTACATTGTAGTTCTTAACTAATGCGGTATTTTTACGTTTTTGAGAGTTACTTTTCAATTCCACTTTTGGTAAAAGCTTTAGATTCCACCAAATTCAAAACCAGCCTTTATAGCTAAAATTAGATTTAAAATCAGCAAAAATACAATGGAAAACAGAAAAGTTTATTCATTGTCACACTTTTGAAATTAACAGACAATTAATTGGTACAAATAAATGGACACATGAATTCACAAAAATCCACATACTTCATAAAATCATTGCTACATTGCAACATTTTGCTTGTGGCACTATCTTAAACTAGTACATTGGAATCGACTAGGGAAAAGGCAATGTGACTCTGCCTACTTTCGTGTAGACATGTAGATAAATCATTATTCTATAACAATTTTCTAGCATGACTCTCAACTTAGTATAATTTCTAGAAAACTAGTTTTAGTAAAAAAGACAGTCAATTTAGAATCGATAAGCATATAATAGAATCGTGTGTAGAATAAGACTCATAATGTCTTATTTCAAACAATCTCTGAACTGTTTAGCAATTGATTAGTAGTACGCCAGGCATGACACATATCATAACAAGATTAGTAGTCGAAGAAAAAACTAAGTTACCCAGTAAAAACTTGATAAAAGTATGCGTCACATCCGCGCAACGGCCATCGCTTAGCATAATGTGGCATAATGCTGGCTCTCACATGTGAGTCAGAGCCATCGCTGGTTTTCATCAAAAGCCGGTGCCGGTGCGTATACATACTAGCTACAAAGTAGCTAAACAGTTAATAAGTTGTTTTATTAATAAAGATGACAGTGTTTAGAACCCTGGCCACAAAAATATATATAGCTTAGAGCACAATATATTAGAACCATCTGCAAATGACAGAGACCAACAATCTCAGAATTATTTCGCGTTATTTTGGACAAGGCACATTAGTGACAGTTTTCCAGCGTGTACGAGTATCATTAAAAAGTAACCAAATATAACATGCTCTTCTATTTCAGCGCTTGTAAATGACATATACAAATATTCTTTATCAAACTGAAAGATGAACGCACCGTTTTAAAGGGTTCCGATTTAAAACACTTAAAAATATAACCCCTGTGACATTAAACAGGCTTCGTATCAACAAGGGGTTTCCAAAAATAAACCTAGCTAAAAGGACAATGGCACAAACATAAATAAAATAAAATAAAATGTCATAATTTTATTTATAGGCAGACAAAGATACTAATAGCATTTTCTATTGTGTAGAATTACCATAAAACCTGAATTGCGTTAACTGCCATCAAAGCCTTAGGCTCCAAACTAATTCATTAAATTCACATTCAGGGTCACGTCTTACTAACAACACATACAACATTGTAACTTGGTATAACAGAAAAATATTTAATATCTAATTCGATAGTTGCATCATTCCCGAAAATATCCCGACGATAAATTGGAAAATATTGCAATCTTAATATATATATTTCTTGTGTGCGTG
Source organism: Anorthoa munda (assembly GCA_945859665.1). Taxonomy (NCBI): domain Eukaryota; kingdom Metazoa; phylum Arthropoda; class Insecta; order Lepidoptera; family Noctuidae; genus Anorthoa; species Anorthoa munda. The sequence goes on from OX243901.1 coordinate 9,363,203, forward strand.
TGTATGTGACTGAACTCCTCCTAAACGACTGGACCGATTTTGATGAAATTTTTTGTGTGTGTTCGTGGAGATTCGAGAATGGTTTAGATTTACAATTGAAAAAAAAAAAAATGGAAAATGTTTTTTCAATTAATTTCTTATTTATAAGGAGTTGTTGATTTTCCGGCGGACGGCGCTATCATCGCATTCAATATTATTCTATTTCAAATTTAGTTTGTCCCGACAGATGGTGCTACGATTAATTTGAAAAAAAATTTGTTATTCAATTCATGTGCTGATTAAAATATTAAATGTAATTATTTTTTAAAGAGTTTTGAAGTGTGTATAAATAATTTTGTGAATTCAGATGTTTTTTTAATTATTTTTTATTTGTAAGGAGTTTTTGATTTTGGAATGTTTTACATCAGATTTGACGGATGGCGCGATTGATAATTTTAGTTTGTCCCGACAGATAGTGCTACGATCAATTTGAAAAAGTATTTCGTTATTTTGTGTTGTAATTGTGTTATTCAAGTGAAGTTGCTAATTAAAATATTTAATGTAATTAGTTTTCGAAGAGTTCTGAAGTGTATATAAATAACTTATACATTTTGTAAATTTAGTGCGGAATCGAAGTGAGTATATTTTTTATAAATTATCTTTTTTAATTTACACGTGCGTTTATTAACAACCAACATAACCTTCAAGTTTATTTGTGTAGTTAGTGGATTGAATTTTTTTAATTATTTTTATTGACAATTAATTCATTTTTGGAGATATTAAATAAAAAAACTCACAAAATGCGATTACATGTTCTTTATCTAAAATTTGTCATAATATAAATCTATAAAAGAAAGTCGTGTTAGTTACTTCACTTATAACTCAAGAACGGCTGAACCGATTTAGCTGAAAATTGGCAGGGAGGTAGTTTAGAGCCAGGAGAAGGACATAGGATACTTTTTATCCCGTTTAGGGTAGGGTAGGGTAAGTAGGGTAGGGTAGGTAGAGTAGGCAGGGTAGGGTAGGTATATATGTAGGGTAGGGTAGGTAGGGTAGGGTAGGTTAGGGTAGGGTAGGTAGAGTAGGGTAGGGTAGGGTAGGGTAGGTAGGGTAGGGTAGGGTAGGGTAGGTAGGGTAGGGTAGGGTAGGGTAGGTAGCGTAGGTAGGGTAGGATAGGTAGGGTATGGTATGTAGGGTAGGGTAGGTAGTGTAGGGTTGTTAGGGTAGCGTAGGTAGGGTAGGTAGGGTAGGTAAGGTAGGTAGGGTAGGTAGGGTAGGTAGGGTAGGTAGGGTAGGTAGGGTAGGTAGGGTAGGTAGGGTAGGTAGGGTAGGTAGGGTAGGTAGGGTAGGTAGGGTAGGTAGGGTAGGTAGGGTAGGTAGGGTAGGTAGGGTAGGTAGGGTAGGTAGGGTAGGTAGGGTAGGTAGGGTAGGTAGGGTAGGTAGGGTAGGTAGGGTAGGTAGGGTAGGTAGGGTAGGTAGGGTAGGTAGGGTAGGTAGGGTAGGTAGGGTAGGTAGGGTAGGTAGGGTAGGTAGGGTAGGTAGGGTAGGTAGGGTAGGTAGGGTAGGTAGGGTAGGTAGGGTAGGTAGGGTAGGTAGGGTAGGTAGGGTAGGTAGGGTAGGTAGGGTAGGTAGGGTAGGTAGGGTAGGTAGGGTAGGTAGGGTAGGTAGGGTAGGTAGGGTAGGTAGGGTAGGTAGGGTAGGTAGGGTAGGTAGGGTAGGTAGGGTAGGTAGGGTAGGTAGGGTAGGTAGGGTAGGTAGGGTAGGTAGGGTAGGTAGGGTAGGTAGGGTAGGTAGGGTAGGTAGGGTAGGTAGGGTAGGTAGGGTAGGTAGGGTAGGTAGGGTAGGTAGGGTAGGTAGGGTAGGTAGGGTAGGTAGGGTAGGTAGGGTAGGTAGGGTAGGTAGGGTAGGTAGGGTAGGTAGGGTAGGTAGGGTAGGTAGGGTAGGTAGGGTAGGTAGGGTAGGTAGGGTAGGTAGGGTAGGTAGGGTAGGTAGGGTAGGTAGGGTAGGTAGGGTAGGTAGGGTAGGTAGGGTAGGTAGGGTAGGTAGGGTAGGTAGGGTAGGTAGGGTAGGTAGGGTAGGTAGGGTAGGTAGGGTAGGTAGGGTAGGTAGGGTAGGTAGGGTAGGTAGGGTAGGTAGGGTAGGTAGGGTAGGTAGGGTAGGTAGGGTAGGTAGGGTAGGTAGGGTAGGTAGGGTAGGTAGGGTAGGTAGGGTAGGTAGGGTAGGTAGGGTAGGTAGGGTAGGTAGGGTAGGTAGGGTAGGTAGGGTAGGTAGGGTAGGTAGGGTAGGTAGGGTAGGTAGGGTAGGTAGGGTAGGTAGGGTAGGTAGGGTAGGTAGGGTAGGTAGGGTAGGTAGGGTAGGTAGGGTAGGTAGGGTAGGTAGGGTAGGTAGGGTAGGTAGGGTAGGTAGGGTAGGTAGGGTAGGTAGGGTAGGTAGGGTAGGTAGGGTAGGTAGGGTAGGTAGGGTATGGTATGTAGGGTAGGGTAGGTAGTGTAGGGTTGTTAGGGTAGGGTAGGTAGGGTAGATGAATGTTGATGAATGTTTGGTGTTTTTATGGCAAAACAAAGTTTGCCGGGTCAGCTAGTAGTTACATAAAATCCATTAGCATAATACATGAATCTATGTAAAAGTACTAGTACTATTATCATAAGATCAAATTGTTGATATAAATCATGCCGGAACACCCCAAGCGACCCAGCACAATGTCATGCCCGCATAGGCACAGGCTATTTTCAGATTCCAGTAGAATCATAATTCATGTGAAAATAATACACCTTTACAAAATTGGCTTAAAACATCAATTTTCATTGTACACTTCAGCTGAGGAGCCCATTAAAAACTATCTGCCACATGTTCCTCTCGTGGGAGTGACGAGGGACAGTCTTCACCAGTTCCCCTGCATCTGTGATGATGGAGCCGGTGCATCTCAAAGGGGATCTCTTGTAGCAGACCCACCAGATCGTAGTCCCCGACTGTTTATACTTTCGGTACCAGAAGCCTTTGTACCAGAGATAGTTCTTGCCGCAGCAGTTCTCGTAAAAAACTGTAACAAGAAGAAAGATACTGATGTTTTGGAGGAAAAAGGGATTAAGTCTCCTTCTTAACTTCTATTTTCTACGTATACCTAGTTAACCTACCATAAATATCTACAAACTAATCACATCACAATTTTGATTTTGGTATGAACTTTTTTTTTTTGTTTCTCAGTTTAATGACAAAATCAGGTTTTTGATCAACTTTCCACCAATACGGTCAAGCGATTCCTTTGGAAACAGAAGTAGTTCTAACGAATTCGACCAGGCTTCCACCTGCAGATCTGCCAAGTTACTCGAGGCATCTAATATGTCGCAATCCACCAGCGATATGTTCACGTCCGGTGGCTTGTTGTGCCGTGTCCAGTGGATTACTCCTGTCCATACTGTGGCTAGCCATGGACTTTCTGGAGAATCAGATGATGGTCCTGCGACCGCTGCAACAAAATTATTTATTTAGGCAAATGTTCATGAAGTTATAATGTTATCTATCTACTCTTAATTATAGTTGGTAAAAACTGCCCAAAAAACACGCTATTAGCGTTAAACTTATTTCTGCATCTGGTTCATTTAAAATAAAAATAAATAAAGAATGAAATAAATTTTAGTCATTTATTTTGAAATCAAACAAGAACATAAATCAGTCTTCAGACACATAGACTTGGTACGTTATAAATTAATGGCAAGAAATAAAAACATTGAAATAAGATAGTTTTGTTTTCAAGGCAAGTCTATTACTTTACCAAGTGAATGATTTTGAACCTCCTTCCATAATTTATCCACCAGAGTCTGATTGTCGGGTATGATTCCGTGGATGGTATACCTGTTAAACATTATCAACAGCATGAGCTTCAATTTGCCTCCCACAGGAGGTGGAATTTCCACGATTGGTATCACTCCGCCTATCCAATGCTTTAATAGTTTTTCATACATGTCGGATGGCTCAATTCGGAACTGAAACTCTTGCCTATCCTTAATTTCACCTTTATAGAACTTGTCGATCAATCTTACTGTAATCAAGCGTAAAATCAAAGTTTTCGGCCAATCAATAATTGGGTCTTTTTTTAGGGTTTTTATTCTTGTTGCTTTGCAGGATAACCAGAGGTTTTGTAAATCAGACGAGTAAGAGATATACTTTTGCGTTGTCCATTCCAGCTGGCCGGTCCATTCCCCTGGCACGAACCCGTCCGGTTCAGTTGCGGACCGCATTAGGACCCGTGACAGACCTGTGGTCGATGTATCAAAAAATTAATAATAAGCAAACCACATTTTTCTGTAGGTTTTCATTTCATGAGATAAAGGTAATTCATAAATGTATTATGAATTTAGCAAATAAAATAGGCTTTCAGTAATACATACAACAATAACATAACAATAATTATACTGCTAGTCTGCACGGTGAAGTTTGTGGATATGTGCTATTATAAACTATTATTTTATCTAAATTTCAAATAAGTAGTCATTTGACTCTAGAAGAAGAACATGTAAATGTCATGGCGATTTGATAGAGAAAGCAAAAGAAAAGCATTGAGTTTTCTTTACATATTTTATTTTTCATTGAGCTGGAAGGCATGAAATCAAAATCAAATGTTTTTTAATTCATATAGGCCTACATGGGCACTTATAAATCGTCGACAAAAGGTACACGGTTCGGGTTGGTCGTTTCCTATGGAGAAGAACTGGCAAGAAACTCCACGGTTAATCTTTAAAAAAAATTGGTTTGTTTTTACAATATTTCCATGTTACAGCATTAGTGCTTAGATATGGGGGACAACGTAGGCCCGACAATAAGTAGTAAGAAAAAAAAAAGTTTTTATAAACGAGACAAAGAGTTAACAAATGTTAACAAGCTTCTAGAAATCTAGAAGGCCTACAATGTTCACACATTCACAAAACAATCGGTAAAAGAAATTAAAAAAAAAAAAAAAAAGTATAACAAGACTAAATTTAACATGTGTAACAAATGTTGTTATCAGTGCTGTAACTATTCTTAGCAAAGGGCTATAAAGATTATTGAAATCATTGTAAAAAGTCCAATTAAAAGAAGGAAAAATAAGAAAAAAATGAGATTGAGAATAGTTAGAGACATCCACATATTTGTGCCGTTTAAGAGTTACCAGGGAAGCCGCATGCGTAGAAGAAGCTAAAGCCAAATTTTTTATCTTCAACGTAGTCCTTGATTTTATAATATGCTTTTTTAATAAGGACACGTTTGATGTAGTTTTTGAACTTTCCATCGGTCAATTCTATAACTGACTTTGGCAACTTGTTATAAAAGCGTATACTGTTTATAAGAAAAGACTTGCTAGTTTTCGTTAATCTGAATTTGGGTATTACAATTTCGTGCTTACTGCATGTATTTAAATTATGAAAGTCGCTTCTAGTTTTGAAAAGCCCTCGATTTTTGCGGACATACAAAATATAAAATAAAGGTAGAGTCAGTATATCGATCTCTTTAAATTTTTCTCTGAGGGACTCGCGTGGACCCATTTTATAGATCGCACCCATCCATGTTTTAAGTAATAGCGTTATTTAAATGTAAAATATTTAAAAAAATAAGAACCATTATGAACCTGCATTATTTATTGATTCATCATCATCATCATATCAGCCGAAAGACGTCCACTGCTGGACATAGGCCTCCCCCAAGCGTCGCCACATTGACCGGTCCCGTGCGTCCCGCAACCAGCGGATTCCCGCAACCTTCACCAGGTCATCGGTCCACCTGGTGGGAGGCCTTCCAACGCAACGTCTTCCGGTTCGCGGTCGCCACTCCAGAACCTGTCTGCCCCATCGGCCATCCGTTCTGCGAGCAATGTGCCCTGCCCACTGCCACTTAAGTTTGGCAATTCTTCAGGCTATGTCGGTAACCTTGGTTCGGTTTCGGTTTAAAGAAATTTATTTCTCATAAGAACTTACAGTCCGCTTATAATGAGATACAGAGCAATAATTATAATAATACAGTAAAATACAATTTCCTCCAGAGCCTTAGAAGTTATAATGTACATACATGTTTCTTAAGCTTATTTTTAAATGTATTTAAGTTATGACACTCCTTTATATCGTCCGGCAATTCATTGAACAGCTGTGCTCCTTCACATAATATAGTCCTTCTACCGTAATTAGTGCGTACGCTGATGACTTCTAGTTTGTTTTTATATCTATTTCTCAGGTTATATGACATTGTTTTTTTCCTTATTTGTATGTTAGTTTGTATTGAGTTTGTAGTTATGCTTTTAATAAGAATGCAGGTGTAGTAGATGTAAAGCTGTCTAATATTTAATAGTTTAGTTTTTTCGTATAAGGTCTTTGTTGGAGTGAGATAGTGATAGTGGAACAGAGTTTTAATTATTTTATTTTGAACTCTTTGAAGTGAGTTTATATTAGTAACTGCTGCGGAGCCCCATACCTCAATCAGATACTCTAAATGCGATTTGACTAAAGAGTTATAAATCAAAGTGCGCACTTTACTTGGAATACAGTTTGCAACTTTCCGTAATGCTCCCAATAACGATGTTAATTTAATTCTGAGATGCTCAATGTGTAAATTCCAAGTTAGTTTTTCATCTACCCTTAATCCAAGATATTTTTCGTTAGTTGATCTTTTTATTGTTTCGTTATTTAGTTTAAGAGGTGAGAAGTCCGGTATACGCTTATTTTTAGTGGTGAAAATCATGAATGAGGTTTTCGACGTATTAATTGTAAGAAGGTTGTACTTTAACCATTCGTTTAATAGGTCAAGATCATGTTGAGCGTAATTTATAACGTTATGAATTGATTTGTTAAAGTAAAAGAGACAGGTGTCGTCTGCATAAAGTGTTAGGTGTCCTGTTAGACCTATTTTATTAATATTATTTATATAAATTAGAAAAAGCAATGGACTGACAATAGAGCCTTGAGGACAGCCGTATGAAATATTTTGGACCGAGCTAGTGTGAGTATTTCCTATTTGAACAACTTGGCGCCTGTTCTCTAAATATGACCTGAACATTTTATGTGCTGTATCTATAACCCCTATGTTTTCTAGCTTCTGTAGCAGTTTTTGATGACTCACGGTATCGAATGCTTTTTTTAAATCGATAAATGTGCCTAAGGCATAGTTCCCTTGATCTATATTGGTTTTAATTTTGGTAACTAGATCCGTTGCAGCCGAGAGAGTACTTGATTTAGGTCGAAAGCCATATTGTTCGCTTATTAGAAATTTTTTATGTATCAAGTAGTTATTTAGGCGACTATATAATACGCGTTCAAATATTTTGGACATTACAGGTAACACTGACACTGGTCTGTAGTTGCTTGGGTCAGTTCTATTTCCAGATTTGTAAATAGGACTGACCCTAGCCACTTTGAGGGTATCGGGAAAAGTACCATGTAGTAAACAGGCATTTATACAGTTAGTTAGCTGCTCAACAATTATATTTTTTAAACATTTTATTGCCTTAGTACTAATACCATCCAGACCTGTGCTAGTGTTGCTATCCAGGTCGTCAATGATTTTAATTATCTCCTCCGTGGTGCAAGGCGTTAGTTCGTTCAGTGTTATATCATGTGTATGGTCATGATCATACATTAGTGTGTTGCCTGTATTTGTGTGATATGAGTCTGGTATTTTTTTTGCTAAGTCAGCACCGATAGATGAGAAAAAAGAATTGAACAAGTCACATATCGAGTTACCTTCCGTTAGAAGTCCAGCGTTTGACATCAGTTTGGGGGGAGCAGCGCTGTCTTTAATTTTATTTAATCCTAAGTTATTAATCAGGTCCCACATTTTTTTTGGTTGATTTCTGCAGTTTTGAAACAAATTATAGTAATAGGTCTTCTTCTGCGTGTTTATTAGCACCTTCACTTTCTGTTTTTCTTCCTGGAACCTTTGCCGCAAGTCGTCGTTATCTGGGTCTAATTTGGTTTGTTGCCATAACCTATTTCGTGTATTGATTGCGTTTATAATGTTCTGATTAATCCAGTCTTTTTGGGGTGGGTTTAGAATTTTAATCTTTCCTATTTTGTTTTTGTCTATCTGTTCTGAGATAAATATTTCTAGTTGGTTGTAGTCGTGGTCATCATTGCTGTGTTTTGCTTCTAGTGTGTTGTTGTACAGATTTTCATAATCCAATGCTCTGTAATGTTTCTTTTTGTTTTGTTGAGGAGACAAACTTCCTATTTGGAGATATATCTGCTTATGATCAGAGAGACTTGATTCAATTATCGAGACACTGAGAGGATGGTTGTTTATATTAGTACATACATGGTCCAGTATTGTGTTTGTTGTGGCCGTGTCACGTGTGCTGTGTGATTTGTTGATTTTATTTATTATTCTATAGCCGGCTTCTTGGATCCCATGTTTGTATTTTGATACATTACCGTTTGAACTAAGTAAATCTATATTGAAGTCCCCAAAAACTATTGATCTTCTTCGCCTCTCCAATTGGGATGAATATGTTTCTAGAAAGTTGTTTACGTTGGTATCCCCTGGTTTATAAATCCCTCCAATATTTAATGATAGTTTATTTATATATATCCATAAATAGTGGTTTCCGTTCTCGCATAGTTCTTCCGTTATATCATATTTAATACTGTCATGCACATAAATGGAGACTCCTCCGCCTTTACAATTCTGTCTATAGTTATAGATATGATTATAGCCAGGAAGTTGGTATAGTTTCGCATCTGACTCTGAGTTAATCCACGTCTCAGTGAAAATCAATAGATGAGTAGTCATTTTTATGGCTTTTATAATGCATTTTATTTTGGGAAGTTTGATGGTTCTCTTGCGGATCTCTACATTTCTGATTCGATCACGCAAGGAAATTCCGAGCATAGCCCTCTCCATTGCCCTTTGAGTGACTGTAAGTTTTCTGATGAGGCCCATTGTAAGCGAACACGTCTCAGAGCCATATGTCATCACTGGCAACACACACTGGTCATAGACTTTCGTCTTGAGACACTGTGGTAAGTTGGACGAGAAGACACCGCGCAACTTCCCGAACGCTGCCCAGCCGAGTCAGATTCGACGGTTGACCTCTTTCTCGAAGTTGGCCCTACCCAACTGGATCGTTTGTCCCAGGTAGACATAGTCGCCCACAACTTCGAGTGTAGAGTCTCCTACCTTGATAGGAGTGGGTGTAACATGGGCATTCAACATCACCTTGGTTTTGTCCATGTTCATTCTAAGACCCACTCTTTCGGAAGCACTACTGAGGTCATCGAGCATTGTACTGAGGTCCTCCATGGTCTCAGCCATAACCACTATATCGTCAGCAAACCGAAGGTGAGTGATGTACTCGCCATTGACGTTGATGCCTAGCCCTCTCCAGTCCAGAACCTTGAAGACATCCTCCAGTGCAGCGGTAAACAGCTTCGGAGATATGACGTCTCCCTGTCTCACACCTCGCTGCAGAAGGACTGGTTCCGAGGTCTGATCCTAAAGTCGAACTGACATGGTGGCGTTTTTGTATAAACACTTCAACACTTCGATGTACCGGTAGTCAATTTGGCACCGTTGGAGAGACTGCAGTACAGCCCAAGTCTCGATCGAATCGAAGGCTTTCTCGTAGTCCACAAACGCTAAACAGAGAGGCAGGTTGTACTCTTCGGTCTTCTGTATAACCTGCCGCAGCGTATGTATGTGGTCTACGGTGCTGAAGCCTTTACGGAATCCGGCTTGTTCGGGAGGCTGGAAATCGTCAAACCTGCGCGCGAGACGATTCGTGATGACTCTTGAAAACAGCTTGTAGACATGGCTAAGAAGTGTGATGGGCCTATAGTTCTTCAGTAAGGCATTGTCACCCTTCTTGAAGAAGAGTACCACCACACCCCTGCACCATGCCTGTGGCGTTTTCCCTTCGTGTATGACGGAATCAAACAGCTTCTGAAGGGCCTTAAGGATTGGTTTTCCACCCGCCTTCAGGAGTTCGGCCGTAATTCCGTCATCACCCGGTGCCTTGTTGTTCTTAAGCTGTTTCAGAGCCATCCTAATCTCATACAGGCTGACGTCCGGAATGTCTTCGGTATAGTGTCGGGTCAATCTAGCTCTAGGGTCTTTCGCTAGATTCGCGACGGGTTTACTGGTTGACGTGTACAGCTGCCCATAGAATCTCTCGATCTCCCTCAGAAGCTCCGGTTTGGCGGAAACGATCCTGCCATCATCGGTCTTCAGTTTCGTGAGCTGGCTCTGCCCTATAGACAGATCTCTTGCAAAGACCTTGGAGCCCTTATTCCGTTCAATTGCGTCTTTTATACGCTCAGTATTAAAGCGGCGGAGGTCGCTTTTCAAGGACTTTGAGATCCGTCTATTTAGCTGCCGGTATTTCACCGCATCGTCTGAAGACTGCAGGATCATCTCACGCCTCTCCTTCATTAGCTTGAGAGTAGGATCAGAGAGCTTTTTGTTCCTATCTGTACGGCGGGTCTTGAAAAACTTAGACCCGACCGTATGGACAGCTTCCACAAACCCATCGCTTTAATCGTCCACGGAGCTTCCTAGGCACTCGAAACGATTCTGGAGTTCGAGCTGAAAGTTCTCGGGGTTTTGGACCTGGATCTGTGCTGGGCGGAGCGTGGACTTCACCAGTCGAGACCTTTCAAGTTTAACATTAATGTTCAATGTGCCTCTTACCATGCGGTGATCGCTCCCGGTTTTAACCGAATTGATCACAGAGACATCATTGAACACTTGCCTCTTGGTTGACATGATGAAGTCGATCTCGTTTTTAGTTGAACCATCGGGGCTTTGCCAGGTCCACTTCCTGAGCTCACGCTTTCTGAAGAAGGAGTTCATCATGTAGAGGCCCTCCTTCTCCATAAAACTGGCCAGTAGGTGACCCCGGTGGTTCCGGCGTCCAACTCCAAATTGCCCCACTTGCAGCTCATCCACGTCTCGTTTGCCCAGTTTTGCGTTGAAGCAGGGGGGTGTCACTCCGCAGTTTAGGTACGATCGGCCGGCGGTACCCTCTAGAGGGAATAACGCGTTAGGTTGCCGCTTACCGCTCGGCTCGCACGTTAGCCACGTTATTACTTCTATGATTTAAGCAGCAAAGAACAATGACTTCTAAACGTACTTCTAAGGCCTTTAAAAGATATTGTTATGTTTACGGGTGTTTAAATAAAGCAAAGAACAATGAATCGATATTAAATTTTTTTAAAGCACCGAAAGATTTTGAAAGATAAGCTATTTTGTTGTACCTATTTAAATCATTACATAAATACTCTAACTATCGGTAGTAGGTGCATAATGAGTACGAGTTTTGTATAGAAATTTAAGCATTTTGGTGTTCCTAAAAGAATGAATAGGTGTGTGAAATACTAATAATTAGGTACCTACCTACTTAGATATTTTAGATTTTCGTGTTTGATTTATTTTTTTATTGAATAGTTACCGTTTTGTTAACATAAAAATAAACGCTTTAGACTCAGTTTAAAATAAATTATAATTGCCTAAGTAAGTAGTTACCTACTTAGCCTAAGAGTTTACCAATAGCCTGAGTAAGTGTACGCACTTGTTAACGTTAACGTTTGTATATAAAACTAGGTACTTACTTTTACCTAACGAACAAACAAACAATATTTCCTAAGAGTTCTTCAAGCCAACTTTAAATAAACTAACAAAAAATATCACTAAAGAGTAAACAAAGAGGTAGGTACCTATACTCAATTTGAAATAACATTAGATGTCTTTACAAACTCGTTTTACAGTGCGTTCAACCGATTTTGTGTTCTATCTCGTACACATAAGGATGATATAAAAAGCACAAATTTGTTACCAAAACTAACTGCTTACTACGGCTTCCATTTGTCGTATCACCAACGCAATAGAAGTCAAAATCGATTGACCGGGCTGTAAAATGGGCTTATTTAAATGTCTAATGTTATAGTAAATAAGGTTTAGGTAACCTAGTTTTCATTTGTTAAGTACCTAACAAAATGACGGTCTATAATATTCATTGTCTATCTACCTACTTGACCGTGTAACCATAGGCATCAAACATGAGAAAGATTACGCGGTCAAGTAGGTAGATAGTGGATGTAAGCGAAAGCGGCAAGTCGACAACCCTTACGAGCAGAGTCAAACCGCGCCAGACAGCGACGGAGATACGCGTTAGAAGAGAGCGGCAACGTTTAGGTGAATATCACGTTAGGCACTGAGCGCTTATGCGAGCTGAAATGCACTTTGTTGCTTACTAGCAGGAGTCTCTATTTCAATGAATAATTGTGTGAAGTGAGTCTTCTGTACTTGTACTATTATTTATTCTGTGGTTGAAGTCCCCCATGACAACGGTGAAGTGAGTTTTGAAACCATGCATGGCTCTAGAGATATCCTCATACATGGTCTCTACCTCGTCGTCGGGGTGTGCCGAGGTCGGGGCGTAGACCTGTATGACCTTCAGCGAATATCTTGCGGATATTCTGAGTATAAGGTACGCCACCCTGGTCGACACACTCTCGATCTTCACCACGTTGTTCACAAGGGACTTGTGGACGATAAACCCGACACCACCCTGGGACTGTCGGTCACCCTCTCGGAAATAGAGCAGGTTACCGGATTTGAGGATTATCGAGTCCTCCCCCTCTCTTCGGACTTCCGATAACCCTATAATACTCCATCGCAACCTACTCAATTCTTCCTCCAGTTCGGCTATCTTCTCGTCGGTCCGGAGTGTTCGCGTGTTATATGTTCCCAGGTCCAGTCGTCGGTGTTTATTGGGGTAGCCGGGTCCACTCCGGGGATTCTTAGCACCCCTTGCCACGCCATCGCCTCGACCGCTACCGTAGCCGAGGGAAGACGGGCTGCCGGGCACTCGGGGCCGTTTTTTCTGTGTGCTGATCATTAGGATTGGGGGGTTTTGCCATAATCGCCACGCTTGGCAGGCGGGTTGGCGATCGCAGTTTGTTGATAAAGTGCACAGAGAACGCTGCTGCCCATTCTCTGGTGTGTCCCTTAGTCGCCTCTTACGACACCCACGGGAAGATATGGGATGGTGAAATTCTTTACGTCCGTCACCATACGGAACATTTTGAACATTTATTGATTATTGATAAAAAAACAATGGTTGATAGCCACAATAAAACATAAACACAAAAAATAATGAATATAAAGAATTACATAATTAACATTATTATCAATAATTAATAATATATTATAAGAAGACTATCTACGAAATTAATTGTAAAAATGAAAACATTTAGATTAATTTAAATAATTCAGCTAAACCTAACCAATAACTAACCATGCTGAACATTAATTTATCTGATACACTGTTAGATGCAATTTCCTTAATTATTATTCATAGTTAGGTTAGTACGTGTAGCCTCTTTCTTTATTCATGTAATAATTGTATTCCTATTCTCATGTTGCCCTAAAGCTTTAAAACTGTAAGCATTATATTTAGTCAATACCTACAAACAAAGTAACCTAGGTTGTCAAATTCACATTCCATGCAAGAATGTAGATACCTACATATTTTATAAAAAAAAAAATAATTATACAAAAATATTTCATAGTAAAATCTTAAGTCCTTATTTAATATTTCACTTTACAATAAAATAGGTGTTTTCATAGTCAAAAGCTTAAGAGTCCTTATGGGTGGTTATGTTCATTCTTGACCCTGATGATGACGTCATCGTAAGTGACGATGGCAACTCTGCATCCTTGACGGGCTTTATTGCATGACCAGTAGATCCTTCCACCTCGTTTACGCTTACAATTGTACCTGTGCTCTTTGATCTGAAGGAGCGGAGTTCCTCTATTCGTCTGTAAAATTTTAACACCTGTGGAGCAACAACAAACATCAGAAAAAAAAATGTCCGTTCTAAAGTCAAACATCAATAGATTCGCCGTAGCCATCATCATCATAATCATTTCATCCACAAGACGTCCACAGCTGGACATAGGCCTTCCCCAAGCGTAGCCACATTGACCAGTAGTAGTAGTAGCCAGTTTTAAATATATTTTTTTGAACAATTTTTGTTTCTTTTTTTCGTTTCCTAATGAATGGCATTTTATTTTGTGAGGTCTTTTGATTGTTCGCGCGTTTTTCTTTAACTATAACTTTATATTTTGTAGACTGATATAGGCCTTCGCCTTGCGTTACGCTTGTTATAGGCTTACGTCGTTTTGGGACGACATTGGTAAAACAAGGGAAGGTTAAACGTATTCGTGCCAATCTCAATTGATGGAAAGTATATACACAAACCAAACTAAAATAATATATTTATTCACTTTTAAGAATAAGCAGAATAATGCAAGCAATTATGTATTCTATAGTACATTACAATTCTACTCACAAAAAATATAAAAAGTTTTAATAATTATTAATATTATAAGTAAATGAAAAAAAAACAATCACAAGTTTAATAAAAGAATGAACTTTATCGCACCTAATGAGCTAATTTCTAAAATTCAATGATCTTTAATTACTCGTTCTTTATGTTTATAAGATCAATTGACAGTAAATAATAATTATACCTACTTTTGGAAGCAACAATATAATCGCTCTTTGAGGGCGGTTTCCAACAAATAAACAAAACCAGGTCACTAATGCAGACAAAACTACCTTAAATATGGGACTAAAAATATAATCTATATGATATAAGCACAGCTCGACTAGCAAACTAAATATATTCTCAGAATGTATGGGATTAACATGTGCTGCCGAAATATTACGAAGTCAATCGAATCAAACATTTAGGACTTATGACAATAGTTATTGCTGGTAGAATGTCACTCTGTCTATAGTCCCAGGTTTGCTTGCTATCCTTGCTAATCGGTCACCATTCACACGCATCGTCCATCGGTCAAGCTATGCTTCTGCCCTGTACCCTATTCAATGATTATGCACACATTTCTGTTTAATGACGACATCATTAATGGTAGTGATTGCGGCTCTGCATCCCATACTGTCCCTACAACAAATCAACAGGGTTCTGGCTCCAGAACAGCGGTTGTACCGGTTAAACCTGTACTTCCCCACCTGGATCGCCGGCTTACCATATCGCGTCTTAGTAAATATCAGAACTAAAAGAGGTAAATCAGTAGTGTTAGAACTTGAACTGACAATTTTGAAACGAAACTGTGTCTGCATTCGAAAAAGTAAAGTCCATATTATTTTCAAACTACTTTATTACAAGTAACAGCACAATACATTAAAAAAAAGTAATTAGTTAATTTATCTAATGATGCTTGAACACAAAATAAAAAAGATGGTGGTACCTAGGTAAATAAAACACACTAACCATATCTTATATATTATGTAAAAATTTATCGGTTCATCAATTGATTCAATGTTTGAGTATTAATTTTAATCTGTATGTATTTCAGTATTCTAATTCAATAATACTAACATGTATTCCATATGACTTCGAGAGCCTTATTTCTATTTATCTTCTGCTGTCATCCCATGATTATGCTCGCGCATGACTTTGACTATAATGTCATCGACGGTAACTAGGCATGCTCTGCAGTGATTACTGGCCCACTTGCAGCACCTCCATTGCTTCTTATTGCTGGTCAGGTGACTGTGTGGCGAACGATATGGTACATACCAATTGTAACGATAGTTCCTGAACAAGATCACTGGCTTGCCGTACCTAGATATTGAGAACACTGCAGCTGTAAAGATTTAGAGATACAAATCATTCCTTTCACAAAAAATCGTTCATATTGACTAAGTATTGAAAGCAATAAATAAGCGACTTAAACACAGAAAACTATAAAACTGGTTACAAATTTTATCGTGTTCTTCTTTAATAAATAAAATAAAATGAACACATAAAACTGATACCTAAATAGTCGGCACGTATGATTTTTTTATCATTTTATTGAGTTCTTTAAATTTAAATGTCTTAATTCATAAGTTCGGGATTAAACAACAAGAGACTTTGCAACTTCACTTTAAAAAACCCATTATATCAATTTGTATCTTCTGTTGTTCATTCCATGATTATGCTCATGCATGAATTCCACAATGAAGTTATTGACGGTGATAAGACTTGCTCTGAAGCGATTGCTGATCCACTTGCAGCACCTCCATTGCTTTCTACTTTTGGTCAAGTGAGCGTTTTTCGAACCAAAAAGCAAGTAGCAGTTGTACCGAAAGTTCTTGAACAAGATCACTGGCTTCCCGTACCGATTAATTTAATGTCATTACTCAAAACTATCGTCTAGTAAATTAATTAAAAAGGACACACGTAAGAAGACAAATAAGTTAGCTGGTGGTAATCCAGTTACCCGTTTGTTTGATAATTTAAAAATTTAAAATAAAATATTTATAATCTGCCCCCCTAGCCAAGTTACAAACGTTTCGTATCATATCTCTTTCTACATTCGTTAACACCTTCTATGTGTATGATCTGACCACGTGACTTAACGTACAGATGTGTCATTCCAATACATTGATTCGTTTTCTACTAGCGTTATCGATTGTTAATTGTCAACTTGGCTATAGGTGCAGTAGCTTGCTGCTGACGCTTGTGTTTGTGTTCGGCATTGATGTTGATGACTTCATTGTTGAAGGTCTTGATCGAAGACCTGCAGCCGGAACACCACTTGACGCAGATCCACAACACCTTGGGATTACCATCACGGTTCGAGCTGTGTTTGTAATACCGGTTTTCCCCCATCTGTAGCATTGGCTTGCCTCTCCTGGACTCAGTGAATGTAATCTCTGCTTCTAAAAGAATAATGTCAACTTTATTAAATATAAAACCAAAAAGAGCAATTTTTTTTTATAGTCTTTCGCTCGCGTTTGACCACTATCTTGCCTGAAGTTAAGCGATGATGTGGTCTACAGTGAAGCACGATTGAATGAACTTACACACACGCACGCACGCTTTATTTTAACGATAAGCACGTACAAGTTGAAACGTATCTCTTATTAAAACTGCAGTATATTAGAAAAGAACGGTTTCATTGCATTCATTATAGTATTGCGTATTGAAATAAAACAAATTTAAATTCCATCTTAATAAATAATATATCAAATTTCTTATTGTTATCTATGGTTGTTAATTTTGGAATAAATTATAAAATATTCAAACTAATAATACATTCAACAGAAACATTACCAACAAAGCTCTATTCAGGCTTAAAATAAACGATGACCTGACTACCGATGACCTGGTGAAGGTTGCGGGGATCCGTTGGTTGCGAGACGCACGGGACCGGTCAATGTGGCGACGCTTGGGGGAGGCCTATGTCCAGCAGTGGACGTCTTTCGGCTGATATGATGATGGATCACATCACATCATCAGCCTATTTAATGTTCCCACTGCTGGTACACAGGCCTCCTCTCTGTGAGAGGGAATGGCCCGTTATCCACCACGCGGGCCCAGTGCGGGTTGGTGGATGTCACATGTCTTCGAATTTTTGGTTCTAGGACATGCCGGTTTCCTCACGATGTTTTCCTTCACCGTTTTGAGAGGAGTGGTGATGAAATAATTTACACAAAGTAAAGCGCCTGCCTGGGCTCGAGCCCACGACCTACAACTTGTATGTCACGGCCGATACCATTGGGCCACCACTGCTCTCACTGCTAGTATGGATGATTATGAAAGTTTCTGACAGTAAAAACTTCATTGTTACTTGCTCCTATGGCAGCCCTGCAGCCCGTCCCCCACTTGGCACATACAAAGTAGCAATTGTGTCCCTTACTGCTACTGTACTGGTTGAAGCGGCACTTATTGTACAGGATTACTGGCTTACCGAACTTGGATCTCGAGAAAATGAAACCTGTAAAAACGGATATGAAAAATAGCCAATAGTTGAGAAGATAAATAAATAGGCAAAAAGCTACTTTTCAAGTATTTAGACTACTTATCTATAAGAGTTTCATAACACGGGTGTTGTGTTTCGGTAACTGTTTCATACATTAAAATATTCGTATGCACTTGTACCTCCTTATCCTCTATCTCATTCCCTCATGCACTTTTGTATATCGCTGTCTCAGTCGCGCCATGCTACAGAAGATGCGAGTGTATTTTTTTTTCTGTACTATGAACGTGCGTGAAGTGACAGTTTAGTTCAGTGTTCTTCAAAACCAGCTACAGCCGCATGCGCAAGAAAAATACCGTGATAATCGAGCATCGCAAACCAGCTCCAGGAGACGAGATCAGCAACGCCAAGTAAGTGCATGTGATCCCATCCTTCCAGGCAGCTGCCGCCCATTTTTTACTACTTTCCCTAGAGCAGTTGTCTATCCTAACATATTGTACAAGTAAACCATACCATACAGTCCACGCCGCAAAAATAGATTGTTTTTAAGGATTAATACCTATAATTTCCCCATCATTTTTTGGTCACTTCGGCCGGATAAGAATCATTATTTTACTCAAATACGATTCATTTTGTCTACCGTTAAAAAGGTTATTCTTAACCACCGCTTACAACTTACGTATAATTTATCGTAACAAGATTGAAGTAATTATCCCTATTTAAGTCATATTCTTATGCACCCCGCATCGATAATTATTTTCTTTCTATTGCAAACCGCATTATTATATTACAATAGTCTTATTCTAAAAAACATACTCATAGTTTTATTATTTTGGTTGAGGGTAGGCGATTGCAAGCGGATCGATTAGTCTCCGCGTAGGCAGGTAACGCTCGATCGGTTCCGTACGTTCGGAAATATACCGTATATTTATTCATTCCATATAAATAATAGATATTTATTTACAAATTTCTCAACGTGTCATATTATTGTGACTTGGAGATAAGTAATATAAAACTCTTACATAATTAACTATAAATAATGGGAAAAGGTAAAAAATTAGATACTGAAGACGAATTTGAAATGTCTAGTGAGGATCATGTTCAGTTGACTATGTCACAGGCTAAACGCGATGCATTATTTGCTAGGTTGCAGTCTATATACGATTTATCTAAATCAGCTGTAGCCAATGAATCACAACGTGAAATATTTCTATCTAATGTGTGTAATATTGATATTTTACGTAGTGAGTTTGAACAGGCGTTAGACAAATACAATACAATTCAATTACAAATAAACCCTGCGAAAAAAGTCGATTATCAGGCTTGGATTACGTTTGAAGAGATGTATTGTTGTATAAAACGGGTTGTGTCTCAAATTGATGTTACTGGCAATAGCAATACAAATGAGTGCCATATGCAAGACATGTCTTCTATTTCGAAATCGAAGCCTAAGTTACCTCCTATTGAGTTAATGTCGTTTAATGGCAATATTCGAAACTGGCCCCTATTTTATCAACAGTTTAAAAGTGTTGTTCACGATAATTGCGCGTTGAGGGACAGTGAGCGTGTTTACTATTTAGTTGGTAAGTTAACCGATAGCGCGAAGTCTGTGTGCGCCGGTTTACCGCCCACCGCCGAGAATTATAATATCATATGGAATGCACTTATTGATAAATATGATGACCCTCGAGTGTTAGCAAGTAGTTATTTGAATCAGCTGTTGGAATTTAAGCCGTTGACCAATAATAGTGCTGCAGATTTTGAAAGTTTTATTAATAATTTTAATTCTTCTGTTGAAGCGTTTAAACAATTAAAACTTTTAGATATATCAGATTTTATATTCTTACACATTGCGTTACGAAAACTAGATTTGGACACAGTTAAACTATTTGAGACGATGTACCGTAAAGAGAAAATTCCATCATATTCTAGTCTTATTGAATTTGTAAAGGAACAAAGTAAGGTTATGTCTCGTTCTATTGGTCAAAGGCCAGATACATCTAATAACTCCCGTAATAATAAAATTCCAATTCCAAAACCTACGAAATCTTTTATGAACACGGATATGAACAATACACAAAAGGTTAATAAAGGTCTTGCTTGTTCTTTGTGTAAAATTAAATCACATGAACATTTATATCAATGTCCAATTTTTATGTCCAAAACACCTTACGATAGGTTTGTTTACGTAAAAAATAATTCATTTTGTAATAACTGTTTAAGTTGCAAACATAGAACTTTTAAATGCTCTTCGCAAAAAACTTGCTCCCATTGTGCTGCTAAGCATCATTCATTATTACATTTCGGAGAACTACATAATTCTAATAATGTTCATAATACTGTTCCCAATAGGAATGAGTCCACTACATCGCAGAATGGTAGTGTGTCTCAGTTGGAAAGTACATCCGCTTTACCTGCAAAAGGCGACCCTCTGTCCCATAACAATAAGGTTGACAATAAATCTAATGGCACATCTGCCACTTCTATGTGTAATATTTCACGCGATTATTCGGATCGTTTTGTAACTACTACCCTTTTGGGGACCGCAAAAATTATAATTATCGATAATAACAACAAGAAACATTTTGTCAGATGTTTGATTGACCCAGGCTCGCAAAGTGATTATATTGCGTCTGCTTGTTGTAAGCGCTTATCGCTTCACATATCTACACAAAATCGGTTTACCGAAGTACAGGGTATTGGTGGCAGTTCGCAGCGCATTCTAGGCGCAACTAATATACAATTTACTTCTCGTTTCGATAACTCCGCTGTGTATTCTATTAGGCCGTTGGTAGTAGAAAATATTACGTCGCAGTTGCCCGACTCGTGCGTCAATACGTCAACTTTAGATTATTTGAGAGATATACCACTAGCCGACGACTCGTACGATGAGCCTGGGCCGATTGAAATGTTGTTGGGAGTAAATATTTATTGTCAAATACTTTTATTTGATCGCATTATGCGTCATAATGATTTTCCTTCCGCAATTGAAACTGCCTTAGGGTATATAATTATGGGCAATGCGCCTATCGTTACGTCACCCAGTGTGTCCCGCACCTTTTGTTCATTTACTCATGATTCGCTTGATAAAATATTGGAAAATTTTTGGAAACTTGAGGAACTACCCGCAAATAAATTCATAAGTCCTGAAGAAGAAAAATGTGAAAATATTTTTATTTCCACAACTACCCGAAATGACACCGGCAGATATTCTGTAGTGTTGCCATTTAAGGAAAGTCCTGATAAATTAGGTAATTCTTATATCACCGCTAAAAGGAGGTACTTGTCATTGGAAAATAAATTTGACAAGTCACCTGAGTTACGTGCTCGTTATGATGAAGTTATTCATGATTATCTGGATAGGGGTATAATTTCACGCACTCCGCCAGAGGAATGCACGCTGCCGGGTTTTTATTTACCACACCATCCTGTCATTCGCGAAGATAAAGACACTACTAAATTACGCATTGTGCTCGATGGTAGTGCCAAGACAGATACGGGTGTTTCATTAAACGAAATTTTACACCCAGGCTGTAATCTTCAGGCAGATATATTCAGCATTCTTTTAAATGTTCGTATGTTTAGTATAGCATTTTTTGCCGACATACGGCAGATGTACTTATGTATAGAAGTACATCCTGAATACCGCAAGTACCAACGAATATTGTATCGGTTTTCTTCGGACGAACCGCTAGATACATTTGAATATAATCGAGTCACATTCGGTTTACGTTCCTCACCATTTTTGGCGATGAGAACTTTACGTATGTTAGCTAAGGATGAGGGCCACAAATACCCGCTTGCCGTTGATGTGTTGGAAAGAGACACTTATATGGACGACGTGTGTTCGTCAGCGTCTTCCGTCACCTTAGCTGCTGATATAGCCCATCATCTAATCCAAATGCTCAAGACCGGGGAATTCGAGTTGGCAAAGTGGTCTAGCAATTCTTCTGAGTTTTTAGAGCATATACCTATATTTCAACGCAAGTCGGAGTCCATCTCCTTTGATAGTGACAATAATTTAAAAATTTTAGGTCTACGTTGGCTTCCCAATTCGGATAAATTTATATTTACCACTTCGTCACCTCAACCACTAGGCACCAAACGGGCAATTTTATCGGCTACTGCCCGTCTCTATGACGTATTGGGTTTGGTAGGCCCAGTTATATTGTACTCTAAATTATTGATTAAAGAGTTGTGGCTACTCAAGTTGGGTTGGGATGACATACCTCCAACTCGAGTTTTAAGTATATGGCATCAATTCATTGCTGAATTATACCTAATATCGGAATTAGGTTTCCCGCGCCATATAGGTATTGAACCGGGTTGTAAAATATCCTTGTTGGCTTTTGCGGACGCAAGCGAGAAGGCGTATGGTTGCGTTATTTATTCTCATGTTACAATAGGTGATCGGAAGCCAATCGTTAGTCTCATCTGTTCTAAATCACGAGTATCCCCAATTAAAACCATTACAGTTGCTAGATTGGAACTATGTGGAATCGTCCTTATGGCGAAATTATTGCGAAACGTATATGACACTTTCAATAAAAGATATCCTGTTGATAATATGTATGCTTTTTCTGACTCTGAAGTCGCACTGTGCTGGGTGCACTCATCTCCACACAGATTTAATACTTTTGTTGCTAACAGAATAGCACAGTGTCAATCTTATATCGACCCGGTTAATTTCTATCATGTACCCGGCGTACAAAACCCCGCTGACGCTTTATCTAGAGGTCTTTTACCTTCGCAACTTAAAGATCATCACCTGTGGTTTACTGGCCCACCATGGACCACACTGCCTATCAATGATTGGCCTATTTCACCTTTTTCTCCAACCTCTGTAGAACCACCAGAGGCTAAGGTCATCTCTTGTGTAACCTCCAATATACTAGAAAATCCAATCGTATTGTTGAGTGACAGGTGCTCCTCATGGAGTAGGCTTCTCCATTCCGTGGTCTATGTTTTAAGATTTATGAAACGTCTACCTCGCAACGATATAATAACCGCTAGTGATCTAAATACCGCTGAGATTTATGTTATAAAAGCCATTCAAAATTCATCTTTTTCACATGACATGAAAAATTTAAAACGTGGACGAGCTGTTTCTTCCACGTTGCGCAAGTTAAGTCCGTTCTTGTCTTCTGACAATATAATTCGAGTGGGAGGACGTTTAGCTAATTCTTCACTCAAATATGCTCATAAACATCCTGCACTATTGCCGAGAAAGGGACATACGATTGAACTATTAATTGATTATCTCCATCGCACCTATCTACATGCTGGGCCTCAATTATTGCTTTCAATAATTAGGCAGAATTATTGGATTTTGTCTGCTAGGCGTTCGGTAAGGCAACGTATACACAAGTGTAACACTTGCTTTCGTAGGAATCCAAGGCCAACATTTCCTATAATGTCTGATTTGCCCGAGTGCCGCTTAGAGCAATGCAATGCGTTTACTCACACAGGGGTAGATTACGCTGGACCGCTGTATATCACGCTAACTAGGAAGCGAGGGGTGCGTAGTCAAAAGGCATATCTATGTCTTTTTATATGCCTGGTAACGAAGGCCGTGCATATCGAATTAGCTTCCGATTTAAGTTCGGCTACATTTTTAGATGCCTTCAAACGTTTTTTGTCAAGACGTGGTCCGTGTAAAATTTTATACAGTGATAATGGCAGAAATTTTATTGCGTCTAAGTCGTATCTCCGCGAATTACATGATTTCTTGAAGTCTAGTGATTATTATAAAAATTTTCAAAACGAATTAACTAAAAACCGCATTGATTGGCGTCTCAATCCCCCCAACGCCCCACATTTTGGAGGGATATGGGAGGCAAATATAAAAAGTGCTAAGGCTTTGCTTTTTCGTGTAATAGGAAAACAAATCCTCACATATGAGGAGATGCTTACCGTTCTCAATCAGATAGAAGCAGTTCTCAATAGTAGGCCTCTTTACCTTTTAAGTTCTGACCCGTCAGAACCTACCGCTCTTACTCCTTCGCATTTTTTACACACCGCTCCTTTAGCAGTCTTACCTGCAGCGGATGTGAGCAATGAGAGGGTTAATTTACTCTCTAGATTTTCTTTAATGGACTCCATTGTCCAATCGTTTTGGAAGAGGTTTCGTACAGAATACCTCCATAATTTACAACCTCGGGAAAAGTGGAATACTTCTTCTAACCCGGTTGTGGTGGGTGCGATAGTTTTAATAAATGTTGACAATGCGCCTCCCTTGCAGTGGCCTTTGGGGGTCATAACACGTGTGTTTCCCGGTAAAGACGGAGTTGTTCGAGTAGTAGAAGTCCGTACCAATTCTGGTACTTACGAGCGACCTGTCGTGCGGTTGTGCCCACTACCAACGCAATAGTTTAACTTTAGTTCAACCAAAATAGTACTTTCCTCTATTTTTTATTTTTTTATTTTTACTTTATTTTATACGTAAGCTTGTAATCGCGCAATTATATATTTATGATCTTAATATTAAGACTCTTATAGTCAATCCAGTGTGGATGTCGCTTGTTTATTTTTATATTTTTTTATTTTTCGAAGGGATTCCTTCAAGGCCGGGGGGATGTTGTGTTTCGGTAACTGTTTCATACATTAAAATATTCGTATGCACTTGTACCTCCTTATCCTCTATCTCATTCCCTCATGCACTTTTGTATATCGCTGTCTCAGTCGCGCCATGCTACAGAAGATGCGAGTGTATTTTTTTTTCTGTACTATGAACGTGCGTGAAGTGACAGTTTAGTTCAGTGTTCTTCAAAACCAGCTACAGCCGCATGCGCA
Organism: Anorthoa munda; assembly: GCA_945859665.1. Taxonomy (NCBI): domain Eukaryota; kingdom Metazoa; phylum Arthropoda; class Insecta; order Lepidoptera; family Noctuidae; genus Anorthoa; species Anorthoa munda. Next base: position 9,387,707 of record OX243901.1, read on the forward strand.
AGAAAAATACCGTGATAATCGAGCATCGCAAACCAGCTCCAGGAGACGAGATCAGCAACGCCAAGTAAGTGCATGTGATCCCATCCTTCCAGGCAGCTGCCGCCCATTTTTTACTACTTTCCCTAGAGCAGTTGTCTATCCTAACATATTGTACAAGTAAACCATACCATACAGTCCACGCCGCAAAAATAGATTGTTTTTAAGGATTAATACCTATAATTTCCCCATCTAAGAGAAGAGTATACATAAGAAAATATTAAAGCATATAAAAAGTAATTACTTTATTCATATTCATTTATTATGCACACGTAATATTGAATAACAAATTACCAACATGTAACGATCAATGTATGTAAAATTAACGCTAATAAATTACCCACTAGCTACCTGTTACCATTCAAGTGGCATTATTATGCAAACGGCTACACTTCTGCAATCTATAAAAATAATTATTGTGCAATTCTATCAGATTACAACGTATTATTTAATTCTTAAATATAAATAGTAATAAACTTGAATATAGTAAGATCTTTGTCTTTTTTCAAATGTATTTGGCAAGATCGAAGTAGCAAGTCAGAGAATGATTATGGTCATTGATGTTTTTAACAATCTGCCCAGTTTTTTGAAAAAGTACGAGTGTGGCCTTACAACCAGAGTTTTTTTATACTACATTGCCACCACGTTTTGTCATTGTAAGTAATCTGCCTGCTGAATCGGCCTTGTCTTGATGTCTCAAGCACTACTACTCTAGTGAATGAATATTATAAAATATGATAATTAACATCAACTGAAGGCTCCCGAACTAAAGTCATATTTCAATTAACTATTTTTTTTTTAAAGGGCTTATAATTTTAAATAAATAACTGATAATGAAACAAAAGTAAATTGATCAATCGATTTATTTATTAACATTATGAGAATCGGAATTTGTAGTCCCTACTTACTAATCATCAGATTAATATTAGGAAATGAAATATACTACACCTTGAACGGGTAGGTACATTAAAAAAATTGAAGAAAGAAATAAAAATCTGATTAGTTTACAATATGACAAAACAAAAAAATAATACGGACTTCACTTAGGTGTCACTATATAAATAAATGGCCAACTAATGTACGACTTCCTAGTCATGTGTATGTTCCCTAGTCTTAACCACATCATTATTGATGGTCCCCACTATGCCGCGACAACGGTAAGTTGAGGACCACTTCACACAACGCCATATCTTCTTTGGACCGGAGTTGGGATTCGACAGGTTGTATTCTTGTCATTTATACACCAGCTTCGGTTTTCCGTATCTTGATGACGTCACAAAAAGAGCTGAAAAAAGAAGTAGTGTACCTGTATCCTCATGACATGTATTTTTTCTATTTGTTGTTATAAGCTTAATCTAAGCTTCTCGTCCCATATGTGTGAAATATAATTTTGAGAAAGTTTGCAAATTTTAAATGATACCTATAAGTATCAGTATCGAATTAAGCAATTTGTTGATTTTGGTGTCTTTAAAAGATGTACCCAATTAACAAAAAAAACCAACTGGTTAGTATAAATACATATACTATAATAGAATACAGTTACTAATGAAATGTAAACTTTAATATAGCTCAGGAATTTAAACATTTAACATAATAAGGCTCTCTTGTTTTTCCCCGACTGCGAATCATGATGTGCAGTGGGAGAATACATATTCGCGAGCTGGCTGAACTTCCGACTACACAGCATGATTTTCTTTTTGTTTACTTTTTTAAGTTTGTTTCTTAAGCAGTCGGGTTTTTTTTATTTTTGAATTCACTTTTTAACCCCCGACGGAAAAAGAGGGGTGTTATAAGTTTGACTTGTGTATATGTGTGTCTGTCTGTGGCACCATAGCGCCTAAACGGATGAACCGATTTTAAATGAGATTTTGTTTGAAAGGCGACTTTGTCGAGAGTCTTAGCTATGTTTGGTGAAAATCGGTTTAGCCGTTCAAAAGTTATGGGCTGTTTTCTGTTTGAAAGTGATTATTTTCGCAAGATATCGTGTCATAATTACGTGTTCCATAGATTGTTGATCGAAGCGTGTCTACTACTAGATATATTATGTAGTTTAAAAAGTAGAAAATAAAAAAAAATTGCCGGGTTTCTGAAATTTTTAATTTTTTTAACATTACAATATATATAATATCTTGCCTAACTTTTTGATAGACTCATCCGCTCCTTCGCCATATAACCTTTATCTAGCCGTAACAAACACTATTCATATGCTTAACAAATGGACCCACAGTTTCTTCTTCACGTAAGTCATAGGCATTTAAAAAAATTGGGCTTTCCGTACAAAGTTGTCATCGGCTGACGAAAATTTTGTATACGAAAATATTTTTTTTTGTTTGAGAATTTTCTATGACTTCTTTGAAGAAATATGGGCAGAATAAGTTTTTAAGATATGACCACACTTATCCGTTACACAATGTATAAATTTAATAATGGTTTGAATGTTTAGCTTTTATAGAATGCGTTTCTCCATACAGAGTGAGGATCCTGGCCCTGCATCCTTTGCTCCATTTGATACACCTCCATACTTGTCTGACCTTAGCTCTACTATCCTTCAAACTAAATCGATTCCCACGGTAGCACAACATTGTATTTCCTCTTTGCGATAAAACGAAGACAGGTGCTAAAAAAATAGAAAAACGAATCAAAAATAAGAAACAGGCAACTAAATATAATAAAACCTTAGTATATTCCCCAAAGAGTTAGGTGCAAAGGTTTATACCCATACATCCACATTTTGCCAGTTACGTGGTTGTGTAGTGTTTTGTATAAAAAGGTGTAGGTAAAGTACACCTTAGGCTTATACAGGTAAGACAATTATTAAGGGCCTATTTCAATACTGAAACGGATGTACCTATAATAATGTGTACCTACATATTCCTTGTCTTCTCAAGTAGCTACTGTTAGCTTTCTACTTCGGAAGTATAGGGATGAGAAAATAAGCAGGGTTGCAGAGCTGTAATTTTTAAATAAAAACAATGTTTCTTTGAAACTTATTTAATAAATCTGTTAATTTTAGCATTACAAAAATATATTATGTAAAATTTACAAATACTTCCAGCAGACTGTTTATTAGGTATAAAATATGACCACTTATTTATTTAATTAAACAAAAAATTGGGAAACAATTAAAACACATATTAAACTAAACAATATAAAATTTGCAAGTGACAGAAAACAATATTTTAATGATTCTTATGAATATCCTTGATCTCTTCAACTATATTGTCAATGATGATGATGTGGGCACGACACCCGCGTCCCCAGTGATTGCACCTAAATACTTTCCTTGTTTCTTCACTTTTTCTTGTGTAGTTGATTAGAAACCTGTAGCCACCCAATTCAATTACAGGGTTGCCGTGGCATGATGTTGTGAAAACCGGAACTAAAAAAAATATTTTGATTGAAGCATCCGAAGTATCCAAGTGATCAGGGCTTCAGAGAGAAGAAATTACTAATAATACGAGTACTAGCTGTGTTCAGAAGTATCGGTTCCTAACCTAACCTTCTTTTTTTCTGGTGTGGATAATCCTTATTGGATGTCCTCCACCATTTGGGGGGCAGAGGGGTCTGAAAACCATCCCGGTGTTCCATCTCACACCTACGCCGGGGGGTGCGGGCACGTACGATCGTTCTACAACCCCCGGCTAGTGCTTAACCTAACCTAGCATAACAAGAGCTCCCTCAGATGTTGTTCAAGACTCGTGGCTCTAGTGAATAGTTCAGCAAAAGGGTAATTTTTAAACATATTCCTTAGATATTATTTATAGAAAATCTTTGACGCCCATTAATGGCGGCAGTAGGAGATAGATAAAACCGTAAACAAAATCTGGACCCTCAATGTCCTTACCTAGGTAATAATGTTGTGTATTTAAATAAAAGAGAGAATTTGGCCACAATAGTGTTGCAATTGATTACCTTGAAGCTTTATAATACTGGTTTCATTGCATTTTATTCAACGCATTAAACATTTTCAAGTTAACATAATAGGTACTTTCAAGTTACTGAAATCGTATCACAACATTAATATGTAGGTTAATCTTAAAAACTGGGCTATATTTTAAGATTACAATATCATGAAACAGTTTCGAGTTGTTTCCTAAAACTTATTACACTCATGCTTCATCATGCTTCTAATGATTCGACATAGGGCTTTAACGTACCCGTAAGTGGACAGTTTCTGCCTGAATTCAGGTAAAGAAGAGGTATCGAGTCGTAGTAGATATAAAAATTAAAAAAATAAATGATTGTGAGGCGTTTGTTTTATTATAATGTTCTGAATCGTGAGTAGGGAAGCAGAACACTTCAGGGCGTTAACTTTACCACAGATCCAGCGAGCGCGAACTCATCTGCTGCCTATACACTTATTGTAGGTACCGGTACATGCACATTATTATAACTGGTTTACTACTCCGAGACGTTGCAAATATTGGCTATGAAAAAAAAACTGTGTTTTTAACGTATTAAAATGAAGTTAGCGTTTGTGAATAATATAAAAGCTGATAAAAGTTAAGCTTAAGAAACACCTGTCTGCAGCCAGCATTTTCACTTATGACACTCATTATTTCACTAAGACCCACTTGTACATTTAGGGCCGATTTTCCAATACTCTGATAACTTTTATCTAAGGAATAAAAATGGCCGTTTGACATATTTTCTATACAAAAGCTGTCAAACCGCCATTTTTATTCCTCAGTTAGAAGTATCAGACTATTGAAAAATCGGCCCTTAGTCGAGTTAACCACTCTGCTCGACAAGATTTTGACACATGACACACCAGCTGAGTCGACAGGTTGTTGCAAATTACGTCATGAAATTCAGGAATTAACTTGAACTTTCAACATTCGAATTTATTCAGAAAAATAAGTTTGCGCAGCTATCTTACACAGTAAATTTGAAAAAAATATCTTTATTTACATGTTGCGCTCGGTTAAACCGCGTCAGTCTACTGCAAAATGTATACAAAATACGAATTACTACACCTTTCCAAACGGTAGACAATTTAGATTTGCTCAAAATATGTACATAAACAACCTTTTCCCTTGCTGAAAAGATGCAAAAGGACAACACAAAGATATACTCATTTTATTTGCGTCCATATGTTCCTAATTTGTCATACAAAAATTCATAAAAAAACAAGCCAAAATCTGGAAAAAAATTGCTTAAAATTTTGATGCAACCTTGCAACATGACATTTCTTTGGTGTTGTTTTTTTTTGCTGTCCATTCACGCGTCTCATAATCGATTAAAACTGCATTCAGCCTAATCGATTAAGTGTATTTCGATTATTTAAAATTATTCATTTAAATAAAAAAGTGATTTTCAAAAATGTATTGTTTTAAAATTAAAATTAGTTTATAGGCACAAAATAAAATAACAACTTATAGTAATAATATATAGTAATAACTATACATAAATGCTTTCATAATGTTATCAGAAGAGTAAATTGAAAAAAAAATAGGATTCGTGGCTAATTTCGCGCCGAATTCGCCGAACGTAAAAGAATTCAAAATTCAAATTTGGAATGCAGTCGGTATTCAAAATATTTTATCGGGCACATTTTAATATAAAAGAGAGTTTTACATTGATCATTTCAGACGGTTTTATACAGAATGACCAGCATAAATATGAGTATGTTTATGTATGACTAGCACTCCGCCCGCGATTATGTTCGCGTGATTTCGTTTATCCTATAAATGATTTTCTTATATGCAGTTAGTAAAGGCAACCAAAAATAAGATATTATTAAAACTATTAAAAACTGGGTATCGTGGATTTGGGTTTGGGGTTGGTGGGTTTATTGGATTGGGGCGATTCGTTATTTGACTTAAACAATAATACATTTTAGGTTATCGCCACAAAGTAAAATCCTCCCCTAAAAACTTATCAACCCTTTTTGCCCCGTTGAGGGTCTAGTTTTGAACAACCTAAATATGCTATTCACTCCTTTCTTCTCTTTTTACCCGACTGCCGAAGGTGGGTAATGTGTTTATCAGTCTATGTATGTATGTAAGTATGTATGTATGTATGTTTGTTCCTATGTGGCGTTCTAGAGACCAAACGTGTTGGCCGATTTTGATGATTCATACGTCAATCGATTCGTCTTAACCCTGCGAGTGTCACTGGCTACATTAAAATTGGAAAATAGAAAAATGGCAGATTTTGGGCGCCATATTGCGGAGGACAATTTTTTTTTCTTCCAAACCCATCGTGTGGGGTATCAAAATAAAGGGCTTTAAGAGGTGATTTCTAAAATATAAAACACATATGTTTAAATGTACCTAAATCTTAAAAACAGATAACTAAAAAGTTATAAATAAAAAAAGTTAATTAAACTTAAACAAGGAGAAAATCATGCTGTGCAGTCGGAGCATACATCTGGTTTTCGTCAGCTAGCTCGCGAATATGTATCCTCCGACTGCACAGCAAGATTTTCTCCTTGTTTAAGTCTTTTTAGTCGCTTTTAAAACAGTCGGGTTTTTAGATTTTTTGAATTAAATTTTTTTATTTATCATTTTATGTTAGTCAGATTGCCCAGTGAGTTGCCTCAAAAAAAACTTTAACACCCCTAAACCCAATCTGGGAGGGAGTTTTCAAAATGTTTTATGTAAATTTTGATCATCAACTTTATCCCCAAAGAATTTGATTTTACATACAAACTAATTTTTACCCTTTTCACTTCCTTAAAGGTTGAATTGCCGCAAAATCGTGCCTTAGTGCTTCCCTAGAAAACCACGTCAAAAACGAAACCCTGTCCAGTAAGATTCTTAGCTTTAGTTAGTTTCGAAAAATGTATAATGACCACCTTTATTGTTTCCTTAGGTTGGTATTTGTGCCAAATTTCAAATTTATTAACCCGGGAAATAAAATTCTTCAAAGCACTTTAACTCCCCAAAAATCGTATTTTGGGACTAGATAAGTAAAACTAATAATGAAAACCTTTATGGTTCACTTAGGATGGGTATTTATGTAAATTTTCAAATTTATTAACCAAAAATATTTAATATGTGATTTATGGGGTGTTAAATTATTTTTTAAATATACGATATTTCAAAAATAATTTAACACCCCCTAAATCATCTTTTGGGGGTAGTTTCGAAAAACTAATAATGAAATCCTTTATTGTTTATTTAGGTTGGTATTTGTGCCAAGTTTCATGTTGATTGACCCAAGAAATCAGATTCTTCCATACAAACTTCAACATCCCCTATATCGTCATTTGGGAGTTTCGAAAAACTAATAATGGCAACCTATATTGTTTACTTAGAATAAGAATAATATCAAACAAACAAACACTCAAACCCCAAACAAACAAACTTTCAAACCCCTTTTTACCCCCTTAGGGATGCAATTTCCAAAAATCCTTTCTTACTGCACAATTACGTCACTTGAGGAACCTTTCTGCCAAATTCACCGTTGTCAACGATTTCTAAAATATACTTAGAAAGTACATTAATGAATTTGAAAATGGAAATCATTGGTATTTGTCCAGATTTGAACCCATGACCTCAGGCAAGGCGAGGCCTTTAGCCACTGGGCCAGCACGACACTCATTGCAATATAACGAATAATCACAAAATCGTTGGTTCCCCGAAACTAAATTTATCTACACTTGCGTTACAAACTTACATAAAAATATACTAGGCACTCTGTATACTTCTGAGACTATCAAACATAAAGACTCAATCATTATTATTTTTATACAAAATAGTTTTGAATAGCGAACGCATTCCGAATTTGAATTTTGAATCGGATAGATAATTCGGCGCGAAATTATCCACGGTTCGATGAAATTGTTTAGTTGGTTGTAGTCAAATAATGTCCAAAAATCTATTAAGATTACTTTTAGAAAAAATTAATAGTAATAATTTAAGTACTAATTGTATTTTATGCCTAAAACAGGATTTTTCTATTTTTTAAGAATCGATTTGGGATAATCGCTCATTAATCGAGTGGATAGCATAAATAAAATCGATTGCTAAAATCGTTTTGCCACACAACTATTACATTAAAAAAAAACAATCTACTTGACGAATTGGAAATTTAACAAAAATAAAGTAGTGGTAATGAATTTTACGTATTATTAGACTGGTGTTTGTTAATTACGTTAAAATCAGGGCTTCTTCTTGTTGTTTATTATATTTAGAGACATAATTGTCATATTTGTAATCAATTTTACATGTGGAAGGGTGATATTTTTGTAAAATAAAAATGTAAACAAACACGATTGGCGCCTAACTTCGACTTTGAATAACAAATAACTTCATTACCACTAATTATTTATTTTGAAATATGGATGAATTCGACCAATAATTTAACAATTAGCAAACCACTACCCCTGTCGTGGAGTTTGGGTGTCCAAAATCTGCATTTTTATGTTTTTTAGCTTCGACCACCACTGTCATCAAAATGGCGATTATCGTATTATTACACTTGTTTTTAACAAATGTAAATTAATAAACTTGCGCACTTAATCTAAAAAAAATATTTGCGCTAACATGTAAGCTTTTTATCCAACTATTTTAATTAAAGCCCCCACATAAGATTCGTTAGGTATCTTAATCAATAATTAAGTTATTAATTAGGATGTCGTATGACGTAAATCTGGGGTCCAAAATGAGCCGCGGCTGAGCCAGCGGAGGTATGCTTGTCAAGCCCCAAAATGTACCCCGTCCGAACTATACGGTTAAATTAATAAATGTATAGTTTGTAAACTCGGCGTTTAGTCGTAAACATTTTAACTCATGATACGCGTTGATCATTAAAAAAAAGGCTTAATAAGGTTCCTTCATAATGCGCACAGCAAAAGAGTGGAACTCACTACCTGCGTCTGTGTTTCCAAACGCATACAACCCGAATCTCTTCAAAGTTAGAGTGAACAGGCTTCTTTTGAGTAAGTTCACTCCATCGTCGACTTTGTCTCCGTCACCTCTGACCTAGACTAGAGTCAAGAGCAAACCCATAATAAATAAATAAAATAACCTAGTATTTAACCTGATATGTGTCAATGTCTGTGCCCTGAAATGTAATCCGACCAAAGATAAATGAATAGACTATGAACGGAACTTGTATGCGTGTCCCTTTTATTACACAATATTGCGATCCATAATACTCGTACTTTCTTGTTTTTGAATTTTTAACATGATTTTTATCGTATTTTATTTTCATCATTCGTTCACCACCGTCATTAGCTACCACAATTTAATTTTCTTTGCAGTAAATTTAAGTGTTTATGTTTAAAATAGGAAAGAAATCACGTTTTCATGCCCGTAATTTCACATCTAGTGATATTTTACTTCTATGTGATAATTATAGTAACAAACTATAGACATGTCACAGAAAATTTCGTCATCATCAGAAAACAACTTTTCTTTAACACTGATTAGCGAATATCTCGTAAACTCGTGGACCGTGTCCGTCGTGTCCGTGTCCGTGGGTCTACTTACTTCATGAGCTTTCATTTGAAATCAAATTATTAAAATATATCTCCATAAACAAAAAATCATATTTTCAAGTTACGTAATTTATTTTGACAATTTTTACATTAACCCAGGACTTAACGACTTAACTCTCCCACATCGGCAGGTTAAAAACTTTAAGTAAATTTATAAGTTTACCTCTAACTCCTGGTGGCGCAAGATGATTTATCTGATTAACCCTGAGCTAGCTGTTGAAAAAATATAACCCGTGTTAATTCAGAACATGATAAATCTGTGTGAATCAAAGCACTCACTACTCCTGCAAGAATGAAATAATAATATATTCTTAACAAAACAATCAGAATTTTTAGTAGAAGGGTAAAGATTAATGGATTTACATACAAATTTAATTAATTTTCTTAATTTTCTATAAAATTAAGAAAATTAATTAAATTTGCAGCTATCTGCATATTTAATTCTAGTCTTTGTCTTAATAGCTTTTTGTTACACATATGAAATAAATCAATAAATTAACTTTCATGATGTATCGGGACTTCGTTCGGATGCCTAAAAAGTATTTTCACTAAGTAAGTATAACACTGAAAACTAGACCCTTATGTACAATTGGGCAAAATAAAGACTCGACACAATTATACATCATCTATTTTTAATGATTATGCACATTATAACACTTGACGATAATTTCGTTGGCGGTGGTGATCCTAGCTCGACAGCCGCTATGGTCCTTGACACAGACCCACTGTGTTTTGGGTCCGCTACTTCGACTCCATTTATTGAACCTGTAGGGACCTAACTGAATCACTGGGTTCCCACGGGCAGATATTGCAAAAAATGCATCTGTAACATGAATTTCAATGAATTTAAATATTTAGTTTTAGAAGGTAAGAGCGAAGACGCATTATCAAAAGATAATCGTTAAAATCTGATTTAAATTCAGCCAAATTGCATCTTTCTTGAACTATTGGTATAGTTTTGAGTATACTTTGTTTGACTTCTCAAATCATGTAAATGATTTTAAATCATAATTATCTAAAACTACTTTATTAGTAAAACATATCATTTAGATAGCGATACAGCTGGCATGGCGCCCTTCATCAGAGTGAATTATATAAACTCAAGTATTAAAGATGTGTTGTTATTCCATTTTATTAATCAGAATTTTAAATTTATATCACAAATATGTAACATAATCAATGATAGATGATATTTTAATGATTATGTTTGTGGACAAATTTGGTAATAACATATGCCATGGCGTGATGATGGTGGTTGTGCAGCCATAACGAGATTGCCATAAGGCCACTTAGCACGGACACCCCTGCTTCCAGCCCATTTGTTGAATGTATCGTACATTCAAATCAACATCACAGGCCTCCTAAACTGAGAAGTTGAAAAGACTGGGTTAAATTCATCTGCAATATCGATTAACTATTATTTTTAAATAAATATCTTCATTTTTTTAAACGCCGTGACCAGATGAAAATTACAACGGTCATATACATTAAATGATAAATGATTTTATTTCTGTAAATTGGTTTGTACAAACACTTTTACATGTCGATCATATTTTTTAAAACTAGATGAGGTCGACGTTTCCTGTCTGACTACTCTGTGAAGAAAAGCCGAAACAAACTCAGAGGTCACAGTCTCTTTTGAAGTCCAGACAACAGCTTGGTTAGGTCATGTGAAGACCATGTAGACTGATGTCTGAAATGGTCTTTTGAGGAAAGAACCAGCCAGATTGAGTAGACCTGAAACCATTAGATGATTTTGTTGTTGAAAGTGGTGATTCTAGCTCGACACTTGTCCGGGATGCTCCTCACACAAAACCAGTGGACCTTCACCCCTTTGCTGCCAGCCCATTTGTTAAATCGATTTCCTTCTATGAAGAGGACTGGGAAACCTTTCTGGGAGGTCGTTAATATGATTTCTGTAAAATATAATTATAATAACATTATCATTTTATTTTTATTATCACCCATAATATATTTATAAATTGCATATTTTAAAAGAAGTATTTAACGCACGGTTTTATTTAACGCACACATGTAAATTATTTTTAATTTTGTTCTTCAACTTTCAAATCTAATCGACTATTTCTTCTACCAGTATTGTTTAATGATTGTGCTTGATCATAACCTTGACTATATGGCTATCGACAGTGGTGATTCTTGCTCGGCATTTGTACGGGTTGCTCCTATCACAAACCCACTGGATCTTCGGTGCCTTGCTACCAGCCCATTTGTTAAACCGATAGCGACCCATGACGAGAATCGGGACACCTCGTTGTAATGTTGTGAAGCTTATTTCTGTAATTCAATCATAATTATCTATTCTAACTTTTTGCTAATACTATAAAGCGGTGAACTGTGAATAGAAAGTAACTATATTTTCAAATGACATAGGATACTTTGAATCCCCAAAAATTCCCGGCCTCTGTGAGAAGATCCATTAAAAAGAACTCAAGATTTTTAAAGTATTTATTCATAATATTGAATTCAAACACACCACAATATTTATTTAATTTAAAATTTAAAGTTAATTAATTAGTTAATTCTATTTTTAAAATCGAATGTTTCGAAGTATTGAAAAGTAGTAGTGAAGTAATAAATAGGTCGTTGATTTAAACGGAGACCGATTTTTTTGTCCTTATTTTCGTCCACTTTTCCCTCTCCATAAGGACAAGTCCTTAGTAGCCATGGACAGAGAGAAGTGGAAGGAGAATCGGCCCTGCAGTGGGCTATTAGAGGCTTTTAATAACAATTTAATTATTTTAGGCTTAGCGTCCTCAAACAGTATTCAATCGTGATTATGCTCAGTCATGGCCTTGACAATAAGCTGTCCGTTAGTGGTGATTCTTGCTCGACACTTATATTTATAGCTTCTATCACAGTGCCAATGGATCTTCGGCCCCTTACTTCCAGCCCATTTATTAAACCGATAGCGACCCATGGCGAGAATCGGGACACCTCGTTGAGACGTCACGAATCTTATTTCTGAAACTAAATGATATTATACGTCAATTTTTTATAATTTTTGAGCACATCACTTAGTAAGAATGAGGCTTCTGCCCTGCAGTGGGACAATAACAGGCTGGTATATAAGTTTTTTTTCTGTGAAGCTATTCTAAACTCACAGCTTTAAGTTCAGTTTATAACAAGAAAATTAAAACAAAATTTCAATAAATAAATAATTATATAATATACTTAATATTTCAGACACATGTACTTTACAGTATCACGAATACTGCCAAAATAAATTCATATCTATAATTATTCCTTATACTGTTTAAATGATAAGGTAACCATTTAATACTGAAAAAACTAAACATAAACATAACATAAAACTTCTTTGTGTAAATTAAATTAAAATTGCACATAACCCTAAATTACAAAGAAGAAAATATACCTATAGAGGTTATTTCTTTTAGGGATTTTCCTATGAGAAACTCTAAAAGACAGCGAAGTTTTTGGAAAAAGATGCTTCAGTATAATTTTAACTATATATTATTATTCTTAAATTAAATACGACTATTTCTGTGTATGAAGTACACTGCATTTTAAAAAACTACTTTGGCATTACAATCCTTGATTACCTAGCTTTCCTTAGATGGCAGTTACTAAATACTAGTAGGTATTATAATTCGCCGGACGATACTAATGATCGTCCAGTGTACCCACGCTGGTCGGTCAGCCCTCTACCATCTTGCTAACTAGTTATCATTTTTACCAGAAATCCACAACACACGCTATTCTGAATTTGTGTTCATGATACGCAAAAAATACTTTAAGTGTACCGTATAAATACAGTGACCAATGCTTTCAGTGGGTCAACATAATATTATGTGCAGACTTGAAGAAGTCGCTGACACTTTGGGTACATTTCATGAGACATACCTGCCCATACCCAATGTATTAATTAAATTACTTAAATAAAATCAATTCACCTTAAAAGTATTGACACCGACCACACAAGGTAAACTGTTAAAAAGTGGTTATAGTATAACCATGGTTATGTTCATTTGTAATTTTATAAATCTCGTTATTGGTTGTGAAGATCCTTGCTTTGAATCCGAGAGAGACCTTTACACAGACCCAGCATGCTTTTGGACCTCTGCTAGTAGTTCGCTTGTTGTACCGGAACCCATCATACTCTATTACGGGATTCCCATACCTTGATTGTAAAAAAACTAACCCTGAAAGTGGAAAGACAGACCCAGAGTTAACAGATGTGGCAACATGACAATAGGGACAAAGATTCAGCTATAGAGCAATGAATGCTAAGGTGACGGATGAAAGACATGTTGGAAAAACAAGACATTTCAGCTGCTCAGCTAGCACGTTTTGTTTTTCTGACCCCAAATAAAATGGGACCAAACTGCTACATAAAAAAACCTTAATTTTGCTGCTATTTTGAATGTCGATCGGAAACTCGGAACGTGTAAGAAAAGATAGTTATTATTACCGTAACATTTAATGCAACAAAATGAAACATGAAAAATTTAAATCAAATTTAAAAAAATACTATTTGGCTTAAAGTAGTAAATAAATGATTGTGTTCATGCATTATTTTGTGCACCTCGTTGTATATGAGAACGATGGTAGTCTTGCAACCACGCATGCCTTTGATGCACGTCCACCTGGTCATGGGAGGTTTACTGGAGCTTTGCCTTCTGAACCTGTAGCCCTGGTAGCAAAGCACGTCCTGGCCTCCACACCGTGCCGTCTCAAAGTAAGTACCTAAAAGAGGAAATTCGTAATTATTTTATAAAATGTCATTACATATTCATATTAATTTCTTTCTTAATATTTAATCTTTGTAATCTAATTTATACGAAGAATTTTTAACCACATCTCCTTAATTCTGTAGAAAGCTGTCAGTCATGTTAATCTTCTATAATTTTATTTACAATTGGAATTAGTAAAACAACTTGAAAAACCTCAAGATTTATTAAACAAAACAAGAGAAGAAAAAATACAAAATGTAGAATTAAAACAAGATTAATTTGCCAAATTTTCAGTTCACAAATTGATTTTTGGCTCCGAAAAAGCGATCTTTTACCTCATCCCCTCTGTGTTCTCGCCCCAGTTTCAGAAAATACAGGGACCAATAATTGGGAGCATATTATTCAATATTAACAATGGTTATGTTCGTGTAAGGTTCTAAGAATTATATTTTCTTAAACTACAAGGATCTTCTTACATCCTTCCTTAAGCCTACAGCAGACCCAGCGGTTTGTATATAATATTTGTATTTGTATTTAATATCCACTAGGCTAGGTAGGCTACATTTTAGTTTTAAATATACTTTCTGTAATTTAATGTATATATTTTTAAATTTTAACTAAGTGAAAGGCAGCAGATATATATTTCAACCAAATAAAAATTGCAAATATCCAGAGACAATGGCACACGGCTAGAATCTTACGCCGCATGCCTTGAAACATGCTTACACTTGAGGATCTTACAACTGCGTCAGCGAGCGGAGTTTGCGTGGCTGAATTTTTGAGCGATACACAATTACACATTTAAACTTATTCAATTATTATTTTATTTGCCATATAAAAGCTGTGAATAAAATACCTCCCCTTTTGATATTCTCAAATAAAAATAAATTATTTATTTTATAAATTTCAAATACTTACTTTAATAGTCAACTTTTTATTTCGATGAAAAAAAATGGGAACCAACAATAGAAAATATGCATTTAAAATCGTAGATCAGTGGTTATGTGAATTTAAAACCCTTACAACCTTGTCGTAAAAATGCTTAATGAAGCACTCCAGCCAATGCCCGTTTTGACACAAAACTACAGTGTCAGGCACAAAGTACATTATATATATAATGTACTTTGTGCCTGACTGTAGTTTTATGGGAGGATTACTACAACTTTGTTTTGCGAAGCGGTAATCACACCAACATAGAAATTTACCACCCCGCCCTTGCTGGGACCTCGCGTAACGCAGAGCTTCAACAAAAATCAATACTTAAAATACAAATTTATACAAAATACAAAAGGGAAAATTAAACTGCTGCGGTTTACTGAGCAGAGCAATGAAAAAAATCATTAAAATAAAACATTATAATTCATCGATCAGTACATACGCGAAAAAGATCAAAACAATTATAAATAAAAAAAATAGTAATAATTCTGATATACACACATTTTACAGAAAATCTTTACCGTCGATTGGCGCTTCGGTGGAATTTTAGGTACCTACTTATAGTCAATTTCAAATCAAGACTAATACACTCATACAACTAGTTATTGTACGAGGTTTTATTTGCATGCTAGCGCAGCTACAAGAAGCGAACGGCATTCATTTTTCAGCTTATATAAGAAACGGTCTGGTATAAATTACATACTTTAAAAAAAACAAGTGACGCCCGCTCATTTCGCTTTCATTTCAGAGTTCTGACAAAAAACATAAACCTCTAATAAATTGTTAAATCAATGGTTATGTTCATTTTTAACCTTCACTAAATGGTCGTCTACAAGTACTAGAGTAGCCCTGCAGCCATTTCTCAATCTGATACAAATCCACCTAGTCACGGGAGGTTTGCTAGAACTATGCATTGCGTAGCGGTAACCGCGCCAACACAGAGTTTTACCACCTCGCTTAGATCTCTCGTAGTGCAGATCTGGAAATAAATCCATCAAAAATTAAATTAATACATCGAATAAAGTAAAGTAGGGACTTAGGGTATATTCAATTTGAAATCAAAACTTATACACTCATACAACTAATTATTGTCCGGGGTTTTACTTTCCTTTAAGAGACGAACGGCTTTATTTTTCGGCTTATCCATGAAACTGTCGCGTTAAATAGCGTGTTTGCTTGTGAAATCAAATGACCAGAAATGTAAACTAATGCCGCTTTTATTTCGAGGTAGTTACTGACAAGAAACATAACCAATAATAAATTGTTTAGAACTTGACTTTTAATCATTACAAAATTGGAATAGGAACCTACGACTATCAGCAAAATGTCAGCTATTTATTTTTTTAAATACCAAATGATTCTTTAACCCTACTAAATATCGTTGTTGCTGAATAACATACAATGCAGCAACGAAATATATTTTGTTTATTATGAAATTTAATTTTGAAAATAATTGATTTTATTCAATCGAATAAAATCAATTAGTTGCTTGTTTATTACAGAACGAAAAATATTAATTGGTAACATTTCTTTGTATTTATCGTTTCCATTTTAATTGACGCTTCTGCTTATCTAACCAGTCCTTCAGGGCTTAGTCCAAAATTTAACAATAGGCAACAATTATCATGTAAGAATGACATACAACATATAATAAACCAATGGAGAAAAACGTTTAAAAAAGGTTATACATTTTTAAGTACCGACTAATCTTAAACGAATAACTTAATTAAATCATTTTGTCAAATAGGCCTAAATGAACTTCACTAAATATATTTCGCCTGCAAGATTGACAAGCATGGCCGTTCAACCCAATGACACCGGAGCGCGCAAAGCGAAAGCCGTTCACCACCAGGAGCTCCGATTTTCTTTCAGACAGTATCCTGTGGACTGGCGGAATAAACGAGGAGTTAAAACACAATTTTCTCAATTTTAATGAATTATAATTATGTCGGGTAATAAAAAAATTAAGAAAGACGATCCTGAGGATAGAAAAATTATTTAATTCAATGATTATGCCTTAAATAACTCCTTACAACAAAATTGTCGACCGTAGTCACAAACGCTTTGCATCTAGTTCGGGTCTTTCTAGAACATGCCCAACGTACTTTATTAATATACGTCTTCGATTTACTAAATCTGTATCTTCCTATTTTTATCATTGGATTGCCATTTCTGTTCTGTATCCATTCAACTGAAATGTAAAAAACCTGTTAGTTACAGAAACTCTGTTAATCTTTCTAAAATCAGGCAGATACTGTGGTAATGCACGCAGGGATGTGGAGTTTTGTATGAATTGAAAGATTGAAAAGAGTAAAAAAAATAACAATTTTAATTTAAAATATATTTTCCTTAATTCAGTGATTATGTAGTAGATTACTCTTTATGACGAGGTTTTCGATGGTTGTAACATACGCTCTGCACCTAGTTCGTGTCTTTTTAGAACATGTCCAGCGAGTTTTATTGTTCCAAAATTTTGCTTTACTATACTTGTGATCTCCTATTCGCAACATGTAGCCCCCTCTCTTTTGAAGCCATTCGACTGAAAAATTAATACATTTGAAACTGGTTAAACATGAGAAAGCTATAATATTGAGGCTTAGTCCGGATGGATACCTAAATAAATCTTACTTTGAAATATTTGAGATACATAGTCTTGAAAAACGCAAATTCTCTATTTATGATTTTTGGTCCAAAATTAAGTCGACAAGGAAATTAAGTCCGTCAACCAGAACAAACTCTTCTCATGCAAAGAAGGAACCAAGTCCTAAAGCTTTACAACGCGCTCTACAATTAACTTGTACTTCAGATGAGACACGATAATAATTATGTGCTCTGAGCATAATTTAACAAAAAAACCGGCCAAGTGCGAGTCGGACTCGCACACGAAGGGTTCCGTACCATTATCGCAAAACACTGTATAAAAATCACGTTTGTTGTATGGGAGCCCCCCTTAATTTATTTTATTTTAATTTATTAATTATTATTTTTTGAAGTAAATATACAACTAAACATTCTGTGAATATTTCAAGCGTCTACCTGTTGCCGTTATTAATATCGAGCAAAAAACGGCAAAAATATCACGTTTGTTGTATGGGAGCCCCCCTTTAATATTTATTTTATACTGTTTTTAGTATTTGTTGTTATAGCGGCAACAGAAATACATCATCTGTGAAAATTTCAACTGTCTAGCTATCACGGTTCATGAGATACAGCCTGGAGACAGACGGACAGACAGACAGACAGACAGACAGACAGACAGACGGATCGCGAAGTCTTAGTAATAGGGTCCCGTTTTTACCCTTTGGGTACGGAACCCTAAAAACAGTTTTCTTGTCAAAATTATGGCTAGAAGGCTAAAATTCACTGAATTTACCTTCATCATACGACAATTAAATAAATATTAAAATCGCAGCTGGTAACGGATCTTTAACTTTGGGAAATCACAACAATCTCTAGTACTTATAAAACTAGTGATAAAAAGCGGTGTCGATAATTTTTAATTCGACCCAAAATTTTCAAATAAAACGTATTAATTAACCAGTAAAATCTTTTAATTCCAAAATGTATAAGCTTCTCTTATAATTAATCTTTATGATTGTGTATTAAATTGCTTCTTATAACGGTGCCATCAAACTCAAAGTCATTTATTTCAACTAGGCCAGGCTAGGCAGCGATGGTTATGAGAAATGCGGAGCACCTTGTACGACTTCTAGCGGTACACTGCCATCTGATCTTACTGCTCCCATTCGTGTAGGACTTGCAAGACCGAAACCCACCCGCTGTCAGCATCTGTGTCCCTCTATTCGTTGCCATTTCCGTCACTGTAAATATTTAGGACTTGTTTTAGATAGGGAAAATATGAAAGTCGTATAGATTCATAAAAACGCTGTTATTGTAAGTTATCTGTGTTTCTGAGTCGTCAAAGTCCGTTAGGTATCCGTTAGGCTCTATGTTCCCTTTGTTTGCCATACTTAATTGTAACATCTACATTAACTTAAGAATTTCAATCGAACAGTTTCTGAGAAAACTCGACTTCTTCTGTTTGACAAGATTTTCTTATTTGTTTATAAAATACCATGCATAGATTTCATTTGTTTTACATCGGATTATTATCGGTGACTTTTGTTAACTTTTCAGCTCGGACATGCGTGTATTCTCTAGAAAGAATGTTAAATAAAAAGATAATACTTCTAAAACCAAGTTACCAGATTTACACTCGATTGATTGAATAAATTTATACATTATCAAAATTAGGCTTCTTTTTGAGTACTGTGTTTTAGCCAAGCCATTTTATGAGTGAAATCTCTCATGGATATGGTCTAAGTAGCATCTCAACATTTGTTTTCCGTAGGTGATGATAAAGGCTGTACTACTGACTCCTGGTCTTGGCCGAACATTGCCACCGGACCTTGCCGTGGTCCAAAAGTTTCTTCTGTTGGGAAAATCGGAACCCATCCACTTGCAACATTATGGTGCCTCTGCTTGACAATGTTTCCATAACTTTGAAACAATTTAAGGATTTAATTTGTTTTTACTGCGTTGTCAGAAACATTAATTAATATGTTATGTACCTACCTATATATATTTGTTCAATTCATAATAAAACAATAGGTAGGTACCTAATTAATCAGCGAGTTCTATATTTTCTACAGAATTTCAAACATAATGTCTAATATGTTTTCTAATGGGTATGATTTAGGCTGCTTCTCAAAATACGTTTTTTATATATGATGATGTAAGCTGTACATTTCGTCTGTTGCCTGACAGAACAGTACCACCTGACTTTGTCTTGATTTGCTGCGTTCTTCTGCTGGTAAAATCGAAACCCTCCTACTTACCATATCATCGTACCTCTGTTTGACAATATTTCCATGACTGTGAAACAATGTATGGATTAAATTAGATTTTTATGTATTTGTTAAAAATCCATTAAAAAGTTCTGACTTAATATTATAAGATTTACAATTTTATTACCAAACGATACTCAACAGAATCATTAATACATATCAATCTTTTTCTTGACATTGTGTGCCGTGTCCATTTAAGTTAACATCCCTATTTAAAAAAAAATCTTTTTCAACTCACTTGCTCATAAAGAGGCTCTAATTTCTTAGGCACATAATGATACATGTTATCAAACTGTGAATTTTTCATTGCTATTATTCACAAGTGAGTTATACTGGAAGTCAGTTGTTTTTTTTTTATCGGAAGTCGCTGTTCCTGTTTTCATTTCTTCGGTTTTTGACTTTCCCTCCCAAAATTAAAGTTATTTTTCATTTTGTAGTTTTTTTTACTATTGGAAAGTAGGACGGTGGACTGAATAACACGATAAAGTAAAAAAAGAACATAAATTAAACACGTGTAATCTTATCAAAAGTAGTAAACTATTGAAGATAAACATTACTCACGGTACCGAATAAAAGATTCTCTATTTTATCCACCACCGAAACCTAAGTAATATTTATATTAGTAACCGTAGTGTGAGAGCTTTTACTGATCCAGTTAGTCGATGCTACAAATTCATCTTAAAACTATATTGTAACAAGCTCATACACCTACCTTAAAACTTAATAAAATACTGGTTACAATTTAATCTCCAATCATTCATAATTTATTTGATTTCATCCACCGAAAAAAATTACAAGCCTCAATCTGTAAATTTTTGCAACAAGCAACATCTATTGGGAAGTATCTTTTGTTATATTTGCACTGATTCGACAAGTATTGCTGTCGATACAACTTCTAGGAATGCAGGATAAGTCACGTCTCTACTTGGCCGATTAACTTACGCTAAGTCACAAACCCCTTACCGTTGGGACTAAAACTTTTAGCAAAGACCAATTTATTATATTTTATTTCGACCTGAGATCCAAATTGTAATTTTGTTGCCAGCTCATAGAAACCATCAATGACAAGTATAGCTTTTAAACTTTTGAGCATGCGTGATTTTTCAAAATACATAGTACAATCTACGTCTTAAATTATGCAAATTAACTAGAAATTTTTTCAAGTCAACAAGTCGACACAGCTGTCAAATAAATTTTACTAAGTCACGGTCGATTCTTATTGTAGCTACCAAAGCGTAATTTTTATTATCCTAAAATGTGCACAGTATCGGAAAATAAAAAAACGCCTGTCTCTACGTAGATATACAACGTCTTATGCTCTGAGCATTATTGCATATTTATTGCAATAGCAATCACAACATATCTTAACAATCAGGGGACGGTAGCCCCGACAGCGTTCGAGTCAGATTATCTTCAGCGATTTAGAATCTATTAGCAGTAGTGTGAGCTAGTGGGTCATGGGACCCCCAAACTCGGACGATGGCGTTATTCGTGGTGTGTAGAGACGCTCTGCAGCCAGACTTGGCTTTGACGCACACCCATCGTGTCCTGCTGCCGTGCTTATTGACTCGGTTAAATCGGTACTGACCGATCATGATGACGGGGTTACCTCGCTGAGATTGCGCAAAAACAGGGTTCAGATCTGAAAATAATTTTTGGTTGTGAATGGTTGAATTATTATAGACAGAATATGTACCGGAAATAGACTATAACCTTTTACAAAAATATTGTAGACAATCGCATTTTTTTTTTTATAAAAACGCAGCGAAGGACACATCCTCGCCATGTACACCGGGTACAGATTACCAAGAAGTATTAACGGATTATTATTGCTACTCATTTCTTCCACCGAACATATTATGTCATGACATTTGACGGCTGTCAAAACTGATAGACAGTTACTGTTGTAAACAATGGATTATCAGCTTAATATCTGTATATTTACTGATTCATTTACATGGGCGCAGAGTGCACATGTCAAATGCTCAATTCAGATTCCTGGTTTACCAAATTACTACTCAAAATCAGGCGAAAATAAAGAAACATTTTGAAAATAAAATGTTCATTAGCATTAAAATGAAACGTTTTATCAATATCTATATTACGTATAATATATATTTATATGTAATATAATAAAGCAGAAGAGTTTGATTGTTTGTTTGAACGCGCTAATCTCTGGAACTACCAGTCGGATTTTATCAATTATTTTTGTATTTGATAGCCACATTCATGACGAAGGATATAATGGGTTATATATAGCTTTACACAAAAATTCTTTACTAGCCTTAAATATTGGTATTTTAAGTCGGAAGAAAAAGCGCTATCGAACTGCTGCTTTATCCGCGTGCGCTGGGTAGTGGCTAATTATACGTAACTACCATGTACTACAAAGTTCGGAGGAGCTCGTGGCTAAATAATAACAGGCGCACGGGTCGATCTTCAAAGTTAAGCAACGCTTGACGAGGTCGGTCCGTGGATGGGTGACCATTTCAACATACCGAGTTTCCTCCGTGTCTCGTAAAGCACGTTAAGCCGTTGGTCCCGGCTATCATTTGAAGATCTTTGACAGTCGTAACGGGTAGTCAGAAGCCTGAGATCTGACACCAGTCTTGCCAAGGGGTATCGTGTTACCCAGTTACTGGGTTGTGGAGGTCAGATAAGCAGTCGCTCCATGTAAAACACTGATACTCAGCTGGATCCGGTAAGACTGGAAGTCGACCGCAACAATAATTGGGAAAAAGGCTAGGCAGATGATGATGACCATGTACTACAAAGTTATTGGTTTTTAGTAGAGCTAAATAAAAACCACGACATTAAAAATATATCTCTTATAAATAAGCCGCATAAAGGCATTTTAAGTAATAAAGCGTACATTCTATATTTATATAAATATCTACATGATCTAAGGCTAATCTTACGCTAAGTAGATGCGCAACTTGTGACGTAATCAAATAATAAGGCACAATAATATCGTTTGGGGTTTTTTTTTATTTTTTTTATTATAGATAGGCTCGCGCTTGACCACTATCTCACCTGATGGTAAGCGATATTGATGGTATTTGATTTGTTCACAATAATTTGAAAACTTACAGCTTTATTTATAAAACTCGCTAACCATATCTTCTTCTTTTCGTGTGAGGAAGTGGCCACCTCTGGTGTCAGAGTTAATTAAGCCACCTCTGGGAACCCCACAGACCTCTGACTTGGATATTTCAGACTTATTATTTTTGCTTTAACTTTCACGATTTAACTACTCAAACCTGTCACATGTCTTGATTTCAAAGATTCTTGGTCTTATTTTGATACATAATTCAACAAAAACACGACAAGACATGTGACATCTACCAATCCGCAATGGGCCCGCGTGGTGGATTATAGCCTGAGTCCCAACAGTGGGTACATTAAAAAAGGATGTTGATGTTGACAACAAAAACAGATCATCAAAAAGCACATTCTGAATAGAGGAAATCCTCATAGAATATATCCAAAAATAAACAGACTTGGCTTTTAAAAGAAGTTAAGTAATAAAGTTAGCGACCTCACTGATAGCTTGACGCGATTCGATTTATACTCGTATACCGATAAGCATTTGCAAGTACGATCACATGGACACAATGCGAAGCAATTAGACTGATTTGCACGATTTTTTTTATTTGTTTCGCGATGTTACCTACCGACGCAATTTAAATTCGAATTGTCGCGTCGCGCCATCAGGCAAGTCCCTAAGTCATACAGTCATGTATTACCGTACTTAATTAACATTTCTATTTAATATTAAACTAGTAACTAGTATCATGATTATATCATTTTGTTAATACGAGATACTCTATACTTCTCTTTTGAGTTTCTAGAAAAAATAAGCTACGTGATTTATTTACAGACTGCTAAAAAAGGAGGTTATAATATAAATTCGACACGTATGTATGTTATATTGTTGGAATTGCACAATATTCATATAATTATGTTACTCTATGTAAACACGTGTGCAAATTTCATAAGTGTATGTATGTTTGCTTGTCTGTATGTATATTTGTCCACGCATTTCTCTGAAACTAGTAATCGGATCGTAATCATTGTTTTATTGGATTAGGTATTACTCAACTTAAGGAATAGTACAAGTTTCTTAAAAACCGGTTTAGTAGTTTTCAAGATATGGAACATATAACCGAACTTCCTAACGACAAACAGCACGAATATGAAAGTTGTGTTATTATGGGTATTTTGTCAATCCTTTTGTTATCTTACTATAGAACTTGCTCATTTCTTAGTGATGGTGGACCAAAACTAAAAACAGAAAAATAAAAACATTTTCACAAAAAACTGGAAGTCAGTTTATTTTTATATAGGTACTAGGTGACCCGGCAAACTTTGTTTTGCCATAAAAACACCAAACATTCATCTCCTAACCTACCCTCCCTCCTACCTAACCTACCCTAACTACCTACCCTACCCTACCTACCCTACCCTACCTACCCTACCTACCCTACCCTAACTACCTACCCTACCCTACCTACCCTACCCTACCCTACCTACCCTACCTACCCTACCCTACCCTACCTACCCTACCTACCCTACCTACCCTACCTACCCTACCCTACCCTACCTACCCTACCTACCCTACCTACCCTACCTACCCTACCCTACCCCACCCTACCCTACCCTACCCTACCCTATCTCTCAAGTTGGATCGAACTGCACATGGTGTGCGAATTTTATTATAATCGGTTAAGTGGTTTAGGAGTCCATTGAGGACAAACATTGTGACACGAGATTTATATATATTAAGATATATTTTAGTTTATTTGGCAACTATTCCATAATAAGAAGGTTTAATTAATAAGAATAACTTTCAAGATTGCAGCTTTAAATTTTAAAAGAAAACGTGAAAATGGAAGAACCGGGGTTTATACAAGAATCTTTAGGCGCGTGGCCTTAATCCGAACCACTATCGCCATCTTTTTTTCTAATATAATATTCACAAATGTTTTCTCTCAGCGCCTTCCTGACAATGACATTCAATCGCCAAAACATATTTGTAGAACTGAAGCTACTAAAGGAATTCTAATAGTGTACCGCATTCTAAATGACAATTGATTTTGAAATTTTGTGGAAGGTACCTACGCAATGAGGCGTCCAGAAAATGCATTAGCCGACACCAGCACGTTATCGAGAGACACAAAAAGGCTTTGAAATATCGAAATTCTATCAGCGATAACGCTTATCTAAAGTCAAAAATACGACTACCGTGCGCTACCGAAATGTCACGTGGTCAATCCTATATATTTTGAACTTTCAACAAACATTAGCGATGTTAAGATGTCAATATGTCTAGAATCCCTAATCACCTTTAAGAAATCAAATAACACAAAACTTAATGATTATGTTTGCCAAGAGTCTTAACGATAACATTGTCAACGGTAGTGATGGCTGCAGTACACCTGTTCTTCTTCTTGATGCAAGTCCAGCGAACCTTGGACCCCCAACAAGCGTGTTTGTTGAACCGCCACGGTCCTATCTGTACCACAAGGTTCCCGCGTTGAGATAGGTCAAATATTGGTTCTGAAATTTAATCATAAATGTTGTTTTCTATATCATTTTTATTTAGATGTGAGATTACGTATGCGATTCATCATTCAAAATTTTCATGCAAAATAATGTTTCAGATTCAACCATTGAATGCCTAATGATCGATGTACTACCTACGTATTATTACGTAGGTATACCCTTTAGATTACATGGTAGTTTATCGCTAATACATCACGTTTGTCTTT
Source organism: Anorthoa munda (assembly GCA_945859665.1). NCBI lineage: Eukaryota > Metazoa > Arthropoda > Insecta > Lepidoptera > Noctuidae > Anorthoa > Anorthoa munda. Next base: position 9,413,457 of record OX243901.1, read on the forward strand.
CCAATTACAAACAGTGATGGCATTTGATACTTTTGCAGCTAATCCTTCACGCTTCAACTTGGCGTTGGTAGCTTTCAACTACGAAGGCCGATGTAGCAGGCCATTTGTTTGGTAGTCACTGATTGTGATCAGTTGGTTAACTTCAGCTTGTAACGGGTTAAAAATTAGCTTAATTTTTTATTCAAGGATAAGATCTATGTATAAGGAAACAAATAAAAAACGGAAATTGTCTAACTAACTAACTTTAATGATAAGGATTACAACATAAACACTTTTATTATAGAATATAACATTAATACAGATCACAAACAAACCTTTGATTTTTATGTCTAGCCAATATATTTTTACCCCACATATAATTTTATATTACTGGTATTACAAGAAAACTGTGCCCGGATGCACATAGACCTGCTTATGTTGACAAAACCATGATAAATGTCTTTTGGAACTTTGTAGGTACTCATTAAACTGACCGTTAAATGAGGCCGTAGAGCAGTGAGGTGAAAACATTCAAACACTGGAAATTTTCAAATGTGTGCACACCACAATTACTTTTACATGTTTTTCTTAAACATCCTTTATCTCTATTTTTAAATAATATACCTATAATTAGTACTTAGGGTCGCAGAAAATGCAACAACAATGGAGAACCTCAAACAAAGTAGTTAACAAGACTTCGTTATCTTACAGTGACTACTACAGAAATACAACTTTTATTTAGATTCTTTTTTTTTAATATTTTGATGTATGTTTTAACCATATAAAAATTTCTGTCGAAATATAATATAATAAGCTTTGTCAATAATAACTGAAAATATTTTATCTATGAATGTTAATTTATTGAATGTTCCGTTTATTATTTATTTAGTATCCTACCACTAAATAGCTAGGGTCATAGTCATCTATACTAATACTAGTATACTAATAATAATCTATACTAATATTATAAATAGGAAAGATTTTTTTGTTTGTTTGTATGTTTGTTTGTTTGTACCGAATAGGCTCCGAAACTACAAGACCGATTTAAAAAATTCTTTCACCAATAGAAAGCTACATTATTCCTGAGTGACATAGGCTATTTTTTAATACCGAAAACGGGTCCTGTGGGGTGGTCCACGGGAGCGAAGCCGCGAGCAACGGCTAGTTTGTAATAGATAACTTTTACAAAATAACAACCAACATAAACCGCGTTATTTGACTAGTGGTAGCAACTCTATGGCTGAGAAGTATGTTTGTCTCGAGAATTCTCTATACAAAATACGTCAAATAAGCCAAACAATCAGAGACCGTGAGGACCGTGAAGCTTGAGCTATAGGTTGACGACGTTGCGCCCACTAGTAATAAAAGGAGGCTCAACAATCTCGGTGTCCAAACAGCAATATCAAATGGCCCACAATGGAAATCATTAATGAAATACATTCAAGTTTGGCCACCGATGACCTTTTTATACAGGAGCTATGATAAACTTTACCAGTAGAAATAAATCATTTATAAAACGTAACTTTTGTACCTATCATGAAAAATCATTCTAGTTGCAACCGTTAGTACATTTTAATCACACAGTTCATTTAGTATCCACTAATTCACTTCACTTCACACGCTAGTGGTTGTGCCACCCATTGAGCTTGACGAGGCGGTCGTTGACGGTGACGGCCACGCACCGGCAGCCACTGGACTTTCTCGCCGTGCACTCCCACCAAGTCTTCACACGACGCTCCAGCTTCTTAGTGAACCGATAGTTGCCCCAAGTTATGATGGGGTTCCCGAACCTTGTAACCCCGAATACAAGAGGATTTACAACCGGCGCTGTAAAATTGAAAAACAGTTTAATCAAAGATAAGGAATCGAATGTTATATTTAGTCACTATGAAGAAATGAATTACAATAGAATTGAAACAATATGGGATAATGACCTCGTAAGATGGGGTAGACTGTAGAATAGTGTCATCCATTATTAATTGTTTATCTTATAAAAACAAACGAAAAACAATTTGTTTCTCAACACTATATATTATCAACAATTACAAATGCTCTTTTTTAACAATCTGCATTAAGGCCCGTATTCCAGATGCTCACACTCAACCCAAACTCAAAATTGGCCACACCTACCAATCAACTGCCAACCGATCGATTCGATTGAAAAGCAAATTAATTATTTTCTTTTGTTGATATCCATCTATAAAGTCAATATACGACCCGACTATATCACTAATTGAGTAGCGTACTAATTGCTTGTCGGTCTTCTACAGACTGTACTTTGGCGAGTGTGCTTATGAACTGCACGACCTCATCCCACCACTGCATGTTACCATCCTCACATAGTTGCCATTCCACCAATTCGCACCAAGCGCTTCCAAACATCCTTCATAATACGCACGGCAAAAGAGTGGAACTCACTGCCTGCGTCTGTCTTTCCGAACGCATACAACCCGAATCTCTTCAAAATTAGAGTGAACAGGCTTCTTCTGGGTAAGCTCACTCCATCGTCAACTTTGCCTCTGTCACCTCTGACCTAGACCAGAGTCAAGAGCAAACCCATAATAAATAAAAAAAAAAGCGTAAATCTTGCCAGAACGAAATAGTAAATACCGCAGATTAGAGGTGAACACATACGAAATTTTTCAAATTCCTAAACATCCAGGAACTAAAGATACCATTCCCAGAGACTCTAACGCGCGGTCGTTTCGGCTCCTTTCGCAATTCGCACCCGCGGTGGTAATGAAATAGATAATACTTTTTTTTTTTTTACTTCAGTTGCGAAGTTGGATTTTATAACTCCTTCTTCAGTTACCAGTAAGTCCTTCTTTAGTTTAAGTCAAGAGTGAATATGTTACTTCTAGGCAAGCGTGCTTCACCGTAGACCACAACATCGCTTATCATCAGGCGAAATAGTGGTCAAACGCGTACATATACCTAGATTAAAAAAAATATCATCCTATGTGGGCGTTTTGTGCCGCTGAAACCGTTTTAATGTTCATGTAACAACAACAAAACCCTCTTCTTAGTCCGCATTGCACTTGGCCGGCTTTTTTGCTTGAACTTGCTAGGTTATATTGATAATTCCCATATTGTCTTTGCCTCTTTTGTTTGTAAGTATTTTATTACTTTTACTACAAAGAGTATGTACCAGACCTGTGGAATTCTGTCTTACAATAACCAAATGACTTTATACAAAAGGTTTCATATGTCTAAATGTTTAAGTAGGCACAATGCACATATTTACAGCGAACTTATATCCTCGAAAAAAATCTACATTTCTACTCATACTTGACTAGTGAGTACATAAGACTAGAATGTTAGATAATATTTTAATATGATTTTTATTACTATTTTTTTATATTATATGAGTACATGTATCCATGTACCTTGCAAAAATATTTTTTTATCCTACTTTTTGTACAACATTTTTCGTACCTTCTAATTCACTAGGGCTTGTTTTAGTACAGGCTAAAATGCTAGATAGAGACCATGACTTGCGTCACTGAAATACTTTTCAATGCATATGCATTGATATCTACTTTCAATGTATGTGCGTACTGCATCCCTTAACTCACATTCATACGTAGGTACAATGTAAGTTTTTTCCCATATATGTCAAGTTATATGAGTGAAGGGATTAAATTATAATTTGAGATATAGCAGGCTGTCTAGTTCTCTAATGATTGTGTACATTCATGTGTCAGATGATGGCTTTGTCGAAGGTGTGGAGCTTGGCCATGCAGCCGCGCGGTTGTCTGGAGCATCGCCACTTTGTCACTGCCTCCTTGACACACGTCCTGCAGTACTGGTAGGATGCCACGCACAGTAAGTCTCCCAAGCCTTAATACACCGAACAACGGCGCTCTATCTGTAACAAAAGTCAACGTAGGTACCTATTAATTAATAATATTAGAACATGTTTGTTCAGTAAACTTTTATTTTTCTAGTTTGGATACTCTGTCATGATTGTTTAGTTTAATGAAGGATTCAAATCTTAAGTCAAAGATTTTATACTTACCTACCCAACGGGTGCCATAGACTTCATCGGTAGTATTACCCAATATGATTTAAATATCAAGAACCAAAATAAACATTTTAACAACTAAAGTTTTCACATTGGAACAATAGTTTATTTGAAATCACACGGTATTAATTAACTTAGGCTGACATGATATCATATTTTATAAATTACTAATATGTACCACCTAGTTATTTGGGCACAATAGGTAGCCCATTAATTTCAGCGACGTTTGTCATGTCCTCAAAAGTAATAATATAATAAAACGAAAAACCAAGAAAATAAAAGAAAATTACAATAGTAACAATGTAAACCAATCAAAACTACAACATGAAAAATTACTTGACAAACAAAGATGAATAAAAAATGTTCACGAGTAGCCAGGCCCAACATCTTCGGGTTCGTCGCTCAGCTCCGCCTCGCAGCCGCCGCATGGTCCCGGCGCGCCGGGACCATCTACAATCGTGAGTTAAGCTATCCCGGACGCTGCAGTTGCGTCGACCTCGAGCGACGAATACTTCTCTCCGCCGACGACACCACCACCTGCGCGTCGACTGAGAGGACGCCGGCCGCCGGACAGCCTGGGACCTCGAGGCCCATCGGCCTCTGAGAGGGTCCCCGCTCCCGGTGGAAGTGTGCAGCGCATGCGATGGACGCAATCGATCAACGAAAACGTCATGCGTGCATATTTTGGGGCTACAGAGGGGCATAAACAAAATAGACCTAATAATATTTACAAAAAAAAAATGTAAAGCAAAAACATTATTACCAAACAATTTAAAATAAATAATATAAGTCTAGTTTTGCGAATCGAACTAGTATTAACTAGGAATCACAAAAGTAAATGCAAATATCTGACCTATCTCTGTAAATGTAGTAAAGTATAAATAGGTACCTACCTATAGGTACGTAGTAAAATTTAATATTAAGAGTTGGTTTCTTATTGGTAACTAATCGAGTTATGAAATCTATATCAACAATATGTGGATATTCATACTTAATGTGAGATCAAAGGTTTGTAAAACATCAGTTCAGTTGTTGAAAACAGTAGCTAAACTTGGATGCATCAAACAAACAGGGGAACTAGGGGCATGATGGAGTTCCGAAGTAAGATGGGGGTCACGCTTACGTACAAGAAACACAACTTTCCTGTGAGACAGCGCATTAGCTCATCGGAATCCTCTCCCGCGCAATACTCAGAGCGGCCAAGCTAGTTGGCGAGAGTGCATGCGTCCTGTTTATATAAAAAACGTGTTAAAGTGCATTATGTATGTAATATTTCGTGATTGTCAATGATTTCAGTAACAGGTAAGGAAAAGAGATGACTTTACGTCGTGTTTTACGTGTTTACTTTTTATATTCTACATATTTTCTGTATTCTGTATATTTTAGATAATTTAATTCTATTAAACATAGTGACTGGGCCAAGCTGGTGTAGGTCATACGGGGCATAATGAGGTACTACCCGTCTGTACGTAGACTGTCATTTCTTTGTAAGTGTTATTAGGTAAATACTCGTACGATGCTATTTTTGTACAATATATAGGTATGTTATGAACCAAGTGAGTAATACGGCATTATTCATAATACCCGGGCAATTTGAAAAATGGCCAATATAATAAAACCTATAAATATATGTTTGCTTAAATTATTTTAAATTGGATTTTTTTTTTGATATATCTACATAGATTAGGTAAGTACGATTACTACTTAATTAAGCAACAATGTCGACCTAGTCCTATTTCTGCCTGCAGAGTCTAAAATAACCTAACCTGAAGGAGATGACGGGAGCGTTGTAGGAGATTAGTTCGCTCGCTTTGCTCGCTCACTTCATCTCCTGTCATCCCCTTCGAACCTAACTTTTCCGTGTCGGGTACCCTAAGCTACCGTGCTCGCTTTTGGACTAATTCATTGACCATAATTATCGAAATGCCCAACCGTTAGGTAGCAATCTTAATAATGACCAGGCAATGTGATAAATATAGAAATTTAAATGAGTATTCATTACATGTCTTGATTTAACTTGAATAGATTCATAATGCCCGGACATTATACAAAGAGCACATATTAATCACTTGGTCAATGACATACCTACCTACCTAACTATATTATATTAAACATTGTGGGAAACTGTAAGAAAAAGACAGAGAGAGGATACGTAGGAGGAGGTCGCATCATTCCATGAAATCAGCTATACCTAGTTACATGTTTTTGCAAAAAAGCAGGCTTTAGAATATGCTATTCCACAACGGAGCGCTTTATGCCCAATAGAATATTTGCTTTGGAGCCCCATTTATTATTTCCCATCTTCTTACCCCACATACGGTGCAAAATGTTTTTTTTTAGTGTTCCAAAAAAATAATGTAACTACCTAGGTAGGTATATAAATTGTTATAATTTTTCCTTAAAAAAATTTACTACTAATTTGTAATTTATTAAAAACCTGAAGTGCCTTAATAAATAAAATCATTATTGGTTAATACTGTGTTATTCCTTAGAGTACCCATCATGCCCCTAGTTCCGCCATATTTTTTAAATGTATTTGCTCTCAATTTCTGTACCGATATCTCATTTATCCCATCAAATTTTGTTTTTGTCTTCAAACACACTCCCCATACATTCTTCAGAATGGGCTCTCTGCGAGACCTCGATGACGGAGGCTCCCCGCGTCCGGATTCTGCGGTTGCAAGGCTTGAACTGACAAATCCAGGAGACCACGTCGCCCTTCCCCTGATAGTTCTTGTTGAACCTTTTACCCTCAAACATGACCCCGGCCTGTCCCTTGGTCGTCGTGAAGAACTGAACGATACCTAAAACTAAATTGCATGATAATTTTTTAATAAACTGCTACTCAACTTCGTTTCTTAGGTTTAGAAAAGGTTTGGTTGTGCTAAATAAGATAAAGCCTGATTCATTTTCTCATTTATTTCTTGTTTCACATAAATATTCGTCTATAACGTAGCGCCATGGTGGTATTATTTAATAAACTATTTATATCACACAATTAATACAAATTAATTTAATTAAAGGCAACATTTACGGCTTTTTTTGGCCTAGGTATTTATATAGGTAGAGTAATTCGAAAAGGAGACTGAAACGATTTTAAATAGGTACAATCTTGTGCCCGGTTGTAAAAAGATGAAAGTGGTATCAATTACTTTACTTATAGGTACCTATATAAAAAAAACTTATTTTCAGAAAAATACTAACGACTTCCAAATGAAAACACTACAAAGTGAAAAATAACTTTCTTTTTGGAAGTCGGTGTCTTTGGTAGGTACTATTTTTTTTCGTTATGGACAGCGACTTCCAAAAAGAAAGTTATTTTTCACTTTGTAGTCGGTAGTATTTTTTAATTTAAGTTTTTTTTTTCCTTTTTAGTTGTACCTAATTGGCAAGTTCTTTAGTAAAGTGCCAGAATAGATTACCCGACTATCATGAAACTTAAACATAACCGGTGAAGTGAGAGTGTACCAAGGTGAACTGTACACATCTGCGTACCCCTTTAGAGCGTACTGGCGAGATATTATGTTATGAAATGGTATAAACAATAAACAGACATGCGATTGCAGCAATCATCAAAAACATAACATATAAAAAACATAAGCTTCACGGCGCAGTTCTTCTATGGAAAAAAAATAAGTAAGATCGAATGTAAAACAAAGTCGGATAATTTATTCAGTAGGTAGGTATCTTATTAATTAGGTTACAAACAAACACATGAACAGACTTCGTATTACTTTATTGAGTTCTTTTAAAATGAAGTGAATTTTGATGATTGGTGAGTGTCAGTGAGTGACGAAATTAAGGAATTTTGACTTGGATAATTCCTGAACTACAAGTTCAAATTGAATGTTATTTGGGATTATGCCTAGTTATATTATGTTCTCTTAGTCACTTGAAATTCAGGCTTCTAGCTTTATCCACATCGATGTTACAGGGGGGCCGAAAATGTCCTGAATGGCTTCGAGTAAAGGATGGTACAGCTGTGCCTTTGTTTGCTCGACTTGTTGAAGCAACATGTTCTTAGTAGAAAGTGGAACTCTGTATCTTTTTGTTCTCTGGCATCCTTCAATGAAGCACCTACATTCAGTTTCAATAGCTCTCAAGTATTCTGGCAAAACAATAGTAGTTTCCGGTAGGTTGCTTCTAACTCTTTCATTCGGAGACATAGTAGGAATCTGTGCCTGTGGTTATATATATTGTTGGGATGAAGATCCAGCAAAAGGGCCTGAGACCATACAGATAGCAGCTCTGTCTGCAGCCACCCAACAAGTATGACATAATTGACTTGCTAGATGTATCTGCAACAAAAATACATTTCATAATCAAGATTGGAATTTATTAAGATAATAATAATTGTTTATTACATATCATGAATGAATTATTTATTTATTTAAACTTCATGCACAAAAGATGCATTGTTTAAATAATTTAAATAAACAGTTGTTATTAACATACTAGAATAGATAAAATGCACATACATATATATTGAATATAATATAGAAAAGAAGAAAATGTGATCCCCTTAGCTGTGTTGAAAATAAAGCCACAATTTTTGCTTGAATGCAAACCAACTTGTAGGTATTCACAAGAGGTAAACATGCTCGAAGGAAGAAAGTTAACCCAGTAAGATGTTGATTTGGATCTTGGCCGTACTTCCAAGATTGTCCTGATAGCCGAGGCATACCTCTCTACTCCACAAGCACCGCCATATATGTTGGCCTCTTGGCCCTACGTTACTAAGGAGCTAACAACTGTTTATGGGGGGCCCATTAATTGATCGTGCAAGACATCCCCTGCCATTTTATAGCCATGTATATCAACAGTGGTCAGGCAGGGGCCAATAGTCCTTTTATAATTTTAGGTAATTGATCCATGAAACCTCCAAAACCCATAGCCCCATGTGATTTGTTTCCATATTCTGCAATAGTTCTGCACCACCCGGGGATTGTCCTTGGATGTTCTTGCGTAGTGACTAGTGTATGCAGGGATTATCGCCGGCTGGTGTCATATTATATCCTACATGTCTAACCAGGCCTCTGCAAGATGGTTTTGGCCCCAGGTATGCCTTTCAAAGGTCTGGGACTGGAGGGTCCCGAGAATCTCAAAGATTATGTTGTGAAAAAATGTTTTCACTTGATGTGAGTTACATTCACGTTGATTGAGTTGCAGTATATGCACAAAGCTAGTTTTGTAGTTATCTTTGTGTTTTTTACCATTGTATGTACTGTACCAGTGCAGTAAATACAATGTTATGGAACAGATCTAATTATTTAAAATACATATCTTTTTAACTTGCAGCATACCTCATAGGAAACTGATTAAACTTACAGTTTGGGGTATAATCCACTCACACACACATAACTTTATAAATTCTTGACTCACGGGTTGTGTAGGTATGAAATAGGAAACTGGCTCATGATGCAAGAGTGCTTCCAAGCGGAGACAAATATTATGGTGGCCAAGTAGTCTTCTTTAGTCATCAGCATATGGGCTTTGAACCAAGTCCCAGCACGTTTGACAAACATAGTCACTACTACTTACCTAAAATTTAAATGACACAATTTAATCTACAGCCACAACAAAACTACCTAATTAACTATTTTGTATTAGGGTAATATATCTAACATTGTTTGATAAATAAATCATTCTTTGCCTTATATTGTAATAATCTCCATAAGACCTCTAGTTTTATGAATTTTAAACCTGCCAGGATCGTAGTTGTTTAAATGAGTTTATATTTACTTACAGACTGAGGTGCAAGGCATTGTCGAATTACTGACATAATTGTTTCACCTTGTAGTGGTCGACGGTCCAGTATATTATAGTGACTAGTTGTTATCCCACAATTCACACAGCGATCCATAGTTTTAATTCAACAACATCCAATCCATAAGCCATCGGTAAAACCCAAAATAACAATTCCAAGTCAAACGTGTGAGCGACCTTCGGTGTTTTAGCAAGTGTGGTACAAGGTAGGTATGGTCAGAAAGCTTAAAACACAAAGCAGTGGTCGTTGAAAATGAAAAATAATCGGCAAGGAGTCACAACGAATCGGAAAACAAAAACATGGAACGAGTTGTGAGTAAACAAGATTAATTTTACTCAGTCGGCAACTATCAATGTCAGTCAGCTGTCATTCCAGTGACAGACTAAATATAGAAGACGGATTTTAATCGATATGACATCGATAGAAAAAATGATGCACTATATTGTATAATAAACATATTATAGTGTATTTAATTACTTTGAATGAAATATCTAGTGCAAAGGTTTTATTTTAATTGTATAATCGATAACTCAATTAATATTCTCACGAAATCTATTTTTCTCATATTTCGCCGCTTTCAGTTTGGTGCGTGTGGCCGAACAGTGGTAGGTGACAGGGCTACTAACAAGACCCGTCACAGGGGATCCTAGGGTGCCATACACGGGGTCGTCTGGAGCCCATGTGCTGATTTAGTCCCTGGGGTGGTCACAGCGTGCATTGTATTCTGGTGCGCCGGTGATTGGGCGTTCCCAGAGGAGGGTCCGATTACGGGCAGCTGCGTCGGTTTCGGGGATGAGTGCTTTTGCGTATGGGATTCATCTTCCTTATTTGATCCACCCCAGCTCCTCGAGGAATGCCAGCAGCTTGGTGTTGCCGAGTTGCTGACTATCTCCTGTATGGTAACTGAGTTACCGAGGTATTTGACCCTGTAACCAGCGATTACTGAGCAGCTTATGAGCAGGTGTGTTGCTGTCTCGTTCTTCTCTATGCATGCTCTGCATAGTGGGTTGTCAGTGATCCCTAAGACAAAAAGGTCCCATCAATTATTAAAGGTCCCATGACCAGTCGTTACGGCTGTGACTGCACGTAACTGTAATTTAGTCACTCTGATATGTTGGTAGTAATGAAACACAACCGCTTTGCTCCAAGGCTAGTTTATTACTGCTCGTACCCTCACTAACAATGTACATACAGATCATCTCCCTCCAACATTAATTTGAAAATCTGTAACAATAACAATAAAACATTTTTATTACAAGATACAAAATGACGATGACGATGTTCTTATAATACTAACCTACCTACTTAAAATATTTTTTATAACAAACATGTTTCCTTAGCCTCTCAGAACGTCCGACCGGGGCAGTGTTTACAACATTAGAGTTATTATCCTCATTTGACTCGACACACTGTTCATCCGATTGGATTCTGTCTTCCATCACTTCGCAAACCTCCACCCAATCCCCATCGTCCGAACCCCTCTGTTCGCTTATACTATCAGCGCTTATTGCTACGGTATTATTATCACGGTCAGTCGTGACCTGCGCCTCCCTCTCCTCTATGGTGGTAGCTGATGGAGCTGGAGACGCTGGCGACGGCAAGGTCGCGGTAGATCGCTCATTAGATAGCGCTTCGGAGGATGGAGACTGTCGTGGCGAAAGCGATGGAGATCCCGGCGCCGACACTGGCGGTGGATTGCAATCTGGTACATTATGGACAACAGGCGCTCCCCCTGACGACGGACTATTAACTGTTATATCACTATTATTCGGAGTAGTATATTTTCTTAACTGATCTATGTGTCTGTTACAGCTGGTTCCGTAATCATTAAAATAAATCTCATACATTCTACTACCTATAATTTTTTTAACGACACCTATGCTCCACATACATTTTCTTGCGATAAACCATTTCGCCCATACAGTTTCCCCTACTTGAAAACACCTCTTACACTTCATTACTGTTTGTTCTGTGTTTTTATGTTGTTTTTTGGTAAAATCAAATCCAACCTGCATCTCAAATTTCTTCCTAACATTAAAAAAGCTGGCGTGACACCAGTCGCGCAATGTGCAGTATTCCTATAATCAAACAGGGTTCCCTGTAGTTTTTCCTGAATATCTTTAAGACATAATCTGTCTTCTGCGAACATGCATTTTATCATTTTTTTACAGGTTTTAACGGAATTTTCTGCCTGCCCGTTACTGGCAGGATGATAAATAGGCGAATTTAGATATTCGATTCCGTTCACTCGACAAAATGTATGAAATTCGGCTGAGCTAATCTTTACATCATTGTCTGATACAATAACATTTGGTACACCGAATCTCGAGAACATGTCTTTCAATTTTTGAATAAGAGCGTTGGTCGAAGTGCCACGATCCATATGAACGCATTCCAGCCATTTGGAATACGCATCTACAACAATTAGGTACACTGCCTGCCCTATAGACATATAGTCAATGTGTATACGGTGCCAGGGGGACGGGGGGCGCGGCCAGGGCGCGGGCGGCGCGCGTGCCGGCGCACTGCGTACGCTGGCGCACGCGGCGCACGCTCCCACCCATCGCTCAACATCGGCATCGATCCCCGGCCACCACATTCGACTACGAGCTGCACTTTTGGTCTTAACGACTCCAAAATGTGCCGAATGCAATTCTTTCAGCATTTTCTCCTTGTATGTAGCCGGTATTACTATTCTATGACCGCGAAATAAACAACCATCAATTACTTGTAAATCCGTTTTGCAATGAAAGTACGGCGATATTGATTTACATTGTATTTTCCTCGGCCAACCATTATTCATATATTTTATAACTGTTTTTAATACATTGTCGGCAGCAGTAGCTCGTCTAATATCAACGAACGAAACCGGTTCTACGCTGGCGTCTAAGAAGAGAAAGTACTTAGAGGACCCGTCCTCTTGCTTATCGTTATCACCGACTGCTACTGATAACGGCGATCGAGAAAAATAATCTGCGATTTGATTGTTCTTAGCGTCTACGTACTGTACCGTATAGTTGTATGCACCTAAAATTATTGCATACCTCTGTAGACGCAGGGCGGCCGTGACAGATATAAGATTTCGTTTGCCAAAAATTGATAACAGGGGCTTATGGTCCGTCTTCAGAATAAAAGGCTCCTGACGCCCATAAAGATATTGGTGAAAATGTTTCACCCCGAATATGATCGCCGTCGCCTCTTTATGAATTTGGCTATAGTTCTTTTCACTCGTCGTCAGCGACCGTGAAGCGAACGCGATTGGCCGCTCCCGGCCGTCCGCTTCCCGGTGCGCGAGCACGGCACCGAGCCCGCACGGCCCTGCGTCTACCGTCAATACCAGCGGTGCCTCCGGCTGGAAATGCGCTAGCACCCGCTCGCTAGCCAGCTCGCTTTTAACGCTATTGAATGCCACTTGCTGTCGCTCGCCCCACTGCCATTCTACGCCCGTGCGCAACAATTCATTCAGCGGACTCAGTACAGAAGAGGCACTCGGAATAAAATTCCTGTAATAATTCACTACGCCTAGAAATCGTTTCACTCCTAATACGTTGGTAGGCGCAGGCGCATCTAGAATTGCCTCGACTTTAGTCGGACACGTTCTCAACCCATTCTTATCGATAACGTAACCTAAATAAGTCACACTACTTTTAAAAAACACACATTTGTTTTTTTGTAGACGCAATCCTGCATCGTGTATTCTTGATAATACCTCTCGCAATCTAGACAAATGAATTTCTTTTGTTTTGCCCGTGATACAGATGTCATCTAGCCAAATACTTACTCCCTCTATACCAGATAGCAATGTTTCCATTGTTCTTTGAAATAAAGCTGGAGCATTGGCCAAACCATAGACTAGACGAGTGTAAGCAAACAGACCCTTATGTGTATTAATGGTTGTCAACTTTTGGGATTGCTCTGATAGGCTAAATTGGTTATATGCGTTGCTCAAATCAATTTTGCTGTAAGCTTCCCCCCCACCTAACTTAGAAAACACTTCCTCTATTCGTGGTAAAGGATACTTGTCCACTTTTAAGTCTTTATTCAGTGTACATGAAAAATCTCCAGCAATTTTTAATTTCCCGTCTTGTTTTAAAACCGGTACTATTGGTGTAGCGTATTCTGAATAATTAACCGGCACGAGAACCCCTAAACAAACTAATCTATCTATTTCTGCACTGACTTTGTCCTTCAGAGCAAATGGCACGGGTCGTGGCTTAAAAAATTTGGGTGAGGCATTGTCTTTCAACTGCAAGACGACCTTAAACTTATTAAAACATCCTAATTCGTCTTTCCAAATGTCTGGGTATTGTTCCAACAATCGCTGCACTTCATCAACGCTTTTATTCATAGTACATACTATGCTGTTATTTGCTGTAGCAAAATAAATTCGGAATTTTGTCATGAAATCACGGCCCAACAGTGGTGGTCCACCGTTTTCTATAACATAAATTTTAATCTCCTCGCATACACCTGAATATGATATTTTAGCTATAAAATATCCTAGGGGCGTGATTTTATGACCATTGTACAAACACATCTTAAGTTCACTTTTATGTAAAATAAAATGAGAAAAATGAAGTAAATACAACGTTTCGGAAATAACCGTAGTTCCTGACCCAGTATCTAACTCCATGCACATATCTACATTGTCCACACTAACAGTAACTTTAATCGGATTATAGTCAACATACCTCAAGTTATAAAGATCACACTCTTTGCAAACGTTTTCTTGAGACGTCTCCGCTTCCTCCGTGCCGATTTTGTACAATTTTACTTTCTTACCCGCACATATTTTTTTTAAATGACCTTTTTGGCCACAAATAAGACACTTATAGTTCTTATATCTACACTGAGACGCATTATGATTTTTTAAACCACACACTGCACAACGTGATTGCTCGCCGTCATCAGATGTACGGCCAACTGCAGCAACGGCGGTGCCAGCCGCGCGGCTTCTGCCCGAGCCAGCACCGGCACTGCGCGCGTCGCGGCTCGCACCTGTATGCACATAAAACACCTGCTCCTCCTTAACCACGACGTCGGCGCGTGCCTGCCGTGCACAAGCAGCCTTCTGAGCGACTTCTAGGGCCTGCCCAAAAGTCAGGGTCTTTGAGTCACTCTCGAATAACCGATCACGCTCTGGTCCTGTTCTGAAGCCTAGAACGAAACGGTCACGCAGAAGCGTGTCTAGCTCCGATCCAAAATCGCAGTACACGGCTAACCCTCGGAGCCGCGCAGCCCACTCCACGATGCTCTCACCGTCGGATTTCGTCGCTTCGTAGAACTTCGCCCTATCGGCGAAAGTCGACCTCTTCGGCGTGAAATGATTATTGAGCTCTTTCACTAGCTCATTATAAGAGATTTCCTCGAGCTTATTCGGATGCACTAAATTCCGAACCAAACGGTAGGATTCATCCGACAAATGCGTTAATAACACTGCACTTTTGTTGACGTCCGAAATATTGTTCAACTTATTAAACTGCGTCAGTCTGCCATGAAAAACTTCCCATTCGTGGAGTTTATGGTCAAAAATACTTAAATTTCCTATGAAATTCGCCATTTATAACGCTTACGTGGGTACATAAAAAAAACTCGTCGCCAAATGATATGTTGGTAGTAATGAAACACAACCGCTTTGCTCCAAGGCTAGTTTATTACTGCTCGTACCCTCACTAACAATGTACATACAGATCACACTCGCAGGGCGTTCTGCGTGAGACGGCTATCTAAAGAGGGAAATGCATCTTTGGCCTGCCTGCACTTGCAGATTGCGGTGATAACCGAAGGGTACTGGCAGTTTGGGCTCCGGTCCCACCGCCGCCATACTGTCGCCCTTTGGGCGAGCTCATCCGCCGCATCAATACCTCGTGAATTCGCCGTGCCCCTTGATCCATTGGATGGTTACTTTATCGTGTATACCGACCTAGTTCAGACGTTGGTGACACTCGTATATCAGCCCTTTGTCGCCATTCAGGCCAGTCTTTGCATACGTTGTAATTTGTTCACGGCTGTACTTAGCTTAGTGCGAGGCCACCATACCACGGCCCCATATGTGATCATGGGCCGAATCATCGCGCTGTACAGTCAGAGTATGATTTTGGGGGAGAGGCCCCACTTCTTGCCTATCATTTTCTTGCACTGCCAAAAGGTGATGCAAGCCTTGCTAATTTTTTTGTCTAAATGACTGCTCCAGTTTAGCTTACTGTCAAGGATGATTCTGAAAAAAATAAGTAAATAGAAACATTACTGAGCAATAATTAGATATTATTGGGCACAGCTCTTTTAAAGTTAGTGATGCTGATAACTGAATTGTCTTGTGTTACGGTTTAAAAATGCTAGCATTCTGTTGCTTTTATTAATTATGGTTTCGGTGTGTGTTTGTAATTTCATTTCAGAGTCGATAATGATGCCTAGATCTCTTACTTCAGACACTTTTACTTAAAATTTGGTTTTTCCATTTCCTTTAATTCATTAACTTTACCCTATTTGCTAGATCAAAAAATAAAAGGTAAACTAACCATAGAAAAGGTGTTTACAATGCATGTCCTCGAAAACAGCGATTTCCAAGCAGTCAAACTGTGCGGAAAGTGTCACTTTTTTTAACTAGTGCTTTTTACTTTTCTGTATTTTTTAAATTTTTATCTCCAACGTCAGCCTGACGCATAGAGTTTTTATTATTTGAGAAAAGTATAAAAAAATAGTTTAGTACAGATTATCATTCATAAAAAAAGGTAAAATAAAACTAATACTTCATTAAAGGCGTTTTTAATTACTCTTGATTTAGATATTGATCAATAAATTATTAATTTTAAATATTCATTAAATATGTTTGGCAGAACGTATATTTTACTCGTGCCTTTTGCGTTACGACATGACAGCTATTTGCACATGCGCAGTAGATACGCCCGAGGACCTTTAGTTAATCTGTGGCTATGATGAGCGCGCTTCTTAGATAAAGTTCCTATAGATTAAGCACTGGCGTGGCCGCACATGAGACAGCAATAGTTAGTTCTGGTGTTACAACAAGAACAAGAACACTACAACCCACCATCGCACTGACACTTATTATCTATAAATAACCCAAATTCCTTGTCTCAATTACCACATAATACCACGAAATCATAGAAAATCAAACAAATCCGAGTTTGTTTGTCAAACCTGCCATTGTATTAGAGTTTGACAATTAACAGAAACCGGCCACGGTGACAAAGACAAAAAATATTTTTTTGTCCTTATTATTTACATGGAGCTGCCAATTAGCCATCTCGCTCTATCAATCAAGGTCATTTTAAGGCTTAATCTATAGGTACTTTATATAAGCCCGCCGTTTTATTAATTTCTTGCTTGGTTCAGATAATATATTTCTTTATTTCCTCGCACAATGCATAGTAAAATGTTGTATGATACACGTACGTAAGATGATGCCCGACTCATGTGGATTCACTCACTCACTTCGCTCGCTCGTGAATAAAAATACCACTCATCGGGAATCACCACCTCCGCACTTGTAGTTAATAACTTTTCTCAAACATGCTTGGAAATGTGATCATTATTTTGACAACCTTCTTCGAGATAAATCGAAATTGCTGTACTGGTCAAATACATGCGGGCAACGGGTGGCAAAAGTTGTATGAAAATCCATATCTGTCGTGTCATGCGGCCAAATAAATTCCATAGTAAACTCATATCTGTCGTGTAGTTTAAAAATGGAACGATGTTTTACTCCGAAACATGGCAACCAAGGAGGTAACTTATCAAAGGTTTTATTTAAATTTCGAACTGGCTTGCAAATAGAACGCTGTTTATTGAAAAAAAACAAAGGAACACTTTAACGCGGGAACAATTATTGTTGTTCGTCATTTTGACAAAATGAGTTCTATGTACTACTTCGTTTTAATTTCCGCGCATTATTTGAGAAAAGTACTATACAAGCCTTGGCCACAACTAGGCATTGATGGACTTACGTATGTGTGCCTCGGCTTTGCCTCGGCTCACATTTACACGTTCGTCCATCAATGCCTATTTTGCTGGCCGCTGCAGTAATGTACTATACAATGTCTTCTTCGCTGTCACTAAAGTCAAAACAAAAATTTTAGGAGAAGATTTTTATTTCATATATCATTATAAGAAACACAATAGATGCAAAAATATGTCAAACTTTTAAATTATTATTTTCTTAACTGTATTTTACAACAATATCAATATTTTTAATGTAAGAACAAAAAAAAATATTGAAACCAAAATCAATAGCAGACATTAAAAATCATCTCGAAAGCCTGGATTTCGTAACTATTATGATAATAAATTAAAGAATGCTACAAAAGTAACCATTTTGCGTTGTAAGGTTGTATATTTATTTAGAATTAGTCGGATTATAACCGTTTGCAGTTTGTTTCGGATATTTAAATATTATATATTGGTAATCTCAGACCACGTAAAAGTCAAGATGGAACGGAGCAAACAACAAGGTGACGCCGGTTAAAACTACACCTTGCCGTATACATACACAATTACAAGCACACATGTACAACGAAACTGTGCCTTAGCTTGTCAGTCGAGCTCTCAGATCAAATAAAAATCTTGACTCTCTCCTCTATCAGAAATGGTGATGACTGATGACGTTCCGTCCCCGGGTCTTAATCCTGCGGTAACAGACGTGTTTGTTGCGACAGATCCACGATACAGTCCCGTTGTCCCCTGGTAGTTCTTGAAGAACTTCTGGCCATTGTAGATAGCCCCAATCTGACCTCGAACCGTTTTGTAAAACTCCACTGTTTCTGTGAACACAACATACATAATTATAATTTCAATTCCAATACCTTGTATCTAACTCCAAAAGAAGAAAAAGGATCAAAGATGAATTGCAATAGTAAGCTACAATAAAAACAACGTAATAATACTTACAAAATATAGTATTTATTAAACCAGTAATGTACAATCAGTATCCATTACAGTCAACTCTGATTAATGTCGTCAACGATTTTATTATTAGGAAACATAAGATAGAAAAGAATACCCTTCTATCTGGTGTGTGCTCTAGATTCGCAGCTATCAAATGTTTTTGATAGCAGCAAAGACCTTGCCGATACCCACTCAATACTGTACTGTGCGGCTGCTGCGGCATGTCGTGTAGCTAACGTCAAATTCCCAGAAAGTGACAGAACTACACGACCAGCTGTACCAGCCTGGCAGTCCAGGATTGAGCGTCGTATCGGTGAGGCTAGAGCACTCATCGGCAAGCTTATCTGCTTCAGGGATGGCAACACTCGCCCTAGAGTGATGCGCTTTGTGAGTGTGCGGGCTTTCTCGGTGACTGATATCAGTTCTCGAGATTATCTGTCCCGCGTCACAGAGCGTATCGACTTCCTGAAGCAGAAGATCTATGCATGGGCAAACCGTATTCGTCAGTACAAGCGGCGAGTGGAGCGATACACACAGAATCGTACATTCCAGAACAACGAAAGGTGGGTTTATAGGTCTTGGGAGCGACCCAACCAAGATGTGACTGATACATGCCTACCAGATGATGACGCCATGTATTCGTTCTGGCGCAATATCTGGTCGGTGCCTGTCAGTCACACCGAGGGTGATTGGACTCGGGAAGTCGAATAAGCGTGCGATCCGATAACACAAATGGGGGCAATTACCATCAGCCCCCAAGATGTAGCTCGTGCAGTCCGTCCGTTGCCTAACTGGAAATCGCCAGGGCTGGACGGACTGCACAACTTTTGGATAAAATGGTTCCAAAGGTCGCACGCTCGTTTGGCAACTGGCTGATTAAATTAAAGTATTTGAAACAATTTCATAGTTTTCTTTCAGTTTATTGTTAGTATTATATACCAAAGATATACGATGATTTGTGATGCTGGTATTGAGTTTTTTTTTTATTTGTTTATATCAACAAAAAAAGTAAAAATAATAGAAATACATTCGATTTATTGCCAAATCAATAACATCGATTTCTTTATAACATATATCTATCAAAGAATCACAAAATACATAATTTAACAAGAATATGCCCTCTATCAATGAGGGGCGGGGGGAGTCCTGTGTCCCAGCAGTGGGAACATATAAAGGGTAAAGATGATGATGATGATGATTTCTATCATTGACAGAATCTTATTTCCTTTAATACAATACATTTTATTTTCTTTGATATATCAATAACAAACAAATTGTGAAAAAAAAAATTGATCTGAGATACAGAATTGCTACGTTTATATATTAGGTCCAGTTTCTAAACTGAAAATCTTCGCAAAATTAAAGAGACAAATTTTCAAACGCGCATTGTTATAAAACGCGAGTTGCTTAAATGAATTTTCAACCAATTGCATTACTTGACTTGCTTTTAATATGTGACATGTCGATTATTTCTATCCTGAAACCGGGGGTTAATTATACAACTATCCTGGTTGATTTACAAACATTTAAAGCATTTAAACCATACATTTTTGCAGCACTGTATGTACCATTTTCAAATTTTTTCAATTTTTACAGAACAGATCGGTGAAGTTCTTAAAACTTGTGCCTTATCAAGAGAAACAAAACATACTTAATTTAAAAACCTAAAAACTACAAGAACATCTACAATTTTAACAAAACCGGAATCAGATGGGAATTCTGGTTAAAACAAGTAATGATTTCTTTGGTGCCAGTGATAGTGTACACGAAGGCCTTGCATCCTTTGGTTCCATGGGTTCCACAGAGCCACCGCACTTTGGGCCCCGTGGATCGATGACGAAGGAACTTGTAGCCCCCTATCAGGATCGTTAAAGCCCCCCGGGTCGTTGTGATGAACTGGGGTTCTAGAAAAGAAAGAGAAGTTCGTGAAAATGTAAAGACTGACGATATTTATGTCAATACTTCATACAGAATAAAGATATCTGGATCAAAGGCCAAAGAAAAATAGATGACTTGTGTAAGTAATTACATGAATGATAAGGGCGTGAATGATGTCGTAATGAATGATTGGTGGGATCTCGGGTTATTTTACGGACTGACATATTTCCTGTTGATTAATAGTTTTGATGTCACAGACAGACTGCTTCATCTTGAGGTCGTAAATGGACATTTTTAATGAGCATACATTATATCTCTGGGAATCTGGAGATGTACTTCTGATAGAATTAACGCTGTAACCTTTCGCTAGTAGGCTACGAATATTACTTTCTTTTTCTTTGCGTGTCGATTTGTCTTAATTTTATCCGACCAAAATGTGGCCAACTGGATAGCTCTGTCGTTGGTCTCGTTCAAGTCTTGGAAAGTGCAGGTGGCACGAAAGGAAATGGTTCATATCCTGTGAAGGGGCTCCACACTAGCACTGTGTCTGGGATGTGTCTAAGATACCCCATATTACCAGGTTATCTCTGCAGCGACCAACCTGGGCAACCGAGGTGCATGAAAAGAACCACCCTGAGCCGCGTTAAACATATCGTAGTATACGATTCTAAATGCATGACGCACCCTGGACAGCTAGCACCGGTAATGCAGGGTCTAGCTGACTAATCTTTTCACCAGGATGACTGAAACCCCCCTAATGATACTGATATAATAAGATAATAGAACTGTTATCTTCGTTTCTGCGTCATATATATGATTTTGTTCATCTCAACAATTCTTTACTACACAAACAACAACAACAATTCTTTTTTATTACTTAAGAGTGGGGCCTTGATTTCTATGATTAAATAATTCGAGACAACTCTAACTGATAGATTAAGTAATCGATATAAGTCCTTGATGTTTCGATAATCCACCTGTATCATAAGTTTAACATTTAGTTGGCTGGAGATGATACTCAGTTGGTGCGATAACTGCTCCGGTGACATCAGAACTTAGGTGCCGTTAGAACATCTTACAATGATCGAAATCGTGGTTAAAGATAAAGAGTCATCATAATCACGATGTGAAGTGAGGGGGGGCGTAGAAGTACCTGAAAAAGAAAAACTAGTTTTAAAATGATCTAATTGTTCTACATAGTTAATATATCACTATCATTATTATAAATTTATAACCATGGTGCCATTACGGTAAAATTAAATACTTACACATTAATTTATAAAACGTATTAAGTTAGGTACGAGTATATTCCGTTTATTTTATTTTCTACACAAGTTATTTACGTTTTAATATATTTTTGGTTTATAAAAACCAATCATTAAAAAAAAACATTTAATAAAGATATAAAAAAGTGGTTGTCCGTCAGTGTCCGGAGCAAGATTCTAGCAACCGGCGACGGCGGTTAGGGCTCCAGAAACAGGAACCTACTAACAATTCAAGCCGTATAGAGGAGTATTGCCTTCTGTATCGGGCCCTTGATCCAACCACGCATTGATAGCCTAGTCAGATGTTCGTCGAGGCTATTTGGCCATCAGGCCGTTCGCCGTAATGAAAATTGACACAATGATCGTCGAGTCCACATTCCACATGTCGAGAATCTCGTGCTCCAGGCGGGGGAGGGGGGCTCTGTAGCCGTGGCTTGGTCACGGTGAAGTGAAGAGGGGCCGTTCGTCAGGGCTTTGGCCGATAAGCTGACGACGAAGCGGCCAACATGTAGGTTGCGGTGCCACCTGGGCGACATCGCAACTGAGGCGGGCCGCGATATCGTATGGAGTTTGCCATACCTATACGATATCGTGGCTGAGGGTTGGAACCCGCGGCGGGTGAGGAGTGCCGGATTGCGGTGGTGCGCCGCTCTCCCTACCTTTCGCAGCCTGAACGGGGTCGCCACACCAGAAGGTAACAGCTTTTCTTGTTCTAAAAGCAGAAAACGATAAAAAAAGTTGGAATATATAATAAAGTACCTGGCGTCTGTAGCCCCTCGATGTACAATAGACTTCTTTTTAAATGAAATGCTCGATACCCAATACCTTTGATAGATTTACAATTTATTTCCAGGAAAAGAAAATTGTAAATGAAATTGCCAGTTTTTAGGCCCGTCAATCTTTTATTTTTTTAAATTTACAGCTAAGTATAATACTTATTGATACATTAAAATAAGTTATATTTGTAGCGCTAAAAAAAACGATTAGGCTCAATGGAGGGGCAGGCGTGTAAATAGCCGTGCACCGATGTGCGGGATGAGAACTTATTACGACTTCACACGTGGATGCGTAGAAGTCCAATTTCGTCTATATTTAGCCTATAGGAAAGACATTGGGGACCATTCGACGTGAAAGCCAACGAGAATATTGCAAATCGCTTACCGATGCTCCTTCAGGGTCGGTCGCTCCAGATGCTAGAAGATTCCCGTTGTTCTTATCTTCTTGGTGGCCACCAGTGTTCCAAATATCCAGTCAAACATACACTGCTGATATCTAGGCTGTTGGGGTTACAATGTGCTCCAGAATTGGAGATGATTTTCAAATTAGGAAGAAAACCAAAATTCGACGCTCTAATTAGCGTGCGCGCGACGCGGTGAGTTTTTTAGACTGAACTAGTGGTGGGAATATGGCGTCGCAAGCACATATTCGATTTTGCTAGGGTGGTGCCCTCTGTGAGTTTTCGGTTTACGATAGCAAAATCTCGCAAGGCAGATGTCAAAGGTCTCCCAAGCCATCACATAGACTATTACTAATAAATATTATGCTATAGGCTAATAGGGGGCGAATATCTGCCACACCACTCAAAGAAAGAAACCTCATTAAGCGAAAACAAATGCTTAGAACACGTTCTGAGCAATGCCCATTATCTTTTTATTCTAAACGGAAGGTACGAGCGTTTTCGGTTTTTGAGCCTAAGATATGCACAAATGACTACTGAGCAAGAGCCTCCATGCAATAAGTTCCTGAAGATCAAAAGCGCCGTTGAGGCAGACTCAGGAATAGGTGGCGAGATGACTTGATCATGAGGGCTGGTTCGAGACGACGCGTGAGAAAGAAACTGCAGAGGCTTTTGTGTGATGAAATAATGTACTTATACAACAACTTAACATGCAGATACGTTTTCCTGGATACTTGCACAACTTCTTAAATACTTGGAACTGTTTATTTTTTATTCGTTTATCCCCGCACTGGTCAAAAGTCACATTGGTAATATCCCGGCTTTGTACCCACGACTACAAATACGAGGAGCAAGGTCTTAGCCACTGTTGTCTTTTGCAGGCTACCATTTATAAGCTAACTTCAATTTTTTGGAAGGATTATTCACTTTTACTTTAGGCGCATGATTATGAGTATCATTTATCTTCAAAATATCGTCATGGTAAGTATGTATATTTGCTCTGCAACCTTTGCTGTTATGAGTAGAACAGTACCAGCGGTATCTGTCACCTTTCCTTCGATGCACACAATAGGTATACCCTCGATGGGATATCAATTTTCCGCCTTGATTCGATGTAATGTACTCGAAATCTGAAAAGAAAGCATATTAATATATATTATTATACTAGATTACATTTTGATTTAATAAAACACTGGGGTATTTGCTTAACAATAAATTCATGCAATCTATCGCAAACTTTTTAATTTTGGCAATTCAATAATGAGTGCGTGCGTTCAGTGAGTTAAAACACTCACTGAACGCACGCACTCATTATTGAATTGTTTTAAGTTGTCTCTTATATTTTTTTAAACATTTATGAAGAAATGGATTAAAAACTCCTTTTGGTTCTGAAATAAATTGTTATTTAATGTAGGCAATTCGGATGCAGATTATTATGATTAATAAAAAATTGTTTTGTAGAGTTTGAAATGGCAAGCTTAGAATCTGTTTATCAGGTGCTAAACAGCTTAATTTTTTAGCAATAACACCACACACACACCACAGCCCAGTTATCATTAAAAACTGTATTTTTAGGGATACTTCCTCTAAGAGTAGGTTTATTTACACAGGTAGATAAAAATATACATAGTGTATAAAATGTTAAATTAACTAAAAAACTACTAACTAAATAAGTTTAAAAATAAACTAGTCTAAAATAGGGCAATCTCCTCCATCGCTGACCACTATTATTGTGGCCAAAAGACTGGAAGCATTGTCACGTTGCATGGCAATGCTTATCCTCTGATCAAGGTAAAAGCTGGCCCTTGGGTCACATAAAGAGTAATTATTAAAAAATATAGAATTATTTAGTAATGGTAAAGTAAAAAAAAAACTATAATATAGCACATAAAATTCCAGGATTGTTGCAATCATTAAAAAAGCGAAACACATTCTACAATTCTTTATATTTCAAATCTAAACTAGTAATGCTTTACATAACATCACGCCTGTATTCCCTGCAGGGTTAGGCAGAGGTATACCTAGCACACATACATTTCACCAGTCTGTTATGTTTAAGTCCCATGCAATAGAGGGAAGCCTATTGCCATCAACTGGGCACAAAGCCAGACTCCAGGCTGCTGTTAAGAAATTCCAGATGAAAAAACCCAACAACACTTTGCACGACCTAGGAATCGAATCCAGGACCTCATGCTCAGCAGTAGCGCGTGCGACCTTTACACCAACGAGGCAGCTACAATCAATGGTTATGTTCATTATTAACTTTAATGATGCTATTATTATCATTGGTAGTAAAGATAGCTGCTCTGCATCCTTTGCCGCGGTTTGTAGCGCAGTACCAGCGGGTTTTAATACCGTAGTCACATTGTCTATAGAAGATGTATCCTCCTAAGTTGATGACGAGTGCTCCCCTCTTTGACCGCGTGAAAAACGGCACTGAAATATAGAAAAATATGTACAAATTAGGCTGAGTACTTTAAGGTCCTTTTTTATTATTAGGATATTGAATTAAGCATTGAGTAGTTACCTGTCAAAATTTCGCATTAAAGTTTGTTTTGACACGTCCTTTACAACAAATACTCAATTCAGAACTTATTTCATTAATTAAATTTAATAATTTATTCATAATATTCAATTCAACACATTTCACTTAATTTAAGTTGAACAATGGCAATTGGAGCTGTGGTGGCCCAGTGGTATCGGCCGCGACTTACAAATTGTAGGTCGTGGGTTCGAGCCCAGGCAGGCGCTTTACTTTGCGTAAATTATTTCATCACCACTGCTCTCAGAACGGTGAAGGAAAACATCGTGAGGAAACCGGCATGTCCTAGAACCAAAAATTCGAAGACATGTGACATCTACCAACCCGCACTGGGCCCGCGTGGTGGATTACGGCCCATTCCCTCTCACAGAGTGGAGGCCTGTGTCCCAGCAGTGGGAAAATTAATAGGCTGATGATGATGATGATGAATGGCAATTAATGATTACATTATAATATGCTAAAGCGGTTACGTTGACGACTGTAGTAGTAATACATGCAATGTATTTTTCAATACAGTTGTTAAACATGGCGTACTTTCAGAGATTTCTTTATGATTCGAAAATTAAATCTTATGCATAGGCATCTTTCTGTTACGCGGTCGTGACTTTTGTTTACGAGCTCGATCATTAGTTTTGCAGTTTAGTTTTAAATTTATAAGTCAATTTAAAAAGTTTAGTAGCATAGAGTTTTCATACATAGAATAATATGGGATAGATTTTATACGAGGAAAAATGAATGATTCCGTACGTTTTAGCATTGAACTCTCAAAAGTCTTTTTAATGGTTGTTTAATATATTTAATTACCAGTTGTAATTTAATTATTTTCACATCAATATTTGTCTAAAATCGAATAGGCTGTATAGACTGTTTTCGTTGTAAAAAATGTCCAGTTGCAAAAACGCGCCTTTAGTTATAAGTCAATTTAAAAAAGTTTAGTAGCAAGGAGTTTTCATACATAGAATAAAATGGAATAGATTTTATACGAGGAAAAATGAATGATTCCGTACGTTTTAGCATTTAATTCTCAAAAGTCTTTTAAATGGTTGTTTAATATATTTAATTACCAGTTTCAATTTAAATATTTTCACATCAACATTTGTCAAAAATCGAATAGGCTGTGTAGGCTGTTTTCGTTGTAAAAAAAATATGTCCAGTTGCAAAAACGTGCGAAAATTTTATTTTTTTGTGAATTAAAAAATCTAATTCTTTGATTTGTTTTTACTATTTCGCACAACTGTATTGAAAAATATCGTGTGATACACGGGCGTGTAGGTTATTGCAAACTCGTGTCATTAAAAACCCTCACCTTCGGCTCGGGCTTGTTAATGACAGCTCGTTTGCAATAACCTACTTTCCACCCTTGTATCACAATGTACTATAATGCAATAATGCTGTTGCTTGCATATCGCAATAAGAAAAAATATAACATTGTCTTGCTAGATCTACATACTTGTATGTATGAAGAGCTCATGGTTCACTAATAACAGTCGCATGGGTTCAGCAAACCTTGCCGAGATCGGTCCGTGGATAGGTGATCATCTTAACATATTGTGATTCCTCCGTGGCTCGGCAAGCTCGTTAAGCTGTTGGTTTCAGCTGTCATTTGTAAATCTTTGACAGTCGTTTCGGATAATCAGAAGTTAGGATATTTGACATAAGTCTTGCCAAGAGGTATCCTGTTACCCAGTTACTGGGTTGTGGAGATCAGATAGAAGTCACTCTATGTAAAATATTGGTACTCAACTGCTTCCAGGTAGAATGGAATCTGACCTCAACATAGTTGGGAAAAGACTAGGCAATTTAAAATAAAATCACTCAGCATATATATAGCATATATTTTTGTAATCAGCCGGGGCAATGGTTTCCCGCTATTCCTTCCATTTCCTAATTTCACGACTGTGATAAAAAAAATAATGAAAATGTTTATCAAGTAGACTATCTGAAATATCATGCTTAATACTCTGGCCCAGTTTCTGGCACGAATTTATCGCAAAGCTAAGACACAGATAATATAATACTAGCATAGCTAAGGTGACGAATTGTCAAAAGCACGTCAACTTGCTTTTAACTTTTATTTAATTTCAGAAAACGGGGATTTTCTTGTACGGGACGATGATTATGTTCATTATTAACGTAGACAATGTCATTGTCAATAGTTACAATCACTACATTGCACTTTTTGTTATTATTTGTTGAGCAAAACCAACGAATCTTCTTTCCTGTGATCCGATGCTGGGAGAACCGGTACCCAGCAAGTATTATTAAACGCTTCCCTTTTCGAGAGAATGTGAACACTGGTCCTGTAAGGAAAAAAATATAATGTAACATAACCGTTTAAAAGCGGTGAAGGAAAGCGTCGTGAGGAAACCGGCATGACCCAGAACTACAAATTCGAAAACATGTGACATCCACCAACCTGCACTGGGCCCGCGTGGTGTATTAAGACGCATTCCCTCGCTCACAGAGAGGAGACCAGTGTCCCAGTTGTGGGAAAGTTAAACGGCTGATTATGATTATGTAACATAAAATTAAGCCTGTATTCCTCAAAGATTACGTTGAGGTACACTCTCTCTCACTCAGTACTCTCACACTTCGCGAGTTATAAGTATCATGAGGCAAGCCTGTTGCCATAACTGGGCACAAATACAGACTCTGGGTTGATAATAATAACACCTAGCCCGAACTGAGAATCGAACCACGTGGCCCGTGATCAGCAGAAGTGTTGCGACACCAGACCAATGTGGCAGGTGTTTATTAATTTAGAAAGTCTGAACACTGCGTTAGTTAGGAAGACGAAGACGCAAGATATTTCAATAAAGAACAACAAGCTACCTTGTCAATATATCAAATTTTTATTAACTATAATAATAAAAAAAAATAATAAAAATTACCACATGATTTTGACAACAGTGGTTCATTGGTTAGTAAAACTTATCTACTTATGGTTAGTACAATTTACTATACGGAGATATATTATGCAATTTGCTTAAAATGAGTACTGAGTTCCACGTAGTAGTAGTGTGAAAAATTTAACATCTGTGGTAGATGTGAATAAAACTATTGAAAAAATATGTAATTTATTTATTTGTTTACGGACACGTGAGACACTGAATAGAGAAAGAACATATAGGTATGGATAGAAGAACACAAAGGTGTGGCTTATTTCAAACAAAATTTCTTCCAGCAGACCTAGAAGAGTTGAAAAGCTTGTAAAAAGAGACAGTACTAAACTAGTTCTAAATAACATGACATAACTTCACGCCTACAATATATAACCTTACCTTACCTACCGGATTAGAAAGAAGTGCACCCATGTACTCGTAATGCTTCCAAAATTATAATAAATTTTATAATAAATTCTACAGTAAACTACAACAACTCTAGTAGATACACAATCAGTGATTATGGTAATTATTAATTTTAACAATCTGATCATTAATCGTGAAGAGGGTAGCCTTGCAGGAATTCTGATGCTTAGTGCAGTACCACCTGGTCTTTAATCCAGTCTCGCGGTGACGGATGAACGTGTACCCAGCAACTATCAACATAGGGCCACCCTTTCTTGTTCGTGTGAATACTATATCTATGAAAAAGAAATATATTTTAATGATGGCTCATTATTAAGGGGTCGCTTCCCAACCTCGAGATTGTGAGATCAAATCCGAGCAAGTACCATGTGACTCTATTCTATCTACCAATATTAAAAGGAAGAAAGATTTGTTTGTACCGAATAGGCTCCAAGGCCGGCTAGGCTACTGAACCGAGTTTTTTTTTTTTTTCACCTATAGAAAGCTACATTATTCCTGAGTAATACACACAGGTTATAACTAGTTCATAATATATTTCTAAGTTAATGTTGGACATCGGTGAAGGCAATAATTACATTTCCATAGTTGTTAGTAACTAAGGTCTTAAAACTATGTTTGTCAACTTATTGTAATCTCGTCATGTGAAGCTGGATGACTCTCCCCAGTACCGCAGAGTCTGGCCTCTCAGAAAACATCCTTAGGATTCCGTTGTCGTTCCCCCGAATCGACGCATCAGAGAAGCTGTTTTCTTGCGCATTATCGCACAAAAATCATACACCGTAGCGAAGCCGTTGGATAAAAATCTAGTTTAGATTATTTCAGTACAAGAAGAATTTTCATTCGGCCATGTATTGGAAAACAAGCCGACGCGCGATGATGGTTTAACTTATTGATGGTAAAAGGTCACCACCACCTATAGACATCAGCAAGCAGAGACATCACAAATGCGATAACATCCAAAAGGTTAAGCTAAAATATTTCATGGAGTTGTACCCTTCAAACCAAAACATACTAACACTGTGACAAGGGACCTTCCTGATATCGAGACGCAATTTAAATGACGTTAACAAAAAATAAAAAACAACAACAAAATAAAAGTATTTTAATGATTCATTATTGTACAATCCTTGATGCTCTTTCTTTACGTTGGATTATTCTCTCTGGATTTAACTACATTAAAATTTTAAAATATATTGAATATCGAGATTTATATAGTTATCGGGAACAGGGTTTAAGCTACTGGGGCGGTTAACGATCCAGAGAGAGGAACAGGAGCCATGACCAGAGGTAGTACTGAATCAAGCCCAACGAGAGTCTCCTAAGGCGTTGATCGTGGCTTGCGCCATTTGCTAATGGTTATGATTATCATCAACTCTTACGATTGTGTTCCCAACGGTGAAGACCACTGCCTTACAGCCTTTAGAATGATGGGTAGAACAAAACCATCGCTTCTTCAATCCATTGTCCATTTTGCGCCGAGAAAAATTGTGCCCATGGAACACGATTGTAACTGCTCCTTTTTGACTCCTACCGAAAACAGGTTCCCAACCTAAATAAATAAAAAAGAGTGCATTTCAAAATGATTCTTAAGACTGAGAGTATCATTTAACATAAACGAATAAAAAACCAGAGACATAAAAAAAAACCTGGACCAACAGATTAGGATAAAATCACTTCATGCAAAAGAGTACATTAATAAAACTGACAACATGCATCTAAAATTTCATACAGAGGTATTTTTATTTGCTGTTTTTAGGAATAGAGGCAACACTGGCAACTCTGAAAAATAAAACTGCGGTTTTCTAAATTTTTTCGAGTTATACGACCAAAATAAACGCGTTGGTTTAGTATTGCGTTCGATGCCTAAGTAGGGCAAAGAGTTACTGGGTCTTCCTTCTGCTTTCTGGAAATTCTCAGTAGCAGCCCGGAGTCTGGATATATGCCCGGTTGATGGCAATGGGCTGGCTCCCTGTTACATGGGCCTTAGACTAATCATTGCTGGTGAAATGTGGCTGTACTATAGGTACACTTCTGTCCAACCTTTCGGGAATACAAACGTGAATGTTTATGAACTAACTGAACAACTAGTTTTTAAATCTGCTATCGTAGAGTTCCCTAGGCAACTATTTATTGCAAAGTAATTAACGATTTCTGTGACATAGTCCAAGGTAGCAAAGAATTGTAAAATAAAATTGTCGAAAAATATTCTGAAGTCGCGAACCTGACTTGAGCAAGCGTGGTGATCCCTATTCGTGCATTCTCTATATGAAAATAGGCTTTTGCCCCATTGAGACAGCTACAGGCTGTAATTCTGATTCCCATCGGTTTAAAGGATTTAAAGAAGTGAAAATCTTTTCAAAGGAAGAAAAGTTAAAACATTAATTTTACACAGCACAGTACACCGAAACAAAATAAAATAAAAAGTAACAGTCTTAAAAATAATATAAATTAGATAGTATTATAATAATCCGTTCAAAATTATGAAAATTATTATTGTAAGTTACTTCATTCGGGCGCTATGGTTATGCTCAATTGTAGCTTTGACAATTTTATCTTCCACAGTGATGATGGAAGCGCGGTATCCTTTGTTGTTTTCGTTAGCACAGACTCTTCGTCTTTCTGCCGGCTGAAGAGTGGGAACAGAATCTGTACCCATGCACCATGATTATTAGGGCACCTCTTCAAGAATTACTTAATACCAAAGCAGCTGGCTTTAACGACAAATATGAAGTAAAAATGGTAAAAATATTAAAAAAAATTGTCTCGGTTCGTAGACATGTTGGATCCTGTACACCGGATCCTGATCAGAATCAGAATCAGAATCAGAATCAGAATCTTTATTTGTA
This sequence comes from Anorthoa munda, assembly GCA_945859665.1. NCBI lineage: Eukaryota > Metazoa > Arthropoda > Insecta > Lepidoptera > Noctuidae > Anorthoa > Anorthoa munda. Next base: position 9,445,144 of record OX243901.1, read on the forward strand.
AACATAGGTAGTACATGGTGTGTGAGTTGTTATAATATTACGTAGATTCTCTATGTTTTGCCGTGAAGCGTACAAATGTCATTAGCAAATTTCCAATGAAAATTAACAGTAAATCAACAAGTTCCACATACATTAAGACATTAGATACCAAATCATAAGACCATTATTAGACTTTTACCAAATATACCCTACTTTATAGTTTAAAGAAAAAACAATATATGCAAAAAATAAATTGTCAATCAGTAAAATAAAAAAAAAAATAAAAAAAAAAAAAAAAATTTCGACATCAAATAATAAATTATCATTATAAATTAGATGTCAAATAATAAATTAGCCTTAAAAAATGAGATGTCCAATAATATATATTGATTTCAAATAGTAAATTAACAATTAATGAAAAATCAAAATCAAATTTTTAGATGTCAAATAATACAAATAATAATGTCAAGAAGTAAAAATAATTAAACAGAGGTCAATAAAACATAAAAGAATAGAAAATGTCAAAGATACAATCATATTTAGTCATAAAAATAAACAAGTTACTATCAGTACACAAATTGGACGTCAAAACAATATTGCAATAAAAAAAATAAAAAAACAATTAAGCAGACATGTCAACACTTAAAATTTACATCAATATTTTTTCCTCCAGAAATTCTGATATATTATAATAGGATCTACTTACCAGAAAGTTCTTTAGATGTCTTTTAAACAGGTTAATACTTAACATTTTAATTGATTCTGGTATATGGTCGTATATTACTGGCGCCATGCAAAGAACACTATTTCGCATCAGTGCTGTTTTGCATTGTCTCGAGCACAACATATTAATGTGTCGTCGACTTCGGTTATTTCTTTCGGATAACTTGGGGAATAGTTTTGGATGAGTTTTCACAAATATTGAAATTTCAAATATGTACATACAGGGCAATGTTAGTACATTATATTTAGTAAAGAAAGGTTTACAGGTGTCTGAACATTTTAACCCAAACATTGCCCTGATGCACTTTTTTTGGGCTTTAAATATAAGTTCTCTATTCGTTGAGTTTCCCCAAAAAATAACCCCATATCTTATTACTGAACCAGCCATACCATGGTATGCAGTCACGATGGCGTCCTTTCCTATGACTGGCGCAAGTCTATACAAAGCATACGCCGACCTGCCGAGTCTCTTCGCCAAATCTAACGTGTGTGCCTTCCAATCTAGACGCTGGTCTATGATTAAGCCTAGGAATTTAGAAGTGCTCACTTGTTTTACTATATTGTTTTCGTAGGCAATATTCATAGTCATATTTTTGCGTTGGTTGAATGTCATTAATTTTGTTTTGTTTGATCCTAAGGTTGTTGTTATTAAGCCATGCTATTATTGAATGTACAGTATTAGTAACGTCATTATTATAATTTTCTTTGTCTTTACAGTCAATGGTACATTATATTTGCTGCTGGCTGATTTTACATTATATTTTTTTTTTATTTATTAAATATTTATCATGACAAAATATAAACAGAAACATCACAAAAACCTCAAAAGGTTTGTCCGGATGTTGAAACACTTATAAGCAATCTTAATACTAACGAGATATCAATGATTATAGTTTTGAAGACATAGTTTATAAAATCAACGCGTAAAATTTTGAGCGATATCGCCTAGACGCAATTTGAATTGCGTCGCGCCATCAGGAAGGTCCCTTATTCGGTGACAGATTCATGATTATGTAGATTATGAACTTTAATTAAAAGATCGTCTATTGTAAATATATTCGCTTTGCACCCGCGTCTGTAGTGTGTTGCGCAGTACCACCTTGTCTTCATCCCCTGGTTTCGGTGACGATAGAACATGAATCCACCTATTAATAAAACTCGAGCACCTCTCTTTGTTTCACAGAATGTTCCTGGAAAGAAACAAATCAAATCAAATTTGAACAAATTTTAAATTAAGAATTAGGAAGGACGGTAACTCTCAAACTAGGCAGCTTTGCCTGTACATTCGAGGCCAGAGTTACGATATTTTTATAGTTACAACGTAGTCAAGTTGGTCAAACAACTTAACGCATTCAACAGTAAAAAAAAGGATCTCTTAAAAGCTTCCAAATTTCTTCTAAGGTTGGAAATATAATAAAATCAATAGTAAATAATAAAAAAAAAACATATTTATTATGTTAAATCTGCTTTAATTTATAATTCCAGAACGCAACAATAAACTTAATAGACTTCCTTATCCTTACATACATAGTAAAAAACAAAGTTGCTTCCCGCTGTCTGTCTGTCCCTATGTATGCTAAGATCTTTAAAACTACGCAACGGATTTTGATGCAGTTTTTTTAATAGACAGAGGTAATTCAAGAGGAAGGTTCTACACAAGATAGGTAAAATAATTTAAATAAAATTGTTACAGAGTGCTTTTTACAGTCCCTTCAACCGATTTCGATCCGTAAACTTGAGGTCGACATAAACCTGTTACCAAATCCAACTATTTACTACAGCTGCCATACACACATGATTTGTCACATCACCAATACAATAGAAGTCAAAATTGTTTAACCAGACTGCAAAAAGGGATTATTTAAAATCTAATTAATTTTATTTCAAATGGAGTACCTATATATTTTTTCTATTGCGATATCTTAAATAGGTACAATTTCTATAGTTGTGAGATCGTTAGCAAAAAAATATTGTAAAGAGACTCTGGGCCTCTATACTGTCATTTGATGTCAGCGATGGCGATAATCAAAATGCCAACATGTAAGGGATTGATCACGTGACATTTCGATAGTTTTTGACAATTCCAAACACTTTATCAATCCCTATCGCGACGATTTCTTTGATAAAATTATACTTGTCTAGAGCCTGTGGTAGTTACAACTTTAACTAAAAATACGAAATCAGAAAGAACAGGAATAAATTATAGCTGTCATATTAGTATTCTTTCATTCGTTTGAAAATCATTTTTGAGTTCCCGTTTAACTTGTTCTGGTGGTTTAAAATAATCTTTAATTTGACAACCTTATTTTTATTCCAAATTTATATTGCCCAGATAAAACAAATAATGGCATTGTTTTAAACCACTACGAGCAAGGCCAGGTGAGTATTAGTATAATTTACGCCACTAAAAGGTAGCTGCCGTAACGACATTGCATAAGTTTTCATACTGCGTATATTCCAAATATACCATACTTAAAGTGAGTAAACTTGAATTCAAATCTCATGCTTTCCTAAATTCAATGCATAACTTGTGATGCTGGGTTACAGTCTGGCGTCAATCTAACGTGACTCACAGATTCTTTAAAGTTAAATTGAATGATAACTTAATATAAAAGTTAATAATAGTTAGATGTTTCATCATTTATATTTTCGACAGGGGAATGGTTATGGAAATTCTTGTTTTTGATGATTGTGTCATCGTCAAGGGTAAAGAGGATGGCCCTACATCCTTGATTGACATGGGTGGAACATTGCCATCTTGTTTTACCGTTCCTTGAGTAATGCCTACTGAATCGGTAACCTGCCAAAACCAGGATTCGTCCGCCTCGGGAAGACATCGTGAACAATGGGCCTGAAAACAACCCGACTTGAGTTAATTCTAATCTTCTTTCTTCAATTTTAAAGAAAACATTTTTTTTTGTTTATAACTAGCTCAGGAGAAACTCGTAAAATAAATAACAAAAAAAACCTGACATAAATTACGCTGGGTTTCATTCGTCTGGACTAAACCAGAGCATTATGATATTATAAGTAAACATGCTAAGATTTTTAGTCCTCTTTATTGTTAGTTATAACTATTATAAAAATCGTGCATATTTTTGATAGGCATAGAATGGAATGCATTTATTTATTAGAATATTGTACAAAGCTGTTATGTGAATTATGTATTACGATCATAGAAATGCATATGGTTATGTAAATTATTATTTTTGACGATCGTGTCATCATCAAGGGAGAAGAGGGTAGCACTTTTTTTATTTTTTGTTTTGTTAATCATCCAATGACTTCTCCCAATCTGGGTTAAGCGGGAGGGTGTGTCAGACTTTTACTGACTAAAACCCACCCGTGTTCCTTCAGTTGCTTGAGCCAGGGCCGCGGTAACTCTTTTTCAAATTTATCCGCGACCCAGACAGGCATCGGCCCTAGTGGACCCCGTCAATTTGCTGACATCTCTTTGAGGCGCGCGTGGAACTCGACGCGCCGTCGACTCGGGCCTGGTCCTTATCGGACGGCGAGCTACCCATTACTCGCCGTCCGCAAGCCCGAGTCTACGGTAGCCGGCAATCTGCTTGCGACTCCCGACGCCCAGGGCGTCTCCTGCGGTGGTTTGGAGCGTGAAGGTGCCTCTCCCTCACGCGTTCTGCCTCCTCCTTCGCGAGCATTACTGCTTCGCGGAAGGAGGTGACAGCTTCCCATTCCCTCTCGCTCCGTACCATGGCCTGAACCAGGGCTGGACGCGAGAGGTCGTCACCGCCGATCGCCTCTACGAGGACACGGCGTTGCTCCACCCAAGCAGGGCAGGCCTCCACCGTATGTTCTACCGTGTCCTCCGGGCTTTTCCTCCCGCCTTATCCTGAACAGGAACCTCCCGAAGCAGCCATGTCCGGTGAGGACCTGCGTTAGGCGGAAGGTGAGGACGCCGTGACGCCTCTCAAGCCACTCCTCACTGCCCAGCGCTGGGTTGCGAAAGTCGCCCTCTCCATGTCGCCATGAGATCCTGCCACAGATCTGTCCGCCGAGCCGTGATTTGTCTATAAATTTCGACTATAAATAACAGCACTGAGACCAATTTGAAATTTAAGATCTGTTTATTGTTAATCGTTGTTACGTAAGTATTTCATGTATTCGACTGGGAAATGGCTATGCGAATTCTTGCTGCTGATGATCGTGCCGTCATCATTGGTGAAGAGGATGGCTCTACATCCCTTGTTCATGTGTGTGGAGCATTGCCACCTCGTTCTGCCGTGTTTTATATAATGCTGACTGAATCGATGACCTGATAAACGAAGTATTCGTCCTCCTCGGGCGGACACCGAGAATATCGGCCCTGAAAACGACACAAAATTAGCCAAATCAAATTCAATGGACATTCATTTCTTGGCTCAATTTCATTTAGCTAGTCTAGTTTGAACTTAACGTGTGTGTTTTAAGTTAGTAATTTAAAAAAAAAACACATGAGAAAAAAAATTATAGCGTTCATTTCAGCCAAAAGCCAATTGTAGTAGTAATTATGAAAAATGAACTTTTCTTTACTGTAATTATAAAAACGATAAATTGACACATAAATGTTTTAATAATAAGCAATTAAGAATGAAAAATTTTGCATAACATCGAAGTTACAATGGTGAGAACTTTAGATGTCTCCAAAATCGTTCATCCAATCTTCAACAGGCGAATGATTATGCACATTCCTGTTTGTGACGATCGTATCATCTCCGTCAATAGTGAAGACCATGGCTTTGCATCCTTTAGGCTTGTGGGTAGAGCATTGCCATCTTGTCTTCCCGCTTGTTGAGTATTGTTTTCGGAGTCTGTGACCCGACAAACGAAGAATCCGTCCTCCTCGAGCCGATACTTGTGAAAACTGGTCCTGAAAAAGATGCAAAGTGTGCAAACTGTATTCAAGAGACGTTATTTTTTTGGCTTGTCTAGCCTGTACCACACGTAATATCTAAAATATGATGTGCTGTGTTTTTGGCTTCGCCGCAGTCTTGTAATAAACACTTGATGGTAGCCTCAATTTGAGATGCGAGTGCTCATATGGGCGTTAAGTTTGATGTGATTAGTAAAAATTGTTAATATCCTACTAATCCTACGCCCTACGAATCCTCTCCCACAAATTTAACAAACTTGAATGTCAGTGTGTATGGATATTTAGGCCAGGTTACGAAAATTCTTCAAATCGAATCATTATCGCCTATGTTGAGGAAGATGGCTTTGCAAGAAGGGATCTTGTACTATGCGGGTCGAGCACCTCCATCTTGTTCGTTAATTGTTTAAGTAATGCAGTCTTAATCTGTGAAACTTGGTCGTTTTAACGACGTAACATGAGCAAACTACATGTTTTAGCTCAATTTCAGTAATGCAAATAACGCTGGGTTATACTCGTCTGTGCTCGACGCAAAATCATTTACATCCGTATAAGGGTGAGGCCGAACGACCGTAAAGGTCGTGAGCAGCGTATTTTGAGTACTGTAACACAATTTACTTCAACTGAAACCCGGTTAGGCTGCCAGACAGACGGACGTAACTTCAGCTGTTATCCAACGTTTGTACGGGGTGCTTATATCGTGCAATGGATCGATTAAAAATATAGTGCTTTTACGAATATTTAGAAGAAGATGTCAGAAAGAGAAAGAGAATCTGAGTAAATCCAATAAATAGGGAAAGAGTGATGTGTGGCAAGTGCCATACCTTATATTTATGTGCAAATCCAGATATACCCCGAGCACATTTCGGTTGAAATAATGCGCGTGAGTCCGCATACAACTCATTTTACGTCGCCGTGTGGTAAAAACAGGACATAGTACGAAACCAAATGCAGCGTAAATTCTGCGACTCATTTTACGCGACTCACAGCTCAAATGACGCTTAACGAGCATTATTTTGTGAGACGTGAGTCACGTATTTTAGTACCGTAATTTACGTTCAACAGAAATCCGGTTAGGCTGCTAGACGGACGGACGTAACTTTAGTTGCTATCCAACGTTTGTACGGGGCGCTTGCTTCGAGCCTCTCCCTCACCCCGAGCGCAATTCAGTTTAAATATTGCGCGTGAGGCAGCAGACAACAAAAATGAAACCGAATGCAGTGCCAATTCCGCGATTCATTTTACGCGACTCACAGCTCAAAAAATTACACTCGTTTGTCCTCACCCTTAATGTCCTTTTTGTGGTGTTAATCTCAACCAAATGATACATAATTGGTAGGTGGAACTCGCGTTGCGATTAAGACTTATAAAAATGGGGTTTTACATCGATGCAATAACAACACACAAAAAACCCACAATGTACACAGTAATGTGTGCACAAGTTTGCACACATTTTGTTTTTATAGTTTGTGAAATACAAAATGTTAGTTAATTTTTGAAGTATGCTTATGCGTCAATAGGCGTTATCACGCACGTATTTAAAAAAAATGCATGTGCAAATCGCTCGAATTGCATCGCATTGCGACCATGTGAACGTACTTGCTACGAGTATTTCGCTTACTAAAAATCGCTCATCGGTGTGATATAAATCGAATCGCATCGAGCTATCAGGAAGGTCGCTTAGTTATAATTTTATGAGTTAAAAATATCGCCCATTTTATAATCGACAGGTCAAGGGTGAAAACGCCAACGGTCGCCTTACATCCCTTATTGATATGGATTCCGACAATCAAAGAATCCGTTTCCCCCGGGTGGACATTGTAAAAAAGTCTGAAAACCACGTAAAAAGAACACGCTCTATTATAGTTCTTAGACCTAAAAAGCTCGTTCCTAAAAACCTTGACTGAGGGACAGCAAAATTATAAGCGTATTTTTTTCTTTTGAGGTACAGAACCCTAAAAAGGATTTTATGTCAGTAAAATTAAAACTAATGGTTGATAAAAACTTATTTTTAATAGAACAAAAACTCAACATAATTTTATAAATAATAAATTACAACAGTCCTAGCGAAGCACGCAAAAACTGATGCTCCTCAAATACCCCTATCAAACTGACCATGTTGAGCCTGCAGAAAGGCTCCCAGCGGGTCATAATTTTCCTTGGCATCTGCTTTGCTTTGGTTTTTTTTTTCCGTCTGGAAATCTCTTAGCCGCTTATAATCATAATAATCACCAGGTGGGCCAGTGTAGGTCAGATGGACAAAGAAAAAAAAATATTGGCAAAGAAATCGCACGTATCCCATTGCCACAGAATGATACGCCGATCAGCCACGATGCAACTGTGGAACCATTCCACAAACGATATCCCATCTCTTGTTCTGCTCCTAATGCAAAAACACCTGCCACATGAGATACCTTTGCGAGACCAGCGCTCGGCTATCGATGAGGATGAGATCGGTCGAAGCCTAAGGGATGCAAATAGGTTTTACCCCTCTTTGTTTGTTGATGTGATAATATGAAACCCGAAAGCCGAAGAATCCGACTACTTCGGGGCATTATGATATCTGCAACTATAAATGACGTGCAATATGTAAACACCAAGTTTCTTCAGATACGCGAATTGAGCTGGATTTCGCTCGTCTGTACTTTTGGCCTCAACGCAACTTTATTTGATTTGTATTTTTTATGATCTTTGATGATGTTTATCTCACAAATGATTTATTTACATAAGTGAAACTCGTAATACTATAGGTATAAAAAGAGAGTTTCCATCATCAACATCATTTTAGCTGAAATACGTCTACTACTTAATAAGGCCTCCCCAAGTGTCACCAAATCGACCGGTCCTGCGCGTCTCGCATCCATTGGATATCTGAAACCTTAACCAGATCAACGGGGTATTGAATCAATAAAAAATACAACACTATAAGACAGTTTGAACACAAGTTCAAATACAAAATGATAACAAATTTTAAAATCATTTATTATTGCATTCCACAGGAACATGATTATGAAAATTCTTTTGGCATAAAACGACCGTATCATCGTCAGTGGTGTAGACGGTGGCCTTGCATCCCTTACACCTGTGGCTGGAACAACGCCATCTTGTTTTGCCGTAGCTGGAGTAATGCTGTCCGAATCTGTACCCTGACAATCGAAGAATCCGTCTTCCTCGGGACATTGTGATGTCCGCATCTAAAAACGACGTGAAATGAGCAAACTGCACGATTCTTCTCAATGACAGAGATGCAAATTAAGCTGGGTTTCGCTCGCTTGTCAATATTCGTCCAATTAGCCAAAACGTGATGGTGCTATCTTGTCTAGTTGAGAAATTGTTATGGCCATATTTATAGTCCATCATGGAATTAGCTCCATAGTACCATATTATTTCAATGTTCAAAAGTTGCATAAGTATGCCAAGCAACTTAACCGGATGCCAGAAAGTGACAGTTTGGAGGCTATCACGTTAAATAATACACTTTACTTGTGTTAAATATAGGATTTATTCCTATAAGATTACTGTTTTTTCCACATACTTAATCAAATTACACGCACCTATTCAGGCGCCCTGACAATTATCGACATAGATCATTCTAAATAAGAATGACACCTTAAAAGATATACAGCCAGTTACAATTAATAAAGTGATCGCAGCCGATGCAAACTCGTCACAATAACATATTATTTCAATGTTCCCAAAGTTGGATAAGTACGCCAAACAGCTCACCAGAATGCCAGAAAGTGCTTGAAAAATGGATTAATAGAGTATGCGGAAAGAAAACCGTCGTGGCGTAAAATGGAACTAACATTATGATTTTTATAAAACTATAATAATATTACATAAAACACACTGAAAACATTATAGTTTTATTTCTAACATAATTTTGAAATAACAAGATGTTACAGTCGCATTATAATGAGTGACGTAACAGTGTTGTCAACATATCAAATACGGTAATTAAACACAGCTGCGCCCTCAAATCTTATGACGGTTCTCTTCCCGCACAGACCCTAGTTGCCGGACACACATACGAAAACAAGGTAAAGCTTGTGTGGTAATAAAAAAAGCGTTTTACAATAAGTTTGTACACAAGTTTATATTATTTATTCTAAAATAATTATTATAAAACAAATTAGGTTCTAATGTTAGAGACAGAAACCTAAATAGTGTTTGCACAGGACATTTTTTGACATTGCTTCCTTTGAAAATTCTTTTGATAATTCATTTAAAATGTTGGAGGCAGCCATTGCCACGTCCTTTGACCAAGAAAATTAGAGCAAATCGGCCGAATTGCGTTGCAGTGCATCCATATGAACGTAATTTGCAATGTCGCGTTATAAAAATCGCTGATCGGTGTGATATACTTCAAATGAATCGGGTCGAGCCATCAGGAAGGTAGCTAGTATACCACTATCATGGATCAGAGGCAGCAAAAAATATAAATTTAAACATTATAGGTACCGTTGAGCTTTTTTTCGTTTTTCAATATGACCAATTGAAATTTATTATTTGACTCTGCTTTATTTAAATGCATCCGTACATGTTTCAGCAATGGTGAGGTGCAGCCACCAATGCATTTTATCACTTTGTGACATGTTTTACATTTTGCTGTTCGCTTGTCTTTACTTTTGAGAAAATATTTCCAAACAGGAGAAGGCTTGGTATTCGGGTAATTAAGTTTCGGGTCGGTAAACTCCGCGTCATCTGCAATTAAAAGGCGTAATCAGTATTTGACAATAACTACCCTCATTTATAAAACAACAATACTCTATGCTGTTTAGCGAATGATTAACAAAAATTTAAATTGAGTCGTTAAGCGATATCGTACAAGAACTTCGAATAAAATTAGTGGTCTTATCGGTCAAATTGCGTTGTAGTACATCTATATGAATGTACTTGCAAGTTTGCGTTATAAAAATCGCTTATCGGTGTCATGTTATTAAATTGAATCGCGTTGAGCCATCAGGAAGACAGCTAATAGCACTATCATGGATCAGAGGCAGTAAAAAATATATATTTATATATAAAAAATACCTTCTACGTCAAGCTTTTCATCGTTTTTCAACATGACAGAATGAAATTTATGATTTGACTCTGGTTTATTTGAATGCATCCGAACATGTTTCAGCAATCCTGAAGTGGAGCCACCACCGCATTTTATCACTTTGTGACATGTGCTACATTTTGCCCTTTGCTTGTCTTTACTTTTGAGAAAATATTTCCAAACTGGAGAAGGTTCAGTATTCAGGTGATTAAGTTTCAGGTCTGTAAACTCCGCATCATCTGAAAAGAAAAGGCGTCATCAGTATTTGACAACACATACCCACATTTCTAAAAAAAACTCTAAGCTGTCTAGCAAATGATTAACAGATTCAAAATTCAAGTTTTCTATAGAATATTTGATTTAAACATCCTATTTCGATATATATGATTGCTAATCAATCACTAAACAGCATCGAGATTTTTATAAAATAAGTTTAATCCTTTAGTTTCGTTCTAAATACGGACTCTTTAAAGTATATTCAGCCAGTTATAATAAATAAAAGGCACGTATCCAATATAACCTCTTTACAATACTAAGCTCTGCGTTTCTAAAATACATAACATATTTTGATCCTGTATTACATTTTTATTTGGTCATAATTTGCCAAAGGATATCGTTTTACCCAGTTACTGGGTTGTGAACGGTAGATAGGCGGTCGCTCCTGCATCTGCGCTCATCCAGCTGCATCTTGTTAGAATGGAAGCTGGTCAGTTGGGCAACGGCTAGGTAGATTGGTTGAAGCGAAGTCACGTACTTGATTGTACTTGCACTGCAAATAAAGGACAGTAGAAAATGCAGGTTTTTTTAACTTGCTTCAAAAAGAAGGTTATAATCTTAAAAAAAAATTCTTTATTCAAAAATATTTTAATAATCTAAATATAATTTTTTAATAATCGTTTCAAAATATACAAAAATGGATGGTTTTATTTGTTTTAAAACGGCGCCGGCAGAGACATAGGAGATCACTCGCAAATTGTTTCAGTGGCTGGTTGTAAACAGGTTCTTTTTGAATATTAAAAATTATGGCTTAACATTTTGTGTTTTATTTATTTACTAGCTTCTGCCCGTAGCTTCGCCCGCATGCAAAGTGTTTTATTATCACAAAGCAACATAAATCGACATAAAAAATATCATATATTCTGGTCAATCAATATGCCACGTTGCCGTGAAGCCGTAAAGGCATGGAATCGTAGCAAACAAGCTCACATTTTTTTATACATCATGTCTTAAAAATAAAACTTATTACCACCTGATGTTATCGAATTATTTGCTTAGATAACTTACAAAACTAACATAGTAATACACAGTAACAAATCAGCATATTTTCTTTAAAAATCTTTAAAGAATCTCTTCACCCAACGACTAACAGTAATAATGAAATTAAGACCCAGTTTTTTAATCCGTAGTTAACTCAACCAATAGTTTATTTATTTATTTATTATTACAATTACTCTCTGCACTTACAGTGTTAACCAAAACGTACAGAGAGTCAATAATTACATTATTTAGACATCACAGAAACATAAAAAAAATATAAAAATTAAACAGACAATTCCCTAACTAAGATATTAAAATGCATAAATAATTAAAAAAAAAATAATTTAAAAATAGCTATTCAATAATCAAATGATACTCAATATTAATTTAAGTTATAATCATCGTTCATTAATTTACCAATAATCATTTAATAATATAATCGATCAATTCATTTATGTGCTAAAACAGTTAGTTAAGTTAGTTAACAATCTATGAATAAACACGTTATACTGGAATTTTAAACCATTGGTTAGCATATTTAACCATTGGTTGAGTTAACTACGGATAAAAAACCGGGTCTAACTTAACAATAAATAACGTCAATAATTACGTAATTTCTCTTATTAATATTACACCCTTAAGCTTAGCAATTGAATTGTTGAACATCACAATAACAGTAAGCCATAGTGCGAGATTTTACTCGTGCTCGATCGCGTTAACGTCAATTTAGTTTAGGATAAGCGCCATCTGCCCCCGTACCCTGACGTGACAAAACTATCATAGTTCGACTGTAAAAAAGGAATGTATGCAAGTCACACATATCTGTCCCTTACGCACTCTCAAAATAACCATGCTCTAAGAGCTTATGGTTACCCTCCTGGTGACATTAATTGAAAATTACGTTAACTCGATCGAGCACGAGTAAAAACACTGAATAAGCCCACTGATAATTTGTCAATCTTTAGAGAATAGCTTAAAAATAATCCGGTTTCACTGGAACAGATAAACTTGAAGTATGAATTTAACCCATTTCTTTGCAATACGAGACCACAATGTTTGGTCTTATTTTACAACCTAATATGTACGGATGCAATTGCCATTAAAAAAATAGAATAACATATGTTTAGAGCCAATTTCAGAATTAAGTATTTGAGGTTAAGAACGTTTCAAAACCTACTTTAGAGCCAAATTTTGCCAGGTTATCATACTAAAGTATAGTTTGACAAATACTCAACTCGTTCATAACCTCAAATACTCAATTCGAAAATCGGCTCTGTAACAAAAAACTGTAATTTACCCACACCTCTACAACTCTAGAAGCACTATGCAACAATCTCTTATATTTATTAAAATAACAAAACATGTGGATAGATTTGAAACAAACTGAATTATTTTATTCAAATTCACCCTCATTATTTTAAAGAAGACCACTTAGTTTCCTAACACTTGAATCATTCCCTACAGTCCTGATTCATCTATGGCCCTCGCTTTAAATCCATCCTTTATTTACTAGATGCATAATATACTCCTACTATTTTAACACTATTTAAACATAACATAGATATAAATACTGTGATGGGTAATTATTAAATAGGGAATAAACATACTTTGTTATTATAATGTTTAATATGGTGCCAAACACAAAAACCTATGTAAATATTGAAGGCTTTCAATTAAATTATAATTATTGAAGTAATATAGAAAATTTTAATATATTTTAAACATCTTGCTAATAAAATTTTATGTTACTTAAATATAAACAGTTTTTATTGTCCTTATAATAGGTTCTTTATAACATGGCATTAACGGTTATTGACCACTGTTATCGGCGTTCTTCATAACAAACAATTCACAATACAAATTCTAATAGCCATTTTATGATTCTGATTATTTAAAATCGTTTTCCAAGCGTCTCGTGTTTCCTAACATCAATGTCACATATTTCGTGTAATAACAGCAAATGACTACGCAATGATGAAGTAGACCCTCCAAAACATGATAACACTTTTTTACATAATTTACATGTAGCGTGAGACTTGTCTGTCCTATCAAAATAATTCCAGACAACAGACGCATTTTTCCGGGGACCAAAAGTTTGAGGTTTATAGTTATTTGACACCTCATTTTCCTGTCCTCTCCATCTGGGTTCTGTAAATATAAGAAATCATCATAATTTTGTAAACAGCTGGTCATATGCAAACGTCACCACTGCGATCTTTCCTGTGCTTCTTCCCATCCAGAAGGCGGGATATTGAATATTGCTCACAGAACGAATAGTTGGACAGAAAAATAAAAAGATGCCGGAGAATACTAAGTACTAAGTGTAGGAATAAAACAAAAATATTTTGTTTCTGTTTAAAAAAACGATTTATTTTTTAGAAATTTCAAAATGGCCAGCTACTTTTCCTATCAGCTACAACATACCTAAATATAAAACATATTTTTTTGTTACTGAATTTAATCATAAATGTAGTTATTGATGCCTAATGAGCCCCTTCTCCTCTTACCTTTTATACGCGCTTGCATAATTATAGAAGTTTTTATACAATTTTTTTATCGGTCGATAGTTTGTTAGGATTGAAAATTATTATTTATTACCGAAACATTCTAATGTGTGTACTTTCATACTTCCTCATACAAAAAAAGGGTTGACCAAACTATTGGGCGATAAAAAGTCTGTATTTTTTATATTAGTATGTAAGAATGGATTTTGGTCATCAACAGTCGTTTAGAAAATGATTTTATGTTTGCATCTCAAGTGGTTACGTAACGGTGTTGTACAAGCGTCGAGGCAATTTATCTTTTTGAGACATAATTTACACTCACCATAACGCTACGGTCCTTACATACTTCTATTTATTTATTAATAGGAACACCAACTATACGTTTACAGAAAAACTTACAAATTATAATACATTAAACATCATTCCGTACAAACATGTCACTTATAGGTGAACACAACATATACAAATTAGATTTTCGGTTAATTCATTAAATTAGATTTATGTTTTTTTTTTTTCACGTAATATATATTTATTTACATAGATAAAAGTATATACAGTGTATAAAATACTTAAACAACTAAAATTACTCACTAACTAAAACTAAAAATATACTTAACTAAAATATGGCGTCGAAAAACTCCTCCACATCGTTCCCCACTGGTAATGTACCCAAATGGCTGGCAGCATTGCCACGTTGTATGGCAATGCTTATTCTCTGACCAAGACAAAAGCCAGCCCTTGGGTCACGCGAAGTGTCAACTAGGCGTTTGAAAAGATCTTTAAACAAAGCGTGAGCACTCGGACCCCACGGACCAAGAGTTTCAACCCCAAACGGCTCGAAAATATAACTACCGATTAGTTTATTATATTTCCGCCGCTTGATGTTCTCTGCAGCCGCAGCGTCAGCGCCAGCACAGCACGATGAACTCGGAAGATGGGATGGCGCAAGAATATCGACACAAGTAGCGTCCCACACTAAAGGCCTACCCATCTTCCATGGAAACAAAGACATCCCGTCCGGTCTTTTGCCATCGTCGCGTGCCAGGCCATGGGGTTCTAAAACGGCCGGAACGCCGACGGTGACGAGAGCACGTCGGATGATGTCGTTTAAGTTTCCGTGCCGAGCGAAGCGACCCGCACTTCGGCTGCAAGAAAGTCCGTGGTGACCGAGGCTGTTGACAACTTCGCCACAGTGGCAACGATGTGGAGAACAACAGGGAGCGCCAAGACGTAGGGAAGCAGCGAGGCGGAAAGTAGTGTCGTCAAACAAGGTGCCTATGTTCGACAACGGTAGTGCGTGAAGCCAGAGGCCCGACTCCCACTCACCCACAGCCAGCAGGCGACGCTCGGCAGGAGTGGCAGAAGTGGCAATTAAGTGCTCCAGAACTGCTCTGCAGAGCGGCTCATCCCACCGTCTCTGGGAAGATGGGTAGTCGGGGGGATTACAGTTCGGGCAAGCGAGTCTCCAAGCACCAATAGCCTCGGTGAAGAACGGCACATCAAAATTAATCAGTATGGGAGCTAGGATATTCCTGATTAATTTCTCAGTACCGTGGACCGAGGATATAAAAGCCGGTAAACTAATACTTGAAATTTTGCGGACGCCGAGGCCTCCCATACGGATTGGAAGAGTAGCTTGAGCCCAAGCTCGGTCATCCATGGCCACATTTAAAATTAAAGTTAATGTTTGACGGATAATTTGGTCCATTTTTTCTAAAAGAGGAAGGTGCTTCCATAGATGGGAAGCACGAAGGAAATATGATAATTTTGGGCCAAAACAACAAAAGCGAATTATGGTGATGGCCGAATGCATGTTAATTTGGAGCAATCTTTCCGAAATGTTGTTGAAATTTTGTATTTTTTCCTCAATAAAATCGGGAAAGGAATCATCGAAGATTGGGGACCCAAGGAGACGAAGAGAGCTTTTTTCAATAATTTTGATTATGATTATTATATTTATTTATTATTTATTTTCATTATTTTATTTTTGATTTATGATTGATAAATTAATAAGAACAAACATATAACTTATTTAATTATGGATTATAATACTAAAAACATTTGATAAGAATTGATAATAGTTAATAATCGGATATTATTTGATAAAAAAATTGAAAAACGTAGCATAAAATATTGATAATAGTTAATAATTGATTTATTAACTATTACTTATTAACTACATATATAACTTCTATCTATTTAACCTACTGTATAGTAGATTATTCTTTTTCAAAAGGTTTCTATTGTGATATTCTGATGCTAAGTGTCTCTTCAATCCTGTTGTGGATCCAGCATAGCATGTGATCACATTATGACACAATTTGCATTTGGCAAAATTTTTGTCACTGCTTCTGAGGAATTCTTTCCAAACTGCGGAAAGCTGCTGATTCTTTCGTATATATACGTGTTCTGAAAACTCCATATCTGTAAATATAGAGTGAAAGTTAGTAAATAGAAATAGAAAGTTTTTTTATCAAAGGACGGCGTCGCTGCGAGCTTGAGGAACTGGGAGATGAATCAGATATTTTATAAGAGAGATGAAATAATTAGGGATACCCTCTAGAGATCATATCAGACCGACACGCACTTGGCTGGTTTTTTCTTCTTTTCTTTCGGGGTATGTTTTATGTATCAACTATGTACCTATTTGCCTGTTCCTTCTTCTTGTCTATATAATTATGTGTATGTGCATTTAAAAAAATAAATCATAAAGTTACTTTCAAAAACTGCGCTCAAGCGAAAAATCACATGCATTCACTTCTATAAAGATTTATTTTTCATTGATGCTCTCCAGTAGGTTACTTCTAGGTAAGCGTGCTTCTGCGACCTCATCATCGCTTACCATCAAGTGAGATAGTGGACCCGCGAATTTAGTATGGTTGTGGTTTGTCTTCAAGGTGACAATTATATCTTCTTATGTATGAAGAACAGCCCTGCATCACTTCTCTGAGTGCGTGGAACACATTCATAATATCTTGTGGTTATGAAATCCCTTGATCATACAATAAGTGTATTGCGAAAACAGGGAAACAGGGTAAGCTGAGGAAGGATCCTCTGAGTATATGCAATTTGCAATTTCTGTAATAAATTGAATCAGTGTTAGGATTATTTTATCTTCTGGTGTTTCTCCGATTTAAATGGTGACTCGATGAAATTTACAATTTAATATAGTGTAAGTGTTATTACAAATTGTTGACAATCATAAACATTTAGTCAAGTTAACTTTTAATATTTAAGGATATTGCCTATTGCAGAGTTATTGACTAATAATGACTCGTTGAATACGAAAGTAAAAACAAATAGTGCAAGTAATATTGTATTTTAAACTAACTCAAAAACAGAATAAAGCGGTAACTACCGAATGAAGACATTTGCTCGGTAGTGGCATATTCTAGGCTAATAAAAAAGAAGAAGAAGAAAGAAGCGATTCATACAGTCCCGCTTTAGTTGTGTATTCAGCCAAAAGACATCCAGTGAAACCTCCCCCCCCCCCCCAAGTGTCGCCACATCGACCGGTCCTGTGCGTCTCACATCATCCCGCAACGCCCGAGAATGTCACTTTGTCTTAGGACTATCTTGTTACTCAGCTTGGCGATATACCCCATTTGTATTGCCAATTAGAAGAATGATTGTGATCTTGCTTCAAGTAGACAATATGATCTTCTACTGTATAGACCACAGCCTTGCAACCTTTCCTGTGATGTGTGGAACAAAGCCATCTCGACTTTTGACTACGGGATGTCTGTTGAAGACAATAAGTGTATCCCGATATGAGGATTAGCTTCTTCCCGCGCTTTGATATAACGTAATTTGCGATATCTGTAATAAAGTAAATTAATTTTTATAATGGTTTCTATACTTACATCATCAATCGTCATTTGTTAAATTAGGTAAACTTTAAAATCTTACAGTTGTTATAGTCATCTGCTAGATATAGCTAATTATTCACCAATTACATACCACAAAGAAACGCTCATACAAAATACATCACCAGATGCCAGTATAAGGCTGTCTGCCCGTTCGTTTCTTTAATTTATATTCATCAGGAAATAGACATCTACTTTTTGTAGTATGACCGGGAGGATATGATAAAAGCAGATCTGTAAATGGCTTTAGTAATCCAAAGACAGTGTGAGAAATATAGATATAATTTATTGCAATAGAGCAGTGAGTAGCACTACCCAGATAACATGATATTTATACTAATATTTTTTATTGTACACATATACAAATACAAAAGGACAACTTATATAGACATATATGATATTAGCGATCGTAACACATAATTGGGTTCTCTGACAGCAAACCTTAGTGTTACAGAGAGATTTACAAAATTAGGACAGCAAACAAAAGCGCAAAACAAAAACTTAAAACATTTTTTCAATTCTTAATAACTAAATAGACTAAACAAACACATGCACAGCAAATACTGCATAAACATAATACATACAATTATAATAATATATAACTAAAATTCATACACATTTATGCGTCAGCAAAAGTTTCTTTGTTGTCTTCTTGTCTTATTCTGAAAATTTCTAATGAAGGGTTATCCTGCTTGGAGTTTGGAAGATTATTTCAGAGGCAGACAGTACGAACAGTAAATAAGCTATCGTAACGACTTGGTGGGTTGGGAGGAAAACGAAGGAGAAGAGATGATGAGGAATGGCAAGGCTTTCCTCTCGGAACGAGATACTCAAAGCGTTCCTGAAGATACCGTTATAATTCCGGCAAGGATAAACTGGTTAAGAGCCATAACTCGCATGATTTTCACCCGCAGCCAATGTGACAACGATTGTCAATCACTTCAATATGTATAAGATTGATAAGCGGTACCGAAAAGTTAATCACTATCGACTTATAGCTTAAAGCATCACACCAAGTTGCCTTTGACTAAGGCCGAAGGTCTAAGAAAGAACATCATCATTATCATTTCAGCTGAAAGACGTCCACTGCTGGACATAGGCCTCCCCCAGGCATCGCCATATTGACCGATCCTATGCGTCTCGCATCCAGCGGAGTCCCGCAACTTTAACCAGGTCATCGATCCACCTAGTGGGAGGCCTTCCAACTCACACTCAAACAATCTTTAGGTGGAGTTTGTTCTCCAAATTTTATGGTACATAATAATTATTCGATGGGAATTTGGTACTGCTCTGTAGGAGGATGTGTATGGTCTGTCTTCAAGTAAACAATGCGACCTTCTATTGTATGTACAGCAGCCTTGCAACCTTTTTTGTGATGCGTAGAACATGCCCATCTTGTCTTTTGCATTGTCTTTTTCTTGTAAAAGGTGTATCCAGATATTAGGATTAGCTGCTTTCCTTTGCGTGATAGGACATAATTTGGAATGGCGCCAATGACTGTAAATATTAAAAATTATTAAGAATCTGTTTCAAGTCTGAACTGAGTACCTATTTGTTATTTTTTTTGTTACAATAACTAAAGCTTTTTTTGCTGGTTACGAAATTACTGGGACTTGCGAACTTTGTCTTACTTGCAACAAATGAGGGTTTTGCTATTGCTAATTTGTTGGGTTTTATATTATTTTATTAATTTCAAGTGCAAGTCAGCCGAATTGTATCACATTTCGTCCATCTGAATAAACTTGCTAATTGGCATAGTAAAAATCACTCATCGGTGTGATAAAATTGAATCTCATCGAGCCATCACAAAAGTCGGTTAGGCGGATCTACGTCAGTTTATCTAAATTGGATGTATGCAAATGTAAGAACAAAATAAATAATGAATTTCAACTTTATCAACTCAAAAAAACTCATCATCGAAAATAGAAGAATAGAAAGAAAACAATACTTTTATTTTATAACAGTAAATAAAGGAACACGGTGCATAAATATACATATTATTATATATAAAAAATCAAAGCTTACATACGCGTAGTAAATTTAGTAAATTTATAATAACACTGTGTATCTCGGCTGCGTCAAATAAGTCGATTTTAGCAGACATCCTGAATTACTCTAGCTTTTACAACTATTCCGAATAACTCCAGCACTCTCAATGCGTTACTGTTTTGATACGTTTAAACACTCAACAGTATTAATTGCGTGTTTTACACTGTAGAGTATACAAAATAATGTTTGCACAAAATTATTATGAATGCAAGTAAAGCATGCGTGCACAATTCTTTGAAATTATGCAATTAGGGTACAAATAATTACCTTCTAGACCGATGTAACCATTTAGGTTTGCCATGTTCTGTTCAAGACATGGTAATGATTCAACCTCGAGTAGATTATTCGATCACCTATAGTATGAACCAATGCTTTATATCCCTTACTGTTGTGGGTGGAACAAAGCCATCTTATCTTTTGATTGCCGCAAATCGAACTGTGTCTGTAGAATGTGTAACCCGAATACAGGAGTTGCATACAGCCGCGTTAAGAGTTAACATATCTGGCTGTTCCTTTAAAGAATAAAATAAGTGCCACTATTATTACTTAACCTTTCATAGATACCTTAAATCAAGCCTCAAGTGGACTATTTGTAAGCTATATGTATGCAGAGGTAATTTTTTTCTTTTGTAGAGGTAATACTTTAGGATTATTTCTTTTCAGTACTCATATTGCTCATCGGGGAGTGGTGCCGGGTACCGGAAGACGCAACGTTGGAAGGCCTTCCTCTAGGTGGAGCGACGACCTAGTCAAGACTGCGGTAGTCCGGAGGATGATAGACGCACGGGATCGATGAGTGTGGCGACGCTTGGGGGAAGCCTATGTCCAGAAGTGGACACCTTTAGGCTGAAATGATGACGATGATGACTTACTGGAGTACTGATCTAATTTAGAATATTGGTTTAATTGATAAAATGCTATACTATTGCTAAATCGCTAAGACCATAAGGTTGTTCTTGTCCCGAAAATTTTACTTTTCCTGTGGTGTAGGCCACGGGAGCAAAGCCGCAAAAAAGCTAGGCAAGCGAGCTTCATTGTCGATATAGATATTGTAGTAGAGTTTTTGTTTCGAATCTTGTTTAACTATATCAGACAATAACATGGGTTTAATAAGAATCAAATTTGATTGTGTTTATTTATATTTATCTATACTAATATTATAAAGAGGAAAGATTTTTTTGTTTGTTTGTTTGTTTGTACCGAATAGGCTCCGAAACTACTGGACCGATTTGAAAAATTCTTTCACCAATAGAAAGCTACATTATTCCTGAGTGACATAGGCTATTTTTTAATCCAGAAAACGGGTCCTGTGGGGTAGTCCACGGGAGCGAAGCAGCGGGCTACAGCTACTAATATTATAAAGGCGAAAGTTGGTGAATGTGTTCGTATGTTTGTTACTTCTTCACGCTCAAACAGCTGGACGGATCTGGATGAAATTTGGCACAGAGATAGATGATAGTCTGAAATAGTACATAGGGTACTTTTTATCCCGGGAATATGTTCCCTTGTGATAGTTTTCGACATTCACGCGGGCGAAACCAATGGCAGAAGCTAGTTTAACATAAAATCATTAACAGTAGCTCACTAGACATTAATTCATTAGTTAGTTAGAAAATTAGTTATTATTTAATTACGTCAGATATTGAAATAATAATTGTAGTAATTATTCATGTACGAGATAAAACCTTGTTTGGGTTTCGTACCCAAAGGGTCTAAAGGAGTCTATCACTGACACTAACTTCGCGTGACCGTCTGTCCATCGTCAGTCACAAAATTTTGTTCCGAAGAATATTTAACTTCCTATTGACCTATGAACTTGAAATTTGGTAATAATGTATATTATTACGTATATTTTACAAACCTATACAATTATATTCTACATTTGGTACGGAACCAAAGTCCGACACGCACTTGGCCGAATTCCGACACGAGCTTGGCCGAAGTCTTAAGGTCACCACAAAGGCTACCCATAAATAACATGAATATTTATGGGAATGGGCCTAATGCCCTTTTTCACTAACAATATTCGATATCTAAATGAATCCTGCTGTTGGAATTTCAAGATTGAGAATTGTAAATCTAATAGCGGGCATTCATTTAGATGTTCTGAGTTAGGGAAAATAGGCCTTGATGATTATGATAGAGTATCAAATTACTGAAAATCTCGCAAAACTTGTTCAGGCTTCTCTTTCACCCAATTAACTTTAGGCGGATGATCATGATTTAAATTGCAGGTTACTATCTCGTCATATATTGTATAGACAACTGCTCTGCATCCTTTCTTTTGATGAGTAGAGCACAGCCATCGCGTTTTCTTGTTGAAAGTAGTACGATGACGGTAGAAAGAATACCCCGATATCAAGATAAGCTTGTTGCCTCGTTTTGAGTAGACGTAGTCTGCAAAACCTGTGAAAAATTAAGTAATGTTAAGACCACTCTCTTAGAAAATGAGCGAAGCTAACTCTGTACTTAGGCATTTATTCTAATTCTTTTTGAACAGAACTTCCACTTCACTCAAAATAATCAGTTACCAAGTTGTAAGGCAGACTAAACATCATTAAATTACTTAAGTACTTCCGTATACTTTATTACCCGGACGTTAATTGAATTGATTGACAGAGAAAACTTTCTACACCGTGCTTTTTAAGTTTTATTGCATTACTCACAAAAAGTTAAAATACGATAATTAATTTAGCACACACTATTTAATTCGTTTGGTTTTAAGAACATTTTATTGAATACACTTAGATAATATTTGCAGCAAAAAAGTAAATGAACGCATTTATTAATCAAATCTCACAGTTATTTGATACACTTATTTTAATTGGGCCTATCTGGCAGAATCTTGATACTCCGAAATTTATTAGGCATAACACACTTGGCATAATCTTCTTTAAACGAATATTCTTAAGGCATTTTTTTTTAATATAATCTTTGTTTGACCGAATGTTTCTATGCCCAAATTTACACTATTTATTTACATTTATGGCTCACTTTTAAGATGGCAGAATTTTATTTGGCATAATTTCACATGGCATATATGAAGATGGCAGAAATTCATTTGGAATAATTGTATTAGGCATTTCTATAAAATAGCATTTTTAACCTTAAATTAATATTGAAATATTGTCTTAAAAAGACATTATGTTGTGTTACAAAAGTTCGTGATAGAAACGAATCCCTGCAAAACCGACTACACGTAGTCTTGTCTGCCCTACCCCTAGAGTGTAATTTAAGCCCGCGTAGGCGCGTAGGTGCGAGGCGCCCTGCGAGCTGAGGAGCAGGTGTTGAGCGTTAAAACCATCTGCGACGATAAGCTCGCGTGGGACCGCCAGAGCCCCGCAGCGCCGGAGCCATGACAGAAACCATGCCAGTTGCATGCTGCATGCTCAATTGCATTCCTGCTTGCATGTTGCATGCTTGCTGCATGCTCACTTGCATGCATGCTTGGATGTTGCATGTTTGCTGTATGCATGGTGTATGCTTGTTTGAATGCTGCATGCTTGCTGCATGCATGGTGTATGCTTGTTTGAATGCTGCATGCTTGCTGCATGCATGGTGTATGCTTGTTTGAATGGTGCATGCTTGCTGCATGCATGGTGTATGCTTGTTTGAATGCTGCATGCTTGCTGCATGCATGGTGTATGCTTGTTTGAATGCTGCATGCTTGCTGCATGCATGGTGTATGCTTGTTTGAATGCTGCAAGCTTGCTGCATGCATGGTGTATGCTTGTTTGCATGCTGCATGCTTGCTGCATGCATGGTGTATGCTTGTTTGAATGCTGCATGCTTGCTGCATGCATGGTGTATGCTTGTTTGCATGCTGCATGCTTGCTGCATGCATGGTGTATGCTTGTTTGAATGCTGCATGCTTGCTGCATGCATGGTGTATGCTTGTTTGAATGCTGCATGCTTGCTGCATGCATGGTGTATGCTTGTTTGAATGCTGCATGCTTGCTGCATGCATGGTGTATGCTTGTTTGAATGCTGCATGCATGGTGTATGCTTGTTTGCATGCTGCATGCTTGCTGCATGCATGGTGTATGCTTGTTTTCATGCTGCATGCTTGCTGCATGCATGGTGTATGCTTGTTTGGATGCTGCATGCTTGCTGCATGCATGGTGTATGCTTGTTTGAATGCTGCATGCATGATGTATGCTTGTTTGCATGCTGCATGCTTCATACAGTGAATTACAAAAAATAAAAAGTGTTCAATCAATCTTTTATCATGGTAAAAAATACAAAATTACTCAAACTATGAATTATCTACAGATAATGTGATATGTGGTAATGTGATAGATAAGTATTTCAATTAATATGGATATGAAATTTATGCCTAAAGATGATTCTGTATTACAAAATTATGAGTTTGAATGTATGATAAATGAGTGTATGCCAAACGATTTTCTGCGAAATGATGTTTATGCTATCCGTTGTTATGCATAATAATATTATGACATAAAAAGTTCTGCTATAAAAGGTAGACCCATTTTAATTTAATACATTTCTTATCCAAAATGTAGTAGTTCATGCATAAATCTAGTAATCATATCTTAGAGATAGACATTTAACTTCATGCATTCACTAAAATGAAAGAAATAATGTAATAAGATGATAAAAACCAAACATTAAACATAATCAAACCTAATCACTATTAGAGGCATTAATATAACTGTTTTAATACAAATTTACACCTAATTAATACATTTCATACATTCAGACGGTAAAAATGTACATGCAAACAGTAATTTATTATTCAAATCTTAACATTTATTTAATTTCATAATATTTTCAACTAATATTCACTAAGGTATATCAAAAGTCTTAGAGCTTTTTAAGACATATACTTTGACAGCAAAAATATTCATGAAACATTTAATTAGGTATCAAATCTTAGAACTATTTAATATTATACATACATTTATCATCCAAAATGCCAAGTCTTAGGTAGAGCTTTCTAAGACATACATTTTGTCAGCAAAAGTGTTCAGACCATAAAATATACATACAAATATACACTGTTTCAGTCCAACATCACAGGGTCGTCGTCTGTTGAAAGATACTTGTTGTAACACCTAGATTGTGGTTTTTCATCAGTCCAGTTTTTTGTAGGTGGATGGTGATGGTCGAACTTGCTGTTGATTATGCATTCCCCGGATGTGTGGATCTTAGCCTTGCAGCCTTCGTCGTAGTGAGATGAACAGGCCCAAGTGGTAGCCCTGAGCCCTGATGAGGAGGCCCTGGTGCTATAAGTCTTCAAACGTTTGTAGGAATAGCCAGCTACGAGGATGTATTGCTCTCCATGTCCTGAGTAGACGTATTTTACAGCGACCGCTGCAGCCGCTTCCGCATCTAAAAAAAATGGTCATTAGCAAAAATAATAAATTTGCAATAATTTTACTGTAGAAAAAACACTTGTTCCGAACTATTTATTGCGAAGAACTTGTTCTCAGAAACCAGTTTAACTTAGAATAAATAATCCCACCAAAAACATTTTCATGTAAAATGTTGCCAGGACGAGACCATATTATGGCTTGCACTGTCAAAAAGTTATAAGATCTCATGTAGAGCCAAACTTCTAACTCTACAGCTTACCTGGCGATGGCGATACTTGACGCTTGGCCGTTTCACTACAAAAACCGATGAAGCGCTTCGAGAAAAGGTAGGTAATGCCTTTGCGCTTTGCTTGGCTCGTCTTTGCGGGGGCACTACCGTGCCCCCAGATTTGGACTAATTTTGAAGCTCAAACTAGATTTTATTTTAATATGAAAATTATAATACATAAGGAAAAGGAAAGGAAAACAATTTCTTAGATAATACAGCGGGAAAAAATACAAAGCAAACCTTTTTGTTTTTTTTTAGGGTACATAAATAAAACGCCTGGTGGTTTCAGTGAAACTTTTATTCTATTTATAAAAATCTCAACTGTATTTAGCAATTATTTGGCAGATGTTTCATTCTATTTTCCTATAACAAAATTTGAATTTAGAATCTTTTAATCAATTGATAAAAGCCATCGAGATTTTTATAAATAAGGTTGCTAGAGATTACATGATCAGTTAATGTTTTTTCCATACTTCTTAATTATTATTCATCAAATTCTGTAAGTGTTAAAAAAAAGCTCATAAATTCTACATAACACATAATGAGACACACGATGAAGATAACAAAGCAGAAGCATTTAACTACACCACTATAAGATTTATTAAAATAAATTATGAATATTCACAAAAGACTCACCGCACCTGACCACACACTCACTGGCTATGTTACTGACCTTTCACTGTGATAATTTACGCGAGTGAGTCTGAAGTGAGATGGCCCACCTAGCGCTTGGTCTTTCTATTTTTCCCCATACATTTTAATTACAAAATTTTTAAAATAAAGAGTAATATAAAATCTATTATAATTTGTTTTGTTTGAATTGAAATTCTAAAGAATGTTAATTTTTTCATGATTAAGTATTTAGTCTCGTTAAGAAAACGAGAATAACAAACAATACACAACAATTTACAAATTGGTGTGCGCAATCTTTGATTTTTCAATAATTTTAGGAAATTAGCGTGCAGGGATTCTTTATAAACGAGTTTTTTGTAGGCTTATGATTATGGTCTAATTTTTTCATTGTTATTTTTCCGTTCTGGGTAAAAAAACGAGCCTTGAATCCGTTTCTCTGGTTTGTTGAACACACCCATCTTGATTTCTT
Source organism: Anorthoa munda (assembly GCA_945859665.1). Lineage (NCBI taxonomy): Eukaryota > Metazoa > Arthropoda > Insecta > Lepidoptera > Noctuidae > Anorthoa > Anorthoa munda. The sequence continues at coordinate 9,472,142 of OX243901.1, forward strand.
ATCGGTATAGGTTTGAGTTATGTTGAAAGAATATCCTTCTAGTAATATCAGCTTGTTTCGAGTAGACGTAAGTGGGTACATCTGCAAAGAAGGATGGATCTATGTATAAAGGTTCGCTTAAGTTAGTAAATTGCTGCCTTGCGGCAATCTCGACATTTTAATCTTTTTTTCTAGTAATTAATATTATTTATCTACTTCTGTGACACGAAGTAATACATTACAGAATTATTTGGTTTATCATCATGATACAAGCAGTGAAGCGGGGAGTGAGCGAAATAGTTATCAACGCTTGGCAGTCGCTATCAAGGTAAAACATAAGAGGATGTAAATAACTCCGTACTGGCCTGGCATAGTTCGGAGTTTCAATAGAATAAGAGGCCAGTTTATCTTAGTTTTGATACCAATAAGGTGCAACCTACTTTACTTGATGTAATAAAACCAAATTCGGTGTAAAAACGAAAAACAATAGGTATATACAAAAGACACTAACTTCCGAAAAATTTAGGTTATTTTTCACTTTGGTTGTTTTTATGTATAAGTGTACTGTATAAATTAAAACACAGTCATTTTGATAAGAGTTTTTTTTTTATAAATTGTGGTGAAACTTATAAAAACAATTTTTATTTCTTGTATCACAAAGTGATACTTGGCACTTAATGCAAACTTTACGCGAGAATCCGTTGCAGTCAGGGTACTTGCATCTTTGTTTTCTGTCGGAGCATATGCTCCAATGCGATTTTTTATCCAGCCTTATTTCCTTAGCGGGGGTTACCTGTGCTTTTTTCTCAATAAAAGGCTCAGGACTGCTCAAACGGGAGGTACTACTTGAAATATTATCCTCTTCCAAATCTAAAGAAAATATTAAAAATTATAAAAGTTCATTCCATACTTCTTAATTAAGTAGCTTACTCGTGTATCACAGTATAATGAAAAATTATAAACCTCAATGAGAGGTACATGTTTGAGCCGTTTGGAGTTGCTAGGGCTAAGGGGGCCAAGCAGTTTTCACCGGTAGACCAAAACTGGTATAGGAGATACAATTTTTTGGAGAGTTGATTATGACTTCCTTGGAGAAAGTTGTTCGTTTATTTTTTTATTATATATGTGCAGAAGAAGTTTTTAAGATATGATCACACCTTTCCGCTACATCTTGAAGAAACAATTTTTTTAAGGAAAAGTGACTGTGTGTCTAGTCTACGTACCACAATAAAATGCAATAAGGAAATTATCAGAAATATATTATTGAGCATTTATAATGAGTAATTTTAATACAGTGTACTTTATAAATCGTGATGATATTTAAAGAAACAGTTTCTATTTCTTGTATCACAAAATGATACTCGACAGTTTATATAAATTTTAAACGAAAGTTTACCGCAAACAGGATATTTGCATCTTTGTTTTTTTTTACCATATGCTCCAATGCAATATTTTATCCAGCCTTTTTTCCTTAGCAGGGGCTACTTGTCTCTTTATCTCAATAATAGGCTCAGGACTAGTTGTGCTCACATAAGCCTCACTATTCGTAGTACTATGCTCTTCTAATTCTAAAAAAAGAATTATAAAATTAAAAAAATAACTCCACATTCCTTCTAAAGGGTCTTTCAACAAGAACGGGTCGATGTTAAAATTGAATAAAACAAGATGTGTGTGAGATATTAACGAAATGTCATAAAAAATTGGACCTCTCGGATTCGTGCCACCATACGAAGCCGCGGCGGACATTTGAACGATGTCATATTCCATCCATAATTGGCATAAATGGGCCTTTTAAATAAAAAATAAATTTCGTTAATATCTCACACACATCTTGTTTTATTCAATTTTAACATCGATCCGTCCTTGTTGAAAGACCCTTTAGTTTATTAAGTTATTGGTTAAAATGTATCAAAACCGAAAGAAATAAAATGAAATATTTTAATTATATAATAGATTTAGACACGATTTACGGCTACAGTAACATTAATAATGAAGACATACAATAATGTGTATTTGCTAAAACAATAGTCAACTAACTTCTTTAACATAGACGAGAAACATTAAGACACTTCTTAAAACCTTCTACTTTTTAAAATGATTCTTTCAATGTTTATAACATTTATTTTATACTTGCTTCTGCCCGCGGCTTTGCCCGCGTAAATAGTGTTTTATCATCCCAAGGGAATATAAATTATCCTATGTCCTTCCCAGGGTCTCAAACTATCTCCATGCCAAATTTCATCTATATCGGTTCAGTAGATCCAGAGATTACCCCCTACAACCTCACAAACTTTACCTCTTTATTATATTATAAATATAGACTAAACAATTAAAATATATAATGATTTATGATTAATAATAAAATAAATTGCTTGCTTGTTTCTGTAGTGTCCGCCTAACCCCATGGAAAAAAGGCGTGAGTTTATATATGTATGTATGTAACTTGCCCTTTAAGAACATTATGTCAAGATTTACCATTAAATTAAGCTTAACTAAGACCTAGTTTCAGAATAGAGATTTTATTATTCTGAATACCGAAGATTAACTGGTTTTCAGGCTGCACTTAGTCCTTTGACAAAAACTCAACTTTAATTAAAATATTCTTAATTCAGAAATCGGGGGATAGGCACATCTCGTCGTAATTTTTCTCTCTAGAAGATTCAATACCTGGTAGGTGATATTGCTGACTGTCAAGACATTTCGTGTTTTAAAGCTTCCATTAAAGTAAATTAAGTTTATGAGGCACACACATTTATGAGAGTTCTATTTTATAGTCGATGCAATCGTGAAGAGATTGACAATACACTTTTTATGTTATAATTGTTTTGTCTTATAATCGACGGTTATTAATTTAGAACTCTCATAATTGTGTTATTTACAACAATAAACATTAAGTTTTTCACTTTCTTTCTTAAGTAATCCTTTGCTACTCGGTTGAGTATAAATTTGCCTAGCAGTTTTTTTTTTTATATCGGCTTCATCACTCTGCTATCATTTTTATACTTATAACTATTAGCAATACACTAATTCTAAGCCCAATTGTATATATTTTAATCCGCAGTGATCTAAACAACTTTTTAATTGTTGAAAAATAGCTACATAGCACAGAGTACAAAGACGTCTCGGCAACCACTGCTTGAGAAATTTCCTAATAGAAAATGACAGCCCGTGTCAATTTTGCCAATCCTTTTGCGTTCAGAGCAATTGTGTGGTCACACAAATATTCGTTCAGAGAAAATGGTCTAGTCTAGCTAGATAACATGAGCCTAGACCAAATAACAGCTCAAAATACTTTCTAGGATTCTAGAAATTTTTGACTTTTTGGCAATTGATATAGCTAATTAAATATTAATTTGTCTATAGCTCACACATCACACAAGCTCGGCCATTTCGTAGTCTGTGATGCAAAGCTATTCTATGCACTTAAACTTTTGTGGATACATTCGAGATTTGCGAATATACTTCGGAGGATGAGTATGATTCTCATTGACACTTATGACATGGTCTTCGAAAGTATGTACTGTTGCCTTACATCCGTTCTGACTGGAACAACGCCAGCGAATCTTGGGACCCCCTGAAGTCGCGTAGTATGTATAATGATTTAATTTCAGCATTCGCTTGCCTTTCATGGATAAAACAAACACTGGTCCTACGTCGTTGTCTGAAAATGAAAGTATGTGTTAGGACTAGGAAAATACTATTTAGCTGATATATAGTTTCTTACTTGTTTGTAAGTTAACTGATATAGTAACTGTACCAGGTAACTTTACAAGAATTATTTCCTTATGTTAGGTCTGGTCTAAAAAAACACTGTAGTAAAGCGTTTTATAGTACAACGAAGTTTCTGAAGGTTGATTTATTAATATATCCAATTGTACAAAATGTAACTTCAAATTTACTTCAAAGATGTAGGTATACATTGAACGCGATTGTATAAGACACAATATAACTTAGTACATAATAACTATGTAGATCTTAATGAGAAAAAAAAATGTAAAACAATAAGAAAAGGAAGCACATTACGAATCGATCTGAGAATTTCTCCAACTAAACCTAATGATGTTACTAGATATCCAAAATTTGGCAAGTGGTTTTACCACAAAAGTTTAACAACGTAAGTCTTCCAAAGCTAGACATAGATTCTGTTATTTTATAACGAACTCTGACGTCCAACTCTGGTTACTAAACGCACGAAGTGAACGTCAGGGGCGGGAATGGTGTCGTATTCCAGCAAGCTGCACAGTTAAATCTTTGGAGTTGTAGCACTAAACATAGGCACACAATAGCTTATTTGGACACAGGTTAAATTTTGAGACATCTAGCGTTATAAATTCTGTCGACTGAAGAGTCACCTTACTTAATAATTTATTTTTGTGCGCTTTATTTAGCGGTAAATAAAAAAGCACTGAACTAAGCTGATCTTAATCTGTATGCTTATGTTCTCCTTTCACCCCATATACTTTATTCCCCAAAGTATAAACCACAGCTTTACAGTTACTAGGCGTGGAGCATTGCCAACAAATCTTGTAGGCGTGCTTTAGTGTTGTATAGTATGTATGTCCTTTGAACTTCATCACTTTTTTGCCTCTCATTGCCACTAGCACACAATAGATTGTGAAACTTTATTTAAGTATTGAGCCTGTAGTTGACTAGGAACTCCATTTTCCAGACTATGACTCCCATTCGGTCTACTATGCGTGGGAATTCACGTAACCAGCCTTACTCCGGGCAGAAGCACAGAAGCTTCTAGGAGGCTTCATAGGTTTTGCGCAGTTCCGGTGCGCTTTGGGAAGCCACATCCCCAAATTACATGGTACAAGGGTAGAAATATGTTGCGATAATATTAGGAAGGCACAGCTTTGCATTCCATTTTTACGTTTGAGTATTGTATTAATTAGATATCACCGCCTTAAGAGATATAATGAGATAAGAAAAGTATGTCCTTTTTTCTGATTATTATTATAAGTGACTAGTGTTACGGATGTGACGTCAGCCTACGTGCAACCGACCAATGCCCGCCGAGCCCGCCGAAGCAAAGCCGCCATATTGAAGCCTTCTCTTCAGTCAAGCCATGCCAAGCAGTGGGGATGTGTTAATATAAGCGATTGCCAGTCATTTATTTGTCTCTTTCGATGCTGAATACAAGATCTGAACAAAGCTCTGCCCGAATTTTATTTATCCGTTACACTCAGAAGTGGTATACACAAAAAGTAAGCTTCGATTTAATAAAATATCCACGCCACAACCGCAAGATCACCCTGAATCTGAAGAAAAATCGAACAAGTTTGTCATATTCACGGACTGAACGACACTACGAGCTTCACAGCGTGTGCTACACTCTGCCATCAACCCGACTGCACGCCAAGCAAGACTACATCAAACTCTTCAACGTGTGCTGCGTGTGACTGCAAGGAGAGGTCCTAACAAGGTCCGAGAGCTGCCAGGAGCCACAGCCAGTCTGCCAGGAGACACAGCCAGTTTGCCAGGTGCGTTATCTTTCTCATTTCTATATTCGCAATATCAATATCAATAACTCTAATTCTAGCCAGGCCATAGCCACTTGTTTTACTCGTCGCCATATTCTCAATAATAAGGATAAAACTAATTTGCATTACCAGCATTCGTGTATGACCATGTTTTTACGTAAACGAAACAAAAGGTATAAGGATAGTAACAGATGGCGTCCTGTAGGTAGTTTGTCTACCCTCGTGGGAAAAAAAGCGTGCCTACATATGTGCTTATAATTAACTCTTATTCTAGCCGGGCCATAGCCATTAAGTCTAGCAGTGGGAATAAATAGATTAACTAAATACAAACATTGTTTTGCTGCGGGTACACAGTACACACTAATGATATTGTACTAATTACGCAGATCAAAATTAAGCTTACCACTGATCAACCCGTATATAGACGCAAAACATTCTTAGACTACAATCTGAATCCAGTTACGTTTATCCTGTGAGATAAGTAAAAACATAAAATAGAACGCTGCTACTTACATACTTTGTGCCTCTGTGTTGATTACCGCGCTTTAAATGTCACTGTAAAATAAATGTTTCCCTTACCTTATATAGAAGATCAAGTTTCTGAGTTAGCTGACAAAGAGTTGCCATCAATTAGCAATTAATCCAGATGACACTCATAAAAACAGATTTTAGAACTAGCAAAGGTAGTAGCATAAGTATACCGGGGTTCAATTTAGTTAGCATAATCTGTCGGTATCCAAAACGAAGTAGGTATTGGCATTTTTTAGAAGATTTACTGCTACCCTCAACTGATTTAAATTCTGGCGTTATAATTTTATGAAATGTCTTACAAAAAAAATACCGAAAGTTGAATATGAATACTCGTAAATACACTAGTTTTGAAAAATCAAATCGCTAAATGGTCAGGTCAAATTGCCACCAGTGGCACAAAGCCGTGTTGGCAGTTTCAAGTTTCATTTGCCTAGTAATGTGTGTCATGTGGGTGCGTCCATTTATCGGATTGTGCAGTTATTTCAAGAAGTTTTATTTGAAATTTCGCGTTGTTTGGGTACCCGCTAATGAATTAGTTTTGAACAATTGCAAAATATTTCGTGTTCTAAGCCTGTTTGCTTTGTATGACCCCGCGCTTCCTACATAAGTACATACGGATGCGTGTAAGTTAGGAGTCGCCGGTATATTGATGCAAAACAAACTGAAAATAAAATTCATTGCGATCAGTCGTGTTACAAGTGAGGATAGCATGGACCATTATTATGAGCTTCAAACCCTTGCTGTTGGACTCGTTACGTAGATTTCGCGTGTATGTTATGTCATGTAAAGGTTGTTACCAACTGTGCAGCGGTCCAAGGTACGGTCACGCATCGCAGGATAGTGGTTTTTGATAAAACATTATAACATTAGTGTTGAGTATAGGCCGGGCCATCGTATGAAACATGTAGGCGCTTGACAGAAATCTAGTCGTTACAAAGAATAAAAAAGAAATCGTCTCGTAAGTCGCTGATTGGTTCTATACGTTACAATGCCAGGACGATAAGCTTAGTTCATTAATTAACCAGCTAAAAACCAACACCTCCGATCCGTACGCAATAAGCAATTGCATGATTGTTGACGAGAGGCTTTATATAAAAACCCTAAATGGGAGTAGACTTGTAGGAGCTTCGGAGCTTGGGTAGATAGATAAGATAGTGCAAATGCATCATGATTACTTTGGCCACCATGATTTTAATAAAATAGTATATTGATTACCAAAAATGACGCAATTCATTAGAAAATACATGACCGCACGTCTTCATTGTGCACATGGCAAGGGAAGTTAGTGTATGAAAGAACGAACATTACATCTTATTTCGTAAACCGTCTGAACCAATGCTTCATGTAAACCATTTAGGTCCGTATGATTCATGTAAACCATTTAGGTCCGTTTTGTTAGGCAAAAAAAAGAGGTATGTGTACAGTTGGCTCGTGGCTAAATAATAACAGCCGCACGGGTCGATATTCAAGGTTAAGCAACGCTTGACGAGGTCGGTCCGTGTATGGGCGACTATTTCAACATACCGAGATTCCTCCGTGCCTCGGAAAGCACATTAAGCCTTTGGTCCCAGCTGTCATTTGAAGATCTTTGACATTCGTTACGAGTAGTCAGAAGCTTGAGATCTGACACCAGTCTTGTCAAGGGGTATCGTGTTTCCCAGTTACTGGGTTAAGAAGGTCAGATAGGCAGTCGCTCCATGTAAAATACTGGTACTCTGCTGAATCCGATAGGACTGGAAGCCGACCCCACCATAATTGGAAAAAACCTAGGCAGATTGATTGCTTACAGTTGGTAATGATTGTAGTGACGAATGAGTTTTCCAAATTTATTATTGCCGAGTCAACACTTGCGTACTATCATTTCTATCGTGAAAATTCGGACACTGAAATGGTTTGGTAAACAGTTTAGGTACACATTACGTGATATTGCTTGTCCACATGCTAATGGTTAGTTTAAACGTAAAAATCAATCCATTCATAATGCTTTGCTGACTATAATTACTATAGTAAAGCCTTAACAAATAACTTATTAACTGGGCCAATTCCCTGTCTGAATTTCTTTGAAGCGTTAAGATTTAATATTCGCTCGTAATGGTAGGCCATGTGACTTTACGATTTTCAGTAAAGTAAAGTTAAGTAGTCAAGTCTAGTGACGCCTAGTGCCACCTAGTGACGCCTAGTAACGCCATGCAACGCCATGCGACGCCATGCAACGCCATGCAACGCCATGCAATGCCATGCATACCATGCAATGCCATGCAATGCCATGCAATGCCATGCATACCATGCAATGCCATGCAATGCCATGCAATGCCATGCAATGCCATGCAATGCCATGCAATGCCATGCATACCATGCAATGCCATGCAACGCCAAGTAACGCCAACTAATGCCAATTCAATTAGGCCACTAGGCGGCACTTTGAATGTCAAATATTGAATGTAAAAAGAAAGCTTCAGATAACGCAAGAGTGATCATGGTGTACAAAAGGGTTGTTTTTATGACTACAATTAGTGCAGTTAGTCAATACAAACTGGATGACTTTTATTTTGGTCATATTCATTTATTTATTTATTATATAATTTATTGTACACCACTTTAATAATAACAGGACAATATTTTTTTAAAGATAAGTGTACAATGGGCGGTCTTATCGCACAGGGCAATCTCTTACAGACCTTTCATAATATATTAACTAAAGTCAATGTCAACGCCATAGCTATAACGTATTTATCTTAAACATAATGTAAACATTTACATTGAATGCGGTACAATGGTTTGCAAGAATCTGTCAAGTCCATATTGAAAATGCTCTATGTAAAGTAGTGTAGTGTGTGCGCTCGGTTGGCGCAGTGGTTGAGCGATTGACTGCTGCGCTGCGTGTCACGAGTTCGATTCCTGCACGGTACAAATATTTGTATGACCTACAGATAGTTGTATCGGCTCTGGGTGTTTGTGTATGTGAGTTTGTTTCTAAACGCACCTACGATACAGGAAGAAATTCCTAATGTGGGTAGATACTAAAAGTTTTACGTGGTTACAAAAGCTCACAGGTGCTGAGTCGGTAAATGGGCTAAGGCCATATAGAACTATAGCACCTATATCTGACAGTAACAATAGTAACTGTAATAGTAATTGTTTTTTAGTAACAATAGTACTGACACTGAAGCCCTAATTGATTTATTTGAAAGCTAATGAATGTTTTTGCTCCCATTGCGGGAGCAATGATTCCAGGATGGCCGAATGTTACGGATGTGACGTCAGCCTACGTGCAACCGACCAATGCCCGCCGAGCCCGCCGAAGCAAAGCCGCCATATTGAAGCCTTCTCTTCAGTCAAGCCATGCCAAGCAGTGGGGATGTGTTAATATAAGCGATTGCCAGTCATTTATTTGTCTCTTTCGATGCTGAATACAAGATCTGAACAAAGCTCTGCCCGAATTTTATTTATCCGTTACACTAGTCTATTGGTATTTGTTTGTCTATGATACGTGACTTCGTACCTATGTTGTTGGCAATATATGTATCCGTTGCAGGTTGCCACTTTAAGCAATATCCTATTTGCTTATTAATTTTTGTTGTTGTATTTATATATTTGTCTAAGTTCTTTCATTAAAATATAATTTTACCTACGGGCAACTCATGTTTTTCCTTTTTGTGTTATTTGCATCTTTAATATTGATGTTGTAGACAAAAAAGAGGGACAGGTATGCAGTGATACAAGATTTTTATGACAAAACGTTTTTATTGCTTATACACACTTTTCACGTCACTAAAAATAAACAAAACGAGATAGGTTGGTGACCTAATAGGTTTTTATTGCACATAATAATTTATTTCTAAATAATTAGACTTTCTGGTAACATGATTTTAGAAAAATGAGAAGTTATAAAACAATACACAGTGTGTATGCACAGTTATTTTGACCTTGTAGCAGAAGTCACTTTAGAAGTTAGAAACTTTAGGAGCATGGTTGTGTTCATCATTTATTTTAATAATTACTTCATCAATAGTAATGATATTCGCTCGGCATCCCCTAGCTCCGTGGGTAGAACACCGCCATTGCTTCTTATAAGAATTTGAGGGTCTTCCATAGTACGTGTACCCCTTAAAACATATTAGACGATTTCCTTTCTGAGATTGTATGAACATCGCTGTAAATAATAAATTGAAGATTGTTATTATTTCAATTCAAATTAATAAAGCCCGGTTTTTGGACGGAAAATTATCGTAAAATCGATGTGACAAATGGTCAAACACGCGTTTGCTGCTGGGATTTTTTGGATGAATTTAATAATAGCCAATCACATCACTTGATATTCGTTTAATTTGTGACACGTTGATACTCGTAGTTTGTATTGTTCACAATGGTTATTTTGTTTTTTCGTCCTAGAAAGATATTAGAGTCACTCATAGCATTGTGTTGTACTTTTTCAGAATCCCTATTTAATGCGCCAAAACTTATAATACAGGGTCACTTTTCGTTAGTTTTTTTTTTTCGAAACAAATAAAATGTTATGAGTAAAACTTAATAATATCTTCGACAAACCCAATAAACAACCATAAATAGCATGTGTAACGCAAGTACTCATCAGTACCAATCTAGTAAAAATTATAAAAAAGATGCAGTATGTAGATATTTTCGAATTTTAATAAGAATTAGTAAAATAAGTCAATTTTCTCATAATAACACAAAATATATTATAACTCTGCAGGGGATGACCTTAAGGACCTCCCGTTGAACAATTTTTTGCAGCTGATGACTCCATCTAACTCCTAGTTGCGTTTGATCCACGACATTTTCGCCACCCTGTATAGTAGCAAAAGCAGCAATATTCAGTTTTACCGAAAAGGCGGTAGACGCTTTTTTTTTCGGTACGTGATTTTTGCTTGCAAATAGAATGGTACGTCGCTATCGACCTCAATTTCAACATCTTATTTTCTATATTATAGATTTATAGAATATTATGGTAATGTATTTTATTGTAAATACAGCATATTCTTGAAGATGAGTAAATGGACCGGGTGTCACACTACATTAAAAGTTGCTCCTTTTTGCGTCGATGTCAATGACACCCTATATGTGTTTCTTTTTTCTTTGTACGTGCTGTATAATATGTAGGCTGGTATTTCTTCTAAAATTGCACAATATTCTTATAATAAATATAACACTCAGTTTTCACTTTTAACGAAACATGCTCCGTTTTACCGTTTACTCGAATGGCAACTTGCAGTTAACCTCAAAATATCTGTAAGTACTTAACACTTACTTGTAAAGCATATTATATTTTGTATGTTATTTTAAATTAATTAAAATTAACGTGACAAATACGCCGTCACCAACTGCCATTTATTTATTAATAACCGCATATTCTCTGGCCCTCACTTAACTACGTATATTGAAACCCATCCGATCCTTGGTGTGGCGGTAGCTGTTGTCATCTCTTCTGTCGGGTGAGTAGTTTTGTTTAGTTCTTCGATAGAAGATGCACTAGCCCTAGCTGTAATTGTAACCGATCTTGTCTTTGCGCAAGTGGAATCCACACTATCATGGCTACACGTTTCTATGTTTTGGTTTGTATTGTCAATCGTATTTTCGTCATCTTCCACAACTATCTGTTCTTGAGGTGGCATTGGGACGAAAAAAACATCGTCGTCTTCTTCTGCTGTGGGCTCCTCTACTGTAGGTTCCACTGCTGAAGGTTCTTCTGTTGGTAGTACGACGACATTAATTTCCTTTGATTTCACTCTTAACGGTTTATCTGCGAAGAAACTAGATTTTATATAATTTATTCTTCCCTTAAATGACGTACTTTGATAGTGCTATCTAGGAATATGTATATGACATCTATGGTAAGCGAAAAAAACAAAGTATTGGCTACGAATACAAACACTACAACCACTGACCACAAATATTAACTTACTTATTAGTAATTCTATATTGGCAAAGGGGCCAGAAACAGGAAACAAGTATAGTTTTATTACTATTTATTTAAAAAATAACATAACATCACATCACGCCTGTGTGTGTGGGTTAGGCAGAAGTGCTATAGTGCACCCACACTTCACCAGTTATGTTTAAGTCCTATGTAACCGGAGGGTAGCTTATTGCCATCAACCGGGCACAAGTCCAAACTCCGGGCTGCTTCTGAGACCTTACGGATGGAAAAACCCAATAAAATTTTGCCAAACCTGGGAATCGAACTCAGAACCTTATGCTCAGCAGTAGCCCTTGCGACAAGAAGACCAATGTGATGGGTTGTTAAAAAATAATAATTGTTATTCTCAGGACAGGTAACTCTTATAATGAAACGAATTATTGCTGGTAAGGAAATTAACTTTTATTAAATGATTATTACATTCTAAAGAAGCTATTATGACATAATCATAGGTCCTTATGTATGCTTTACACCCTCGAGCATGATGCAAAGAGCAGTACTATCGGCTTCGAGGATTATTATTCATGACTCCAGAGAATCTGAACCCACGGTAGCTGATCATGGGTTTGCCTCGAGCTGATATCAGGAATTGCAGTTTTGTGGATCAACTAGAACATTAGTTTGGGCTCCAGTTATCTTTATTCGTCAGTTTATTGATATTTTTTCCACTTCTAAATAAGCCCTAGTGTTTAGAAATAAAACTACATTGTGTATTATAAAATTGTTTAATTTAAAAATAAACTTTGAAATGAACGTTAGGAATTTAAGAATTTTGTAACTTTTGGGTGCAAATTCTTCTATATCGATGTAGGTAGGTTTACCAAAATTATGAACATCAGAGGCCTCGAGACATGTGAAATTTTATCTAAGAAAGCGTCGCCATGGCGGTTGGAAAAAAATATGGGAATGCCAAGAACCTACCTTCGACATGACACGTGAATATTCCCTACATTTTGGCGTATCAAGCACCGACATTAATGACAGAATAACACTTTGTATAGAGCCTGAGGTACTACTTGATAGAAAGTGATAACAATGTCAACTATCGCAAAATTTTATAACAATATCTGACCTCCGCAACCCATTAACTGGGTTAAAATACCATTTGACAAGACGAGTGCCATATTTCAAGGTTCTGAATATCCGTAACGCCTGTCAAAATTTACAAATGACAGCTGGGCACCAACAGCTTAACTTTCTTTCGGAGGCACGGAAGAGTTTCGATAAGTCAAGAATCCAGCTGAACACCTATCCACGCTCTGCAAGCATTGCTTACCGTCGAAGATCGATCTTTTATATGCGTCTGTTATTATTTAGTAACGAGCTTTTCAAATCCTCATTATGTTACGTAATTTCTAAGAATTATATTAAGAGTGCGGTCTAATAGAAATGCTTGGTAAACTTGAAGTTCTATTTTGAATTTTGTATATCAATAATAATATAATGTACAATGTATTATGTATCAATTTACATAATTATTATTATGTAAATTGGGGAATATTATATATTATTATTATTTCCTTTATTCATCTGCATTCATTTATTATAGTTATTATTATTGGCCTGGGGGAGGCTGGCCTATGTCCAGCAGTGGACGTGAACCTATGTCGAAGGACGCCTTTCGACTGAAATGATGATTATGATGTAAATTGGCAAGTAAATACCTACTCTAGAATCGACCTGGGACTTCTTGACTGCATTTTCTTTGATGCATTCTTGTGTTTTCATTCTGAAAAAAAAAACACAATCAACCTTTACCTATAAAGCTATAAAATTATGTTATTTCAATAACCATTTGCCATAAGTAACATTTTAGATGAAATTATGAATGAAATATACTTAACTTATTAACACTCTTATTTTAATAAAATTTTATGGTTAATATTGAAGAACTTTACAATTTCAGGGCATGTAAAATAAATGAAATTAAAATTTTAACCACCAAATTTGTAAACGATTTACAATATATATACTATTAATTTGTACCTGATGATTTAAATTGGGAGTAACAATACAAAAAAAGTGTTTGTTTATGAACTTACGCAGCTGCAAAAGCAAATTAATTTAATTTACTTTCATTATGCGTACAGCTAAGGAGTGGAATTCCGTGCCACAGTATATGTTTCCCGATAGCTACAATCTCGGGGTCTATAAGTCAAGAGAGAATAGATTAATTCTAGGCAAGTGTGCTACACCAGGTGAGATAGTGTTCAAGCAAGCCCATAAATAAAAAAAAAACCAAATTAATAATTAAGAGATATTGTTTGGACATAAATTATAAACAATATATGAGAGTCTTGAAAACTATACCTGTTGTATAGTTTTCAAGACTCTCATATATTGTTTATAATTTATGTCCAAACAATATCTCTTAATTATTAATTTGGTTTTTTTTTTTATTTATGAGAACAACCCCTTAACCTACGGGTTCCCAATCTTTTTCAGTCCGCGGCGTACATACGTGTGTACTATTTTGTCTCGGCTCCTTAACCTACCTAGCTGGTCAAAATAGATAGGTACATTGATACTTGTTAGGTAGATAGGCACAAAAAATAAAACATCTGTTTATTAATAAGAATATAAAATTAACACAGAAAACATTTAAGAGAGATCAAGAAAACCAAAAATAAAATACAATAGCTACCTAGCTAGTCAATGTGATGGGTGAGCTTGGTGATCTCCACACATTTTTTCAAAGCGTGAGATAAGGTTTGACACGGCCACAGATAACTACATACTAAAAAACTACACTACACACTATATACTAGCACACAGATGCCTCATCCCATACAAAGAAACCGTGCCGATGTAATTAGCGTTTTTCATCTGATTATACCGATTATTTTTTGTAAATCGTTCGCGTTCGGTCCCGTTCCACAGCGATAGATAGATAACCATCTATATCCGTGGAACGGAACCGAAAGCGATCGATGTACAAAAAATAATCAGTATAATCAGTACAGTACGTCGGCACGGTTTCTTTGTAAGGGATGAGACACCACTGACACCGCTATTCGCATTTTTTGATTACAGCTACAGCTGAAAATCCAGCATCGCATGAATAAGATGTTGCAAAAAGAATGAAAATTCTTATAGATTTTGAAGCTGAAGTGGTATTTTCATTTTGAACCGCAAAACTCCACCAAATTGGAACATGGGAATCATGTAAGGCTTCTGTGGCAAGAGAGTTCAATGAGACTTTCTTCTTCTTGTGATGTTAATTCTGGCGGAGCTTGTGCATGGCAAGGGTCTTGGATCTACGCTTCGTAGCGCCTTTCTTCACTTACTAAGTTAAACAAGGGCGCCGCGGCGCACTTTGGGAACCCCTGCCTTGAACGCTTGTGCAATCCTCGGTTACTTTACTTATTTTGAGCTAGTACCTTACACGGGCTATTAGTATATAAGTATTATTAAGTAGGTCTACTTTTAATTTAATCTCGTGGTAGCAACTCACTCGCTGTTAAGTTATTGGCGCAAGTGGACCTAACTGATATAACTTTTGTAAGCCTGACAACATGATGGATATGCATTTATAATCTGTATCAATTTATTTAATACAATGCATAAATAAAAAACATCAAGACTTTGGACCCTTACATTAGATACTCAGGATGATGGTTGTGAGTCAGAAGTAGGCTGCACATCGTTCCATTCATCATATAAACGACGCCTTTGCAGCCTTGATTATGTTTAGTACAGCGCCATCTTGTTTTCTCTATTCCGTCATCGATGTGTCTCTTCACATGAACGTTGTAAGAGAAGCCAGCTAGTATCATTTGTTGTTTTCCTCTGCTATTAACTTCGTATCTTGGAAGAACGAATATCTTTCCTGCAATAAAGAAGAACTTTGGTTTAAAATAATATAAATTCAGACCAAGGAGGGACACCATGGGCGGTGAAATCAAGTCTGTTTATTTCATTTAATACATATATTTTATTTATGTATGATAGGCTCGCGTTAGACCACTATCTCACCTGATGGTAAGCGATGATGTGGTCGACGGTGAAACATGCTAACCCAGAAGTAACCTATTCACTCTTGGCTTAAATACCCCCAGGTTATAGCAGCTATCAGGAAAAACAGAATCTGGCTGGCAATTCCACTTTTTAGCCAATATATTTCTGCCATGCCCAACGAATTAGGATAAACCTTGAATTCTAATGTAAACCATAGTAATATAAACGTGATTCTTAGCACATTCAGATTAGTACAAAAAAATATATATAAAAACATCAAGCATAATAATTCGTTAGGGTAAAAAAATATATATAAAAACATCAAGCATAATAATTCGTTAAGGTAAAAAAAAAATGTCATATCTAAATATCTATTTTGTTCGATTTTCTTTAATTTCAGTTCCATACGTGAGGAATGACTTCACAATAAAATTAAA
The DNA here is from genome assembly GCA_945859665.1 of Anorthoa munda. Taxonomy (NCBI): domain Eukaryota; kingdom Metazoa; phylum Arthropoda; class Insecta; order Lepidoptera; family Noctuidae; genus Anorthoa; species Anorthoa munda. The sequence goes on from OX243901.1 coordinate 9,488,470, forward strand.
ACAAAATTAAACATTCTATGTTTTAATAGAAATGCGTCTTGGTAAAATGTTCGGAGACTACAATATTCCTTATTTAGACATAGTTCAACTTGACATTTTTCACACGATATATAGGTATTTTCTGTGCAGCCAGGATAGTTACAGCGTTGATATATTTTATTCCAAACAGGAAAATAACAGATTGCGTCAATTCTGATCTCACGAGGTCATATTTGGTTGGTTTCTCTGTTTGAGAGGAACATGATCTACCTTGCTTTTTTCTTATTAATATTTCTAATTCTTTAGGTTTTAGTGGGTTTTTTTGTTTTAATGACCCCCTACCCTTAATTTTTCTGTTTCGCAAACAGATAGACCTATAAATCAGACGGAAAACTTTGTTAAATTTCACGATTTTACTGAAGAGCAGTATTTTTGTGTCACGTTATCTGCCAATGACAACAGAAACGCTTTTTTTTAATGATTGCTTGCCTCTTAAGACGACGTCAATAAAAAAAAAACAATCACAATTCCATTTTTGAAAAGAAAACAGTAACGACACGATTTTTTTTTTAAATATATGCATATCGCATTAACTAACCTGTTAAAAATATTGAGATTTCTTATTATTTATAATCTAAAAAAAGAGTAATGTTTTCTATTTCTACGAATAAAATAATATGCATAAATATTATTCATATAGTAGTTTATAGAACTAAGCGCCCGAACAATGGATACGGAAAGTGACTTTGTTGTATAATATTTAAAAAATAATCCTTGAGCTGGAATTTAAGAACAATGGAAAGTAAAAAGGATGTCTAGGGGCCAATTACTGAGTATTTAAAATTAAGACTTTGTCAAACCCTACTTTAATGCCAAAATTAGACAGGTTTTCAGGAAAATGTAGAGTTTGACCTAAACTTAATTCTATTTAGTCCGTCAGTGAAATTATCAAATAATATTGGACACGTATTTTTTGCATTACCAAATAAATACAAATTGACAAAGATTAAGCGCATCAAAGTTCAGAAGTGGGACTTGTGACATCACTATGTCAATATAAATTGTACTAACGAAACGATGAGAACGTACTTACATAATCATGCCTCTGGATAAGAATAATAATCACTCCTTCACTACTTCTCAAATAAGGTGCACAGAAAAGAGTATACTATCTATCTCATTATAGTTTGCTTTACTTAGGTACATCCATGTCTTCAAATCTATAAACGACAATTAGCGTTGAAAGCTAACAAACAAAAACACTAAAATACAAAATTGACATCACAAAATGACAAAACAAAACGACGTGATAATATTTTGACATCTCTTTATTAGGCACGGTTAAAAACGTATTGTTTGTCATAATTTCCATTAAATCTATGATGATGAACTGATAATAGAATTTACCGTTTGGTGGGCATCCAACAGGCAATGCTGTTATGATACGTTTATGACCAGTTTCTCTCGTAACAGACAAACTCTAAACTGTAAGTTCAGGGTCATGATTATGTTCCATCATCTCACCCCTTATTTCCACATTCATGGTAAAAACGACACTCTTACATCCTCTATAGTGTCTCATACAACGCCATCTCGTTCTTATGACGTCATTTACAAGAATCCTCAGATAGTGTGAGCTATAACGGTAACCAGCATAAGTCATTAACCGTTTACCATATTTGTTTAAGTAAAATTCGGGTTTTTCTGTAAAAAGAAAAAGGTGATAAAACACAAAACTGGACTTTCAAAGGACAGTGTTTCTTTTATCATTATAATTATAAAGAGCTTACTTTGTATCTTAAAAGATAGCCCTTACGACTCGGTGATAGTGTCACTGTTTACCAGTGAAAGAGTTCCTGTTATCGGATCAGTAGTTCTTGAATACCCTTGTAGCAACATTTTAACAAATAAGAAAAAAGAAAAACAATAACATCAAAGGACTGAAAAATATCTCTTGTCAAATCAACTGTCTAGCTCAAATTTTCTACCATTTTCTTATAATAATTTAGCTTACTCTTACTTTATATATTTTTTTCTGTCGACGAGATTTTTTCTAGCATTTTATTCCATAAATATCTTGTCCTTTTTCTTCTTGATTTTGGAAGTAACGTTCAGGATCACTTTTTATTTAATTCTTATCTGAGACGTTCAGCTATTCTGTTTTTCTCCACTTTTCATCTCTTGGCTGTATTGGAGTGTTTAATAAATTTGGAACACCTAAATTCTTAGATAAAGTAGGTATAGATTAAGCACTGGCGTGGCCGCACATGAGACAGCAATAGTTAGTTCTGGTGTTACAACAAGAACAAGAACACTACAACCCACCATCGCACTGACACTTATTATCTATAAATAACCCAAATTCCTTGTCTCAATTAACACATAATACCACGAAATCATAGAAAATCAAACAAAACCGAGTTTGTTTGTCAAACCTGCCATTGTATTAGAGTTTGACAAACGACAGAAACCGGCCACGGTGACAAAGACAAAAAATAATCTTTTGTCCTTATCATTTACATGGAGCTGCCAATTAGCCATCTCGCTCTATCAATCAAGGTCATTTTAAGGCTTAATCTATACCTACTTTATCTAAGCCTAAATTAGTTATTTTACAAATAGAAGTCCTCAAAACGATTTTATAAATATTATACATACAACTCGATGTGTCAGAGTATTGATGACCTTGATTTATTCTCCACCAGTGTTCCCAAACTAAAAAAAAAAATATGTAAAAATTTCTTTGAAGATCACTGACACTTGTTCTGTTTCATCTTTCATTATCTACGAGTACTTATTTCTTACGAAGTCTTGCATGTCTACTGTTTCTTGTGCTACCCTAATATTGTCTGTGAAAACTTTTAATTGGCCTTCCTTCACTAACTGTCTACTATCTGTATACTAGCTGTAAGTTTTCTTAAGTAATAAAATAAAATAAAATAAAATAAAATAAAATAAAATAAAATAAAATAAAATAAAATAAAATAAAATAAAATAAAATAAAATAAAATAAAATAAAATAAAATAAAATAAAATAAAATAAAATAAAATGAAATGAAATGAAATGAAATGAAATGAAATGAAATGAAATGAAATAAAATAAAATAAAATAAAATAAAATAAAATAAAATAAAATAAAATAAAATAAAATAAAATAAAATAAAATAAAATAAAATAAAATAAAATAAAATAAAATAAAATAAAATAAAATAAAATAAAATAAAATAAAATAAAATAAAATAAAATAAAATGAAATGAAATGAAATGAAATGAAATGAAATGAAATGAAATGAAATGAAATGAAATGAAATGAAATGAAATGAAATGAAATGAAATGAAATGAAATGAAATGAAATGAAATGAAATGAAATAAAATAAAATAAAATAAAATAAAATAAAATGAAATGAAATGAAATGAAATGAAATAAAATGAAATAAAATAAAATAAAATAAAATAAAATATTGTGGAATACAATTATTTGACACTACCGTTGTAACTTATAGCTATACGACATTCACAGCATCAGCATCCTAAATGCGTTGTTTTAGTGAACGCGCAGGGCGTTGATTGTCTTCTGCGTATATTTAACCCATAGACTGCACGTGTAAAACGACTGGCAAAACACCCTAAAAAAAGTTACTTTTACTGCCTTGGTGCAGCGTGCAAATCTACGAGCCAACTATTAAGTCTTGAACTTGATGGGAAGATTACCACCCATCACACTGATAGGCTAGTATGCATTATTATTACATGATGCCTAACCTACTTTGTAAATAAAACATAATTGGTGCTTCGTTAATTTTTTTTATATTTATTTAAAAAATACACTATTTGAATAATACAACACTAAACTAATATTAATATAAGTCTGAAATCACCATTCGCTTGAGCAAGCGTGTCGATTAATGCTCGCGCCTTATCGGTATGAGAAGTGGCTTTTGCTCTAAAGTCGGACAGTAACAAGCTAGTATTATTATTACATAATACCTCATTTGAACTCAAATAAAACATACTTGGTGTTTCGTGAATAAGTTCAGCTCAACCATCATGATGGGAATCCAATGATCCAACACATGTGCCACCATCACAGAGAAATTTCTGAGAGAATAATAATAATTAATAATAATAATTTATTTATTTCTTACCACAAATTTACAGACAAAAAAAATTAAGAGTCTACAGATACAATTATACAATTAATTTGTGGAAGACAGGTGCCTAAACTAAGTTTTTTACAAAACCTGTATGTTAGGTCACCAGGCCCCCTAAAACAAAGTTTTACATAACAATTGTCAACTGGAGACGAACTGAATCACATTAAATATATTCAAACAATCTTATGTATTATAACATTGCAAATTTCGCTCATAAAAATACAATTAACAAAAATAAGAATAAAGATGAAAGAATGACGACACACTCAACTGAAAGGGCACACACAAACAAGTCAACGAAAGATGAATATAAGCAGATGACTGTTCTTTTCTACGTCATTCCAGCTAAACCGTCTGAACATGGAACGAAAGAAATATTAAGCATTCACTCGAGTGAACTTTCACTAGAGTGGACCGTCTTATTTCACGTTAAGAAAAGTGACTGTCCAATAAAAGTTTGACAGTTGTTTTTACTAGTAGAAATAGTCATTCAGAACTTTTTAGATCAAATCACTGCCATTTTGAAACAAGATTAAAAGGTTACTATTCAAAGCTTCTTAGAAAAATAAATTTCACAGAAATTGAAAAGAAAACTAAAGAAGAAAATTCAGAGAAAATAATATAGTTGTACGGGTTGTAAGTCCGTACATGTAATTTGTCGTGAAGGTTTGTAAGTTAAGTTAGTGAAGAGAAACGCGTTCCACTAAGATGCAGTTAAGTTTATTGAGAGTAAGTTACAGTACTTGAGCGGAGGCGATTATTTCTCTCAGTTGTTGATAGTCACACACTTGTATGTTTACTACGATTAAATTAGTTAATAAGGTTATTTTTATAACGCGCAATCGTGACGCGCATCGCTGGTCTAAAGTAGGTTACAGCGTAAGCAGAAAAATGTACGGCGATGAGACCGTACATATTGGCAACCCCTAAAGAAGTTAAGATGAGTAAAGAGAGAGAAAGAACCGCCTGTACAAAGTTAAGGCTTAATGTTAAAGTAAGTATACAATTAATCAAAAGTAAAGGCAATGTTGTCTCGATGTCCTTGAGGTTGAGTGTGGCAGACGTGGTCGCGCGCCTGCTGGTTTTCGTCTCTGGCAGTCTGCTGTCGAGGTCCCATTGGCTGAAGTTCGATGTCTTCATGTTTTGGCTTCGTATTTGTTGTCCTCGGAAGTCGTTTCCTGAGCCGTACGCAGTATTTTCTTGTGACGATCCCCAGACACGTGATGACAGCAATTGTAAGTAAAAGGTAACTAATTGCATATTGGTGAATATCATGCTGTGTGATGGTGGATGGTAGTTGTGGCTCGTTCTCTTGTTGGAACCGTAGTTTCTTGTCGATTACTGTGAAGTCGTTTTTCTTGAGAGTGAAGAGTTCGTCTTGAGAGCCGTGTAGTGTTATGTTGACAATGTTATTAATCGACGAGTTCAAGTTCGGTACATGCATGTCGTAGTTTACGTTTAGGTTGCTGTTGTACTGATTGTGTGAAGTGATGGTGAGCTCTTTTGACTGCAGAACACATCCTTGACTCAAAGTTACAATAGCCGCTGATGTGATAGTTTGCGAAGTTACGTCGTTATCACAAACAGTACGTAATTCGCATCTTCCGCAACAAACAACCAGCCAGCTGTTTGATTCTTGCAATTTGATCCATGCCTCGTCGCATGACACACTGACGACGTTGCATGGCGACGTAGTTACACGATGACCCAGTAGTTTTGCTTCGCAAGGTGCATTCTTGTTCTGTAAGTTGAACACTGGTATGTTTGCGTTGCAAATAAAGTTATCTTTTTGTCTTTTGGTACATTGCTTGAAGTCTTCATCCTTTAATGAGATGTAAGACTTCTTTTCAAAGTTCACGGCGATGTACTCTGACGATAACTGCATCAATTTGAATTTTTCCTCAGTTTTAAAGGGTATAGCGATAGCCCGGTAGTAGTTGAAGTCCTCATCCGAGATCAACGGAATGTGAACTTCGAACATAAAGTAGTTTTTTGTTATTCGTGCTTTCACGTAGAGCAGTTTGTAAAGTTCCTTGATATCTTGTTTGATGTTGGTCGTCGGTAGTGTCAGAGTTCTCGGCAGTTTGCCGGCTATGTCTTCCATTTGTTTGACTAGGCTGACTGGTGATATCAAGTGCACGTCCATGTGCCCACTGTAGACATTCGTGAGGGTGTTTAGGAGCATTGTTTGAATTTCTTTAAGATTTCGTAATAGTAATGATGCTGTGAGCGAAGCGGAGTTGAAGTAGCTTGTAGCCATCATTATTTGTATTTCTGTTTCAATGTTGCCCAAATTCGACTTAGTTTCATTCATGAAGCGTTCTATCATTTTGCATTGTAATTTAATGTTTTCATAGTTTTTCTTCAAAACATCGTTTTGTAGTTGCATAATTGACGTTTGGTTTTTTGCGAGTTCGCGTAAATAGTCTTCGTTGCGTTGAATGGCATCAATATCTTGGTGATATTTGTCAGCAAATCTCTGGTCTAAGACGCCGAATAAGCTGTTTGCTACCATGCCTACTCCGTCGATTAAGCCGCGTTTCTTGCGTGTTGATAAATGCTTGTGCGGAGCCAGCAGGATCGTATTGTAGAAGTTGAGTAGTTCCATCTCGTGTGAAAGTTGATCTGTCGTAGCTTGGCAATAGCTTTGATGGATTTTCTGGCATAAGCTATTTACACCGTTGACGTAGTTTTCAATGTTTTGAACGCCTTGCCAGTAGTTAGTTAGATTGTAGTACGTAAGCAAAGTCCATTCGTCGTGAATGAGTTCAATTTTGCCTATGGTGTCATAATAAATCGGCCGCTCGGGTTCCAGGTTTGTAATCTGAATTCCTGACCTTTGTTGCGTACCATATGATCCATTCACGAATATCAACATTGTGAAAATACACATCAAAATGTTTGTAAGACATTTTTTCGTTGACTGTTTTGTTGTGGTAGGTCTTTTAGTTTTGTCAGCGTTTTGTAAGTCCGTCTGACATTCTTCACTATCTCTGTTGCAAGTAGTTTCGATGGGTAGAGCAGATAGTTTCACAATTGGTCGTTTGATGACACCGGTTTGTGTTTTCAGGGTTGTCACTCGAACGTATCCGTCGGCTCCAGGGTGTAATTTCAGCACCCGTCCCATGGCCCATTTTCCTGGCGGCAAATTGTTGTCCCGGACTAGTACGATGTCCCCCTCGTTGAGGTTTTTCTTAGGATTGTTCCATTTGCTGCGCCTTTGAAGTTGTGTTAGATAGTCGTTTGACCAATTCTTCCAAAATTGTTGGTACATGTGTTCAGTTAGCTGCCATCGTCGGCGTAGATCTATGTTATGTTTTTCATTGTAGTCTGCTCGTGGTAGAGACATTGTTGGTCCCCCCGTTAGAAAGTGACCTGGTGTCAGATAGTTATAGAATTCTTCGGGGTCCTCAGTAAGCTGGCAAAGTGGCCTGGAGTTCATGCATGCTTCTATGTTCGCAAGTAAGGTAGTAAACTCCTCGTACGTCAGTTTTTGGTCTCCTAGCACCCGACGAAGGTGATACTTCATCGACTTGACCGCTGCTTCCCATAGTCCACCAGCGGTTGGCCAAGCGGGTGCATTGAAGTGCCATTGTACTCCCATGTCAGCAATACTATTGAAGAAGTCTGGCGATAAGATTTGCTTGAAGTCTTCAAACTCTTTCTGAAGCAATCTTGATGCGCCGATAAAGTTCGTACCACAGTCCGAGTAGACATGACCTGGTGTACCGCGCCTGGAGCACATTCTCTGGAAGGCTGCTATGAATGTTTCGGTGCTTAAGTCCGATGCGAGTTCGATGTGTACAGCCTTAGTTACCATGCACACGAATATGCATATGTAACCCTTTGAGGTCCGCACTCCCTTTCCTTTGTTAAGTTTGACTTCCACGTGTCCTGTGAAGTCAACTCCTGTGTGGGTGAACGGTCGCGATGGTGTCACACGTTGTGGTGGTAGTTCTCCCATGAGTTGGTTTAACTCCGATGGGTTGTAGCGGTGGCAACGCACACAGCGCCGTAGTTCAGCTTTTACCGCTCTGTTGCCGCCAACGATCCAGTACCGTTGTCGGATGTGCGCTAAAGTTAATCTGGCTCCTCCGTGTAAAGTCGTAAGATGAGCTTGATGAATCACCAACTCAGTAAGTCGTCCACTCTTAGGTAGGATGATTGGGTTCTTCATCTCGAAAGGTAGAACAGAGTGGTTCAGTCGACCACCGACTCGGATGATGCCTTTGTTGTCCAGATATGGCTTAAGTTTGAAAATGTAACTTTTAGTAGAAATAGTTTTAGTAGTTTGAAGTTGTTTGTATTCTTGCGCAAGTTCCGTTTGTTGCACATATTTTATTATTTGTTCTTTTGCACTGCTTAATTCGCACAAAGTAAGGCATCCGGTGTCACGTTTGGCCTTGTTTCTTGTATTTGCAATGAATCGTTGTATCCATGCTGCAATTCTGTTCACTTTGGTCAATGAACTGCAATTAGTTAATAAATTATGAATACAATTATTGTTTTCTTTGTTCGTCGAGTTTGATTTTGCTTGGCAAACGCTGCCTATGTTCGTAGTAAATGTGCATGTTACGTTTTCTTCACGACTTTGTTCTTGGAAGCTAGGCAGAAATGTAGGACCTTCCCACCACAGACTGAAAGTTTGTAGCTTGGTGGGTAGCATGCCTCTTGATGCGCAGTCTGCAGGGTTATCTTGTGACTTCACATAACGCCATTGCTCGGCTGGTATGATTTGTCTTATTTTTTCAACCCGGTTAGCGACGTATTTTTCCCTTTTGGATGTGTCCCCCTGTATCCAAGCCAGGACCACTTGGGAATCGCACCAAACGCTTGTAGTTATGTCGAAGCCATTCAGGGCGTCTCTGATTTTTTCGATGAGTTGCGATAGTAAGAGTGTGCCACAAAGTTCAAGTTTCGGTAATGTGATCGTTTGTGATAGCGGCGCCACTCTTGTTTTAGCAGCGAGTAATGTTATTGTTGACTTGTTTGTTTCTTCTCTGACGCAGCTGTATACCACGCAAGAGTAAGCCTTTTCACTGGCGTCACAGAATCCAAATAGTTCTATCTTCTTGTTTGTTGTACGGACCCAGCGCTTGATTACCATAAGTTTTACATTGGGTATGTCAGCTCTTAGTTTCAGCCACTTTTCTGCTATTTGTGACGGTAACTGATCATCCCAGTCAAGTTTGTTGATCCAGACTTCTTGAAATAGTAGTTTTGCCGCAATAGTTATGGGTGATAGCCAACCCAGCGGATCGTAAAGTTGCGAAATTTCAGAAAGCAGCCGCCTTTTAGTTATCTCGGATCGACCTTTTTCTTCAAATTTCCAGTTAAACACAAATGTGTCGGCGTGCGGATTCCAACCTAGTCCTAAGGTTTTCATTGATTCCTCTTGCTTAAAGTCAAAAGTAGTTCTGCGTGAAATCTGTTCATCGCTTAAGTTTACTAGTAGTGCTGGATCATTGCTGGACCACTTGCGTAAGTTCATCCCGGCTCCTTTTAACATGTCGATAAGAGATGTCTGGAGTTCCTGGGCCGCTTCTAGTGAGTTGTGGCCGCTTATGACGTCATCGACGTAAGTTTCGTTCAACAGTATTTTAGCAGCCGTGGGGTATTTGCAGCCGTCATCGTATGCAAGTTGCTTGATGGTTCTCATGGCTAGCCACGGTGCGCACTTAGTGCCATAAGTGACAGTGCAAAGTTGGTACTCCTGCAGCTTCTCTGACTGTGTAGTTCGCCAGATAATTTTCTGCAAATGTTGTTGTTCCTCAGACAGCCAGATACATCGGTACATTTTCTCGATGTCAGCTGTAAAGGCGTATTTGTAAGTTCTCCATTTTATGATAAGTTCTTGGATATCTTTTTGTAGGTTGGGGCCTTTTTCTTGTAAGGCGTTCAAGCTGTATCCTGTGTTAGTTTTCTGAGATGCGTTGAAGACAACCCTGAGTTTCGTGGTTGTAGATTCTTCTCGAAGTACTCCGTGATGTGGTAAGTAGCATTCCGTCGTTGACGATTGTATAGGTTTTGTTAGTTTCATGTGACCTAGCTCCAGGTATTCCTTAAGGAACCCTTTGTATAGCAATGCAAGACGGCTATTTCTTTGAAACCGTTTTTCTAGTTGCAGCAATTGTGATACTGCTATCGTTTTCGATGATCCAAGTTTATGTTCGTAATCTGAACATAGAGGCATCTTCACAATGTATCTTCCGTCTAAACCACGGCGAGTAGTTTCCTTGTAGTAAGTTTCACATTGATCTTCTTGAGATTGATCAGTGTTTGCTTTTGTTACGTCTTCACACTCCCAAAATTTCGTTATTTCGGACAAGTCGAGTAGGGTGACGTGACAGTTAAACGTTTCTAGTTTTCCACACAAAATCCATCCCAGCTGTGTCTGTTGAGCAACTGGTGATTTTGGTGCGCCCTTTAGTATTCCGTCTTGGATTATTTCTGCGTATACGTCAGCTCCAAGCAGTATGTCAACAGCCCTTGAAATGTTGTAGTCAGGGTCTGCTAGTTTTAAGTTTTGCAAGTGTGACCACTCAGGTCGTTCAAATGTGTAGTTTGGTAGTTTGTTGATTAATTTCTTCATAATCAACGCCTCAGTGTCGAAAGTATATTCGGAGTGGATTGATTTGCATGTTAGCTTCAGGCGCCCTTTACAGTCGCCCGATACAGTACCAACTCCCGATATCTTTGCAGTCATTTTGCTTCTCGGCAGCCTCAGCAGTTGTGCTGCATTTTCAGTTATCAAATTAACTTGTGAGCCCTGGTCTACGAGCGCACGAAGAGCGATGTAAGTGCCATCTAACGATTTGACCTTGATCTGGACGGTTGTAAGTAAAACCTCCATCTCGTTGGTTGATAGGTGGTTTGAACTTGGTTCAGTTTCCTTTGGTCGTTGACCTGAACGCTGATTTTCATAGCTCGGTGAAGGTGTATTTTTTTTGTAGTTGTTGTAATGTAAGAGCGTATGATGTTTCATATTGCATTCCTTACACGTTTTTGTAGAGTTGCAAGTCTGGTTTTCGTGTTTGAACAAACAGTTTTTGCATATCCGCAATTTTGCAACTGTGTTGTTACGTTGCTTAGTATCCATGTCCACAAATTGCTGACATTTCATTAGAACATGATTGTTTTTACAAAGAGGGCATTGCCCATACGAAGTGTGGTAAGTTTTCGGATGCCATTTTTTCTGATCGTAGTTTTTTCGAAACGTATGTTTTTCGTTTTCAGTTGATTTTCCTGAATTCTGTACCTCTTTCTTCGAAGTTTTCATGGTTTCAAACGCTGTAAACTGGTTTTCTAAGAACATTAGAAATTCATGAAGTGTTGGTACCTCTCTGTTGTCGTTTAAGTCTTTTATATATTCGTTGTATGTGCCACAGTCTAGTTTTAGTGACATCACATGGACAATCATAGGTTCTCCACCGGTTGTATCAAGACCCATATTTGTCAAGCCGTTTAGACATTCCGTTGTTACGTCATGTAGCTTCTTCAAGTTGTAAGCGTCAGGCTTCTGTATGACAGGCAACTGTAGCATAGTGTTCATATAGGCTGAGAACTGTAGTCGACGGTTATCGTACCGTTGATTCAATATTTCCCAGCATGAAGCGTAGTTGTTGGCGCTGATGCCCAGGTGTTGCACCAGCCTTTCTGCTTCGCCTTTCAGTTTGGTCTTCAGATGCTGCATTTTTTGTGCGTTATTCAGCGACGGGTTTTTGTGTATGGTCTCCAGGAATAGATCTTTAAACGATGTCCACTTGCTGTAGTGTCCTGAAAACTCTGGTATCTCGATTTTCGGTGCTGAACGTTCGTGATGAGCGTTAGACCATATTTTGCCTTTCAGGCGTTTTCTTGTTTCGTCGTATTTGGATTCCATGCTGTAGAACATGTCATAGTATGTCTGATTCGATCCTTTTAGTAGGGCTTCCAGTTCCCAGTGAGTGTTGTCAAGAGCATCCCATTTCGACTTCAAGATTGACAAGTGATCATCAAGTTCCCATTTTTCAGCTAGGCCTTCATAGTCAATTTTAGCCATAGCACGATCCATCGCCTTGAAGTTACATTCTTGCTTAGTCAGTAGCGTCTTTGTCTTCTCGTCAAGCTCTCCCCCTGAGGACTCCGTAAGGTCGAATTTGACGCTTTCTCCTGCAACTTGTTGTAACATACTCGTAATGTCGGCTCTAGTCGTTTCATACATAGTTTTTGTCTTGCCGTAGACCTCTTCCACAAAGTAGTTTATGTTTTTATCTTCAATTTCCTGCAAAAGCAATGTGTGCCTTGCATTGAAATCCATCCATTGAGCTTCTAATGAAGACAGTCGCTTGTTCAAGTAATCAGTTGTTTTTCTTGTCTTGCTATCCTTTTTGTAGTTGTTGCATAATGTTTTTATGTTTTCGAGACACGTAGACTGGAGTTGTAGCTTATTCATCTTGATTTGTTAGACAAATAGCTTCCTTATAGTTTACAAGATAACTTTCCTTACGTGTTTGAAGATTCTCCCAGTATTTGAAGTCTCTTCTAGTTATAGTTGAAGGCGCTTCCAGTAGTCGAAGGCTCTTCCAGTAGTTGAAGTTAGTTTCAGTAGTTGACGACTCTTCTTGCAATCGAAGACTCGTCCAGTAGTTGAAGTCAGTTCTGCAGGTGACGGCTCTTCTAGTAGTCGAAGACTCACCCAGTATCTGCAGCTGGTTCCGGTACTCAATGTGCCTGTACTCGAGCTAAGTATATGCGCCTTCTCAATCCAACTGGGGCGACCCTCTTCCGGGAGACCAGCTGAACCGATTCGCTACCGTACAAGAGACACAAACACACTAAGATACGCGAAGGCTCGAAGGACCATAAATGTACGGGTTGTAAGTCCGTACATGTAATTTGTCGTGAAGGTTTGTAAGTTAAGTTAGTGAAGAGAAACGCGTTCCACTAAGATGCAGTTAAGTTTATTGAGAGTAAGTTACAGTACTTGAGCGGAGGCGATTATTTCTCTCAGTTGTTGATAGTCACACACTTGTATGTTTACTACGATTGAATTAGTCAATAAGGTTATTTTTATAACGCGCAATCGTGACGCGCATCGCTGGTCTAAAGTAGGTTACAGCGTAAGCAGAAAAATGTACGGCGATGAGACCGTACAATAGTAAAATGAAGACATAGAGTATGATAAAAAAGTACATATTTTTTTTTTTTTTGAATAATTATAATAATTTATTTATTTCATAAAAAGTGGTACAGTCTGTTACAAAGTAGGATGACAAATTAGGAATAGTTTACATCTGTGATGAGTAGGTAAAAATACAATTTCACGATCTGATGTCCTAGCTAGGTTACTTAGTAGTATTAAGGACAATCAGCCCTCATTTCCAGAACATAGGACAAGTAGTATTTCTTAGACTGTTACATAATTATTAAAAGAATTTAGAACAGATTAATAAAAATCCAATACATTACTGTTGTGAGTGCGCGCGCGTGTCTGTGTTAGTTAGTGAGTGTGTGTGCGCGTGCGTGTTGTTGTATGTGTGTGTGTGATTGAGTGTGTGAAAATAATGTAATAATACAAACATTTTTGGAAACGTTTTATTAACCCCCGAAGGAAAAAGAGGGGTGTTATAAGTTTTACGTGTGTACACAGGTACACACGTAAATCTCTCTCTCTCTCTCTTTGTGTATTTGTTTATTTGTGTATCTGTCTGTGGCATCATAGCTCCTAAACGCATGAACCGATTTTGATTTAGTTTTTTTGTTTCTAAAGTGACTTTATCGAAAGTGTTCTTAGCTATGTTTGATGAAAATCGGTTCGGTCTGCAGTTCTAAAGTTATGGGGCGTTTTACTGTTTGAAACGGGGTGTTTTCGCAAGATATCGTGTCATAATTATGTGTTTAATAGATTTTCGATCGAAGCGTGTCTACTACATGATAAATAATGTAGCATGAAATAATAATGTGTTATCTTATCTTATGGAGGGGCCGAAAAATAACTCGGATACTTCGACCCATTGGGATCTATTGTGGTCCCCTAGATAACTTACTCCTCCCCAATCTCGTTGAAAACTGTTTTCATGAGTTTTACAACGAGACTAGGAGATATGAGCCTATATTCTTCTGGTTTTGGATATCCAACCCCTAGGAGACCCATTCGCTTACCAGCCAGTGCATCGCATGTGCACAGAAGGTGCTCCATGCGTTCCGTATGTTCCCCACACAACCTACACACGGAGGTCGCGGTTAAACCCATCTTCATGAGCATGTCATTGGTTTCAAAGTGCCCAGTAAAGGCCCCAAGCAGGTAGCCCCCTGCTCATGTTCCAATAATAATAATGTGTTGGGGTTTATTTAAATTTTACTTGTGTCCAACTATTTATTACCAAAATCTGATTGTAAAAGAAATGTATTACAATTTTGGTGCGCAATAATATATTTATTTAACAAAAACCAACGTTTCTACGACAAAGTGCCACTCTTAAACAGATAATGACTGTCAAAAAAAGATTTTACAGTTATTTTCGCTAACATAATGTCTCTTCTTCTAGGCCCTACAGTAAGTGCTTATAGTGCTTTAGAATTTTTTGTATTATGCCAATACCATTTAGGAACGTGACTAAAAGTTACTGAATAGAGCTTCTTGAAGCAAGGACTACTCAGCGAAAAAAATCTAGGCAAAATATAACCCATACAAAAATATAGTAACTATGACGTCACAAACTCTCAATTTACGGCATTTTTTATAAATTTAAAGCATAATTTTAATAGATAATAAAAAACAAGTGAAAAACTTTTTATTTAATTAAAGAAGATACATTGATATATGAGAATTACAACACCATTTGGCCTCATTAAGTAAGTAATTCAGCTAAATATTAATCGTGATTATGCTTATTTCGAACAGTTACTACACAATCATCAACCGTCATAACAGAAACATTGCATCTTAAAGCACTATTTTTTGAGCAACGCCATGTTTTTTTGCGACCCTTATCTCTTGACCTTGAGCTGAATGTATGTCCTTCGAAGATTAATACTTTGCCACCGCGACGTTTCATGAACGTTAGCCCATTGTATTCTGAAAAAAAATACTGAATATACAAAAAGAAAAAAAATTAAGAAAAAAGATATGACATAAAAAGGTTAAATTCCAGTATAACTGGGTGTTCAGGAAACTGAATTTTCAATTATTCGGGGAAATAAATTGTGTAAAGTGTTTCTGCACAGTTTTTTTTTATAAATTCATACTGAACTTAGTTATAAATTATAACGGCAGGTAAAAATAAAACAGTAAAAACGGTTATTAACCAATTTCTTTATTACTTTTTAAGCAATTTCTTACTCAGCAGGAGAATAAACATTATGTTGATAGCCCGTTTAGAAAAAAATATATTATTATAATGTTGAATTATATTGCACCAATTTATATTTTAATATAGTCATTAGGAACATAAAATTTAGCGCAATTTGCAATGTATCGCTTTTTACAATAACCTTATGTATTTACTCCATAGACTTAAAAGAGGCAACACATATTCAAATGACATTTAATAACTATCTCTAATATTAGTGACTTAAAGTATAAATAAGTACAGCCGTGTGAAACCTGCAACGACTGCTGCCTAACTTTGTACTTTATGACATAGAATAGCTGTGCCCGCGGCTTCGCTCCCGTGAACTGACTGCCTACCCTATCCTGCTTACTTTCCTGCCTACCCTACTTACCTACCTACCATTTTTTTTCTAGGGTCTTCATTCATTCGCGGAGAATCTTAACACCTCCATTCGGAAAATGACTTCAAATGCACAACGCCATCTAACGAATATCGAGTTCAACTGTCCGAGTATCTGAATTGCGTGTGTTATGATAATTTTACTTCTTGAACACTTTAAATTCATTTTACTTTTGCTAAAGTGAACCGATTGCGAGGAAACAAAAACTAAGTAATGCTTTAAATCTACATTGGTGTCGTACATTTTACGTGATGCGTGCACAAATAAACTGACAAACAGACAACAATTCCAAAAATGCTGGACATGGGTTCTATTGGTTATCCTTTAACACCCTGTATATATTTTTTGGAAAAAATTTCGATGTATAAAAACGACTATATGTATTGATGAGCATTCTGGTACTATTCAAAAAGATATATTTTATAATTAGAGCTCAGTAGGTTTTTTGGAAACATAGGCTTAAAACTAATTTTAATCTGACCCCAATCAGTAACAAAAAATCTTATAAATAAGTTAATAAAATCTCGCCACATTAAAAATGCATTAGATTTTTTTCTCCTAAAATGACACAAAAAATATCTTTGACTTATCCGTAATTCAGTAAACATCTACAACAGGCCTTTTGAGCACTGTTGTATTTTCAATTACTTTCGGTGTTAAATCGAGCACAATGCCATTTAAAAACCACTTTCGTGCGACTACATGTACCATTCCCATACGGTTGAGCGCTTTTTAAACGCGCGTTAATAAAACGTAGTATTGACGAGCGTTAACACAGTCTTACCACTGGTTTCTGTATTAAAAATTCTAAATTTAGAACCTTGTCAACCTCTTTTTTAGCATGAAATTGTTTAAACCTTTATCATTAAAGTAGAGTTTCACAAGAAATTAAATTGTAATACTCAATTTAGAAACAGTGGGTGCACTTATTTCGAACTTTGTAACCCAATTTGTTATCTTCTAATGGTTATGGTCATTTTTCAAAGTTATAACATTCTCGTCAATTGTATACAGCACTGCTTTGCACCCATGATTGTGATGGGTTGAACATCGCCACCGCTTTCGTGAAGACTCCGATCTGTTATCTCTTATTTTGCAGTATCGATAGCCGTTATATAATATCAATGGATTCCCTCTGAGAGTCGTCCCGTAAGAAAACTGCGAGCTATCTAGCAGTTCTGAAAACAAATACAATGTTTTGGTTACTTAGACTGAAGGAGTTGAAATTTTGCATACACGATTGGTTTGCATGACAATGCTCGGTAAGCTTAAAAGCTTATTTAATAGAAGATGACTGGTTTGCCTTGATATGGTTCATTATGATTGTGACCTTCATTAAAAGTAATCAGGTCATCATCAACAGTCATAGCACTCGCCTTGCAGCCTCGACTATGGTTGGTACACCGCCAATGTTTATTCCAGAGATAATCTTTGGCTTTCCGCTTACAAAACCTAAAGCCATTAATAACTAATATTGTGTTTCCCATATGGGATCGCACAAAATAGTATTGTGTCGTTCATCATCATCATCATCATCATTTCAGCCGAAAGACGTCCACTGCTGGACATAGGCCTCCCCCAGGCGTCGCCACATTGACCGATCCCGTGCGTCTCGCATCCAGCGCCTTCCCGCAACCTTAACCAGGTCATCGGTCCACCTAGTGGGAGGCCTTCCAACATATCGTCTTCCGGTTCGCGGTCGCCAAACCGAACCGTTGTGTCGTTACTTCTGAAAAAAAAAAACAAATTGGTTTTAGTATATTTTAGATGTAACAGGAAAATCACACATTCTTCAATTTAGGTTAACCAGAAAGAAAAAAAATATATAATAACATGTACCTAAAAATAAGTACCGTAAACATGTACCTTGTTTCATGTATTCATAAAACAAGCATCGTTTTCTTTAAAAGAAGAATAGCCCGATCACCACAACCAAGGCACTAGATACTTTTTATTTGTTTTAGGATCTTTTAGGATCTAATGGAGGTGGAATGAAAACACAAACAATATATCTACATTATATTATATTTTTGCTAATACACTCGCGAGCAATGAAAAGGTTCTAGTGATTTAGCACCAAATTGCTCCGAAACGGGAATGGCTAGTTTAATGACGCCGTCTGCAATATTGAAGTACATTTAACAGCGCATCAGAATATTACTAAAAACGTAAATATTGTGTTCAAATTTTAAATTAAATGTGTAAAATTTTAATAAGGTGTTTGTCGGCATTTTGTGGGTGGAACTTTTTCATTGCTCGGCAGTTTATTATAAAACATTAATGATGTGTGTGATATCTGCATAGATAAAAATCAAATAGAACCGAGTAGTGCTATGGTCGTATTAAATCTCATCTTAGCCGGTCTACCTACATATGAACTACATAAAAGACGTCACCCAAATCCTACATCGCGCAATCAAATTTTACCGACACGATTTGAGCATATACAATAGCTCGACAACAACTTTCAGGCAGTTGTTCACCAGACACAACACCCCTCTGGTCGGAGGATCCTCCCGTTTCAATGAAGGTTGCGGGACTTTACACCCTGTGCTGCATAGCTCTAAAGAATTAGCTTTCTTGTTCGACGCGTAAATTGTACAGTATGATTGTGTTCTTCAAAATAACTAATCAGTTTACCGTCCATGGTTACAGCATATGCCTTGCACCCTTTACTTTGGCTGCTACACCTCCAACGTCTTCTGCTGAGATGATCGCGAGATTTATTCTGCCTACAAAAGCTATACCCATTAATCAATAAGACTGGGTTACCCTTAACAGATTCTACAAAACTGCATTTCACCAGTAATCCTGGAAACAATAAAATAATCATTATATATGATGGACGTTGAAATATGTAATTATGTACATTTGAAGTGAAAAATAAAATTGAAGTTATTAAATATTTTTGACTGTTATAACAAAAAAATTACGTCCTTAACTATTTGATTAATGTGAGTAAGTGAATGCATACATTTTTGATTCCCAAGAAGGGGTCGCAGTATAATACTTAGGTAATCCAAGTTGTGAAATGAGTATCAAAAACTTTATAATACAAGCTTTTAATTAACTAAAAACTACTTATTCAATATATAGCCTAAAAACGATGATCATTCTTTTGGAGTTTTTATGGCCACCTGTCAGCTACATTATCAGAAGATTATTTATAATATGGAGTTCCATATAAAAATAGTAAAAAAATTGTTTATTCAGGTTTTTTTAACTTTAAACCCATTGTAATCTATTACATATCAAATAATAAAATAGTATCAAGTCAAAATAAAGTAAAACCCAACATAGTTTTCCATGATTTTTGAACTATAGAATTTATCTAGTAGTAAACACATTTCGATCAAAAATCTACCGAACAAGTAATAAAGACACGATATCTTGCGAAAATAGCGCCCATGACGTTTAAACGGCTGAACCGATTTTTATCAAACATAGCTAAGAACACTCTCGATAAAGTCACGTTTCAAACAAAAACAAACTTATTCAAAATCGGTACATCCGTTTAGGATGATACCTCAGACAGATACACAAATACATCAATATACAATCATAGATACACACGTCAAACTTCGTCGAGGTTTATTAAAATCAAATAATTATATTAATAAAAAATAAAGTAAATTAAAATAATTTGTGCCCGGAAACATACATAAGTGAAGTACCTACGTTAATAAATAAGAAATAAAGAAGGAAAAGTAGTTTATTTGCACCAGGCACGACAAATACCATGTTAAGCATAAAAATACAAAAGAAATAAGCTTGTTATAACGGGGTAATTTATAAATTTAAAGATTATTTCGTTTTTTGTAACATGGTGTGCCATGATTGTGTTCTCCAAAATGTGCAATCAGTCTACCATCTATGGTCAGAGCATATGCCTTGCACCCTCGAGCGAAGTTACTGCACCTCCAACGTGTCCGTCTGAGATGACTTCGGGCTTTCAGCGTGGAGAACCGATAGCCGCCTATTAGTAACATTTTGTTACCCATATATGATTCCACAAAACAATATTGTACTCCTGAAATTCAAAAACATATAAAAAAATATTTTATATTAAAATCAGCTTTAGGAAAACTTTGAACGTACATTTTAAAATAACTCTTTAGGGTATGATAAAATAAGAAAGGTGATCATAACAAATTTATTGACTAAAAACTAAATAATACACACACGACTAGAACATCGAAGTTAGAATTATGGACATACACACTGAGACAAACTTATGCCTATAGGTAGTATTGCCCTTATTTTTATTTGTTTGGTATGTTTTGATACAACAATTGAAGCTTTTAATAATTTTAAAGATTTTGTGAAATTCATATAATATCATAAGCTATTATTTAATTTGAAATATATTTTATCAAATTATTAAATTACTTGAATTATATGTTTACATTAAAATTAATATTTTTTGTAACAGGTTTAAAATATAATTATGAGATCAATAAAATAAGTTCAGGTACAACGCATAAGGATAGGTGAGGTAGATAATATTATTCATTCAAGAAATACTAGAACACAATCATGTTTTTTTAATAAATATGTTTATACAGAATGTCATAGTAAGGAATTTTTTGGATAAATTGATAAAAAAGTTTAACATTGACATTATTTGATAACCCTACACAAAATTGGAAAATAATTATTGTATAAAGTTTACTTTTATTCACTTAACTGTTAGATATCTATAATGGTTATTAATGCATGAAATTTACACAAACACACAAACTAAAATCAAATTTAATTATGACACCGAGTTACTTTCTACAATCTTAAACTTACTAAATTAGGGTCGTTACTGATGGCGCGACGCAATTAATATTGCGTCGGTAGGTGATATCGCGCACGTATTTCCTACGAAATCGGGTGGATTGCATCGTATTGCGTTTAGTGAACGTACTTGCAATTTCACTTAGTGAAACTCGGTGTGATATATGTAATATTTCCATCAAGAATAGTTTATTATCTTTCATAATTATTATTAATATAATATTTATACAATGGCCTACTCCGAATACATATATCAATAATTGGACAAAACAATTTATGGTAGTAGGCGATCCACGTCAAGTAGGGTGGGCATACATTATGTTTTATTGGCAGCGACATCTTCTCGTATCATCAGCAATTGATATATGGTGAATTCACATAAGATAGAGAATGCCTAAATCACCATTTATTAATAACTACTTTTTTTATAATATTTTAATTAAGAACTATTTAAAATCTTTGATAATATATTTTATTTCATTTTTTTATTCAATATTATCTATACAATAGCAATAGCACACTGCGTATAATCATATATTATTATTATGTGCTTGCTTTCTAAAAAGAATTTGCCATAAATCCAACTGTGTCACTTTCACTTCAGAATCATGCTCAGCTTATTTATATATCACGATTAATATGGAATGTGTTCACACCAATAAATGGAGCAAGAGTTTTAACTTTAATGACTAAATATTTTGACACTACTTAAAACGAATTAAATACGTTATTTTATTTAATATATTATTATAGTGCTCATAGATGTTGCTAGTGACTTGAGTATAACGTCATGATTCGAGCTGTATGCGGATATGTATAGGTATACCTTTCCAACAGCCATGTGTCATGCGATAGATGGTATTAACCAATGGGATCATTCGATTTGAATAGCTTAGCTTAGCTCTGATGATAAAAGGGTTCAAAAAATTGTTTACATAAACGCAAACTGCCGTGTATTGTGTTCCGCAGTTCCGGTACGGCACTTATTTCTAGTGGAAATAGACACAACATTTTGTAGTTTAGCTGTATCGTTTAGTTAAACCACACGTCTGGTGGTTTCACATGTGTCTTGCACTAGCATCAATAATAATAATTACACTGTCGGCTAACTCGCACGTGGAAAAGCACCACATATGATGGAACTATTACATATGGTGGAGGCACCTTAACTTGTTCATGTTACATGCACCAGCTACAAGCATTAATAAGTAATACTGTTGCTCTTCTTGTATACTTAATGGTTGTGTGCTCCTCCTTGCATGACAACACGATTGTCCATCGTCAAAGCAGTGGCCTTGCATCGCAAGTGTTGGCAGCTGCACCTCCAACGTTGTTTGTACAAATCGCTACTTCTCTTCTGCAAGTTGTAACGGTATCCACCAATCACCAACATTGGATTTCCCACATTCGAATGTGCATATTGGGCTTTTGGAAATTCTGAAGAAAGTAATTAGTGGCTGTAGTGATACAGAAATAGAAAGGTAAACGTATCGTGATGGTTAGATAAAATCTTATAGAACATTTAGATATCATGTCAATAAAATCAAGGGATTTTAAATAACTGTGCTCCTTTAGTAAAAAGATTTTTAATATATTTAGAACGCCTTTGTGAGAATTTAAAAATTAAATCATTTGTGAGACAAAAATAATTTATTCATTGACTAGCTATTAGTATCAATCAAAATACGACTTGAATACAATATTTTTTATACCTATTTAAGAAGTGACTAGAACAATTTATTTGATTATTATAAACTGTTAAGAATGCATTAAATGCAAAGGCTTACTACACCTCATTATTTATTGGTAATTATAACATACATAAATCTTATTAACAAAACATCCTGAAATCTTTAAAAAAAACATAGTATAAAGCAGTTTAATACTATTATGCTGTAACCTGCACTATGTTTTTATTTACTTGCAAAATACATTATGTAAGAGCACAGATAAGTAAAAAATATTTAAGACCAAGCCGAAGTTCTCTTTAAAAATATCACTTAATGTTTTTATATACATTTGTTACTGTAAAAGCCCGAAACACGGTAAACCTTGGAATTTTTCGGTAAAACCTAAGATTTACCAAGTCTTAATGGTAAAAGTCCGAAATAATCTAAGATAGTAGCTAATTTAGAGCTTTTACCAGCAATCACACGGTAAATCATAAGATTTACCTCAGACACTGGTGAATGTTGAAAAATTTTAATGTCTAGGACATATTATAATACAAAATGATGAGAGCAATAATTAAGGACTGTATGATAAGTTTCACTAACGTAAGTAATAAGTATTATGTTTGTAAGATGTATTTTTTTCGACGTAGTTGACTATTCTAATCACAATTTATTATTCTCACATATAGGTAATAATATTAGACTAGCCTGTTACAGTCCCCTTGCAAGGCAAGACCTCTTCTCATGCAGAGAAGGCACGAAAAATAATCACTGGTTTCCTAACGATGTTTCCCTTCACCAATGTCAAGGATGTCCAAGATAAACTTAGAATGTACATATGAATTGAAAAAGTCACATTGGTTGCTCGGATTTGAACCCATGACCGCAAACATGAGAGTCGAGGTCTTAGCCAATAGAACATCACGACCTACAGTACTTAAAACTGAATAAAATGTGCCGAAATGTGTACGGCTTCAAAGTTGAGTATCAACATCATCATCATTTGAACTGAAAGACGTCCACAGTTGGACAGCAAATTTATGTTGGCATTTTTTTAAATCATGTTACTAAAATAATACTCTATATTTGGTGAAGCTAATCAATCAGTCCTTAATTATTTCAGCATTTTGAATCATAATGTGACTTTACAATTTTTTTACTTTCACCAGTCCAGTCTCTGAGGTAAATTCTAGATTTACCACGATTATGGGTAAATGTTAGATTTTACCAGTAAAATCTAGGTTCATAGATTCATTTGGTAACACATAGACACCGTAAGCTCTAAAACATGATACAAACAAATTTTAATTAATTGATATTTTTGTAGAAAATTATTTCTACAAAAGTTAATCAAATTTAACAACTGGAAGTAAAAGCACTATTAACTTTTCTCATCATATTCCTGCCGGTGCGTTTTCTTATATCATTCCGTCCTATTAACTGTCATGCAATCACTGACTCCCTTTTCTTTCAAATCACTACTCACACAAGTCATCAATAAAAAAAATATAAATGAAATCTTTTCTTCCCTCTCCATCTGCATCAATTACTCTGCCTGTCTAGCCTTTTCACAAGTATGTTGGGGACCACTTCCAGTCTAACCTGATTCAGCTGAGTACAAGTATTTAACGTAGAGCGACTGCATCTGCATCAATTACTCTAAGGACATTTAAATCTAGTGACTAATCTCTTAAAAAATCTATCAGTTGCCGGTTCTGCATCAATAAGTAATATTGGTTATAATTTTAGGACTATTTACTATCATGAATAATTTGGAATATTCACATTCACTTATACTTATTTAAACTTTAAAATCATTGACTAGATTAAATATTGCTTAAGTTACAGAAGGTACGGCAAGGCATACGTTAAGGCATTTCTAGTTTTACAAAGTGAATAACACTTACACTATCCTAATAGGATTGCAAAGTAACATTAAATGCTTCAAGCTTTAACAGAGGAACTAGACACATTGACGTGATATCAACGCTAACAATCGTCGAAAATCCAAAGTATTTGGGATAGACATGCGCTACCGAAATGTCACAAGAGGCCCCATAAAACTTACTTTCTATCAATGAAACTTGTTTGAATATTGCAATACAATAGCGTCGCAATAGCAATTGGAAAAAGACAAAAATAATGGGAATGTCAATCACCATACCCCTCCCTCAGGGTCCCTCAGGGTTCGGTTCTCTCAGCAACATTATTCTTGTTGCACATTAACGATCTGCTAAAATCCGGCACCTTTGGGTATGCAGACGACAGCACTGTTGCTGAGAGATACTTGTCCAACGCACGGGCTACCGGGCCGCAGATCCGGTCTCTCCGTGAGGACATGGTGGAGCGTTTGAACTTGTCCTTGCAGGCAGTCTCCAAATGGGGCGATGATTGGCATCGGCAAGTGTCAAGTTTAATGCTGCTAAAATCCAGCTTTGTCTGTTTTCCGCTAAAAAGAGCCACATTCATCCGGCTTCAACTTTCCGTGATGTAACCGTGCCAATAACGGACTATCTTGAGCTTCTTGGCGTTACGTTGACATCGATTCTCAATTTTGGGCCATACATAGAGGCATAAAGTTGGCTGGCTGCCAAAAACTTGGGAATCCTTGCGAAGGTGAGAAGGTACTTCACGCCGGAACAGCTGCTCAACTTGTATCAAGCGCAAGTTCGATCGTGCATGGAGTACTGTTCTCATCTCTGGGACGGATCTGCCAAATACCAGCTTGATGCACTAGAGTCGATTGAAAAGCGGGCCAAGAGACTCATTGGCAATGAGGCACTGGTCAAGTCAAAGCTCCAGAACCTTGAACATCGTCGCCGAATTGCCATGTTGTCGGTTTTTTATCGGTTGCATTTTGAGGAGTGTGCGATGGAATTGTATGATTTAATTCCGCCCAGCCCGTTCCATCATCGGACTACTAGACGTAAGGCGATGTGTCATCGGTACATGGTGGACATCCCACCTATACGCACAAAACGTTTTGGGGACACTTTTATTATGCGTACAGCTAAGGAGTGGAATTCCCTGCCGGAGTCTGTGTTTCCCGATAGCTAAAATCCAGGGGTCTTTAAGTCAAGAGTGAATGGGTTTTTTCTAGGCAAGCGTGCTTCACCGTCGACCACATCATCGCTTACCATCAGGTGAGATAGTGGTCAATAAAAAAAATAAAGAAACTATAGAAATGTCACGTGACCAAACCCTTACATTTTGTCATTGTGACCGTCGCCTACGCTGACAGAATGACACTTTGTTTAGGGTCTAATATCCCTTACATTTTGACTTATCGACAATCGCTAGCGATGACTTTTTGTTTAGATCCCCAGTAAAATTAGAAAGAAACGGAACATTTAATCTGAAGCAGTCAACTTATATCACTTTTTAAAGATTATCCTAAAGTATTTAAAAAATATATTTTATGATTATCAAAATGTAAAAGCCACTATTTATTGATTGTTTTACTTTAATGTTTTGAAAAATAGATAAATCGTTGAGAATTACGATTTATTTGTAGACGGCAAACTGTGTTTGTTTAATTTATTATTCTTTTTAGTCTTAAATGAAATCCGTAATAGCATCACTATAAAAAGATTGCTTCATCGGTACTCATCAATACTTATAAGACCGTATCCCTAACTGCAAATATTTTATACGAAGCCTTTCTCCTAATTCTTTGGTTTGGCACACATTCAGAAATCAGCCGTTTATGTTGTGGCGACATCAAAAAAATTAAGAACAACTTTAGTGAAATGCAGAGATACGTTTAGTATAGACTCTTTCTATGATTGTGGTTTGCACCCAGTAACACCACAGTATCATCGACAGTCGTGGCAGAAGCCTCGCAGCGTGAATACTGGCTACTGCACCGCCATCGCTTCCTTCGAGCATCACTGCGTTTCTTCTGCAGACAGAACCGATATCCATCTATCACCAACATAGAGTTACCCAAATAAGATATCTTGTATCGGCAACGCACAGCTTTTGAAACTGGAAAAAATATACATGTTAGTGCTTTCCCATCGTGAATAGAATCTTGAAGTACCTACAACACACAAGTAAGTACCTAGATCGGCCAAGGTAATATATGTCTTTATATTTAACAAATACAAAACAAAGGACATGAAAAAAATATATAAATATTCGTCAATTATTATTCATGAGAAAAGTTTATTAGAGGGATATTATAATACATGATAATCTATTACTTCAATAATTATCATATTTAGTAAGACAAGTAAGATATATTTCCGGTTTTGAATTAAGAATTTGAAAACTTGTAAAGCTCTAGTATGAAAATTTGTCAAACATTGGCATTAAAGTAAATTTTAACACATTCTTAACTTTAAATTCTCAATTTAGAAACCAACTGCTTGTTAAGTATTATTATAATAAAGAAAATTATAGATTATTAAGTAATTACATTAAATAGATTATATTTTATTATTGCTTATTTATCAGTACAAATCCATTTCAATAAAATGGATACCTAAAAGGCCAATGCATTATAACCTTCCTACATTTATAATAAATTAAATACTAAGATCAAAAAACCTCAATAAGTCATGGTAATATAAAAGTATAAATAATTTGAGTTTAAAACTCAATTTACTCGTATGTGTGTAGTACATCTTCTAAGAATATATAACAATATCAGTCTAGTTAATAGTAAGAATATAATATAGCGAATATATGAATATATAATAGGCATATTGATTAAACACTTATTTCATTTCACAGATTATCTGACTGACATACCCGTTAAAGTGGGAAATATATATTGAGAATTTTATGAAGATTAAAAACACTCTCAGTTCTCGAGCTTTCATTTCAGTGTGTAAATTAAGTCTCTTTGCAAGTCCCGATTATACTGACGGGCTTATTTGAACCCGCGGACGTACCAAATGAATAAAAAAGCTACGTAATAATAAATTATCTGCCTGCCTAGCTAGGTATCCAAATACTCATTTATCCTGTTTTTATTCTTGGTCACTTGGGGGTGGTCGTGCCAACGATGGACCATCACCAAACTCTGATTGACAGTAACTGCAGTAGCCTTACAGCCAAGACTGTGACGGCCACATCTCCAACGATCTTTATCACTGATTCTGGAACTCCGAATAAGGGTGTATCGATATCCATCAATGACCAGCATTTGATTCCCCTGATTTGATTTCTCAAAGAAAAAGGAATGTGTTACTGCTGCAACAAAACACGAATTGGTTAGTTAATGTTTCGTTTTTAATATAAATGTGTTCTTGATAATAAGCTTATTACTGCAGAAAGCGATATTAGGTTTCTTCCTATGGAAAATAATGAGAAAATATGGAGAAAAATTATTAAGTAGAGTTGATCTAGAGTCTGGCAAACGAAAGTAGAGACTGAAAAAGCGCGGAAAATTTAAAAAATATCAGGATGGCAACCCCAAAAC
Organism: Anorthoa munda; assembly: GCA_945859665.1. Lineage (NCBI taxonomy): Eukaryota > Metazoa > Arthropoda > Insecta > Lepidoptera > Noctuidae > Anorthoa > Anorthoa munda. Next base: position 9,516,202 of record OX243901.1, read on the forward strand.
TAGTATGAAATACCTGGAATAACCTAATTTGATACTTTAGAATTCTTTATTTTATTTCGTCTGAATAAAAATACTATAGGTAATTGAGGTAGGTAATATTTTAGATATTATGTATCAATCTCAATAAAAAACAACAGTATTCTATAATAATTTTGGTTTATTCAACTTATTAGCGTCATACTAACTTATGAAATCTAACACCACACGTAAACAATCTTTGAATTCGACGTCTTTATCCTGATGTTTTTCTTGATATTTAGACATCATACTAAACGACATCTCCCGTAATCCACTTTTAATTCTTTTATTAATTTTTCACTTAATAAATGCTATTATCAAGACCACAACAAACTACCAAAAATTGATGTTGACATTAGTATAGCATTGCCATATAAAAAGTTTGCAAATAATTCGAGTGTCTACTTTCGTTTGCCAGACTCTAATTCATGTTTATTTTCTATTTAAATCACATGATTTTATGTATGTTACATAAACCAAAGTCAAGGTAAATATTTAGTTCTTCACTAATTTATTTTTGTTTAAATTCATGAGTACCTTCTATTTTGCTATCAAATATTATGGTTTTAGGTTATTCTATAAGACTGAGCCAAAATGAACCACAATGGCAGCCATCATCGTCTAGTGTGGTTAATAAATAATGATTTCGATTATGTTAAAAATACACAAAAAGTACAACCTATTTCTGACATGCAGTCGGAGGCATCTTTCTTAAATACAGAATAGATCATTAACTTATGACAGAAATAGGTCACCTTGTTTCAATCTTTTTTAAAGTTAACTAAGTTTGTTAGTATTCTGTCTTAAGTTAATGCTCTATTTTGTACTTACTGAAATACTTATACTTTTCATTTCATCTGAAAAAGTATATTTTTAATTCCATGGAATGGTGTTTTTGTAATAAATATGTTTCACTTAACCTTTGTTGTATTTTTAAGTAAAAAACTTGTTCTGAACTGCTCGGTGTTCTTACACACGAGCGACACACGAGAGGGGCGACTGCATGCGTTTATTAAAAACAAACAAACAAACATACAGATTTCCTTTCACATTTGCATCAAAAGCACTTACTTATAATTATGAAAATAATATTTAATCCCATTTAAGTAATTTGAGATACTTTTTTTAAAAAAAGTGGCTACACTCCAGTGACTCACACATAGTTAAAAAAGTGGTTACATTTTACTGTTCTAAGTACGCTATCCTTTTTTTACTTCATCTGAGGTACGTTATAAGAAAAAAACCCAACCACTAAAATACGATAGGTGTACGTTAAAAGGTGTAAATAATCAAATCAAATAAAATTTATTGCATCCATAATAAACACACAGGAACATTTTACATAAGTATCTAGGAGAGAGGAATATTTTTATACTTTTTTTTATTTTCAAAAACTATAGTTTTTCAACGTAGTTAAATTATTCAATCAAATTTAATACGAACAATCTTTACTTTAGTACAAATAAAAACTCCCCTATAGAGGGTGAAAAAATCTATGGGCTCTGAAGGGAACCCACTATAAATTCTTTACATAGATTATTTTACTTTAAGAAAACATTCCTTTATTTTTAAAAAGAAACAAAACTGCATTCACTGATTTCTCACTTAGCTAAACCGGGAATCGAACCAGCTAAAAATAAAAAAATAAACACTTGCTATTTTATTTCACTAGACGATACAGTCAATGTTGAAGATAAAATTTCTCCAAAAACTAATAGGTCTTACACTCGTCTGTCGTACGTACCTTGTCCTATTTGATAATCTACAGTAATAGAATTTTCAGTTCTCACTTTAAAGAAAATTCCAATGTCTGGAAGGTACAAACGGGACGATTAGATGGTCTGGACTTCTTGCAAACCATCTAATCGTCCCAGTCCCGTGGACTATTTATTATGGAGCTTTGTAAAAGTGGCCCTGAAGAGACCCATTGATTTTTTCCAGCCTGTATATCTCCATATTCATAATATAAAGAACTTAATTGAGTTTGTTTTTACAAATTAGAATGATGACATAAGCTAAACTAAATTTAACAAAACTTTCTTTTTTAATTAACAATTTAACAAACAAAACTACTAGTTTTGCCAACATACTATTAAAAAATACATCCCCACTTTACGTCTATGGGAGGTACTCGAAAATAAAATATTTTATGTTACCACTTTGTCGGCATTATTAATATGTATATACATGCCAAATTATAGCTTTCTAGTACTTAGATTCTCTGAGCTAAGCTGCGGACGGACAGACGGACAGAGCGAAACTATAAGGGTTCCTTGTTGACTTCGGAACCCTAAAAAGAAACTATATATGATTTATCCAAAACTCAGTCATGGTTATGATAATCATGAGTATAAATGATTTGATTGTCGAAAGTCCGTAACTTAGCTTTACATCGATACTTCGTTCTGTTAGAACATGTCCACCTGACGATCTGGGTTTTATATCGTTTATCCTTTATTTCAGTATACGTGAAACCGTTGTGCAATATCATTTGGTGACCCTTCCTTGACATCACAAATGTAACTGAAAAGAAATAAAACTATTTGAAGCGTTTGTTTAAAAGCTATCAATAGCAATCGGACGATTTCAATCAAAATTATAACGGTTTACTTTAATTTGTTTTTATTTGCCACGCTAATAAAGATTTATAAGTAACACATAATGTTCCGTGAAAAAAAAAATTCGTTCGCAATAACCCTAAGGCACATACTATACAAGACAGTTTGCAGGGCCTTCACTCGACTCAACTGACGTAACAGTAGAAAATACCCTAGATATTGTCAATAAATAACAAGCTATAAGTATCAATTTATCATTCGATATAGTGTCGAGTTGGAGGACATGAGTATAAAGGGATAAATTTGAATACCCAGGTTCTAGACAAGTGTCAGTCGACGTCAGCGATGGTGATGGTCGAAATGCTATAATGTAAGGGATTGATCACATTTGGATAGCTTTTGACAATTCCATACAATTCTGTCATTTTTAGGGTTCCGTTCCTCTTTAGGATAAAAAAGGAACCCGGATCACTTCATTGTCTGTCTGTCCGTGTTACAAGACCTTTTTCTCTGGATCGCCCGGAAGTATCAAATTGAAATGAATGTGATATACTTAAGTCTGCAATCCCATGAGTCTGTGAAAAAATCGAACTTCTATATCAACGTCATCAAAAGATATAGCCGTTTATGTTGCATATTTGAGGAATCGTAAGGGAATCAAAAAGGGTACTTCCCGTTGACCTAGTATCATGAAATTTGGCAAGAAGCAATGCCTTACAGCACAAGTAAATGGAAAATTGTGAAAACTCTAAATTAGGGACTCTACATAAAAAAAAAGGTTATTAACTTATTTGCATTTGGTAATCTGACCGCGACCTGTATTGATGTATGGGGACAAAAGTTTTCCAACAGCAAACTTAACTTTGTTCCTTCATTAGAGCGATGTTCGTTGCCTTCATTGTTCATGAACATCAGTAATGTTATCTAATTATTTGGCGAATGTAGCTGTTTAAACGGAACACTCGGTGCGGGAGTCCGATTAGCACTTGCCCGGTTTTTTCAATCGCCATCGCCACGTTTTTGTAGACAGAATTTCACTTGTCTAAACCCACTTCACAATCTCTCCGGGGACAGGTGCTGACAATATGGCCTGTTTGTCGACAATACCCACACCTTCGCAGTTTGCTTCGTTGTGGTTGTGTCTTATTTCCACTCCATTTGATTCTTTCTACAAGAAGATGTTGTGCTGGAAGAAGTAATACAGTCTTAAAATACACACAGACTTACTCTGATTTTTAAAAGCTTTTGTTTCAATTGCTTTATTAGTTTGTTAGTATTGTGGATCAAATCTCGTAACTGAATTTTAAAACAGTTACCCCTAAACAATTGAGCTGAAATTTTGTAAACAGTCATTAGTATTTTAGTGACATTTGTCTTTAAATAAAACAACACAAAAGATACACGACGATAGAAACATTTTATCATTCTAACAACAACAAATTACAAGCAATTTTATAATTAAATACAAATTGGAAACGTTACCTCGCAGAGTTAAAGTAAGACATCATACATCATTAAAAAGTATTTTTTTTTATAAATACGGACATAACGTTTTACCTTATTGGTATAGCTTACAGGATATTCCAAAGCAAAAGATGGATACTGGTAACGGTCATGTATAAGCTTCATATCTCTCACGCACTAGAATTGTGATGGCATACAAATGTCATCAATATACGACACTAGCACAACTTCGTTCAATAGTCAGTGTCATCCTTACTGTGGTCAACAGCTCAATTTGCGGCTTCAGTATACGATTCAATTTCATTGGCTAAGTTCGCTTATAGGCCTATATTCTAAATCTCTTTAAAGGGAACTGTTTCCCCTCCACTCGACTCAGTCATGATAACGTAAATATCCTCGATTAATGTTAATAAATAACACACTATAAGTGATTACTTGACTAAGTTGCGGTTGAATCAAGTGGAGGAAATGACTAAAAATATAGCGGTTAATGTTTTATACATCTTCAATGAAACTGCGGGGCATATCTAGATGGTTATGATTATTTTTTATCGAAACGATAACGTCATTCACCGTGTAGATGACAGCCTTGCATCCTCTACCGAAATGCGTGGAACAGGCCCATCGCTTTTTAAGGTGTGATCCATTGCGAGACATTTTGTAGTAGAAGTTGAAACCATTCAGGCTGATCATAGTGTTACCTCGCCGCGATGTAACAAATTTAGCTGAAAAAAATACAAATGGTTAAATATTTTATGAATTCAGTTTAACGGCAAAAGAGGCCGAGGACGGCCTTCTTTCACATGGTGCACCACTATAACGTAGCTTCTCAAGGAGAAGAAATTATCTGCTCGTCAACCCTCAATAGAACGAAATGAAAAGGCTAGGCAGATAGGTAAGTAAAATAACGGATGTATCGAACGGATACATCAAATTTTTACCAGCTTCACCCAACTTTAGTGCATGGCGAAACACTGGCAATAAATTACTTCATTTTCAAAGACAATGTTCTTTATTAAAACATGACAAGCAATAGTATGGTTGCATCGGACAATCCGGACAATAAGTGGGTACTTTCTTAGCATAAGTTTTGGCTACTATACGGCCTTACTCCGCAAATTTATTTTTGAAGCAATCTTGACAGTTTCTTCTTGTTAGTAAGCTGCCAGCTTTTCGTGCGATATTGTGCGATGATTTCTTTAATGATTTTAGTTTGTTTTGTTGATATGGGTCAACAGAAAGTTTAGAAAGTTTCTTTGGAGTTAGATAGTCACTCGGTAACTTGGATACAGAACCTGAAATTAATCATTAGTTTTAAGTCTGTTCTGGTAATTTTTCCTTCCAGTAGGTACATCTAGTACCATCCATATAGTACCTACCTACCCATTGAAGTCTACACTCAACGTAGCCCATTTTGGGTGCGTGAAAAAACTGGACTTGATATTTAATAAGTACAATAAAGATTTTAGAACGTTTATTTTTTGAAACACGTAAATGCTTATACAAATAGTTAAGATGAAACACTTTAAATCTTAAAGGTCTTACAACTTAAATAAATAACGTTCGTACGTGTACATGTAGGAGTACCTAAATAAGTAGCCCTTTGATATTAAATTAATATGTACGAAGTGAGTAAGAAGAAAGTGTTTTTGAATAAACTGAAAAACGTGTAGTTTAATCCCTAAATACAAAGTAAAAAATATTAATTCTTCAATTGTTTAAACTCCGAACAACCTTAAAAATAAAAACCGGCCAAGTGCGAGTGGGACTCGCGCACGAAGAATTCATTATCATTATCGCAAAAAACGGCAAAAACATCACGTTTGTTGTATACCCCACTTAAATATTTATTTTATTCTGTTCTTAGTATTTGTTGTTATAGCGGCAACAGAAATACATCAACTGTGACTTGAATTTCAACAGCCTAGCTATCACGGTTCATGAGATACAGCCTGGTGACAGACGGACAGACATACAGACGGATCGCGGCGTCTTAGTAATCCCTATTACTAAGACTCCCGTTTTTACCCTTTGGGTACGGAACCCTAAAAACCGGTACATAAAATATGTGCACTCACCCTGCAGTCTACAAAACAACTGACATGATGGATGGATTATAGTAAAGATAGGACCTAAATATATTGGCTATGAGTGTGTAAGAGATATATATAGCTTCCGATAGAGAAGCTGCACGGCAATAATTCGTGTAATTCCGGCCGCAGTCAAATATCATTTAAGCACAAAAATATAATCGATATTGATTGATTCAAAACACACAATATACATGAATGCATACTTTAAGAATTAAATTAGGGAAACAATAAATAGAAGCGATGGAAAAATGGTGAAATAAGAAAGAAAAAAGGAATAAAAGAAAGGAAAGTAGTTTATTTAATACAAACAAGACACACTTTATAAACATAATTTATGACAAACATAAAATCCATTACAGTAACAAATGCTTGTGACAAAAAGCCCTATAGACATTACTTGCGTGTGACGTCAGATGCATGTAGTTTCTGTTTATCATAGATTTTTAGACTTCGCCGTTTTATAAGATTTATCTTGTTTTTCTTGGTATTTTCTTGTCATCAGGTATTCTGGCGAGTGGGCTGTAATGTTTTGGGATATTTGTGTTCCCGGAATCGAAATCCTAAACAGGGAACAATCTATCTAGTCTGCATAGGGATGATGTCTAAAAAAATATTTTTAGTCCGTCAGATAGATTACCAAAAAATATTGGGCATGTATTATTCCTTATGTCACGTTAACAAAAAATGATGACGATACAGTGCGTTAAAATATCGCATGACGTCACGCCTTGGTACACTTTTCACATAGGAGTGACGTCACAAGCCCCCACTCCCGAACTTTGATGCGCTGTATCTTGGTGAATTTTTATTGATTTGAATAAGCAAAAAATACTAGTCCAATGTTTTTTAATAATTTAACTGGCGGACTAAATAGAATTTGCTGTTTCGTACCCCGTCATCGTCCCTATTGCAGGCGCACTGACGTCCTACATTAGCGGTTAAGGATTTGCTTCACAGGGAAGATTTTGAGGTGTTGATTTGTTTGCTTCACTTGACTAGGTGACTTCTTGACACCAGGTGGAAACGAATACAGGGGTGCTTTTGTCTGATATCAGTAAAAAGCACTGGCTTATACATTTGTAGGCATTTAGTTTTTTTTTAAAAGGAGACTCGCGAGCCTTTTACAGATTTCTAGTCTAGGTGTACAAAGAGAAATAAACAAGAAATAAAAAATAAAACATTTATTTCTTTTCATGATTATGTTCGTTATAAATGGCAATAATTTTATCATCCACAATGTGAATTTGTGCCCTGCAATACCTATTTTTTGTGCAACTCCACCTTTTCTTAGCTGTCTTGTGGTTGCCAGGTTTCAAGTAAAAAGTATTTTCACCCACTTTGATATGTGTCTTTCCTTTCTTCGTTCTTATTAAAGTCACTGAAAAAAAACAAGATTAGTTGAAGCTAGCATTTTTTATTACTTGATACGGTGGAGATCTGCCCCGATTGGGCGGAGCACCGCCGTGTCCTCATGGAGGCGATCGGCGGTAACGACCTCTCGCGTCCGGCCCTGGTGCAGGCCATGGTACGGAGCGAGAGGGCATGGGAAGCTGTCTCCTCCTTCTGCGAAGCAGTAATGCTCGCAAAGGCGGAACGCGTGAGGGAGACGCAAAGGAGACGCTCTCACGCCCCTAACCGCCGCAGGAGACGCCCCGGGCATCGGGAGTCGCAAACCGATTCCCGGCCACCGTAGGCGCGGGCTTGCGGACGGAAAGTAATGGGTAGCTCGCCGTCCGATAAGGACCAAGCCCGAATTTACGGCACGTAGTGTTCCACGCGCGCCTCAAAGAGATGTCAGCAAAGTGACGGGGTCCGATAGGGCCGATGCCTGTCTGGGTCGCGGATTAATTTGAAAGAGAGTTACCGCGGCCCTAGCACAAGCAAAATGAAGGAATACGTGTGGGTTTTATTCAGTAAAAGTCTGACACGCCGTCCCGCTTCACCCAGAGCGGGAGAAGTCAGTGGAATAACAAACCAAAAAAAAAAACAATGGCCTCACCTTTTGAAAGGTTCCTCAATTCTATCATAATATTTTTTCTATCTGTTATCTTCTTACATTAGATAAATCTTCTAAAAGGAACGTCATGAAGAAGGGGTCTGGGACGTGTTAAAACTATAATTGTTCCACTGTGACATAGAAACTGATCTTTACATGACGAAGAGCTCTATCCCTTTTTCGCATCGGAATCATGATGGCGTTCATACGGTATAGTACTGGGGCCAAAATTATTATGAAGTTTTACCTACTTTTATCATAGTTCCATTGCCAAAAAAACATCATTATCATAATCATCATCCTTTTAATGTTTTAATGTTTTGTTTAGGGTAAACTGCACTCATCTATAGTACACATTCAGAGTCTTCTGGTGCGATTTTATTTTATGAAATGGTGTGAGCAATATTCAGACATACAATTGCAGCAATCTTGGGTGTTTTACCGTTATTTATTGAAGAGTTTCATTGGATATTTTCGAAGTTAAATAACAGATCTTTAACAAATATAAGTGAGACCAATCCGGGACCATACTCTTTCAAACAAAAAATGAATTATCCAGATCGGTTTATAAACAAAAATGCTACGCCCAAATAGATAACCCCAATATCAGGGTACTTGAACATAACTGGTGAAACGAGAGTGTAGAAGGGTGAACTGTACATATCTGCATACCCCTTCAGAGTCTACTGGTGCGATGTTATGTTATGAAATTGTGTAAACAATATAAAGACATGCGATTGCAGCAATTTATGCTTAATCAATGTATCCTAGTCGCGTTTGGGCTTATTGGAATTGTGATGAGATGTAATTTTGCTGTAAATTCATTTGATGAAAATTTAAGGTACCAAAACTAAAAAGTGGTTAACAAAAAAATGTTACCGACTTCCAAAAAAAAAACGCTACAAAAGAAATTTAACTTTCATTTCTGAAGTCGGTGTCGAAAAACAAAAAACAATAGGTACACACCGACTTCGGAAAAAAAAGTTGCCTTGTTTAGTTAACTTTCTTTTGGTGTACAATAATAGTACATTGTAATACAGTTGTGGGAAATAGTAAAAACAAATCAAAGAATTAGATTTGTTAATTAACAAAAAATAAAATTTTCGCGCATTTTTGCAACTGGACATTATTACTTTATACCGATTTTTGACAAATGTTGATGTGAAAAAAATTTAAATGGGTAATTAAATATATTAAACAACCATTTAAAATAATTTTCAGAATTAAATGCTAAAACGTACGGAATCATTCATTTTTCCTCGTGTAAAATCTATTCCATTTTATTCTATGTATGAAAACTCCTTGCTACTAAACTTTTTTAAATTGACTTATAACTAAAGGCGCGTTTTTGCAACTGGACATTTTTTACAACGAAAACAGTCTATACAGCCTATTCGATTTTAGACAAATGTTGATAGGAAAATAATTAAATTAAAACTGGTAACTAAATATATTAAACAACCATTTAAAAGACTTTTGAGAGTTCAATGCTAAAACGTACGGAATCATCTATTTTTCCTCGTATAAAATCTATCCCATTTTATTCTATGTATGAAAACTCTTTGCTGCAAAACTTTTTAAATTGACTTATAAATTTAAAACTAAACTGCAAAATTAATGATCGAGCTCGTAAACAAAAGTCACGACCGCGTAACAGAAAGATGCCTATGCATAAGATTTAATTTGCAAACTCGTGTCATTAAAAACCCTCGCCTTCGGCTCGGGCTTGTTAATGACAGCTCGTTTGCAATAACCTACACGCCCGTGTATCACACGATATTTTTCAATACAGTTGTGGGAAATAGTAAAAACAAATCAAAGAATTAGATTTGTAAGTACAAAAAAATTAAAAATTTCGCGCGTGTTTGCAATTGGACATATTTTTTTTTTACAACGAAAACAGCCTACACAGCCTATTTGATTTTTGACAAATGTTGATGTGAAAATAATTAAATTGAAACTGGTAATTAAATACATATATTGAACAACCATTTAAAAGACTTTTGAGAATTAAATGCTAAAACGTACGGAATCATTCATTTTTCCTCGTATAAAATCTATTCCGTTTTATTCTATCTATGAAAACTCCTTGCTACTAAACTTTTTATATTGACTTATTATAACTAAAGGCGCGTTTTTGCAACTGGACATTTTTTACAACGAAAACAGTCTATACAGCCTATTCAATTTTAGACAAATGTTGATGTGAAAATAATTAAATAATTAAATTGAAACTGGTAATTAAATATATTGAACAACCATTTAAAAGACTTTTGAGAATTAAATGCTAAAACGTACGGAATCATTCATTTTTCCTCGTATAAAATCTATTCCGTTTTATTCTATCTATGAAAACTCCTTGCTACTAAACTTTTTTATATTGACTTATTATAACTAAAGGCGCGTTTTTGCAACTGGACATTTTTTACAACGAAAACAGTCTATACAGCCTATTCAGTTTTAGACAAATGTTGATGTGAAAATAATTAAATTAAAACTGGTAATTAAATATATTAAACAACTATTTAAAAGACTTTTGAGAGTTTAATGCTAAAACGTACGGCATCATTAATTTTTCCTCGTATAAAATCTATCCCATTTTATTCTATGTATGAAAACTCTTTGCTACTAAACTTTTTAAATTGACTTATAAATTTAAAACTAAACTGCAAAACTAATGATCGAGCTCGTAAACAAAAGTCACGACCGCGTAATAGAAAGATGCCTATGCATAAGATTTAATTTTCGAATCATAATTATAGCCTCTGAAAGTACGCCATGTTTAACAACTGTATTGAAAAGTATATTGTATTCTATTTTTTTTTAGATAGGGTACCTCCAATTTTTTATTCTGCGTTTCAGGCGAGAAGAATTAAAACGTTTAAAATAACCACATTAAGTAAAATAGGCCGTGACGCATGGCGTATTACCGAATCCAGGCTTCGATGGTACGGCCATGTAATGCGGAGACCCGATGATCACATTGTGAAAAAGTGCCTTTCCATGACGACACAAAAGAGACCGCGCCGTACATCTTGGATGACGAGTGTCCAGAAGGACATGAAGAAGTGCAGCGTATCTACTGTCGATGCTTATCAGCGGAACAAGTGGCGCCTCATGACCAGGAAAGCCGACCCCGAGTAACGGGAAGTGGCGAGATGGAAGAAGAAGAAGAAGTAAAATAGGCTGTGCGTCAGGGTTAAACCTTTGATCTTAAGCTGATCTAGTATAAGTTTCAATACATTTACAACAAATTTTCTTCATTAATTCCTTACTGCCAATCGTCACGATATATCCGAGTCCATTTTCTTTCATACTGAGTGAGTCGGACACACAGTCCATTTATCTTTTTGTTGGCCTTCCTCTCCCTCTCCATCCGTCCACATTTATATTTATAATTGTTTTAGAACATGTGATTCATTCTCCCAAGACTAATACTCGTAAGTAATAAGAAATATGATTAAATATCGAAATTACTTTAATTATTCATTGGTTAAGGATAATAAAAGGCTACAGTTTACTTTTATTTGTATCATTAATGTTTTACATTTGTACTAAAATAGAAAATAAGAATTAATAAATATTTGAACATGTCGTTTGCAATCAATAAAATCAATATTCCATAATATTGAAGTCACAAAACTATCATTTGAATCCGTATATTTTATGCAAAATATAATTAAATTGCACATAAATTACCAAATACTTCATAAAATACTATGTATACCTAAGCTCACAAATTATTTGACAAAAATAAATTGTTAAATTCAACACAAAATAATAATTTTCAGATTAAAAAAGTTTATAAGCTGGTGAAAGCGTGAATTAATGTATGACATAACATTGATTAATTTGCCCTGCTAAATCTATAAGGCCTTTTCCTCACTGGAAAAATACATTTTTAATGAAATAATAACTTACTCGTTTGTAGTAGATATTTGTTTTTATCGGTTAGTACAATACTTACGAAACTTAAATCACCCACAAGAAATCCAAGATAACTCATTACAAATTAGCTGCTTACGTAGTGGGGCATTTTTAAAGGATATCATAATTACGTATTTATTACGTATGCACATGATTATTATTAACCCTTACAATTTCATTACAAAGAGTATGAACAGTAGCTCGGCATCGCTTGTGGTTGTGTGTTGAGCATATCCATCTCGATCTTGGCCCCGACACGTGTTGCTTGCAAAACGTGAATCCTCCGATGAGTAAGAGCGTTTTACCACGTCGGGACATAACGAATGTTGCTGAAAAAATTACCAAAAATTATATTGATGTATTAGATACATAGAATAAGGTATTAAAATAAAACTTCATTAACAAAAACATGTAATTTTGATAAAATATACTTTATTTTAAACTAAAATAGTTACAAACCTTTAACAAAAAAAAGAATCTATTTATGCATCTTTAATCCTTTCTAATATATTCTTTCTATCTATTCTTTATTGTACACAAAAACATACATTTATCAAATATAGTAGGACAGCTTATGTACAAAGGCGAGCTTAACTCATAATTAATCCATTTAATATTTTACTTTATTTATTACAAATAACTATTAGATACAAATTTAAAGGTAAGGATTAAGATAGATAGGAAAATATAACGTACAGCCTGTAGTAGGAACACACGAAATAATAAAAAACGGATTTTTAAGATGAATCCTTATAAGTAACTTTTATTATATATTCATTGGCCAAACTACAATGTTTTATTTTTTTTAATAATTAAATCATCCACAAAATACAAACTGAAATATTTAACTACTTTTTTATAATAATGTAAAACAGGTCTTCTTGTTCCTCTGACTAACAATACACCATTTTCCTAACCACGGTTTATTTATGTTGTGGCCCAGTGGCTAAGACCTCGCATTTCGTGCTTGAGGTCATTGGTTCAAATCCGGGCAAGTGCCAATGTGACTTTTTCAATTCACGTGTACTTTCTAAGTTTGTCTTGGACATTGCTGACAACGGTGAAGAAGAACATCGTGAGGAAACTTGGATTTATAGTAAGTATAAGTTTATGCTCCATTGGTGCAATCGCTGCAAGGCTGATAAACGGTGATAAACGAATTAAATAAAAATAATACAAATATGATTGATATTCTTTCTTAATATCTATTCTAGTGCTGTACTACTGTGATCCGATACGACTTTTTTAAATGTTCTTAATTCAGACGGATAGAGTCGGAGACATTCTTAGACCAAAATGATAGCTGCCAAATGACCTTATTTTTTTAATGTTGTATGCGCGGACTTGTATTTTAATATTGATATTGGACAGTTTAAATGTATAATTTATTTTTTATTCTTTTAAGAGGCAAGCCTCGTAGCTAGAAGTATGTTCATCTAAGAAATAAACTATTTCGTCGTGGATTGTGTGGACTACCGCCTTGCATCCGTATTTAGCATGACTGGCACATCTCCATCGGATCTTGAAAGAATCTCCCGCGCAGTTTCTTCTATACCTATTTGCACCGATCATGAGGATCCTAGAACCGTTTCTGTTGGTGAAAAATACTGGGTGAAGACCTGAAAATTAGTGATTAAACGTTATTGAAAATAGTACAGATTCAAATATGTCTACATACTTGGATATTCTGGCATTCCATGGGATGATACCTGCCTATACAAGTCCCACTCATAATAAAACATGTCTAGATCATGTAATACTAAAGACAAAATTAACTGCTCGTTGTCTTATTCTTCAAACAACTCTGACTGATCATAACAGTGTTGCCTTATATATTGCTACGACTTCTAGACCAAAACCTGCAAAAGTTAGCACGTATATAAATTATGAAAATTTAAAAGCTGAACTTAAAAACACGGACTTTAGTTTTATGTATACGATTAAAGATGCAAACGAAGCTGCTGACTTTCTCAACAACATTCTCTATACCACTATTATGGCAAATTCTAAAGAAATCAAAATCTCAAGGCGAAAGAAAATCCTAAAACCCTGGATTTCTCCGGGTATCTTAAAATGCATTAAAAATCGTGATAACCTGTATAAGAAATTAAAAAAAGATCCAGATAACGAGACACTAAAAACTACCTACAAAAGATATAGAAACTTTTTTACTTCCCTATTAAAAAAACTTAAAAATAACTACGAGAGGCAGCTACTTGAGAATGCAGGCACAAACAGCAAAAAGCTCTGGAAAACTGTTAAAGAGATTGCATATTCAAATAAACCTAAAGAAGTCCCATTAGAACTATTATGCACTAATGATCCACTGAATTCAGCGAATGATGTAAATCACTACTTTGCAAATGTGGGCAAAACTTTAGCTGAGAACTTAAGTAAGAATAATACCAGAAACGAACCCCATACATTAAATTCATCTTGTCACTCTTTTGCTCTTCTACCTTCTGATGAAGATGAAGTTGGGACACTAATAACAGGTTTGAAAAGTGATTGCTCTGTTGGCCTGGATATGATATCTGGTGAAATCTTGAAGGGGAATAGGGATGTCCTAACAGCTCCGATATTGTACATTTGCAACTTATCACTTTCAACTGGAGTTTTCCCTAGAGTCTACAAGAAATCGAGAATACACCCGATTTATAAGACTGGAGACAGAGGCTGTGTCAATAATTATAGACCAATTTCTATTCTCCCAACTCTTTCAAAAATTTTGGAACGCCTTATTAATAAGAGACTTGTTGAATATCTGGAAAATAAAAATCTTATTTCCCAATCACAATTTGGTTTTAGGGCAAACCGATCCACAGCTGATGCGGTATTTGAGCTGTCAAATTACATAGTAAATAATTTTGATACTAAAAAGAAAACAATCGGGATATTTTTGGATTTAGCAAAGGCATTTGACACAGTCTCTGTCCCGTTTTTGATAAGGAAGCTAGAAAACCTTGGTGTCAGAGACCTCCAGTTGAAACTCCTTCAGGACTACCTGACGGACAGGACGCAATGCGTGCAAATTGGCAATGTCATCAGTGGGGAGGTCCCAGTGACCTTTGGTGTTCCTCAGTGGAGTATACTGGGTCCAACACTCTTCCTTGTGTACATTAACGACCTTTGTCAGATGGAAATCCCTGATGCAAAGATAGTTACCTTCGCAGATGACACGGCCCTGCTTTTTTCTGGTGACTCTTGGGACGAGGTTTTCTCACGTGCCCAGAAAGGAATGAATATGGTGACTAGTTGGTTGTGCAGGAACCTTCTAACCCTAAATGTTGCGAAGACAAATTACATAACCTTTGCCATAAAAACTAATGATAGGCCTGATCCTTTGCATCGTATTATCTCACACTCATGCTCTTATCCCAATAACAAGAACTGTTCTTGCCCCAATCTCACAAACACATCATTCACTAAATATCTGGGTGTAATGATAGACAGCAACCTTAATTTCCACCATCACATTGACCTCCTAGCTGGAAGAGTGCGTAAACTGATGGTGATCTTTAAGGCCTTAAGACATGTTGCTCCAAAAAAAAATACTCAAATCGGTTTATTTCGCCCTCTGCCAGTCTTTACTTATTTATTGTATTACCTCATGGGAAGGTGCCTGTAAGACGCATTTTTTGAAGATTGAGAGGGCGCAAAGAGCACTTCTTAAGGTTAGCCTGTGCCTGCCATTTTATCACCCAACTGTGGATCTATATAAGAGATGGGAGGTGTTAACAGTTCGACAACTTTTCATTTTGTATACGGTTCTGAAAAAGCATTCTCTTTTAAAATATGAACCAGATAAATTTAGAAATAAGCGACGCAAGGATTTGGTTTGCACTACAGCGTCATTTAGAACTAAACTTGCGCATCGGTTCTTTTGCTACCAG
Organism: Anorthoa munda; assembly: GCA_945859665.1. NCBI lineage: Eukaryota > Metazoa > Arthropoda > Insecta > Lepidoptera > Noctuidae > Anorthoa > Anorthoa munda. Next base: position 9,532,151 of record OX243901.1, read on the forward strand.
GGTTCCAATTTGTATAATAAGCTGAACAGGTCTCTTTCAATGTACTCTTTACCAAAAGCTAAATGCAAATCTGTAGTCACGGAGTGGTTGATTAAGTTAGATTACGAACTTACAGAAAAATTACTCCTTAATTAGTTAATTTGAATTAAATTAAATTGGATTATGTTACATTGAATTGGATTATGATTATTAAGTTCTATTGAATTGAATTAATTTGGATTGAATTGGATTAAATTGGATTTTGTTAGATTGAATTGAATTAATTTATATTGAATTAAATTAAATTAATTGCAAACTCACACATACATGCTTCACACTTCCACGCACACACATGCTTCACACTTCCACACACACACACACACATAACTAAAACTAACACGAAGTAAATAAACTTCGTGACACACACTGAGGCGTTTTTTATTCCACTTGTTTTTTCTGCATGATAATGTTTGAGATTTGTTAATGATGATTTTACTAATTTCTTCTAACAGTGTTACAAACTGGACTAAATTGAAAGTAACTAAACCGGAAACACTAAATTGTATTGCTTTTGTTTTTCGGGGTGGGGACCTGGTGATTTGTAATACAGGCATTCCTATGCCTACTTCAGACACCAGCTCCTCACACATTCTAGACTAAGAATATGTACCTGTATTTTTATACCCAAGTAACTTTTAATGTCTGTTTTGTGAGGAGAAATAAACGATTTTATTATTATTATATTATTATTATTGATAAAAAATTGGTAAACGGAAATTATTAAAAATCAACCTCATATTTTAATAAAAGCATAATCATCAAATTGAAAGTTGAAGTGCAAGGGATAAAAATCGTCAAAAATTCAAAAATGTACAAGAGAGACTGCGCTACTAAAATGTCACGTGATCGAGCCTAAATTTTGGCACTTTCGACAATATTTTGTCCACGTATATAATATCATTTTGTCTCGAGTCTTTTTTCTGTAGAAACCCTTTGTAGAAATTTTTGTACCTATTTTTCTGTTCTTCTTCTCCGTATATTTTGTGTGTGTACATTAATTTGTCAATAAATAAAACAATCCACGTGTAGCCAAAATTATAGGAGTAGGTGTGTGGTTTATCATTTATTTAGTTATTAATTATTTTTACGTACTTTATTGTTAGTAGATGAGACGTGAAGATAGCTACTCCGTGTAGAAAATCCTCAAAATTCAACATCAAGCAACGAACAAGGGGCAGACCACCAGCCTCTTGGTGGACTACAGTCGAGAGCGACCTGAAGGAGCAAAATTTGCTACCATCGACCACTCAGGATAGACCATCGTAGACGCGCAAGGAGGACCGGCCGATTTATTTGAGATAAATTGGGAAGTGGGCAGGGAGATAATAGGTCCCTCTTATATTAGGTACAGGGCACACATTTAACTACCATTTTTACCACTATAGAACTACCGCCTTAATTTATAGCGCAATAAATACAAAAAAATACGAATTAATTATATTTCGAATTTTATTTAAACTCTTATGAAATGTCACAATATGTCATGCATATTGAGATATTCAAGCTTATTAATGTACTGTCTTAGATATTTACCAACCGAACGGCGGTTTTTATTCGCTGATAAGATGCTTTTTAATACAGACTTTCAATCAAAGCTACAGCGTCACTAATGCAGCGACACTGGAAATATTACATGGTCAACTTAACTGTGCAACTCGCTGGAATCCGATCCCACTCTCACCTATCCACCCGGTGCCCTGCGTTTGCCCTGTAAGCCAACAGCAAGAATCGAATGTCAAAGTGACGTGAGTGACCGTTTGGCCAGTTTTACATTTTACTTATGGTGCCATATTTAATGTAAAAACAGAGCTTATCGTCTATACTGTACATTATTTTTAAGATTAGCTTAGATTAGATTAGAGGTGTTTGTGGATGAAGTCTGTACGATCTTACTTACTATTTTTAAACGACTTACCAAAAAAGGAGGAGGTTCTATGTTCGACATTATGTATTTTTTTTTTTTATATTTATATGTTCACCGATATCTCCGTCAATTGTAGACCGATTTTGAAAATTATTTTTGTTTGTAAGAATATATTCCGGAATTGGTCCCATTTTAATTTGGTGAAGATCTGATGAAGAACTTCGGAGATATACAACAGAACTCTTCAATAAATAACGGCAAATCTCTCGGGATTGCTGCAATCGCATGTCCGTTTATTGTTTATACCATTTCATAACATAACATCACGCCAGTACGCTCGAAAGGGGCATGCAGGTCTCTTATTTCACCGGTTATAATCAAGTTTCGTGTTATTCGGGTAATCTATTCTGTCGTTATAGGTACTTACTTAACTACTTCCCTATTAGGTAGGTACAACTAAAAAGTGAAAAATAACCTTGACCTTTTCAGAAAAGCACCACACAGATTTAAGTGTACCTGTCCAGACAGTGTCAGCATTTGTTAGTTATTGTATAGCTCAGCTTAAAACTTTAAGGACCTCAAAGACCCGATGAACAATACCAAAGTAAAATTTATTGTTACAGTCATTAAGAACCATAATCTTTAAATGGAATTTGCTGGACGTCTTTTGGTAGATGGTTGTGGTCTTCATAAGCGTTCACGATGACGTCATCAATGGTAAAAATTTTTGCTTTACAAGACCTATTTGAACATCGCCACCTGATCTTGTTTCCAGTCCCTTTATTTCGACTATAAGAGTATCCATTCAGGAATAGTAGCCTGTGCCCTCGTGTTGAAAGAATATATTTTCCTGAAATTTATTGTGAAATTTAATAATACATAAAACAAAACGACATATTTAATACAAAAAATACACAAAATAATGTGACTAAAATATTTAATATAACGTAAATGGAGAGTAATTACCTAGCATATACCTACCTATGTAAAAATTATGATAATTTCATAGACTCGAATTTTTACGTATTTTAGTAGTGTCATCCTCAGTTACAAGGCTAGCTATGTTTCAAATATAATGATCGACTTTGTGGTTTAGGCGTAAAAAGATAAAACACAGATAGGCAGAGTAATTTTTGCATTTATAATATAAAATTTTACAATTTTTGAGTATACATCTTTCGGCGGATAATTGTGGTCTTCAAGAGCGTACACGATGACGTCGTCCATGGTATGGATCTTAGACGAACATGTCCTGATTGAACATTGCCAACTGATCTTGTGTTCAGTCTCTTAGCGACGATTATACGTGTAACCATTCTGGCACTTTTGTCCTTTTGTAGACATAATAAAGTTTACTGGAATACATGTAATTCATAATATATTAACATTTGGATTTAAATCTTGATGACCTGAACCTGAACTTTAAATTAAAGCTAACCATAAGTCGGAACGATGGATATAAATAAATGGTGTTGTATCTTTTCTCGTATATTAACGAAATAAATAAACTTTAATGTTTTGAAAATTAAAAAGTGTTTTATAATCAAATACGTTTACAATGTTTTACTTTAGTTTTATATTTGTGGTGTTACATAACAAAATCTGAGCTTCTACAAAAAACATATAAATGTTACTCTTATACTATTAACATGCAAAATTAATATTAAATATCAAAACCGGTTTTTGGAACCATGTATTGAATACTAAGTAGGTGTTTATAAATTGAACTAAGAAGTAAAATAAAATAAAATTTATTCATCAAAAATGGGTACAATTTATTCTATCCTAATCAGAAACATTAAAATACAAAGGCTTTTTTATTATTATGTGAATGACGATGTCTGGTTTTTTTAATATTATGTGAACTGTGTTACAAGCACCGGCGCCTTCCTCCTAAAGCTAAAAGTTATAAGTCAATCTACACTTTAATTTATTGGATGCTAAAATTACAATAATATAAATAACAATTTTAAAAATGGAATTATAGTTAATTGAACTTAAAATAATACATTATAATTTAATAATTTGTTAAAAGACAGTATGCTAGTTATGCTGTTGCTTATTATTGCAATATTTATCATGTTGCTGAAAATGCACATAGGCCATCAACTTGTTTTTCTGATTACAAGACATATTGGACCACATTTGATTGAAAGTATCAACCCCTCGTTTAGTCGCATTATAAAAATCGACCATGTGACCATTTGGTCAATTTATTCTATAATAAGCCAACTTCGATGGTTCGATTTGAACGATAGTAATGTGAGCGGTCCGTTATAGCAAAAGATAGATGTTCTAACTTCCCTTGTTTTAGAGATTTTTAGTTTCTTTGGAATCTTCTCTTTCTTTGCACGTAATATTCCAACTATAGTCAGTCAGTTCGAGTTGCAGGTTTTGACTAAGGGTATTGACGTGTATCAGTTATCCATTGTAACATTTCTATTCGTAACGTGGGTACTACGAGTAGTCCTTCACAAAATATTCACCCAATGGTAATAAGTCAGTGTTTGTGAATTTTCCTAGATAAGGAATGTCGTTAATAAGTTTAAATCACGCATCATTCCAATTTACATCCTATATTTGGGAGGCTTATTGGGTATGTACGTATGAAATTTACACCAGCCTTTAAATCCAAATAATTGGGCGTCCATAGTTACATTATGTTCCTGGAGTATAGTTATTACGGCATTGTTAAAAGTTAAATAAGTAAGTAGTATAAGTTAGTTGTTGAATATATTTGTATTGTATAAATCAATTTCCTTAGTATTGTATAACTGCACAGCACGTGTGTGAGTTCTATGTACCCAACTGTAAATCTACCATTGTGGTGTGGTGCCAATTCAGGCGTCATGTTCGTGAACGCCGCCGTCAGTTGGGATTGGTCATAACTTGACTGCTTCGGATGGTTGGTTTCTAGTATCTTTTATATAACTGCACAGTACATGTGTGAGTACTTCTAATACTTTATGTATGTAGGTGATATAGTGGGTAGTGCTATTCTGGGTGCATTGTCCTCACATGTATGAATTTAATAATGTATGTACCTATGTTCCTAAATATTGTAAAAAACTATTTTTTTTTTAAAGAGTATGTATGGAGTTTCTTGTGCATTCTTCTCCATAACAAGCTACTTTCCGAATGCACGGTAGAATAATTTTGATGTAACGGTCAAAAGTGCTGCTTGGCGGCCTAGTTGAAATAAAATATCTTTGTCTTTGTCTTTGTCTTTAACTTTGTCTTTGTCTTTGTCTTTGTCTTTGTCTTTGTCTTTGTCTTTGTCTTTGTCTTTGTCTTTGTCTTTGCCTTTGCCTTTGCCTTTGCCTTTGCCTTTGCCTTTGCCTTTGCCTTTGCCTTTGCCTTTGCCTTTGCCTTTGTCTTTGTCTTTGTCTTTGTCTTTGTCTTTGTCTTTGTCTTTGTCTTTGTCTTTGTCTTTGTCTTTGTCTTTGTCTTTGTCTTTGTCTTTGTCTTTGTCTTTGTCTTTGTCTTTGTCTTTGTCTTTGTCTTTGCCTTTGTTTAGAATAATCGTCTATCTAAAAAATGTTTTTGCCATGGCGAGTTTGTCTGACTGGATGGTGGTGGACTTCATTAGCATATATGATGACGTCATCGACGGTATGGATCCTAGCTGTACATGTCCTGACTGTACATCGCCACCTGGTTTTAAGCTGCCGCACAGTATCTCGACTGTACCTGTATCCATTCCGGAGTAGCATCTTATGTCCTCTTGTAGACATAATAAATTCTACTGGAATACAAACATTAAATTAACATTTGGACTTAAATGTCGTGCTGCGGGAATTTACTCGTGTTCGATACCCAAAAAGGTGTAAACGAAAACGCGTTTATGAACAATTGGGTACCTAAATATTTTTTATTTGACATAAAGATGAGAGTTACGATACGAAACGATACGGTAACACATAATGACCAATCACAAGCGAGATGAATGACGCGTTTTGTGTGATTGGCCGATTTGGTCGGTTGGATAGAGTTCAACTTCTTTGCGCACTTACGCAATACGGCTGCTGGTCTTATGTTGTGTCGCACTATCTCGACTGTACGTGTATCCATTCTGGAGTAATAACTTATGTCCGCTTTAGTAGATAGTAAATAGAAAATAAATGAGAAAAGATAGCAATAACAGCTGAAACAAACATTATTGGAACTAGCAAGAATGTTATGTTTATTATGGTTCGTTGAGGAAAAAGAACTCGTAAATTGTTTCATATTTTTATTTCAGTAAACAACTCAATAACCCAGGCAAAAACACACTATTATAAAACTTGTTATACATAATAATTGTGTATTTTTATTATGTATAACAAGTTTTAAATGACTAGATTGTACAATAATTGTATGACTAGATTTTTTTTCCGCGCTCATCTCACAGAAACCGTACATTTTACTGAGATGAAAAGAAATCAGCAAAACTCAGCGAAAGCGTAGTTATCATTTGAAGATTTTTTCTAGTCAGATCAGTACCTCCAGATCGGATCAGTACGGATCACAAACATATAAACAAACAAGTCTACCTCTTTATCATATTAGTTTAAATTTAAGCACTGGAAGCATGTATCGCTGGCAAGGACACGCAAGTTAAAAACTTTAAGACTTTAGTTATTTGTCATTTAGAATGCTGCTTCAATCATAAGAGTCTTTTCAGAAAAAATTGGGAGATAAATAACAAGTAACATTATTGCTACGTTCATCATTACCATTCAAGCCAAAAGACGACCACTGCTAAACATAGGGCTCCCCAAGTGTTGGTTCATCGATCGGTCAGCAGATTTCCGTAGCCTTAACCAGGTCATCAGTTTACCCAGAGAGAGGCCTTCCAATGGTGCTATTTTCTATTAAGCATTCGCAGTTGTGACTTTAAATATTAGTAGGTATAATTTAATTCTATAATATAAATCTTCAATCACAATGATACAAAAAGGTGTCTCAGAATGTTTTTCATTTTTGATACTTTAAATAAGACTCTAGAATTAGTTCAAACTTGGTTTATTTACTGTTTAATTAAAGAGCAGTTTTACAATTTTGTTTATAATTATTTTTTATTTTTTTTAAATAACGTTGCCCCACACTAGGAATTTCTTCCTGTATCGTGGGTGCATTTACAAACATATAAACTCACATACACAAACACCCAGAGCCGGAACAACTACCTGTAGGTCATACAAATATTTGTCCCGTGCGGGAATCGAACCCGCGACACGCAGCGCAGCAGTCAATTTCTCAACCACTGCGCCAACCGTACGCCAATATAAAATTAATATTTAGTAAATTCGCACCTTCCACTCCCTGACACTTCGGGCGTGTATAAATAAAAAAATAAGAATAAAAAAAAAACATCATCGATTACCATCAGGTGAGATAGTGGTCAAGCGCGAGCCTAAGATTATAAAAAAAAACATAATTTATTCGTGCTTTAAAACATTATGGTTGGGTGGCAATGGTTTTTGGACTTTACTTTTTAATAAGCCCCATAGGAATACATAAGCAGATGTTGTATCTGGGCTATTTGGGCTACCATATCACCTCAAGGAATTATCTTACTTTTTTTAATGTGATTGAAGATTTAGTTACAGGAGAACTAGGAGTCAGGAAGTAGAGGGTGCACATTTACTGAACATTGTTTTTAATAAACAAAACAGAAAAACTGCTCTTTCTTTTACAGTAAATAAACCGCGTAGTGTTTTTTTAAGTATCAAAAGTAAAAAAAACATTCTGAGACATGCTTTACATCATTTCAGATACACTAGCTATACAAATTATATCAAAATACTCGTAGTAGCTAGATTAGTAATATGACACAGTTCTATGACTTTCTATATTAAGTCGGTGAATGTGACTAATGTAAGTGTTCCTCGTGCATTCTTGTTAAAATTCCATTCGACTCGAAGTAGAAGGTCTTACATCCTCTCTTGGTACACCTCCATCTTATGCCTAAACTCTCTATCTGTTGGTAGTACTTTGCGTTTTTATATATCATCCCGTGCTTCCCTCTTGTGGTTAAGAAGAACACTGAAAGTAAAATGTTTTCTTTTCATTGGGTTATAAAATTAAAGCTTAAGTTTAAGATTCATTCAATAAAAATGCCAATAAACGTAAAGGTATGTATTCTAAACTAAACCATAAATTTTGTCTGATGGGTGCTACATCTGAAACAAATAAATGTGATCGGAAAGATATTATATTCAAAAATAAATTTATCAAGGCAAGGTTTGCCTGGGATATGATGTTACCAAGATACTAGTCAGATAGACAGTTGCTCCAAGTAAATACTGGTATTCAGCCGTATCCGATAAGACTCCAAAATTGTTGGGAAACGAAATGTTGTAGGTAAATGGAAATTAATCTAATCTGGTAAAACTTCTTGTCGTTTGACTCAGTTTGTGCTGTATTTTCCTTGATGAGTGTGATTTCCTTGATAAGTGTTGTCCATTCTGGCAGGAAATTCCATGCTTTTCTTTTTCGAGCAGTACCATAGATATTTCTTTTCAGCCAACGATTTCGTAGGTAGATCGTTGACGAGACCCACAAGGGTGTCAAAGAAATAAATGATTGTCCTTTAAATGTCACAAATTGTATTTTATGTCTAATAGTGGTTATGTTTGCCAGTGAAGAGTACGGTTTGGTTTTCATAGGTGACCATAGAGACCTCACAAGCAGTGTGTTTTCTCTTCTTACAATACCAGCGCACGCGTGGGCCTTTATTTCTTTTGCAATAATAAGAGAACCCATCCCTTTCCAAAATCCATTTTCTATCTGAAAAGAGACGAAAAGGAGAGGTAACATTAGGTTTATCTATATATATATAAAACAAAGTTGGGTTCTCTAATATTAAGATGAAGACAGTAGTCAACCACCTAGTGGGAACAAAACGCGCTCCCGTTTCACACCCGCGCGACCCAAGATTCAGTAGATTTTTGTACTTTCTTTATTATTCTGCGCCTTTAAAAAAAGCCTTGGATCATAATGTAGATTGTCTTTTAGATGGTATTAATTTCATAAAAATACACCTGGCGGTGTTGGTGCGATTATCGTGTTTTGTCCGTGTTAGACATAACTTTACAAATTAATAACACTATGTTTTACGAATAAAACTCAAATATCTCTTATATAAAATGTTGAAGAAATTAGTCTAATTTAACATATATTTTTTCCATAAAATACTACAAGCCATTCAGACGTGATTCTCATTAGAAAATCAGCTACTAAGGGGTACCTGCGCCCTGACGTTGGTCGACAGAGGAGCTAGTGGCCATCTTTACATAGCGTGATTTTTCCGTGCCTCGGCGAGCATGTTAAGCTGTTGGTCCTGGCAGTAATTTTTAGATCTTTGACAAATTTTACGGATAGTCAGAAGTTGAGATATCTATTACCACTCTTGCCAAAGGGTTTGTGATACCCAGTCAGTGGGTTATGGAGGTCAGACAGACAGTCGCTCCATGTGAAATACTGGTACTCAGCTCCATCCGACAAGACTGGAAGCCGACCTCAATATAATTTAGAAAAAGCTAAATACATTGATTTGTCATCTGACGTCGAGATAAATAATGTTTTGTGGTTTGATTATACTACTCGTTACAATCATAAAGTAAGTAAGAAATATGTTTATTTGCGAATCGTACAGGTTTAAAATAAATAATTGAATAAAACAATATAAAGTTACATCTTATTCTCTAGGAAATAGAGTTCAAAGTCGCCACGAATCAGTAAGAGTGATATACCTCTTACTAGTTCGTGGCGACTTTGACTCTGTCTTGTCTTAATGGGATGGTTGTGTTCATAGTTTGCCAATACGGTGCCTCCTTTGTTGAATAATACTTTTGAGTTGCATCCTTAGCCATTGTGTGCCACTGATTTATAACCATCAACGGTTTGCCTTCCTGTGACATAACTATTGAGTAACCTTAAACTACAAAAAACATGTATCAATACTGTTTTGCTTTAAAATGCTCATACAGTCAGTAGACGAAAACCCTCACGGCACTAAGAACCTTGTCGTAGTATCCGATGCACTTTTTTAATGAATAAAACCACCATTTGCCATATTTATTTTTTATATTATATCAAGAACAACATACTTATACCAAGTTTATAGATACTTATGGCTTTATAAATATGAGTAAATAAATCGGCAGAATAGTCTGTAGCCTGGCTACCTCGTTAAATATCAAAAGGACTATTACGATATAACCTTAATTTGAAATGGCCACTACCTGTAGTGGCCGTTTTAAATTAAGTAATTAAATTAAATAGTCTATCACTTATATAATACATAGAAACAGAATAACAAAGATAAGAAAGAAAAGTGTCTCTTAACGGAATATCGTACTCATATTTAAGGCGCGTTTATTTGATAAGACTTTCTTTGCACTTGCACAAAGCAAAAACAATATACCACTATTTACTTCATTATCTATAAACTATTAATATCAATCGTCAAATTTTCGTTCTTGCCACCTAGAAAATAGAGTTTATTATTTCCATGGTTCTCTAGGTGAATGGTTGTGTACGTAGTTTCCATCCATACTATAATATTATAAATGCGAAAGTAACTCTGTCTGTCTGTCTGTTACCTTTTCACGCTTAAACCGCTCAACCATTTTAGATGAAATTTGGTAAGAAGATAGTTTGAGATCTTGGAACGGACATAGGCTACTTTTTTTTGCAAAAAATGCGAAGGGGGAGAAATAGGCGGGTGGGTTAGATTTGTATGAAACTTCTTATTATGGCTTAAACCACTGAACCGATTTAGATGAAATTTAGTATGCAGATAGTATGAGATCCTGGAATGGACATAGGCTACTTTTTTGTATAAAACAAGGTGCGGGAGAAATGGGGCGGAGTAGTTATAAAATATGAAAATAATATGAAACTTTTTATGGCGTCTTTCTTATTCGGCTGTAGGCATGATATAATTGTTTATGAAAGATTTGAGTGTCAATTTGAAAAAGTCAACTTAATGTCAGTGTCCGTGAAAGTGGTAATTTAAGCAAAACTTTAAAATATTCTACTGCTTATTTTTATTAGGGGGATATTTTTATGCTGTGGATATGCCTCGCAAGCGTAAATCTCCTCTGAGCCGTAGCTCTAGCAGAGCTCGAACAGCAAGAGTAGCTAGAAGCTAAGAAACAGAGGAGCAGACTCAATCCGTCTAATTTTAGATGCTGAGCGTCACACAACCCAAAGAGCTGCTGAGACTTTCGATCAGATTCAGGCTCGCCAACTCGCAGATGCTGAACGTCACGCAACTGAAAGAGCTGCTGAGACTTTAGACCAGATTCAGGTTCGTCAACACGCAGATGTTGAGCGTCACGCAACTGAAAGAGCTACTGACACTTTAGACCAGACTCAGGTTCACTAACTCGCAGATGCTGAGCGTCACGCAACTGAAAGGGCTGCGGCGACTTTCAACCAGACTCAAGCTCGCCAATTCACAGATGCTGAGCGTCACGTAACTCAAAGGGCTGGTGAGACTTTAGACTAGATTCAGGTTCGTCAACACGCAGATGCTGAGCGTCACGCAACTCAAAGAGCTGCTGAGACTTTAGACCAGACTCAGGCTCGCTAACTCGCAGATGCTGAGCGTCACGCAACTGAAAGGGCTGCTGCGACTTTCAACCAGACTCAAGCTCGCCAACTCACAGATGCTGAGTGTCACGCAACTCAAAGGGCTGGTGAGACCTTTGAGCAAACACAGGCCCTTCAGATTTTAGATGCCGAACGTCACGCGTCATCTATAGCTGCTGAGACGCCTGAACAATCCCAAATACGACGTGTTTTACGAGCTCAACGGCAGTCGTTCCACAACGCTGCGTCTGATTATGACCCATTGATTGATTACACTAACCATCGATTAGTTCTCATAGGGAAGATGGATAAAAAATGTAGATATTGTGAAGCACTCAAGTGGAATGATGAGACACCGGGTATGTGTAGCTCTGGTGGAAAAGTTTCAGTTCCAACGCTTGGTGAGCCAGAAGAACCACTCAAGTCTTTCCTTTTGTATGACAGTGATGAATCGCACCGTTTTTTAAGCAGAATAAGAAAATATAATACATCCTTCCAAGCAAGCTTGAAGCAAGCGGCAGCAGAGTGACTAACCCTGAAACTCTACAGCGTGAGAAACTCTATCCTGTAGAGTTTCTTAACTCTTTAGACTTATCAGGGGTGCCGTCCCATACGTTTAGGCTGAAAGTTGGTGTCCCAGTCCTGTTAATGAGAAATCTGGACGCACCAAAATTATGTAATGGCAGCCGACTACAAATAACACACCTAGGACGCAATATAGTAAGGGCAACAATTATGACAGGAATAGTAAAGGGAGAAGATGTAATGATTGCACGTATTCCGATAATCCCAACCAATATGCCATTCCAATTTAAAAGGTTGCAATTTCCCCTTAAAGCGACATTCGCGATTACCATAAATAAAGCTCAAGGGCAAACACTGAAAGTTGCAGGAGTGAATTTATAGAAAAATTGATTTTCCCATGGGCAACTGTATGTAGCGTGTTCACGAGTATCAAGTCTACATAATCAATATGTTTTAGCAAAAGATGGTAAAATTAAAATATTGTTTACACGACTGTGTTAATGTAAGTTATTAAAAATTACAACTCTGTGCTCACAACCTATTTCCACACTTTTGACGACCTAAACAATATTTATAAGAATCAAAAATCAAATTAGTACCTACTGCATTTTATGTTACGCACAATACACTATTTTTGTACTACTACTCTGTGTTTCCTTTTCTACGTTTTACGCGAGCGAAGCCGCGGGTAAAAGCTAGTAAGTTATATAACCATTATCGTCCATGAACACTTTGGTGTTGCAACCTTTGCCATTGTGTGAAGAACATTTCCAGTGATCAAGTCTTTTGTGCTTTCTTAAAATGGCAATATGTATATCGATCGATCACAATCAAGTTCTTTCCTGAACGGGATTTTAAGATAGAGTAACCTTAAACAAAAACAAAAATTATGCAAGTGATACAGCATTAATGGAACGAACAAAAGCAAGCGAGGTCCAAGCATCCGTTCCTGTTGATGCAGTATTTGTGGGTAAAAAAGGTCTTCAAAATGCCATGAAAAAAATAACTTCCTTTTGCATGTTGTTTTAATGTTAAAAAAATTACGCAATCGTTTAAATCGAAACGAAATGAAGTTTAAAACTGATCTTGAACTCATTACAATTAAGTATTATTTTAAAACTAAATGCCTGTGAACTACAGACAACATTCTTTCGAAAATAAATCACCATTAAATATCGATTCAACTTTATTGTTAAATTGTTGATCTTATAATTTACGATAGTCTGACTGACAGCGGTAGCATGGATAACTTGCCTACTTTAGCTTGCCTGCAGCAGCCTGGTTCGCAGCAAAAGCCTGAATACGATAGCCTGGCTGTGATGGCCTCGCTGCAATAGCCTCGATACGGTAACCTAGCTTAATTAACTTATCTATGGCAGCCAGGCTGTGATAACCTTGCTGCAATATGCTGAATGCGGTAGCCTGGCTTCGTTAGCTTGTCTACGGTAGCCAGGCTATGACGGCCTTGCTGAAATGGCCATTACTGCACTCCCACGGGGAGATAGTTCAATTATGTGGAACTCCAACCCACTAAAACTTCACGGTGTCCTCCTGTACCGCTTATTGCGGGAACAAGGGCAGTACACTAGTAGTAGTCTTGATCTGCATTTTTTTCTGTTGTGTGCCGGACACCTCCAATTTTAATTGCCTCTCTTTCGTATGCGATATAGAGAAAAATTGCAGCCTTTCTACAGTAAAAACTGCCCGCCCGCTGTGATTTTTATTAATCTCTATTCTGAAACAAAAACAATAATTCATACTCGAGGTGAGGTGATGGAAATACCAACTTGTTACTGTACTGTTATTCCGTTAAAAACTCACCTTGATAACTTAGGTGTAAAATGAACTAGGAGTGAGTTGACAATCCCTAGCATCGGTTGGCTCACTTCATCTAATTTATCACGGTAAGATGTATACAAAACCGACCAGCTGGTCACGGTCTTATGCCCGCTTTCACTAATAGTAGACAACATGTCAACAAATGCCCATATAAAAGTACAATGTGATAATTTGATGAAAACATCGAGATCATTAAAAAAAACTATATACTAAGAGTACACACGAGGATCTAGAAAAATTATAATATATTATTTACATTTTGCTGATATTTAAAATTAATTATCTCTTACATATCATATTATTATTCATATTAATATTTACACTTGAAGAAAACATGGAGATCATGAAACAGCTGTATACTAAGAAAACACAAGAGGATTAAGACAAATTATAATATTTTATTTAAATTACGCTCATATACACATTAATGAATTATCTCTCAGATGTAATAGTTTTATTCTATTTGTTATTGTTGTTTGCACTTGATGAAAACATCGAGATCATAAAACAACTGTATACTTAGAATACAGAAGAAGATCCAGACAAATTCTAAAATTGTATTTAAATTTCGCTGATATACAGTATACATTATTTCATCGATATAATTGATATTATTATTCATGTTACTGCCCCCTCTACACTTGATGAAAACTTACAGATCATGAAACAGCTATGTACTAAAAATACACAAGAGTATCTAGATTAGTATCATCCTATTAGCGAGAGCGATTTTCAAAGAAAAAAAAACGTATGGCACAATTTACAATGTACATTTTAAATTGTACTATCGTACTGCCTAATAATTTTATAAATGCGATAGTTTGTGACAGTGAATTTTTACTACTGTTTCACGCAAAAAACTACTAAACGGATTTGGATGAAGTTTTACAGTAATATAGCTAAAAAGAGCATAATTTATTAATATATTAAGTATATTTCAACGCTGGCGGAGCTACTAAATTAATACGAATATATTACATTGCCCAATTTGCAGAGCATAGGTACAGAGCTTTAGAATTTTATTTACAATATATAAAATAAAATCACAATATTAATTATTTTGGAGTACAATAAAGTATATTCTATTCTTTTCTATGACCAACAAAGTTTACAGAGTGTGGTATTTATCTGGGGCCCTCTTCAACTTTCCACCGTGTAGATATACAGAATACTAACGCACCAATGACAATAATTACGATACATATAATATAATTATAAACCTCACAAACTTATAATAGAATGTTATCAAACATAACTTGTCTCCTGAAAAAAGATCATCGCTCTTCTTCTCTGACTAATGTTGCAACTTCTAGCAATCTTTCCATTCTGCCGCTATGTGCTACTCACAATTTGCCAAATTGTACTCCTTCGCTTCTTGACTTGATTTTTGTCTCCTCTCCTGATCGCGTGGCTAAGCATGGCCAATGCGGAGCCGACGCCTTTTCTCATCATGACCTGATTTTTCTTTCTTATAAAATTCGTCCACCTAAGGCTAAAGCCAAAGTTCTCATGCAACGCAATTTTGGTGGTATGAACGTTGACAGCCTTTGCGAGGATGCCAGCAATATTGATTGGTCTCCTCTGTTTGCCTCCACGTCGGTCGATGAGCAGGTTAATATCTTTACCGCTAAACTCATCGAGCTTTATGATGTTCATGCTCCTGTACGAGCTGTTAAAGTTAGGCATTTGCCGGCGCCGTGGCTGACAGATGAGATCAAAAAGTTAATGCACAAAAAAGTTGCGGCGAAGGCCAAATATAAGCGACGACCTACTGATGCGAATAGGGACAAATATGCATCTATCCGCAACCTCTGCAACAAGGTGTGTAGGAATGCTAATCGCCAACACATTCATAACTCTGTCCAAAACGGAGACTCATCCAAAGTTTGGAATTTTCTAAGATCATTGGGGGTCGGTAAAACGCGACAAGAGTCTATCCCTAAAGATTTAGATATCGATGCATTGAATAATCATTTCACAGCTTCGTCCAATTTCGATAGGACAGTAAAATTGAATACATTGGATTATCTTTCATCTCTTCCGACTCCCAGTTATGCTCCATTTGTTTTTAGTCAATTCACCGCATGTGATGTTGAGAAGACCATACTATCAATTATACTTCCAATGCAATAGGAAGTGACTGTATCAGTCGTAAAATGTTACTCCCGGTGCTGGACGTTATCCTTCCTGTCATTTGCCACATCCTTAACTGTTCTGCGTCTAGCGGTGTCTTTCCATTATCATGGAAAGATGCACAGATAATTCCTTTACCAAAAAAGTCCAATCCCACATCCTTTTCTGAATACCGTCCAATATCTGTCTTACCATTCCTGTCCAAAGTCCTAGAACGGTTAATCCATAATCAAATGAGCACTTTCCTGACCAAAAATAATCTCCTCAATCCCTTCCAGTCCGGCTTCCGTCCTGGTCACAGCACCTCCACAGCTCTTCTCAACATTACGGATGATATTCGGTCAGCCATGGAAAGCAGTAATCTCACGGTCTTGGCATTGCTGGATTTCAGCAATGCTTTTAATACTGTTGATTTCGATGTTTTGCTTGGCATTCTATGCTCTCTTAATATATCTCCATCGGTGGTTGACTGGTTTCGTAGTTACCTGTCAGGGCGCCGGCAACGTATTAACATCGGAGAGAAGTTGTCGTCCTGGTGTAGTACTTCTGCCGGGGTACCACAGGGTGGCGTTTTATCCCCATTACTTTTCGCAGTTTTTATAAACTCAATCTCCAATGAACTAATTTCTTCCTACCATCTTTATGCAGACGATCTGCAATTATACACGCGAGCTCCTCTCGGAAAGCTGTCTGAGGCTATAGCTACCATCAATACTGATCTGGCTCGCATTTGCGATTGGAGCAGGAGGTATGGGCTTATGGTCAACCCTGTAAAGACGCAGGTAATTGTAGTGGGCAGTTCTAGATTGGTTTCTAGGATTGACTGGACGTGTCTTCCCCAAGTTCTTTTTGACAATTCAGTAATTCCCTTCAGTGAGAAAGTTAAAAACTTGGGGATACTCATCGACAAGAGCTTATCTTGGACTGCTCAACTGCAAGAAGTTAGCCGCAAGTTGTTTTCATCTGCTGCAACTTTGAGGAGACTGCGTAATTTTCTTCCAACTGCCACTAAGATTGCGCTTGCACAATCTCTTCTTCTTCCCATCCTTGATTATGCTGATGCCAGCTATCTTGACCTTACTCAAGAACAACTCGATAAACTTGAGCGGCTTCAAAATTTTTGTATAAGGTTCATATTTGGTTTGCGCAAATATGACCATGTTTCCGAATTTCGTGTAAAGCTCAAGTGGTTGCCAATTCGCCTTCGTCGGAATGCTCATATTCTTTCTCTTTTGTTTAAAGTGCTCTTTACTCCTTACACCCCTCTTTACCTCAAGGATCGTTTTCAGTTTATCTGCGATTCTCACACGAAATCTCTAAGGTCATCAGATAACTTGCGACTTAAAATGCCAATGCATTCCACAACTTTCATGGATAAATCTTTTACTGTCCAGGCTGCTCGTCTGTGGAATGCATTGCCTGACTCAATAAAACGTGCTCAGTCGTTGCCTGTATTTAAAAAACTCATCAAAGAACATTACCTATCGCTGTGATTGTGCTCTTGGTTTTTGACATAATGTGCTTATAATATATTAAGTATGTATGTATTTATGTATCTATTATTTAACATATGTATGTATTTTTGTTTCTAGTGAGTATCTATTTTATGTTTATTGTTGCTATTGTCGCACCACTGACATGTCCCCATGTCATGTCCAGGTATTTCAGTCCATTCCAGGTTGCCTGGAAGAGATCGCGGAATGCGATAAGGCCGCCCATTGTATATTATAGTATTAAGTTTCTTTTTTTTTTTTCTTGTTTATTAAGGTGTACAATAAAGTGTATATAAATAAATAAATAACAATTATGAGTCAATTTAGTTGTTTTTTCAAATCAATAAAAATTCATTCGGAACCCTCAATTTTTATTTAATAATATTTTTGATCTTTCCAAACGCCTAGTTGACACTTCGCGTGACCCAAGGGCTGGCTTTTACCTTGGTCAGAGAATAAGCATTGCCATACAACGTGGCAATGCTGCCAGCCTTTGGGTACATTACCAGTGGGGAACGATGTGGAGGAGTTTTTCGACGCTACGAATGAACGATGAACGTATATTAATATACTGGTAGAATAAAATATACGAGAATATGAACATTTATTTTAAGTAACATTTAATTTTACATGTACACAATTAAAGACACCGAATATACAGAATATAAAATTTCATTGGCTTACCTAATTTATCAAAATTATTTCTTTAAATTTATTTTTAATTCATTTCATTTTGAAATATTCACCTTTGTGATAATAATATTTCGGAGGTTCATGGTTGTGGTAATCGTGCACAAATAATATTTTTCCGTTCAAGTCTAGGGCTAATTTTGCTTTGCAGTTTCTATGAGCACAGGCCGAGCATCTCCAATGATGAATTCCTTTGTTCTTGACGAGGCGAGCATGACAGAATGTGTACTCATTGTACATTATAAGTTTCATGGCACCTTCTATCGACTTTATCACGTGGTAATCTGAAACAGGTGTCATTGTTTTATTACTTTAAAGTAATCAGTTTTATAATAAACTAGCTTTTGTCAGCGGCTTTGCCCGCGTAGATTTCAGGAATTATCCCACGGGAACATACTAACAGGATAAAAAGTAGCCTATGTGCTAATCCAGATTATAAACTATCCGTGTGCCAA
Source organism: Anorthoa munda (assembly GCA_945859665.1). Classification (NCBI taxonomy): domain Eukaryota; kingdom Metazoa; phylum Arthropoda; class Insecta; order Lepidoptera; family Noctuidae; genus Anorthoa; species Anorthoa munda. Next base: position 9,550,771 of record OX243901.1, read on the forward strand.
ATTCAATCCAAATCTGTTAAGCAATTTTTGCGTTATTGAGTACCAACCATTCATCTTCAGATTTTTCGGGTTATTGGACGACTCGCCCGAATTTAACTCGCCCGAATCGGGCGAATTGTCCACTATTAAAAATATTCATTTTTCTGTGTCGATTCGCCCGAAGTTTATTTATCGAAGCGAGACGGGCGAATTGACCACTCCAAAATTATTTAGTGGACGATTCGCCCGAATTTGATTTTAGAGAACAAACATTAAAAAAGTACAGTTGTGCTCACCCGTCTCGGTAATAATATGCAGAATGAATCGAAGTTAATAGATATTGTACTAGAAACTAGGAAAGCAATTCAAACTACCAGGAGGCCAGAATCATGAAGAAGTATTTGCAAAGCTAGAATCATTAGCGGTAGAGACTAACGGAGTACTAGGGCTTCAGAATCGAAAATCGCCCGGTACACTTTTTACCGCTCATGTTTCCAGCCTAGCTTCCTCATGATTATAATCTCCTGGTACTTAAGTTAGTCTTTACTTTAATAAAAGGGAGACAGCAATATTCATTACAAAAAAAATGAAAGAGACAGCTCTATATACGCTATCAGGTCATTTCGGTACCGGTACTAACTTAAGTACCAGGAGATTATAATCATGAGGAAGCTAGGTAGGAATCATGAGCGGTAAAAAGTGTACCGGGCAATTTTCGATTCTGAAGCCCTAGTACTCCGTTAGTCTCTACCGCTAATGATTCTTGCTTTGCAAATACTTCTTCATGATTCTGGCCTCCTGGTAGTTTGAATTGCTTTCCTAGTTTCTAGTACAATATCTATTAACTTCGATTCATTCTGCATATTATTACCGAGACGGGTGAGCACAACTGTACTTTTTTAATGTTTGTTCTCTAAAATCAAATTCGGGCGAATCGTCCACTAAATAATTTTGGAGTGGTCAATTCGCCCGTCACGCATCGATAAATAAACTTCGGGCGAATCGACACAGAAAAATGAATATTTTTAATAGTGGACAATTCGCCCGATTCGGGCGAGTTAAATTCGGGCGAGTCGTCCAATAACCCGATTTTTCTTGTTAATCAATGTGGGTTGTTATTCAAATTAATTCAATTATGAATTAATTATGATATTTTTTTTTTCACTCATCAGATTTTTTTGTCAGCCTATATTGTCCCACTCATGTGAAAAGGCCTATTTTTAATATGAAATAATAAAAAACAAATTTCGTCTTAGTCAGTCTTATGAACAAAGACGCCTGGGTAATAGTCTCCATAATTTAGGCCACTACCTACCAGACATCCACTGCAAGGGCTGGTCCGAGATGGCTCAGGCAAAGAATTCTTGAAAGGATGGAGGGGAAAAGGTGGAGGTCTTTGCCCAGCAGTGGGCCAGTACAGGCTAATATAAGAAACGTCTAAGTAACACATAAAAGTAGGTCTGTCTGGACTAGGATATTTTTCAAATAAAAGTTACATTTTTAGACATCATGTAGGAACATAATTTTGTATTTTATTTCAGCTGTCCAGTCAGATAGAAAAAGGGGAAATTGTTAAAAAAAGAGGTAAATCAGAAAAGAGAAAAAAAGAGCTGTGTTAATACTTTTTGCTCTATAATTACTCTGATTGACTTTATAATAATTACTAATATTGATATTAGCTAAAGAAGCATCGTCAAACAAAAAATATCACATCGGGGAAATTAAGAAAGAAAGAAGCAACGCGGGCTGCTGAAAATTGATTCAGCCAATCACCGCGGCAAATGCAAACGTAAAAGTTTGAAAACATATTAAATCATTTTTGCGTCAGTTTCTACAATTTAAAAAAAACTTATCGCTACTTATTTCTACTAAACTTATCGTTTGAATTTTGTAATAATAATATAATGTAAAGTTATTATTATAAGCAACAGATATGCTTGTTATAGCTCAAGGAACATTCCACCCATATGCATTAAACGTTCTGGGAATATTTTCCTTGTGCGTACAGCTAAGGCGTGGAATTCCGTGCCAGTGTCTATGTTTCTTGGCACAAACCGGGGGTTTTTAAGTCAAGAGTGAAAAGGAACAAAACAAACCAAATTTAGCATAGCTTACTGCGTAGTAATGAATTAGAGCTCAGTAAAAAAGCAGATGTGTTGCGAGCGCGCTTTTTAAAACGGTTAAAATAACAAGTCCAAAACTTTTTAATGTTCATACGTGGTTTTAAAATCAAAAACTTTGTATTATAAAACAAATATTTATTTCACAACCATTAACATCGGTTCTTACTCCAATCTTACAAAAATAAATGTGCTGATTTTCATTTTATCAAACATTAACGTATTACATATTAAAATTGAACATACAGTCTACCACACTTTAGTGGTAACACTAACGATAAATTACTCTCACGTCTACGGGATTAAGTTTTTGTAAGGCACTGTTAATGACAAATACTTGCTAATCAGGTGCGGTTTACTGTACAGTCAATATATACAGTTGGTTACAAATATAATAATAATACCAGCCTGTAACTGTCCCAATTCAGGGTATCATATCAGTCTTCTTCTCATACAGATAATACACAATCTTGAATACGTATTAAAATGTACATAAAGTTATTAATTACACTTTTAAACATACATTGTATATTTAAGTTCGTGTATTATCCAATTATGTAAAGTGTGTAAAGATTAGAAAAATATTTCAGATAGGATAGAAAAAAAATCTTTATAATAAAATCAGAAAAACATGCATAGAGCGGCTTGCAAGAAACAAGAAAAGTCAAACAGGAACAAAACAAATAACAAGAATGTTATGATTTTAAAAGATTTGTGTGATTTTTTAAGAATAATTCCTATCTGTACCACTCGAAAAAGAAAACAAGAATGATCATTCTAAATTTAATATTTATATTAATTTAAATTTATGTACTTTTGTAAACATTTCATTTTGTGTCGAAAAATCAAAAATTTTTTTATTTGTTCCCTAGGTTGCTTTGAGTTGAATTAAAAATATATATAAATATATATATATGTGTTAAAGAACTATTTAACTTTAAAATATTTTCCATTTCGAATAATAAACTCGGGTGGTTGATGATTGTGATCATGGTTCGCCATCTTGATAGTGTTGTCATCAAATAATATAATCGTAGCTCTACATTTCTTGCTCTGTTTGGATGAGCATCGCCAATGGCTGGTACAGGCCCTCGCGTATTTTCGCTGGTAGCAGAAAGTAAATCCATAGGCCAAAATTAACCGGGAACCATGACTTGAGTCTATAAACTGGTAGGATAGCGGCAGTTCTGGAACAAAGAAAAATATCTTATTTCAACTCTATAGGCAAATAATAAATAGTAGAAATATAAAATAAAACGAAATAAAAAACAAAACACTGCCCTGTGTTTATTTTTTAATAAAAATATATATTGAGTATTATTTATAATTACAGGGCAAAAAGATAAAGAAATCCCTTAAAAATAAATTACGTAACTGTTTAGAATACTAACGTTATTACTGTAACGCCTTCTCAATTTAATTAACAATATCTAGTATTATATTATCTGTGGCAATAAGCACAAACCACGTCTCATGTCCTGAACGCATAGCTGTCATAAATTTATATAAGTACCTACATCTTTGTACAACCTTTTCGTTTTTTCTTCTTCATCTTGTCTTTGCACGGAATACAACTCTAAAATCATCTGAAGCCTTTTATTTCAACAATCCTGGATATGAATCCCCAACATGGTCCTAACGAGCGGATTTTAATGAAGATTCAGTAATAATCAGTGGAAGTTAGAAAACTACGGGTTTATATTGGAATTGAAGATTTGAAGTAGCCCGGTACACGGAGTCCAAAGGTCAAGGCGAATATCAACTTGGAAATCTTGCTTTATTTGGAGAGAGATATTGGATAGCTGGATGTGGATAAAAACAGTGTTCAGTGGATAATATTATTGATAACACCCAGTACTCTCAATTAGGTTTGTTTTAAGGTTAAATTTCTTGTAAGTTTCCGAAAATTGTTAAGGTTAGTACTACCTACTTTATTTTACTTTGATTGTTATAACCAGATAATTAATTTATTTGCAGTTAACTGATTACATTGTTTAAACTAAGCAAAAACTAGGTGTATTGTTTATAAAGTAATTATATCAATATATCATTAAGCATTATTGTAGTTTTTCAGCTAAGTTAATATCAGTGTAAGGTGGTATAAAACAGTCTGTTAGGTAGATTACTATTACAATAAATTATTGTACTTTAACTTGTTGTATTTCAGCTGCAAGACATACTTACTGTTATTGTGAGGCATTTGTGTGACATGTTATTTAATTGTAACCCTTGTATATTTCAGTGTAATACCGGTGTCCCAAAATGACTGACAAGGAGTTAATTAAAAGAAGGGCAAGTTATAAGGGACGTTTGACAGCTTTCTCTAATTATGTCAATGATTTGGAAGATTCGTTGAATCCATCACAGGTGTGCGAATTGCAACTACGTTTGGGTAAGATAGAAAATTTATTTGTACAATTTGACGAGGTTCAATTAAGATTGGAGTGGTTAGTTGATGACGTCAATAGTCAACTCCATGAGCGAAACGAGTTTGAGTCCATATATTACAAGAACTTTTCCAAGGCTCAAGAGTTACTTACACGTAATTTAAAACCAACTAAGGATGATGATCCTTTGGAAAATGATAACTCTTCATCACGAACGCGTAATCGTAGGCTTGTTAAATTACCTACCATACAACTGCCAAAGTTCAGCGGTTCTTATGAAAAATGGTTGGAGTTCCACGACACGTTCTCTAGTTTGATACATTTTAATGATGAAATTGATGATGTCAACAAATTCCATTACCTTAGGGCTTCTCTCGAGGGTTCAGCTGCTGTGGTAATTCAATCTATAGAGTTTTCTGCCAGTAATTACTCTGTCGCCTGGAAAATATTGTGTGAGCGTTTTGACAATAAGCGGATTTTAATACAAAATCATATAACAGCATTATTTAATCTCGAAACAATTAGGAAGGAGTCATCTGTTACTTTAAAACGTATAATTGATTCTGTAAACAAGAACTTGCGTTCATTGGAATCATTAGGAGAACCAACAGAACATTGGGACACACTCTTAATTCATATAATTACAAATAAGTTGGATTCTAAAACTTTTCGTGAATGGGAAGAATTTAAAGGTGGTTTAAATAAAGAAAAGTCAATCACATTAGAAATGCTTCTTGGTTTTTTGCGAAATCGTTCAGACTTATTGGAAACAATAGAAATGTCTCAAAATAATTCAAATAATAATTCTTCTAATCCTAACAATAAACATAAAAGCATGGTGTCTGTGACCAGCACATCAGCTAGTCGGCCTAATGTTGGTTCTAGTTCTATCAAATCGTGCCCAAAATGTCGAGGTGAACATACCCTCAGTAACTGTTCACAATTTTTAGGACTTAGTAATGAACAGAGGTTAGAGTTACTACCACAATATAAAATATGTTTCAATTGTTTCCGCACAGGCCATTATGCCAATCATTGTAAATCAAGTGGTTGCAAAGTGTGTAAGCGCAAGCACAACACCCTTGTTCATGTTACAGATGTCAAAGCTAAGTCTACAATTAAACCATCTACTACCATTGGTGACCGTGATGACAGCGGTTCAGCGACTGAACCATTGGCTAATAATAACGTAACACTATCAGCACAAGTCTCAACGAATGTACAAACTAAAGGAGAAGTCCTTTTAGCCACTTCATTATTAAAAGTTTATGATGGCAATAACCACGAATATCTCGGTCGCGCCATTCTTGACAGTGGCAGTACGTCGTGCCTTATAACAGAAAAATTCTGTAAGTTATTAAATTTACCGACTATCAAAGTTAACGAGTCACTGATGGGTATAAATAATTCTAAGTCACCAATAGGTAAAATGTGTTGCGTGCCAATAAAATCATTAAATGAAAACTTTTCTAAAAATATTTACTGTTTTATCTTACCTTCTATTACTGGTGAAGTTCCTTATCGACAGTTGGATCTTAATGAATTAAATATTCCGAGTAATTTAAGTTTAGCTGATCCTCACTTTCATGCACCATCTCCTGTGGACTTAATTATAGGTGCAGATGTTTTTTGGGACCTCTTGGGTACAGAAAAGATAAATCTCGGTATTGGCAAACCGGTGCTGTATGAAACTAGACTTGGTTGGATAGCTTCAGGCCCTATGCTACATAGTGGCCAAGTTCCGTGTTCGCTTCCTCTACTTTGTAATTTTACAAATATTAATAGTCCCGAAACTATAGTGGATAGCTCAAATACTGATGACATTCAAAACCTTTTAATGCGTTTTTGGCAGCTTGAGGAAGTTAGCCATCAGTCATCAGCATATTCTCAAGAGGAGAAAATGTGTGAAGAGCATTTCATTCAAACCACAACTCGCCTCGAAGACGGTCGTTTTTGTGTGAGAATACCTTTAAAACAGTCATATCATAACTTAGGAGACTCTGTTCACAGAGCTAAGCACTGTCTGCTTTCATTAGAGCGCAGGTTTAAGGGTCAACTATCATTTAAAGCACGTTATTGTGATTTCATGAAAGAATATGTTGAGTTAAAACATATGTCAGAATGTGTACCTGATCCACAGAAGGTTGCATATTTTATACCTCACCATGGCGTTGTGCGTGAAAGTAGTTCAACCACAAAACTCAGAGTGGTGTTCAACGCTATTAGTCCCACCACCTCAGGAGTATCGTTTAATAATTTACAAATGATAGGACCTACTGTACAAGATGACTTGGTGTCAATTCTTCTTCGCTTTAGGAAATATAAATATGTCCTCTCCGCAGATGTGGAAAAAATGTACCGCCAGGTAATAGTACATCCAGATGACAGGCATCTACAACAAATCCTATGGCGGGATGCGCCCTCAAAGCCTATGGTAGCCTACCAGTTAAATACGGTTACGTACGGTACCGCTAGCGCACCGTATCTTGCCACTAGGTGTCTCAGACAGGTAGGGCTCGATTGCACCGACAAAAAAATTGCTGTTATCATAAAACATGACTTTTACGTCGATGATTTGCTTTCGGGAGGGGATACAATTGAAGAGGTCCTTGAAATACGTCATAAGGTAACAGCTGAGCTGGCTTCAGCTGGAATGCCGTTACGTAAATGGAAATCAAATAATTCCCAAGTGGTTTCTGATCATACAGATCGTTCTTCATTAAGCTTAAACATTGGTTCAACAGAACCCTGCAAAACTTTAGGTCTGAGCTGGCAGACTGAGCCCGACGCGTTATGTTATTCAATTAATCCCAATATTACTAATATAATGACAAAACGCGGGATACTTTCTATAATTTCTCAGATTTTTGATCCGCTAGGTCTATTGGCTCCATATATCATTGTTATGGAAACTGTCATGCAAAAACTTTGGGTACATAAATTGGGATGGGACGATCAGTTGCCATCTGACATATTAAAAATTTGGTCCAATGTTATACGTGACTTACCAATTTTAAATTCATTAAGTATTCCACGGATTATACTTTGTGACTTGTATACAGACATGGACCTGCATATATTTAGTGACGCATCTCAAATTGCATACGGTGCATGTCTATATGTTCGAAGTACAGGTCATGATGCTAATGTCCTAGTACGTTTACTTACAGCCAAAAGCCGAGTAGCTCCAATTAAACCAACTACGATACCAAGGCTTGAGCTTTGTGCAGTGTTGGTTGGTGTTCGTCTTTACGAAAAAGTGATTCACGCTCTTAGAGCTCAAGTCAGAAGTGTCACCTTTTGGACTGACTCTACGGTTGTAGTAGGCTGGCTGAAGATGTTACCAAATAAATTACAGCCGTTTGTGCGCAACCGTATCGCAGAAATATTGGACAAGACAGCTGCATGCTCCTGGAGGCACGTCCCTACAAATTTAAACCCAGCTGACCATATATCACGCGGTACAGATGTAAGTCTGCTGAAATCTTTAGACTTGTGGTGGTCAGGCCCTGAATTCTTGAGATACGACATCTCGAAATGGCCTAGTAATCCTACAGTACAAAAGGAAAAACTTCCTGAAATGCGGTCCGAAGTTTCTTTACTTGTCACAACCACAAGTCCACTGCCAGTGATAGAATTTAATAGATTTTTAAATTTCACTACTCTTAAACGGTCGGTGGCATATGTTTTGAGATTTATAACAATGTACACTAAAAATGGATCACCTAAAAATCAATTTCTCAGCACTGACGAATTAAAACAGTCATTGAATTTTATTATAAGGCTCTCGCAAAAGGACTCATTTCCAGAATACACACTTTTGTTAAATAAAAAAGATTTACAAAAAAAGAGTCCATTGATTAAGTTCAAAGTTTTTCTAGACGAACATAAATTAATGCGTGTCGGAGGTCGACTCGAAAATTTACAATTTTGTTACAACAAAAAACATCCTTTATTATTACAGTCCACTCATATTGTCACAAAATTGTTGTTCGAATTTATGCACAAAAAACTTATGCACGCTGGGCCGCAACTGTTACTAGCGTCCGTTAGAGAAAATTATTGGCCGATTGGTGGTAGACGTTTAGCTAAATCAGTTTATAATAAATGTATTTTATGTTGTCGTATGAAAGGTCAGGTGGTCTCTCCTCTTATGGGTAATTTGCCATAGCAGCGTTTGATTCCCGGGGGTTACCCCTTTGAAACTGTAGGTGTAGATTACGCTGGACCGATTATGTCAGCCACTAGACAAGGACGTGGTTGTCGTCTTATGTGTTTAGGTTTTCCTCTTCGCGAAACGAATCTACGGAGAACTGATAAAAAATTGTTGCTTGTTAAATCACCTGCCAACTCGATGTGTACCGCCTTAGTCGTGAAACATACAAAAAGAACAACGTATACTTTACTTACTAAAGTTTAACAAGCAACAATTTTTTATCAGTTCTCCGTAGATTCGTTTCGCGAAGAGGAAAACCTAAACACATCTACTCTGATAATGGGACCTCGTTTGTTGGAGCATATCACGAACTTGGCCACTTCATAAAGCATAATTGCAATTCGTTGTCCAGTGATTTAGCGAATGAAGAAATTAATTTTCATTTTATCCCTCCATATGCTCCCCACTTTGGAGGTCTTTGGGAGGCCGGTATTAAATCTACCAAATATCATTTAAAGAGAGTACTGGGAAATTGTAATCTTACATTTGAAGAGTTGAACACCCTGTTAGTCCAAATAGAGGCTTTACTCAATTCTCGCCCACTCACAGCACTCTCATCGGATCCCAACGATTTGTCGCCGCTAACACCTGGACACTTCCTAATATGACGGCCACTGACAGCACTACCTGCACCTAATCTCGAGGACCGATCCGTGACTCATTTAACCAGATATCAGAGGATAGAGCAACTACGTCAGCATTACTGGTCCCGATGGAGCAAAGAATACGTCTCAGAGCTTCAGCAGCGAGTGAAATGGCGATCCAGTACCAAGCCATTAGAAAAGGACACTCTTGTGCTCATTAAGGATGAGAAACTACCTCCTTTAAAGTGGCGATTGGGCCGAGTCACGGCAGTTTTCCCTGGACAGGACGGCATCAGCCGCGTCGCTGACATCAAGACGACATGTGGAGTGGTTCGGCGAGCTTTCAGCAAGATATGCCCGTTACCTCTATCTCACTCAGAGGATTCTGGTTGAGAAACGATCTCTCAACGCCCGGGGGGATGTTTAGAATACTAACGTTATTACTGTAACGCCTTCTCAATTTAATTAACAATATCTAGTATTATATTATCTGTGGCAATAAGCACAAACCACGTCTCATGTCCTGAACGCATAGCTGTCATAAATTTATATAAGTACCTACATCTTTGTACAACCTTTTCGTTTTTAGGGTTCCGTACCCAAAGGGTAAAAACGGGACCCTATTACTAAGACTTCGCGATCCGTCTGTCTGTCTGTCTGTCTGTCTGTCTGTCTGTCTGTCTGTCTGTCTGTCTGTCTGTCTGTCTGTCTGTCTGTCCGTCTGTCTCCAGGCTGTATCTCATGAACCGTGATAGCTAGACAGTTGAAATTTTCACAGATGATGTATTTCTGTTGCCGCTATAACAACAAATACTAAAAACAGTATAAAGTAAATAATAAAGGGGGGCTCCCATACAACAAACGTGATATTTTTGCCGTTTTTTGCTCGATATTAATAACGGCAACAGGTAGACGCCTGAAATATTCACAGAATGTTTAGTGTAATATTTACTTCAAAAAATAATAATTGAAAAATAAAATAAAATAAATTAAGGGGGGCTCCCATACAACAAACGTGATTTTTATGCAGTGTTTTGCGATAATGGTACGGAACCCTTCGTGTGCGAGTCTGACTAGCACTTGGCCGGTTTTTCTTCTTCATCTTGTCTTTGCACGGAATACAACTCTAAAATCATCTGAAGCCTTTTATTTCAACAATCCTGGATATGAATCCCCAACAGTAACCAAAATAGTGGTCAAGCGCGAGCCTATCTCTAATAAAAAAAAATAATCAATACCCAATCAAATTTAAGTCCTTTTTTATAGTTTTGTTATAGTTTTCATTACTGATATAGTACTTCGTTGCGTTATGGTCAATGTCACCAGATACAATTTTATCTTTATCATCTACAAGTAGATTCGCGTTTCACATTACCTTGCTGCAAACCCAATAATTAGTACATTTGATAGAAGAGCGGTGCTTGAAGCGGTATGTGTGTTTTTTGTACAGAAGTAAAAAACATTACTCAGAATTTACGTACTTGAAATCTGTAACCAACAAAGTAACAAAATAAATTTTATTTAATTGTAATCATAATTTTGAAAGAAGACTGGTGCTTAAAATTATACTGACCGCTTGCTCTTCGTTGTACTTATGTACTTAAAATCTAAAATACAGCCTTGTGTGTCTAGTTACACCCACACAGTTTACATACGGTTGTTTGGTTAGGAAAACAAAATTAAACCACTTAAAAAAGACGCGACATATTAAAAGTATTTTATTAATTTTAAATTTTTATATACATTCTATGACTGATTATGTACTTTGGTGGTGCAAAATAATTATGAAATGTTATTTGCAAACAACAAAATTTTTAGAACAATTCTGAAGTACATAGTTCTAAAGTGTAATGATGACCCGTGACTGTATATAATAATACTATTGGAAATTGCCACAAAAAAAAGTACACACATTTTAAATTTTAATATATTGACCATTACTGACAAAGTATTTTGGTGGAGGATGGAAGTGCTCTTGATTACTAGATTTATTTATACCGTGATCGTGTACAATTAGTTTCGCCTTGCATTTTCTAACGCTGCATTGCCAATAGGTCGTTTTATTGGCAGAAGTGCTATATCTCAATCGGTACGTGTGCTCATTGTACAGAATTAACTGCTTGCCTTGCCTCGAATTTATGTACTTGATATCTAAAACAAACAAAGTATTACACTAATAGATTTTATGAATATTCAACGTGGCCCACATCTACGAACTCAAGTATGTTGAAAAAAGATCATCGCCGAACACATAAAAAATTGGAAACTGTTAAGAAAAAAAAGAAAGAAAAAAAAATGTTTTATTTGACTTGCACATGAGACCAAGACAGAATAAAAAATAATCAAAAATATGTTTAACTCTTTTGGTGTACAATAAAGTATATTTTATTCTGTTGATTAACAAAGACTAAAGAAAATTGAATCATACCTTATGTTGCTTATAATACTTTATATTTTATTATAATACTATATTAATTAGAGATTTTTCTATTATAATTAGAGTTTGTTTCAGTTTTGTTAACCCTGAGGCTAAAAGTAATTACTTTAATAATAATAGTTAAGTTGAAAGTAGTTTTGACGTAAGTCATGTTATCTATGGTTTTTCTTTTTATTTCTGGTTATTTTGGTTTATTCTAAAGATTGTCTGTAAGAAATTGCCCTTTGCGATAAGACCGCCCATTGTACACTTGCTTTTATGTTTTTTGTCCTGTGTATATATTTTTGTGGTGTACAATAAAGAATATAATAAATAAATATTTTAATTAACTGCCGCCAGCGACTCCACCCGCGTGGTATTAATACTTCACCCAATATCATTATAAATTGTAACCTATGTGTTATTCTGATGTATAACCTATATTTCTGTAAAGATTCATCAAAATCCGTTCAGTAGTTTTTGCGTGAAAGAACAACAAACATCCATCCATCCACACAAACTTTCACCTTTATAATAGTAATAATAGGATATACTTTTAAAAATTATCTAGTTATTATAATTTACATTTTAGTTAAAACTTAGTGGATACAAAAAACTTTCTGTGGCCTCCTATAATTGAAGCATTTTACTAATCATTACGTCATTCTCTTAAACATTGTATTTTCTTGTGTACATGTTTTGTTAAGGTGCGAGTTGGAAGCGAGACCGCGAAAATAAACAATAATCTTCAACAATATAAGTGACTTGAACGAGTAAAATCAACAACAGTTTGTGTGCCACAACAGCCGCGGTCTCGCCCCAGAGTACACCAGCAAAGACCGCGACGCGCAACCGAGGCTTAATTCTTCGGTCACACGCTCGGGGTCGCATCGCGGTCGTGCGGTGAACTCGCACCTTTTACTAAATAAATTATTGTTAAGTTTTAAAATCAAGACAGCTGAATTTCAGGTAAAGTTAAGTTCTGTTATCCATCTCTAGTGATTTTTTTTCGGATTTATCGGTTCCTATGTAGATATGTTTTAAATTTTGACATATTGGCCATTAGGATCAATGAAAAATCGTGGTGGTGGATGGTTATGGGCTAGGTTACCAGATATAATGTTATCACAACTATCAACTAATATTTTTGCCTTGCAATTTTTTCCCGATCTTCCTGAACATTGCCAATGGACAGTCCCTTTGGTAGAAGACTTGTGATTAAAATTATACGTGTACCCTCTATGTAGAACCAACTGCTTCTTTTTCGATGTATTTATGTACTTGATACCTGAAATATAAGATAAATTATTTCTGAGCAAGTACACACAAAACCATCTTAGGTTTGGCGACGACGGTAATAATGATGGAATCAGGTAGGTATGTGTTAATAATTTGTAAACTTCCAAAAAAAAACTACAAATTTTAAATTGTGATATGTTGTCCATCACTGATAATGTATTTGGGTGGGACATGGCAGTGTTGCTCTTTGTTACCACATACAATGTTACCATGATCATCTACAAGTATACTAGCCTTGCACTGTGATGCGCTGCAGCGCCAATAGTTAGTTCTTTTCACAGAAGAGCGGTGCTTGAAGTGGTATGTGTGGTTTTTGTACAGAAGTAACTTCTTGTCTTTCCTAGAATATACGTACTGGAAAACTAAAACAAACAAAGTAACACAATAAAATCTTTTTCAACAAATTTCTTCGAAAACTGGCTCTTACATAACATACATCACGCCTGAACTCCTTGATGGGTTGGGTAGGAGTGCACCTATAGTACACACAACTGATTCTTATTGTAAAATTAAGACCAACGTGGCCCAATTTCTACAGTCAGGGTGTGCGTAATTTTCATATCGAAACATACAGGTGCATGCCTTTTTAAGCCTTATACTCGTAGTATTCTGAATATTTAAATTGGGTTAACAAATTGAACATCAATATACCTAAACTGTTTATTTCAGCAAATCAATATTTATTTTTATTCTATATATATATTTATTCTATATACAAAAATTCACAGTTGTTTCATATAATTTTAAAATTAAACTGTTTAGCAGCTCGAGCAAAAAATCTGCAACTAATAATGCATATACCTTGGCAATGACATACAATTGTTTTGTTACTAAATTTTAAGTTTTAAATTTTTACTATGCATCTACTGTAATAGGTTTTAGTTATTTGAAATATATTATATACAAGTAGGTACAATATTTACTCATGGGCATTTTGTCATTGCAGTCTCTCGGCTCCATAACGGCCTTGCTGTCGGCTCAGGCATCTATACCGCAATGACAAAGTTCACCCCGGCTGCAATGACAAAGTTTGGCCACTAGTGTCAAAATGTACTCTTATGAGTACATTTCATTATTGAAACGGCTTCGATATGAAAAAACAAAGAAACAGAGTTTAATGCGCCAGGTAGGATGCATAATTTATTTATTTATTTATTTTAGTACATGGAAGACTTACAGCTAAAATGGAAACCATAGTCAACAGAAAGCCAATTACAAATCCTCACGTATAGACTTATAATAATAATTTATGGTGTGAGCACAAAAACAAAAATCTCACCGCTTTAATTAAAGTAATAATCAATATAAATACTTAGTATGCAATTATATGACTGATTTATATAATTATATGACTTGAAAAATTTGAGGCTTAAGCACACATACACATAGTAAAATTGAAATAAAAATGTTAAAAAAATATTAAAGCTGATAGATGATATTCTCGTTCGTTTAATAAAATGGAACGAGAATATCATCCATCACTCTATCAAGATCTTTTCAAATATTGGCTATCTGAAAAACACTCAAAATATCAAATGTCGATCATGCCGGTCGGACACTTCTTCTCGTGTAGGTCTCTTCTATCAAATGCACGATAAAGAGTTTGCCACGTTTAGTTTTAAAAGTATTTTAGTAGTTTGGATGTCATATTTTGATATATTGGCCAAAAGAATCAATGATATATTGTGGTGGTACATGGCTATGGTCTATGCTACCTGAAATAATTTTATCATCACTACCAACTAATATTTTTGCCTTGCACTTTTTTCTTGTTTTTCCTGAACATTGCCAATAAGCAGTCCCTTTGGTGGCAGACTGATGATGGAAATTATACGTGTACCCTCTGTGTAGAGTTAACCGCTTGCCTTGCATTGTATGTATGTACTTGACATCTGAAATAAAGATAATTATATTTATCTAGTTGATAAAATGAATATTTGAGCAAACGCAAAATCAATCCGATTCAAAATCCATACAATTAAACCATTTGGAAAAAGACGTCTAAGATTTACAGTAATGTATGCATCATTAAATTAAATCCATTTTTTTACATATATATATTTATTTTATTAACTACTAAATTTAACGATTTAAACACATTTTATAGGGATAAAACTAAAATTATTCCAATAATAATATTGATAACATCTTATATTATGTGATGTATATGTAGATGAAATAGTGAGATACAGTTAAAACCATTTTCATCAATATTGAGGGTACCATTCAAATACTGTCGCCACAGCCTATAGTCTTTATAAACTTAAATATTTGTCATAGGTCCTTTCGTTGTTTTAAGTGAAGTCGATATAAAAGTTGGTTGAGACATAAGATAGCTGGAGATTGTTAGAAAGTGAAGAACAGTAACGAAAATAAGAAAACAAATTTATTTATAATAATCCATAGCCACACAATTTGTTGTCGAAGAAACAAAAAAAATGGTAAAAAAATATTGTATAAGACCTCCACTCACACATAAAAGTGTTGAATACAATCATAACTTAATATTATGCTTAGGTACCTATGCATAACGGCTGAGTGAATTTTGATAAAACTTGGCTCGTGGGTAAACCATGTCTTGGAATAGGACATAGGGTTTTTTTAATCTTCGGAATATGTTTTCTGAGTTTCACTTTGCGAAGCCGCTAGCATAACCTTGGTATAGTATATTCTTTGTAACGTATTCTATTCTTATATACTATTTTAACATTGAAGAAAAAAAAATTAACAGAGATTATTCTACTATTTGTTATAAATAAAATAAAAAAATGAAAATTTCTAGCCATTTTTTTATTATGGATGGTGGATGGCTGTGTCCTATGCGTCCACCTACTAAATAGCCACTTTCGTCCGCAAACAGAGAAGCTTCACACTTTTTTGTGGATCTGCTTGTACTGCAACGCCAGAAAGTAGTTTTCTTCATAGCAGAGTAACTAGTGTAGCTAAAAGTGTATCTTTTGTGCAGAATTAGCTGCTTTCCTTTCTGCGATCTGATGTACTTGAAATCTGAAAGAGAGTAAAGATATTATTAAGTTAGACAGTACCAGAATATCTTAATATGAAATGTCATTTAGCCTTATTAAAAGGCGCTTTTAGCATATGATTTTTCGACGTGAATGTATGTACTAACAACACATATAAAACCATGAGAAGTGGTCATAAAATTAGATTAATGAGATCGAAATATCAAATAGTTAAAGCTTAATTCTTTTTTACCCTTCTCACAATAATATATTACATAATTTACACACATACATTTAAAAACTGATACCTTTTTATATACACATAAACTACAGAACGCTACCTGTTTCGATACTTAAATTATCATATTTATTGTAATGATAAAATATATTTTGCTGATAAGAACGAGCTGCTCATGAAGCTAAGGGTTTAGATGCCATTCTCAGGATATCTCTTCAAAAAGAGTTCCATCCACTTTTTCTCTTAAGACCCCGGGAATCCCTTCTTCGAGATGCTTATTATCTATTTGGCCAGAGATGTTTCTTCTTGAGGTGTACAAATTATAGGTTGACCTGGGTGTTGACTAGTTTTGTCCAGATTATTGTGACAAATTTTTATTCCCGATTTTGTTATCTGAAAGAGCCTGGCTGCATTTTTTTTACTCATGCCCCATTTGACTACATTTATAGCATGAATCAAGTTCTCTTCGTAATTGTTTTTACTTTTAACTTTAATATGTTTATCTGCAAAAATCAAATATTGGAATATTAGTTTGGCGCGTCGCCAACTTTTGAGAAAAATACCTAGAGTAGCACATTTCGTTAACTTTAAACAGCACAAACTTTATAAGATATTACAACAGCCAATATATAATAATCTGGTAATAAGGAGTAGGCTAACTGTTGGAACTAATGCGAATAATAAAACACTGGGGATATTTATAACTATAATAATTATATCAGCGATAATTCAAACAATAAATATACTTATACGTATATAATGCGTTAATTTCCATGCTTGTTCATATTTGCCGATACTAATGTAAACATTATACCTTATTATGGTGAGGTTCACAATCAAATGAGACGCGTAATTTAATAGGTAAGATTTACAATGCTCTTGATAAAGATACACTGAGAAAAATAATCGGATCTTGCGAACTTTTTTCTTACTAACAAATTTTAAAATTTTCTTAACTTTGATAAACAAAATAAACTTTAACATATTCAGATTCTGATGTGTTGTTCGTCTATCAATAACAGTTTGGGTGGTGGATGGCTGTGGTCACGAAAATTAGTTATTAATTTACCATGTTCGTCTACCAATAACGTCGCTTTGCATTTTTTCGCGGAGCGTCCTGAACATCGCCAGTAGCTAGTTTGTTTGGTAGAAGAGTAATAGGCAAAACTGTACGTGTATTTTTTGTACAGAATTTGCCGCTTACCCATTTTTGTATTGATATACTTGCACTCTGAAAAAAAATTATGCAATTACTATAATACAAAAATGCCGCATCAAACTTTAATCATCCAAAAGAAACGAGTTCAGATAAAAGTGCAAAACTTGAGAGATCAATTTTATTTTAACACTAGCTGTCCCACATACATCCTTAAACATACATCACTGTTTTAAGTTGACACCCTGCAGTCACGCATTCAGGTAAACACAATATCTAAAAACAAAAAGAGAATAGTTTCGTCATACGTTACTTAAATGTGTTAAGATATATCCTCTTTTTAAAAACCAATTCTGATATATTATTCTCCATTGCTGGAAAGTATTGGCGTGAGAGATGGCAGTGTTCCAGGATA
This sequence comes from Anorthoa munda, assembly GCA_945859665.1. Taxonomy (NCBI): domain Eukaryota; kingdom Metazoa; phylum Arthropoda; class Insecta; order Lepidoptera; family Noctuidae; genus Anorthoa; species Anorthoa munda. The sequence continues at coordinate 9,568,544 of OX243901.1, forward strand.
CTCCTCGTAGATATAATATTACTATTTTCACCCACAACAAGTTTCGCCTTGCATGTTTTTACGGTGCATTCACAGTAGGTAGTTTTTCTGATAGAAGAGCGGTAACCGAGGCGGTCTGTGTGATCTTTGTACAGAATTAACTCCTTGCCTTTCGTCGATTTGATGAACTTAAAATCTGAAATAAAGCAAAGTTACTATGAATTCTAAAAGTATCTGATGTCTAAATTTAAACATAAACATTTTAGGTACATCGTTAATGATACTCTGTCACAGTAATATATCAAATACATCGGAGTAAAATTCTGATGTATCACTATAAAGTAGGCTTATAATACAATATAAAGGTCGACAGATTGAAAATGGCCAAGGATGGTCAGGTTAAGTTAGGATGGTCTGCAGGGGCACGTACATTTAAGTGCATGAAGTATTAAATAAATAAATTTATTAAGATAAACAAAGTCAGTAAGTATAAAAATATCCAATTAGTATTTACCAAATCTAGTCTTCCAGACTGGCTTCTTACTTTAAATCATATGTTTAAGTTAACAACTATAATTTTGTAAAAATTGAGAACAATTGCAATTTTTGCAAATCTTGAAAAAAATAATGTTGAATCTTGGTTAATGACGTCAATTAAATGGCAAAAAGGGCATAATGAGGCTTTTTTTTATTGTAAATAAAAAAACTGTGTTTCCACCATTGAAACGAATCACACAATCACAGCAATTTGGCATGCTTAAAATCAGTAGTCCAATTTTTTTTTGTTTGGGTTTTGCATGACGTCCATACTTAGCAGAGCTCTTGTTTGGAGCATATTCCATGCGTGCTCAATTGGGTTCAAGTCACGGCAGAACGTTGATTCGAGCATCGGCGAAAGCGCGTGTAATGGTCATCTAGCCGTGTGTGGACGTGCATTGTCGTGCATTGTTCGAAATGAATCACCTAACCGGTGTCGCAAAGGAATGATCACGTCTAAAACAATCCTCTCCACATAAAACTGAGCATTGAGGTTGCCCCTGATCCAAATAAGATCGGTTCCTTCAAACTTGAGTTAGCCTTGTATCCGACCTCATACCGAAAAAAGATTCATCGGAAAAGCACAACACCAGTCATGAGTGACTCGGAAAGTTAACATAACTAGAAACTTTTGTTTGATAAATTGTGATACGAAAGTCGCACATATTTTAGGTTTATGTGGATTTAGCTAGTTTTGTAAAGCTCTAAAGTACTAAGTTCATGAAGAAGTAAATTTGTTATTTTGTCTTTTTTTATATCATCATCATCATCATCTTATCAGCCGAAAGACGTCCACTGCTGGACATAGGCCTCCCCCAAGCGTCGCCACATTGACCGGTCCCGTGCGTCTCGCAACCAGCGGATCCCCGCAACCTTCACCATGTCATCGGTCCACCTAGTGGGAGGCCTTCCAACGCAACGTCTTCCGGTTCGCGGTCGCCACTCCAGAACCTTTCTGCCCCATCGGCCATCCGTTCTGCGAGTTTTTTTATTTGAGGTGTTTAATTTGTGAGTATCAGTATTTTGTTCATCAAGTTCATTGTTGTGATTCTGACGTCATTTTTAGTTTGTGAAGGCAGTTTTTGAATTTGGCCAGTTTTGAAACCAAACCATTCAATTATCTTCTCCGCATACATAAGATCATGTTTAGTTTTGTAGTGGAACATTAAATAGGCTGGTATTTCTTAAAATTAGTATGTTATGATAATTTATTTATTAATAGACAAGTTATAAAAAAGAAATAATTTGCCACCGGCAGCGTATTTGCATTGAGGAATCTTTCTCTTCTTGGTGTCACACCTCTGCCGGTGTGCCGCAGGGTGGCGTATTATCTCCTCTACTTTTCGCACTCTTTATTAATGCTATCACTCAACGGCTATCTTCTTTCTACCGCCTTTATGCAGATGATCTCCAAATTTATACTCAAGCCCCTCTCGGTGAGTTATCAGACGCTATTGAGTTTATTAATACGGACCTGGCTCGAATTGGTGACTGGAGCGCTGACTTTGGGCTGAAGATCAATCCGACGAAAACTCAAGTGGCTGTTGTGGGAAGTTCCCGAACGGTATCTAGGATTGATTGGGCGACACTTCCCCAGGTTTCTTTCAGCAACACCATTGTTCCTATAGCTCACACTGTGAAGAACCTGGGGATTTACATCGACAGCACCCTTTCCTGGACAAAACAACTGCAGGAGGTCAGTCGCAAACTGTTTGCGTCTGCGGGCTCCCTGAGACGCCTTCGTAACTTTCTTCCCATCACCACTAAAATTGCGATAGCACAATCTCTTCTTCTCCCTATCCTGGACTATGCCGATGCCAGTTATCTTGATCTCACCCAAGACCAGTTGGACAAGCTTGAGCGACTTCAAAATCTCTGTATCAGGTTCATATTTGGCTTGCGCAAGTATGACCATGTTTCTGAATTTCGAACCAAGCTCAAATGGCTTCCTATTCACCTTCGCCGGAATGCCCACATACTTTCATTGCTATATAATGTGCTCTTTAATCCTGCTAGTCCTTCTTATCTTAAAGAACGATTTCAGTTCCTCTGTGACACACATTCTCGGTTCTTGAGATCATCGGAAAACCTAAAATTAAGCATTCGTATGCATTCCACATCCTTCTTCGACAAATCTTTCACGGTTCAAGCAGCTCATTTGTGGAATGCAGTACCTATTGAGGTAAGACGTGCGCAAACATTACCTACCTTTAAAAAAATGGTGAAGGAGCATTTCTCTGTAACTATTCTTCTCCTTTCTCTGTTCTATATTTTATATTTATAAGTATATTATTTTATTGGTATGTATGTATTTTATGTAATATCTAAGTAATATTATCAATATAGTTTTTGTACACTGACAGCCCTATGTCTATCTCCTCTCGTTCAGTCCATCCAAAGGTTGTCTGTAAGAGATTGCCCCGTGCGATAAGACCGCCCATTGTACACTTATCTTTAAAAATATTGTCCTGTTACTATTTAAGTGGTGTACAATAAAGTATATAATAAATAAATAAATAATTTACACAATAAAATAAAATGAACTTGATAACGCATGTATGATGTTGTTGTAATTTTTTTCAAATCCTAACGTAAGTACCATTACTTATGACGAATGTAGGTGGTGGATGGGTATGTTCCTGGTTACCAGGTATTATTTCACCATGATTGTTTAAGACTATTGTCGCCTTGCAGGTTTTTGCGGAACGGCTTGAGCATACCCAGTAAGTTGTTTTTTTGATAGAAGCGAACGTATGTTTGCCTTTCTTAGATTTGATGTACTGGCAATCTGAAACAAAGCAAAAATTATTACCAAGATGAGCGTAAGTTTATGAGCTGTATTTCTATACACTTGTATGTACTTGAATGTTTGTGCTACATCAAGTAAATCTAAACAGTTATTAAAAGACACGAAAGGTTTAATGAATTTTATTACGATAAAAGCGCAGAACATTGTTCAGAAATTGATCAGTCTGAAGGAACAGTGAATTTTAACAAAAACAATAAAGTAATTAATGTAAAAAATATACATCATTATTTCAATAGGTACCTTCATACATTTTCAATGATAAATACATTTATTTATTCAAACAAAGACACTCTCCTTTTTACCCGGCTGCATGGAAAGCGTTATGTTTTTCGCGCGTATCTTGTATGTATGTGATATTCTTTATTACCTCATATCTTTCAAACCACTTGAATGATTTTTATAATTAAGATATCGTTAGATAGGTCTTGCCCGCCCAAGTGTTCTTAAATAAATGCCATTAAAATAAAACGGACTTGCGGCGCCATATTGTGAGGATTGCAATTTTTTTTTCTTCCAAACCCATCGAGTGGGGTACAAAAATGAAGGGTACCACTTATGTGTTTAAAAGACATTCGAAATAAAAAGTATAGGTACTTAAAATATGTAAATAATAAAAGTTAATTTTAGTCAGCCATGCAGCTCGCGAATATGTATCCTCCGACTTGACAGTATGATTTTCTTTTGATTTACAACTTTGCAGTCGGGCTTTTTGATTTTATTAACATTTTTTTCAGTGAATGTTGTGCGATTTTACAAATTAACCCTGCAGTGGGACAGTAAATAGGCTGATATTATCTATTACTTATTTATGATATAATAATAATTTATTGACACATATATGCAAACAATTTGCACTATGGAATAAAATAAACTTGATAACACAATGAACCCCAAACTAGGCACTGTCTGTATCTTGATGTTACTTTTAGTCAATTTATTTTAAATTCTAATATAATTACCATTACTGATAATGAATGTGGGTGGTGGATGGGTATGTTCCTGCGCACCAGGTATTATTTCACCGTGACTGTTTAAGACTATTTTAGCCTTGCATGATTTTGTGGTACGGCTTGAGCATACCCAGTAAGTTGTTTATTTGCTAGACGTATATTTAACAAAGCAGTAAGAATACTTATTATACAAAATTAACTGTTTGCCTTTCTTAGAATTGATGTACTGAAAATCTGAAACAAAGGAAAATCATTAAGACACAAAAAAATAATGATTTTATATCAGTACTAGGTTTTGCCAGCACCTTCCCCGCGTCACAATGGAACATGCTCCCGGGATAAAAGTATCCTGTGTCCTATCCAAGGATATGGTTTAACCATGTGTCAAGTAAATCTGTTTCGCCGTTATGACGTAAACAGGTAACAAACAGGTAGATAGGCATACAGTGGTACTTCCGCATGTTTTTTTTTAAATTAAAATCTTTTCTCCACACTAGGAATGCCTTCCTGTATCGTGGGTGCGTTTACAAACATTTAAACTCACATACACAAGACACCCAGATCCGGAACAATATCTGTAGGCCACACAAATATTTGTCCCGTGCGGGAATCGCACCCGCGACCCGCAGCGCAGCAGCCGATCGCTCAACCACTACGCCGTGTCGTCTATTACGGGGTATATTAGTATGGAAGAAACTGTCCCGTCAAGCTAATCAACGAGTATATAGCGATTGAAATAAAATACATGAAAAGACTCAAGTCGAAAGGATTTTATTAAGATTACATGTATTTTAAAATGAAAAAAGTAAAGTAATTAACGTTAAATAGACATCAAATATTTTTTATCTACTTTCATATCGTAAAGTTGATATTAAGAAATCAAAAATAGTTACATAATGACAAACTTTATTGATTATAACTACAGACAACTCTGATAAAAATGAGAAGTTTATACAAGGGCTTTTGCCTTGCAGTGAGATGCTACATGCTTGTTGCTATGATGGTTGAGCTGAGTGGTCCCGATTCATGCGTCATGTTCGTGGATGGCTCAGTTGGGATTTGTCTTAAATTAGCTGCCTCGGTCTGTTATTGTATATTTTTTTAATTGTTTGTTACTCTAGATACTTTCACGTGCACGTCTTTTTATATCATTCTCACATTTTTTTTTTCAACAAGGATGATGTAACCAAATACTTGTAATTATTACTGATGGAAAAGAGTGTCTGTAGAGTTGCTTGCAAATTCTACTCCATTGAGACCTACTGACGCTTGCGAATATGCAACTAGTCATCTATGTTTTTGTTGTTTTACTATTCATAAGCACCTCATATCTAATCAAAATCAAATAGTTTATTTCAAATAATCCTTTATTAGAAATAAACTATTTGATTTTGATTTTGCTTAAAATAAATATAATTATAAATAATTGTAAGAAAAATAGCGACTGTTATAAAATATATATTGAAGAGTTAAATTTTTACATTTATTTTGATATATTTTCCATTTATCACGAAATATCGTGGCGGTGGATGAGTATGGTCTTGGTTACCAGATGTAATTTTACCACAATCATCTACTATTAGTTTTGCTTTACACCTGCTGCTTGTTCGCGCTGTGCACTGCCAGTAGGTAGTTTTTTTGACAGAAGATAAATTCGTGAAGCTGTACGTGTACTCTTTGTGCATAATCAACTGCTTCCCTTGCTGTGAAGTAATATACTTAATATCTGAAATAAAACAAAAGTAAATTCCAATTATAGGTTATATTTATAAGGAAATTAGCTGATATTACAATGTAGGTATATAAGTATTAAAGGCAGATAATATTATATCAAAAAAACTTCAAAACAGGCAAGTAATATTTACACGATTTTATGTAAATAAAAGAACAAAACATAAGAACTCAATGTTTATTAATTATATACTTATACAATTAAACACAACTTTTCATCCGTAAAAGTAAAGCAATTCCACATAAAACTTACACATATTTAATTAACAACATACATTCTTGTAATATATTTGAGTTACCCACATACGAAGATTAGTAAGTAAGATCACGTATAAATAAGCCTACGTCATTGTAACCGCCAGTTCGCAATATATGCTTGCCACAAGTGGACGTTTCTTTTATTTATTACTCCCGACACCTCAGTATCCTCCACCTTAAATAATGCATATCCTAAATTATAATAACTAAAAATAACAAAATATAAACCTTAACATTAACTATTTCTTATAATATAAACCTTAACATTAACTATTTCTTATATTATAAACCTTAACATTAACTATTTCTTATATTATAAACCTTAACATTAACTATTTCTTATCTTACAACTGCTTACAACGTACGTAAGAACTAAATATTTAGTTATCTCAATATTGGAGCGGTCTTTTTAAGCGACACGCCCGTACAGGACGGGGGCGGACTACCTCTGGAACAGCATCCTCGGATTGGGAAACTATCCCCCGCTCCTCAAGACTAGGTACATTACTGAGAGGAACTGATCCATTAGTAGATGAAGACGGCAACTCAACCGTAGTCGCGGTTCGAACCGGACTGAACTCCCTCACGCTCCGAGGGCTCCGAGTCTCTCCGGGGCCTGAAGCTGGATTCGTCACGTCGGTATTGTCGGGACGTTCCGCATCAAGAGAACTCCGTTCTGATGTGCTATTCGGACAAATCAATGAGCTTCGCGATCGCTGTCTTAACTGGTCGATGTGCCTATGGCTTTCTTTGCCCGAACCGTCCATAATTTTGTAATCTGTAGTACCCATTTTATCTACTACTTGCCCCGGACTCCATTTTTCATTTCCCCTATATTGTCTCATCCACACTTCCTCTCCTATCTCTAAAGAACGTTTCACGTCCGTTCCTACCTTCCGTTGTCGTTCCTGAGCCTTCCTAACTTTATTTTCTATATTTGGTTTTAATGCATCTAATTTGGTACGTAAATTCCTACCTAGCATCAATGTGGCTGGACTTTCCCCCGTTGAACAGTGCTCCGTATTACGGTAATGTAAAAGGAAGGTGTTTAAAAATAAATTAATGTTTCCTTTTTGTTTATTAGCTTTTTTAATAATTCTTTTAACCGTACGCACTGCATTTTCTGCAGCCCCATTCGATGCTGGGTGGTACGGAGCAGAAAAAACGTGATCAACCCCCTGGCTAGCCAAAAAGTCTGCCATTTCCTTACTCGTGAACGGTGGTCCGTTATCTGAGACTATTTGTCTCGGTAAACCCCATCTAGAAAAAACTTCGGTAAGCTTTTCAATCGTAGAACTAGCCGCCGTACTAGGCACAGGAAATACTTCTAGCCATTTAGTTCTAGCGTCAACCATAATTAAATACATTTTTCCGAAAATAGGCCCTAGAAAATCAAGATGCACCCTCGCCCACGGTCTAGAAGGCCAAGGCCACGGCGAGACCGCGTGTCGCTGCGGCGCGTCCGCCTCCCCCGCGCACACCGCGCACTCCCTGCACGTAGCCTCAATCGCCTCGTCTATGCCCGGCCACCAAACATAACTCCTAGCTGACGCCTTCGTCTTAACTATGCCCATATGAGGTTCATGTAATTCCTGTAGTACCCTGGCTCGACCACTTGCAGGAATCACTACCCTGTGCCCCCACATCACGCAGCCTAGCTCCTCGTACAGTTCTTTACGACGGTTAAAATACGGCTGTAGTTCTCGAATATCATTATCGGTTGGCCACATATCACGAATATAATTTAAAACCCTACCTAATATTGGATCTACCATAGTTTGTTGCTTAATTGTATTATAATCCAATAACAATGCATTCTGTGCAAAATGTAAATACGTTTGCTCGGGAACCCGCAGTGACTCATCGCTAATGCACGGAACCGGCAGTCTCGACAGCCCGTCCGCACCGTTTTGTTTAGTGTTTACATATTCAATATCGTACATATATGCAGATAGAATAATTGCCCAGCGTTGTAATCTACTCGCGGCCATCGCTGGTACACCGTGTTTTGGTCCAAATATACTTACTAACGGTTTGTGATCGGTTCGCAAGACAAAACGTCGACCATAAACATACTGATGTAATTTTTGTAAACAAAATACGATAGCTAACGCCTCCCGATCTATTTGTGAATAATGTTTCTCGGCGTTATTCAACGCGCGTGACACATACACTACCGGGCGGTCGCGGCCGTCGGCGCCCGGCTGTGTGAGTACACCGCCTAAGCCCCGTGCGCTCGCGTCGCATGTCAACACTAACGGCTTGTTTGGATCGTAATGAGCTAATACCTCTGCGCCTACTAATATTCTTTTAACTTTTGCAAACGCCCTTTCGCACTCCGCACTCCATCTCCAATTGACCTCTTTTTTTAAAAGTTCATACAGTGGAGACAAAATAGTACTCATATTCTTAACAAATTTAGCATAAAAATTAACTAAACCTAAAAAGGAACGCAACTCTGAAATATCTCTTGGCCTGGGCATTTTTATTATTGCTTTTATTTTATCTGAATCTACTTTAACTCCCTCTTTTGATATGACATAACCTAAGTATTTGACTTCATTAACCATAAATAAACATTTACTCCATTTTAGCTTCATACCGTGACTCTGTAACCGCTGGAACACCTTTTCTAACGTTTCTAAGTGATTATCCTGTGTTCCCACTGTTCCAATGATGATATCATCTAAAAATACTTCTACCCCCGGAATATCACTAAGTAAATTCGACATAATTCGCTGGAAAATTCCGGGATTAGAAGACAACCCAAACACAAGTCTATTGTACTTAAAAAGACCTCGATGTGTGTTTATTACCGTTAAATCTTTAGTATTATCCAATTCGATCTGGTTATAAGCAAGGGTCAAATCAATTTTTGAGAAGTGTGTAGCACCGTTTAAGCTCACTAATAAATCATCTATCTTGGGTAACGGATACCTATCGACCAGTAAGACAGGATTTAAAGTTATTTTGTAATCAGCACAGATACGGAGTCCTCCGTCCGCTTTACGTACCGGTACCAAAGGCGTCGCCCAGTCCGAGCACTCGACGGGCTCGATGATGCCCGCGCGCAACATGGCGTCCAGCTCCGCGTCGACCTGACCCCTCAGAGCGTAAGGCAGCGGCCGTGCGCGGCAAAACACCGGCCTCGCACCCTCTCGCAACCGGAGCGTTGCCTTGCTGCCTGTGTACCGCCCCAGTCCTTCGCTGAACAATTCTTTATACCTGTTTAGCAAACAATCGACAGTATCAGACATTTTGTGTACACTATGGTTAATCTCTTGTTGAAAAGGGGGTATTTTAATACCCAATTCTATTAACCATTGCCTGCCCAATAAGGAAGTTGTACCCCCGTCTATCACAAACAGTTCTAGATATTTAATTTTATCCTTGTATTGAACTTTTGGTCTTATAACCCCTAGCGGTCTTATATTGCTACCATCATAAAATTTTAACATCAAATTAAATGGTTTAATTACTCTATTGTTAAAAAGTTTATCATATGTTTTCTTACTGATACATGAAATTGCCGAGCCTGTGTCTAGCTCCATTTTTACTGTTTTATCATCAATCAGTAATGATAAACTCACCGGGTTGTAGCCGCTCAAACATAGCTGATGAAGTTCTTCCTCAAGCTCGTCCGAACTGGAGTCTCCCGCTCCTGCCCTCGGATGGTCGCTCGTGGTGGCATCCACGTGGTTCACTCCGCGCCTCTTCCCTCTGCCACTGTTCGCCTCCGTCCGTGGACAAACACGCCTCAAATGTCCGCTTTGTTTGCATTTGCTACAAACAAAATGCTTATAGCGGCACTCCTCCTTGTTGTGTCCGCGCCAGCCGCACGCCGTGCAGCCCCCGGCGCCCTTCTCGGTGTCCCGCGCCGCACGCCCGTGGTTCGTTCGTTGGTCCGCTGCATGGTCCGCAAACTGACCGCGCCCATGCTTTGCCCGCAAGGTGTTCACGGTTGCCGATGCCTCCGCCGTCGTTTTGTGTTCCACGACTGCCGCATCCCGCTCGGCCGACTCCAGGCCAACTGCCAATCTGACTGCTCCCGAGTACGTCAAATTGTCTTCCGCAAACAACCTTTGTCTGATGACGTCACTCTTCACTCCGCATACGTACTGGTCACGCAAATTCTCCTCCAAATTTGCACCAAACTCACAAGTTTTGGAGAGTTTCTTTAACTCGGTCAGATATTGTGTTACACTTTCGTCGTCTTTCTGTCTTCTTTACCTAAACCGATACCGTTCCGCCATGACCGCCGGCTTCGGTTGTAGGTGATTTTTCAAAATTGTAACGGCCTCTTCGTACGTGATATCCCCCGGTTTCCTTGGACTGCACAGCGTGCTCAGCAATTCGTACGTCTCATCACCCACGCCCGTGATCAGCATAGGCAGCCACATGTCCTTCTCGACCTTATTGACCTTGAAGTACATCTGCAACCGCTCCTCGTACAGAGTCCAGTTCCCTGTCTTCACATCAAAATCGCGAATCTTTCCGACTTTGCCGACCGACATTTCCCTCGAATAAATGCAGACAGACTTCGATAATTCGCACAAATAGTGATCCTCGTCGCCACTGAGGTGTCGGGAGTAATAAATAAAAGAAACGTCCACTTGTGGCAAGCATATATTGCGAACTGGCGGTTACAATGACGTAGGCTTATTTATACGTGATCTTACTTACTAATCTTCGTATGTGGGTAACTCAAATATATTACAATTCTGAAATACCAATAAATAATATAGCAATATTAAGATAGTAGACATTTCAAGCGTTTTTTTTTTCAAATTCTGATATAATGGCCATCTTTTATAAAAAATCGTGGAGGTGGATGATTATGATATAGGTTACTAGATATAATTGTTTCATAAACATCTACTATTATTTTCGCTTTGCACTTTTTTCTGGAGCATCCTGTGCATTGCCAGTATGTAGTATTTTTGGTAGCAGAGTAATTAGAGAGACTGTATGTGTACTCTTTATGCAGAATTAACCGCTTGCCTCTATTCGAATTTATGTACTTGAAATCTGAAATAATGCAAAGATTTTGTAAAAGAAATGTGAACGGGTTTTTGATTAACAAATGTAATAAAGAGATAATAGAACTTGAAACATATTTTAAAAGAAAAGAAAAGAAAGAAAATTATTTTATTGCCAACAATGTAGAATCTCAAACAAAGATAACTTATGATTATGACGTAAACGAGATTTGCTTTATTTCAGACTAGCATATCCCCGCGGCTACGCTCCCGTGGCCCACCTCACTAGACCCGTTTTCGAGATAAAAAATTGCCTTTGTCACTCCGGAACAATGTTATTTTCATAGGGGAAAGAATGTATAAAATCGGTTAAGTAGTTTTTGAGTTTATCCGTTACAAACAAACAATCAAAACTTTCCTCTTTTATTAAATTTCATTGTAATATCATTATTATAGTGTAGACTAGCTTTTTTCCCGCGGCTTCTCTACCGTGGTCCACTCCGCAGGAATCGTTATTTTTCGGGTTCATTCATCGTCATTTCAAAATCAGTTCAGTAGTTCCAGAGATTACTTCCTATAAACAAACTAACAAACTTTACCTCTTTATAATATAAGTATAAATTTCAAGTACATCAATACACCTCATTTGACTTGGTGGTCTAGTATGACGAAGCTTCTCAAGAAGGAGAAATTACCTGACCCGGCAACACTCGACAGAACTTCTAGTCCTAGTCGCCGAGAAATAAAGAGAGCCTACCCCACCTAGATACAAACCAAAATATAAAAAAAAACATATAATTATTATAAAATATTTAATATTTCCTCTTAATAACACATTAGGGTTTTTTGAAAATAACCTATATAATTATGTGATTTAAACCGATATCTCTAATTAAATTATCAAGTTCTTAAAATCAAATTAATTAAAAACCAAGACTTTTTTGACACATCGGTAAAAAGCTAGATGCCTCTTCACGTAACCAGAGGGCTGGGCTTTTCTTCGGCCAGAGAATCAGCATTTTTATTCACCGTGGCTATGTTACCAGCGTTATGGGCGTTTCCCAATGACTTCAATGTGGGAGAATATTTTCATGCGCAATGAGCTCCTTTCTCTCTTCTTTTTATACATTTATTAGTCTTATTTTTTAGTTGACGACAAGATTTAAGCACCTCATTTAAATTCTAAAATGTTGTCCATTACTGATGATGTATTAAGGTGGTAGATGGCTATGGTCTAGGTTACCAGATATAATTTTACCATGACTATCAACAACTATTTTCGCCCTGCATTGGTTTGACGTTCGACCTGAGCATTGCCAGTAGGTAACTTTTTTTCTGGTAAAATTTTTCCTTGAAACAGTATGTGTACTCTTTGTGCAGAATCAACTGCTTGCCTCTCCTTGAATTTATAAAATTTATTTCTGAAAAAAGATAAATATTTCGTTCTTAATATTGGTAATTATTTAGTAAGTTGTATTATAAATGACTAGTTTGTATAATATAAGTAGGTATTATAAGAATCTGAAAAAAAACTCGATCTAGCTAGTTTTCATTTTAAGAAAACGTCACATGCTCTATTTTCAACCGAGCAGAGTACCTCGGTCGCCCAGGTACTGATTATTAAAACTAAGACAATAATATTTCAAATGTTTCTTTAAAAATGCTTCAATATTGTCCAACACTGATGGACTGTTGGGGTGATTTGAGGTATGTAGTAAAAGATAACACTTATATATGAAAAATATGCAACAACATAATTTAAAAAACAAACATTCAGACAAATTGAGAGACTCCTCCTTTTATGAAGTCAGTTAAAAACAAACGATACCATAGAGTTTTTCTAAGTATTTTACATTCTGATATACTGTCCATTATAGAAGATATATTTAGGTGGTGGATGGGTATGGTTACCAGATATAATGTTGCCATCATTATCAAGTACTATTTTTGCCTTGCAATACGTTTTTACGGATTTCTTGGAGCATGACCAGTGAGTAGATATTTTTGTAGCATGGCATTTGCTGTATGTCTACCCTCTGTGCAGAATTAACTGCTTGCCTCTCATCGAGTTTATAAACTTGATATCTGAAAAAAATATATAATAATATATTTGTTGTCAGTTAAAAAAAATCGATTTCAAAGTATGAATGGAAATCCATACTTTGAACATGCAAATTCAACCACACGGTAAAATACAGAAAGTATTAAAATAATTTATTAAAAATACTCGCAAAGATTCGATTAGAAGATGATACCTTGGTTTGGAATTTACAAAAGAACTTTTATGTAACTCAAAACACATAATTTAATGTTAAATACACAGAATTTAAAGAATAAACTTAATAATATAAATATTAAAAATAAAGACAATAAAATCACAAACATCTTAAATGTTTCTTTTCAAATTCTGAAATATTATCCATTGTTGATGGACAAATGGTGGTGGAAATACGACGTAAATGATTCTACCTAGTGATTTTTTTTTTAAGTTTAGTTTACACCTACTTTTTGAAGTACTGTCGAAACCATGCCATATGAGGTTGCCAGGTAATTTTTACATCTTAGAGAACCCCAAGGAATCTTACCGTCTTAAGGTCTATCCACACATATCAGGGCCGTGCACGGGACGTGGACAGACCGTGCCCTGTCACGTCCCGGGCACGCCCCTGATATGTGTGGATAGACTAAAGGTCTTGCCCATATACTTACAAGTAAAAAAGTGGCTGATTCTAGGGACAAAAATAAACTCAACCAAAGTCACTTCGTGTTAAAATTCGTTTGTATTAGGGTTGGCATGATTAGAAGGTATGTAGTACTTTTGTATGAAAAATCAAGTACTCCAACATAATTTAAAAAAAAAACATACATTTAGACGAATTGGAAACCACCTTCTTTTTTTGAAGTTGACTAAAAACAAACGACGTCATTTATTTAGTCTTAATATTTTATATTCTGATATACTGTCCATCACTGATGATGAATCCAGGCGGTAGATGGGTATGGTCTAGGTTGCCCGATACAATTTCATTATTAGTATCAACTACAATTTTTGCCTTGCACTTTGTTTTTGCGGACCTCCACGAGCATGATAAGTAGCTAAATGTTTTTGTAGAATTATTAGTAATGAAGATGTATGTGTACTCTCTGTGCAGAATTAACTTCTTACCTCTGCTCGAGTTTATGAACTGGATATCTAAAAATGCATGGGAAATCTGTTAAAAATGTACGTCATTTAAGTGTGTCATTTCGACCATTACCATTGCGGATATAATGACACTTTGTCTAGAGCCTCTGGTTGGGTTACCTATCATAAGTTCGAACAACATTTGACTGAATTTCATTTCACCTATAACTTTTCAATTATTTTCTTTAAGTTTTTTTTACTTCATCGAAGTCACGTCTGCCACTGTCTCAGTTGACCTATTATTAATTCGATTTTTTTCGTTACTCCAACGTTTTAATTGGTCGAAAAACTTTATACCGAAGTTACACTTAGCCGAAATAACATTTGTTCGAAATATTTATTTTTAAACGCATATCAAAATACTAAGTGAGAGAGAAACAGTAGGCTAATACAAATGTTTAAAACAGGGTCTTGAAAAAAAAATGTCGACTTAGACCCGCTCCGTGGGGCTCCTATTTCTGTCTGCAGGGTCTAAAGTAACCTTACACGAAGGAGTTGACGGGAGATGAGTTCGCTCGCTTTGCTCGCTCACTTCAGCTCCCGTCATCCCCTTCGAACCTAACCTATCCGTATAGGGGTGCCCTAAATTCCCGAGCTCGCTTCACTCGCTTTTTGACAAATTCTTCGAAACAATTAACTAATAAAATGTCTAATGCATGACAGCTATTAATAAATCATTCGCATGAATAAATACGTAAACACAGACAAGACTGCGTGAAGTTGATTTTGCAGCGGTTCGTTTCTGTCACTAAATTTTGTAGCACAACATCTAGATAGAGCGTACGAAACAAGGGAGCGCAACGACCAATACAAATACAAATTGAAAAACTAATACAATCTCGCGTTAGTACGAAACTACGCGTCGCACTGCTTACACGTCACAAGTCATTTCTTATTTTATGGGTAAAAATGCCGTCTTGTATCTTTAAACATTGCAAAAGTTATTCCCAAAAACAAAAAAAAGAAGATGGAATATCTTTCCACAGTTAACTATTGATTATTTTATAGTTTTGATATTGATTTACCCACTAATATTTACGGCTCACAAAATATTGGCAGTAATTGGTTGGTGTTGCCAGTTTACATCGAAATAAGTTTCCTTGAATTAGGGAAATGTACATGGGGCGTAGGAATACGTAGGAATATCGATTTTTTATATATTTATACAGGAAAATTTTGTAGAGAGAGAGAGATATTTTTTTTTTCATTTTTTATTATTTATAGGCTAGCGCTTGACCACTATCTCACCTGATGGTAAGTGATGATGTTGTCGACGATGTAGTACGCTTACCTAGAAGAAACCTATTCACTCTTGACTTAAAGACTCCCAGGTTGTAGCTATCAGGAAATACAGACTCCGGCAGGGAATTCCACTCCTACGCATAATGAAAGTATTCCCAAAACGTTTGGGAAAAAATATATTTCAATGAACCAGTGGCACGCAGTGGGGCTGCGAGAGGGGCGCGGGGTACCCGGGAAGGGGGATAAGTGATAATCGTATTGAACCTTCGCTTACCATTTCTTCGTTAATTTTCGCTTAGCCGTCTTTGGAGCCTTGTTTTTATTCATTTTTTTACATATTCCTTACAACTCAATTTTCAATCATAACATTTACACATTTGGCCATAATTTAAAAGCTTCTAGAACAAAAACAGCAAAAATGCCGGTTTGTTTACATTTTTACTATAATGATTAGCGATTATCTCGTAAACACGTAAACCGATTAAGATGTTTCAAACGGATAAAATGGTTCTAGGCTAACATCATCAAAATATCTCAACAAACAAAAAAACACATTTTCAAGTTCCTCGCGTAATTATTCATTTTGTTTGCCTTGCCTTTGCCTTGCCTTTGCCTTGCCTTTGCCTTGCCTTTGCCTTGCCTTTGCCTTGCCTTTGCCTTGCCTTTGCCTTGCCTTTGCCTTGCCTTTGCCTTTGCCTTGCCTTTGCCTTGCCTTTGCCTTGCCTTTGCCTTGCCTTTGCCTTGCCTTTGCCTTTGCCTTGCCTTTGCCTTGCCTTTGCCTTGCCTTTGCCTTGCCTTTGCCTTGCCTTTGCCTTGCCTTTGCCTTGCCTTTGCCTTGCCTTTGCCTTGGCTAAAAATAACCGTAAGTATAAATAAGTTTTACTACAGAACTAACCCAGAGATAGCAAAAAAAAAACCTATATATCATCTAGGTAGGTAGATTATCTATCACAAATATCTGATCATGGTGTTTTAAATAAAATAAAACACAATTAATTTAACCACTTATTTATTTTAAATATTCAATTAAGTACTTAGTATTCTGCCAGGTAACTCTTTTTACCCGACTGCCGAAGGAGGGTAATGTGTTTATCAGTCTATGTATGTATGTATGTATGTATGTATGTATGTATGTTTGTTCCTATGTGGCGTTCCAGAGACCAAACGCGTTGACCGATTTTGATGATTCATACGTCAATCGATTCGTCTTAACCTTGCGAGTGTCATAGGCTACATTAAAATTGGAAAATAGAAAAATGACGGCTTTTGGGCGCCATATTGTGGGGGGCCAATTTTATTTTTTCTTCCAAACCCATCGTGTGGGGTATCAAAATAAAGGGTTTTTAGAGGCAATTTCAAAAATATATAACACTTATATATTTAAATGTACCTAATTCGAAAAAAATGTTAACTAAAAAGTTATAAATAAAAAAATTAATTAAAAAAATCAAAATACCCGACTGCTTAAAAAGCGAACTAAAAAGACGTAAACAAGAAGAAAATCATGCTGTGCAGTCGGAGGATACATCTGGTTTTGGTCAGCCAGCTCGCGAATATGTATCCTCCGACTGCACAACATGATTTTCTTCTTGTTTACGTCTTTTTAGTTCGCTTTTTAAGCAGTCGGGTATTTTGATTTTTTTAATTAATTTTTTTTATATAATACACGTTTATAATATAAAAGTGTTGCCTATATACGTATACATTGTACACAATTCTATCGGAAATGGGTGATTCACGCGTCTTTTGTTATCTTAAAGACAACAACATGTTGTGCATCATGTCGCGCATCCAATGTTGCCTAGTGAATACGGAGCTTGATAGAAATGTGTGCATTACGTGGAAAACTGGTCTTTATGTATATTTTTAAAACAACGCATCGCTTCTACTCCGTTAGAGTGTGCTTTGACCATTACGGTTAACAAAAACACTATCCAACCCTAACATATTTTCCATTGAACACATAAAATTTGGGTGGTACATGATTATGATAGCGGTTGCCAGATAAAATATTATTGTAGTTATCCAGCACAAGTTTAGCCTTGCAGTGCTTTCTGCTACTAGCGGTACACAGCCAATGATGGGTCCCCTTTATCTGAAAATGTATTTGATGCCAGAAAGTATATTCCTTGTATAATATCAACGGCTTTCCCGCTCTCGATTTTATGTATTTGTATTCTGATATTGAAATTGTATGTTATAAGGCTCGAAAAAAATACACGTTAACTCACGCCTTTTTTCCATAGGTTGGCAGAAACTACAGAACACCACCTGCTATGATCCTTACTTATTGTTTTTGTTTCGTTTACGTTCATACATTCTGATCATACATGCAAGCCGGTTATGAGTACTACGCACCCTGCAGTTCTGAAGAGCATCACCTGTAAGTTCCGTGCATGTACTTCTAGGGCCCGGCATTTCCATTCCAGGTAAAAACAAGGTAAGGTAAGGCAAGGGAAAACGTATTATTTCATTCAAATAATTAGTTTATTAAAATTCTAAGAAATACGATCTTATCCATTACCTAACACTACAAAAACCACTAAAGTAACAAGTAAAATTTAAAAATTTAAGATACCCACGAAACTTTTTTATTTAAAGCTACATAATGTATCTAGTAGACACGCCTCGATCGACAATCTATTGTAAACGTAATTATGACACGAAATTTTGATAAAACACTCCGAATCAAACATTCAAATGCCGATAACATTTGAACGGCGTAACCGATTTTCACCAAACATAGCTAAAACACTATCGATGAAATCACAATTCAATAAAAAAAAACGATATCAAAATCAGTTCATCCATTTAGGAGCTATATTATGATGCCACACACAGATACACAAACACACAGGTACACACGTCAAACTTATAACACCACTCTTTTTGTCGGGGGTCAAAAACAACATTTAAGTATAGGTCAGAACGGGGTTTAGAATTTTATTGAAATCCTTATTTGACTCTTAGCTACTGAATTGAGAAATTGACAAATTCCAGCATTAAAGTAGAGTTTGGCTCTTAACTTCTTTATGTTAATTTAGAAAATGTGGTTCTCAGAGGTGAAGGTACAGTCAAGCATGTTAATTATTGAGCCATTTAGCCAATAATTCGTTTGAATAGTTCAAAGTATTTAAAAAAAGTGTTATACTACTTAAGACAATTTAATTTTCCTTACTATCATAATATCTTATATATAATATTATAAATGCGAAAGTTTGGGTTGATGGATGGATGTATGTTTGTAACTCAATCACGCCAGAATGGCTGAACGGATCTGAATGAAATTTGGCACAGATATAGAATATAATCAGCACAGTTTGGATTAGTACATAGGCTTATTTTTATCTCGTAAAAATATACGGTTCTCGTGGGTCAACTTCCGACTTTCACGCGGGCTAAACCGCTGGCAGAAACTTGTATAATATAAAAACTGTGTCAATGCAATCAATAAGGTCGTGCGATTATGAGTATTGTGCTCATTCCAATAGTTTTTTTTTCTTATTTATATTGTTTTGGTAAAGAAGAAAAAATGTTTTGAATTTGGAATTAACTGACGTCCAACATGGTTCTTAATTCTTAATTGTGGACAAAAATGACAAACAACATAGAGCGATTCTAAAGTTGATGTACAAAGGCGAGCTTAATTCAAAGTAAAGTTTTCTACCAGCTAACCGTAGAGTGATAGAGAGAGTTGTCAAAAGAAAGAAGAGAAGTAGTACAATTTTCGAATAATATAAAATAAATCATAAATACACTTACTTACATAAGTACAAATATATATATGGTTGTAAGTAGGTATATTATGTATGGTATGGTTTGTTAAAAGTACAGAATAATATTTTATTTCCAAAAGATATACAAACTATTTCGTTTACGGATCCTTATTTTTAAATTAAAAGAAAAGAAAAAATGCCTAATAACAAAACTTCAAAATGGTGGCATGTCATTGAAATTACAGCGAGATGGATAAACTAATTGCCAGTTTCTTATTAAACTTAACAACGATGCGATAACATTTTTGTTGCTAAGGAAATATACAATTAAGTAAAAATTCGACCTAATTGTAATAATGTCTTTAGTAAAGTACGCTTAGGATGTGTCAAGAATTAATCTTGTTGACTCTACATACAAATGTCATCCTTCTTACTAAAATAACAAGTTAGTACTAAATTAACCGTAACCTATCTATCGATATTTAAAATATTCTCCTTTATGAACGTAATACTTAGGCGGAGGATGACTATGATCAAAAACTGCTGACACGATCTTTTGCTTGGTATCCAATATGATCTTAGCCTTGCATTTACTCTGGAAGTGAGACGTGCATATCCATCTGAATGTGCCCCTCGTATCTGATCGAGTAGCGAACGTGTATGTGAACTCGTTCAGCATTATCAGTGGCCTTCCTTTTTGCGATGTTATGAACTTGATGGCTGAAAAAACAAAAGAAATTATAATCAAAGACTGAACAGCGGACAACTGGACAAGCATAATTTAAGACAGAAAGATCAGCACAATACAACCATCAGCATTTTAATGTTCCCACTGCTGGAACACTGGCCTCATCACTGTGAGAGAGAATGGGTCGTAATCCACCACGCGGGCCCAGTGCGGGTTGGTGGATGTTACATGTCATTGTCTTCGAAAAATTCTAGGACATGCCGGTTTCCTAACGATGTTTTCATTGTTTTGAGAAAGGTGCGACGCGACAATGCGTCCACAAATACCATTTTTTATAGAAGTGGAAGATATAAAAACAAACATTTTCATGTTCAATATTTTAATATGTAGGCAGAGATAATGCAGGTTACAGAAAAAGAGTTCAGTTTGGCTTATCTTGCAACGCTGCCTGGGGTAACTTTACAACATACTTGTAGTTCACGGTTTGAAAACAATTTTGAAAAATTACTTAAGCTATGCGAATTAAACTCTTCTAACTTACTGGTCTGCGGCTAAACTTGGATTCACATAGTACTCACACACATTCTCCTGCAATGGGCTAGTCGTGTTCACCTAAATCCTTCAAATGTTATAAAAATTAAAATTGTTATGTTTGTGTTTAAATCAAACAAAAACTTTACAAAATACGAAACGCGTTTGAAACTGTTAGGCCCTTTCCGGATGGTGCGACGCAATTTAAATTATGTCGATAAGCGATATCACGCACGTATTTTCTAAAAAAATAACAAATACGTATTGCTCGAATTGCATCGCATTGCGCCCATGTGAACATACTTCCAATTTTGCGTAGTAAAAATCGCTTATCAGTGTGATATAAATCGCATTGCATCGCGCTCTCAGGAAAAGGCCATGGTCATAATTGTAGACCTCATGGAAAAACATAAACAACCCACCTAATGTTGTAACACCCCACACACTGTGTAAATCTACCTTACAAATAAACATTCTTGAATACACGAAAGTACTTAAAGAAGTAGTATTAATAGATACTTATAAAACATTAGCGCTGTGACAACCGATGCGCAGCAACATGATCATAAAACCAAAGAAAAGAAAAAAAATATATAAGCGTGATTAAACCGTAATATAAGTATTTCCCTTAAAATATAATTTTATTGGTTGGAGTATGATTGTGTTCATAACTAGCGGCAATTATTTTGTTTTTCCCCGTCATGACGAGTTTAGCCTTGCACTTCTTGCGGTTGTGAGTAGAACAAACCCAATGAGTTATATTCTTATACTCACTCATATTTGCGAACAAAGGTATAGTCGTTAATAAGAAATAGTTGTGATACCTTATGGAACATTACGTATTTGAAGCCCACGGGAATAAAAGGATAGCTGGTAAAAATCGAAACCGCCTTCATATTTTAAGGCTGTAGAAAGTATTAAAAAAGCAGAAAAATAAATCAAACAGGAATAAATACAAAAAAAAAAATATGGAAAAAAAATAAAAGGAAAAAAAAATACCAGTAAAAATGTTTAAGTCCGTATATATTTCCCATTTCGACATAAAACAAATTTGCTTGGAGGATGATTGTGTTCAAAATTTGCTGAAATTATTTTAATTTTGCTATTCGTGACAAGTTTCGCCTTGCATTTCTTGAAGTTGTGAGTCGAACAGGTCCAACGAGTTTTATTCTTACACGCATATTTGCGAACAAAGGTATAGTCATTAATAAGAATTAGTTGTGACCCTTTCTGGGACATTACGTATTCGAAGCTCACTGAAAAAAAACCATAGCTAGTTTAACAGTCAAATTTAAAACTACCTTATTTTAAGGCCGAGACAAATACAAAAAATAAGATGAGAAACAAATAAAGAAAACAAATTAAATCAGTAAAAGTCATTATATCTGAATATATTTCCCATTTCGACATAATACAAATTTGCTTGGAGGATGATTGTGTTCATAATTAGCGGCAATAATATTATTTTCCCCCGTCATGACGAGTTTAGCCTTGCACTTCTTGCGGTTGTAAGTAGAGCAGACCCAATGAGTTATATTCTTATACTCATATTTGCGACCAAAGGTATAGTCGTTAATAAGAATTAGTTGTGATCCTTTCTGGGACACTACGTATTCGAAGCTCACTGAAAAAAACGATAGCTAGTTTAACAGTCAAATTTAAATCTACATTATTTTAAGGCCGAGAAAAATACATAAAATAAGATGAGAAAAAAATAAAGAACAGAAATAAAATCAGTAAAAGTCATTATATCTGAATATATTTCCCATTTCAACATAATACAAATTTGGTGTGGGGATGATTGTGTTCATAATTAGCTGAAATTATTTAATTTTTGTCACTAATGACAAATTCAGCCTTACAATTTTTTGTGAAATGGGTGGAACATTTCCAACGAAAACTGTTTTTGATCCTTGACTGATAGCCATAGCGTCTATCGTTGAAGCTATTTTTAAGAATTAATTGTCTAAATTGAAACACTTCATCTTTTTTGAAGTTATTATAAATAAAAATAAAAAATCAAAGAAAAAGGAAGCAATTAAAACAGATATTACAAACAAAAAACAGTAAAATTATATCCGAATATATTTCCCTTGACATAAAATAAAATTGCTTGGAGGATGAATGTGTTCATAGTTTGCTAAAATTATGTTATTTTTGCCATCAGTAATAATTTTAGCCTTGCACTTCTTAGAATAGTGAGTAGAACAGCTCCAACGAGTTGTATTCTTATTCCTATCATGATGATAGCGGCCATAGGTGTAATCGTTAACAAGAAGTAACTGCGACCCTTTCCGGGACTCGATGAATTTGATTTCAACTGAAAAATAATACAATAAAAGTTTTCTAGTTATATTGACAATAACTTTTTTAAATCATTTAAAAACGAATATAAAGAAAAGCTAGAAGTAATAAATACTTTCTATTTATTAACTTCGTCTTAAAGCAAAATAAGTTCATTTTATTTGAAAATTTTTGTTAGAATGTTAATAAATGAGATTTTTCTTCTTAATATTATACTTTAATAATAACTTTTAAACTAAGTTAAAACTAAGAATTCACAACATTAAATCTGATACATTGATATTTTCACAGCTAATAGGCAATACCCAAATCATTTTTAAGAACTGTTCGCATTCGCATCGCAGTCACAATCTATCAATAACACCTATATCTTACGTACATAACGATCAGTTTTTACCACTGATGGTCGTAAGATGATAATATAGTGACCTGAGTTTGAACTTTTTCCATGTACAAAAATTTGGCTTCAGGAATAAACAGAAAAAATTAAGCTACTAATCTTAAACAGTGCACACCTACTTAATTTCTATTAAACCTATTATAAACAATAGTAAGATGAATACATGAGACAATTAGTTAACCCCTATGGTTTATAGTTTAACCCTTACGAAAAGGTTCATCATCGCGAAGATTATAAAAATCTAAAGTATTTATAGAATAGACTATTTATGGACCATTGCCACAATGCAACTCTATTTACCCGACTGCCGAAGGAGGGTAATGTGTTTATCAGTCTATGTATGTATGTATGTTTGTTCCTATGTGGCGTTCTAGAGACTAAACGCGTAGGCTGATTTTGATGATTCTGACGTCAATCGATTCGTCTTAATCTTGCAAGTGTCACTGGCTACATTAAAATTGGAAAAAACAAAAATGGCGGATTTTGGGCGCTATTTTGTGGGGAAAAAAAATTTTTTTTTCTTCCTGTCCTATCGTGTGGGGTGTCAAAATAAAGGATTTTAAGAGGCGATTTCAAAAATATATAACACTTATATGTTTATATGTACCTAATTCTAAAAAAAATAACTAAAAAGTTGTAAATAAAAAAAGTTAATTAAAAAAATCAAAAAACCCGACTGCTTAAAAAGCAAACTAAAAAGACGTAAACAAGAAAAAATTATGCCGTGCAGTCGGAGGATACATCTGGTTTTGGTCCGCCAGCTCGCGAATATGTAGGTATCATCCGACTGCACAGCATATTTTTTTTTGTTATTTATATATAAAAATCAGATCATATAAATTTAAGTTAAACGGTCTACCGTTTTAACGAGTCAAATATAGGCGGATATCAACCAACCTATTGTCAAAATAGCTTATTCAGCCATCAAGTACCTAAATATCATAGTAGGTACAGTAATCTCCAATCTGTTTGGCCGATCTGAAGTTGGCACCACATGATTGCGTAGTAGTAAATCGCATAGTTAAACAGCAGCGCGCCATGTCATACGCATCTGAAAGAATATTTTAAGCTGGCCAAAAAGATTGAGATTACTGTACTAGCCAGTTGTCTTATCATATTATCTAATTCTAATATACATTCCTTTAATTACAGCATACTTGTAAGGAGCATGTGTATGGTTTGAGTTTCCACTTATGTTGCTAGTGGTATCCGTGACAAGTTTTGCCTTGCACTTCTTGCCGTTGTGAGATGAACATCGCCAATGAGTCGTGCCTTTAGTAGGAGCACGCCAGAAAAGGTTGTAAGTGTAATCGTTTAGAAGAATCATACCTGTGCCTGTTCTGGACTTCACGTACTGGACCCTGTAACAAAAATGTCTGGTCTATAGTATTACTGATGAAGGAAACCTTTATACCTAATTAGATGTACCAATTTCTAGATTAAATGCTAAAGATTTGAATATGACAGATAAAATCTTAGGAGAATATAATTGATTCATAGACATTTATATTAATCATGTTTATTAAACAAAAATAAAAACAGCAAGACTTAAAAGAAAGAGAGAAAGACAAATCATATTTCATAAAGTTGTTTTCTTGGAATTTTTTACAAATCTTGAAAGGTATATATATTTTCTTGAAGTTCTTAGGTTTGTAGATTTGTGGAAACTTTTGGAGCGCACAGGAGACGATTATGCTGCTGGTACAACTGCTTGCGGAGTGCCGGGAACACCGCTTGTGATTGGTTTTCTCAGCGGTGTTTTTCTGATGCAATCTTCTTCTGTTGTTTTTTTGTTTGAATTCGTGCTAAATTAGATCTACTTCTGTAAGAATCTCAATAACAGCATTTTCACCTTTACTTTGCAATATGATGATTATATACAGTATAATGACGCTAGCTTCAAGTACTACATTTTTAACCTCAAGTATCGTGGCTTCAAAATTGGTGATTGTTGTCATAACCAAGAATTTTTAAACCATGATATAGTCTAATACATAACATTCTGTAACTTAGGATCGGTTCGAGAAAAATAAAGCGCAAGATCCCAATACACAAGTGGTTTATTCTAATAATCTCCCCGAAACACGTCACAATAAAAAAGATTTAAAAGTAAAATATGGTTGTTGGTTGCAGTTGGCTGGTCAAATTTATAAATGGAATATTTATTAAATATTTTGCCATTGAGGGTGGAAGAATAGTCAAAGTCAAATATACTTATTTCAACTAGGCCAATAAGCGGCACTTTTGAACGTCAAACAATAATAAATCTAAATTAAAAATGTACAAGTTTTAAAAATTGATTCTACCGTGCATTCGGAAAAGTAGCTTGTTATGGAGAAGAACGCACAAACTCCAATAAAATAAAGAAAGAATAAAAACAGAAGAAGGGTCGCAGGGCAGCCAGCCATATCCACACCTTGAAGCCCGAAACCTTAGCCGAACTGTCGGTCCCAACTATACAGTCGGCACCAATTTTAAAACCTCCTGAAGCTTACAAAATAAAAACACATCTTATAAAGTAAACTTAATTATTATTTTATATAAAAGTATAAAAGCCGGGGAGCCACTTTATTTTAAAGGAAACGAAACTTTAATTGAGTGTAAAGGACCAGTTAAATAAAACATTTGGACTTATTTAAAATGTTTAATAAACACTTTGATGAAATTTTGTTTTACCATACATTTATTTTAGTTTTATTAAACACCTATTACAGCATCATCTAAAATACATATCTTTAAAAGGAGACAAAATTTTATCAATCACGCCTGGTGCGTATAACCTCTAGAAAATTTCTAGTAAAATCACACGCGCTTGAACCTAAATTATTAGAGTAATCTAGGCTATAATTGCTGACTCAGCAGTGCTAATTTGAAGGATAATAATAGGTACGCAGATGAGACGAAAGGCAATGGATAAAGTTCAATTTACTAATCATGCCACATACCTTTGAAACAGCGATTCCCATGCAGATGCAGATGGATGTCACGTTCGGGAAGTTCAGCTCACAGACTCGATACACTATGCTAGCCAGCGGTACACAACACAGTAGGTCTAGGTAATACGGATAACACTTTCATGTAGGTTCGATTAAGAGGGTTGGGCGAGATGATGAGTGATGACCGACGTGTGCGCACCCAACCGTGGTCAAAACGAGAAGCCGACGAAGATGGCCGGCGGCCGGTCGTCAGGCGGCGGCGTGTTAACGGTGGCGCCACCGCGCGGGATATCACCAAAACAACGATATGTGACACTTAATTAGTAAGTGGAACCATTAAACCAATGCCTCTCAATCGTCCTATGGTGATGTAATAAAATATAAGAATCATAAATTAGCAAGCGTAACCAACGCCTCTATGGCTTAACAGATTTGAATAATATTTGGCGGAGGCACGGGTAGATCATGGCTTGCATTAGGACATAGATAACGTTATATTCCGGTATAATGTTTCCTAGTAAAATACTTATAAAGCCCGCGCAGCTACGGAAAAAGCTAGCTAAATGAAACATAAGATTTTAGGAAAAGGCCTAATTTATCGTTTTAAAGAATGAATATGTTCTCTTTTATGTGAAACTATAACGTTGTCAACTGTGACGACAACTGATTTACATCCCATTGTCATGCGAGAACAGTGCCATCGTTGTTTGGGCCCTTTGTATCTTGCTACCCGATTATACCGATAGGGACCTAAGATCATGACGTCATTACCAGTCCTTGAAGTACTGAAAGCTGGCTCGGAATCTGTAACAAAATATTATTGTTAAGAAAAGAAAAAAAAAAGACCTAGCAAGTTTTAAGGCCTTTAATCTCTGGATCAGATATAGATACTTACACCAAGCAAAGCATGTTCTATTTCATGACTAAACAGCTGAACCGATTTAGATGAAATTTTAAATATTTTGAGACCGTGGGAAGGACAGGATAGTTTTTATCCCGGTAATCTTATCCCTTGGGATGATAAAACACTTTTTAGGCGGCCGAAGCCGTGGGCAGGATCTAGTTTGCTATTAAACTATGTATCTATGATGAATATTTAATCATTCATTCAGTTAAGATCTAAGCTAATAGAAGTAGTCACACATTGCCATCTGAGAGAGTTTCGCAGTCACTAATGTCGGGCAAAATTAATCCCGCTACCAAACCACGAAAATCTTGGAGACACTATAATTGAATTTAAAAATAAACCTTATGTATAAAACTCTTTAATTATTATTTTATTACACATTTCACAATATTTGTAAATTTATATCAGTTTCATTATTACTAAAAACACCTAAATGAAAGTTTCAATGTTTTTTTACTGATTTTCTACTTATGGCGCTGAGTCGAGCATTGAAATTGAATTGAAACTTAGCTTGCTCACATTCCAAATATTTTTCTATTATCTATACAATTTTTTTTTCAACAAAAATGGCGGATTTTGGGCGCTATTTTGTGGGGAAAAAAAAATTTTTTTTCTTCCTGTCCTATCGTGTGGGGTGTCAAAATAAAGGATTTTAAGAGGCGATTTCAAAAATATATAACACTTATATGTTTATATGTACCTAATTCTAAAAAAAATAACTAAAAAGTTGTAAATAAAAAAAGTTAATTAAAAAAATCAAAAAACCCGACTGCTTAAAAAGCAAACTAAAAAGACGTAAACAAGAAAAAATTATGCCGTGCAGTCGGAGGATACATCTGGTTTTGGTCCGCCAGCTCGCGAATATGTAGGTATCATCCGACTGCACAGCATATTTTTTTTTGTTATTTATATATAAAAATCAGATCATATAAATTTAAGTTAAACGGTCTACCGTTTTAACGAGTCAAATATAGGCGGATATCAACCAACCTATTGTCAAAATAGCTTATTCAGCCATCAAGTACCTAAATATCATAGTAGGTACAGTAATCTCCAATCTGTTTGGCCGATCTGAAGTTGGCACCACATGATTGCGTAGTAGTAAATCGCATAGTTAAACAGCAGCGCGCCATGTCATACGCATCTGAAAGAATATTTTAAGCTGGCCAAAAAGATTGAGATTACTGTACTAGCCAGTTGTCTTATCATATTATCTAATTCTAATATACATTCCTTTAATTACAGCATACTTGTAAGGAGCATGTGTATGGTTTGAGTTTCCACTTATGTTGCTAGTGGTATCCGTGACAAGTTTTGCCTTGCACTTCTTGCCGTTGTGAGATGAACATCGCCAATGAGTCGTGCCTTTAGTAGGAGCACGCCAGAAAAGGTTGTAAGTGTAATCGTTTAGAAGAATCATACCTGTGCCTGTTCTGGACTTCACGTACTGGACCCTGTAACAAAAATGTCTGGTCTATAGTATTACTGATGAAGGAAACCTTTATACCTAATTAGATGTACCAATTTCTAGATTAAATGCTAAAGATTTGAATATGACAGATAAAATCTTAGGAGAATATAATTGATTCATAGACATTTATATTAATCATGTTTATTAAACAAAAATAAAAACAGCAAGACTTAAAAGAAAGAGAGAAAGACAAATCATATTTCATAAAGTTGTTTTCTTGGAATTTTTTACAAATCTTGAAAGGTATATATATTTTCTTGAAGTTCTTAGGTTTGTAGATTTGTGGAAACTTTTGGAGCGCACAGGAGACGATTATGCTGCTGGTACAACTGCTTGCGGAGTGCCGGGAACACCGCTTGTGATTGGTTTTCTCAGCGGTGTTTTTCTGATGCAATCTTCTTCTGTTGTTTTTTTGTTTGAATTCGTGCTAAATTAGATCTACTTCTGTAAGAATCTCAATAACAGCATTTTCACCTTTACTTTGCAATATGATGATTATATACAGTATAATGACGCTAGCTTCAAGTACTACATTTTTAACCTCAAGTATCGTGGCTTCAAAATTGGTGATTGTTGTCATAACCAAGAATTTTTAAACCATGATATAGTACTAATACATAACATTCTGTAACTTAGGATCGGTTCGAGAAA
Source organism: Anorthoa munda (assembly GCA_945859665.1). NCBI lineage: Eukaryota > Metazoa > Arthropoda > Insecta > Lepidoptera > Noctuidae > Anorthoa > Anorthoa munda. The sequence continues at coordinate 9,597,817 of OX243901.1, forward strand.
AATAAAGCGCAAGATCCCAATACACAAGTGGTTTATTCTAATAATCTCCCCGAAACACGTCACAATAAAAAAGATTTAAAAGTAAAATATGGTTGTTGGTTGCAGTTGGCTGGTCAAATTTATAAATGGAATATTTATTAAATATTTTGCCATTGAGGGTGGAAGAATAGTCAAAGTCAAATATACTTATTTCAACTAGGCCAATAAGCGGCACTTTTGAACGTCAAACAATAATAAATCTAAATTAAAAATGTACAAGTTTTAAAAATTGATTCTACCGTGCATTCGGAAAAGTAGCTTGTTATGGAGAAGAACGCACAAACTCCAATAAAATAAAGAAAGAATAAAAACAGAAGAAGGGTCGCAGGGCAGCCAGCCATATCCACACCTTGAAGCCCGAAACCTTAGCCGAACTGTCGGTCCCAACTATACAGTCGGCACCAATTTTAAAACCTCCTGAAGCTTACAAAATAAAAACACATCTTATAAAGTAAACTTAATTATTATTTTATATAAAAGTATAAAAGCCGGGGAGCCACTTTATTTTAAAGGAAACGAAACTTTAATTGAGTGTAAAGGACCAGTTAAATAAAACATTTGGACTTATTTAAAATGTTTAATAAACACTTTGATGAAATTTTGTTTTACCATACATTTATTTTAGTTTTATTAAACACCTATTACAGCATCATCTAAAATACATATCTTTAAAAGGAGACAAAATTTTATCAATCACGCCTGGTGCGTATAACCTCTAGAAAATTTCTAGTAAAATCACACGCGCTTGAACCTAAATTATTAGAGTAATCTAGGCTATAATTGCTGACTCAGCAGTGCTAATTTGAAGGATAATAATAGGTACGCAGATGAGACGAAAGGCAATGGATAAAGTTCAATTTACTAATCATGCCACATACCTTTGAAACAGCGATTCCCATGCAGATGCAGATGGATGTCACGTTCGGGAAGTTCAGCTTACAGACTCGATACACTATGCTGGCCAGCGGTACACAACACAGTAGGTCTAGGTAATACGGATAACACTTTCATGTAGGTTCGATTAAGAGGGTTGGGCGAGATGATGAGTGATGACCGACGTGCGCGCACCCAACCGTGGTCAAAACGAGAAGCCGACGAAGATGGCCGGCGGCCGGTCGTCAGGCGGCGGCGTGTTGACGGTGGCGCCACCGCGCGGGATATCACCAAAACAACGATATGTGACACTTAATTAGTAAGTGGAACCATTAAACCAATGCCTCTCAATCGTCCTATGGTGATGTAATAAAATATAAGAATCATAAATTAGCAAGCGTAACCAACGCCTCTATGGCTTAACAGATTTGAATAATATTTGGCGGAGGCACGGGTAGATCATGGCTTGCATTAGGACATAGATAACGTTATATTCCGGTATAATGTTTCCTAGTAAAATACTTATAAAGCCCGCGCAGCTACGGAAAAAGCTAGCTAAATGAAACATAAGATTTTAGGAAAAGGCCTAATTTATCGTTTTAAAGAATGAATATGTTCTCTTTTATGTGAAACTATAACGTTGTCAACTGTGACGACAACTGATTTACATCCCATTGTCATGCGAGAACAGTGCCATCGTTGTTTGGGCCCTTTGTATCTTGCTACCCGATTATACCGATAGGGACCTAAGATCATGACGTCATTACCAGTCCTTGAAGTACTGAAAGCTGGCTCGGAATCTGTAACAAAATATTATTGTTAAGAAAAGAAAAAAAAAAGACCTAGCAAGTTTTAAGGCCTTTAATCTCTGGATCAGATATAGATACTTACACCAAGCAAAGCATGTTCTATTTCATGACTAAACAGCTGAACCGATTTAGATGAAATTTTAAATATTTTGAGACCGTGGGAAGGACAGGATAGTTTTTATCCCGGTAATCTTATCCCTTGGGATGATAAAACACTTTTTAGGCGGCCGAAGCCGTGGGCAGGATCTAGTTTGCTATTAAACTATGTATCTATGATGAATATTTAATCATTCATTCAGTTAAGATCTAAGCTAATAGAAGTAGTCACACATTGCCATCTGAGAGAGTTTCGCAGTCACTAATGTCGGGCAAAATTAATCCCGCTACCAAACCACGAAAATCTTGGAGACACTATAATTGAATTTAAAAATAAACCTTATGTATAAAACTCTTTAATTATTATTTTATTACACATTTCACAATATTTGTAAATTTATATCAGTTTCATTATTACTAAAAACACCTAAATGAAAGTTTCAATGTTTTTTTACTGATTTTCTACTTATGGCGCTGAGTCGAGCATTGAAATTGAATTGAAACTTAGCTTGCTCACATTCCAAATATTTTTCTATTATCTATACAATTTTTTTTTTCCTAAATAAAATACCTAATAAAACAAATATGAAATTATGTATATTCCTATAAACTAAAGCAGAGGCTCTATATAAGTGACATTATATCAATCAAGGTGTCGCGATAATGATTAGTGAAATAAATTAATGATTGCCAAGCGCTATCGAAATGTCACGTGATCAATCCCTTACACTTTGGCATTTCGACAATCACCATCGCTGATAGGATGATACTTTGTGTAGAGCAGAGATCAAAGTGATAAACTCAGCGATCGACACCGACCTTCAAGGGTTCCACGTCACCGAAAATAAAAATTGGGTGTCCATAAGATTTAAATAGGATTTTAATCAGTAGAAGAGAAAGATTTAAACAGTAGATTCCATTTAAGGCGATATATACGCCCCAATGTTAACGCAGTACTGGCCGTGCGCCCGCTCGATGTCAAAATATCAATGTTGAACCTCCTTTTGAACAGTTTTGTTTGCAAAATATTATTTGATTTACATTTGCTATGTTAGTTATGAAGAAATTCTAGCCATACATTTTTCTGATAAAAAAAATTTTAAACATCCAAGTCGTTTTGGAGGCGATTCCAAAAGTTGCGAAAAAATATCATGTTGTTAATTATATTTTTAAAGCAAAGCTATTAGTTTCACGAAAAAACCTTGTGTTCAAAATTATGTACATGAATCAATAATAAATATATACTTTTTTCAAACCTTTTAACCTAGCCGTTACTAAGGAGTATGCTTTAGAAAGTTACCATTTTACGGCACTAAAGCAGCAGTCTAATTGCGTTACATATAAATTCGTGGCATCGATCGCAAAATCTTTAGAAGTTAGTAAGTAAGTAGCTGTCAAAACCATTTTGAAATTTATGAATAAAAATAAAAAATTATATGGCAAATACGAAAAACATAGTTAGGGGTCTACAAGACAAAAAAGTTTTGGGACCTCTGGTCTGGAGCCTCAGGCCTACCTGACTGAGTTGCCCCGTTTTAAAGTATGGTTATGTTCTCTGGTATGATGAACCATTACATTATCGACTGTGACGATAATTGATTTACATCCCGATTGTGCACGAGTACAGGTCCATCGTAGTTTAGGCCCTTTGTATCTATTCATCCGATTATACCGATAGGGACCATAGAGGATGACGTCATTCCCACTCCTTGTCTTACTGAAAACTGGCTCCAAGTCTGTAACAAAACATTATTGTAAAAAAAATAAAAATATCATGAGAAGATGTATTCCATACAACAACCAAATACACAGATACACATACACAAATATGTCAAACATTTAAATTATTATTTCCCTAACTATATTTCACAACAATATCAATAATTTTAATGTATAAATAATAAAAAAGTAATATTAAAACCGAAACTAATAGCCGACATTAAAAAGCATCTCTAAAGCCTATAGTTCGGAACTATTATGGTACTAAATTAAAGAGTGCTATAAAAGTAACCATTTAGCGTTGTAAGGTTGTATTTTTTTAATTTGTCGTTACAAATACAAATAGGATATTTTACCGTAAAACGTCATTTACGCAGGGGTTGCAATCATTGCAGGGTTTTACCGTAGGACACGAAAAATCGATACGTTTCTTAATTTATTTAATAAATCACTTTATTTAATGGTAAATTACTTATAATCCAGTTATTTTATTTTTCACTGTGATTAGAAATCTTTGATCTTTTCTTAACATTATACGTACATTCGGTATATTCACCGAAGGCCATTTTCTCGTTTATGTAGTTAAAGACTATTAGGTAAAATTTATTTACATACCTATTCATTTCTCCATTTTACATTTATCAGTACAGGATATTTAACTCAATGCGATAAATCCATCTATCCCAACTTAATTGTTGCTTTTATCTATAACTTATTATAATATAAACAATTTCACTGCCAAAATAACATTATTTAATTTATTTATTAAAACTTCATGCAATATACAGGTACATAGGCTGACTAAGTGTCTGAGGCATTCTCTACCAGTCAACCAAGGGTGGTGGAGAGAACATGGCAGATGCCATACAGTACACGTTACACAAGTTTGGACCCGGCATTAGGTAATACAAACAAATTTAATTAATATGAAGATTTCTAAAATCATTGACACAATAAAATCAGTTAGCTGCATAAGGAAATTAAATACACATAAAAAAATATATTAGTACAGTGAAATTAACAGTATCGCAAAAATAATAACCACATCAGCATCAGAGATTCAAACATAATAAAAGTACCTAGTGTCGCTTGCGGTCTACGATCTAGCTGTCATTGCAATCATATCCTAATATAGAAAATACATTTAGGTATACCCTACCAAAAAGACACGATAGCATTAGTTGTATGGAAACTTAAAAAAATATGTTTAATGGTTGTGTTCATTTTTAGTTGTAACCACAATATCGTTTACAGTTATGACAACGACTTTACAGCCTTCTCTTTTTTTGCCACATCTCCATCTCATTTTGGGTCCTCGTGTAGAACCGACGGTTGCCTGATAATATCGATGACCACCAATGTGCAACACAGAATTGCCACTCGTCGTTATTGTGAAAGTTGTCTTTGCTGCAAGTAAAATTATTTATTTAATTTGATTACCAAATATCAATATAGAGGTAGGATGGTGAAGAACAGAAAAGAGTAGAAAAAGAGTGTGGGTATCTCGGCGCTGTCGAATAGGCAGCCACAACAACCGCTTTTGAAATTCTGGCATATGGTCGTACTTTCGGAGGCCAAAAATGAAGCGGATGCACAAATTCTGCAAACGATCAAGATTATAAAGAAGTTCCTCAGTCGCACCAAGGAAGCAGACAAGAGATCAGCATAGTTAAGAAGATGAAGGAGAGACTGAGCAAGAGTAACTTTAGTTGAGAAAAGCAAAAAGTAGTTCTTACTTCGAGGTGGCTGAGGAAAAGAATACCTGAAAGGATTTGTGGGAGGCCTTTGTTCAGCAGTGGGACAACCGCTAAAACCAAGAATTAAAAGAAAAAAACTTAATTATATCAAACACTAAATTTTAGTGGTGGGCAAACCTATATTTATTTTCACACTGACAAAAATACTTATAGGTACCATTACAAAATCGTTCTGTTATATCTTTTTTCAGAGTACGGGTTATGGCTATGTTCGTTTTTATGTAAAACTATGACATTATCGACTGTAACAATAACCGATTTGCATCCACAGTCGGTTCGAGTACAGATCCAGCGAACTTTGGGCCCTTTACAAGAAGAAACCCGATTATACCGATAGGGACCAAATATGATGACAGGGTTGCCACTCCTTGTCGTGCTGAACACTGGCTGCAAATCTGTAATAAAACAAAAATACTTAAAAAAAATGCATTTTACCGAAATTTGAAAACATTGGTTTATATATTTAACCACTGGTTGAGTTAACTACGGATCAAAAACCTGGGCCTAAGTGAATCAACCATCATGTGAAATGGATTGCAGATAGGCGTCGTGAATGCGCATCCCAGGAATGATTACGTTATAAGCTTCAAATTAAATGTACGTTTATTATTTAAAAATATACCAAACTAATGAATGAACAACTGTGAAAACAACCAATCGAGAAAAATATTTATTAATGACTTGCAAGTAAACACGACACAGCACCGTAACTATACTACTAAAACTAAACTAATTGATTGTATTGCATTATTTATTTTTTATCTTTTATTTAAATTAGGTCACTAAGCGGCACTTTTGAATGTCAAAAATTTAAATTGAAAAATTATTATAGTAGATTCTATTCCATTCGTTTATTATTTGTATTTTCAAACTGACAAAACATTAAAATGTTTTCTACTTGTTGTCTGAATTACCAAACGGGGTGAATAGGATAAGGGGTGATTAGAAACAAAACTTTAAATGAATTTTCATGTTATTTTAAAATTGTTCGCAAAATTTTAGTAGGGTTTCCAATATATTAAATAATTATTAAAAAAACGATGCTTTGTTTGAAACCATAGGTGCCATCCTAATCGTAAGTTTTGTTCCCATTCATCCCTGCATGCCTATTCACTCCGTTTTACCCGGTACCTTTAATTTTCGATAGTAATTTGTAAAAACTGACACCAAAACAAAACACAAATATTATGTATACTGGTTATTGTTTTTCAAATAAAATTAAGAAATACATTATGTCAGTATTCAAACACTCAAAAATATTTAAGGAAATCAAATCAATGGTTATGTTCATTCTTATGGCTAATAATTACACTGTCAAAAGTAATGATTGTAGACCGGCACCCCGATGGGTTCTTATTACAGGTCCATCGCACTTTGGGCCCTTTACATCTTAAAATCCGGTTATATCGATAGGGACCAACTATGATAACAGGATTACCACTAAATGTCGTGCTAAAAACTGGTTTCATATCTGTAATAAGACAAATAAAGGTGAGCATTTATTTGATTTATTAACATAGCATAAAAACTTATGATAAACAATAAAAATAATATCAACTCATGTATATCAATTGCTGCACTTTACGTTTTGTGTTAACCAGTTACTAGTTTGTGAAGGTCAGATAGGTTCCACGTAAATACTGGTGCGCAGCAGCTGAATACTCCAGTCTAATCAGATACAGCTGCTGTATTCGCGCTTGGCCGATTTGTTACTTTCTTTAGTTTTAATAACTGATTAGTTACTGATAGTTACAGCACTGATAACTACATTTGTGCCACATGTTTAATTTAGTCTTGTTATACATTTTTTTTTATTTTTTTTTACCTTTGTATCTTAGATGCTTTTACCGATTGTTTTGTGAATGTGTGAACATTGTAGGCCTTCTAGATTCCTAGATGCTTGATAACATTTGATAACTTTATATCTCGTTTTACTTTTTATTTTTAGTTTCTAACGTTTTATTGTCGGGCCTACGTTGTCCTCCCATATTTAAGTAATGCTGTAACATGGAAATATTGTAAAAACAAACCATATTTTTTAAAAGAGTAACCATGGAGTTTCTTGCCGGTTCTTATCCATAGGAAACGACCAACCCGAACCGTGCGCCTTTTGTCGACGTTTTATAAGTGCCCATGTAGGCCTATGTAAAATAAAAATAATAAAATTGATTGATTGATTGATTCAACAGTTGTTCAAGTTTTCTTTATCAAAAACTGTTTGTATAAAATAAAAAGAAGAAGTATTAAAATTTTAAATAATCATAGAGGTAGAAGTTATCATCTCAGTACTCTCAATGATCATGATCAGCCTTATGGTAAATAATATTATCGTCGAGTGTTATGATAACAGATCGGCATCCTACCGGGTACCGAGTACAGGTCCATCGTTTTCTGGGCCCTTTGCAACTATTAACCCGATTATACCGATAGCGACCAACGATTGTCACAGGTTTGCCACTCTTTGTCGTGCTAAAAACGGCCACATAATCTGTAACTATGCAACAGTATTGCATATAAAAGGCAAAACGTGACTAAAAATAAAAAGCTACTTTATTTGGAAAATATATATATTTACTCACAATCTACAAGCAAACCTTACACACATATACACACACAGTAACAAATAATTAACCAACCACCTTAGTGCATATTTAAGATGGCAATCAATATAAAAGCCGATGAAAAAGAAAAAAACAGCTGCTGTTTTTAATATATGTTTTTTACATAAATCATATCTTCGATTGATACCTAATGCATGGTTAAATTTATATTAAAGACAAAGACAAAAATATTTTATTTCAACTAGGCCACCAAGCGCCACTTTTGAACGTACATAAAAATTATTCTACCGTGCATTCGGAAAGTAGCTTGTTATGGAGAAGAATGCACAAGAAACTCCATACTTACTCTTTTAAATAAATTATTGTTTTTTTACAATATTTAGGAACATAGGTACATATATAGTTATTAGTTCATATATGTGAGGACAACGCAGCCAGAATAGCACTACACACCACCATACCAGACCACCTACAGACATAAAGCATTAGAAGCACTCACACATGTACTGTGCAGTTATATAATAGATACTAGAAAAACATTAACATCCGAAGCAGTCAAGTAATGACCAATCCCAACTGACGGCGTCCGTTCACGAACATGACGCATGAATTGGCACCACCCAGCTCAACCATCATGAAGGGAACCGGATGATCCAACACACGCGCCACCATCAGAGAGACATTTGAGAGAGCATGACACACTCAACGGCCAGGGCACACACAAGTCAACGAACGCCGCATAGGTACAGTAAATGGTAGATTTACAGTTGGGTACATAGTACTCACACACGTGCTGTATACAATACTAAGGAAATTGAGTTTATACAATACAAATATATTCATACAGTCTTCAGCAGGTCCAATAATACCTCAAAACAATAATGTTCTGCATATCACTTGTTATTGCGCCCTAGTGGATGTGGATTGTGGAGCAGGACTAGCATTGAGCCAAGCATTTTTATCAGTGATGTAATCCCCCAACTTATAATATGCCAGCCTACATAGTGTGCGTTTTATACAGGTTTTAAACTTCGTCTCATTCAGTTCAAGAATGTGGGGAGGAATTTTATTGTAACATTTTGTACAGTACCCCATGAAAGATGAGGCTACTTTAGCCAGTCTGAAACCTGGTTGAACTAATTGGTCCCTATTTCTAGTAACGTAATTATGTCTGTCGCCGTTTTTACTAAAAAGATGTAAATTCTTTCTCACGTACATGATGTTTTCATAAATATATTGACATGGAACCGTCATGATGTTAATGTCCTTAAACAGTTCCCTTAGAGAATCGCGCCGGCGAAGATTATATATTGCTCTGATGGCTCGTTTTTGCAGAATAAAAATTGACTCAATGTCTGCAGCCCTTCCCCATAGTAGGATACCGTAGGACATTATACTATGAAAATAACTAAAATAGACTAGTCTCGCGGTATCCACATCGGTTAACCTACGAATCTTTGCAACAGCATACGCTGCCGAACTCAGCAACCCTGCAAGGGATACCAAATGAGGACCCCATTGCAACCCTGAGTCCAGCGTGATCCCCAGAAAAACCGTTTTATCGACGAATTCTAGCTTCTCCTTGTTTAATATAATGTCACAATCAGTACTTTTGACATTCGGCAAGGAAAATTTTACGCACTTGGTTTTTTTACCATATAAAACTAAATTATTGGCAGTGAACCAATCCTGAACCTGCCGTAGCGCGTTATTTACGTCGTCAACCCGACAAGTACGTCTATTTATTTTTAAAATAAAAGATGTGTGATCAGCAAATAACACCATGTTTAGTTTGTTTTCCAATAAACGGGGTAAATCGTTTATGTATATTAAAAATAAGAAAGGACCTAAAATTGAGCCCTGGGGAACCCCTATTTTTACGTTTAACCCCGACGAATTCACACCGTTTATTTGAACTAATTGCTGTCTATCATTCAAATAAGATTTAACCAAACCTAACGCTGATTGCCCTAGCCCGTAATGCTATGCTATGCTCAAGTTTCAGAAGTAATGTTTCATGATTAACGCAATCAAACGCCTTCGACAGGTTGCAGAAGATACCTATGGCATCCTGCAAATCTTTCCACGCATTAAAGATGTGTTTCAATAGGGTGACACCAACGTCAGTTGTACAACGTCCTCTGGTGAAACCATACTGTTTATCATGCAAGATGTTATTCGTATTAAAATGAATGAGCATTTGATTTAGCATTATCTTCTCAAATATCTTGCTGAAAACCGGCAACACGGATACTGGTCTATAATTATTTGTGTCTTTACTGTCCCCAGATTTAAAAAGTGGTATAACTTTACTATATTTCATTAGATCCGGAAAGACTCCTTGATCCACACACAAATTAAAAATCAAAGCCAAGTATGGCACTATAATCTGAATAATGGAGGTACAAGCTTTGATGGACATTCCCCACAGATCTTCAGTCGGTTTGATCTTGATTTGCTTAAAAGCTTTTATTACAGTTATGGGATTTATATGTGAAAAGTTAAATACATTCGTGCAGGCTGAAACGTTCGCGTTTAATAATCCAAAAGCAATTGAGGGCGATGAATTTAAGGTTTCAGTTGTTTTAATTGGGATGTTAGTAAAGAAATTTACAAATTCTTGCGCAACTTTTTTGTTATCTCTAATAAGTCCGTGTGTGGTCCTAAGCGTGTAATCAGTATTATTTCTTTTATTCCTATTCGTTTCATTATTTATAATTTTCCAAACCGTCTTGATTTTATTTTCTGCTAATTTAACCTTATTGCTAATGTACAAGGCCTTAGCTGCCTTGCATGTATTTTTAAAAATTCTTGAGTAAGTAGCAACAACATTATAACTTCACCTCCAAACTTGTACTTATTAACTTAAATCCAGGTTTCCTCACGATCTTTTCCTTAATCAACCCACATCGAGCAAGGGTGGTGATTCATGGCCGTGCCTTCTCCGTATGAGAAGAAGTCCTTGCCCTGCAATGGGAAACGGGCTGGTATTACATTATTATCTTCTTTATTCTTATTTAATCCCTTTCAATATATTTCCAAAACAAAAATAAAAATTATATAAAAAATAGAGACTGACCAGTATCGGGAACAGGGTCTAAGCTACAAGCGTCACTAAACGATGGTCAAGTCTCCAGAGAGGAAACTCCTAACGAACCGTCTCGTAAAGAACTGCTTTCTGAATCATGTCCTTGACCCAGCTGCCTAACGAGAGCCTCGTAAGGTGTAGGTCGAGGCTCGTGGCTTTAAAGGCGTTGGCCGATGTGACTATCGCTACAATGATCGCTGAGTCTACATTAATTATTATTATTATAACTAATCCTAGTGATTATGTTCAGTTTTATGGTTAACAATAACATTGTCAATAGTGACTATTGTAGATTTGCATCCTGATGCGATACGGGTACATGTCCATCGCACTTTAGGCCCTTTACAAATTGCAACTCGGTTATACCGACCGATAACGTCTGGTCGAAAAAAGGATATTAATCAATTCGTCTGAAATATTTACATAAATTAATGTAACACAAAAATGTACGAAACAACTGATAGCGTATGTTACTATAGGTAGACCCCAACCAAATAGGCAGCTTTTTAAGTATTTCCTTTGCATATGTACATCGAAAATTTTAACAAAGTCAACGTAAAACATATGACTAATGAGTAATAACCAGTGGTTCTTCGTTGTCTCTAAATATATCGCACGCTTAATAATAAACTGGAATAAGACAAAACTTCACATTTTTGGGAAATAGCTGTCAAAGTTTTGAGTCTCTACCTTGTTGAAAACATTTTGATGGTTTTCACGTGTTTATGGTGTTATTTTGATTTTGTTGGTCTTATATTGTAGACAGATGTATAGTGAATATAACTGACATACTAGTTTAATTATATTATTTATACCAAATTAATAAATGAAGTTTATTTTCTAAAGTTTCGACTTAGGTCAGTTTAGTATAAAAATCAATGAACAATGTTTAAAATTTTTGCATACTAATGTTTAATAATTCAGTTTAGTATTAATAAATAATATAATATATTTAAATGTTTAATACTTATTACAATTTAAAAGTAAAACGGAAATAAAAATACAGAAATATTTCGCAATAAACCTTTATATTTGTTAATGTAAAAAAACAGTTTATATTTAAGTTTTATCGTAACTACTTTCTTGCCCTAATAACAACAGTAGTTATAATAATCAGTCGTTATAGGAACTTATAATCAGTTTTACTTAGTAATTAACGTTATTTTTTGACAATCACAAAATAGTAATTAAAGTTATTCATCACAAAATGCTTAAAAGATCGAGCTTTACGTAATTATGCTAAAGAACAATAAACATTGTTATACAAAAGAATAAAAGCTGTACAGCTTTGACCGGCCACGGTTTGGCGCCGAATGTCATCGTCCCGACGCGCTTAAGTATGAGGCGTACCTGGCATGGGTCGATGCTCGATCGCGCAAAGCAAATGATGTGGATCAGAAGAAAAAGGCCTTCCACAGGGCTGCCAAGTCCTACAAGATGGTTTTGTGAAGGGCTCGGTTCGACCACATTGGCCGAACAGGGAACACACTTACTCTTACCCAGCAGGTAAAGCGTTTTGGTCCCTGGCTAAGTCGGTCGAATCGAACTTCTGCCGGCCCTCATTACCACCACTGCTGAAACCCGACGGGTCGCTGGCTCACTCCGCTGAGGAGAAGGCAAATTTATTTGCCTCCTTTTTGCGGAATCTTCGCGCCTGAATCCTGGTGACGCGCGGCCCCCTTCTTCTCCTGATGGATGCGAGATGAGAATGTCGGACATTCGCATCCATCAAAAGAACGTCCGTAGGGTGCTGCGCTACCTCAACGTGAACAAGGCTAGCGGTCCTGACGGAATACCAGCAATAGTTCTTAGAACCTGTGCGCCTGAACTGTATCCGATCTTGACACGCCTATTCCGCCTATCGTATGAGACTGGAAAAGTGCCGACTGCTTGGAAGCAAGCTAACGTACAGCCCGTGCCCAAGAAGGGCTTTCGAGCTGACCCGGCCAACTACAGACCTATCTCAGTAACGTCCATACTCTGTAAGAGTATAGAACGTGTACTTAATACAAAGCTCCTGGCATACCTAGAAACTAACAATATCCTTAGTAACTGTCAATACGGCTTCCGCCGAAATCGGTCTACTGGGGATCTTCTAGCGTATGCCATTCACATATGGAGTGAGGCCATCGAGAGGCATGGGGAAGCGCTTGCCGTCTCCCTCGACATCTCGAGGGCTTTTGATAGGGTCTGGCACGAAAGCCTTATTGGTAAGCTTCCTGCATTCGGTCTGCCCAGTGGTATGTGTGATTGGATAGCAGATTTCCTGAGAGATCGGTCTATTCGAGTTGTTATCGATGGCTGCTCGTCGGACCAATTGGATATCAATGCCGGGGTTCCTCAGGGGTCGGTACTCTCAGCAACATTATTCTTGCTGCACATTAACGATCTGCTAAAACCTTTGGGTATGCAGATGACAGCACTGTTGCTGAGAGATACTTGTCCAACGTATGGGCTACCGGGTCGCAGATCCAGTCTCTCCGTGAGGCCATGGTGGATCATTTAAAACTGTCCTTGCAGGCAGTCTCCGAATGGGGCGATGCCAATCTGGTCAGGTTTAATCCTACTAAAACCCAGGCGTGCCATTTTTCCCCTAAAAAGAGCCAATTTCACCCGGCTCCAACTTTCCAAGATGTGACCGTGCCAATAACGGACAATCTTGAGCTTCTTGGCGTAACGTTGACATCGACTCTCAATTTTGCCCATAAATTGAGGCAAAGGCTCAGCTGGCTGCCAAAAAGTTGGGGATCCTTGCAAAAAAGTACTTCACGCCGGCACAGCTGCACAATTTCTATCAAGCGCAAGTTCGATCATGCATGAAGTACTGTTCTCATCTCTGGGATGGATCTGCCAAATACCAGCTTGATGCACTAGAGCCGATCGAAAAGCGGGCCAAGAGGCTAATCGGCGATGAAACACTGGTCAAGACAAAGCTCTAGAGCCTTGAACATCGTCGCCGAGTTGCCAGCTTGTCTGTTTTATATCGGTTACGTTTCGGCGAGTATGCGATGGAATTGCATGATCTAATTCCACCTAGCTCGTTTCATCATCGGACTACCAGACGTACGGCGATGTGGCATCGGTACCTGGTGGACATCCCACCCATACGCACAAAACGTTTTGGGAATACTTTTATTGTGCGTACAGCTAAGGAGTGGCCCTGCCGGAGTCTGTGTTTCCCAACAGCTACAATCTAGGGGTCTTTAAGTCAAGAGTGAATAGGATTTTTTCTAGTCTAGCGTGATTCACCGTCGACCACATTCATCGCTTACCATCAGGTGGAATAGTGGTCAAGCACGAGCCTACAGTTTATAAAAAAAAAAACACTTGGACATTTTAAAACAGCTTGCAAGTTTTAAATTACGACTTTGTTACTTTCAGTAATATTTTTCAGTCTAGTTTTTTTTTCATCTCTACTCAGTATCTTTTCCACATGATGTTGGTTATATTTTACTTACGCCAACGAATAATACCATCATCAAAACATTTTTAAACGCTTTTTCCGAAATCGAGTTTAGCCAAGTGATTATTTAAAATGGTACGGACCGATTCGTGAGATACAGAAAATTCGGCGGCTGTCTCTCTCAAACGCGAATGACGATTTTCATCCACCTGGACTTTCTGAATGGTGGTGATCTGTATGTTCTACGTGGTGACCTTGATTTCCTGCATGGTTAGCTGGAGACCTTGTCTTCCTGTATGCTGTGCTGGACTTTATCGTCTGATTCATTGAACGAAAAATAAATAAAATAAACAATACACAACATTAAATAAAAGGTAAACCCCTCAATTAATTCAGAGAATATTACGTAAAATGTGTTATGGATACTGTACAGCAAATAAATAATTTCTTTCTTGCTTTCTTCTTTCTTTATACCCCAAGTGTAAGTTTGCAAGAGAGTAAACATAACTTTTTGTTTGCGTTAAAAATTGACTATTAGATCATAATGCTAAGAATATAAGGGTGAGAATAAAAATCTTAACGCAAACGCAATAGTTACGATTACTCACTTGCAAATTTACAGTCGGGGTACTGCACTTAAACGTAAACACGACGTTATTTACTTACTTTTATTTCGACTGGCTTACAATTATCCGTATTATAATGCAGTATTATTACTCATAATGAGAAATTTTATTTGCAGACGTCATGATGATGTTAGGATTAAAACTATGGCATTAGAAAATTAATACTTTTTATTAATGAGTATTTAAAAGAAATTGAAAAGACATTTTGTAATAAACTACAGCAATTGCTAGAGCAATTTTAAACTTTAGGGTCATTTAAAACGTAAACAGAAATAAACACAAGTATTATTTAAATCTACAGATAGTTTTAGTTATAAAATGATTTAAAATGAATTGCTTCTCGAATAAAAGTAATAATTTTATATTAAAACGCACTAATACGCAATCTTTCTTATCTATACAATTATAATTTAATGATAAACTGCAACATTTCTAAATAGTACATGCTGTATTATAACGCCATTTTCTACTAAAATGAAGTAAATCGAAACATGCTAGTTTAGAAAAAAAAATAAGTAGAATAGTCTCACATGCGTTTGAAAATAAATGGAATTATTTCACCTTACTCCACCGTTGTCGCAAAACAACGACACCTATCTCACATCAGGGTCGACGCATCACTGAATGATTCTTTATTGCGTGAAATGCATTGTTGCGCCCTTTTGTAGAAAAGAGAGGGGTGAACTAATAATCGGCCATTTTGGTTAGTTTCGCATGGCGGGATCGTACCTATAGATTCTTCAATCGGAGTTAGTTCGTTTTAATAACAAAAGTGGGAATCCTTAATTTTTTACATATTCCGGTTTATTATTAAGTGTGCGATATATGCAGGAAAAATAACTTTGCCGGCAATACATTTTTATTAATTAAATGGAAAATAATTATAATATAGGCTAAGAAGTATGATAAAATTACGTTTAGAAACAAATAGTTTCTGTAATTTCTAAATTTTTTCAGGATGCACCAGGATATCAGTCCGTAGATCAAGGAAGCTGGTATCAGCACACACATTGAATAGAAACTGATCATAATGATACCAAGTGCCCAGAAGTTCGAAGAATCAGACATGGCGAATTTCACTGTACAATTTTTATTGGTCCACTTTTAGTTTACTTAAAGATTTTTAAGACGTAAGCACTGCTTTGCTCTAAACAGAATACCTGTTTTGCTTCAGTAGATTTGAACAATACAAAATCTTTCAAAACTAGAGAATGCACGATTGGTTGGCGTCGGTATCCCAGACGTTATCAGAGACCGACCGACCAATGATAATCACAGGCTTGCCACACCTTGATGTACTAAACACAGTATATGATCTGTAAACATAAATGTATATTATTTTATTATTTTGTCATTGATTTGCATACTTTTTTACAATTTTGTATTTGGAAATGTATATTTTGAGTACTTCATTTGTCAACACGAAACTGGCAATTAGATATTATTTACCCATTCCCACCCATTCTCTGCTATTCTTGACTTTATAGAAACTGCTGCAATGAGCAGCCGTGAAAATGGGTAATATCACTACGCAGAATTTTATTTTAACACTTAGTACTAAACATTTATTAATAGCTTCTGCCCGCGGCTTCACCCGCGTAAAAGGTGTTTTATCTTTCCAAGGGAACACACCACCGAGATAAAAACTATCCTTCCCTCCATACTAAATTTAATCCAAAACGGTTCAGCCGTTTAGTCGTGAAAGGTAACAGACAGATAGAGTTACTTTCGCATTTATAATATTAGTATTTATATTTATAATACTCGTATGGATTGACATGCAGGAAACAAAAACAGAAGAAAAAACACAAAAATAGTATGAAAACTTTATTACAAAAATAGTATGCAAAGTTCATGGCAATTATACATTAAATACACACATACTTATAGCTCAGTTAAGAGAATCATAATAATACTAATCAAATATTATACATAACGGGCTTAAAAAAACTGTAGCTGAACCGGTAGACGCATCGTCGGATGGCCTCCTGCACGGCGGACCGATGAAGGCACAGAAATGGTCGCAACGCTTGGGATGGACCTATTTCTAGCAGTGGCTGACTTTCAACTGAAATAACGATCATGAATCGTAGCTGCTCCTTCTTCTTCTTTCTTCAATGGTTGTGTGCAACCTTATGATTAACAATGATACTATCGACAGTTATGATGGTAGACCGGCATCCCAACGGCTATCTGGTATAGGTCCACCGAACTTTACGCCCTTTGTATCCACTGGACTTATTATACCGATAGGGACCATAGGTAATCACAGGGTTTACATTATTATTATCTCCTTTATTTATTTATCTTTCTTATTATCTACATTTTTAAATATTTTTATAAAATAAATTAAAAAAACAAAAACATTTAAAAATATAAAAAATAGAGGCCCACCGGTATCGGGAACAGGGTCCAAGCTACCGGTGGTCAGGGCTCCAGAGAGAGGAACCTCCTAACAATGCGAGCCGTGTCCAGCAGTACTGCTTTCTGGATCAGGCCCTTGACCCAGCCGCCTAACGAGAGCCTCCTAAGGTGTTGGTCGAGGCTCGTGGCTATTAAGCCATTGGCCGACACGACTATCGGTACAATGATCGCTGTGTCCCATCCCTATTTTTATTATTATTATATTCTTTATTGCACACCATAAATATATTTACATTCTTCGTTGTACCGAAAACAGGCTCTGAAAATACAACCTTGAAGTAAAATTTTGTGATGAAGATAATGTGGTAGATACTACTTTCGATCTAATGGTTCTTTCTTTGTTCAATAATATTACTTTGATTTATAATAAATTATGTATATATTCAAACGGCTCACTGAGAAACTATTATATAAAGAATATAGAAACAGAAGCTGTT
Source organism: Anorthoa munda (assembly GCA_945859665.1). NCBI lineage: Eukaryota > Metazoa > Arthropoda > Insecta > Lepidoptera > Noctuidae > Anorthoa > Anorthoa munda. The sequence continues at coordinate 9,615,649 of OX243901.1, forward strand.
GGTAGACCTTTAAGAATAAAATAAAGCATTAAACACATTAAGTTAATAACACATTTTAAAAGTTAAAAATAAGGGTGAATACCAAAAACTGATCTATAAAGCTAATAACTATTAACATGCAAGACGTATTTTTTTTACCATGGAGGTCATTTAAGTATCTCAGATACTTTAATGGTTATGATCAAGCTTATAACTAATTATGGTACTTCCCAGAGTAGCGACACTCGCTTTACATCCCAGGGCCTTCCTGTTACAATACCAACGCTGTTTCTGTGATTTGACACTGTTAGAATTTGTTCTATTATACCGGTAGGGTCCTAGAATGAGCACAGGATTCCCATGACTTGTCCAAGAGAAAATTGGTACAGTATCTAAAAAGAAAAAAACGATGTTAGTTTTGTAATTTTGGCAAAATTTCTTAATGAAACCTTGAAATATATTATATATTTTCTACTGCAATGAATCACATGCAATTAATTTTATTTTCTCTATAAAAATGGGCTGTTTAAAAAAATATTATTTATAATTTCAAATCATTAATTTCATTTAATCAATTTAATTCATTATTTTCTTTCGATATTTATTTTGAACGTGCAAGTAGTATATTACATTTTTGTAATCACCTATTAAAACCCTTCTTTTTGATACCTCACTCGATGGCTCTGGGAGAAAAATAAAAATAGGGACCTTAGGGCAAAAATGCTGGTTGTGTGTTGTTGTGGATGCCATACGTGAAGGGAGTGACAGACAAAGTCGCAAACATTCTTAGTAAGTACTGCATAAAAACTATTTTCACTCCTTTCAAGAAAGTTTCCCAAATGTTGCGTTCGCCTAAAGATGACTTTCCCTTGGAAAAGCCTGGAGTTTATAAGATTATCTGCAGCTGTGGGCAATCATATATTGGACAGACGAAGCGAACTGTTGCTTGCCGAATCAAAGAACACATTAGGGCAGTGAAAAACAACGATCCCCAAAATTTTTTTTTTAAGGCTTGATTAATTTATATTTAATGCAATTATTTCTATTTATTAACTTTATTTTCCTAGAGATCTCACAAACACTACTATTGATTTTAAAAAAAATCCATTTATGTGTAATTTAATTATAAAAAATGCTATGATTATTTAATGTTTCGCAGATATTTTAATGATTATGCTCGGACTTATGCTTAATGATGACATTATCGAAAGTAACGATGCTGGACCGGCATCCGCTGGGGTACTTATTACAATACCACCGCACTTTCGGTCCTTTACAGTTGTTAGTCTCATTATAGCGATAGGGTCCTAGAATGATTACAGGTTTCCCAGTCCTTGTCATACTGAATTCTGGTATAAGATCTGAAACATTAATCAGATGTCAGACGTAGCGACCTTCCTGAGGCAAAAGACAAGTGACATTTTATCACAATAAGTGTGGCGATAACGATTGGAAAATTTACAAAAATGTATGGGAATGTTAAACGCTATCGGAATGTCACGTGATCAATCACTTACATTTTGGCATTTCGATCATCGCCATCGCTGATATCGAATGACACTTGTCTAGAGCCTATGGTTGCTTGACGCGATTCGTTTTATTTCACACCGATAAGCGATTTTTGCTAAGCGAAATTGCATGTAATTTGACATGAACGCAATGCGATGCATTTCGATCGATCTGCAGGACCTACGTTTAGGATATTCATAATGATATAATAAAAAAGCAACATAATTTAAGCAGACTTACTTTTGAACGTCGTTTTTTCCGCTATAACCCCCTTTTTGATGTAGGTAATTAATAGTCAATAACTGAAGTTTTTCCTTGTTCAGCAATCGAATAACAGCACAAAATTTGCACATTATTTTATTAATTGTTCACCAAATTATTTACATTCTTTTTGTAAAGAATTGTCTAAACCTTAGACAACTCTTTAACAATAAAAAAATGTTTAACAGAAATATTTAATTAAGGTCTTTTCTTAAAAAAAAACTCTGATAATATGCTACAATGGATAACCACTGTAGCATATTATCAGAGAACAAGACTTTTGAGCACAACCATTAAATAACAAGAACCAGTAATAAGTTCTGGTTCTTGTTATTTAATGGTTGTGCTCAGACTTATGGTTAATTATAACATTATTAAAAGTATAGATACTTGATCGACATCCCGCGGCGTATCTGGTACAGTACCATCGAACTTTCGGTCCTTTACAATCATTTGCCCGATTATAGCGATAGGATCCTATAAGGATCACAGGGTTCCCGAACTTTGTTGTACTGAAGACTGGTGTTAGTTCTGAAACATAATTTAAGTAACAGTAGATACATTTTGGTTAAAAATATTTTCTTTTTCGTAGAAAGAAGGTGTGAAACACAAAAACTCGACAAATTGGCACATTATTACGATTGATTACGACTGAATATTTATTCGGCATATAATTTTGCCCGAATAAATGTAGGTAAAGGCAGTCATCAGAAAGAAACGATTGTGAAAAGAGTGAAACCAAAAAAAGAGCATTTATAACTTAAAAAATACACATCTAATCATCAATAAAAATCTTTTAAGAATTAAGCACAACAGAAATCCGTTTCAAAGTAATTACGCAAATTAAAAACCGGCCAAGTGCGAGTCGGACTTGCACACGAAGGGTTCCGTACCATTATCGCAAAACACTGCAAAAAAAACACGTTTTTTGTATGGGAGCCCCCTTAAATATTAATTTTATACTGTTTTTAGTATTTGTTGTTATAGCGGCAACAGAAATACATCATCTGTGAAAATTTCAACTGTCTAACTATCACGGTTCATGAGATACAGCCTGGTGACCGACAGACAGACAGACAGACAGACAGACAGACGGACAGCGAAGTCTCAGTAATAGGGTCCCGTTTTTACCCTTTGGGTACGGAACCCTAAAAATCATCAATCAACAGTCATTCACTTGGATAATTAGCACTTATGGATATTAGATAGTTGCATCAATATTACGGTGGTGAATAACCTTTTTCTTAACATACAACGTAATACTGAGATAGACATTGTAAAAACGTAGGGACATTTGTATAAACGTGAAATACATGAGCGCATACCATTACACGTGGTGAATAGGAATGCAGGGGTGAATGGGAACAAAACTTTGATTAGAAATGTAACTGTGGTACCACTTTATTGGTTTCAAACAAAGCATCGTTTTTTTTTTAAATAAATTGGAGTACCTACTAAAATGCTGTAAACAATTTTTAAATAACGTGAAAATTCCAAGTTTTGGTTCTATTCACTCCTGCGGTCCTATTCACCCCGTCTGACAGTATCATTTTGTTGATAGGTGGTACAGCTACTGGAGCGCATTTAGCTAAAACGTTTAACAGTATAAACGCCAAACCTGAATAGGGGTTCACTCATCATTATCAACAACTTCTACTACTACTAAGGGATCAATTATGAAATCACCAAAAATAAAATAAGCTGTTCAGTACAATGTGTCGGGTTTTGCAATCATAAATGTATGGGTTAGTATTTTTTTTTTTAAATTTTAGTTTTTCCATTTAGTTATATATACTACACGTTGTATAGTTAGTTCTAAAAACAGTAGATACTTTTGAAAGGATGGCAAAACTTTAATGGTTATGCTCATTCTTATGACTTATTACGGTCCCATGGATCGTAACGATGCTGGATCGACATCCATTGCTGTATCTATTGCAATACCAGCGAAGTTTGGGGCCCTTGCAACCAGTTGCCCCGTTGTACCGGTACGGTCCTAGAATGAGGACAGGATTCCCATTCTTTGTTGTACTGAAGACTGGCAGATCTAAAATAAAACTTTAGAGTTAACTACGAGTATATAATACCAGTGTAATATTTGTGTAAATTGGTGACATGTAGTCAAACATAAGATTATTTCAACACAAGATGAGGTCGATGTACTCGACTATTCCGTGAAGAAACATTGAAACCAACTCAAAAGCCACAATCTCTTTTTAATTTTAGAAGAAACGTCGAAACAAACAGAGCTCTCTCTCTTCTAAAGTGTAACTGTTTTCTTGGTCAGATCGATGAGGTCATAGGGTCTTCGCGTTTACAAACAAACGAGAGCTGTCGTGGGACACCCGATTGGATCCAAGTTCCTTTCGCTATGTATTAATAAACAGACACAAATAAGTAAATTAACGTGCAACATAACAAAACCAACATTGTTAAACAAACGAGAGTATTTTCCGGCAGTCTGCCAATCTTCTCATTACACACTGGCCACCTGTACAAAACTTAAAAAACTGCAAGAACTGAAAAAAACACATGCATATTTAAGTTTTTAAGATGGCATGGTCACAATTATTAGAATTAATATTTGTTTCGGGATATTTAACATGTATATATTGATTTTAGTAAACAAATATTAATTCTAATTACATACATATTTGTATTTTTTAACACTAAACTCTTCTCATACCAAACACTTTGCTTCGAGAATGGTCACGGGTGGACTAACCGTCACGGCCGTCACATGTCACTTACTAACAGGAATGGCAGCTGCACACTATCTAACAATCACATCACTTGCTTGTAGCTTAGGGTGAAATAATAACTGCCGCAATAAGTCTGATGAAAGGTAACTCTACTGGTATTATTAGTTACCTGTTGTTATTAAATCCGGTTTTGGGGTGTTTTGTAATCTACAATATATCGCTTCGTGTATTAACTGTACTTATTTAGTTATTATATGAATACTAGCTGAACCGGCAAACTTTGTTTTGCCATAAAAACACCAAACATTCATCTACCCTACCCTAACAACTCTACACTACCTACCCTACCCTACCTACCCTACCCTACCTACCCTACCCTACCTACCCTACCCTACCTACCCTACCCTACCTACCCTACCCTACCCTACCTACCCTACCCTACCTACCCTACCCTACCTACCCTACCCTACCTACCCTACCATACCTACCCTACCCTACCTACCCTACCCTACCTACCCTACCCTACCTACCCTACCCTACCTACCCTACCCTACCTACCCTACCCTACCTACCCTACCCTACCTACCCTACCCTACCTACCCTACCAACCTATCCTACCTACCCTACCTACCCTAGTGCAGCCACTGTGGCGGTCCCCACATGAGGACGGAGTGCGCGGACTGGGCCGCTGGCCTACCTCCAAAGTGCTGCAATTGCGTGCGCGCGAAGACTGACAGCACAGACCATCATGCTTTCAGCTCGGAGTGCGTAGTTAGGAAAAGGTGGGATGCAATAGCCCGATCTGTTATTGCGTATTGCTAAGGGCAACACGGAGACTCCTGCCCAACAAAACGCAAGACCATACCGTGTGGCCCAAGCTAATCTACAACGTAAGGACCTGGCAACGACCGAACTCTTTTTAGAGGCCAGTAAAAGGAAGATCGCGTGGGCGCTTATCCAGGAGCCGTACGTGGGAGGGGCGCGAGGTATGAAGAGCTACCGAGGTTCGCGAATCTACCAGTGCGAGGTTGATGGAAGTGGGAGGGTAAAAGCGGCAATTGCCGTCTTTGACGATGACCTGGATGTCATTCCCTACCCGAAACTTACCACAAACAACATCGTTGTAGTGGGGATCCGGACTAAAGCCTGGGAGATCGCAGTAGTTTCTTACTACTTCGAGCCAGACCAACCCATAGGGCCATACCTGGACCAGTTGACCCGGATCAAATCGGAAATGGCCACCGGTAGATTGCTTATAGGCGGCGACGCTAACGCTAAGAGTCCTTGGTGGGCCAGCATCTTCGAAGACTCCAAGGGCGAGGAAATGTCCGGAACCCTAGAGGACTTAGAGCTTCAGGTGCTGAATACTGGCGACGCTCCCACATTTGACACTGTCCGAGGTGGTCGAGTGTATAATAGCCACGTGGACGTCACGGCATGCTCGCTCGACCTTTTTGACCTGGTGGACGGCTGGCGGGTCGACACAGGAGCAACATCCTCGGACCATAACACAATATTTTTCGAAATTAAAGTTAAAAGGGATAAAGGGATAAATATCACCAGGACGACCAGGAAATTTAACACAAGAAAGGCGGACTGGGATACATTTAAAGATAAATTAAGGGATATCAAAATTGAAAATAATATAAATTTGAATAGTATAAGGGGAATAAATAGTAAAGTAGATTTAGAAGAATTAATTGTAAATTACAGAGATAGTATTTTAAAAGCATGCGAAGATTCTATTCCCAAAACTAGTATTAAAAGTAAAATCACTTGTCCATGGTGGTCCGAGGAGCTCACTGTGAAGAAGAAGGAGTTTACCAGACTGAAGAACCGCATCCGCAATGCCGCGCCGGTCCGGCGAGCGATGGTCGTAGACGAGTACCTGAAGGCCAAAGAAGAGTACGAGATGCTAGCGAAGAGCGCCCAATTCGCAAGTTGGAAGGAGTTCTGCCGGAAACAGGATCGGGAAGGGGTCTGGGAGGGAATCTTCAGGGTGATTGGTAGGACCGCCAGAAGACAGGAGGAACTGACCCTACGCAGCGATGGTGTATTCCTCAACCCAAGTGAATCGGCCGCCCTACTCGCAGATACGTTCTACCCCGAAGACAGAGTAGACCAGGACAACGCTGACCATAGGCGAATTAGAGAAGCAGCCAGTCGAGTAAATGAGTGGGTTCATGATGAATATCATGACCCACCATTTACCTCGCTGGAGCTGAAGACCGCCGTGGCAGGTTTCAATCCAAAAAAGGCACCAGGAGGGGATGGACTGACGTCTGATATCTGCAGTCGAGCGATCCACCAGGACCTGGAGGCGTTCCTTGCCCTTTACAATAAGTGCCTTGAATTGGCACACTTCCCGAACATGTGGAAGGAGGCCACAGTCGTGGTCCTCAGAAAGCTGGGCAAGGACGATTACCTAAACCCCAAGGCATACAGACCAATAGGTCTACTGCCGGTTTTGGGGAAGGTCCTGGAGAGGATGGTAGTAGCGCGTTTAAAATGGCAGCTTGTACCGCGGTTTAGTACTCGCCAGTTTGGATTTATGCCCCAGAGAAGCACTGAGGACGCCCTCTATACGCTAGTGAAGCACGTACAGGACAAGTTGAGGCTGAAGAAGCTAATTGTCCTGGTGTCACTGGATATAGAGGGGGCCTTCGATAGTGCTTGGTGGCCAGCCATCAAGGTCAGACTGGCTGAGGAAAAGTGCCCGGTGAATATAAGAAGTCTGCTAGACAGCTACCTCGACAGTAGGAAAGTCAAGGTTCGTTACGCTGGGGAGGAATGCACGCGAGTGACTAGCAAGGGCTGTGTTCAAGGGTCAATAGGTGGTCCCATCCTGTGGAATCTCATTCTAGACCCACTATTGCAGGAATTGGAGCGGCGCGGAATCTTCGCACAGGCGTTCGCCGATGATATCGTCTTGGTTCTGGATGGGAACTCAGCGACCGAAGTTTCAACATCTGCCAATGCAGCCCTCGCCCATGTTCAGAGTTGGGGCGACAAAAACAAGCTGAGGTTCGCACCGCACAAAACCTGTGCGATGGTCGTAACCAACAAGCGCAAGTATGATACCCCAAGGCTGAGCAGTGCCGGGGTCGACATTGGTATGGTTAAGAAGATGAAGTTTTTGGGTCTAACCATAGACGAGAAGCTCACCTTCAACGAGCACACCGCGAACGTCTGCAGGAGGGCAGTTAACATTTATAAGCAACTGTCCCGCGCCGCTAAAGTGAGTTGGGGATTGGACGCACAGATCATACACACAATCTACACTGCTATGATTGAGCCCATAATAACGTACGCGGCCGCAGCCTGGGCTCCCGCTACGAAGAAGCTGGGAATACGGAAGAAGCTAGGCTCGGTCCAACGAGGATTCGTCCAGAAGATCTGTAAATCTTACCGTACTGTCTCCCTGAACTTGGCACTGGTACTGTCCGGAATACTACCTCTAGATCTGCGCATACAGGAGGCAGCCGCCCTGTATGAAGCGAGGAGAGGGCCATCCCGGTATGTGCCAGGAGATAGGGAGATCGAGGGTGCGGTAAGGTTTGCAGAGGCTCCTCATCCAGCTACGCAAATGCCCCTGGAGTTCATGTGCCTGGTAGACCAACATTTGCTAGACAGCAACAACGTGCAGGCGGTGCGAATTTTCACCGACGGCAGCAAGATTGAGGGGAAGGTCGGAGCCGCATTTTCCATATGGGATAATGAAGGCGAAGTCCGGAAGCTCAAACTTAGCTTAGCCGCGTACTGCACTGTCTACCAGGCGGAACTCCTGGCCATCTGCAAAGCGACGGACGTGATCCTTACGCGGCAAGAGACGAGCTATGGTTTGTACAGCGACTCAATGTCAGCATTGCAGACGCTTGCAAGCCATGGCTCTCTCCATCCCCTGGCGGTTCGTGCGCGCGCAAATTTGGCTCAAGCCCTGGGCCAGAGCAAAGCTGTGTCTTTGTTCTGGATCAAGGCCCACGCGGGCCTGCCGCGGAATGAGCGAGCGGACGAGTTAGCGAAGGAGGCAGCATTGTCGTTACGGAGGAAGCCGGACTACGACCAGTGTCCGGTTTCATTTATCAAGCGACAGATCCGTTTGGAATCGCTTGATGAATGGAATCGAAGATATGTGTCGGGCGAGACGGCCTCTGTGACGAAAATGTTTCTTCCGGATGCAATAGCGGCTTTCCATATTATAAAACAGGTGCGGCCCACAGGCGTACTCACGCAAGTTTTGACGGGGCACGGCGGGTTCTCTGAATACTTGAATCGCTTCAAGTGTAAGGAGAGCCCATCGTGCGTCTGCGACCCAGGCGTGGCAGAGACCGTCCAGCACATACTCGTAGATTGCCCGTTATTTATCAGGGAACGCTACCAACTCGAATGTGAGCTGGACAGGACACTGACGAAGGAGAGCCTGCATGGGCTAATGAGTAAGCAACACAGGGAAAAGTTCCTAGAGTACTGTGTAAATGTGGCCTCCACAGTCATTGCACGAAACCGAAGTTGAAGCGGCTCTATGCTTCACTAGTATTATGAGAATATTTTGTAAGAAGCATAGAAATAGCACGCACAAAACTGCAATGACAAACGGTGCACTGGGGTAGTACCTAAGAGAAACAGATTGTCTGTGTGGTGAAAAGCACTGTTGTGCTTCTTATCCTTAAATAAAGTAAGGCAAATTTATATTTAATTTCCTATCCTCCGTGATAAATTGCTCTCTTGTATTCTGATGTGATAAACTGCACTTCTTGCACATTTTAGAGATAAACCGCACTTTTTGTAATTATTGCATTTTGTATTATTAAAACCTACATATTTTGATCGATAAATAAAGATGCCCATAAATATTTGAGTTTGCACAAAATGGGCACCAGCTTCGTTGGCGGGATTATGTAAGGCAGGAGGGGTTTTTAGTCAGTTGGAGTCTGACACTATCCAGACTGGCTCACTTTAGAGGCACTTTGGGTGTAAGTCCGACCGGATTTCCCCTCCTGCCAATTATAAAAAAAAAAAACCCTACCTACCCTACCCTACCTACATACCTACCCTACCCTACCTACCCTACCCTACTTACCCTACCCTAAACGAGATAAGCAGCCAAATCGGTTCAGCCGTTCTTGAGTTATAAATAGTGTAACTAACACGACTTTCTTTTATATATATAGATTGAAAGCGTTTTAAATACAAATTAATTTGTCTTATTAATATTCATAGAAACTAAACTGCCTCGTTGGAGTATTGGTCGCGTCAAAGTATTATTGGGTTTTTCCATCTGGAATTTCTTAGTAGCTGCCCGGAGTTTGGACTTGTGCATGCTTGGTGTCAATAGGCTAGACCCCTGTAATTACATGGGACTTAAAACATAGCTGGCAAAATGTTGGTATACTTTATAGGAGCACCTCTGCTTAACTCTTCTAGAAATACCGGCGTGATGTTTATATTCTCTGTACGGCGGCGTTATGTTTTGTTCATGTATCTAATGGCCAACACCAATTACATTATTGTTACGTAAGCAATAACAAAGAGACAAAAACTTAAACTGAACATTAAGGTATAGGTAATAGGTAGGTATTAAGAAAAAAAACAAGTTTATTTGTTGCAGAAACGTGAGTTTAATTGATTAAACACTGGAATAATAGCCTAAGATAAGAGATGCGTAAGATATTTTGTACCAAAAGCCCTTGTAAGAAAGAATAATAATGAAATCAGATAAAGTAGCTCGAGTAAAAATTGGATTTAGTTCATTTTAAATTGCAAGAAAGGAATGAGCAATTTGTTTAAATTAAAGTCAAGAAAAGGCTAAGAGATGACGTAGCGAGATGAGGTGGTCAGTTGAGATTGGTACTATTTATTTATCATTAACATACTCATGATAAAAATGCATTCCTCTGTTAAAACTTCAATCATTCTGACAGTACGAGTATCTATCATCAATTATTAAAAAAAACATTTTCAGTCATAAACGCAACGTAATGAGATCATTTATTATATACGATACGTCAACAAAATGATAGCGGGCTGTCAAAATGAAAAATACCATTTAAAGGCTATACAACATCTTTATTTGGTTGTCCAGGTAAGTACCTATACCTAAAATTAAATGTTAACTTAAAACAAAAATAAATTGTAGCTAGCTTAATTTTTCTAGGGCGTACCCGATTGTTATTTCAGAATTAATTAATTGCATTTGTATGAACGTAATAATATCATCATTTATTTTGTATTTCTTTGCTCTTTTGTTCGGTTTCTTGTGTTGTGCGAGTAAATCAATTTCAGAAAGTATTCTTAATAAACGTAATAAGATCTTTGCATTTTTATTAATTGATCTGTTTATTTTTGAGTGACAGCCCTCCGTTATTTAGAAGAAACGTCGAAACAAACAAGCTCTCTCTCTTCTAAAGTGTAACTGTTTTCTTGGTCAGATCCTCGATATACTCCTCGACGATCCTTGGTCAGATCGCACGGTTGGCGCAGTGGTTGAGCAATTGACTGCTGCGCTGCGTGTCGCGGGTTCGATTCCCGCACGGAACAAAAATTTGTATGACCTACAGATAATTGTTCCGGCTCTGGGTGTTTGTGTATGTGAGTTTATATGTTTGTAAACACACCCACGATACAGGAAAAAATTACTAGAGTGGGGCAAAGCATAAAAAAAAAAAAAAAATTAACGTCATAGGGTCTTCGCGTTTACAAACAAACGAGAGCTGTCGTGGGACACCCGGATGGATCCATGTTCCTTTCGCTATATATTAATCAACAGACACAAAGAAGTAAATTAACGTGCAACATAACAAAACGAACATTGTTAAACAAAAGAGAGTATCCTCCGGCAGTCTGCCAATATTTTCATTACACACTGGCCACCTGTACAAAACTTAAAAAACTGCAAGAACTGAAAAATACACATACATATTTAAGTTTTTAAGATGACATGGTCACAATTATTAGAATTAATATTTGTTTCGGGATATTTACTATGTATATTTTGATTTTAGTTAACAAATATTAATTCTAATTACATACATAATTGTATTTTTTAACACTAAACTCTTCTCATACAACACTTTGCTTCAAGAATGGTCACGGGTGGACTAACCATCATGGCCGTCACATGTCACTTACTAACAGGAATGGCAGCTGCACACTATCTAACAATGACAGCACTTGCTTGTAGCTTAGGGTGAAATAATAGCTGCCGCAACAAGTCTGATGCAAGGTAACTCTACTGGTATTATTAGTTACCTGTTGTTATTAAACTCGGTTTTTGGGGTGTTTTGTAACCTACAATATATCGCTTCGTGCTTCGTGTATTAACTGTACTTATTTAGTTATTCTATGACTATTGATAGCGTTTTAAAATACAAAATAATTTGTCTTGTTAATATTCATAGAACTGGAACTGCCTCGTTGATATAGTGGTCGCGTCAAAGTATTATTGGGTTTTTCCATCTGGAATATCTCAGTAGCTGCCCGGAGTTTGGACTTGTGCATGCTTGGTGTCAATAGGCTAGACCCCTGTTATTACATGGGACTTAAAACATAACTGGCAAAATGTTGGTATACTTTATAGGAGCACCTCTGCTTAACTCTTCTAGGAATACCGGCGTGATGTTATATTCTCTGTACGGCGGCGTTATGTTTTGTTCATGTATCTAATGGCCAACACCAATTACATTATTGTCACGTAAGCAACAACAAAGAGACATAAACTTAAACTGAACATAATTAAGATCTATAGGTTGGTATTAAGAAAAAAAACAAGTTTATTTGTTGCGGAAACGTGAGTTTAATTGATTAAACACTGGAATAATGGCCTAAGATACGATAGATGCGTAAGATATTTTGTACCAAAAGCCCATGTAAGAAAGAATAATAATGAAATCAGATAAAGAGGATCGAATAAAAATTGGATTTAGTTCATTTTAAATTGCAAGAAAGGAATGAGCAATTTGTTTAAATTAAAGTCAAGAAAAGGCTAAGAGATGACGTAACGAGATGAGGTGGTCAGTTGAGATTGGTACTCTTTATTTATTATTAACATACTCATGATGAGCCCATGTAAGAAAGAATAATAATGAAATCAGATAAAGTGGATCGAATAAAAATTGGATTTAGTTCATTTTAAATTGCAAGAAAGGAATGAGCAATTTGTTTAAATTAAAGTCAAGAAAAGGCTAAGAGATGACGTAACGAGATGAGGTGGTCAGTTGAGATTGGTACTCTTTATTTATTATTAACATACTCATGATGAGCCCATGTAAGAAAGAATAATAATGAAATCAGATAAAGTGGATCGAATAAAAATTGGATTTAGTTCATTTTAAATTGCAAGAAAGGAATGAGCAATTTGTTTAAATTAAAGTCAAGAAAAGGCTAAGAGATGACGTAACGAGATGAGATGGTCAGTTGAGATTGGTACTCTTTATTTATTATTAACATACTCATGATAAAAATGCATTCCTCTGTTTAAACTTCAAACATTCTGACAGTACGAGTATCTATCATCAATTATTCATCTATTATTAAAAATTACATTTTCAGTCATAAACGCAAAGTAATGAGATCATTATTTTATTTTTTTATACAATAGGTAATACTTTTCCCAACTTTAGAGGAGGAGGCTCGCAGTTGAATGAAATTTCGAGAAAAACCTCATCACAGAGGAAGAAACTACAGTTCAACATATTCACAATTCTGCTGATTTACGCTGATTTTCTTTGATTTAAAATGGTTATTAAACTTTAATGAGTATACCATTACGTACGACGTAATGAGGGGCTGGATGGCAATGTTCCAGGTAACCTGATTTAACGACTTGTCTGTCAAATGTGATGCTGAATCTGGCTTTGCATTTTCTTCCTGAAGTGCACCTAAACCAATCAGTTGTCTGGCTTCGACCTTCGCAATAGAATGTATATCCTTGTTTTACGGCTATCTCCTTTCCATTCGGCTTTCGGTACCATTTTACTGCTGAAAATTATATGATTAAATATACAGGTGAAACATTACTAATAAAGTAAATTAGGTATTTAAAAATTTTATGTGTGTGTATCATCATTATACTCCTACCACTTACCCCTTTTTCCCCACTACTCAACCAAACTGTTTAGTTAGGCAGTTAGCACTATCTCTTTTCCCTACTGCTCAATTCAAAGTGCTCAACTTTAACAAAATTAAAAAGAAATATTTAAATAAAACTGCATACCTACGTCAACAAAATGATAGCGGGCTGTCAAAATGAAAAATACCATTTAAAGGCTATACAACATCTTTATTTGGTTGTCCAGGTAAGTACCTATACCTAAAATTAAATGTTAACTTAAAACAAAAATAAATTGTAGCTAGCTTAATTTTTCTAGGGCGTGCCCGATTGTTATTTCAGAATTAATTAATTGCATTTGTATGAACGTAATAATATAATCATTTATTTTGTATTTCTTTGCTCTTTTATTCGGTTTCTTGTGTTGTGCGAGTAAATCAATTTCAGAAAGTATTTTTAATAATCGTAATAAGGTCTTTGCATTTTTATTAATTGATCTGTTTATTTTTGAGTTACAGCCCTCCAGCACATTGTTAGTTCTATGTCTGTCACCAAATACGCTTATTATTTGTATATTTTTTTTTTCCTCAATAACACTTCCATATATTTCATAAAAGGTTGCAATGCTAGCTTAGAATCTTCATATTCATTTTTATGTGCATCCAACCCTCCAATAATCTTTCCTCACTCAGAAGCGGCAATGCTGCACATAAACCAACAATTCTTCTTTCATATTTATTTTTCTTGCAATTCAATTTTTTTGCGTTTCGCCAAATACTTCTTGCCCAGTGGTACATACACATAACACCCTTTAATGGTAACCGTAGGCCATCAAAAATTCGAAGACATGTGACATACACCAACCCGCACTGGGCCCGCGTGGTGGATTACGGCCCATTCCCTCTCACAAAGAGGAGGCCTGTTTCCCAGCAGTGGGAACATTAATAGGCTGATGATGTGTGTGTGTGTGTGTAGGCCATACTTCTTTTACCGCATTTATCATGGCTATCTCAAAATCACAATGGAGTTTTTTAATATTTATGTGTGGTATTTGGGTTTTTAACATGTAAAATAAGTGTCTGTAACTTCTTTGTTTTTTGACTGACATCAAAGCAAAAACAAATGGTTTAACGCGAGTTGATTCTGAAGTACTTCCTATGTCCCCATGAATACTGAATAGTTTTTGCGAATGGCTTAGGGCAGCTACTAAAAGTTGCGTCCATAAAAAAATCATGTATCAAACCATCTTTCAACTGGTTTATATTTTCGGAAGAGTAAAATACCAAAATGCGTGTTTGTTCGTCATGAAATTCCGCAATACAGAAGTCAAAATATTTATCTGGTACATGAACCTCATGAATATTTTTTAAAATACTTTTTTTTGGTTCCGACTGATTTGTACATCATATAGGCATTGTTTGATACTTGATAGAGGTATAGAATTTAAGATGTCACTTTTTTGTCCATCATGTTTCATTCGTATTTTTTTTTTATTCAATTGCGGTATAGGACGATCGGAAGTTATTACCACTTTTTTGAGCTCAGCTTTCTCTTTCAATGCAATTATTTTAATTTTATTTTCTAGACATGAGTGAGGAATAGACTTCACTACTAGATCACCCTGTAATTGAAAAATATATTTATGTATTTTCAATAAAAACCAATTTAGAAAAAATATTAAAAAGGTACATAGTAAATCCCACGACGCCCAATCAAAATAAAGGTTTCTAATTATATTTTTTTGGAATGGGAAACAAACCCTGACTACCAAGTCATTAAATACAAGCTTGTAGAAAGAAAACTTACTTTAACTGTAAAGGGACTATTACGTTATTGTGTTTTTCTGTACGAGGAACACCTCAGTATGCTCATGCCATTATTGTAGGTCCTTAGTCTGTGATAGTGGCGATTTTTGTATAGTGCAGCCTTTCCACTGTTATTGTCAATTAAACATAACCTATCTATATTTATTTCGTCCATAATTACGAAAAATATTTTGCAACAAATTGTTACATAAAAATAACTTACTCCTCCTACTCCTTTTTAAAATTCAGAATCAATATAGTAGCAACCCTAGAGAGTCTGTCAAGTTTTGGTGTCAATTTTTGAAACGGCGGGTATGGCCCTTCTGTATACTTTCTATTTAGTGCCCTGGTTCTCAAGCGAATCTCTACATTTCTAATTCGATCACGCAAGGAAACTCCGAGCATAGTCCTCTCCATTGCCCTTTGGGTGACTGAAAGCTTTCTAATGAGGCCCATTGTGAGTTTTAAGAAATAAAAATCTATAATTAATGATACTTTTTTACTCGCTTTTCGCACAAGTGTGAAAGTTGAATGTCTAGAGTGATCATAAATGAGTGTATGAAATTAATTCTATATTTTGAAATATACACCATTACGTATTATATGACTAGGGGGTGGATGATTGTGTTCCGGATAACAGGTTTTCATTTCTTTCCCGTCTTTGGTGATGCTGAAACGAGCTTTGCATTTTCTTCCCACAGAGCACGTATACAGATACGTTGTCAAGCTTTGGGTGTTACGAGAAAATGTGTATCCTTGTAGCATGGCTATCTCTTTCCCGTTTCCACTCTTGTACCATTTAACTGTTGACAAAAAATGACTATTAACATACATTTATGTTTTCTTCGTGTCGATGATACCATGTTTAATGGCTAATTAATACATGTTTGCAGCTTAGAAAACAATAAAATAAAATATAATGAAAAAAAAAGGTTTTCTTTGGCAGCAGGGAATAGAAATCATACTTACTTAAGGCGCAGATGTTAACTGTTATGACTGTAACTGCTATTAAAATTAATAACACGTCTAAACAGCTTACCAGTTTTCAGTTTTTATTTATAATAATATACAATGATAAACTAACCCGACCATTTTCGTAACAAATCGATTTATGAACATTTAAAATTTTATTTGTTTAGGTAACAATGTAATTGTAATGTAATTTTGTTGTATTTTGATTTTTTGTGATATTTTGGAAACATGATTTGATTTGATTAAGTGATGTCTAACGCAGATAAAAAAGACCATTACATTAGTAAATAAATAAATAACAGGATATTATTTCCTTTCGTATAAAGTGATCCTGAAATGAGCTTTGTATTTACTTCCTAAAAATACTTATCTTGCTTTGGTTTTTACGACAAAATGTGTATCCTTGTCGCATGGCAAACAAAATGGAATGTAACTCTACCAAATGTTTCGTCATGAGTTTTACTCGCGCACGACACCCTTTAAATTTTGCGTACGAAATGAATCACAGTATCATTAGCAGGACAAGTAGAATGAAAATCTGGGTATTCTACATGAATATTATCCATTCCTATACCCTTCTAACTTCCTCATAAGTTGTTTAGATTACAATTCCATCGAAGTTAGAAGGATAAATATGTGTAAAATCTTGCACAGGAAAACTGATGCACCTGATCTACACGACGAACTATCTCATCTTTTTGCCGCGGTCAATTAGTACACGTAGTAGTAGCCACAGATTGTTCGCCGTACTGGGAGGCCGAACCATCGCTCACTGTCTTGGATGCTAAACCCGATTATGATGTTTTCACGGACAAATGGAAGAAGATCTTGTCTGTATGTCGTGAGATGAGCGTATGACTGCCGTGTTATTATATTTATTATCATTGTTGTTTGTTTTTGAATTTATTATGTTAATTGCTTTTTAAAAAACATGTCTATAATTAATGTAATTGATATTTGGCCGTGATAGCTTAAAGTAAATAAATAAATAAATGGCTATCTTTTTCCCGTTTCCACTCTTGTACCATTTATCTGTTGACAACTAAATAATTATTAAAATACACAATTTCTTCATCTTCTTCGTGTCGATGATACCATGCTTAATGGTTAATTCATATATTGTGCACATATAAAAAAGCAAGGAGCTTCGGAAGCAATTAACTAAAATATCAAGAAAATAAAATGTTTTTGCCGTGGCAGTAGGGGATAGAAATAACACTTACATTAAAGCATAATGATAAAAAGGTTATGTTTTCGAAATAAAAAAGTTAAATGTTTAAATATTTTTATTACTCGTATTTCGCACAAGTATGAAAGTTGAATGTATGTTGTGCTGGCTACACCAGGTAGAGCCGACGTTAGATGATCCTATAAAATTATTTCTAAATTTTTAAATATACACCGTTACGTATTATATAACTAGGGGGTGGATGATTATGTACCAGATGATAGGATTTCATTATTGGGGTGCCTTTTGTGGTAATGAAGCGAGCTTTGCATTTACGTCCTATCGAGCACCAATACAAATCGGTGGTCTTTGTTCGACCATCACGCCCAAATGTGTATCCTTGTAGTATGGCTATCTCTTTCCCGTTTTCTTTTCGATACCATTGAACTGTAAAAAAATTAACTACTATTAAAAATTAAACAAAAACATGATTAAGCAGAATCCAGGCAATATTTGTGTATTAAAAATAAGAAAACTTTTCAAATTACCGGGTACTTACATAAATACACGAACATCGCAATAAACGTACAGAACGGTTTTAAAAAACCTTAACTGAATATGACGTTGTTCGAAATAACAGCACCTTTTAATTTTGATATTTTAATTCATGGCACAAATGTAAAAAAGATTAACATTTTTTAAATTTTTAAGTAAAACCCATCACGTATTACATATTTAGGGGGTGGATGACAGTGTTCCAGATGCCAGGATTTCATTATTGTCCTATCTTTTGTGGTTACAAAGCGAGCTTTGCATTTCTTTCCTACTGTGCAAGCAAAACCATCGGTTGATTTTGTTGGACAATTACACCAGAATGTGTATCCTTGTAGTATGGCTACCTCTTTCCCGTTCTGCTTTCGGTACCATCGAACTGAAGAAAAAACAAAACTTTATTTATATTCATGTTCTAATTGTACACAAAACGCTTATATACAAAAACAGTAGGAAAGCTTATGTACAAAGGCGAGCTAAACCCATAATGAGGCTATCGCGTCAAATTTCGTAGTTTTCTGGCTATTAGCGCGAGTTTATTTACAACTGATTCAAATATGGCGGATTAAGGTAGGTACGGGTTTTACGCACCACTATTTTATAGTTTTATGTTACGGAAAATAGTATCCTCCTATTTTTTTGAAATAAGGGGGTGCGCGAAACTGTAGCATATTCAATTTTGTATTTAATCGCACTTCTTCGGCATTAGAAATGATTTTAATTCAAACTTTGCTTCCGTTTGTTTAATAATGACGTTTAACTACTACTTCGAGGGGTTAAAAATAGAATATTAAATTTATTGCACTTTAAATTTTTTAATTAATTTAATAAAATACGAAAATAACCAGCTGAATATCAAATGAAACATGAAAACAATAATTGTCTGAAGGCCAACCGCAATCAACATCCCTTGAAGCTCCTGTATGGCGGCTGAATCAAGGGCCGCATCCAGAAGACCAGTTCTCCACGATACAGCATGTTTTGTTTAGGAGATTCCTGACTCTGGACTTTTTGATGTAAACCACTCACCGCTTGGACTCTGTTCCAAGCACCAGCAGACCGTAATTTTAGGTATTATTTAAAGATTAATCTTTTTTTTTTTACTATATGTAGGCCTGTGTTTGACCACAATCTCACCGTGGTCAGTGATGATGTGGCCGATGGTGGTAAGCACACAAAGCCTAGAATGGAACTGGCTCTCAAGTGCTGCTGTCGGAACACACCGGAAGGTGCTTGGCGACAGATTTTCAACTTGAGGGTGGTTGCCAGCCAGGCGGGTACTACAAAGTACCCTACCACCGTGCATCTAATACGTATCAATCTTATACGTAATTAGATGACTGAAGGAAACGCATATTATTCTGCCATTATTTCAGGCTTTATATAGAACGCCTTCGAACTGACTTACCATTCTTCCTTTAAATAAAAATGAGCAATTGTTTAATTAATAATTCATTTCTGCGTATTGCCTTATCCTAACCTTATTCTTCTGGACACCATCCACACCAGTTTTTTTTATTTATTTTTTTATTTGATATAGGTTCGCGCTTGATCACCATCTCACCTGATGGTAAGCGATGATGTGGTCGACGATGGATCGCGCTTGCCTAGAAGTAACCTATTCACTCTTGACTTAAAGACCCCTAGATTGTAGCTGATTGTAGATTGTTGTACAGTGTTCCAGATGTCAGGCTCTCACTTATTAATTTTAAACTGACACCTGCAAAATACTGTAACATTATTTTCTCGTATCTCATTAAACATTTGAAATATTCAAGACGCGTCTTTCAGGATAGTCAGTTGTTCATCATTTCTACGATTCATCCTGTCCTTATATCTCCGGACTACATAAATCCCATTACGTATTACATAATTAGGGGGTGGATGATTGTATTCCAGATTATGGGATTTCAAAAACTTCTTGTCATTTGTAACGACGAAGCGAGTTTTGCATTGGCCTTTTGCTGAGCACCTATAACAAGCAGTGAACTTCCTGTTATTCTTAATACCAAACCTGTACCCCAGTAGCATATGGCTACCTCTATTCCATTCTGCGTTCGGTACCATCTCACTGTAATAAATACATTAAGCAAGGCAGTTACTGAATAAAAACAATAATGTGACTGAGAAATAAAACTATCAATTAAACGTCATTCATTCACCTTTATATTCAATAGAATAAGATGAATTTTAAACATAAAGTTTTGGTCTTTGAAATTCATTTCATCGCAGACAACGAAATAAAAATTCCCTAATAAAAACGACAGACCTAAAAATACAAGAAGTTACTAATTACTTATTCTACTTATTCTTTTTCTACTTTACTTATTCATTAATTTTACATTAGTTGATTCATTTTTTTTTGTATTAGACCGAAGTAGTACTAACTAGTATAATTAATAGACCTCGACTATATATTTATTGTAGGTACTTTAAAACTAATTATTTCAGCTCTACGGTCACATATGACATAAAATAAATAATCTTAATAAATTTGATCGCAAAAAATCAGTATTCTGTAAACATTTTCAATTGACATACAATTAAAAATTACGAGTAGAATCTTGATTATTTTAGGTAAACTTGTGAAATTGATCTTAAATTTTGAAATAAATACCATTACGTATTAAAAACTTTGGAGGCGGATGATTGTGTTCGAGTTGGGAGGATGTCATGAACCCCCTGTCCTTTGCGATGGAGAAGCGAGCTCTGCATCGCCTGCTGATGGTGCACTTAAACATATCGGTTGACTTATTCCGACCATGAAGACCATAAGTGAATCCTTTTAAAATAGCTATCTCTTTCCCATTTTGATGTCGGCACCATAGCGCTGTAAAAAAATAAACGATAAACTTTAAAAACCGTCAAAATTCATAAAATATTATTTAAATTCGTCGAATTCTTTGAACTTAACAATATTTCATTAGAGGTTAATAACATGATTTTAAAAATCAACCATATAGAATACAAAAAAACAAATATCTTGAAATTGTTCAAATTAAGATAACTGTTGAGTATTGTTCAGCATTTTAATTAAGTTTCTTATTTTTGTTCATACCAGAATAACAAATTATTTTTAGCATTCGATCATTAAGCCACCAAATTAGCTGTCATAATCAAAATATTTAAGCCTATTGCAATGAAATATTTATTTAAATGTGATCGAAAGTTGATCGAAATTAAAACAGTAAACCGTAAACATTTTTAACAAACAATAATAATAATAATAGAAGTTTGTTCCAGATCACAGACACCCATCAATAAAATACAAAAATTACAACAAACACAAAATGGACATAAAATTTTCAAAATAATCATAATCTGAACATAAAATTTATAAAATAATTGTGAACAGGCCAATGTTATACGCGCCAACAACAGCATTACAGCGTCAGCGACATACTTTCATTCCACGCGCCGGCGACACCGGCACACCGTCAGCGCTAAGAAGTGACCCACAAAGATCTTCGCTTCATCGGCTCAATACACACATAACACACATGTAAATAGCTATCAATGTGTATTGACCACAAAACTTGTATATAATTAAGTTAATTATTGTAATAAATTAGTCATCAAGCTGGAGTCGAGTTTGATTCATCTCTCCGTTACTCCTTATACTGTGGCCAAGACACCCTTAGCCTTCAACGATCCTGTGAGTCAGTGGGATCGGCAGTGAGAAAACCATTTCCTGTGTACATTGCACGACGTACACAAACCCCTATTCCTACCCAAATTCCGTCTGTTACCGTAGGTCTCCTTGTAACAGACTTCCCGCACATAAAACCAACGTAACCTACGTTTGGTGTGATTTGTATGATGGCTAGGGCGTTAGGATAACTAGGTTGCTAGGTAATTGTATTAGGGCTAGGTCTAGTCAGTGGGGTCTTAGGTATCTCATAGGTATCAGGCACAATTGGTGCAAACATAGCCACAATGTACGCATTTGGAATAATGGCCGTTACAAGCGGTAAGTCCCGGTGCGTACAATAAACATAAAAATAACACATTGCACAAAACATTTTTTTTTTGCTTTGTGTAATGCTCATGCATACTGCGCTACCACGGTGGGATAGCGCAGATATGTGAACCAACCCATTAAATTTCTACGGTTTATGTATTAGGAGGCTTGTGGTCTAGATGACAAAATTTGATGTGTCTTTGTCCTTTGAGATGGTTAGGCGAGCTTTACATGATTTGCCTAGGAAGCACTTATAATTATCGGTTTTATCATTCATACGGCCAAGAGTGAATATGTAAGACAAGACAAAGATATTTTATTTCAACTAGATAAAGATAAAGATATATTTATTGCATAACTGTGTACATTAAGTTCTTATTAATAAACATTACATTTTTAGATTCAACAGTCTATCCAAGTCGGATATGCAATAGTATTTAGAAATTAAGTACTTACAAATATTATTTTTTATCAAAAAACTCATGCAGATTATAAAATACATTATCAATTAACATTTTTTTCAATTTAGTTTTAAACATATTTCCATTTAATTGCTTGATTGCTGGCGGTAACTTATTGTACACACGAATGACAGTAACATAGGTACTTTTATAATACATCATATTGTTAATAGACAGTAAATTAATGTCGTATTTATATTGTTTTCTAATGTTTCTTTTTGAATTTGATTTGTAATTAAAACATTGCATATTATTTTTAACAAATAAACATAATTCCAGTATATAAATACCAGTCAGTGTCAGAAAACCCTCCGTTCTGAAGACATCTCTTAATGATTCCGTACTATACATGTTATATATTGTTTTAAGACATTTCTTCTGAAGCATAAATGTGGATTGTACGTTTGTCGAGTTTCCCCAATAAATGACACCATAAGTTAACAGTGGGTAAACATTTCCAAAATAAGCATTTCTAGTAACAATTCCTAGCAGTAGTTCTGCCAGAACTGACAATGCGTAGCAGGCACTGGATATTTTTTTATTAATCTTATCAATATGTGCCTTCCAGTTTAAATGTTGATCAATTGTAACTCCTAAGAATTGTGTGGTTTTTACTTCTTCAATCGCTGTATCAAACATGGTTACATTCAATTTAGTATGTTTACTTATATAATTTCTAAATTGAATCAATTTGGTTTTTGAGATATTGACTTTTAAATTTATTGACTGCAACCAGTCAGTTACAGCTATTAATGTTCTATTTATTTCACTTTCGTAAATAATATTATTAGCATAATCATTTGAAATAAATATAGTTGCGTCATCAGCATACATTACGCAAAGATGTTTAATTATATTTGGAAGCTCGTTAATATACAATATGAACAAGGGGGGTCCCAATATACTGCCTTGCGGTACGCCTAGTATTACAGATTCAAATTCAGATTTCACCACCTCCACCATTTTTGTACATTCATTATATACTTCAATGACAGTGCCCTGCATTCTATTATTTAAATAATTCTCAATTAATTTAAGTGCAATACCTTTTATTCCTATATCTTCTAATTTATCATGCAAAATGTCATACTTTACACAGTCAAATGCTTTTGACATATCAATGAAAAGAGCAGCACATTGTTTTTTATCATTGATTTTATCCCAAATGGTATTGAATAATTTATATATTGCCAATGATGTAGTTTTATTTTTTTGGAATCCAAATTGGTTGACATTTATAATATTATTTACACTTAAAAACTCTGTGATTGATGACATAGATAACCTTTTCAATTATCTTCGAGAAACTAGGCAACAGTGCAATTGGCCTATAGTTATTAACATCATACCGTGAGCCTTTCTTAAATAATGGCTTTATGAGAGCTATCTTTAGGGTATTGGGAAATTTACCCGTTTCTAACATAAGATTTAGAATATGAACCAGTGGATCAACAATAAATGGGATACTTTCTTTAATAACTCTAATGGGTATAGTTTTATTTTTTAATTTTAGAACTATATTTATTATTTCGCTTCTGTCTACTGGGTAAAAGAAAATACTGCTTGAGATAGAGATTGATTGTGATTTGTAATTGTTATTTTCCGCTGTAGTAGTACTGAGATTTTGGTTAATGTAGAAATTGTTAAAAATACTAGCTAACTTTTCAAGAGATTTTATTACATCGTTATTATGCAGAATGTAGTCTATTGTGGGTTGAAGAACATTTGTAGTTTGGGTTTGTCGTTTTATTAATGCCCATGTGGCCTTAGTTTTGTTGGTACTGTGTGAGATGAATTTCGCATTAGAATTTTTTCTCGATTGTTTTATTACACGCTTTAAGATTTTGCAACAGCGAACATATTTTATTTTATGTTCTTGAGACGTACTCCTTTTTGTTTGTAGGTACATTTTTCGTTTATTTTTACTAGAAATTATGATGCCTTTAGTTTTCCACGTTGTATCTTTTTTATAGTGCATTTTAACTTTTTCGACTGGTATACAAATATCGAATATATAAATTCTTCGTAAGCACTGTTTGCATCCAAATGATGATACACATCTTGAAATTTTACTTGTGAAATGTATCTTAAAAATATGTCGATGTAATAATTTATGTTACGTCGCATTTTGAACCAATATTTTTCTCTGAAACTTAAATTACACGGTATCTTTATTACTTGACATGTATGGTCCGATATTCCTAGATCCCATATATCTGCCTTGGATTTGCAGTGATTTGTGATGATGTTATCTATGCACGTTGCAGAATGTGATGTTAATCGGGTAGGTCGGTTTAGGGCCAGGTGCAAATTGAATTTTTTTAAAGTATTTTTAAATAAAGTACTTTTTTTGGTACAGGCAAGTGTGTTTATATTAAAGTCACCTAGGATAAATATTTTTTTGTTTATGGATCTCAATCTGATGGTTAGTTTAAACAATAACAACTCAAGCTTTTCAATAAACACATTAAAGTTGCTGTTCGGTGTTCTATACATACACAATATATACCAGTTGGACTCCGGAATTATTATACCACCGCATTCAAAATGAACTTCAACTGACAGTTCAGATAACCATTCAATTTTTTTGTAGTTAATTGAGTTTTTTACATAAATATACACACCACCACGAGATTTATTTTGCGGGGAAAAATACGAACCCATTTTATAGTTCGGCAACTGTAGTGTTTCTGCCCTCTGGTCACGAAAAAAAGTTTCACTCAGACAAAGAACGTCGATGTCTTTTGACTCTACTTATAAACGACAGAACGTCTTGCATGTTATTTTAGCATAAGGACATTTCTCACGGTAATACTGTAAACAGTTATTTAAGCCCTGCCACATGTTTGGACCTTCCAACGGTATATGAATTACGCGAACATTAAGCTCTGTTGTCGGCATTTTACAGTATTATAAAAATAAGTTAAATTCAATGCTTATTGTCTTCGGAACTGTAAACCCTCATTAATCTAATGGCTAGCGGGGCCGCCTTGAACGATCCCAAAGACATTAACGTGGCGTGAGAAAAAAGGATAAATCCCGTTGCATTGTCTCGTAGATTTCTCTTCTAAAAATACCACATGGATATTTAAAATAGGATTGACATAGGTGCCATGTGAGTTTTAGATTAAGACTACACTTGTAATATATATAAGAACTAGAGAAAAGGTAGCTAATTAGACAAGATTATGTATGTTTTCATAGCTCATAAGTAGAGTACTTAGAGTAGGTTAGGTTTAAGACTCTTGTATTGACCTTTTACACGTTTTATATTTTTTCCTAGGTAGAATTAAGTATGTAGATTAAGGAAATGTATAATTTGTGTAGATTTAAGTAAGATAAGTTTAATAAAATCGGCATTTCTGCGATGCCGGGCCCGAATACCGTTGAGGGAGAAGGGCGCTATTGTTTGCGGCTAACGGTTTTTTGTATAAAAGCCGGACCGCTTGGGAGTTGAGACTCAGTCGGTCTCCTGCTCTACAAGGGGTAACAAGTAAGGAATAAATTGAAGATACGAATCAAGACAGTATTTTCATTCCTCCAACAAGACCCCAACAAAACAACACCAATACAGTCCACTACAGTCTGGTCCTATTCGAGCCGGATTAAGAACGAGAACTCGCGGCAACCAGTCCACTACAGTCTGGTTCTACGAGCAACGGATACAAGAAAGAAGAATCTGCGGCAACCAGGCCCAATACAGTCTGGTCCATCAGATCTGCTGCAACCAGAACCTCCGCGCTGCAGACGAAGTACGAAGACCTGCGGCAAGAGCGAAGAAAGGTACCCGGCTGTCAACGAGCTGCAGACGAAGTAGGAAGATCTGCGGCAAGAACAAAGCTGTACGGAACAGGACCGGTTTCGAACCTAACTGGTCTTGAACCTGACCGGCTTAAACCCAATCGAACCCGACCGGCTCACCGAACCGAGCCGACCGGTTTCACCCGAAGTACCAAACCGAAGAGGTACTAACCTGCCGTGACAAACCGAACGTGCGGCTATACTCAAGATGGTGTTCACAA
This sequence comes from Anorthoa munda, assembly GCA_945859665.1. Taxonomy (NCBI): domain Eukaryota; kingdom Metazoa; phylum Arthropoda; class Insecta; order Lepidoptera; family Noctuidae; genus Anorthoa; species Anorthoa munda. Next base: position 9,642,087 of record OX243901.1, read on the forward strand.
GGAGCCAGGGAGACACAACCGAGATGGAAGAACAGCTACGCATCCAAGAACAGGAAGCGCGACGCGTCCAAGAACAGGAGGCGCGCCGCCAGGAAGCGGAGCTGATCGAACGGGAGCGAAGAAGAAGACTCTCACCGGACCCACCAGCATCACTATTCTCGAGAACAGCACACAACAGCGCAGCGGGGCCTTCCAGTGCTCAGACGACAAACACCGCGATCCGACAGCGAATGACGTCACCAACCAGGACAATGAGGTCGCAACGGTCAACGACAAGCGTCACAACAAGGCTACGGATGGCGGAACTGGAGGCTGCAGAGAAGCTAGCAGCCATCCGGACCCAGCAACTGGCACTGGAAGAAGAGCTAGTCAAGAAGAGACTAGCAGTGGAGGTGTCAGCGATCAATGATGAAGAAAGCGTACAAGAGGAACAAGAGCCCTCTCGTCCTCGCGAAGAGCCTCATCGAATGGTGGATGAATGGCTGAGGACGAATCCCCTCAACTCATGGGGGGAGGTGGGACCAAGAGAATCCAAACAGCTACGCTTCACATCTAGAACGAGATCGCCGACCCCCACAAGAGCGAAGGATAGCATCGAGCACTTGGCAGCAACGCTAGAAAAGATGGCCCGACCTAGGCCTAGGCACACGGAGCTACCTACATTCTCCGGAGTGGCCAACGAGTGGCTGCCATTCAAGGCGGCTGTACGAGATTCGACAGACATGTACCAGGTAACAGCAGCCGAGAACGTACAAAGGCTGAGAAGCTGCCTCAAAGGAGAGGCAAGAGACGCCGTGGCCGCCCTTCTACATACGGCCACTGATCCAGGCGTCATTATGAAGACCCTTGAGCAGTGCTTCGGACGACCGGAAGTCATCATCGACCGGGCACTGGACGACCTCAAGAAGCTTCCGAAACCTGGTACATCGGCCACAGAACTCAACAGTTTCGCTGTCAAGCTACAAAACATCATTTGCGTGCTGCAAACAATCGATCGAAGAGGTTACTTGTTCAACCCTTTTATGACCCGGGAAGTACTGGACAAGCTCAGCCCGCATCTCCGATCCCGCTGGTGTGACTACGCCTACGATCAAGAAGGGACAGCGGATCCGGAAATCGTCGTGATGTCACGGTTTCTAATGCGAGAGGCGGACCGAGCGTTACGATATACGTACGCTCCGTCTACAAGCGCCGCCGCACCGAGAAAGGAAACTAGACCCATCGTGACACTCAAGAAGAAGGCGAGCGTGTTCGCTACGACAGAGGAAAGGGAAGAAGAAAAGGACAAGTGCCCCAAGTGCGAGCAAACCCACGTGTTGACGCGGTGTCCGCAGTACAAGGCGCTCACGGTAGAGCAGCGATGGAGCTTCCTGAAATCTAATAAGATTTGCTTCAAATGCGCCTAGAAGCAACACAGGCGCATAAGTTGCAAGGCGCAGCTGTGCGGCGTCGATCAATGTCGCCGCCCGCATCATGCGACGCTCCATCAAGCGGTACGCGAAGCGCAGACCGAAGACACGGGGAAGGCTAACCCACCGAAGGAGGAAGCGGTCCTGTCCGTGGCTACCCGACCCGCTACCGGGCCACGAGCAGTCTTGCTCAAGATGTGCCCTGTCATCGTGTCCGGACCACGGGGGGAGGTCAAGACCTACGCGCTCCTAGACGAAGGGGCCACGATCACCCTAGTGGACGAAGCACTGGCAGCAAGCGTCGGGGCAGAAGGGCCATCAAGGCCGCTCCACCTGAGCGGGGTTAACATGTCGCAGCGAGATATGGGCAGCCAAGTAGTGAACATCGACGTGAAGGGACTGAAGAGTGAAGAGAGCTACAAGGTACGAGCGAGGACCATGAAGGATCTCCGGCTTCACCAACAGTCTGTTCCCGACACGCTGCTGGACTACGAGCACCTGAGGGACCTGACACCAGAAGAGGTGTGCTACGAACTGGCGCGCCCCGGGCTTCTAGTGGGTACAGACCACTGGGAGTGCATAGTGTCCCGCGAGCTCCGAATCGGCGGCCCTAACCAACCGGCCGCATCAAGAACGCAACTAGGATGGGTGGTGCACGGAACCGCACCACGCAGGACCATCATAAAAGAAGGGAACGTGTTGCATGTGTATGAACCCGACCGAACCACGGGTGCATGCAGCCAGGAACTCCACGACTTAGTCGAAGCCCACTTCAGGATCGACGCGCTCGGCATACAAGGAAAGCCGAGAGTCAAGGCGAGCGATCAACGAGCCATCGACATAGCCGGGAGGACAATCAGGAAGATTGACACCGGGTACGAGGTTGGGCTGCCATGGCGGCGAGACGAGGTCACTATGCCGCCCAGCTACAATCAAGCGTTCCGCCGGCTGAAGAAGATCGAGCAGAAGATGGACGCCGACCCACAGTTCGCGGCTGAGTACTCCAAGCAGGTTAACAACCTATTGGACAAGGGGTACGCGACGCCATGCGACGGGTCGGAGCGAGCGAGTGCCATCTGTTGGTATCTGCCACATTTCGCCGTGCAGAACCCGAACAAGCCCGGCAAACATAGGCTAGTGTTCGACGCAGCAGCGAAGAGCAACGGCGTCTGCCTAAACAACGAACTGTTGGAGGGACCCGACCTACTGCTGTCGCTACCAGGAATCCTGTTTAGGTTCCGAGAGAAGGCGGTAGCGATTACAGCAGACGTGCAGGAGATGTTCCTGAGGATCAGGATAAGGCCGGAGGACCAACCAGCGCAACAGTTCCTGTGGAGAGGTGACGACCGACAAGAGCCTCCGAGGAAATACAAGATGACCAGTATGATATTCGGCGCCGCGAGCTCCCCGTACATGGCCCATTACGTACGCAACTACAACGCAGATGCACATGGGCAGGAGTACCCGCGGGCGCTGGAGGCCATCAAAGGAAGTCATTACATGGACGATTTGGTGGCCAGCTATGAAGACGCCGAAGAAGCACGGAAGGCAGTCGAGGAAATGAGGGCAGTGCACGCGCACGCAAAGTTCACGCTGCGTGGTTGGAGCTCCAGCGAAAAGACGGTGCTATGTGACGTGCCTACCGAGCTACACGCCACCTCTCCTACCCAATTAGGGGGTGAGCAGCCTGAGAGCAAGATCCTGGGGCTGCATTGGGACGCGGAGCGCGATGAGCTGGGGTTCAACACATCTATGAACCGAGTCCCGGCTGAAGTACGATCGAGAACGCGCGCCCCAACTAAGCGTGAAGCCCTCAGCGCCGTGATGTCCATATACGACCCGCTTGGGTTGCTGAGCCACTACACAATACGATCGAAGATCATACTGCAGAGCTTGTGGCGCCTTCAGACGACGTGGGACGAACAAATCCCCGAGGAAGAGAACGAGCTCTTCTCCTCCTGGCTTGCTCGCCTGACCGAACTCGCTCACCTGCGACTACCGCGCTGTTACGTGACGCAAAAGTATGAACGCGTCGACTTACACGTACTGTGCGACGCCAGCGAGCAAGCCTACGCAGCCGTGGCCTATTGGCGAATAAGAAACGTCGATGGGAGCCTGAAAGTCGTGTTGGTGGCCGCCAAAGCTAAGGTGGCGCCTCGTCGGGCGCAAACTATACCGCGCCTGGAGCTACAAGCCGCAGTGATCGGCGCGAGACTCGCCGAGACGATAAGGAAGGAGCACCGAGTCGACATCGGCCAGACGACCTACTGGACCGATTCATCTACCGTGGTGCACTGGATCCATCACGACGTGCGACGCTACACGCCATTCGTCGCGCATTGGCTGGGAGAGATCGCAGAATTGACTCAGAAAGCAGAGTGGCGTTGGCTGCCTACTGCGTGCAACGTAGCGGACGACGCCACTCCACTTGTCGACACGCCCATCTGCGCCACGGATAGATGGTTTCACGGGCCGGACTTCTTGTTACTGCCAGAAGAGCAGTGGCCCATGACGTCGACGGATGAACCAGAGGACGAGGAGGTCCTTCACACGAGAGAAGAAACGGAGCGAGACAGCTGGCTACCGAACCCGGCCCGCTTCTCGAAGTATGAGGACGTGCGACCCATGCAAGCTGGCGACGGTGGCTACGCGAGTACCTGCTCACACGGGTACCTCGCGGCGAGCCACGGAACAAGTAGCCGATGGGAATCGTCGAGCGCACGCATCGCGGACCGGATAGCGGCGTTAGAGTCGTCGAGGTGCGCACCAGGACCGGCACCTTCCGACGCCCCGTGAGCAAGCTCGTCGTCGTGTCAACGAAGGAGGCTACGCGAGCTGCGCCGGGGGGAGAACTATAAACGACAGAACGTCTTGCATGTTATTTTAGCATAAGGACATTTCTCACGTTAATACTGTAAACAGTTATTTAAGCCCTGCCACATGTTTGGACCTTCCAACGGTATATGAATTACGCGAACATTAAGCTCTGTTGTCGGCATTTTACAGTATTATAAAAATAAGTTAAATTCAATGCTTATTGTCTTCGGAACTGTAAACGAACCCTCATTAATCTAATGGCTAGCGGGGCCGCCTTGAACGATCCCAAAGACATTAACGTGGCGTGAGAAAAAAGGATAAATCCCGTTGCATTGTCTCGTAGATTTCTCTTCTAAAAATACCACATGGATATTTAAAATAGGATTGACATAGGTGCCATGTGAGTTTTAGATTAAGACTACACTTGTAATATATATAAGAACTAGAGAAAAGGTAGCTAATTAGACAAGATTATGTATGTTTTCATAGCTCATAAGTGGAGTACTTAGAGTAGGTTAGGTTTAAGACTCTTGTATTGACCTTTTACACGTTTTATATTTTTTCCTAGGTAGAATTAAGTATGTAGATTAAGGAAATGTATAATTTGTGTAGATTTAAGTAAGATAAGTTTAATAAAATCGGCATTTCTGCGATGCCGGGCCCGAATACCGTTGAGGGAGAAGGGCGCTATTGTTTGCGGCTAACGGTTTTTTGTATAAAAGCCGGACCGCTTGGGAGTTGAGACTCAGTCGGTCTCCTGCTCTACAAGGGGTAACAAGTAAGGAATAAATTGAAGATACGAATCAAGACAGTATTTTCATTCCTCCAACAAGACCCCAACAAAACAACACCAATACAGTCCACTACACTACTAGCAATTCCAAATCATTTATTTTTGACCTTATACCCTGTATATTGCTGTGTAATATAGTAAAATTATATTCAATCTCGAAATAAATTATTTTCAGTTTGAGTTTCTACTGATATTTGATCTAGTGTGGACATCGACACTGCATTTTTGTGTTTAATATCTTTAAAATAAGACTCACTATATTGTTTATAATTAAATTTATAGTTTAGGCCACCAAGCGGCACTTTTGAACGTTACATAAAAATTATTCTACCGTGCATTTGGAAAGTAGCTTGTTATGGAGACGAATGCATAACAAACTCCATACTTACTCTTTAAAAAAATATATAGTTTTTTTTACAATATTTAGGAACATAGGTACATTGTGGTGTTCATTCCACATGTCTTAGTTTACTTACGTTTTATAATATATTTTTCAAATTTCATCCTTATAATTTTTGAAATTGTATTAACTCAAGTTTTCCATTTTATGTATTCTTTAACACCTGAAAAGCTTAAGATTTGTTTTAACATCCAAAACTATTTTATTAATTTATACTGACATTTTTACCTGACATGTAATTGTCATTATTTTATTTTCTTAAACCATAGACATAAGATACCATTCTCTATAGCTTATTAAGCTCGTTGTACATTATATTTTTCATTATAAGGGCAGCGGCAGACTGCGCCTCTGTAAACCGTTTTTATTCGTTCATGATTTCTTAATTCATATTTGAATTTAAAATTGAGAAGACATGTCGGAACGAAGAAAAACGGGTGTCACTTTTTTGAGTCTTGAATCTGGACTGAACGCTGGAAGTCCGTTTTTCTGTTTAATACTATGAAGTATAGGATTGAATCTAAAACTCTTGAAAACTATAATAAATACGGCCTGTGAATGTATTTAAATCTTTGAAGTGCAATAAATATAATATATATTGAGTGTGAAACCTAAATTTCATTGACCTAGTCGGACACCGCTTCATTTTTTAAAGGGCTCTTTTGATTGGCATACGAAGCCACAGCCCGGCCACCACAATCCTTCCTGCCCGTCCAGCTGCCTAGCTGTGAGATAGCTACCCACGTCGTCCTGCAGCCTACTCTACAGCCTACCTCGGGCATTCTAAGCCTTCCTGCCCGTCCAGCTGCCTAGCTGTGAGATAGCTACCCACGTCGTCCTGCAGCCTACTCTACAGCCTACCTCGGGTTTTCCAAGCCTTCCTGCCCGTCCAGCTGCCTAGCTGTGTGAAAGCTGCCCACGTCGTACGAAACCGGACCTTCCTAGCTGCCCACGTCGTACGAAGCCGGACCTTAATCTGTTATTTATATCCTTTTCTTAGTTTTAATTTATATTTACCTTTAATTTTATTAACGTGGCTTACGTATAGTTCATGATAATTTTGCCAGAGAACTTAAACAATTTTCTTTTAATGGCAAATCATGGCCTAGGTCATTGCCAATATGAGGATTATTATCTGTAACTCCATGACAAGATTTAATAAGGTTTAGTCTTTCGGGAGGAGATGGAACCTCTTTCCATGCAAAATCTTCGTTAAGGTAATCAGAAGAGTTAGTGAAGCGATATAATTTAGCATTAAGAATCTTATAGTTCGGATAGTCATCAGGGTTTCTTTGACAATTTGTAAAAAGTTTATTAAAGTGTTCCAATTGGGACACAATATCTCTCGATATAGGTTCTACAGTGCCAATAATAGCTGTATCAGCAGTTTTGTGGCGGGAAAGAAGATCTGGAACGACATTATCTTTACCTTTTTTATGTTTCAGATCAAAATTAAAACAAGATAGACGAAGAGTCCACCGAGCTAATCTTCCAGAAGGATTAGACAAATTTTGGAACCACTTTAATGCCGCATGATCGGTATAAACTGTAAACTTTTTACCATTGTCAAGATAACAACGCCAATGTTCAAGTGCAGTAATAACAGCTAGTGTTTCCCGTTCAGTAGAAGCTAGTAAGATTACTTTTGATTTATATAATTTAAATTCTTTTTATCAATATGGTTAGCTCAAATATTGTATTTTATAAATTGAAAATTAATTTACACGCTCTCAAAATTCAAAAACAATACTTACACAAGTACGTTAACTAACTTTTGGTATCTATTTCAGGCCATCAATCACATCATTCATCATTTCTTTTGCTAGCACCTTTTTTTTTTATATCTTAACTATATATAGGTACCAAACCCATTCGGCAATTTTTTTTTTGTAGCGTTACGTATAGCTCAGTTGAACTATACGTAAGCTACGTTAATAAAAGTAAAGGTAACTATAAATTAAAATTAATTAAAAGGATATTGAGTATTAAACTATGGGCCGGCTTCGCACGACGTGGGCAGCTAGGAAGGTCCGGTTTCGTACGACGTGGGTAGCTATCACACAGCTAGGCAGCTGGACGGGCAGGAAGCCTTGGAATGCCCGAGGTAGGCTGTAGAGTAGGCTGCAGGACGACGTGGGTAGCTATTTCACAGCTAGGCAGCTGGACGGGCAGGAAGGCTTGGAATGCCCGAGGTAGGCTGTAGAGTAGGCTGCAGGACGACGTGGGTAGCTATCTCACAGCTAGGCAGCTGGACGGGCAGGAAGGATTGTAGTGGCCGGGCTGTGGCTTCGTATGCCGATCAAAAGAGCCCTTTAAAAATGAAGCGGTGTCCGACAAGGTCAATGAAATTTAGGTTTCACACTCAATATATTTATATTTATTGCACTTCAAAGATTTAAATACATTCACAGGCCGTATTTATTATAGTTTTCAAGAGTTTTTTTAGATACAATCCTATACTTCATAGTATTAAAAGAAAAACGGACTTCCAGCGTTCAGTCCAGATTCAAGACTAAAAAAGTGACACCCGTTTTTCTTCGTTCCGACATGTCTTCTCAATTTTAAATTCAAATATGAATTAAGAAATCATGAACGAATAAAAACGGTTTACAGAGGCGCAGTCTGCCGCTGCCCTTATAATGAAAAATATAATGTACAACGAGCTTAATAAGCTATAGAGAATGGTATCTTATGTCTATGGTTTAAGAAAATAAAATAATGACAATTACATGTCAGGTAAAAATGTCAGTATAAATTAATAAAATAGTTTTGGATGTTAAAACAAATCTTAAGCTTTTCAGGTGTTAAAGAATACATAAAATGGAAAACTTGAGTTAATACAATTTCAAAAATTATAAGGATGAAATTTGAAAAATATATTATAAAACGTAAGTAAACTAAGACATGTGGAATGAACACCACATTTCCCCGAAACCCCAGAAAAATTTTCAAACTTAAGGAAAATTTTGAAGGTTGAAATATTAACCTTGATCTTTCACACAACATCTTTCATGCTTTCGTCAAACACTCTCATTCAATCACACGTAGGGGATATGGTTCACATTCAATGACGCATACTCCACAAGGAAATATTTAATTAGATAACGAAGGCTTATTTATTTTTTATAGGTGTCGTTACCCGCACCTGTTTGAAAACCCGAAGAAAAGAAAATTAAAATATTTAAGAGAGCCCACGCATTTGGCTTATTTTTAAAGAGTTACGGGACCGCTCTTTGCACATAAGGCTTTCGGAGTTGTGCACACCGCTCTAAAACACCTCATCTTTATTAAGATACAAGTGAGAAGAAGTTTAAGAATAAGATTAGTAATAAAATAATAAAATCTAGGAGGGCTTTTAAGTCTAGGAGGGGGAGGAGGGGGAGGGAACTCAAGTTAAAGAGGGACTCAAGTCTAGGAGGGGAGGAGGGGGAGGGAACTCAAGTTAAAGAGGGACTCAAGTCTAGGAGGGGGAGGAGGGGGAGGGAACTCAAGTCAAAAGGGACTCAAGTCTAGGAGGGAGAGGAGGGGGAGGGAACTCAAGTCAAAGAGGGAGGGGGAGGGACATATTTACAAGAGGGAAGAATATAAATAGGGGAATAAAAAAGAATTGCCGAATAGGTTTGGTATAAATAGTGAAGATATAAAAAAAAAATAGGTGCTAGCAAAAGAAATGAAGAATGAGGTGATTGATGGCCTGAAATAGATACCAAAAGTTAACGTACTTGTGTAAGTAATGTTTTTGAATTTTGAGAAAATCGAGCCCACGTTAAAAAAAAGTGTAGTAAAAAAAAGGTAGATTGTGGGTGATGGGAAACTATGGGGTTCTAGAAAAGTTGGGCGCCAAACTGTAGCGTTACGTATAGCTCAGTTGAACTATACGTAAGCTACGTTAATAAAAGTAAAGGTAACTATAAATTAAAATTAATTAAAAGGATATTGAGTATTAAACTATGGGCCGGCTTCGCACGACGTGGGCAGCTAGGAAGGTCCGGTTTCGTACGACGTGGGTAGCTATCACACAGCTAGGCAGCTGGACGGGCAGGAAGCCTTGGAATGCCCGAGGTAGGCTGTAGAGTAGGCTGCAGGACGACGTGGGTAGCTATTTCACAGCTAGGCAGCTGGACGGGCAGGAAGGCTTGGAATGCCCGAGGTAGGCTGTAGAGTAGGCTGCAGGACGACGTGGGTAGCTATCTCACAGCTAGGCAGCTGGACGGGCAGGAAGGATTGTAGTGGCCGGGCTGTGGCTTCGTATGCCGATCAAAAGAGCCCTTTAAAAATGAAGCGGTGTCCGACAAGGTCAATGAAATTTAGGTTTCACACTCAATATATTTATATTTATTGCACTTCAAAGATTTAAATACATTCACAGGCCGTATTTATTATAGTTTTCAAGAGTTTTTTTAGATACAATCCTATACTTCATAGTATTAAAAGAAAAACGGACTTCCAGCGTTCAGTCCAGATTCAAGACTAAAAAAGTGACACCCGTTTAGACAGCGGAAGTTGTATAACTATCCTAGGAAATAATTCACATAAAGATATCCAAAAACTAGGATTTAAGTTATTCAAGTCGCCTACTCAAGTTATGGTTGCTAACAAACAGAAAACCATGTCTTCTGGTTATTTTCATCTACCAATCGAATTTAATAATCAAATACATATTATTAAAGCTTATGTTTTCCCTGATATTTATCCCTCACTGATTTTTGGTTGGGATTTCTGGAAAGAGTTTAATTTAACTCCTAAATTGCTTTCATCTGAACTAAATCCAATTAATAAAACTATTACGGTGAGTTCAGTGGACAATAGAGTACTCACATTTGAACACCTTTCGTTTAATGAGAAAAACATTGCAACAGACTTGATTGATCGTTTTAAAACAATTTCTTTTGAAGAACGAGGCATATTGGGTCGTACCAGTTTAGTTTCTCATCGTATTGATACCGGTAACGCGCTACCAATTAAACAACGTTGTTACAGACTTTCGCCTGAAAAACAAAAGGCATTAATTAATGAGGTTGATGAAATGATTAATCTTGATGTAATTGAAAAATGTGAGAGCCCTTGGTTATCTCCAGTGCTTATCACTCCGAAAAAGAACGGAGAATGGCGTTTCTGTGTTGATAGTAGAAAATTGAATTCAATCACTCGGAAAGACGCTTATAGTCTTCCTTTTGTTTCTGAAATTCTAGATAATCTTAAAAACGCTAAATATCTGTCTAGCATAGACATTGCTAAAGCTTTTTGGGAAATTCCATTAAATAAGGACGATAAAGATAAAACTGCTTTTTATGTCCCTGGAAAAGGCATGTATCGCTTTAAAGTTATGCCATTTGGCTTAACCAATGCTCCCGCGACTCAACAAAGACTCATGGATAGCTTATTTACACCAGATTTTGATAATAAAGTCTTTTGCTACTTAGATGACATAATAATAATAAGCGAAACATTTGAAGAGCATATCTCACTTCTACTTAAAGTTCTTCAAAAACTTTCTTACGCAGGTCTCACAATTAACTTCAAGAAAAGTCAATTTTTTCGTAAAGAATTAAAATATCTCGGTTATGTAGTTGACGACCAAGGTCTACGTGCTGACCCTAATAAAATTGAAGCTATTTTAGCTTACCCTGCTCCTACCTCTAAAAAAGAAGTGAGGAAATTCTTAGGCACATGCAGTTGGTTTCGTCGCTTCATACCTAACTTCAGTTCTATCGCTTCACCCCTTTGTAAACTAACTTCGTCTGGGAAAAATTCTCCTAAGAACTTCGTCTGGAACGATGAAGCAGATTTAGCCTTTTCTAAACTAAAAGAATGCTTAATTTCAACCCCAATTTTAGCTTGCCCTGACTTTGACCTTCCATTTTCTGTACATTGTGACGCGTCTAATTTTGGAATTGGTGCTATGTTGACTCAGGAACAAGACAATAAAGAAGTAGTGATCGCATACATGAGCAAAACTCTTAATAAGCATGAGCAAAACTATTCAACTACTGAACGGGAAACACTAGCTGTTATTACTGCAGGTGCTAGCAAAATAAATGATGAATGATGTGATTGATGGCCTGAAATAAATACCAAAAGTTATTCAACTTACTTGTGCAAGTAATGTTTTTGAATTTTGAGAGCGTGTAAATTAATTTTCAATTTATAAAATACATTATTTGAGCTAACCATATTGATAAAAAGAATTTAAATTATATAAATCAAAAGTAATCTTCATAGACTAAGCTAGTAAGAAGCTCTATGACAGAAAATTTAAAAGGAAAAGTATTGACAGCTTGACAACCTGACGTAGGTGTCATAACATTGAAAAATATGATTATTTTATAAGAAAACGAATCGTTTTAGACCGATTCGCAGAATAATAATGTAAACGTATAAAGGATGCGAAGTATAAGTATATGATGTAAAATGTATTGGCATGGAATAATATGAAGTAAGTATTAAGAGACCTAAGTGTGAATTAGGTGAGAACACCAGCTCACTCAGTGAAATAACTAAAATATGTGGTTTAAAATAGCGAAATACCACATTTCCCCTAAGAACTTCGTCTGGAACGATGAAGCAGATTTAGCCTTTTCTAAACTAAAAGAATGCTTATTCACTTTTTCTCTTCTTCTTCTTTCTTCTACTCAACACATATTCATACCTACTTACACTACACCCCACACACATCCCTTTTACCCTCTGGTAATTGGCACCCATTCTTCACTTGGAAGTGTTTTTAAAACCATTCGTGGTCACTCACAAGCTGGGGTTTGGTTTACTCTACGACGTACTGTAGGAGAATATCCTATAGTCGTTACCATAACGTTCTCAACACACAACATCTTTCATACTTTCGTCAAACACTCTCATTCATTCACACGTAGGGGATATGGTTCACATTCAATGACGCATACTCCAACAAAGAAATATTTATATTGTAATTACGAAGGCTTTTTTTTCAAACAGGTGCGGGATCTAGAAAATTCCGTGTTTCTTGTACATGGAATTCCTCTCATGGAGGCAGCTCGCAGGCCATCGTGCTTTTCAGCTTTTTACGTGGTCTTTGAGTTGCAAGAAAGCACGTCTAACAAACTTCTATCAAATTTGAAATAAGAACGTAGGTAACGACTATAGGATATTCTCCTACAGTACGTCGTAGAGTAAACCAAACCCCAGCTTGTGAGTGACCACGAATGGTTTTAAAAACACTTCCAAGTGAAGAATGGGTGCCAATTACCAGAGGGTAAAAGGGATGTGTGTGGGGTGTAGTGTAAGTAGGTATGAATATGTGTTGAGTAGAAGAAAGAAGAAGAAGAGAAAAAGTGAATAAGGTAAATAAATAAATAAATGAATATGAGTAGACTAAGCCAAATAAGAGTCCAAAAGAAAGTACTAGTGGTAGTTTTTTTAGAATTTTGAAAAGATCTTTTATTGATCAAAGACTTTGGTTTACATAATTATGACTATAAAAGATGGATTTGTCTTCATTGGTTTCGATTTCAATTTAATCGAAATCCTACCTTGACTTGGAGACAAATCCATCTTTTGGTCGTGAAACTATACCGTGTGGTTCAGTTTACACCAATTGTACTAACCTTGACAACGTAATTTTTCTTCCTCGCGATATCTATGCCACTAATTTAGGATTATTATCTGCTATCTTCGATAAAGTACAGATTGCATTACATACTGCTCATATTAAGAACGCTGTTCATTATAATGATAAACACAGCTTTAAAGAATTTAATGTCGGTGATACAGTCTGGCGTAAAAATTACGTTCAGAGTAATGCTGGCGCATATTTCAGTGCAAAATTAGCTCCAAGATATGTTAAATGCACTGTAATTGAGAAGCTTTCACCTCTTGTTTTTATTCTGGAGGATCCTAATGGTTCGAGAGGAAAATGGCATGTAAAAGATTTTAAAATTTAATATTTTACTTGCCATTTATGTTTATATTGTATATTTCTTGTTAATAATTGCAATATTGATAGTTTATTTATTTTTACAAAGTAACCAAACACATTCGGCTTATTTTGTTTTCCATTATTATTAATTTTGTATAATTTTCTCATAATGAAGATATCATTATGTAATTATATTCTATGTTATCCTAGATATTATTACACCATTTGATGTAATTTCTAACACAAACTTATGTGTTATTCTTAAACTTCTTAATTTCCTTGACATCACTTATCTTAATAAGGATGAGGAGTTCTCTTAGAGCGGTGTGCACAACTCCGAAAGCCTTATGTGCAAAGAGCGGTCCCGTAACTCTTTAAAAATAAGCCAAATGCGTGGGCTCTCTTAAATATTTTAATTTTCTTTTCTTCGGGTTTTCAAACAGGTGCGGGTAACGACACCTATAAAAAATAAATAAGCCTTCGTTATCTAATTAAATATTTCCTTGTGGAGTATGCGTCATTGAATGTGAACCATATCCCCTACGTGTGATTGAATGAGAGTGTTTGACGAAAGCATGAAAGATGTTGTGTGAAAGATCAAGGTTAATATTTCAACCTTCAAAATTTTCCTTAAGTTTGAAAATTTTTCTGGGGTTTTGGGGAAATGTGGTGTTCATTCCACATGTTTTAGTTTACTTACGTTTTATAATATATTTTACAAATTTCATCACCGTTACTTTTGAAATTATATCATCTCATGTTTTCCTTTTCCAAATATTTATATTGTAATTACGAAGGCTTTTTTTTTTAATTAGGTGTCGTAACCCGCACCTGTTTGAAAACCCAATTTAGAAGAGAGCATTAGGGCTTATTTAACGAGTTGCTTATCCGCTCAAGAGCATTAGGGCTTATTTAACGAGTTGCTTATCCGCTCGAAAAGTTTAAAGTTTAAGAAAAACCCCAAGTTTAAGAGAGCTCAAGAGTAACTTGAGTTTAAGAGAGCTCAAGAGTAACTTGAGTTTAAGAGAGCTCAAGAGTAACTTGAGTTTAAGAGAGCTCAAGAGTAACTTGAGTTTAAGGTTTAGAGGGTTTTAAGAATACCTCTAAGAAAAGATAATGCATTAGGGGCTTATTTAATGAGTTGCTACCGCTCAAAAAAAAAAAATATAATGCATTATAGCCAAATGAGGGTGAGGGTGAGTTCTAGAAGAAAGTTGGGCGCCAAACTGTAGCGTTAAGCCACGTTAATAAAATTAAAGGTAAATATAAATTAAAACTAAGAAAAGGATATAAATAACAGATTAAGGTCCGGCTTCGTACGACGTGGGCAGCTAGGAAGGTCCGGTTTCGTACGACGTGAGATATAGGACAATCGGTTATTTTAACTCCTTTAAGACCGCATTTAAAACATATCAGTGAGTTCAGTGGACAATAGAGTACTCACATTTGAACACCTTTCGTTTAATGAGAAAAACATTGCAACAGACTTGATTGATCGTTTTAAAACAATTTCTTTTGAAGAACGAGGCATATTGGGTCGTACCAGTTTAGTTTCTCATCGTATTGATACGGGTAACGCGCTACCAATTAAACAACGTTGTTACAGACTTTCGCCTGAAAAACAAAAGGCATTAATTAATGAGGTTGATGAAATGATTAATCTTGATGTAATTGAAAAATGTGAGAGCCCTTGGTTATCTCCAGTGCTTATCACTCCGAAAAAGAACGGAGAATGGCGTTTCTGTGTTGATAGTAGAAAATTGAATTCAATCACTCGGAAAGACGCTTATAGTCTTCCTTTTGTTTCTGAAATTCTAGATAATCTTAAAAACGCTAAATATCTGTCTAGCATTGACATTGCTAAAGCTTTTTGGGAAATTCCATTAAATAAGGACGATAAAGATAAAACTGCTTTTTATGTCCCTGGAAAAGGAATGTATCGCTTTAAAGTTATGCCTTTTGGCTTAACCAATGCTCCCGCGACTCAACAAAGACTCATGGATAGCTTATTTACACCAGATTTTGATAATAAAGTCTTTTGCTACTTAGATGACATAATAATAATAAGTGAAACATTTGAAGAGCATATCTCACTTCTACTTAAAGTTCTTCAAAAACTTTCTTACGCAGGTCTCACAATTAACTTCAAGAAAAGTCAATTTTTTCGTAAAGAATTAAAATATCTCGGTTATGTAGTTGACGACCAAGGTCTACGTGCTGACCCTAATAAAATTGAAGCTATTTTAGCTTACCCCGCTCCTACCTCTAAAAAAGAAGTAAGGAAATTCTTAGGCACATGTAGTTGGTTTCGTCGCTTCATACCTAACTTCAGTTCTATCGCTTCACCCCTTTGTAAACTAACTTCGTCTGGGAAAAATTCTCCTAAGAACTTCGTCTGGAACGATGAAGCAGATTTAGCCTTTTCTAAACTAAAAGAATGCTTAATTTCAACCCCAATTTTAGCTTGCCCTGACTTTGACCTTCCATTTTCTGTACATTGTGACGCGTCTAATTTTGGAATTGGTGCTATGTTGACTCAGGAACAAGACAATAAAGAAGTAGTGATCGCATACATGAGCAAAACTCTTAATAAGCATGAGCAAAACTATTCAACTACTGAACGGGAAACACTAGCTGTTATTACTGCACTTGAACATTGGCGTTGTTATCTTGACAATGGTAAAAAGTTTACAGTTTATACCGATCATGCGGCATTAAAGTGGTTCCAAAATTTGTCTAATCCTTCTGGAAGATTAGCTCGGTGGACTCTTCGTCTATCTTGTTTTAATTTTGATCTGAAACATAAAAAAGGTAAAGATAATGTCGTTCCAGATCTTCTTTCCCGCCACAAAACTGCTGATACAGCTATTATTGGCACTGTAGAACCTATATCGAGAGATATTGTGTCCCAATTGGAACACTTTAATAAACTTTTTACAAATTGTCAAAGAAACCCTGATGACTATCCGAACTATAAGATTCTTAATGCTAAATTATATCGCTTCACTAACTCTTCTGATTACCTTAACGAAGATTTTGCATGGAAAGAGGTTCCATCTCCTCCCGAAAGACTAAACCTTATTAAATCTTGTCATGGAGTTACAGATAATAATCCTCATATTGGCATTTTCAAAACTTACAAGAAACTTTCTTTAAGATACTATTGGTCTGGAATGTTTAAAGATGTGGCAAAATTTTGTTCTACCTGTGAAACTTGCCTTTCTTATAAGCACTCGAATCATTCTCCATATGGTCCTATGGGTAAACCAAAAATTTGCTCAAGACCTTTTCAAAATATTTCTTTGGATTTGATGGGTCCTTTTCCAATGACGAGACAACGTAATCAATATATCCTCGTGGTAACTTGTTCTTTCTCTAAATATTGTCTTATTTTTCCTATCAAACGCGCTACAACTTCTAATATTATCTTCCATCTAGAAAATTCCGTGTTTCTTGTACATGGAATTCCTCAAACTATAATAATGGATAATGGTTCACAATTTCAATCAAACGAGTTTCAAAGTTTTCTGAACAAATATAAAGTTCCTTTTATCTTTTATTCTCCAAGATATTGTCCTCAAGTCAACCCCACAGAAAGATATAATAGAACAATTATTACTGCTTTAGCACAGTTGGTTGGTAATGACCATCGGTCATGGGATAAATATTTACAAAAAATCCAATTCGGCCTAAATAGCACGGTAAACTCTTCAACAAAATTCTCCCCATCTTTTCTTGTATTTGGTCGTGAAACTATACCGTGTGGTTCAGTTTACACCAATTGTACTAACCTTGACAACGTAATTTTTCTTCCTCGCGATATCTATGCCACTAATTTAGGATTACTATCTGCTATCTTCGATAAAGTACAGATTGCATTACACACTGCTCATATTAAGAACGCTGTTCATTATAATGATAAACACAGCTTTAAAGAATTTAATGTCGGTGATACAGTCTGGCGTAAAAATTACGTTCAGAGTAATGCTGGCGCATATTTCAGTGCAAAATTAGCTCCAAGATATGTTAAATGCACTGTAATTGAGAAGCTTTCACCTCTTGTTTTTATTCTGGAGGATCCTAATGGTTCGAGAGGAAAATGGCATGTAAAAGATTTTAAAATTTAATATTTTACTTGCCATTTATGTTTATATTGTATATTTCTTGTTAATAATTGCAATATTGATAGTTTATTTATTTTTACAAAGTAACCAAACACATTCGGCTTATTTTGTTTTCCATTATTATTAATTTTGTATAATTTTCTCATAATGAAGATATCATTATGTAATTATATTCTATGTTATCCTAGATATTATTACACCATTTGATGTAATTTCTAACACAAACTTATGTGTTATTCTTAAACTTCTTAATTTCCTTGACACACTTGTATTTATTCTTAAACTTCTTAATTTCCTTGACATCACTTATCTTAATAAGGATGAGGAGTTCTCTTAGAGCGGTGTGCACAACTCCGAAAGCCTTATGTGCAAAGAGCGGTCCCGTAACTCTTTAAAAATAAGCCAAATGCGTGGGCTCTCTTAAATATTCTAATTTTCTTTTCTTCGGGTTTTCATACAGGTGCGGGTAACGACACCTATAAAAAAATAAATAAGCCTTCGTTATCTAATTAAATATTTCCTTGTGGAGTATGCGTCATTGAATGTGAACCATATCCCCTACGTGTGATTGAATGAGAGTGTTTGACGAAAGCATGAAAGATGTTGTGTGAAAGATCAAGGTTAATATTTCAACCTTCAAAATTTTCCTTAAGTTTGAAAATTTTTCTGGGGTTTCGGGGAAATGTGGTGTTCATTCCACATGTCTTAGTTTACTTACGTTTTATAATATATTTTTCAAATTTCATCCTTATAATTTTTGAAATTGTATTAACTCAAGTTTTCCATTTTATGTATTCTTTAACACCTGAAAAGCTTAAGATTTGTTTTAACATCCAAAACTATTTTATTAATTTATACTGACATTTTTACCTGACATGTAATTGTCATTATTTTATTTTCTTAAACCATAGACATAAGATACCATTCTCTATAGCTTATTAAGCTCGTTGTACATTATATTTTTCATTATAAGGGCAGCGGCAGACTGCGCCTCTGTAAACCGTTTTTATTCGTTCATGATTTCTTAATTCATATTTGAATTTAAAATTGAGAAGACATGTCGGAACGAAGAAAAACGGGTGTCACTTTTTTGAGTCTTGAATCTGGACTGAACGCTGGAAGTCCGTTTTTCTGTTTAATACTATGAAGTATAGGATTGAATCTAAAACTCTTGAAAACTATAATAAATACGGCCTGTGAATGTATTTAAATCTTTGAAGTGCAATAAATATAATATATATTGAGTGTGAAACCTAAATTTCATTGACCTAGTCGGACACCGCTTCATTTTTTAAAGGGCTCTTTTGATTGGCATACGAAGCCACAGCCCGGCCACCACAATCCTTCCTGCCCGTCCAGCTGCCTAGCTGTGAGATAGCTACCCACGTCGTCCTGCAGCCTACTCTACAGCCTACCTCGGGCATTCTAAGCCTTCCTGCCCGTCCAGCTGCCTAGCTGTGAGATAGCTACCCACGTCGTCCTGCAGCCTACTCTACAGCCTACCTCGGGTTTTCCAAGCCTTCCTGCCCGTCCAGCTGCCTAGCTGTGTGAAAGCTGCCCACGTCGTACGAAACCGGACCTTCCTAGCTGCCCACGTCGTACGAAGCCGGACCTTAATCTGTTATTTATATCCTTTTCTTAGTTTTAATTTATATTTACCTTTAATTTTATTAACGTGGCTTACGTATAGTTCATTTGAACTATACGTAACGCTACAACATACATGATTAAATTCATACATGTGAGGACAATGCACCTAGAATAGCACTACACACTATACCACCTACAGACATAAAGTATTAAAAGTATTCACACATGTACTGTGCAGTTATATAATAGATACTAGAAAAACATTAACATACGAAGCAGTTAAGTTATGAACAATCCCAACTGAAGGCGTCCGTTCACGAACATGACGCATGAATTGGCAGCACCCAGCTCAACCATCATGAAGGGAACCGGATGATGCAACACACGCGCCACCATCAGAGAGACATTTGAGAGAGCATGATACACTTAACAGTCAGAGCACACACAAGTCAACGAACGACACATAGGTACAGTAAATGGATTTACAGTTGAGTACATAGTACTCACACGTGCTGTGCAGTTATATAATACTAATAAAATTGAGTTTATACACAAATATATTCATACAGCCTTCAGCAGGTCCAACAACACCTCAAAACAATAATGTTCTGCATATCACTTGTTTTTGCGCCCTAGTGGTTGTGGATTGTGGAGCAGGACTAACATTGAGCCAAGCATTTTTATCAGTAATGTAATCTCCCAACTTATAATATGCCAGCCTACATAGTGCGCGTTTTATACAGGTTTTAAACTTCGTCTCATTCAGTTCAAAAATGTAGGGAGGAATTTTATTTTAACATTTTGTACAGTACCCCATGAAAGATGAGGCTACTTTGGCCAGTCTGAAACCTGGTTGAACGAATTGGTCCCTATTTCTAGTAACTTAATTATGTCTGTCGCCGTTTTTACTAAAAATATGTAAATTCTTTCTCACGTACATGATGTTTTCATAAATATATTGACAAGGAACCTTCATGATGTTAATATCCTTAAACAGTTCCCTTAGAGAATCGCGCTGGCGAAGATTATATATCGCTCTGAAGGCTCCTTTTTGCAGAATTAAAATTGACTAAATGTCTGCATTCTTCCCCATAGTTAGATACCGTAAGACATTATACTATGAAAAGAACTAAAATAGACTAGTCTCGCGGTATCCACATCGGTTAACCGACGAATCTTTGTAACAGCATAAGCTGCCGAACTTTGCCGGCCCGCAAGGGATATCAAATGAGGACCCCATTGCAACCTTGAGTCTAGCGTGATCCCCAGGAAAACCGTTTTATTGACGAATTCTAGCTTCTCCTTGTTTAATATAATGTCACAATCAGTACTTTTGACATTCGGCAAGGAAAATTTTACGCACTTGATTTTTTTACCATTTAAAACTAAATTATTGGCAGTGAACCAATCCTGAACCCGCCGTAGCGCGTGATTTACGTCGTCAACGTGACAAGTACGTCTATTTATTTTAAAATTTAAAGATGTGTCATCAGCAAATAACACCATGTTTAATTTGTTTTCCAATGAACGGGGTAAATCGTTTATGTATATTAAAAATAAGAAAGGACCTTAAAATGAGCCCTGGAGTACCCCCATTTTTACGTTATACCCCGACGAATTCACACCGTTTATTTGAACTAATTGCTGTCTATCATTCAAATAAGATTTAACCAAACCTAACGTTGATTGACGTAGCCCGTAATGCTTAAGTTTCAGAAGTAATGTTTCATGATTAACGCAATCAAACGCCTTCGACAGGTCACAGAAGATACCTATGGCATCCTGCGATCCTGCGTGGGAAGATATGTTTATATTTATTATATGTATGATATAAAGATGTGTTTTAATAGGGTGACACCAGCGTCAGTTTTACAACGTCCTCTGGTGAAACCATACTGTTTATCATGCAAGATGTTATTCGTATTAAAATGAATCAACATTTTATTTAGCATTATCTTCTCAAATACCTTGCTGAAAACCGGCAACACGGATACTGTTCTATAATTATTTGTGTCTTTACTGTCCCCGGATTTTAAAAGTGGTATAACCTTACTATATTTCATTAGATCCGGAAAGACTCCTTGATCCACAAATAAATTGAAAACCAAAGCCAAGTCGCTATAGTCTGAATAATGGAGGTACAAGATTTGATGGACATTCCCAATAGATCGTCAGTCGGTTTGATCTTGATTTGCTTAAAAACTTTTATTACTGTTATGGGGTTTATATGTGAAAAGTTAAATACATTCGGGCAGACTGAAACCTTCGCGTTTAATAATCCAAAAGCAAGCGAGGGCGAAGAATTTAAGGTTTCAGTCGTTTTAATTGGGATGTTGGTAAAGAAATTTACAAATTCTTGTGCAACTTTTTTGTTATCTCTAGTAAGTTCGTATGTGGTCTCGAGCGTGTAATCAGTATTATTTCTTTTATTCCTATTCGTTTCATTATTTATAAATTTCCAAACCGTCTTGAATTTATTTTCAGCTAATTTAACCTTATTGCTAATGTACAAGGCCTTAGCTGCCTTGCATGTATTTAAAACAAATCTTGAGTAAGTAGCAACATACTTATTAAACGTTTCAGTGTTAATATAAGGATTAAGGCCATATAGCTCGTAAAGTCTTTCCCTACTTTTTCTAAGTCCTGTAGTCGCCCAGTCACTGAATAAAAACTTAGGGCATATAGTTTTAGTATTCTTTTTAAAAGTGTTCTTGAACTCTTTTTGAACAACTGAGAAAACTTCATCATACAAAATATTACCATCATTCACTGTGAGGTCCCGATCGCTTAACTTACTGATAAAAGTGCTGTTAAATTTATTTAATTTACCGGATGTTATTGGTCTGGATTGAATTTGCACTTGTTTTAGAAGCATAATTGACTCAAATGCCACCAGTAGCCCACTATGATCCGAAGGCAGATAATTTATAATGGCCGTGTCCAAGTAGTTGCAGCAACAAAAAACATTATCAATACATGTAGCAGAAGTCAGTGTAGTTCGGGTTGGTTCCATAAACACATGTGACAAATTAAATGATTTAAAGAGATTTAATAACCTACTGCTATCTGAATTATCTTCTAGAATATTAATATTAAAGTCACCACAGATAAATATTAGTTTATTACCCATTGCAAGTTTTCCAATTTGCCAGTAGTTCTTATAATTAGGGGGTCTGTAGACGCACACTATGACATGCTTATCCAGCTCAACACAAGATAGTTCAACACTTTGTTCAACTGATAGGTCTACTATATATTTTTACGAGGTTTTGATTTAATACCCTTTTTAATTAATATAAGTGAACCCACACGCAACATAATCTTTTTGTTAAAACAACTGCCCACAGTATTATTTTCATAACTGATTAGCATTGCATAATCTTTCAGCCAATGCTCAGTGAAACAAATAATATCAAACATAGATTTTTCTAATAACAGTTCGATTTCCAATGCCTTCGAATAAAAACCCTGAATTTCTCAGACCTTTTTTTGAAATTATATTTTTATTTATTTATTTATTTATATATGCTTTATTGTAGGTACACCAAGTTAATACATAGAGCAGGAAACTTAAAACTAAAATACATACAATGGGCGGCTTTTTTTGTGAACAAGAAGGTACCTTTTTGATGGTGGATATACTCGTAACTATTCCGTACCCCCTTGTCCTTCCAAGTAGTTTAAAGAATAAATATTAATAGCAGTTTTGCTAACGTTACTCAAGGTATTGACCATCTTTAAATTAGTATTATTATTACTATGTCTGAGTTTATTGTATAAGATAATAGCCGAGCTATTTGATGCCTTACTCTAAGAGGCAGATACAAAGTATCGCCTGTCGACTTTAATTTATCAACAAAAATGTTGATGTAAAAAAAAACTAGTTTATCACTATAGTGACTCACAAGAAAGTGCAGATGAAGAGTGCAGTGCAGTGCAGTGCAGTGCATGTGAATGTGATTATTTTGTCTATTTGACAATTTATCCAAGTAAGGGAAGGCACACAAAATAATTTTATTGCAATTTAACTTTAACATCTGTTTGACACACTCAGTTATGTCATCTTTTTTTACTTTTATACTATTACCTATAAATACAGTTATATTGGTATCTGGTTTATATATATTCTTTGTCACAGATTCCATTATTTGCTTGTAAGATGACCCGGGCATGCAATAATTAAAAGTGGAATGACTCTGATTGCCATTTATTAATTTACCTAAACAAATCCTGATCCATAGCTATATCCTTGTTAATTCTTTGCTGATGCCAGCTATCTTGACCTTACTCAAGAACAACTCGATAAACTTGCGCAACTTCAAAATGTTTGTATAAGGTTCAAATTCAGTTTGCGCAAATATGACCATGTTTACGATTTCCGTGTGAAGCTCAAGTGGTTGCCAATTCGCCTTCGCCGGAATGCTCATATTCTTTCTCTTCTCTATAATGTGCTCTTTACTCCTTCCACCCCTCTTTATCTCAAGAATCGTTTTCAGTTTATCTGCGATTCTCACACAAACTCACTTAGGTCAACTTGCGACTTAAAATGCCAATACATTCCACTAATTTCTTGGATAAATCTTTTACTGTCCAAACTGCTCGTCTGTGGAATGCATTGCCCGACCCAATAAAAGGCGCCCAGTCGTTGCCTGTATTTAAAAGACTCGTAAAAGAACACTACCTTTCACTGTGATTGTCGTTACAACATTTACTTTCATTGCCTACTACATTATATTGGAGTATGTATGTATTTATGTATCTATTATATAACATATGTATGTATTTGTGTATCTATTATAATATGATTTAAAGTAAATTATATTATAATAGATACACAAATTCATGTCCAGGCTATCACTGTCCATTCCAGGTTGCCTGAAAGAGATCGCGGTATGCGATAAGGCCGCCCATTGTATGTATTTTAGTTTTAAGTTTCCTGTTCTATATTTTAACTTGGTGTACCTATAATAAAGCATATATAAATAAATTTATTAGTAAGTTAAAATAAACATATGACTATAAGCAATGGCTTAAGAATACCTTTTTTTTTATTTTTTTTTTGCTTGGAGAAATGCTCATGCATACTGCACTACCACGGGGAGATAGTGCAGTTATGTGGGACTCCAACCCACTAAAGCTCCACGGTGTCCTCCTGTGCCACTTATGGCGGGAACACGGACACGCACGCTTTAGTACTCACCGCGAACCCGCAGCGGCTGTCCGTCACCGGACCCTCCTCGGGGGAGTACCCCCCATCACCGGCGCACCAAACTGATCAAAATAATTCATGTTTTTTTTATTTATTTTAACTACACATTTGATTTGGCAATCTCTTTCCTATTCTTTTTTTTTGGGTGACGTTTTACTATATAAATTAAACTATTTATTTTACAAACTAAACTTCAATATTTGAAAATTATATTTACGGTTTAAGATACAAGCCAATAAGCAGTCATTTAAAAACCAGAACTTCAGCAATTCATGGTTGAAATAAAATTTCTTTGTAAGGATTGAAAAGCATGAAAATGAATTTGTAGATCGGTAAAAAACAACTTAACATTGTTTAATTTTGAAATATTATCAGCCTTTTTATTAATTTTACACTTTAATACACACTTTTTATTAATACTAAAATAAAGAAAGAAGGAAAAGATCATTATTTCACTAAAAGGTCTGTCGTTATATAAAAAATATTAACAATTACCATTTCAATCTAGTCCCACTGCCACAAAAGTATTCTTAATTAATACTTATTAAAGTGTGTGATCGAAAGTAATGGAAAATTTATCGAAAACAAAACATTATTCTGTACACATTTTGAACTAACACAAAAAATAAATGATTCTTAAAGTTTTATATAAATGCCATTTCGTATATAATATATACGAAACAGGTGGGTGATTATGTTCCAGAAGACATGATTTGATGAACTCTCTGTCCTTTGTGATGACGAAACGAGCTTTACTGTCCTGCTGACGGTGCACCTATACATATCGGTTAACTTACTTCAACCGTCAATACCGTATGTGTATCCTCGTATCATTGCTATCTCTTTCCCATTCTGTTTTCGGTACCATAGAACTATAAAATTTAATCAATTAAATTGCATGTATTTGAGAAACAATGCAGTATTTAGATAGTTCTTTACTCATGAAGGCCAATTCTCTTACTTAAAAAACATTCAAATTCCAGTCGCAATATTATCTAGGTGACAATCAATGTCAAAAGCTTTTCAAGATATAAGGAAATAAGAATTGTTTTTGACTGATTGCGACTGAGATGAAAAAGTATACTTTAAAATCCAAAAAAATCCCGTCAGAACTTCAACAACATATGGTTCAAATAAAATTCATTTGTTTAAGGACTTCTGAGAAGGAAAAGGAGAAAATCTTCAAGTTTAATCAAAATCTTTTTAGATCGCAAAAACAACCATTTTGACATTATTGGAAATAAAATAACTTTGAATGTACTTAATTCAGCATTTTAATTTTATTTTAACCTTGGCTTTTATATCAAAATTTAATCAAATTTATATAATCAAAAATTGATCGGAACCAAAATCAGTATTCGGAAGTAATTCCTTCATCGCCCGACGCCTTGTTAAGCTACTTCAAGGCCATCCTAATTTCGTACAGATTGACGTCCGGAATCTCTTTGTTAAAGGTCAATTTAGCTGTTGGGTCGTTTGCTATATACGCAACGGTTTTATTGTATCCATTGAATCTCTCGATCTTTCTCAGATGTTTCAGTTTTGCGAATTCGATTCTGCTAGTGCCAGATTCCAGTTACGTGATTGCAGTTTATAAATTTTTATATAATTATCATTGAGTATTACAAACTTAGGAAGTTGATGATTATGTTCCAGATGAGCGGATTTAATGTAGCCTCTGTCATTTGTGATGGTAAAGCGAGCTCTACATGTTCTGCTGACGGTGCACCTATACGTATCGGTAGTCTTACATCGACGTTGAACACCGTATGTGTATCCTTGTATCATTGCTATCTCTTTCCCATTCTGTTTTCGGTACCATTCGACTATAAAAAATAAACAATTAATTTAATAAACAATATAATTCATGTCATTCATGGTTTGAGAAACAAGGCAATATTTAAATAGTTACAAACCAGAAGGCTAATTCTCTTAATTAGATAACTACTTCTCAGAATGCAGTGACATTGTCATCTCAGCGACAATCAATGTCAAAAAGTTATCAAGTTAAAAGTTGTTTTTGACCGATTGCGACTGAGATGCAAATGCAAACAAAAAAAAAACAACAAACCAAAAAATTTTAACAACATATTTATTTAATACTTAATGTACAAAAAAGTACAGAGGTGGACTTAATGTTTTAGGCATTTTATGCCAGTCGACTCTTGGACGATGCAGAGACAAATAGTGGTAGGTGCAATTTTTTGTTTTAAACAAATCAAAATTATTTAAATACACATGCATATAAAACTAAACATAGGGTTCAAATAAAATTCATTTTGTTACTGAGATGCCAATGGAAAAGTATACCTTAAAATACAAGATTTCCCCTCAGAACTTCAAAAACATTATGGTTCAAATAAATTTCATTAAGGATTTATGAGAAGGAAAAACAGAAAAACTTTAAGCTTCAAAAAAATCCTTATAGATCGTTAGAAAAACCAATTTGACATTATTGGAAATAAAATAACTTTGTATGTAGTTAATTCAGTATTTTAATCATTTTTACCTTGATTTTTATATCAAATTTTATCAAATTTATATAATCGAAAATTGATAGAAACCAAAAATAATTCCGTCATTACCCAACGCCTTGTTAGGCTGTTTCATGGCCATGCTAATCTCGTAACGGTTAACGTCCGGAATGTCTTCGGTATGGAGTCGGGTCTTTCTAGCTATTCGGTCATTTGCTATATACGCAACGGTTTAATTGGTTAACGTGAACAAATGCCCATTAAAAAACTGGATCTTCCTCAGAAGTTCCGGTTTGGCGGATTAGATGCTGCTACTCGTATTACCAATATTCAGTTACTTGAATGCGTTTCTTACATTTTTATGTAAACACCATTGAGTATTATAAACTTAGGAGGTTGATGATTATGTTCCAGATGACTGGACTTGATGTACCCTCTGTCCTTTGTGACGGTGAAGCGAGCTCTACATGTTTTGCGCATGGTGCACCTATACGTATCGGTTGTCTTACTTCGACCGTCAATACCATATGTGTATCCTTGTATCATGGCTATCTCATTCCCATTCTGTTTTCGGTACCATTTGACTGTAAAAATAAAAATAAAATTATATATGTTAATACCATTCATGATTTGAGAAACAAGGCAATATTCAAGTAGTTACATAAAAAAATATTAAAATTCCAGTCGCAATGTCATATCGGTGACAATCAATGTCAAAAGCTTGTCAAGACATAAGATTTGTTTTTGAAAGATTGCGCCTGAGATGTGACTACGAACGTATCTTAGAATAGAAATAAAGAAATACCATCAGAATTTTAACAACATGGAGTTTAATTGTTTAAGGATTTAGGAGAACAAAAAGAAAAACTTCAGACTGCATAAAATACCTTGTAGATCGCTAGAAAACATCCTATCAATATTAAAAATAAAATAACTTTAAATGTTGTTATTTCAGAATTTGAATTATGTTTAATTTGATTTTTATATCAAAAGATCGAATTCATATGACCGAAAATTGATTGAAAATAAAACATTATACGGATGTTATTCCGTCAACACAATCATCTCCCAACGCCTTGTCAAGCTGCTTCAGGGCCATCCCAATCTCGTACAGGCTGACGTCCGGGATGTCTTAGGTATAGGCTCCGGTCAATCTAGCTTTTGAGGCAAATTGTCTTACAATTTTTTAGAAACGCCATTGCTTATTATAAACTTAGGAGGATGATAATTATTTTCTAGATGCCATGATTTAATCCCTCTGTCATTTGTGAAGACGAAGCGAGCTCTATATGTTCTGCTGATGGTGCACCCATAAGTATCGGTTGTCTTACTTCGATCGTAAATACTGTAAATGTATCCTTGTACCATGGTTATATCTTTCCCATTCTTTTTTCAGTACTATTTAACTCTGAAAAACAAACTATTCTCAGACAATTAAAACACACTGATGGCGAAAATAAATACATTTCTCATCAGAAAAATCGAAACACCTTGCAAGTTTATGTTTTGTAAGGATTATCAGAAAAATGTGTATATTTAAGAATATATGTCAAATGTCGTTTAATAGTGAATAATATGGGGTTTTCAAATCCTAATTTTAATGTTGTAAATTCAAATTAAATTGCATTGTCGTTCATGAATATGAAACCGATGCCAATAAAATGTGCATAGGGCATCACGTGAGGATCAAGACACTGTTCGATGTACCGATGACTGTATAATGCAGGCAGACGTGGCTCAGACACAAAGACAAGCTCTATCTTACCGTCAGCGCTGATTCCTCCCCAAACCGTCCACGAACTGCCACCATAGCTGACCTTTTCTTCAATGCAGCATTGTGCAAAGCGTTCTCCTCTGTAGACCTTCTTCCTTCCGTCGTTTCCATACAGCATAATTGTACACTCATCAGAAAAGAGGACTTTGTTCCACTGGAGGTATGACCAATTTAGGTGCTCACGTGCAAAGTTAAGGCGCGCTCTTGGATGGTCTGCAGTTAATTTCAGGCCATTTGCTAGCTTCCACTACCAGTCCACGTTCCTTCAACCTTCTTCTAATTGTAGAGTCACTTACAGCCGCGAAGTGGCCAGCCGCATCGAGAAGGGTATACAGGAACGAGACAGTCGCCACCCCTTATATGAACATCAATTCCAACCTGCACGCCTAAAAAGCCGCAAAAGCTTTCTGAGACATACAACCTCCTTGGAAGCCAGCGCAACTGACGAGAGGTGTAAACTGTGGAAAAACGTACATCCTGCCCCTCCATACTCCATCACTCCGGCAGAGCATCTGCCCCCTGGACACGAACTGCCGTGGCCAATCTGGAAATCCCTAAACCGATTGCGGGTACAGGTTGGTCGCTGCAGAAAAAATCTGGCCAAATGGTGTCTCATAGACCCATCTCAAACACAGTGCCAGTGTGGGGCCCCGTCGCAGGATATGCCCCACCTCCTTGTCTGCCCTTCGTGCCCAGCAACCTGCACCATCCAGGACCTGAACGTGGCAAATGACAGAGCGGTCCAGGTGGCTACATACTGGTCAGACAAAATTTGAGAATGGTTGAGTCAAAATTTGAGTTTATCGACACGAAAAGAAGAAGAAGACTTACAGCCACCCTACGTACAACATGAAGCTGCTGCTGCAATTGAAAAGCATTAAGGCGTCGATTTCGTAAAGAAGTTGTTACAATAAATCGATCATCTCGCTCAGAAGTGATCCGATTCCTGCCAGATCCTGAACGACGCGTGAACAAACCAGTTTCCCGATAGCGTTTGTAGACTCTATAAACAGACGACAGGCTTAGATGCAATCTTTCAGCCACAATACGCTGACTTAGTCCAGAATCCAGCAATGCCACCACTTGAGCGGCTTCTGCGGGCGAAGTATCCATATGTATTAGAAAAAAAATTATAAGACGACCCAAAGTCACAGTACACACACAGTATACAGAACGCAGAACAAAAAGTTTTAAGATAAGCGTGAATTTTTAGTTTTCAAAGGTGAAATGTACTCCAACTCTAAACACACATTTGCCTCAAAACAGTGAATCATTTCATTTATAGGATAAACAAATGAAATTCTAATTTTGAATTAAGAATTTTCGCTTATCACTATAATGGCCAAACTGCCAGCTATACGATCATGTGATTTTTTTAATGGAATGAAAACTCTTTTATGTTAAATTAGGACAGCAACCATAAAAACGGAAGTGTTTCGATTTTTCTGATGAGAAGTGTATTTGCTTAAAGACCTGACTGAAAAAAAAAAAATCAGATACCTTCTGATTTTTTTTTACACAAGTTTATTATTTATATATTATACGCATTTAATTTGTATTATTTTTATAGGTATATTAATAGGAAAATAAATGGAAACCAAAACCATATTCTGCAAACATTTTGAAATAACAAATATAAAAATGTTACTTAACCACTCTGCTCGACAAGATTTTGACACATGACACACCAGCTGAGTCGACAGGTTGTTGCAAATTACGTCATGAAATTTAGGAATTTACTTGAACTTTCAACATTCGAATTTATTCAGAAAAATAAGTTTACGCAGCTATCTTACACAGTAAATTTGAAAAAAATATCTTTATTTACATGTTGCGCTCGGTTAAACCGCGTCAGTCTACTGCAAAATGTGTACAAAATACGAATTACTACACCTTTCCAAATGGTAGACAATTTAGATTTGCTCAAAATATGTACATAAACAACCTTTTCCCTTGCTGAAAAGATGCAAAAGGACAACACAAAGATATACTTATTTTATTTGCGTCCTTATGTTCCTAATTTGTCATACAAAAATTCATAAAAAAACAAGCCAAAATCTGGAAAAAAATTGCTTAAAATTTTGATGCAACCTTGCAACATGACATTTCTTTGGTGTTGTTTTTTTTTTTGCTGTCCATTCACGCGTCTCATAATCGATTAAAACTGCATTCAGCCTAATCGATTAAGTGTATTTCGATTATTTAAAATTATTCATTTAAATAAAAAAGTGATTTTCAAAAATGTATTGTTTTAAAATTAAAATTAGTTTATAGGCACAAAATAAAATAACAACTTATAGTAATAATATATAGTAATAACTATACATAAATGCTTTCATAATGTTATCAGAAGAGTAAATTGAAAAAAAGAAAAAAATAAAAGAATTCAAAATTCAAATTTGGAATGCAGTCGGTATTCAAAATATTTTATCGGGCACATTTTAATATAAAAGAGAGTTTTACATTAATCATTTCAGATGGTTTTATACAGAATGACCAGTATAAATATGAGTATGTTTATGTATGACTAGCACTCCGCCCGCGACTATGTTCGCGTGATTTCGTTTATCCTATAAATGATTTTATTATATGCAGTTAGTAAAGGCAACCAAAAATAAGATATTATTAAAACTATTAAAAACTGGGTATCGTGGATTTGGGTTTGGGGTTGGTGGGTTTATTGGATTGGGACGATTCGTTATTTGACTTAAACAATAATACATTTTAGGTTATCGCCACAAAGTAAAATCCTCCCCTAAAAACTTTTCAACCCTTTTTGCGCCGTTGAGGGTCTAGTTTTGAACAACCTAAATATGCTATTCACTCCTTTCTTCTCTTTTTACTCGACTGCCGAAGGAGGGTAATGTGTTTATCAGTCTATGTATGTATGTATGTAAGTATGTATGTATGTATGTATGTATGTTTGTTCCTATGTGGCGTTCTAGAGACCAAACGTGTTGGCCGATTTTGATGATTCATACGTCAATCGATTCGTCTTAACCCCGCGAGTGTCACTGGCTACATTAAAATTGGAAAATAGAAAAATGGCAGATTTTGGGCGCCATATTGCGGAGCATAATTTTTTTTTCTTCCAAACCCATCGTGTGGGGTATCAAAATAAAGGGCTTTAAGAGGTGATTTCGAAAATATAAAACATATATGTTTAAATGTACCTAAATCTTAAAAACAGATAACTAAAAAGTTATAAATAAAAAAAGTTAATTCAAAAAATCTAAAAACCCGACTGCTTTAAAAGCGAAATAAAAAGACTTAAACAAGGAGAAAATCTTGCTGTGCAGTCGGAGGATACATATTCGCGGGCTAGCTGACGAAAACCAGATGTATGCTCCGACTGCAAAGCAGTCGGGTTTTTAGATTTTTTGAATTAATTTTTTTTATTTATCATTTTATGTTAGTCAGATTGCGCAGTGAGTTGCTTCAAAAAAAACTTTAACACCCCTAAACCCAATCTGGGAGGGAGTTTTCAAAATGTTTTATGTAAATTTTGATCATCAACTTTATCCCCAAAGAATTTGATTTTACATACAAACTAATTTTTACCCTTTTCACTTCCTTAAAGGTTGAATTGCCGCAAAATCGTGCCTTAGTGCTTCCCAAGAAAACCACGTCAAAAACGAAACCCTGTCCAGTAAGATTCTTAGCTTGAGTTAGTTTCGAAAAATGTATAATGACCACCTTTATTGTTTCCTTAGGTTGGTATTTGTGCCAAATTTCAAATTTATTAACCCGGGCAATAAAATTCTTCAAAGCACTTTAACTTCCCAAAAATCGTATTTTGGGACTAGATAAGTAAAACTAATAATGAAAACCTTTATGGTTCACTTAGGATGGGTATTTATGTAAATTTTCAAATTTATTAACCAAAGAAATATTTAATATGTGATTTATGGGGTGTTAAATTATTTTTTAAATATACGATATTTCAAAAATATTTTTTACACCCCCTAAATCATCTTTTGGGGGTAGTTTCGAAAAAGTAATAATGAAATCCTTTATTGTTTATTTAGGTTGGTATTTGTGCCAAGTTTCATGTTGATTGACCCAAGAAATCAGATTCTTCCATACAAACTTCAACCAAATCGTCATTTGGGAGTTTCGAAAAACTAATAATGGCAACCTATATTGTTTACTTAGAATAAGAATAATATCGGCCATAATTCTTGAAACTTAGCTTTTGGCCGAAGGAATTAGATTTTTCATACAAACTTTCAAACCCCTTTTTACCCCCTTAGGGATGCAATTTCCAAAAATCCTTTCTTACTGCACAATTACGTCACTTGAGGAACCTTTCTGCCAAATTTCATGCTTCTAGATGATTTTCAGCTTAGTTGGTTGACAACCATGCCATAACTCGCTTGGAAAGGAACCGCGCAAGAAGATACGCACAAGGTTATTGATATTAATAGTTTTCGGGGAATGCAGATGTAAATACAAACCAAACTTATGTTCTTAAAATGAATAAAAATAAAATTTTAAAAGTATGTATAGAATAACCAATTTTCATAACATTACAATAAACTCGACCGAATTCAAAACCTAACCATACCATACTCTCAACTCATTATTCAATATATAATTATAATAATAATACCAGCCTATAATTGTCCCACTGCAAGGCAAAGGCCTCTTCTCATACAGAGAAGGCACGAACATTCATCACTACGCTTGCTCAATGCGGGTTGGCGATTTGAGACTATAAGACCAGGTTTCTTCATGATGTTTTCATTCACCGTTGTCAACGATTTCTAAAATATACTTAGAAAGTACATTAATGAATTTGAAAATGGAAATCATTGGTATTTTTCCAGATTTGAACCCATGACCACAGGCAAGGCGAGGCCTTTAGCTACTGGGCCAGTACGACACTCATTGCAATATAACGAATAATCACAAAATCGTTGGTTCCCCGAAACTAAATTTATCTACACTTGCGTTACAAACTTACATAAAAATATACTAGGCACTCTGTATACTTCTGAGACTATCAAACATAAAGACTCAATCATTATTATTTTTATACAAAATAGTTTTGAATAGCGAACGCATTCCGAATTTGAATTTTGAATCGGATAGATAATTCGGCGCGAAATTATCCACGGTTCGATGAAATTGTTTAGTTGGTTGTAGTCAAATAATGTCCAAAAATCTATTAAGATTACTTTAAGAAATAATTAATAGTAATAATTTAAGTACTAATTGTATTTTATGCCTAAAACAGGATTTTTTTATTTTTAAGAATCGATTTGGGATAATCGCTCATTAATCGAGTGGATAGCATAAATAAAATCGATTGCTAAAATCGATTTGCCACACAACTATTACATTAAAAAAAAAACAATCTACTTGACGAATTGGAAATTTAACAAAAATAATGTAGTGGTAATGAATTTTACGTATTATTGGACTGGTGTTTGTTAATTACGTTAAAATCAGGGCTTCTTCTTGTTGTTTATTATATTTAGAGACATAATTGTCATATTTGTAATCAATTTTACATGTGGAAGGGTGACATTTGTGTAAAATAAAAATGTAAACAAACACGATTGGCGCCTAACTTCGACTTTGAATAACAAATAACTTCATTACCACTAATTATTTATTTTGAAATATGGATGAATTCGACCAATAATTAAACAATTAGCAAACCTTTACCCCTGTCGTGAAGTTAGGGTGTCCAAAATCTGCATTTTTATGTTTTTTAGCTTCGACCACCACTGTCATCAAAATGGCGATTATCGTATTATTACACTTGTTTTTAACAAATGTAAATTAATAAACTTGCGCACTTAATCTAAAAAAAATATTTGCATGCACATGTAAGCTTTTTATCCAACTATTTTAATTAAAGCCCCCACATAAGATTCGTTAGGTATCTTAATCAATAATTAAGTTATTAATTAGGATGTCGTATGACGTAAATCTGGGGTCCAAAATGAACCGCGGCTGAGCCAGCGGAGGTATGCTTGTCAAGCCCCAAAATGTACCCCGTCCGAACTATACGGTTAAAGTTTTATATAAATTCCATTTCGTATTATATACGGAAAAGGCGGATGATTATGTTCTCTATCCTTTGTAATTGTGAAACGAGTGTGTAAAGAGCACATATATTTGTCAGTTGTCTGCCTTCTATAATCAAGACAGAAGGTGTATCCTTGCACCACGGCTATCACTTTTCCATTCAGCTTTCGGCACCATATGATTGGGAAAATGCAGTTTTAAAAATATGTTTGGTTTAGGGGATTAAAAACAAGGCATTCAGGCATTATTAAAAGTCTAAATAAACCAGGGTGAAATAACAACATCAACAAAATTCAAAATAATGAATATTAGTTTATTTAGTTCAGAGCAACTCTCTACATAAATAACCTACACCGTAAAACAACAAATAATAAAAAAACATTAAAGGTTATAAATATAAAACCAATATCATGTTAGTATTATTAGGACCTTAACTAACTTCTAACTTAAATGTACTTGTATCAACTAAGTATTAATTATTTTAAATTGTATTTATGTGATCTATATAACTTTATTTGGATATAAATCTGGGTAACTTTATCCATCCCTACGGCTATCCTTATCCAAAGAATACACTAGTTTTGAAGAGGGCAGTCTAAACCGACAGTGAATTAATGAATGAATTAGAAAATCATATAGAATGCTATTGTTGCTTTTTAGGGTTCCGTACAACGAAAGAAAAAAACGGAACCCTTATAGTATCACTTTGTTGTCCGTCCGTTCGTCTGTCTGTCAAGACACTTTAAAAAAAAAACAAACTTCTGAGCCAACGCAATCAAAAGATACAGCCGTTTATGCCGCAAATTGCCGCAAATTTTCGACACTCGCAAGGAAATCAAAACCTACAGGGTACTTCCGTGAACTCAGAATCTTGAAATATGGTACGAAGCAACGTCTTATAGCACAGATAAAGGAAAAATTGCAAAATCTGTAAATTTTTAGGTACATCATATAATAAAATTATTTTGAATAATTTTAAACTTACTACCCCTTTCCTCATGAACGCATAAAGGTATTAAATTGAAATTCATATCAAATACTCAGGTCTATAATACCTTTAAGCTGTAACAAAATGAAACTTCTATGTCAACGCAATCAAAAGAAACGCATATTTTCAAACTACTAGTCGCAAGGGAATCAAAACCTAAAGGGTACTTCCAGTCGACCTAGAATCTTGAAATTTGGCATGAAGCAATGTTTTATAGCACATATAAAGGGAAAATTCCGAAAATATTAAATTTTTAGTTACATCACATATTTTTAGGGTTCCGTACCTCGACAGGAAAAAACGGAACCTACAGGTTTGTACGGAACCCTCGGTGCGCGAGTCCGATTCGAACTTGGCCGGTTTTTATTTTTAATTGTTCATGACAGACAGCGATTTCTTTGAGCGTGATGGATTTAAAACCATCAGAAAGCGCATAAGAAAATATACCAGACGCGCTGAAGTTTAAATTGGATTGATTTGTAACAGAAACTTTCTGGTGTGGCAAATGCAAACCGGAAGACTTTGCGTTGGAAGTCCTCCCACTAGGTGGAGCGACGACCTGGTCAAGG
The DNA here is from genome assembly GCA_945859665.1 of Anorthoa munda. Taxonomy (NCBI): domain Eukaryota; kingdom Metazoa; phylum Arthropoda; class Insecta; order Lepidoptera; family Noctuidae; genus Anorthoa; species Anorthoa munda. Next base: position 9,678,167 of record OX243901.1, read on the forward strand.
CTGCGACAAATTATTTATTATTATTTTATTTGTTTACAGCAGTAATCCATTTTAAAGGTAAACTTTATTGCCTAAAATAATGAGACAGCCAAACTTACATAATTATAACATGGTTGGTGCACAATGAACTAAGGCGGGTATGTTCGTTTGTTAGAGTTTGATTCGCACCATCCTCCGTAGTAAAGAGTAAACACTGTCTAACGGTAGGACAGTCTTCCTTAACTTTCACAAACGTAATACTTGGATAACATTAGCAACTTACATATAATCACTTATCTCACAATAGCCCATCAACTTCTTTTAAACGAAAAACCCCCGAACAAACTCCCTAAAATCCCCAAAACTGCGACTCCATCAACCGGTAGTACTGATGTCAGCAAGCCCTTCACGCTCTCTGATATAATACCAGAAATAAAGTCCTTTAAAAATGGTAAAGCCAAATGGTAAAGTTTTGATGACATCTGCGCAGAACAACTAAAGAACATGGGTCTAGTAGTCTAGTGTGGCATCGATCCGCCCATGCCCGACAAGTGGATGTAGCTCTCAATGAGACTTGCAGGATTATTACAGGATGCTTAAAACCAACCCCATTTGCTGCACTATACCCGCTTGCAGGAATAGCCCCTCTGGATGTCCGAAGAGAAGTGGCATGTTATTCAGAGAAGCACAAGTAAGAGACAGACAAACGACATCCTTTAAATAACGTGGAGAAACGTAGGGGTAGATTAAAAAGTCGAAACAACTTCCTGTCGGTCACTAAAAGTATTTTTTTTCATTTCAGGCATTCTACGCGGTAGACCCTACGGTGGCGTCGCCCTATTGTGGAGAAAAACTCTGTTCCAGAATGTGGTTGTTGTGCAGTGCGGAAATCCACGTATTTGTGCTGTGAAAATTGTAGTAAAGGATAAATCCTTTTTAGTGTTTAGTGTTTACATGCCCATTTACATGGACACGGTGTCGAATTTAATGGATTTTACGGACATTTTAAGCTCGGTGAGTGCGATTATTGATAACTGTAATAAAGATTACGTGTACATGTTGGGGGATTTTAATGCGCACCCATCTAAACTATTTTATTCCGAACTCGCCGGTTATTGTACTGATCAAAAATGGACATGTATCTATACAGAAATGTTAGGATTACAATCGAACACATACACATTCTTGAGTGAGGCGCATTGCTCAAAGAGGTGGCTCGATCACTATGTAGTGACGAAGGCAGCTGTGCCCTCCGTCAGGAATGTGTATGTAATTTATGATGTACTTTGGTCTGACCATCTGCCACTGGTTGTCGAATGTGATTTGGATGTGATTCTGTCACAAAAATGTGCAAATGTTGCATGTGTGAACAAGGTTGTATGGGGGGAGAGAAGTCAAAATCAGATAGAAGACTATCAGCGTAAATGTCATGAAAGATTAAAGCTAATCGACTTCCTACACGAACTTGGTGAATGTTGTGATAGTATGTGTAATGATTCCAATCACAGAATTGTTATTGACAAGCTGTATGCAGACATTATAGAAGCCTTGAGTGTGCCTGCTTTGGTGGGCCGGGGAAGCGGCGACAGGCGCTCAAAGCGGCGAATAGTAGGCTGGAAGATTTGTTCCGGTCTGATCCCTTCGATCTGATCCCCTGGGGGATCAGTTTTTTTTTATAATATTTTCTATTCCGGTCTGATCCACCGTGCAGGGTATCACTAATAAATTTCAATATTTTATACCGGTCGGATCCCCTAGTTATCTATTAACAGATTTTTGGACAGTCAGCCACAAAATATAAGTATAGGGTTTAAAATTGTTAAATATATAATTATGTTCGTAATTCTTATTGTAATGAAAACGTGTATTGAGGAACAACGACTCTACATTTTCGTCTTAGCCAAGTCACCGCAGCCGGTTTGAACCTTTTACTGTTTTATGCAAGCAGCAAAATTATGATTTTTCCTAAATAATTTGCAAATAATGTTATAAAGTCATGTTATTGCGTTAAAAGTTAATAAATTCATATTGTTAAAAACTTTGAAAGGCGAAAGTGGCCTCATAAAGTGCTTTCTGTGTATAATGTGTAAATGTGTCTTAGGTGTTTTTGTTAAAGTTTATGTATAATAAAGATCTTTACAAATGAAAATGATATGTATAATTTTTACCTGCAAAAATATAGATGTGCATTGTGATACATTGGTACCGGATTGGAGAAAAAAAAAAAAAAAGAAAAAAAAATACTTCACAATATATGGCAAATAAAGTAAAATTGTGAAGAAAAAGGTCTGACGTTGTGATGATATTCAACGCATAACAAATAAAAACAAATATTATTTACATAAACAACTGTTTTCTCTTAACTGTACTTACCTGTCAAAAAGAGTAAGGGGATCAGACCGGAATGTCAAAGTTTATAGTGGATCAGAAAGGAAATAATAAAAAAAAAGCAGCAGGGGATCAGATCGAGGGGATCCGACCGGAACAAATCGGCTGGAACAAGCATGTTGCCGAGGCTCGTAGGGTGGCTAGGCAGAAATTTTTGTTGTGGGCGTTAAATGGTAAACCTACTAGTGGATTAGTTTATAACGAAATGTGTGGGGATAGAAGAGTCTTCAAGTTTTGACCGTTTACAACCGTTGTATTGCGGAGGGCGTTTTTCCTCGTATATGGCGTCGCGGATTTATACGAATCATCCCGAAAAATGGCGACAAGCCCCCGGACGACCCTAAGTCGTACCGGCCCATAACATTACTTCCATCTTTGGGAAAACTCCTGGAGCGCCTTATCGTTCCACGTTTGCTACCGGACGGACCAAAATTTCATAACAATCAATTCGGTTTCACTACTGGAAAATCTACCGTAGATGCGGCCCTTACTGTTAGGCAAATAGTTAATACATCTGAACATAAGTACGTAATTGGGATTTTTCTTATTCCTCTTCCAAGCGGCTGTTCATTAACCGGTTACGCGGACGACGCTCTTCTGCTCATTCAATCAAGTACTCGAGCTGGACTCGAGAACTTGGCTGACACTTGCCTACGATTGGTATCTCAGTGGGGCGATCGAAACCGCCTGACCTTTGCTCCGCACAAAACTTATCAACTCATTTTGAAGGGTAATCTTAAATCGTGTCCTACTATTAAATTTAATAACGTTCCCGTAAAAAGGAAGCAGTCCGTGTGCTATATTGGTCTCGTGTTAGAGAGGAATTTTGCATTTATAGATCATATTAAAATAGTCGGTGAAAAAGCAAAAAAAAATTTCTATGCCTTAACGAGAATATCTAAATCTACGTGGGGTCTGTCTTTTTTAACTTTAAAAACTATTTATGGGGCTACTTACTTGGGTTGTATTTGCTACGGGGCGCCAGTTTGGGCTGATAGGGCCACCATAGGGGCGGTGCGACGTAAGTTGCTTCAGAGTCAGCGTTTGGCTTTGATATTCTTATGCAAAGCGTACAGGACGGTTAGTACTGAGGCCTTACCGGTACTTGCTGGCGTACTTCCGGTCGACCTTGAAGTGCAGCGACGTGCTGCAATGTACTATTCCGCACGAGAGACCACGGACGCGAACTTTTTAACGCGGAGTGACCGTGAGAAAATCTCTAGATTATTTAAACCACCTATTGACGTCTGGGAGGAACTTTTATCCGAATGGCAATGTAGGTGGGATAATTCTATCAAGGGCCGACATCTCCACCAATTCTTTCCATCCGTTCGCGTTCGGCTGGCCAGGACGTGGCTGGAGGTGGATCACTGTGTTGCCCAATTTCTCACAGGGCATGGTAACTTTAAAAGTAAATTGTTTTCCTTCAAGCTCGTTGCCTCGCCTTTATGTCAGTGTTCTACATCTGACTGCGAATATGTACAATCTGCACATCATATCTTATGGGAGTGTATTCTTTGGCAGAATGAACGTAATATTATGTTGAATAATGTAGAGGCTACCTCAGGAGTTGTTTACTATACGGACCTTGTGGAAACTAGAACAAATTTCCGTACGTTCAAGCGTTTTTGCCATACCTATTATTGTAATCAAACATAGCAGCTCACAATGTTAGGACCCATTAATTATTAATTCTTATTTTTATCCGTGGTGCTAGGCAACTGGGCTTATCCCAGTTGTAAACGACCCTTTGTGCCTAGTGGCCTTGTTTGTTCTGTCTCCTGCTTGATATGGAGGGAAGTGGAAATTTATGTTTTTTCCTACTCCTCCGTTATTCTTTTCTGATTAATTTCGTTGCGGGATCCAAGACAGTTAAATTCATTCTCCGGGACTTCGTCGAGCTTCATTGCCTCGGCGCTTTTCTGGTGGTCGCCACTGTTGATTCTGGCTTTCAGGAGTTGCAGTGGTTTGGGAATAGTGCGGTGGGTTTGTCCCAATAAAAAAAGTCTTCAAGTCTAGGTTAAAGTGGTACCAAGACCACGAAGACCAAGTTAAAATGGATATTCTAGAATAGAATATAGAATAGATATTCTTCCTCACACCATGCTAAGAATGATTTTCGGAGTTTCTGGAAACACACAAATAAATTGAAGGCCAGGCCGGGCATCCCTGTGAGCGTCGGTGGCATGAGTGAGTCAGAAGACATTGCCAATCTTTTTAAAGAGGCGTTCTTTGTCAAATCTCCTCTGGGCCCATCGCGGTCGGTGCCCGATGTTATGCCCGGGATGGAAATAGGGGTTAAATTTAAGGCCGCTGAGATTACTCGAACGATTGGATGTATGTCAAGGGGTAAGTCCCCCGGCCATGACGGGCTTAGCATCGAGCACCTCCGATATGCTGGCCCTCACTTACCTAGGGTACTTGCTATGCTGTATAGTTTCTGTATGGGTCATAGTTACATGCCTAGTGAAATGATGCGAATAGTGGTTGTACCGTAGCTAAAAACAAAACTGGTGACCTCGCCGACAGCAGTAACTATAGGCCCTTTTCCCTAGCTACTGTGTTATCAAAGGTTTTCGACGGCATGCTTAATGCACAACTGAATAAAAGAACAACCATACATGACAACCAGTTTGGTTTCAGGGCTGGATTGTCAACTGAAAGTGCAGTGTTATGTCTTAAGCATGCTTTCACATACTATGCGAAGCGTGAGACGTCTGTTTATGCTTGCTTCCTGGACCTGTCTAAGGCTTTTGACCTGGTTTCCTATGATGTTTTGTGGAGTAAGTTAGAGCTGGTTGATTTCCCCACAGAACTATTAAACATTTTTAAGTTTTGGTATGGAAACCAGATCAACATTGTAAGATGGGCAGGGGCGTTGTCTCATCCGTATGGGTTGGAGTGTAGGGTGAGGCAGGGTGGGTTGAGCTCACCTACGCTCTTCAACCTGTATGTGAACGAAATCATTGCTGAGCTCAGCAGTACCAGGGTTGGATGTTACGTAGACGGTATCTGCGTTAATAATATCAGTTACGCGGACGACATGGTGCTGCTGAGCGCGTCAATCTATGGGTTGAGGAAACTGGTTGCCCAGTATGAGGCGTATGCTAGGTTACATGGCCTGGCATATAACATCAAGAAGTCGGAGATCATGGTCTTTGAGGCTGGGGGTAAGAGCCCTAATAAGGTACCACCTGTTTTACTTTATGGCGCGCCTTTAAAAAGAGTCCATAAGCTCAAATATCTAGGTCATATATTAACCCCCAATCTCAAAGATGATGACGACATTGAACGGGAGCGGAGAGCGTTGTCGGTTAGAGCGAACATGCTGGCTCGCAGGTTTTCACGATGCTCACTTTCTGTCAAAATAACGCTCTTTCGAACCTACTGTACTTCTTTTTACACGAGCAGCCTGTGGGCTAGATATACGCAAACATCGTACAACGCTCTCCGTGTTTAGTACAACAATGCGTTTAGGATGCTAGTGGGGCTGCCTCGATTCTGTAGTGCGTCGGGGATGTTTGCAGATGCAAAAGGTGCGCATCCATGGTGCGCAGAACGTGGGGCGGCTCCAACAGTATCCTAAGTATGATTTCGTATCGCCAAGATTGTGTTTTTGTGGGTCGCTGTTGTGCCATCTCACATGGGTTGTCGCAACGGTGATCCACTGTTATTTGTTGTTTTTTTTTGTAGTGTCAATTTGATACTCGTAATATAATTATGTGTTACTAACATAGTTGTAAGTTTTACTAACCATTTTTTGAGTCATGGATACTTGAATAAAGAGAAATTCTATTCTATTCTACTAAATCAATTAATGGCGATGAGTTAAGCGAAACAAAAAAAAACTTTGGCTCCTCAGACAGCCCCCTCCAGCAGACTATATTGAGCCTGCAAATTTAAAAAAAAAATACGTTTTTTCAAACTCATTAATTCTGAATAGTCGTCCTGGATTTTTGTTGCTTAGACCGTGGTTGGTTTAAGCATCTAAAACAAAAACGTATCAAGTTAAAAAAAAAACAAAGTACATTTACTACACCCTATAAAGCACACCCTGATGCACCAATAATTTTGGAGCTTCATGGTTGTGGTCAAACAGAGCTGATACAGTTCTCCCGGCGGAGTCAGTGGTGAATCTGGCACTGCATCGAGTCGACCTGGTACAGCAAGTCAATCAAGTCAATCATGATTATGGTACGATACGAAACTAACTATATTATCGTCAATGGTACACAAAGCCGCGCAGCATTTATAGTGTTTCTTAACACAGCGCCATCTAGTTTTAGAGTGCGAAGTATCGCCAGACTTGCCATGGCTGTGAGGTCGTAACTGTAACTGAATTTGTCCTTGTCTGAGACATGAGTATGTATGTGATTAAATTTAAAAAAACTGGATGGAACAGGATGAAATTCGGCACAGTGATAGATTATAGTCTGAAAAAGCACATAGGATACTTATTATTCCGGGAATATATTCCCTTGGGATAGTTTTCGACAAACACGCGGGTGAAGCCGCTGGCAGAAGCTAGTATTTTTTATAAATTACAAAACCATTTCAGAAATTAATATTATTATTCATTCGGGGAAAATGGTGATGAACTTGGTCCGGCGTTGCGTCACCAAAAGCGTTTTGCACCTACTGCTTCACCGAGGAACTGGAGGAATAACTCTGGGTGTTTTTTTAGTACTTTTGATAAAAACAATTTTTTCGTCATATTATTTATTTTAATAAATATCTGCTATCATTAACTCATTGGTATCAACCGCTTAATGAATCCTAGAAAATAGTTACCTAAAAACTTTAGTATAGTATTACGAGAAAAGCATGCGCATGCAAAAAAAACATGTACGTTGAGGCAAGGAAAAACCATTTTTGATGCAGACTGTATTTGCTTGTGCAATTAGAAAAAAATGGATCATACATTATTAAACAAGATAAAAAAACTACTTATTATTATCAAGGTTGCGACACACTAATTGGTAAATCGGTAGGAAATATTTTACTATTTGTTTAAATTACTTTTTTATTTATTTATTAATAAAGTTTTTCAGTCATGATTATGGTGCGACACAATTTTAACTACGTCATTTCCAATGGTATATACCGCCGCGTGGCAATTAAAGTTTTTCCTGAAACAGCGCCATCTAGTTTTTGGGCCCGCAACGTAATGAGACCCGTATCGGTATGGTCCTAATTTTAACTGAAGTTGTCCTCGGTGATTCGTAGTAAATTCTGGCAAGTATGACTCTGAAATATGTGTTTCATTTTATTATTCGGGTAATACGGTGAAACTAAAAATAAACCGGGACTTATAGAAAAACTGAAGTCTTTCGCACGAACGTTTTATTAAGATAATCAACACAATGATTGTACGATGTACCAAGAAAAAAAGAAAAGCAAAGTTGGGATAACACTTTCTGTAACTTTTTACGAATAATGGGTTTGATGGTATACTAATATTAAAAGTGATTGTGTGTTTAGTGGTTCGCCATTTTGTTTTGCCATTCTATCATTAATGAATTTCGTCATATCCCCGAAGGCTAATTCGCCGAAGTCATCAGATCGAACGTCCGAATCGCCAAAATTCTATAGCATCAATTTACCACAAATTCGAATAGCCGAGATCGAGCGTACGTTTCGCCGTAAAACCTTTGCAAAAGTATTTCTATGCATCGAATGTCTATTGGCTCGACGTGCCAGTAAGTCGAAAGCTATGCAACCTAAAATATTCATGAAGACTAAAAGAAGGAATAAAAAATGTAAAAAAAAAACAAACCAGCAGGGTTTAATCAACATAATATGATATGGGCATAATTTGTAAGAACCAGGAATTGTATACAATGCCTAGGAAATCTATAAAATTCTGTTGATTAAGCCCCGCCGGTTTGATTTTTATGCCATTTTATAATCCTTCTTTTAGTCTTCTTGAATATTAAAATATTGAATAGCTTTCGACTTACTGGCACGTCAAACCAATAGTCATTCGATGCATAGAACTATCGTTGCAATGGCTTTCCGGTGAAACCCGTCGTTGTGGGTAGTCGGAATAACATACAAAAAAATTGACAACTGTCTTGCCAAGGGTGTCGAAAAGTAGCAGATTAAAATATTGTTGTATAAATTCCTGTAGAGCTCTGGAATAATTTCGGAGGCCCATGGTCGTGTGCTCCCTGGAAGTCAGTGACAACCACGTCGGCAGTGGTGATGACAGCTGCTTTGCACCCACGGTGGTAACGGCTGCAGTACCAACGCCACCTCTGGTTCCTGGCTCTTTGCTTGTGGTTGTAAGTGTACCCAAAAACGAGAACACATTCTGATTTACCCAGTTTAATGATCCGGCCTGTAATATAGAACATGATGTTTAATTGTTTTTCCAAGCCATTGTTGTAATGAATTTGAGTCCGCCGTTACCTTCATCATAACGGATCAAAAGTCGTTTTGAGTTGATGCTTACAGGCTTAGGTTCAGATTGATTTTGATATGGCATGGCTACTTAAATATTATCTCTTGTATTTGTATAAAAACTTGATAAGCTTGAAAAAAGATGATCAATAATTAAGTTCTAGAAAAAAAGACGTCCCTGTTGAATGTATGATCTTCGTATTGTAATACGAGATTTCCTCAAAGAGTACTTTAAAATGTTGGACCTGTAAGTAATTTTATTATCCATTTTATTTGAATATAAAATTAGTATTTCTAAGCCAGGTCTTAAAGTTACGTACGCCACTAATTGAAAGTGAATCTTGTTTTAATAATATTTTCAGGAGCTCCTTCCTCGGGTACGGCCAAATAAGGTGATAATTGGCCGTACCGTGGGCAGTCAGCCTGGATAGAATGGGTAAAAAGCGCAAGGCAAGAACATAATAAGAGGTATATTAAATACATTTTACTTTTGTTCCTACATTATTGAGACAACATTTATTACGTACGTAATCACAACATTTTATGATTATTATTTACGTACAAATATTCAATTCCTATAAACTATAATATAAATAAGATATAATTACATTAAAAAATGTTTACGTATGTGAGAATAACATGGAACATTAATATTTAAAAAAAAATACCTGCCCAAGTTTCATTAAATTAGTTTAACAATTATGAGTTTATTGCATTGCTAATACAAGCATAAAAACCAATAAACGCCGCTAGCCCAAGTCCAGCAAGAGGCGAGGTAATCTTGACCAACCTAAGTCGATACAGAGAGTACACTCGAAGGGTGCCGAACTCAAACTGGTGCTGCTGGCTTCTGTGAGGGGCAATAAACAACCATAAATAGCATGTCTAACGCAAGGACTCATCAGTACCAATCTAGAGAAAATTATAAAAAAGATACAGAATGTAGATTTTTTCGATTTTTTATAAGAATTAGTAAAAAAGACAATTTTCTCATAAAAACATAAAATAAATTATAACTCTTCAAGGGTTGACCTTAAGGACCTACCGAAGAAATTTTTTTGCAGTTGATGACCCCATCTAACCCCTAGTTGCGTTTGATCCACGACTTTTTGGCCACCCTGTTTAAATTGTATATTATATACCTACAGGGGTGGAAACAGACAGAGCACGTGATGGCAGAAAGGTCAATTTTGTGAGCCTATTGCTCAATTTTTTCGCGGTGTATATATAGTCCATATACACGAAATTGCAAAAGTGCTTAGTTTTATCGACTTTTTTTAGGATCCACATCGGCCATGACAATTGTCGGCCGATATTTTCTTTCGAGTTTTAATTTTTGTTACTAATAAGATCGTGATTGTATTTTGTGAACTGTACGACAGTGTTCAGGTAAGTCACGACCACTGCTCTACAGCCACTGTTTCTCTTGACACATCTCCACGACGCTCTTCCTTCCTTTTCGTGGCTCTTGTTATAACGTTGGTCGTGAAATACCAGAGTCTTGTTCCCGTAACGATTGGTCACGAAATATATTTCTAAAACATAAAAAGTAAATATTATTTATAGAGGCATCTAAAAGTGTAAGTCTATTTTCAGCAATTTTATGAATTAAAAAAGAAACAAAAGGATCTACTTAGTTCATGCGTTAAGAAAGTCAAAAAAAAAATAGTATTTTTTAAATGCTATGAATTGTTTTAAACTAGGAATGTGAAGTAAAAACACAATTAGTAGGTTATTAAGTAAGACTTGATTTTATATTCATAAAATAGCGCCACAAAACGCTGCCTACAGTAAAACACCAACAAATGTAATACAGCTAAAACTAGATTTATATAAAATCATCACGATTATTGTAGGCCACTATTAGTATAAGGACACACAAAACACCTAACAATAAATAGTTTAAAATACAATCACATGGTCAATATACAATCAGATAGTCAAAATACATTTATAAAATATTATTGAGATCGTTAGGAATCAAAATTCTTTCAAAATACACTAAATAGTATTATATATATTATAATAATACACATAATATATTATAATAATACACATAAGTATTTAATTAGATAAATACATTAGATATGGAATAAACAGGAGCGATAATACTGATAAGTGCATCGCAAAAAGACATTGTTTAAAAAAAGTAAAATAAAATAGATTTTATGGTATAGTTTCTTTTATAAGTTTTTGCTTTGATTGAGCAACAATATGGACTAATTGGATGTTAAGTTATTACATATTCTAAGTTTTAAATAGACAAGAATATTTAGACCATAATTTCCTAGAATTGATAGGAAATCACAACAGTATCTACTGAGATCGGTACACTATTATTTATGTAATAATTATAGATTAACTGTATATCTCACTATGATTTAATAAATTACGCTTAAATATAATTTTGCCTCTATGAAAAGTACATACTTAGATGCTGCTCGGTTAGAGTTACAATTATTAGGTTCGAGAATGAAATCCGAGCAGCAATAATAATATTAATGAGATAGTCCGGGAGGTAGCGTTGCAAATTAAAAATTCATAGTAAGCCGGCTGATATTGTCATCGATGGTTGATCTTATATGACCAGTCAGCTGCTCAAGTAGCGGTGGGTGCGCGTGTAGGTGGTTCCGAAAGAGATAAAAAAAATAAAAATATTAAGTCATAGTACGCCGGCTGATACTTTTTTCACAATTATTTTACATCATACTGAGCTGAAAAAAAAACGTCAGCTGCATGCTGGAGGGCGGATTATGCGTCAGCCGCTCGCATGAACTTGTTAACAAAACACGTAAACTTAAGTTATAGTACGCCGGATGAAATTTAACTAAGTGGTTGTTTAAATGATCAATAATACGAAAACAACAATCAGCTGCGTGGGTAGAAGTGAAAAGACCGTCAGCTGACGCAGTAAAAGTTAAAAAAATTGGAGCATTCTACGCTGTCTCCTTTTATTTTAAACACATATTTCGAGATAGATTCTGGAGCTGCCTGAGCCCATAACACGACCTTCGGGTTCTAAAATTTCAAAGGAACATCTGCGCGTCTCTTTGTCGTACACAAGCAGTAGGCTTATTCTTACTCGGACATCGAACGGAACGCTCCGAACTAGTACAATCGTTCAAATGATATTGTTCAGTATTCTAGTACTGTACAGTACTGGTTCATTTTAGTTCACCGATTTTAACACATCAGTCAGTCGGACGTAATGGAATACGTATTTGATTTTCCTTCATACTTTGCAGGCTCAGGACTGTCATTTCAATTAAACATTTTACAATAATTTAAATAATAATAATAATCAATTACGAGTAATTTTATATCGATTTCTATCTTTCTATCTCTTTTTTTAATTCTCCATCATCATCATTATCTCATTTTATCTTTTTTTATGGCATTAAAGTTTTTTCACTTGACCCCCTGGGGGGTCGCGCAGCCTCTACTGGAGGGTTGCAAGAGGTCGCAAAGCTACCTCAGTAAAAACAATAAAGTTTAAAAAAGTAGATTTATTAAAAAAATATAACTAAAGGATATAAATATTTGAATGTTAATACAAATTAACAAAAAATTACCTATGAGTACTCATTCTACGAAGGTTGCGCTTGTTTCTCATTAAAAAAATTCTCCCAAAATGGATTTTGTGCATGTTACACTTGGAATTCAAGTCTGCCCATCGGCAGATAATGCCAGCAGATTTTCTTTGAGCTTGGTGGCCAAATTTGTCTCATTTAAAAGCAGATTTAAGATCCATCTTTGCCCAGTGTTCTTCGATATCTCTTGCACTGAGAAGTAATGACACAATTTTTTTTTTAAAGAACATCTCATAAAAATGCCAATAAGCCCAAACACGACTAGGATACATTATTTTATTTCGGAGTTCCATTACCTACCTTCCGGCATCATCATCAGATCAGTTCAATGATACCAATTTCATTCATCATCATCATCATATCAGCCGAAAGACGTCCACTGCTGAACATAGGCCTCCCCCAAGCGTCGCCACATTGACCGGTCCCGTGCGTCTCGCAACCAGCAGATCCCCGCAACCTTCACCAGGTCATCGGTCCAACTAGTGGGAGGCCTTCCAACGCAACGTCTTCCGGTTTGCGGTCGCCACTCCAGAACCTTTCTGCTCCATCGGCCATCCGTTCTGCGAGCAATGTGCCCCAAATGTGTGTAAAAACGGCCCCGAGTGCCCGGCAGCCCGTCTACCAATTTCATTAGTACCATCTATTTAAGAGTAGGTATATGCTTCATCGTAGTCATTCAAGATATCTTATAGTCGTGACACCCCTATCATTAATGAGTTCCAGTGGCCATCTGTGGTCTTCTTCATCAGTTTCACTTCACAAAATGATACATTTTTGATGAAAAGTATAAAATGCCAAAATCGCTATTTGTATGACTATAATATTTGATGAGTTCCCTCGATTTCCATGAGATACCATCAGATTCTGACTTAGTGTCAATGGAACCTGCTTGGGAGTATACCCTTTCAAACACAAAAATTATTTTCAAAATCGGTCCACAATCGGCGGAGTAATTGTGTAACAAAAATTCATAAAATCATTTTTGAAGTCGATTAAAAAAAGGGAAGTGTCGGGGGCCGCGAAATATTTTTAAGTACTATGGGGGTTGTGTCATGAAAAAGGTTGAAAAACACTGGTTTTATAATATGCCCATTTTACGCTTCAATTTATTTTATAATATGCATTTCTTTCATATATGTAAAATAAAATAAGAAAAAAAAGCAAAATATTTTCTTACGATATTGTTTTAGACAGACGAATAATCTTTATCTTCAGCTTTTACAAGTTTATGCGAGCGGCTGACGCATAATACCCCCTCCACCATGCAGCTGACGATCTTTTTTCAGCTCAGTATGATGTAAAATATTTATGAAAAAAGTTTCAGCCGGCGTACTATAACTTAATTTTTTTTCAACACTTCCGTAACTTTTCAATTCTACACCCACCGCGACTGCGTCAGCTGATGCTTGGTTCACTTATCAGTCATTCGAGATCTATTGAACAAGATGGCAACCAATCGGCGTAAAAACACTATCTAAAATACAACGCTACCTCCCGGACTAAGAGTGATATTATAATAAAGGAGAGCGATAAAAAAACATCAATACTTTAATGGTTATGAAAATTCTTGAACTGTAAAACTTCATTCTTCGCAGTAATGACAGACGCTTTGCACCCTTTCCTTGCACACTTCCAGAAGGTCCTTTCCTTCACTTCCTTATATCTGTTGTATCTGACGTCACCTAACACCAACAAGGTTTGCCGGCCTGATTTTATAAAGAAATGATGATTTTCTGAAAGGGAAATACAATATATAACTCTCATTAAGTTAGATTAAGGTTATAACGATTAAATAGCTTATAACATACCAAGTAGCTTTTACCTTTAATTATCTATATTTTTCCCAGCAGCTAAAACGAGTTTATGAGTATTTTTAAAAAAAATAACAGTTGTTCATTTATTTAATTTATTAACAAGTAAAATTTAAAACAACCCCGACAATTTTTTGTTTCATCACGCTTTCGGTACGTTTTTTTTTTTTTTTATAAACTTTGACGGCACGATATCTTGCGAAAACAGCCCGATTCAAACAGTAAAACGCCCATAACTTTTGAACGGCTGAACCGATTTTATTCAAACATAGCAATAGTCCGGTCAAGTTAGACCAAAAAATAGGGTTAGGTTTGCAGTAATTCGCATAGAGCTGAAAATTGGTACGAATGTTCGGAACACCATTATAAATAAAATGTCAAAAGTCCCCATCGATCCCACACTTGCAATTTTTTTTATTCAAGGTCAAAGGTCAAAAATATGGGTTTTTTGCGTTTTTTTTCCGAACGGTAAGTTTGATGATAAAAATAGGGCAGACAAAAATTGTAGATTATGCAATTATCAATAAAAATGTTTCTACATTTTTTTTTCTAAACATCACCGTTTCTGAGATATAATGGTTGCAAAAGTTGAAAAATTTTTGCTGGGCAAAGGCCTGCCCTTTTTATTTCCAAACCGCTCTGTCTTAGTTTATCTTGGACCAAGTTTGTCCCGCAAACTTTAAAATATTCAACTTAAAACTAAACACATATTCATCAGCGCCCAATCAAAAGAAAATGCTTAATTTATTAATTTTAGTAGTAACGCCAAATATATTTTTTTTGTGTCTACTCTCATTCTGTGGCAATTGAGAAATAATAGGAACACTACTAGGTACTAATACTAATTTAAAGACGAGACAAAATAAATAATAATACTGATAAAATCTCAGTTCAAGATGTGTCATTACAAGTTGGCCTTACTGTCTAGGCGAAATGATAATAATCTAACAGTGAAAACAAAAACAATTGCCAGAACGTCCTAAATGTATGTATGGGACTGACATGCACTATCAAAATTTCAAGTTCGTGACTAAAGGCTTTCACGGCCTTTCGGTCTTTCTTCACGTTTTCGCTGAACCTCTTTAGTACAAGATCGAAGAACTTCTTCGATCTAAGAAGGACCAAAAAATGTTCAGGATTCGGACACACAAGTCTGTTAACGACTACTCGTATAATAATAAAAATAATGAGTGACATTTTCTAATATTCCTTATCTAAGCTTAAAAACAGTTTCTGGAACGAAAATTATAGCAAAATTATTGTGTCATACTAAACGTGAGTTTAGCTACTGTAAGTCTGTAACTGGTTGGATTGCTTTTTTGATTGATTTGTTGATTTTTCAGAGCCAATCACTTGAATTGCTTGCAATTTGTGACGCTTCGTTTTTTTTCCAGAAACTGGGTCTGAGGGTACTACTCATGATTATGCGTTTCAGCTCTCTTCACGATGTCCCGATAGATGGTGGTGACAGCAGCCTTGCAACCAAGAGTCTTGCGTTTGGCGCATCTCCACTCGATTCTATGTTGACTCTGCCTTTTCTTATGGTACTTGTGGTTGTTCACCATCAGAAAACAACCTCGAGATGTCCTCACCAAGAAATCTAAAAATAAATAAGTTTATCAGCACCTATTTCTGTGGAATAGTAGTAGACAGTGCAAACTCAACAAGTTTAATAATCACATCAAAAGTGTTTTGGAATAACTTCAAAATTCAAGTGATGATTTCCATATTTAGGGTTTTCAGGTCAGTGAAAATTGAGGGTAGCTCGCAAGCCATCACCCTGCGCGGACGTCTCGCTGCCGCCCTGCTGCTCGCTGTCCCACCGCACGCCCAGCGCCCCCACTCTCCGTCTAGTCGCGCCCCTGCGTGACGTCACTGCGGTCGTCGTGTCTTCGCACGCCGCCTGCAAGTGTCGCTATTAGTAACTTAGGTTACTAGTAGTAACAGCTCTTAGGCCCCTTCTGGGTAAAATCCACCTCTTAGTGTGGTCCCTGGCGGGAAACCTAACGGTGCTAACGAAGCCAGCCCCAAGCACCCGCCAAACCCCTTCAGGGCACGGCAGTCATTGGAGTCGGGAGCAGGGTAAGTTGGCCTTGGTAGATAGCCTAGTCAACCCCTGCTCCGTCCCTCAGCATTCACCTGGCACGGTTGGGTGCGTCTACCCCGACGTACCAGACTTTTGGTACACAAGTGGCGGGTGGCCCACCTTCTGTGGGCTTATCGGTACCTTAGGGCCCCTGTCACCCAATTAGATTGGTGACAGGTATAGCACAGCTACAGCTTAGAGCTCACCTAAGTACTCACTTCCCAGCCTAAACCCGGCTGGGAGGATAGGACCACACACCCCGGGCCCACCTACCCGGGGACTATCTTATCAGTCCCTAAAAGACAGATAGGATAGGGTATTATTTACAATACCTTATCTTATATCGTTTATTACCTTTCTCTTTCTCTTTGCACTGGTTCCATAAGAAAGAAAGAAAAGAAAGAAAGAAAAATATTTATTTGTGACCCGCACAGGAGACACGAGAAATAAGCATAAAAATTACACAATAGTCAAAATAAAAAACCCCGTGCGAGACCAAAAAGACACGACAATGCGTCCCGTTGAGTGTCTAGTGGTACTCGTCAAAGAAATGCTGTCGGACAATCCCAGTCCGCACAGCGTAAACAGGCAGAGGTTCCAAGAAATTTTTGGTTCCTTGGCTACTTGCACCTCCATCGCCGCCCCGGCGCCCGATTCCACCGGCGCCGCAGCGTCTGCCCCCGTTTTGGCGCCTGCACCCGCTTCTGACGCAGGTCAACCCCCATTTGTTTCCAACCGAAACAAAATCCAATTTCCGATTGTAGATCGTGTCCGATCTCTAATCGATTTCACGGAAAATCCCGCCTCCCCACAAGTCGATATCCCAACCATCGACGAACCCATGTCCGGTGATGAGTATGATGATTATTCCGATGATTATATTACCACCAATGACGCCTCCGCCTCCTCTTCCTCAGAAAGCTGTCAAGCTACCTCTTAGGGTAAGAGAAAGAGGAAGAAAGGCAAGTCCCATTCCAAAGCCACTAAGTCTAAAAAGGTCGCTTCGACCATCCCCCAACTCTGCCGTCCACCTCCTCCGACGTGCAACCCACCCCCGCCACCGCTTCCCAGCGGTCAAGGCGCTCAGATCGCTCCCCTACCCCCAGGAGTCGCTCCCGTAGTCCCTTAACACTGGCCGACACTTCCCAAAAGTCGTGTAGCGCCCTCAGTCCTGCTATTAAAAAGCAGAAAGTCCCCCCAATCTTCCTCCACGACAAGACCAAGTGGACAGAGATCTCCAAAATTTGCGTGGAACGCAAAATCAATTACCTCAATGCCATCTCTTGCCAGATAGGCATTAAAGTCCTAGTCCCGACCCCTACTGACTTTAGGAACCTTACCAGGCTCCTAAAAACAAGGTGCGTGGAATTCCACACCTATTCCCTCCCCTGAAGCGCCTGAAGCGCCCACCCGTGTGGTTATCCGGCGCATTCCGAAGGAAATCTCCACTAAATGAAGTAGAAAATTGAGAGGCATGCCAAAGACAGACTAATGCATGGCTCGCCAATGAGTTGACCTGTTTTTATAGAAATTGGTCTACGGTTACATTACGAATTAATTATATGTAATGTGCGAAAGGTGGCTGTATACTATAGGTAAGAGAGAGAGCGGGTCTAAAAGTGCCGGGCGTAAGTTGCTCCGATGAGAATAGGAACGCAAGTAAAAAACTGAGCGATTCGTATGATATTTGTCGCAAAACGTTATGACACTATACCGTTGCAGGAGCCGTTTTAGTTGCTTCCATTATGGTAGGTTTATAGAAAAAAACAGAATGAACGGAACAATAAACCCCACAGTATAATATTATATTTTTGCCTTTGATTTTAATTTCAACTGTTGTACAATAGTACATTTATGGTACAAGTGTGTTATGTTGGTGATTACCGCTGAGGCGCTATTGAGACCCGAGCCTTTAGGTGAGGGTCTTAAAAGAGCCGACGACGGTAATCATCAATACACACGTGTATCATACGACGTTTTTCAACACACTTGTGAAGAAAATAATACTAGTAAATCATTTTCAACAGTGAAAACGAGTTGTGAAAATTTTTTCGCAATGGCGGGAAAAATTTATCAGTATTCCTATGCGCGCGCATCTAACAATGGCGATCGCCAAAGACTAAAAGAATGAGGTTTATTATTTTTTTTGGCTCTTCGCAGATAGCGTTTTAGCCACGTACAAAATGGGGAATAACAAATTTTCTTTATAACAGAGAAAACAAAAGTTATATTTGAGTGAAAGTTTTATTTATTAAACACGTACAAGTTGAAATTATCTATTTAAATATGAAGTTGAATGAAATGAGCAAGCAATAGGTACATTAATTTATTTGTATTATTGAGCACGATCTGTTTTGAATCGAAACTTTTTGAAGCAACTCAACCAATAAAAAAAAAAAAAATAATAATAACTCACTTATGAATAATAGCAATGAAAAAGTCACAGTTTGATTACAGGTGTCATTATGTGCCTAATTGCGGTGAAATTAAAGCTACTTTATGAGCAAGTGTGTTGAAATAGTAGTTTATGCAATGGACGTATAATAGGGGTTATTAAAACACGAGCGTAGGTTTATCACATGAGGCGAAGCCTAATGTGATAATAATATTACGCGAGTGTTTTAATACCTAATTATAAGCCATTGCATACACTACTTTATTTTCACTCATACAGTTGCAATAAAACATCATTAATAAAACAAAAGTGGAAATGGAGAAAATATTTGGTATGGCGGGCAATTTAGATTCTCATTGCACATGACTGCACAGCGCGCGCCTCCTTAGACAATGACAGTTCAATGAGCCCATAAGCGTCAGTCAATAAATTAAAAAGTAAAAGTGTGCTATAAAAGTTAAAAAGTTATTTTATGATGTTTAAAAATCGAAGGAAAATGTTGCACTGTAATGGTTTTTTTTTTTAAATTTTACCTATCCACAAATATAAAGTACGTGTTTATGCAATATATTTTGAATTCATATTTGGAACATTACGTTGTGAGTGTAGATAAAAATAATTATCACATACCTACTTTGATGAACAACAAACCACTCTTTTTTTAGCGTATGTGAACTGAGATTTAATTTCTGAAGGAAAAGTTACAACAAAACAACCATCAATGTATCCGTTGCGGGATTAGTTGTTCCGTTCCGATCAATCTCATAAAAATTTTTTTGGTAACCTGTTTAACGATGCACAAAACAATATGGCTATTCAGAAACGCCAATAATCATTCTTTAAATATGTGCGTAAGCCACACAATATATTCAATATTTCTACAGCTCAATTTTGTATTTTATGAAAATCGGCACATTTAGCTCTACATCTCTGCCCAACCGTATTCGTGATAGTATGTTATGTTGTATGTAATCAACAGATACAGTGCTTTGTTTTTTTCACTACGTATTTATTTATAAATATTACAGCAGTAAGCAATACATCTTTGGTATACAATTCCTGCAAATCGACAGATAATATTTAGACGAATGTGGACAATATTAAATAAAAGATTCGTTACCACCATTTTTTTTCTTCAACGTACAATATCATTCCGTAATACACTGATTTGTCGCTAATCTTAATACTAAATACAAATTTCAACAGTAATGCCCGTCTTCTAGACACAAGATGACACATAAATGTAATGTCTAAATCCTATGGCGCGGTTACAAAATTCCAGTGCGCTTTTTCTTAGTCTTCTCATTTAGATGTCGCCTAGTGTTAGTAAAAACATGAATACAATATTTAATAATAGATATTCAGATAATATGCAATCGATCTGGGGCTGTGTGGTCGCTGCGTAGTCCAAACCAGTGAGGTTTTACTTAGACATTTCATTTAAGTTTCGCCTAGTGTTAGCAAAAACATGAGTACAATATTTATAAGTTATTGAGATAGTAAAACTAGAATTCAATCTTTGGTATCTTCGGTATACAAATACCTGCAAAGCAGTCAAAAATATTTAAGCAAATTTAGAGAATATTAGATCCTAACAATATTTTCTTATAAACTTACAATATCGTTTCGTAATACACAGATGTGTCGCTAATCTTAATACTAAATACAAATGTCGACACTAAAGCCCGTTTTCTAGACACAAGACCACACAAAAATATAATGTCTAAATCTTATAGCGCGGTTGCACAATGCCAAACCAGTACGCTTTTTCTAAGTTTAATAAGTTTATCTTGGACATCACAGGCAACCGTGAAGGAAAACATCTTGAGGAAACCTGGACTTAAATAGTTAATGTAAATCTGAAATTGCCAAGTCACAAGTCACATGTGGGGTTCCCAGAGGCAACTTAATTAACTTTGACACCAGAGGTGGCCACACACTCACACGAATAGAAGAAGAAGCCACTTCACTTAAAACGACGTACTTTCCCAGTATGTAAAGGTTCTGTAAAAGGACCTATTTGATGTTTGTAACGACTATCGGCTATAACGAAAGTTTTTAACGGTCATTTCAATGTTGTTTTAAACGGCTTTGATCGTACCTAGTTGATAACTAACATCTAACAAACCCCAACCGCAATTCCATTGCATATGCAATTCGGATAAAGAGATAACTTACAGGTTCTAGATTAGTCTTAGTATAGAAAATAAATAAAAAAGGATTCTTGATTTGATCCAAAAACCGTCTGCCCGAATAATCTTAATACTTTGAAAAGATAATTATTTTCATAAGGTCGACGTTAAATCAATGTATCAAGCTTATGAGTTCTTCGAACTATTCAATATTTTATACAGTCAGGACCACTACTATGATTATGCACATCCTGATGACGAACGATTCTTTCCCTTATAGTCACAATATTAGCTTTACAGCCAAGATACCGTTTGGAACATCTCCATTCAATCTTCCAGCCACGTTCCCTTTCGTTGAAGAATTTATTGCCGTTGACAATAAGCATTTGCTTTCCAAATCTGCTCTTTATAATTAATCCTTCTTGAACTTCAACGTTATCGTCGACTTCCTCGTTAAATGCCTCATCTTCATACATTACTTGTTTTGCCTCATTTAGATTTTTTTCGATATCATTATTTTTTTCTGTTTCTTTAATTTTTTCAATTTCCATATCTTTTTCTGTTTCGTTATTTTTTTCTGTTTCTTGATTTTTTTCCAATTCTCTCTTTTTTTCTGTTTGTTTCATTAATTCTATTTCCATCTTTTTTTGTTTTTCTTCCACTAGTTTTCTATAACGTTTTCTTGTGTATTCGTTCCTTGCTCTCCTTTTTTCCATTTCTCTTATTTTATCTAAGTCCCGGTTTCTTTCCATTTCTATATTTTTTTCTATTTCTCTCATTAATGCTCGATTCTTTTCTATTGATCTTTTTTTTTCTTCCTCTCGCACTTTTTCCATTTCTCTATTTCTTTTTATTTCTGTTATGATTTCTATTCCTCTCATGGTTTCTATTTGTATTTGTGTCATGTTTTCTACTTTCTTGTTTTCTATGTGTTTCGTGTTTTCCAGTTCTAGCTTTTGTGCGACATTATTTCCTTTTTCTGTAACAAAATACGATTAGTTAGGAATCAATCTGGTTTCAGATACCGAGCTAGCGCAGATAAAGCAGGACCAATGTGGGTCAGACATTATTGAAATAGCTAAGGTATTATATATTTTACAGTATCATTAATCCTATTTTATCATTAAAACAGTGACAACAATGTTTTGTAAAAAATAATTTAATTCAAAATCGTTTTCGACATAAATCTGAACAAACCAATAGCAGTTATGATGTAGCAATCAATTAGTACAATTTTTATACAAATACACACTATTAATTACTATTTACAATTCTATAAATATAACGATCAAAAAGATATTGCCTTATCTTGACCTACCTACACATAAACTACTACCAACAATTAAAGAATCATGACTCAATGATTATGCTCACCCCTAACGGTTAATATGGTATTTTTACTAGAAACAAGGGTCACTTTGCAACCATCCGGCTTTTTCTTACAATTCCAGTACTCCTTGCAACCTTGGCTTTTATTTCTGTAGTACCCCTGACCATCGTACATAAGAGAAAATCCACCACGCTTAGTTATTACGAAATTGATATCTGAAAACAAAAACTAATTTATTAGAAAAAGTATATGAAAAATTCATTAACGCTCACCAAGTCTTGTTTTAAAAGTAATATCACATTTAAAACAAAAATAAAATAGCACTGAGGATCAAACTTCAATTAATGAATAGGTTATGTATCAACTAAAACATACATAAACAAAAACAGTATCGCTAAAAACGAAAATAATAAATTGAAATTGGTGACACTCATCACTTTTTCACACTCTTGCTGATTCGAAAGAATCCGATACTATTGGAAGTTTTTACAAAACAGTAGTAGACAGAAACTAAAGAAAGCCACCTTATTAATTTATTTATTTGTTTATTTTGTACATTTATATTGCATTCAAATAAACCAATGACACAGATAATCGTATTCGTTAATTACACTTAAGAAAATTGGCTTATCTATATATATAAAAGAAGAAACTGACTGACTGATTGACTGACTGTTCGATCAACGTATAGCCAAAACCGCTCGGCCTAGAAACATGAAATTTGGGTTTCTCAAGTGAGCTATAAGAAAGGATTTTTGGAAATTCCAGCCCAAAGGGGATAAAAAGAGTGTTGAAAGTTTGTATGTAATTTCTACAGTTTGTAAGTTGGACACGTGAAATTTTAGATGTACGCCCTTGGTTAATAAAAATAATTACTGTATTAATTGCTTTTTGGAAATTCGACCCCTAAGAGGGTAAAAAGCGTGTTGAAAGTTCTCTGAAATTTCGACAGTTTGTAATTTGGACTCATGAAATTTTACATTTACGCTCTTGGTTGATAAAAAGAATCAAGCATTTTCAAACAACCTACTCAACTACAAAAAAAGTAAAAGCAGCTTTGAATAATTATAAAAAAAAAAACAAATAATAAAATAAAAATATTATAAATAATCTATATGAAGGACGTCAATTACAATAAGTTACTTTAGTTGTAGGTTGTATGCAGCTATCCAATCGTTAAAATATGTTTTACAGTACCTCTAATGTTGGAATTGTGACTAAAGTTAATTTTACCTAACTAAGATTATTCACAAACTTGTAGTATCTCCTAAAAATATATCAACAAGATCATGTAATTTTTTTTACTTAGTAATTAAATAAGAAATATATTAAATAATAACTGTTAACTGTTCGTTGTAACTGTATTGTTGTACTGTTCTGTTCTGTGTTAATATCTGTTGTTCTGTTGTGTGTTTTTTGTTCTGAGTTTCAACAAGAATACTCCAGTAGTTAATTTACTATGTCTTTTTTGTGAAAAGTTGAACTTCAAATCAGTTTTTTCAACAATTTATGCCATGGTCACATCACATCACATCATCAGCCTATTAATGTTTCCCCTGCTAGAACACAGGCCTCCTCTCTGTGAGAGGGAAAGGGCCGTAATCCATCACGCGGGCCCAGTGCGGGATGGTGGATGTCACATGTCTTCGAATTTTTGGTTCTAGGACATGCCGGTTTCCTCACGATGTTATCCTTCACCGTTTTGAGAGCAGTAGTGATGTCATGGTCGTTAATACAATATGCCTTTCTAGCGTCGATATAATTATTTAACTCTCGTCATCGTTGTTATAAAAAGCTCTATAGTCTGTAACGTCATTATTGGTGATTATGTACTCCATAAGTTTTGATGATAATTCCATCAACGGTCATCAGGGATGCCGTACATCTAAGAGTCCCCTTCTTGACGCAGGACCACCGGATCTTGAACCCAATGTCGCGCTCCTTATAGAATTTAAAATGGCCAATCAGGATGACAGGATTCCCTCTTAAAGATTTCCCAAAACGAGGACCTGAAATTATAAGAAAATTTTAGGTTCTGAGATAGCTACTTATTAGATTTTATAAGGCTTACCATACTTACGCAAAATCTTCTTGCATTGCACGATAATTTGTCAATCAGGACTTTAAATCTTATTTTTTTATCAACTTTTTCCAGTTTTTAAACCGTGAATAACGATTATATTTGTAATTTTTTCTTCTCGAAAATTTAATTCGCAGAATCCTTAAGTTTTACTTATTAAGTATTTTATCCTTTAAAAATTTTATTCGCAGAATCCTTAAGTTTTACTACTTAAGTATATTATTTCAGTTTCACTTACACTCCCTTCGCCTAACACCTATCGACCTTTTTCGCTAATAGAATTTCACATTCCCTCAATAATTCTTGTGTGTATGTTTCCTGACGTTGATCTCTATAGGATAGCCGTCGAATATGACAATGGAAGCTAGGCATCTCAAGGACCTGCGTCTGATGCAAACCCACCAGGTCTTGTCCCCAGATATGGTACTTTTCGAGTATCGATACCCATGGAACCATAAATATGAGTTCTCGGCAGTCTTGCGTGACCACGTTACAGGCTGCAGAAAATGGTACTTTTTTTTTTGCTGTAGTTTTGCGAGATTTTAGTGAGAATTTTTGTTGGTTAAGTAATTAAATTATTAAACCAGAAAAAAATCACTCTGTTTTTTTAATAGGTAGCTTCTATTTAGTTTAAATAAAACGAGATAGTTATTCAATTATTTTCAGTTTATTATTTAATTTAGGACGACCTTTTTTTTTCATAATTATCTTCGAAAAATAAACCTTAAGCCAGAATAAGAAACTGAGAATATGAAACGGATAAACTTATAAGTAGTTCACATTATTTGTTTATTTAATAACAATACTTGTTTTTTGTTCTAACAGTATGCTCCAAAGCGTACAACAATCCAACAATAAACACTTGTAAACTAAATAACTTTCATTAAACTTAATAAAGTATGTTTGTAGGCTTTTCCTCGTTGTTCTATTGGCAGCAAGCGCTACTGCTAAGCATAAGTTCTAGGTTATATTTCCGAGTCGGGCAAAGGGTTACAGAGTTATTCCATCTGGAATTTCTCTGAAGCAACCTGAAATCTGGGTTCCTACCCAGTTGATGGCAATCGGCTCGCCCTCAATTATTTGGAATTTAAACATAACTGACGAAATGTGAGTGTACTATATATATAGGTGCCCCTCTGCCTAACACTACAGACGTGATGTTATGTTAGTATTTACATTGTCTTGATCGGTAACAATATTTTCGTGTAAAACAACAAAAACTGTGCTTAATATTTTCTATGTGAGTGTCCTTTTCTCATGAATAAGTACTTTTTGTCGACAGATATACTGGAAGCCGTGCAATTCAACGAGTCTCTGTTAGTGCAGACCCCACTTTGCTTTTGTTCGTTATTCTGTTCTTTCTGTAACGGTAACCATCGCATACAAGATTGGTTCTGCCGCTCTTTGTAGTAACGTATTGCACCTCTGTAAGAGGAGAACAATCATTAATAATAGGTGATCAAAATTAAGTAATAAAATGTCCTTAATTTTATCATTATCATCATCAGCCTAATAATGTTCCCACTGCTAGGATACAGGCACCCTCTCTGTTAGAGAGGCAATGGGCCTTAATTCACCACGCGGGCCCAGTGCCGGTTGGTGGAAGTCATATGTCTTCGAATTTTTGGTTCTAGGACATGTCGGTTTCCTCACGATGTTTTTCTTCACCGTTTTAAGAGCAGTGGTAATGAAATAGTTTACACAAAGTAAAGCGCCTGCCTAGGTTCGAACTCATGAATTTTATTTGACATAGAAAATAAATCCTTTATCATAGATTCGTGGTTATTTTTGTATTACATTACCTACCAAACATAGCAATCAATGTGAGTGACCCGTTTTCTTTATAAAACGTCCTTTAAATGTAACTCCGGAACCAGAACACCTCTTGGAGTATCTATTTGTGCAGATCCAGAAGACTCTACCACCACAAGATCTGTTTCTTCTGTAAGAGTAGCCATCACAATGTAGCTGGGTTTTGCCTTTACGTAATGTTGTGTACACGCCTGTAAAAAAAACAAGTGACAAAAATCTGTACAGAATACTCAAACAAAAAAAATATGTTTCAGGATGGGTAACAAGTAAAAAAAGATTTCATTGGTTTTAACGATTTTTTCGATTAAACAATTTTATTGCCGATTCCGAATTATTATTTCCTATCATATTATACCACTCCACTTCTCAAGCACTTCGCGATATGTTTGCCTCCTCGGCGCACGTCACTCAAGTGCTAGCGACCGTTTATGGGAGCCCATTATGAGTATGCAAGTCGCCCCCTAAAATTTTATAGCCATTTAATTCAACATTGTTCAGGCAGGCCAATAGTCCTTCTATAGTTTAGGCAATCTCTCCGCTAAACCTACCAAACCCATAGCCTATTCTCTATATAATCTATTTTCTATTCATATTTTGCAATAGTTCTGCACCAACCGGGGATTGTCCTTAGGTGTACTTATGGAGTGCATACAGGGATAATCGTTGGTTGGTGTCACATTTCTTGATATACAGGGTGGCCAAAAAGTCGTGGATCAAATGCAACTAGGGGTTAGATGGGGCCATCAGCTACAAAAAATTGTTCTACGGGAGGTCATAAGGTCAACCCCTGCAGAGTCGTAATTTATTTCGTGTTCAATTTATTTTGTATTTTTCACAATCGTTATTCTGTTTTATCGTCCTAGAAAGATATTAGAGCCACTCATGGCCATGTGAGTAGTGTATTATTGGGGGTTCTGCATCACTTGCTCTCGCTTCGCTCGAGCGCGTTATGCAGAACGCCCCAATAATACACTACTACTATGGTCTGCCTCAAATTTGCAATACGGGCTGAATATTTTTATTTCATTCAACGGTGCGATGTCGAACATTGGAATAAATAATAGCGCGTTATGCAGAATGCCTCAATCAACGGTGCGATGTGTACTAAAAATTTATAAACAACCATATCAAGTTCGACTCGTTTGATCAACTTATGTCCCTATATTTTATATTACTTGACGAAAGTGTGATGCTTTTAAAGTAGTTAGGTAAAACAATGTAGAGTGCATCAATTAGTAGTTCAAGAATTTACTTGCATTTTATCTATTTTATTCTTTGGTCTAGCGATTTTAATTTTGCAATTGTTGAGCATGAGGAACCCAGTTTGATTTCCAAGGTCCAGTGTTATTTTATTTTCTATAACGTAATTCTTAATAGCGAGTAGTTTGGATCTGCACCCGATAAATTCCAGCAGGTTCATTAGGCACATGGGAACCGACGTTACACTTTATGCTATTAAAAAATAATAGATATCAACAGACTATTAGCACAAAGCCAAGAATAAAACGATACGATCCTAAGATTTCTTTCGTTGACAGACATACATTTTACAGACAGCCAGACCCGGAGCTAGTTGTAGATCATACAAATATTTGCTGTGTGGGAATTGAACCCACGACACGTAGGGCAGAAGTCAATCTAACCACTGCACCAATCGTACCTCCTTACCATTAAGTAAGTACCTAAAGAATGTTTTGAGCCAGGCTCATACTTGCTCATTTTTCAGAGTATTATTATTATTAAATTAAATAATGGTAAAAATAAAACATGAAAACAAAATCCAGACCGGAACAAATACTTATTTGTTCCGTGCGGGAATCGAACCCGCGACACTTGGGACATTTAGTAGCAGCACGTTTATAAACTAATATTTACATTGTGATGCAGCGAGACGAGCTCTTAAGCAATGCGCCATACGTGTCGTCGAAAAATGTGACAAAATACTGGATCGCTTTGAAGATTGGGAGATTTACGATAATCCTTGAATGTAAAATGCCATACATTTTCCTAAATGTAATGTCTAGGCTTAACTTATTTTGGTAAGTGTTTACAAAACCTCTTGCTACCATTTTAATGTGAGACTTCATAGACCGATATTGAATGGTCAAGGTACATGCAACTTCCTTTTTAGATTTTCGTCTCAGATTGCTGCGACAGAGTGTCGCCACCGCCCCAAAAATGGAATTGTAGGCTGTGTGCATAGTGTCTAATAAAGAACAAATGATTATAGACCTTATTTAAGGAGTGATGAAAATATAATTTACAAGTCAAATATTAGTGAAACATTAAAACAATAGTTGCAAATATTAATATAATCGCTACCTTACGTAAAAGTGTTATAAATAAGTCCCTTCAATGACGCATCCATCAATCATAATCAGTTATTTGTGAATTGTTGGTGTTCTTGTGTTGGTGACGAGTTCCATCATCTTCAGTGATTAAGTGTGCAAATTTATATCTTCCACAACAAGTATGTACGTATCACATTATTTTTTTGTATAACTTACTGCACTTGCAATTTAGTGATGGTAAATGCAATAATCGAAAGTTAAGTCTAGGGTTCGATTCCCAATTTTAAGTATTGTTTATTTACGGGTTTAAACTTACTAGTAACTCAGTGATGATGTAGACTACAAGTATAACTGCTGAACGTAAAATCTTTGGCTCGACTCCAAGGTATAAATATTTAATGTGTTAATTGTTTTTATTTCTTACGTTCCCTGTAGCCCATTCAACATCAGTGTCACCGTCGAATGCAAAGTTTTGGGTTCGATTCCAGATCTAATTAAAATTTATTATTGAGTTATTTTGTTTGCTTCTCGTGCAGTGGTTTAATAACCGTTACTACCATTTCACAACATGAAGTATTGACGCTGAGTTCTAGAACCAAATAACGACTTATTCAATTTTCTAAGTATTCAAGGATCGATTTCCAGATAGAGAAAATTGTTATAGAGAGTGTTCTATTACTCTGTCTATCCTTTTAGGAATCGTTCATTTGTATAACTTCTTATATACTATTTCTTTTTATTTTAGGTCGACATTTGTGAATCCATTTGAATCCGATGTAGAGTCGCATCCCAACGAGCCCTCTACATCGTTTAAACCAAAAAGAAATACAAAGCCGAAAATAAAAGTGGCTAAAGGCAAAGGCAAATCGAAGAAAGTAGCTGCGGCCTCAACTCCACCTGTAAAAGAATTATTTGGCAGTGAGTCTGATTCCGAAACCGATACTTCACCAAAGAGGCCTAAGAAAATCAAGCGGATTTGTGTGGCTGATTCCTCGGTGAGTAAAAAAAATATATATTTCATCAAACATGTGTTTAAGATTTATAATTACCTATAGGATTTCAATCTGACGGCTTGTTCCCACTGCTGGGACACAGGCCTCTCCGTGAGAGGGAGTGGGCCCGGGTGGCGGATACATGGGCCCTGTGCACATATCTTAAAATGTTTGGTTCTAGGACATGCCGGTTTCCTCACGATGTTTCCCTTCACCGTTTTGAGAGCAGTGGTGACGAAATAATTTACTCAAAGTAAATCGCTAGCCTGGGTTCGAACCCACAACCTACAATTTGTAAGTCACGGTCGTTACCACTGGGTCACCACTGCTCTCCTCTGCTCCTCTCAAATATGTTTATCTAATGCTATTTTATAACAATGTTTACAGGAGGAAGAGGGAGATCTTGAACCGGTGAGGGCAGCTGCACTGCGATCGTCCCTGTCCAGAAGAACAGCTTCTGGAAACTCCTATCAGCAGGACCTAACACGGAGCGGTGATTATTATATCGAGCTCCGTATTTATAACCATAGGGACGCTGAAAAATTCGGAAAGGACCGATGGAAGCAAGCGCTCCTCACGTATAGGGCCTCTGTATACTCCGATTCAGCGACTTGGCGCGCCACTAATAATCTTGTATCTGCAGCGAAAGCAGAATTTAAGGGCGTGCAGCCTGTTCTGTATCCAAATAATATTATTTGATGGAATAAAATAATATTATTGTGATACCTATTTTACTCATATACTCTTCTTTATACTTATATTAAAACATTACTTATTAAACGAATGTAATCCACAATATTATTTACATTAGGTATTAAATTGTGATTTATTTACAGGAAGCTCAAATATATGAAACATTAAAAATCTAAATACTCGACACTAAGAATACTCGATACTATTTCAATAATAATATTCGATTTGTAATTTGTTTGTAACTTTCATCCACTTTAAAATATCATATTTAGAATACTCGATACTGACTTATACTAAAACATTACTTATTAAACAAATGTAATCCATATAATATACTTATTAATATTATTTTCATTATATTATTAATTGTGATTTATTTACAGGAAGCTCAAATATATGAAATATTAAAAATCTAAATACTCGATACTAAAAATACTCGATACCAAGAAAACTCGATACTTAGAATACTCGATACTAAGAAAACTCGATACTAAGAATACTCGATACTAAGAAAACTCGATACTAAGTATACTCGATACTAAGAATACTCGATCTGAGAAAAATTCAACAATGAGAAAACTCGATACTATTTTAATAATAATATTCGATTTGTAATTTGTTTTACATTTAAACTTTCATCCACTTTAAAATTCATACAAAAAATACTCGATACTAAAAATACTCGATACCAAGAAAACTCGATACTAAGAATACTCGATACTAAGAATACTCGATACTAAGAAAACTCGATACTAAGAAACAGAATACTCGATATTAAAAATACTCGATTCTGAGAAATCTCAACATTGAGAATACTCGATATTATTTTAATTATAATATTCGATTTGTAATTTGTTTTACATTTAAACTTTATCCACTTTAAATTTCGTTTTTTAATAATAATTTACAGGAAATTAATATCCGAAATCCAGAATATTTAAATACTTTAAGATAGTTTTTGCAATTACAATTATCTAAATATGTTTTTCTGTGAAGTCTGTAACGTTTCAGTTCCGAAATATTCTGCACACAAAAAAACTAATGTACACAAATCGAATTGCTTATTACAGACACGTTTTGATAATGTTCATATAATAGCAACAGCTTTTAGAAATCGGATAATCAGTTATAGAGTGAATCCTAGAATGGTTAACGTTTCACTTGAATTATTTTTAACACAAATTTCTGAAACGATTTGTTACCTTATCAAAGACCAGATGAAAAAACATAAATCGGTAAAAGTTAATTTTGAACTATTTGTTTGGTATATATTACCAAAAAATTATGAAAAATCTTTAAAGTCATTTAACACAAAGTATAATGTAGTCGTGCAAAACACAGATATTTTGTCCTTATATAAATCATTTTGTGGTAAACTTATTTGTAAATGTTCCGAATTTGAACTGTCTGAGTCAGGTTGGACAATTGAGTCTATCAGTCATTTAGAAATTAATATCGTAAAATATAATCCTTTGCGAGGTGGTTCTTATTTACCATTGCCTAAACGTATTGTCAATACTAAATCATGCCTAAACATAAAAAATGAAGACCAACATTGTTTTCTTTGGTGTATTGTAGCTGATATGTTTCCGGCAAAGACCAATCCAAACAGAACTTCTTCATATCCACATTATTCCGAATTATTTAATATTTCTGACATGAGTTTTCCCCCTAGTTTCAATGACATTAAGCGCTTTGAAATAAACAATTCTAATATCAGTATCAATATAAACGGTTTAGATAATAATGTTACAGTTACAGGTCCCTTATATAAAACAAAATCACGTCGTTTATACCATGTCAATTTGCTTTACATTAGCAACAATAGAAAGAGTCATTTCTGTTTAATTAAAAGCTTTGAAAAACTTGTACACAAGCAATTGACCCAACATAAAAGTAAAATATATTTATGTGATGAATGTTTTATTTACTTTCACACTGAAGAGAAATTGAATTGTCACGAATGTGCCGGAATACAAACCATATTACCTGAGAAGGGTACTGAAATAAGTTTCATAAATTATGAAAGAACTCAAAGAGTACCAATAGTGATTTATGGTGATTTTGAAAGTTTATTGCGTGAATATTCTGACAAACATAAATCAACACATGTAGAAAATATTCAAGTTCATGAGGCTACGTGTTTTGCTTACTATATTTGTTGTAATTCAAATCCCGAATTAAATGATTTCGTATCTTACCGAGGGCCAGATTGTTCTAAGAAATTTGTCAAATCTTTGACTAATGATGTAAAACGATTA
Source organism: Anorthoa munda (assembly GCA_945859665.1). Classification (NCBI taxonomy): domain Eukaryota; kingdom Metazoa; phylum Arthropoda; class Insecta; order Lepidoptera; family Noctuidae; genus Anorthoa; species Anorthoa munda. Next base: position 9,710,409 of record OX243901.1, read on the forward strand.
TATAAAGTATTATTAGAGAGTGAAAATATGATACCGCTTACTGAGGATGAACATAGATGTTTTATCAACAGCACTGAGTGCCATATTTGTAAAAATAAGTTTTCGTGTAATGATAATATTGTTAAGGACCATGATCACTTTACTGGAAAATATAGAGGACCTGCGCATGATATATGCAATTTAAATGCAAAGCAATGCACTTTTATACCCATAGTGTTTCATAACTTATCCGGTTATGACAGTCATTTATTTATTAATGAACTTTCAAAGATAAACGGTCGAATTCATCTCATACCGAGAACTAAAGAGAAATATATTTCATTTACAAAATTCATAACCATCAATGCAACAAATGTTGTAAAATTGAAATTTATTGACTCATATAATTTTTTAAGCTCAAGTATGGACAAATTGGTTAAGACTATGAACCCTGAAGATTTCAAACATTTAAAATCTTTTTTTAATAATAATACTTTATTTGATATTGTTCGAAGAAAAGGCATTTATTGTTACGATTACATAGATTCCTGGGAACGATATGATGAGAATAAATTACCAGAACCATCAAAATTTTTCAACAAACTTACATCTGAATCTATATCTGATAAAGACTATGAGCATGCCTTAAATGTTTGGAAAACTTTTGATATAAAAAATTTGGGTGAATATACCGATTTGTATCTTAAATGTGACGTTTTACTTCTGTGCGATGTTTTTGAAAAATTTAGGAAAATGAGTTTAAATAATTATGGTCTGGATCCTTGCTATTACGTTTCATCACCATCCTTAAGTTGGGATGCTATGTTATTGTATACTAAAATCAAGTTAGATCTAATCTCTGACTTAGAAATATATCAAATGATAGAAAAGGGTATAAGAGGAGGACTTGCTCAATGTTCACTCAGATATGCTAAGGCAAATAATGAATATCTTACCGACTATAATAGTGAAGAACCTGATAGTTTTCTAATTTATCTTGATTGTGTTAATTTATATGGATATGCTATGATGCAAAAGCTTCCAGTAGGAGGATTTAGGTTTCTCCTTCAGAAGGAAATATTAAATTTTGATGTTATGAGCTTATCATCTGATTCTGATATTGGATTTATATTAGAAGTAGATCTTCATTACCCTGACTACTTGCATGATAACCATTCCGATTTACCATTTGCGCCCGAAAAATTTGTTCCGTTCTGTAGTCGAAATGCTAAACTTATTGCTAATCTTTTCAATAAACATAGATATGTTATTCATTATATTCATTTAAAAGAATGCTTAAATAATGGTTTACAACTGTTAAAAATATATAGAATATTAGCATTTCACCAAAGTAAATTCTTAGAATCATATATTTCTTTAAATACTGGGCTGAGGCAAAATGCAACTTCTGATTTTGAAAGAGATTTTTTTAAAAAACAAAATAATTCTATATTTGGAAAAACCATAGAGAATAAAAGAAAACAAGTTGATGTTAAGCTCGTAAATATATGGAGAGACAAATCTAATCGAACTAAAAAGTTTTACGGGGCTGAAAAATATGTTAGCGCACCTAATTTCAATAACTTTTCTGTTATTTCAGAATCTCTTGTAACAATTCAAATGAACCAAACAAAAATAGTTTTAGATCGTCCAATCTATATCGGATTTAGTATTTTAGAAATTGCAAAATGTCACTTATATAAATTCCACTATTCGGTCATGAAAAGAATTTACGAAAATAAATTAAAGCTTTGCTATACAGACACTGACAGTCTGCTATATTTAATACAGACAAAGGATTTTTACGAAGACTTAAAAGCACATTTAAAATATTTTGATACTAGCAACTTTGAAAAAGATAATGTATTTAATATACCAATGGTTAATGCTAAAACACCTGGTTACTTCAAAGATGAGATGGGTGGTGAAATTATATCAGAATTTGTAGGTTTGGGAGCAAAATTATACTGTATAGATTCTAAAATTTCCACTTTAAAGAAAGCTAAAGGTGTTAAGAAATGTGTTACAAAAAAGCTGAATATAGAAAAATATAAAAAGGTTTTACTGAACAATGAAATACTCAGAGATGATATGTGTATTATTAGATCTAAGAATCATAGAATTTTTACTCAAAAGATAAATAAAGTAATTTTGTCAAACAGCGATGATAAACGACAAATAATGGCTGATAAGATAACAACCTTACCATGGGGTCATCATAAAACAATATTTTAAATGAAAACAAATTATTGATTTTTTCGAATATTATTTATTGCATGTATTTGAGCATCTTGTATTAATAATACCTAACTTGAATTGTTAGTTTGTAGTTTAAGTACTAATAATTATATATTTTAATATAATATGTGAAATAAATAAATTATGTAATCTTACAGCAGTTGTTTGATTTATTCATACTGTCTTATTATACAGGTATAACATGAACCCGATTAATTTAAACATTTCTTTTTGATTTAACAATAATACATTCAAATAATAATTAAATTCACTTTTACAATAATAACAATAACAAACATTACACATTAGATTTGCTTAACTTTTGTACTATTTTACTAACTAAATGATCAGTTTTGTCAACAATATCGTCATAATCACTTGTCACTAAATACTGCACATTCACACTCGCATTATCAGTTTCAGTGTCTATTTCTTCCATATCACGGCCTTCCAAATCAAAAACCATAATTTTTATTAACTGGCGAACACGTCCTTGCTCCTTACGCATGATAAAAGAAGAGTTTTTAAAAGATTTACTTTTTTTCTTCTTGAATCTTCGTTCCTCTATTTTTTTCTTTCGACTCTCCTCACATGTTTTAGCTGCTACTTCCGCATACCAGCTCTCCCCATCTTGAGCATAGTAAAACGGATTGGTGACAGGGTCTGAGTCTTCTATCGCATTCTGAAAGAATACTAAGAATATTATAACTAAACAGCATGAACTATGGATTTAATGTTTGATTTAAGATAATCTTATTAGTTACATACCGCTAAATTTTGCGGGGCGGTCATATCTACAACGGGGCTGTACGATGGTGAGTGTGACATAATTCTGTAAAAAAAAAGGGATGCATTACATACTTATTATTATTAGTTTAAATAATTAATTAATTAAATTAAAAAAAAAACCTTACCTTGAAAATATAAAATCGTTAACAAAACGACCTCCTTATGCATAGAACACCAGCTGTGAAGTGATCGCTTATTTTTATAACACGTGCAAAAATTATTTGATTTGCGATGAGTAATATGGATCATTACGTAGCTCTTAAATATACATACCTATCTTGTAAGATGAGACTAGAACCATTCCTGTTGGGACAAGTCTAAAGATAGCCCCAAATAAAGTATATATGTTTATGTTAGTTAATAATTAAATTAATTGACAAGATGAAGTTGATCAAACAACCCATATCACTTAACGTTAAAAATATAAATCTTGGTGAGTCTCCTAAAGAGATTAGACATAGCGCTTTGTTGCCAAATACGATTCGTTGTATAATTTGCGGCCCCTCAAATTGTGGTAAAACAAACGTTGTGATCAGTTTGTTACTGCATGAAAATGGGCTCAAATTTCAAAACCTTTACCTTTACTCGAAGACTAATTTTCAACCAAAATATTGTTTTTTACGGGAAGTATTAAAAAGAGTGCCTCAGATAAAATTTCATGAGTTCAATGACGATAAAGATGTCATATCTCCGAGTGAAGCTTTACCAAATTCTGTATTTATATTTGATGATGTTGTATGTGAAAATCAAACAAATATCCGCAATTATTTCTGTATGGGTAGACATAAGCTAATTGATTGCTTTTATTTATCGCAAACCTACTCAAAAATCCCGAAACAGTTGTTACGCGATAATGCTAACTTTCTTATAATATTTAAACAAGATGATGTGAACTTAAAGCACATCTATGAAGAACATGTCAACTCTGATGTACCGTGGAATCAGTTCAAAGATATTTGTAAAAGTGTTTGGAGTAACCCTTACAACTTTCTTCTTATTAACAAAGACTCATCATTAAATAATGGAAGGTACAGACAGAATTTTGATTTTTTTTTTAAATTTGAATGAAAGCAAATACATGTACATATAAATGAATTGTATACAAAAAACATTGCTAGTGTTATTCCTTTCTTAGTTGAATACAGTTGTGGTTACATAATATGGAGAAAAATATTAAAATGGAATTAATGAAGTCTGTTGACTCCATAAAAAATAAAATAAAACATATGAAAAATCAGGAACATGCAATGAACTTGTCACTTGATAAAATGCTAAAACCGGTGACAGATCCTCTTCAGACTTTAGTTAATTCTAATAAATCTGCAGAAAAAAATAATAAAAATGAAAATACAACTCTAAAAAATTCCGAAGGAATCGAATCCGATGAAAATAATGCTAGTTCATCTATAAAGTTCAATGACTATTACGATCCAAAAATAAAATCTACCCAATTAGTCGAACAAAATGCTAAAAAGGAATCGATTGATAATTTAGAAATTTCATTAGAAGGTGATGACATCTTTGGTATTTATGATGGTATTAGTATACCGTTTGGAATCAGAAGTGAAAACAATACTTTATTCATGGGTAATTCAACAGTATCATTTTCTAAAGTTGATAGTTTGAATAACGAAAGTACCATTTTAATTAAAATCGGTGACAAAGCTTACAATTTAACTGCTGGTCTAAAAGAACTTTTACTCCGAAGAAAACCTGATTTAAAGTTAATATCGAGCGAAGATAAACTTGTCTATAAGGATATGTTACATTATACAAATGCACATAAAAGAGATTTTAATCCTAAAGGTCAAATAAGAGGTGACAAAGGTATAAAATATTGTAAAATAATCAAACACCTATTTTCCGAATCGTCAAACGATGATAAACTTGTTCACACTAAATTTGGAGGAAACTTGCCAAAGTTAAAGAAGTACAAAAACAACACCGACTTGATATATTGGGATGATCCCAATGAATTGGTTGAGAGATTAAAATTATTAGTAGCTTCGAGAGATGCTGGCAATACCAATCATGATAATGAAATTTTATCGATAGTTGAAGAATTAAAAGAAGCTGACATAATTCAATAATAAATAGTGGAGATACTATGGTTTTTATTCAGTATCAATGGTGGGTTCAAGACAAATGTTGATATACTGAATTAAAGATATGAGTAAAGCCGACGTAGTAAACGAAATTCATAAAAATGCAAGGGTAAACTTTCCGCGAAGACATGTTATTATGAAAGATATAGATGATTTATGGCAAGCGGACTTAATTGATATGCAATCAATTTCTAAAGACAATAAAAATTTTCGATTTATTCTTGCTGTTATTGACACATTTTCAAAATATGCATGGATCTTTCCTTTGAAAAGTAAGACCAAAGATGTTGTATGCAATTCTTTCAAGATTTTATTGGAAAAAGGGCGTATGCCTAAAAATCTGCAAACTGATAATGGGGCAGAGTTTTATAATGATAAATTTAAAAAACTTGTGAGATCTTATCATATTAATCATTATTCAACCTTCTCAACAAAAAAAGCTTCAATTGTTGAGCGATTCATCAGAACATTGAAGTCTAAACTTTATAAAGAATTTAGTCTAAAAGGAAGCTATAACTGGATCGATAATACTCTTAATAAAGTTATTTATGAATACAATCACACCTATCATCGCACAATTGATGAAATTCCCGCAAACGTGGACAATAATAATAAACAACGCATATTACAAAGATATTTCAGGCTGGTAAAAACCGATAGCATAAAAAGCAAGTTTAAAGAGGGTGATTATGTACGCATTAGTAAGTATAAGGGGACATTTGAAAAAGGATATACTCCCAACTGGTCGACAGAAATATTTAAAATTCGAAAAATTCAAAAAACAACCCCTATCACCTATTTAATTGAAGATGCAATCAGGGGCCAGCCCATTCTAGGTGCATTTTATGTACAAGAGCTTCAAAAGACAAAAAATCCTCATGTATATTTGGTTGAAAAAGTTCTTAGAAGGAAAGGAAACAGGGTTTTGGTAAAATGGTTAGGCTTGCCTTCTTCTGAAAACAGTTGGATTGATAAATCGAATATTTATTAAGTGTTCAGTCCAAATGTTTCAGTCTTATGATGGGTATTGAAGAGAGTAGTCTTCTCAATTGGATTATAAATCATTTACCATTTGAGTTACATTTACCGGGATACAATTATTGCGGGCCTGGCACTAAATTAATTAAAAGGCTTACGCGTGGAGATAAAGGTGTTAATAAATTAGACGAATATTGCAAACAACACGACATTGCCTATCACAAGTCTTCAAACCTAAAGGATCGCCACAAGGCAGATTTAGTTTTGTTAAATATGGCTAAAGAGCGAGCACTTGCCTCAGATGCGACTGTAGGAGAAAAACTGTCAGCACGCTTAGTAAGCAGCGCTATGGCAACAAAAATCAAAACTGGTTTTGGCCTAAAAAAAGAAAGCAAAAAGTGTTCTCCCAAAATTAAACCTGAAAAAGCATTAAAAAACAAATTTAAAAATGTTATTAGAAAAACGAAAAGACATATCAAAAAATTAAAACCGAAATGCAAGAAAGTGGCAATAGAATTAGCTATGGCTGCTGCCAGAAAATTAGCTGATGATTCATCCGTTAAACTTCCTCGTATTATTCCTATACCAAAAACTGGTGGAGTATTGCCTTTGATTCCGATTTTTGCGGGCTTATCTGCGGTGGGAGCTTTAGCAGGCGGTGCAGCTGGTATTGCTAAAACCATAAATGAATTCAAGATGGCAAAAAAATTATTCATAGAATCGAGGAGACACAATGAAAAAATGGAAGCTCTCTGCATCGGAAAAGGACTACACCTTAAACCATATAAAGGTGGACTCGGAATTTTTGTATCGAAAGAAAAAAACTAAGATATCGGCTACCCAATCGAGCCTTGAGTAATTTAGACATTTTGAAGTATGGGAATAATATTCCCTATTTCAGAGGCGTCTTTATGAGAGATAAGCTCCCTAAACACCCTTTTAAAAAAGAATGCGGTGTTATAAATTTAGATAGCTCTAAAAATCTTGGTTCTCATTGGGTAGCCTATGCAAAATACAATGATTATATTGAATATTTTGATAGTTATGGAAATCTTAAGCCTCCAAAGGAATTTATAAAATACTTGGGATCCAAAGTTCATTATAATTATGATAATATTCAGCGTGATCATCCTTATAATTGTGGACATCTTTGTTTAAACTTTTTGAACAATTTTTGGTGTAGTGGAAGAATAAAATAAACAGGATCTGCCGAAAGAAGTCAGTATAGAAGCATGTCTACTACGGTTACCATCTCTGGACATAAATCGGAATTGGTTTCATACTTTCAACCACCGCTGCATTTGTCAGATCAATATGAGTGCGGTTTGATATACTTTTCAGTATTACAATCAACACCAAATAACCCCATTATTAACAGAGGTCTGTCTGTAATCAAAATCGAATGTGATCTTGTTCACAGTTCGTATTGCAACGGATTACCAACTCATTTTATTCACGAATTCGTGTCTGATACTACTCCAGGCCATCAGTGTGTTGAAATACCGCAAAATGTTATTTACTTTCCAGTAAACAAAAATATAATTTCATCAATATCGGTTAAGATTGTAGATCAATTTGGCCACTGTGTTAACTTTGGAGAGAAACAAATTCAGTTACGACTTCATTTAAGAAAAACAAAATGATAGTATATTATAAAAACACTCAAGCGAATGAAAAACGTCTTAGTTCTTCTGCGATTGCTAAGGTGCAAAGACGCAAGAAAAAAGTTAAGAAATTGACTAAAGTAAATAAAGATTTTCTTAAAGCTCTAGGATTTAAAATATGAATATACTACAGATTGCTGAATTACCGCACTTTGACACTTCGATCGAAAGTTATGAAGTCCATTCATACAATCCCTACAATAGCAGCTTTAGAGAAAACGATGAAATCAGAATTCCCCTCCACCAGCAAGACATATACGTGCTACCATCAGCCAGTTCAATTTACATCGAAGGACAGGCGAAGTTCTTCGGTAAAGATGGGAATCCAATCAAGAAAAATGTTACGTTCACTAACAACCCTGTTATGTTTTTGTTTCAAGACATTAGATACGAAATGAATGGTATTGAAATAGACCGCATAAAAAATTCTGGAATAACGTCAACAATAAAATCATACATCTCATTAAATGAAGCAGAAAATAAAGTTGCTGCCCTATGGGGTTGGTGTTTAGAGGGATTTCAAAGTGATGGGCATTTTAGTGCTGTGATACCACTAAATAAAGTTTTAGGGTTTGCAGAGGATTACAATAAAATAGTGATAAATTGTAAACATGAACTTATACTGAACAGAAGTAACACTAATTTAAATAGCATTATCCTTACTGATGATATTGCTAATTTTCAAATAGATGTGCAAAGAGTTCAGTGGAGGGTGCCACACATAAAAGTATCAGACCGAGAACGACTGTCACTTTTAAAACATTTAGAAAAAGATAAACCTATTCAGATGGCGTATAGAAATTGGGATTTATATGAGTATCCATTACTACCTAAAACAACAAAGCATTCTTGGTCTATTAAAACTGCTTCACAATTAGAAAAACCCAGATATGTAATTTTTTGTTTACAAACTAATCGAAAAAATAATAAAACTAAAGATAGTTCAGTATTCGATCATTGTGAAGTAACAAACGTTACGCTCTTTTTGAATTCACAATATTATCCTTATGAACCTTTAGGTTTAAAGTTTTCTGAGAACAAATATAGTATATTATACGAAATGTTTGTGAAATTTCGTCAGTCGTATTACAACTATCCAGTAGACCCGTTGCTTGACCTAAAGGAATTCAAAGAAAAAGCCCCTCTCTTTATCTTAGACTGTTCAAGACAAAACGATAGCCTGAAAACTGGTCCAGTGGACGTGAGGTTGGAAATTGAATGTTCTACAGCAATACCAGATAAGACGACTGCATATTGTTTGATTATAAACGATCGACTTGTAGAATACAAACCTCTCAGCAACATCGTGCGCAGGTTATCATGATTGCTATTGTGGATATTCAAGGCTTTAAAACAGAAACAAATGAATTTATAATAAAAGAAATCGCCATATTGTATAATAAAACATTACAAATATTTTTAATTAAGCCACCATTTCCATTTTCAAAATTAACGAAGCAAGAAAAAAAACAAGTAAGTTGGATTGAACGTAACAGAAAGATACGCTGGCGTGAAGGATTTGTTCCCTATTCTAATTATCAGAATTTGGTTATAGATATTTTAAGAGATAAATGTATCTACGTTAAGGGTTTAGAAAAAGTGTTGTGGTTAAAGCATATTTTAGGAAATAGTCATTGTAATATATTCAATTTAGAAGATAAAGGATGTTCAAGTTTGATAAGCTTATACGATCAATATAAATATTCTCAAGATTTATATAACTGTATTTATCATGACTCTGTATGTGCTTTAAAAAATGTATTGTGTTTAAATAAGTGGTGTGTTGACAATAAAATTCTAAAATAAATATTTTATTGTTTTTATTTCTGTAGTTAGGTGAAATGCATCTTAGTTTTCTTCCCCTTCCTCCTACTTCTGTCCAGTCTTTATATGTTGCTGACAAAAGCTGGACCATACCATTATACATTTGTACCTAATTGAATTAGAAAGTCAATAAAACATGTCTCAAAATGAATACAAGCCTCGATATGACATGTATAACACATTTAAAATGCGTGAATTTTCATTTAATTATTACTGGGGGACACTTAATAAAAAGAAAAGATTAGTGATGGAAATGGCTGACGCAGGATTCTTTTATTATGGAAATAGTATAAATGATATTGCAGCATGTTTCTCATGTGGAGGTGTTATTGAAGATTGGGAGATTTATGATGATCCTTGGACGCAACATGCCATACATTTTCCTAAATGTTTTTATTTAAACGCTGTGAAGGGCACAAACTATATTACAAAAAAGTGTTTGGAATACTTACCCTATTAAAGTGTATATGTATAGGATGTCACATTGCACTTAAAAATGAGTCAATTTATGGGTATATATTACATAGGCGTCGTGCATCACAGCAATTTAACTTTGAATATTACAGTGCAAAGGTTCAATATTAAATTTATTTCTTAAATAAATAATTACATTTATTGATGTTATTTATAATGTTTCACTCAGTGAAATCTAATTTAGATGGCATTCGTAAAATGATTTTCAAGAATGCTAGGGGTGAGATAATACATATTCAAGATATGCACCCTAAAAAAAAAATATCGGACGTAGGTGAATTAAAACACCAGGATAATGTTAAAACACAAACAGAAGATTTATTTTACCAGAAGTTGGAAGATCCAGAGAAATCTAAATTGAAAAATACTAAGTATCTTATACTCAAAAGCGAGTCTGGTGAGCTTCTTCGCACATTCGTTAATGTTATCAACAAACAGGTTGATAATGAAAAATCGATTGCGAGTTCGTCAAAGACTAGTGGGAGTAGTATATCGACAGCAACAGCAGATTTATTTCATCAGGAGAGTGATACAGCCCGTGCGTTAGTTTTACCTGCATTAGAAGATATTGATTGCTACCAGATACTGCCAGGGAATGAAATTTGTTTCACATAAATTGTGTCAAAATTTGAGGCAGACCATAGTAGTAGTGTATTATTGGGGCGTTCTGCATAACGCGCTCGAGCGAAGCGAGAGCAAGTGATGCAGAACCCCCAATAATACACTACTCATGTGTTATACTTTTTAAGAATTCCTATTTAATGCGCCAAAACTTGTGATACAGGGCTCACTTTTCGGTAGAGTATATTTTTTTCACAGTGGGGTCCGAAGTAAATAAAAAGTTATGATTTGAGGTATAAATAGCATGTCTAACGCAAGGACTCATCAGTACCAATCTAGTGAAAATTATAAAAAAAGATACAGGGTGTAGATTCCCAAAAAAATAATAAAGCCTTTTATTTCCCGTAGATTACACAGTATCTATCTATGTACATATTATAATGTATTTCTATGTAAGTATCCATATTATAATTATTTCTTATAGCTGTTTATAATAATCTAAAGTCTATCTTTCTCTAGTACCTATAAATTTATATAAAAACTGTTAATTTTTAATATTTGTATTATTAAATTAGTTCTGTAAGTATATTTTTTTTGTAATAAATATTCCCAATAAACAACCATAAATAGCATGTCTTACGCAAGGACTCATGAATACCAATCTAGTGAAAATTATAAAAAAGATACAAGATGTAGATTTTTTCGCATTTTAATAAGAATTAGTAAAAAAAGTAAATTTTCTCATAATAACACAAAATAAATAATAACTCTGCAGGGGTTTGACCTTTACCGCGGCCCTGGCTCAAGCAACTGAAGGAACAAGGATGGGTTTTAGTCAGTATAAGTCTGACACACCCTCCCGCCTCACCCAGAGCGGGAGAAGTCATTGGATGATTAACCACAATAAAAAAAATAAAAAAGGGCTATGACCTTAAGGACCTCCCGTAGAACATTTTTTTGCACCTGATGACCTCATCTAACCCCTAGTTGCGTTTGATCCACGACTTTTTGGCCATCCTGTATATCTAACAGGGCCTCAAAGGCTTTCAAATGCCCGAGTCACCAGGGCCCCGAAATTGTCAAAGATTACTATTATTAACAATTAAAAGTAACAAAGTCAACAATAAAAAAACTATCTTTAATCTTTACCCTTTAGCATAAGTTTATCAGCAGTAGGTACGTACCACTCTGAAGAAACTTACTATCTGTCCTGTTTAGCTTTATCTTTCTCTCGCAAAATAAGTGACATTTGCTCAATATAAATTAAATCATGATCGTGACTTTTATTTAGCTTGCTTTGTTAGTTAGTATTAATGGGTCAGATTCCGCCACTGTATTTTAAAACAGTTATAACCCATTGATTGAGCATAGTTACACGTTTTGAAATATTAAATAAAACTTGGTTGTTGATTTTTTTAATTTGTTTCTAGATAGTAGCTAATTGATTTTGGAAATAAAAATACATGCCAATAATGTAAATGGGTGTCAGTCGTTAAGGATAAACAGAAGCCAGAAAATCTAACACCAGTCTTGCCAAAGCAGCGTCGTATTACCCAGTTACTGGGTTGTGGAGTCAGATAGGCAGTTGCTTCGTATAAAATACGGGAACTCAGCTGTATCCAGTTAGACTGGAAAACGAGCACATGGTCAATGGGTGTGCGAAGATCTTTTATAAACTTGTCCTTGATGACTGACGACGGACCCACAACAGATCTTTGCGGCTCTCTGAGTGCATATCCACCAAACCTTATCACCCGATCGGCTGTTTATTCTGTACTTGTAACCTTCACAATATAAGTACGATCTTCCATTTTCCTCCACATAAGTTGCTGCAAAAATACATTAAACGTATAAACAGAATGTGCTGAAATATAAATCGCTTCAAAATAAAAATGCCGAAAAGGATTAACTTCCATTTTTGCAACGATAAAACAACTGTTTTTTTCTGAAAAAAGGCACCTCTTTCGTACCTTATATATCTTAACTGAAACATGCGATATTTTTACGATATTTCAGAGATATTTTTGATTCCTCTTTTAGTAAAGCTTTCAATTCCACCAAATGCAAAACCAGTCTTTATAGCTAAAATCAGATGTACACATGAGTTCACAAAAATCCACATACTTCATCTTGCTTGTGGCACTGACTTAAACTAGAACATTAGAATAGACTAGGGAAAAGGAAGAATGACTCTGCCTATTTGCTTGTACACATGTAGGTATATTATTATTCTTGAGCAATTTTCTAGCATGTCTCTCGACTTAGTATAATTTCTAGAAAACTAGTTTTAATAAAAAAAAACAGTCAATTTAGAATCAATGAGCATGTTTTAGAAAAAAAAGAAATAGAATTTTACATCTAAATTACAGCCAATTATATCTTTAGGTTATTCTTTATCAACCTGAAAGATGAACGCACCACTTTAAAGGGTTCCAATTAACATACTTAAAAATAGACATTAAACAGACTCCGTATCAACAAGAGGTTTCTAAAAGGACAAGCGCCCAAACAGAAATAAAATAAAATGTTATAATTATATTTACAGGCAGTCAACGCTACTTTTTGCATTTTTCTATTCTGTAGAATTACCATAAAAACCTGAATAGCGTTTACTGCCATCAAAGCCATAGACTCCAAACTAATTATTTAACCTCCGACGCGATTTTTGGTCCGTTGCAGGTCCATAAGAAAAGTAGTCGCGGGACGTGTCATGGGCCTATAACTCAAAGGTCCGATTGGACGGTGGTTTTTGACGTAAACACTTTACTTGGCTGTATCATTCGGTCAACCGATTCATATTTCACCGACTTTGGTAACATTTTAGTGAGACACCACTAAAATTTAATGACATAAAAATTTGACAAAATGCATCTGTGATTTTTGAGACTCCGACGCCATGTTTTTTCGTTGTGTAAACAAAATAGTTTATTACATTTTATTATTGTTGAGTGATGTTTATTTGGAATTGCTTATCTAAACATTGCCTACACATATTGTTTTATCGTAATGAAGTATTTTTTTGGTGAATATGTGTGTCAATTCGATATATTGTGATAAAGTTTTATGATGCGAGTAAAAGTTTTGCGATTGAAAATTATAAAAATGATAAGTTGCTACCGTGTTTTGTCACTGCGAGATGAGGTCAGTTTTATTTGCTTATTGAATTGTATAAATTGTTAGGTAAACTCATAACGAAGCCAAGAATGTATAATAATATACCGCGCCAAAGCAATAAATTGCCGATTTCTCAATTTTACTGAGGGCCCACCGCATCGTGACACCACAAATCGCAGTGGGGTCACGTGCCACGACCTTGACGCTTGCGGGCCTGCCCGCACAAGAGGTAAAAATTTTTAACATAGTATAAAAGAAAAATATAGTTTTACAAATTATTTCGATTGTTGCATTCCCAAAAATATCCCGACGATAAATCGAAAAATATTGCATTAGGTATATAAAATCCATTAGAGTAATACATGAATGTATCTATGTAAAAGTATTTCTACTATTAAAAATCTTAGATATATATCATGCCGGAACTACCCAAGCGATCCAGCACAATGTCATGCCCGCATAGGCACAGGCTATTTTCAGATTCCATTAGAATCATAAATCATTAGATAATCCCTAAAATACACATATATAATACAACTTTATAAAATCGGCTTGAAACATCAATTTTCCTTGTACACTTTAGCTGAGGAGCCCATTGAAAGCTTTCTGCCACATGTTTTGCTCGTGAGAGTGACGAGGTACAGTCTTCACCAGTTCCCCTGCATCTGTGATGATGGAGCCGGTGCATCTCAAGGAGGATCCCTTGTAGCAGACCCACCAGATCGTAGTCCCCGATTGTTTAAACTTTCGGTACCAGAAGCCTTTGGACCAGAGATAGGTCTTGCCGCAGCAGTTCTCGTAAAAAACTGTAACAAGAAGAAAGATACTGATGTTTTGGAGGAAAAAGGGAACAAGTTTCCTTCTTCAGTTCTTTTTTCTACGTATACCCAGTTAACCTATATCATACATATGTTCTACCTTCCACACAACCTTTTGACTTTGATAACCGCAAAATTTTATTTTGGATGAGGTGATGAGGTTTGCTGATAAATTCGTCCTATTGGTTGGGTATAATACCAAGACAGATATTGGGTATAAACCCAATTCTTCCCTGCGTTCATTTTAACGAATTTAAATTAATAAATAAATTTTAATAATAAAAATAAATATCCGAATCGTGACCATTGGGAGCTCTGCCTACATCTAATATGAATAATAAAGAGATGATTATAATATAATTAAATGATGGTGAAATTAGGTATACAATATGAAATGAAAGCACCTGTACTTAAAAAATAGACCTATCTGAACTGGAAAGGGAAACGTCTTTTTGGCTCTGGTGTAGTTCCACTTTGACTTTACACGAAATTGCTTTCCAGTATCAGTATATCGTTTCATGATTACTTTAGGAGTACCTTAAGAATATGACATTTAGAACATAAATTATTAAAAATTAAAATGCAGTAGTTTAATACAAAACCTTTGGGTATCATAAAAGTCATCATCAGTCAAAAGGTAAATGTTGTTTTTATTTTTATCTCCTATTCCGCTTCTGCATTTCTATTTTGCAGTCTCGTTAATTTTAATCGTATCAGTTCGTGAAGTCTACCAATAAAACCATTCTGATCGTTTGGTATTAGGCCCAGATACATCTTAGTGTTAGGCGTTTACATGAGCACTTACATCCTGAAGAAGCAGCCGGGCGTGGTATTGAACTTCACGCAGCCGACCATTCCACCCGCTAGAGCATGAGTGAGCTCATCCAGCTCGAGTGATGGCATCATTTTTAACAACACCGACTGTTTCCACTCTAAGAAATGCCTTCCACCAATACGGTCGAGTGATTCCTTCGGCAACAAAAGTAGTTCTAACGACTCCGACCAGGCTTCCACCTGCAGATCTTCCACGTTACTCTTAGCAGCTAATATGTCGCAATGCACCAGCGATATGTTTTCGTCCGGTGCGGTGGCTTGCTGTGCCGTGACCAATGGATTACTCCTGTCCATACTGTGGCTAGCCATGAACCTTCTGGAGGATCAGATGATGGTCCTGCGACCGCTGCAACAAAAATATTTATTTACGCAAATGTTCATGTAGTTATAATGTTATATATCTACCATTAATTTTAGTTAGTTAAAATTACTGCCAAAAAAAACACGCTATTACCGTAAAACTTATTTCTGTATCTGTTTCATTTACGTGAACATAAAGAATAATAAATAAATTTTAGTCATTTAATTTGAAATCAAACAAGAAAATAAATCAGTCTTCAGACACATATACTTAATCCGTTATAAATCAATCGAAAAATTAAAACATTGAAATAAGTTGGTTTTCTTTTCAAGGCAAGTCTATCACTTTACCAGGTGAATGTTTTTGAACCTCCTTCCAGAGTTCATCCACCAGAGTCTGATTGTCGGGTATGATTCCGTAAATGGTATACCTGTTGAACATTATCAACAGCATGAGCTTCGATTTGCCGTCCAGAGGAGATGGAATTTCCACGATTGGTATCACTCCGCCTATACAATGCTTTAATAGTTTTTCATACATATCGGATAGCTCAATTCGGAACTGCAATTCTTGCCTATCCTTAATTTCACCTTTATGGAACTTGTTTATCAATCTTATTGTAATCAAGCGTAAAATCAAGGTTTTTGGCCAATCAATAATTGGGTCTTTCTTTTGGGTTTTCATTCTTGTTGCTTTGCAGGATAACCATTATAAATAAATAAATAAAAAATTATAAATTATAATTATAAATAATTATAAATCAGACGAGTACGAGATATAGTTTTGCGTCGTCCATTTCAGCTGGCCGGTCCATTCCTCCGCCACGAACCCGTCCGGTCCATTTGCGGACCGCGTTAGGACCCGTGACGGACCTGTGGTCTATGTATCAAAAATTTAATAATAAGCACACCACATTTTTTGTAGGTTTTACTTTCATGAGATAAAGGGATGAGTACATTTATAAATTTAGCTAACAAAATAGGCTTTCAGTAACACATACAACAATAACATAACAACAATTATCCTGCTAGTCTACACGGTGAAGTTTGTGGATATGAGCTATTATAAGCTATTATTTTATTTAAATTTCAAGTAAGTAGTAATTTGATACGAAAAGAAGAACATGTAAATGTCGTTGCGATATGATAGAGAAGCAAAGGAAATTCATTGTGCTTTTTTACGAATTTACATTTTTAATTGAGCTGAGAGACATGTTTTAAGTAATAGCGTTATAAAATATCTTAATAAATAAGAACCATTATGATACTTCATTATTTATTAATGATTGATAAAAAGCAATGGTTGATAGCCACAATAAAAACGTTATTATTATAAAAAACTACATAATTAACATTATTATTATTAGAAGACTATCTTTGAAATTAATTTTAAAAATAAAAACAATAGATTTAATTTATATAATTCAGCTAAACCTTACCAATAACTAACCATACTGAACATATTTTACTTATCTGATACACTGCTAGATGCAATTTCCTTAATTATTATTCATAGTTAGGTATCCTAACATAAGATTGTTTTACAAATAATATTAACAGGGACTTAATTTGCGTTAGTAGAATTCTTAACACTCATATTTTTGTAGAGCTGCTTATGCCACGCTACGACAGCTACGACAGCTACGACCGTGTAGCCTCTTTATTCATATAACAATCGTATTCCTATTCTCATGTTGCCCTAAAGCTTTAAATCTGTAAGCATTATATTTAGTCAATACCTACAAACAAAGTAACCTAGTTGTTTTTTTGTTTGTTTTGTTCAAATTCACATTCCATCCAAGAATTAAATCCAAGAATTAAAAAACCTACATATTTCATTAAAAAATAATAATTATACAAAAAATATTTCATAGTAAAAGCTTATTTAATATTTCACTTTACAAAAAAATAGGTGTTTTCATAGTCAAAAGCTTAAGAGTCCTTATGGGTGGTTATGTTCATTCTTGACCCTGATGATGACGTCATCGTAAGTGACGATGGCGACTCTGCATCCTTGACGGGCTTTATTGCATGACCAGTAGATCCTTCCACCTCGTTTACTCTTACAATTGTACCTGTGCTCTTTGATCTGAAGGAGCGGAGTTCCTCTATTCGTCTGTAAAATTTTAAAACCTGTGGAGCAACAACAAACATCAGAAAAAAAGTCCATCCTAAAGTCCTTAACATAATAGATTCGCAGTAGCAATCATCATCATCATTTCAGCCGAAAGACGTCCACTGCTGGACATAGGCCTCCCCCAGGCGTTGCCATATTGACCAGTAGTCGTAGTAGTAGCCAATTTCAAATATTTTTTTTGAACAATATTTAAAAATATTTTTTTTATTTCGTTAAATGGCATTTTATTTTGTGAGGCCTTTTGATTTTGCGCACGTGATTATCTATAACTTTATGTGTTGTAGACTGAAGTAGGCCTTTACCTGGCCTTACGCTTGTTATAGGCTGACGTCATTTTGGGACGACATTGGTATAACGAGGAAAGGTTAAACGTATTCGTGCCAAGCTTAATTGATAGAAAGTATATACACAAACCAAACTAAAGTAATATATTTATTCACTTTTTTAACAATAAGCAGAATAATGCAAGCAATTATGTTAGTACATAACAATTCTATTCACAAAGAATATAAAAAGCTTTGATAATGATAATAAGTAAATGAAAAAAAAAACTTTCACAAGATTAATAAAAGAATGAATTTAATAGCACCTAATAAATTGATTTCTAAAATTAAATGATCTTCTATTACTCGTACTTTGTGTTTATAAAATCATTTGACAGTAAATAATAATTATACCTTCTTATGGATGCAACAATATAACCACTCTTTGAGGTCTTTGAGGGCGGTTTATTTCAACGAATAAACAAAACCAGGCAACTAGTGTATACAAACATACGTGGAATATGGGAATAAAAATATAATCTATATGATATAAGAAATTTATCAGAGCAGATACACAGTGATGCACAGTGTATTAGAGTGATGTAATCAAAATAAAAGAGAAGTGTTCAATTCAACGATTCGTGTAATAATGGCCATAATTGGTGTGTGCAGTTACTAATATAAGGTTGGGCGAGCTGCACACTACACCTCCCCTTTTTTTTTATTGTTGTTATTACTGAGTACATATTGCATTTTTTTTACTTAAACTAAAACTTACATCACTACTTTTAAAATGGTATACTTTTAACCTAATATTATACATAAAAAAACATCTTATCTTATCCAAAGTATTTTAAGTTACAAACAGTTTTGTATTATTTTTATGAATTACATATTCTTTATCATCCTATATAATCTGTTGTAAATGCAGTCAACTTCCTAGACTTTTCTTCTAAAGACAGATGATAGTCACCTTGACTGAGATCTAATTTTGAAAAATAGATGTTATTAGGTAACGAATCTAGAATCTCAGTGATGTTAGGTAACGGAAATTTATCATCCTGTATCCTATTATTGAGTTGGCGATCGTCCACTACAAGTCTCCATTTCCTTTCTCCTGACCTATCTGTCTTTTTAAGTACGAATAGAACTGGACTTGACCATTCTGAAATAGTCTCTTCAATTATATCGTTTTTCACCATTTCATCTATTTGTCTTTGTAACTCGCCTTTCAATGCATTAGGCAATCGATAAAGCTTCACGTACGCTAGAGACGCATTTTCCGATAGTTTTATTGAATGTTCTATTAAATTAGGAGTAGCCAAACATGTTCTAAAGATTTTATAGAACATTCGAATATGTTAGCTGTGCAAAACTTACATTGCAGTAGGTACGTATTTTACTGACAACGAATATGTAGGTCACGACGTCTCACGTGGTTTGGATGAACGGACTCCTCAACACTGGACTCGAACTGACTCCCAGCTGCTCCACATCGGACCCGAACGATTTATCTCCCGGCGCCCTGCATATCCTCTCATCATTAGGCTTAAGTATGAGAATACTTAAGCCTAATGATGAGATACGTTGCTGCCGGGTGCCGGGAGACCGGCACCCGGCAGCAACGTATCTTTTCTGTCTTCTTATTTAATGTTTTCATCTCCTCAAACTAATTCTTGGATTCGGTTTCTTCTATTTATTTATTTTAATCTTCTTTGCTTTGTTTCTTCAAATTTGTCCGTCTTTACAAACTTCTAACAGTAAAAATCGTAACGATTTCTTCAACTACGGACATCTTAGTTTTTCACGTAAGTTGCAAAATTTTAATGGCTGGCTAAGGGTCGCCATGTATTAGAGTGATGTAATCAAAATAAAAGAGAAGTGTTCAGTTCATCAATTTGTGTAATAATGGTCATAATTAGTGTGTGCAGATACAAATATAAGGTTGGGCGAGCTGCACACTACAACAGCTTGACTAGCGAACTAAAACTATTCTCAGAATGTATGGGATTAACATGTGCTGTCGAAATATAACGAAGTCAATCGAATCAAACAATAATGATTTATGACAATCGTTATCGCTGGTAGAATGTCACTCTGTCTATAGTGGGACTATTGTTTTGCTTGCTATCCTTTCTAATCGGTCACCGTTCATACGCATCATCCACCGGTCGAGCTGTGCTTCAATCTGCCCTGTACCCGATTGATGATATTTCGATGGTTATGCACATATTTCTGTGTAATGACGACATCATTGATGGTAGTGATAGTGGCTCTGCATCCCATACTGTTCTTACAACAGATCCACAAGGTTCTGGCTTCAGAACTGCGGTTGCTGCGGTTAAACCTGTACTTCCCCACCTGGATCGCCGGCTTACCATAGCGCGTCTTAGTATATTATTATATCAGAACTAAAAGAGGTAAATCAATAGTGTTAGAACTTGAACTGACAATTTTGAAACACAACTGTGTCTGCATTCGAAAACGTAAAGTCCATATTATTTTCAAACTACTTTATTACAAGTAACAGCACAATACATTCAAAAATAAGTACTTAGTTAATTTATCTAATGATGCTTGAACACAGACAAAAAATATGGTGGTACCTAGGTAACAGTTTATTATTCTGGCTTGGACTGAATTGATTTCGTTAATGAAACTGAGGTTTGTTTTTGGTCTTAAGGAATTGGTATAAAGAGCACTTGACAAAACTTTTTTTCTTCTTACATCACAACCTTTGCTCGGTTAGCGAAATTTTATTCTATTTATCATTATCCTAACTTACTGTATGCATATTTTATATTATGTGCATTTAAATGTAAGAAATATACAATACAAAAATGTGAATTTTTAAAGTAATTTTAAATGAAATATTATTGAAAATAAATTATAAAATATGTAAAATATTTTTTGTTTAAACATCAGTTTATATGGATAACCATCTATCTAATGTAATACAAACATAAACATTCCGGTAAAACATTCTAAGTGATTGCGAAAGCTGCATTAACATTCATTGTGTCACGCCGTTTAGAAGATCTAAGTGATAACAAAGACCTGCCATGGCTCTTATATTATGTAGAAGCCCGCAAAGTAGCTGAAGTTTTCCTATAGCTATGTCCTGTGTAAGAGTCAGCATCTGGTAGTTTTAAATACTTGGCGACTTTTTTCGGCATAGAACCAAATTTGTTTACACCAATAGGTTGAACCGTACATTTCCCATTTTGATAATTTTGAAAAAAGCGGGGATTTTTTGCTTTTTTTGACCGTATAGCATCGTATTTCTTTACGATTTCATAAAATGGACTGTGAATTGGAAACGTTCGGTAATTGTTTTTAATATTTTTGACTCTGACCAGAAGCATTTTGCCGTCATCTTTTATATCTTTTGTAGTAATATTCTTTAGTTCCATTAGTTTACATCCCCCAGCAATCCCGAATATCAAAGCAACCTGAAAATATATAATAAAATATTTACTAGGTATGAGTGGTGCGGAAATACTTATACTAATTATAATAATAATAGTACGCAACAAGTCTCTGGACAAAGTGCATAAACGGAAAAATAGTGAAAGGAAAATTAGTAAGCTAGAAGACCTCAATTTTTTTATCGATTAATAATTGCGGTCTAGTGTCACCCCTTTTCATTTTGACACCTCATGCAGGGAAAAACTGTATTTTAAGAATAGTAAGTAAATTTAACTGACCTTTGTTGCCAGGTAAACATGATCCGGAGCTTCTTTCAAAAACTTTTCAACGTCAGTTGGTGACAATATTTTGCTCTTCTGACCCTCATACCCGTCTGAGCTTTCCTTAAGGAAAGTGGTTAGCTTGGAATACGTTTTAAGGTCAACACCATTTGTGGTCCAAACAGTGCTTTTCAACATTGAATAAAAGCACCACAGCGAGCTTGGCTTGTATTTAATGGCCAGTTCTTTGAAATAAGCTAAAAATACATCCTCAGTAAATGAGTGGACATTGCTGTTGTTTTGCCATAACGTGAAATTTTCATAAGCTGTTTTGTATTTAGACTTCGAGCTTTGCATAAGGGTTGCTTTTTGTGTCTCAGTTAGAACATCTGGAGGTGTAAAATCTGGAAAAAATCCTCTCCTTAATTAGGATTCATTTTTCAAAATAAACAAATATAGGTAAGTATGTATAACTGCATTTTATAGCAGCCTAATAAAAAATAAATATTTTAATGTTCGGGTGATAATAAAAAGCTTAACAATGGAAAGTTATGTTTATTTACCTATCACATCTTATATACAGTGATCCAAGTTTACCAGAGGCGTGTAGGACTAAATCCAAAACTATGATGAATCGCGAAAACCACTAAAAAGAGTCTCGGACCTCATTTTTATGAAAACTAAAACTGCATAATTAGGTTTTAGAAAAATCAATATTCCTAATCAGACATCGAAATCGCTGATTTTGAAAAAAAAATCACAATGTTTATTATTAAATCATTCAACAGTGTTTGGTAATAAGGTTCAAATTCTCTTTTTCTTCTTTTCGTGTGAGGTGTGGCCACCTCTGGTGTCAGAGTTAATTAAGCCGCCTCTGTGAAACCCCACAGGCCGAAGAAGAAGCAGAAGCTATGACATACGACAAACGGCTAGAAATATTGATTTTTCAAAAATCTAATGATGCGGTATATTAATTTTCATCAAAATCGGCCTCGTGACTCCTTTGAGTTTTTGGCCATCCACACCCACTTGAAAAACTCAATTTGTATATTAACACAGTTAATATGTGTTTTATTGTGGGGCCGAGCGGCTGACATTGAATCCATATTTATATTGCAAAAGAGAGCTATCAGAGCCATATATAATTTAAGTCACAGAGAATCTCTTAGGGAGCTATTTAAAAATATTAATATTATGACAGTTTCTTGCCAATTCATTTATGAAAATATCATGTATGTAAGGAAAAATATACATCTCTTTAGTAAGGTCAGTGATAGACACAATTGTAATACGAGAAATAAAGATAAGTTAGATCAACCATCTTATAGACTAGCAAAAGTACACTCATCTTTCATGGGGTACTGTGTTAAATTTTATAACAAAATACCTTATTTATTTATTTATTTAATACTTCATGCACACAATCGTACAGAGGCGGACTTAATGCCTAAGGCATTTTCTACCAGTCAACCTTTGGGTGATGCAGAGACAAATAGAGGTAGGTGCAATATTGTAAGCAAATCAAGACAAGGTGGGTACCTTGTGATATATTAAAACTAAATGAAAGTAAATTTAAAACTTTAGTTAAAAGCACACTTTGTAAACAAGCATATTACAAATTAGATGATTATATTCAAGATAAGAATGCTTGGCAACATGTTGGTCCCGCTCCGTAGGGCAATCTTTGGTGTGGACAAAATCTAATTTGCTAATTTGTATTCCTATTCATAGTTTTTGTATTCTTAGGTTATTTTTTATATTTTTTTCCAGAATTTGACTCACACAAGGTTCCGTTGTTGTTGAATTAGGTATTTTACCTATGTTTGCAATATTTGTAAGTATGTGAGAACCATGTTCCTATTTATAAAACTAATGAATTTACCTGTTAGTGCTTTTATTACTTTATACCTGTACGTTGTATAGTGGGTAGTGCTATTTTTGGGTGCATCGTCCTCACATATATGAATTTATTAATGTATGTACATAAGTAAACTTTGTAAAACATATTTTTTTTAAAAAGAGTAAGTATGGAGTTTCTTGTGCGTTCTTCTCCATAACAAGCTACTTTCCGAATGCACGGTAGAGTCAATTTTTATTACTTGTACATTTTTTATTAACATTTAATTTTTGACGTTCAAAAGTGCCGCTTATTGGCCTAATTGAAATAAATATATTTGACTTTGACTTTGACTTATGTAAAATTAAAATAAATAAATTAAAATTAGCTTCTGCTTGCGACTTCGTTAATAACGTGAAATGACTTGTTTTGACTTAAATATATCCAACGACACACGGCAATAATTATTGTAATTCTTTACCAAATAAATAATTAACAAAAGAACTCTTTATATTATTACAAATATTATACATACACTTTATTTTGATATTGAATCTGGTTTCCCTAAAAATCAAATCTCTATGGAGAGAGAATGACCGTAATTATGTACCTTATTCATCTTATTTTTGAGTTGATAGAAAACTGTTTACATATTTTTGGACCAGTAGATAGCCGCGCCAATAAAGTGCCTCTAAAGTGCAGCATGTACCCAATACTACTGAATGCCGTTACACACTCCTTAAGGTAAGTTGGCCACTGCCCGTGATCTCATAAAACGTATTTTGTGCTATCAGACCAACAACAATATATAGGGACATAAAAGCTAGTTTTTCTACTAATGATAATAGGCAAGACGGACCTGCAAAAAAACGATCAAGTTCTTCCAAAAAAAATATAAAATCATGGATCTACTACAAATGATTATGAGCTTGTTTATAATGAAAACTAATCCCGTGTGCAGTAGTGACGGAAGCTTTACATCCTACTTGGTCGCCAACTCGTTTGCCACTTCGCATGCAGAACCACGTCGCCTTGGTTCCTTGACATCTATTGTTGTTATACTAACGATAACTACCTATAAACGAAATCGGTCGGCCCGTCTTTGTGTGCGCAAACAGGATGTCTGTAACAAAAGGATGAAACATTTTTTTTAATATATGTTCTTAAAAATTAAGAGGTAAAAGGAAAAAAATCTGAATGTTTACTAAATTATCGTTTATTATTCTCTTAAATGATTATGGACTCCTTTAACCCTGTAGATTTCGTTTTTGTATGTGGCGATGGTAGCCTTGCAGCCACTGCTCCTGGTTCGACTACAGCACCACCAGGAAACGCGACCTTTGTTTTGTTTTTGATTGAAGCGATGCTCCCCCAGCAAGATGACTGGCTTTCCAAAGCGGGACTTCGTGAAAATCACTGTAATTAGGAATAGGATTACTTATCGATCATGCTTAGGTATGCCAAGTTAACCAACTACTTCTACTGATTGTGTTAGTAATTATTGCTGTATTATGTAAGAGCGGAGTCACCTAACACAAGTATTATTTGGTTAAAAGGAGGCTCCAAACACTAAACCCTTATGTAAACTGAACCATTAATAAACTTCTTTTTAAATTTATTTTTATTTTTAAATTCAAACAAAATTAAAAAAAAAAAACATTTTCCCTAATTTTATGTTCAAGAACGCTCATTTAGTACGTAAGTTTCATTATATTTATTTGACTTCATTAAGCTAGCAAGCGATTTTAAAAAAAACTTTAATACATTCTCATACAAATTCGTACATATCAACAAATTTTCTTTCATTCATCCACAAACAGATCTATTTCAGATTGGATACAAAGCTTGGAATCATTGCTATAAGCTAAAGGTATGGCAGATTATTTTTATCGTAAGTTCTAGTTAATCTTCAAAAAACCTTTCCGGTCAAATAGCTGCCATAACGTGCGTAAAATAATTTACCTAATTAAGTTGATCACCTCAAAATAAACTCACAATTTTTGCGAACGGTTAGACAAAAACTACAGAACCCAGGTCTGTAAAGTTCTGTTAAGATCATTAAGTAGATCCATAACTCAAAGCGTGATTATGCATATTCCTAACATCTAGGATAGTTTCACCAGCGATGATGATGGACGCGCGACAGTCAACGTTTCTCTTGCTGCAGAACCAAACCGCTTTGATTCCTTTACTATCGTTGTTCTTATAATAGTAGCAGTTACCTAATGACAAGCACTAGGTTACTGCGCATTGACCTCGTAAACCTGGGCATCAGATTTATCCTAGGCTCTAAACCTAAACAAAAATTTAACAATATTACCTATGTGTGTTTGAATACATTTTCAATCAAATTTCGTAGTTTCAAAGGTAGAACAAATAATAATTTATAAAAAATGTCCTCGAAACTACTACATTTACTTTTCAGGGTCACAAAAAGAAAATTTTAATCGGCGATGCAATAATAATATTTTATTATTATAACAAATATTTATCTAATATTGCTCAGTAAAAATCCATATTTGCCAAACATTGGACAGAGCTGGAACCACAACAAAAAATGCTAAACTCAGCGTGCAAGTAAATTCTGATGTAACGACGCATATTATTTTAACAACTTAACATAGACCACAACCCGACACAGTAATAGTAAACACAATAATCATGAACCATACTCATCAGATTTTATAGATAAAAGGTAAATAGTTAACACTGTTTTCAGACTTTCATTATTTGAACTAATGATTATGGTATCCCTAGTCTTGATGATGACGTTGATGGTGGCGTTGCAGTCACTACTCCTGGCTTAGCTATAGGTCCATCAACCATTAAGGCCTCTGCATTTGTTGTTCTTGTTAAACCTGTAATCACCTATTTATTATCATGACGGGTTTGCCGAATCAAGTGGTCGAGAAGATAACTGCAACGAAAAATAACACAATTATAAAAAAATACGTTTGTGGAGTTCTTTATTGATAAGTTACGTTGTCTCGGTGATAAATATAACGAAGTCTGAAAACAATATTTATTCTTCGAAATTGTCCCCGAGAGATCTATAAAGCATGCTTTATGTTAAAAGGCGGGCAAATAATTCGCTATTTTGATAATTTCGCCAAACAGTGAGATATTTGACAACTATTTGCGATGTTGCCGACTTTCAGAATATACATTCCCTCCATCTAGTATACAGGCCATGTGGGTGGTCGGCGTCGGCAAGTCCCATTCATTAGAATTCAAGACACATTTGAAATGCTGGGGTACGCCAAGTGAACTGCTGACCGCCACAGAAAATTGAACGTGATCCATCGTTGAGCACATCATCGCTTACTATCAGGTAAGACAGTGGTCAAACGCGAGCCTATCTATAATAAAAATATGTATAAAAATACATCCGGTTCATGTGTTTCACTGTTCCTAGATATAAGTAAGCTATTTTGATAGATTAAGAACCAATTTTATTAGTACTTAGTTTCAAAATAAAAACAGGGTTTAAGACGGCAAGCTATTTTTATTTAAATATTTATTTACCGTTACACTCATAACAAAATCTTAAATAATATTATCCATTCATCAACAATCTTCACACATGGTGGGTTTGTTAGGATAATCAAGACAAATTGTGTTTATTATTCTTTGTTTCCTGCTTCCACAAAACTTAATCCAGCACGTTTGCATTTTTCAAAGCAGTGAATACAGCCACGTCTTATAAGTCTCTTTCACTTGTTAACTTTTTGTGATCTGCCGAATTCATACGTTTTAGGACAGATCGAGGATTGAGCACAAGAAACACCTGTTTCATGATATTTTAAAATTATCAATGTACGGCTAATATTGTATTCCTTGAATCGTTTTTACCAAATAAAAAATAAATTCTCAATTCTACTACTACAAATAAAATATGACACAAACCATATCCTATATATTATGTACAAAATTATGAGTTCATCAATAATTGATTCAATATTTGAGTATTAATTTTACTCAGTATGTATTTTTTTCAATAATACTAGCATGTATTCCATATGACTTCGAGAACCTTATTTCTATTTATTTTCTGCTGTCATCTCATGGTTATGCTCGCGCATGACTTTGACTATAATGTCATCGACGGTAACTAGGCATGCTCTGCAGTGATTACTGGCCCACTTGCAGCACCTCCATTGCTTCTTGTTGCTGGTCAGGTGTCTGTGTGGCGAACGATATGGCACATACCAATTGTAACGATAGTTCCTGAACAAGATCACTGGCTTGCCGTACCTAGATATTGAGAACACTGCAGCTGTAAATAATTAGAGATACAGATAATTCCTTTTACAAAAAATCGTTCTTGACTAAGTATTGAAAACAATAAATAAGCGACTTAAACACAGAAAACTAACTGGTTACAAAATTTATCATGAAGTAAATAAATATTTTGAATTGCCGATTTGATTCATTCTTTAATAAATAAAATAAAATGAACACATAAAACCGATACCTAAATAGTCGGCCAGTGTGATATTTTTTTATCATTTTATTAAGTTCTTCAAATTTAAATGTCTTAATTCATAAGGTCGGGATTGAACAACAAGAGACTTTTCAACTTAATTTAAAAAAACCATTTTATCAATTTGTATTTTCTGTTGTCATTCCATGATTATGCTCATGCATGAATTTCACAAAGACGTTATTGACCAGCAGTGGTAGCTCAGTGGTATCGGCCGCAATTTACAAGTTGTAGGTCATGGGTTCGAACCCAGGCAGGTGCTTTATTTTGTGTAAATTATTTCATCACCACTGCTCTCAAAACGGTGAAGGAAAACATTGTGAGGCATATCTTAGAACCAAAAATTCGAAGATATGTGACATCCACCAACTCGCACTGGGCCCGCGTGGTGGATTACGGCCCATTCCCTCTCACAGAGAGGAGGCCTGTTTCCCAGCAGTGGGAACAATTAATAGGCTGATGATGTGATGTGTGATGTTATTGAAGGTGATAAGACTTGTTCTGAAGCAATTGCTGGTCCACTTACAGCACTTCCATTGCTTCCTTTTGTTGGTCAAGTGAGCGTTTTTCGAACCATAAAGCAAGTAGCAGTTGTGCCGAAACTTCTTGAACAAGATCACTGGCTTCCCGTACCGATTAATTTAATGCCAGTGTTCAAAACGATTGTCTAATAAATGAATTTAAAAGGGCACACGTAAAAAGACAAATAAGTCAGCTGGTGGTAATCCAGTTACTTGCTTGTATGAAAATTTTAATATTCCTTACAATTATATTAAAACCTCGAGATTTTCCCACAGTTCCTGAATGAAGAATTTAAAGTTGAGAACTTTTAGTACAAACTTACGAGTTAGCTTTCCGCTGACGCTTGTGTTTGGCATTGATGTTGATGACTTCATTGTTGAAGGTCTTGATCGAAGACCTGCAGCCGGAACACCACTTGACGCAGATCCACAACACATTAGGATTACCATCATGGTTTGAGCTGTTTGTAAATAGTATGGGTTCTCCCCATTGCTTGCCTCAGTGAATGTAATCTCTGCTTCTAAAATAATAATGTCAACTTTATTAAAGATAAAACCGAAAGCAGCAAATAATTATTTGAACGATAAGCACGTACTAGTTGAAACGTGTCAATTATTAAAACTGCAGTATATTAGAAACGAACGGTTTCATTGCATTTCTTATAGAAAACTTAAAAGTTCTTCGATTGCATATTACATAATTATACAGAAAACCTACAGCACTTTGAAGAATTTAAACACGAAGAGAAGGACATCCAAGCAGTGGCGATTTGTCTATAAACCAAAAAATATCCTGTAACAGTATCTGCAATCTACTGTCCACCACGGTATATGATAAAAAAGGACCACTATATGAACTTTCTAACTCGCTTTAGAACTCGATGTATCTTAGAAGGTGACTTCAATGCTAGAAATACGTATTGGGGCTCCACACTAACAACTACTAAAGGCAAAGAATTACTAAATGCCATAAAAGAGCTGAAATGTGATGACATATCAACTGGCAAGCCCAACTATTGGCCAACAAATCAAAATAAAATTCCGGACTTAATAGATTTTTTTATAACCAAGGATTTATCAACTAGTTATATGTATAAAATCGAAACAAAGCTATGACATGAACTCAGATCACTCTGCAATCTATCTAGAAATTAGCGAAACCATTTAAAAGTGTACAGATTGGGAGAGCTTCAAGTCCAGATTGAATGATCAGATAGACCTTAAAGTTCCACTAAAAACACCCGAACATCTAAACGTCGAAGTAGAAAAGTTCATAATGTATATCCAGCTAGCAGCGTGGGAAAATACACCTGACTTCAACAAGAGGACGAAAGGAAATACTTACCCACTCAGTATCAAGCATCTCATTATGGAGAAAAGAAAACAGAAAAACTGACTGACTTTTTTAAAAGTGTATAAATTCTTATTGATCTTTATTTAATCATATAAATCGTGCTTGTTAGTGATCCTAAGTTTTCTACTACTTATTCTGTTTCTATCCGTGAGAACCTGTAATTGGCTCTATGTCTCATATACAATTGTTATCCATCTGTTATAGCTGTTGGTTCTCCTAGTATTAAATAAATAAATAAATAATGTCTGAATCATCTCCGCTAAAAAAGTCTGGTGGTACACCACTGCACAGCATTCCTGCACCTTCTAGAGGTAACAAAAGGCAAGCCCTCACGTCACCACCACAGTCTAGTACCGAGCAAAAGTTGACTCGTGAAGATGTTCGTCAAATAGTTCTAGACGTTATGAAGATCGAGCTTGAAAAGATTTCACCTAAGTTTAATATTAATATTAACGATATTCTAAATCGAGAACTGCACCCTATCAACGAGAAAATGGAAAAGATGAACGACTCTATGACGTTTATGAACGGTCAGTATGAGGACCTTCAAAAGGAGCACGCAGCCTGTAAAGAAAATGTTAAGGAGTTGCAACAAGAGAATTTCAGCATGAAAAGAACAATCGGGGACCTGACAGGACGTTTAAACAACCTGGAACAGCAAACCCGTGCAAAGAACATCGAAATTCAATGTTTGCCGGAAAAGAAGCAGGAAAATTTAATCCAAGTTGTGGCCGACCTATCAAAGGTGATAGGATGTGATATCACAAGCAGAGAAATACTGCATACCACCAGGGTTGCTAAACTTAATCCCAGCACAAACCGCCCAAGATCAGTGGTAGTGCAGCTTACCTATCCGCGAGTCCGTGACGAATTTCTAGCAGAACAAAACTAACCCGAACAACAATATAAACAGTGCACACCTTGGATACCCCGGTACAAAGTTCCCTATCTTTGTAACTGAACATTTATCTACCGCCAACAAGGCATTGCATGCTGCTGCGAGAATCAAGGCCAATCGATCTGGTCGGATTTTTATGCGGAAAACCCAAGAAACGGAGCATATCTTGGTCAACGTCTCCATATTCCATGGAGACGTTGAATAAGTTGGTTTAGTTGTTGTGATATTTGTTTTATTTTCAATGTTTTGGTATTTTATCCTCGTTTAAATTCAAAGCTTTTAAGATTATATTATCAGAACACCCGAGGGTTGCGAACAAAGACACAGCTTTTGTCGTCAATTATCTTGTGAGTCTTATGATATTGTTATTTTAACCGAAACATGGTTGAACGATTCGGTCATGAGTGCAGAGCTGTTTGACAATAGATACGTCGTCTATAGGCGGGACAGGGAAGGTAAGAAAAAGGACGGGGGAGGAGTTTTGATTGCCGTTTTAAAGAAAATTAACTCAAAACTCATGAGTCACTGGGAAAGCCGGTGTGAGGATCTCTGGATCACCGTTGAAGCCTACCTATCACAAAATCTATACGTCAAGTAGCTCTGTGCGCCGTATACTTACCACCACCTGTTACTCGACTCACATTAGAATCTTTTTTGCATTGCTGTAGCATAGTTTTAGAACAGTCAGGCTTGTATACTGTTGTGATTTTAATCTGAGTGCTGTAAACTGGAACTTGGTAAGTGATTCAGCTGTTGGTTACGTATCACCTGGATTTACCCATTTGTTGACGGATTTTACACATGTCAATAAACTCGTGCAACTTAACAGCATTTGTAACAATTCTGGTAGAATATTGGATCTGTCTCTAAGTAACTTGCCTTCTAGTAGCGTGCGTGCTGCAAAAAATCCTTTAAGCAAAATTGATCCCCTGCACCCTCCTCTAGAAATTTTACTGAATTCTAATTCAGACTCTAGACTTCTCTACAACCCTAACAATTGCCGTCCTAATTTTTTCAAAGCGGACTACGACAAGATTTGTAAGCTTTTAAATGAAATAGATTGGGCATCATTACTGAATTACACAGAGGATGTTAATGAAATGCTTGAAATTTTTTACGTTAGTCTATCGGGTATTATAAAGGCACGTCCCTATCAGAGGAACTCAGAAAAGGAATTATCTACCTTGGTTCGGTAAAACTTAATCAGAACGTTAAAAGAGAAGGAAAAAATCAGAAAGATATTTAAAACTTGGATGAAGTGGAATTTAAATTGTTTTGTAAAAGATGCTCGCACTTAGCGACCATTAGTTATAATAAGTATATTTCAAATATTGAAACTGATATCTCTGAAAACCCTAAGCAATTCTGGCCATATATTAAAGATATACGGGGTGGTTCCAGCTCATTTCCCATCACAATGACTGATGGAAGCATAGCAACTTCAGACGTACCCCAAATTTGTGAAATGTTTGCTGAGCAATTCTCTTCTGTTTTTGCTAGTGGGAAATCCGATCAACGTTCTTATAACCCAGACTACCTAAGAAATCTGAATAATAACAGCCTGTCCCTCACAGCACCTGCAATAGACCACGACTGTTTAGTTGACTAATTAAAGCCCTTGGATTGCCATAAAGGTGCTGGCCCTGATGGGATACCACCTGTATTTATCTCCGAATGCACTTCTTCTTTAGCCTCTCCACTACTATTAATATTTAATAGATCGCTGAGTACTGGAATCTTTCCGGATATTTGGAAAACTACAAAGATTGTGCCTGTTTACAAGAGCGGTGATAGCGATAATGTGGTTAATTATAGGCCTATCTCTCTCCTGTCTACTATGGCGAAAGTGTTTGCGTCTTTGATTTGATTTGTCCACTCATTCAGTCACACTTAAGACTTTATCTTAGTGTCTCCCAGCATGGTTTTGTGGGCGCCAGGTCTACTTGTACAAATTTGGTGACTTTCACCGAATCCTTGGTTGTGTGTTGACTCTGGCAGGCAGGTTGACGTTATCTATACAGATTTTAGTAAAGCTTTTGACCGTGTATCACACGATATCCTTATGGATAAGTTAAAGGCATACGGCATTACTGGTAATTTACTAGCTTGGATTAAATCTTACTTAGAGAACCGTTTCTACTTTGTTGCAGTTAATGACTACCAATCTGGTAATTGTGCGATTACATCGTGCGTTCCACAGGGCTGTCCTATCGACCCAATAGTATTTATTGTCTTTGTCAATGATATACCTGCATGCTTTCGTTTCTGCGAAAGTTTCATATACGGCGATGACATAAAATTTAGTAAAATAATTGAGTCAAACAATGATTCTGAGCTATTACAGAATGATCTGGATAAGCTAATCGAGTGGTGTGTTATCAATGACATGGACTTAAACATTAATAAACGTTTTCACATTAAGTTTTCTAGGAAGAAGCTCTCGGTGCCGTCTGTATATTATAATTATAATATACATTGGTACCCACGTCATCCAGGAAGTAGAACAAATCAAAGATCTGGGTGTAGTATTTGATAAAAAGCTTACGTTTATGCCTCACTATTATTATCAAGCGAGCCTCCAGAATGTTGGGATTTGTTATTAGAAACGTGGTTGGCTATCGATAAAATAAAACCAAGATTTTATTGTACAACTGTTACGTTCGTAGTATTTTGGAGTACTTTTCTTTTTTATTTGTTTTGGGTTTGCTCTTGACTCTAGTCTAGGTCAGAGGTGACAGAGACAGAGTCGACGATGGAGTGAGTTTACCCAGAAGAAGCCTGTTCACTCTAACTTTGAAGAGATTCGGGTTGAAGGCGTTCGGAAATACGGACGCAGGTAGTGAGTTCCATTCATTCGCTGTGCGCATTATGAAGGATGTCTGGAAGCGCTTGGTGCGAATTGGTGGAATGGCAACAAGGTAAGGATGATAACTTGCAGTGCGTCTAGATGTCCGATGGTAGAAGGGGGCTGGTGGGATGAGGTCGTGGAGTTCTTGAGCACACTCACCGAAGTACAGTCTGTAGAAGACTGACAAGCAGGCAACTTTGCGGCGATGAGCCAAGCTATGTAGCTTGGCATCCACCAGTTCAACGTCGCCAATGAGCCTCTTGGCTCTGCGTTCCACCGAGTCAAGCGCGGCAAACTGATACTTAGCTGAGCCATCCCAAAAGTGGCTGCAATACTCCATGCAGGATCGGACTTGCGCTTTGTAAAGGGTTAAAAGCTGTCCAGGCGTAAAGTATCGCTTCACTCTATTCAGGATGCCCAGTTATTTGGCCGCAATTTGGGCTTTGTACTCAATGGAGGCGCCGAAGTTGAGATTGGATGTCAACTCCATGCCTAGGAGCTCGAACCGATTAGTCACAGGAACAGATGTACCCCGAAAAGTAGGAGTATGATCGAAAAGACTCCTTTTAGCGGTAAAAAGACACGGCTGTGTTTTGGTACTGTACGTGTACTGTAGCACTGTTTGGAGGCCGCATTACGCTACACATAAGTTGAGACTGGAGCGTATTCAGAAGAGGTTCCTCTGGCATTTGGCATATTCCTGCGGAATTGTCAAAAAGAAACCATCGTACGCGGCTAGGTTATCGCATTTTAGGATAAACTCTTTAGAGAAACGTAGAAATATAATAGATTCAAGTTTCTTAATTAAAATCTTGCGTAACAAAATAGACTGTCCTCAGTTATTTGGCAGGATCAGGTTCCGAGCGCCAGTTAGACAGCCCCGTGCTCCTATCACCCCTTTTTACCCTCCACCACGTAGAACCGTCCTCGGTGACAATTCAGCCATTCCTCGGCTGTGTAAACTATTCAATAATTGCAGCGATTTAGTAGACGTACATGCGGACTCACTTACCAAGTTTCGAAAATTGACACACGATGTTATGTAGTCTAATAATTATATTTTTTAATTTTATAGTGTAAGATGTTTTCGGTATCATTTTAAACCATTTTTTTATATTATGAGGTTATTATGTTGTTTCTGAATGTTTGTTCAATACTTTTGCATATCTGTAAAAAAATGTGACACTCAACTATAGTTTTAAGTAAATAATAACTGTAATATTCTTAGTGTTAACAATTGGTGGTGAGCCTAATAAATAAATAAACATAATAGAACAAAGCTCTATTCAGGCTTAAAATAAACGATCTAACTAGACTTACAGGTAGTTTGCACACACAATCACAGTTTTTAATTGATAGTCCTCATAGTGTTTTCTAATGTCTCCTAGATGGATGAAGAAGACATTAGAACTTTTCACAGGTAAGTTATCTGCCAAACAATGTCAAACCAATTCTGTTCAATTGTTGACGGTAATGCTATCCACATCTAGCTATCAAGTAGGTCTTCAGTCTTAAGCGTTCCCTCACTCGTTTCTTATGCGTCTAGTATGGATGATTATGCAAGTTCCTGACAGTAAAACTTCATTATTACTTGTTCCTATGGTAGCCCTGCAGCCCTTCCCCCACTTGACACATACAAAGTAGCTCTTGTGTCCCTTACTGCTACTGTGCTGCTTGAAGTGGCACTTATTGTACAGGATTACTGGCTTACCGAACTTGAATCTCGAGAAAATGAAATCTGTAAGAAGGGATATGAAAAATAGTCAATAGTTGAGAAGATAAATATACATACGAAAATATTGAAGCACATAAAAAGTAATTACTTTATTCATATTCATTTATTATGCACGCATAATATTGAATACCAAATTACCAACATGTAACGATCTATGTATGTTAAATTTACTAACGCTAATAAATTACCCACTAGCTACCTGTTGTTACCATTCGAGTGGCATTATAATATAAACAGCAACACTTCTGCAATTTATAAAAATAATTCTTGTGCAATTCTATCAAATTCACATCATCATCACATCATCAGCCTATTAATGTTCCCACTGCTGGGACACAGGCCATATCAGATTACAACGTATTATTTCATTCTTATATATGAATTGTAATAAACTTGAATATAGTAATGATACTCGTATACTTCGTTTTTTTAATTTTTATTTTTTTTCGTCTCTTTTTCAAAATAAATGTATTTAGCAAGATCGAAGTCGCAAGTCAGAGAATGATTATGGTCATTGAATTATTGTACAGGATTACTTATTAATTTGAATTATTGTACAGAACACTTATTGTACAGGATTACTGGCTTACCGAACTTGAATCTCGAGAAAATGAAATCTGTAAGAAGGGATATGAAAAATAGTCAATAGTTGAGAAGATAAATATACATACGAAAATATTGAAGCACATAAAAAGTAATTACTTTATTCATATTCATTTATTATGCACGCATAATATTGAATACCAAATTACCAACATGTAACGATCTATGTATGTTAAATTTACTAACGCTAATAAATTACCCACTAGCTACCTGTTGTTACCATTCGAGTGGCATTATAATATAAACAGCAACACTTCTGCAATTTATAAAAATAATTCTTGTGCAATTCTATCAAATTCACATCATCATCACATCATCAGCCTATTAATGTTCCCACTGCTGGGACACAGGCCATATCAGATTACAACGTATTATTTCATTCTTATATATGAATTGTAATAAACTTGAATATAGTAATGATACTCGTATACTTCGTTTTTTTAATTTTTATTTTTTTTCGTCTCTTTTTCAAAATAAATGTATTTAGCAAGATCGAAGTCGCAAGTCAGAGAATGATTATGGTCATTGATTTTTTTAATAACCTTCCCAGTTTTTTGAAAAAATACGAGTGTGGCCTTACAACCAGAGTTTTTTTTTTCTACATTTCCACCACGTTTTGTCATTGTAAGTAATCTGCCTGCTGAATCGATGTCCACAAAATACTGCAATTGGCCGGCCTTGTCTTGATGTTTCAAATACTACTTCTGTGAATGAATATTATAAAATATGATAATATTGAATTAACATCAGCTGAAGGTTCTCGAACTAAAGTCAGATTTTAATGAATTAACTATTTTCTAAAGGGCTTATAATTTTTAAATAAATAACTGATAATGAAACAAAAGTAAATTGATCAATCGATTTATTTATTAACATAATCGGAATTTTTAGTACCTACTTACTAATCATCAGTTAAATATTAGGAAATGAAATACACTACAGTCACCATGAATTAGTACGATTAAAAAAATTAAGAAAGAAAAAAATAAAATTAGTATACAAAACAAAAAAAAATACAGTCTTCACTTAGATGTCACTATATAAATAAATGGCAAACTAATGTACGACTTCCTAGTCATGTGTATGTTCCCTAGTCTTAACCACATCATTATTGATGGTTCCCACTATGCCGCGACAACGGTAAGTTGAGGACCACTTCACACAACGCCATATCTTCTTTGGACCAGAGTTGGGATACGACAGGTTGTATTCTTGTCCTTTATACACCAGCTTCGGTTTTCCGTATCTTGATGATGTCAGAAATAGAGCTGAAAAAAGAAGTTACACCCTCATGACATGTATTTTTTATATTTGTTGTTATGAGCTTAATCTAAGCTTCTCATCCCATATGTGTGTAACACCACACACCACTGTGTGCCAAAGGCATACAATTTTGAGAAAGTTTGCAAATTTTAAATGATACCCTATAAGTATCAGTATCGAATTAAGCAATTCGTTGATTTTGGTGTCTTTAAAAGATGTACTCAATTAACAAAAAAAAAACAACTGGCTTATAGGTAAGTATAAATATATATACTATAATAGAATACAGTTATTAATGAAATGTAAACTTTAACATAGCTAAGGCATTTAAACATTTAACATAATAAGGCTTGTTTTTCCCCGACTGCAAGGAAAGGATTATGTTTTTTACGCGTGTCTTGTAGATATGTATTCTGTATTACCTCATATCTTGCAAATCGCTAGACGGATTTATATAATTTAGACATCGTTAGTACCGACCGCCAAATTGTTCTTAGATAAACAAACATGGCGGATTCTGGGCGCCATATTGTGAGGGCATTGAGTGGGGTATCAAAATGAAGGGTTTTAATAGGTAGTTACAAAATTATATACCTCTAATTAGTTTAAAATAATTGGAATAAATAATGATAACTGACAAGTTGTTTAAAAAAAAATAAACGAAGCTGCCGACCGCTTAAGAAACGAACTAAGTCGGAAGATCAGCCAGCTCACGAATGTATTCTCATACTGCGCATCATAATTTCCCCCTTGTTTACTTCTTTTAAGTTCGTTTCTTAAGCAGTCAGGTTTTTTTTATTTTTGAATTCACTTTTTTAACATAACAATATATAAATTATCTTGCCTATCTTTTTGATAGACTCATCCGCTCCTTCTCCATATAAACTTTAACTAGCCGTAACAAACACTATTTATATGATTAAAAAATGGACCCAGTTTCTTCTCCACGTAAGTCATATGCATTTAAAAAAATTGGGCTTTCCGTAGAAATTTGTCATCGGCTGACGAAAATTTTGTATGCGGAAATCTTTTTTTTTTTTTGATTTCTATGACTTCCTTGAAGAAAATAAGCAGGGTTGCAGAGCTATAATTTTTAAATCAAAACAATGTTTCTGTGAAACTTATTTAATAAATCTGTTAATTTTGGCATTACAAAAATATATTATCTAAAATTTACAAATACTTCCAGCAGAATGTTTATTAGGTGTAAAATATGACCACTTATTTTTTATTTATTTATTTATTTAATCTAAAAAATTGGGAAACAATTAAAACACATATTAAAACTAAACAAAATAAGCAATATAAAACTTGCAAGTGACAGAAAACAATATTTTAATGATTCTTATGAATATCCTTGATCTCTTGAACTGTATTGTCAATGATGATGATGTGGGCACGACACCCGCGTCCCCAGTGGTTGCACCTAAATACTTTCCTTGTTTCTTCACTTTTTCTTGTGTTCTTGAGTAGAAACCTGTAGCCGCCCAATTCAATTACAGGGTTGCCGTGGCATGATGTTGTGAAAACAGGAACTAAAAAAAAATATTTAAATTGATACATCCGAAGTATCCAAGTGATCAGGGCTTCAGAGAGAAAAAAATACTAATAATACTAGCTGTGCCCAGAAGTATCGGTTCCTAACCTAACCTCCTTTTTTAACCCCCTCAGGATGGAGGAGTCTGAAAACCACCAGATGTTCCACCTCACACCAACGCCGGGAGTCGCGGGAACGTACGATACGTCCGCAACCCCCGGCTAGTGCCTAACCTAACCTACCGAGAGCTCCCTCAGGTTTTGATTAATACTCGTGGCTCTAAGCCATCAGCCGTTACGACTACAGGAACCATGACAGGTGAGTAGTACAGCAAAAGTGTAAATTATAACAGTTTCCTTGTTGATTATTTGTAGAAAATCTTCGACGGCGGCAGTAGGAGATAGAAAAACCGTAAACAAAATCTGGACCCTCAATGTCCTTACCTAGGTAATACATTTATAATATTGTGTTTTTAAATAAAAGAGAGAATTTGGTCAACAATTTTATAATTGTTATAATTTTTTTTCTATCGTGATTCCCTTTCTTTTATTTCTCTACTTTTCAATGGTGATGGACATTATTGCTCTTAATAATACAGTCTTCGAAGGTCGTGATTCTGGCTCGACAACCTGTGGCTGCTTTGACACACGCCCAATACGCCTTTGGTCCTTTACTTCGATAATATTTGTTGAAGCGATACTGTCCAATTTGCAATACAGGTTTTCCACAGCGCGATGTAGTATATACCGCAACTAAAAAGAAATTTTAAAAAGGCCTATTTATAGAAATTATTATTTAGTGCCTCAACTAACGTATCGGTCGTGGTCGTAGGTGGTGTGGGTGGGTGCGTAGGCAACTGGCATGTCGTAGAACCAATGGAAGACATGTTGCATGCACTAACACGCACTGGGCCCGTATGGTAGATTAAGGTCAATTCCCTCTCTCAAAGAGGAGAGGCTAATATCCCAGCAGTGGGAACATTAAAAAGGATGATGGGGACTTCCATTTTTCTGCCACTGCCTGGTAAACAAGCAGGCGACCTACCTTATAGTATATGGTACGGGGGATACCTCAGGTGGTTGCCTTCTAAGGGATATTGCAATAACAATATAACAATAACAACAGCTTTTATTAACAATCTTACAATTACACTTCATCTTATTTCTATTTATTACTACAATAGTGTTTAAATCTTATTACATTATGTACTTTTTCTTATTCAACACCGGTTCCTCAACTGTCTTACTTTTCAGCACTGGTTTTCTAAAAAATAACCAAAGTTCAAATGAAAAACATTTAACAAGTTCATCACATTTATTCTCATGATAGGAGTTGCTTTTTTTCTAAAAACCACTTTCTAAAAGACGCGAACATTCTTTTTCTTCGTCGTATCGGTGATTCCTAATTTATATCATGTATGTTTTGAGCAAAACTCAGTCACGTCGACATTATAACGTATAATACAAATGTGGAACAAGGAAAAGCAACAAGGGCGTCGCCAGCCGGTGGCCAAGGGGGGGGCAAGTTGATGTGGAGAATGAGAAAAGTATGAATTGTAGGTAAAGTCAAGAGCACATGAAGCTTTTCACTTGTAGTACGAGCCTTACATTTACAGCGATTGTAATAATAACGGTACAGAGTCCAACGAGTAAAGCTTCACGAGTTCCTGACTGTACAATAAATTAATTTTATAAATAAGTTATTACTGTTAGAAAAATAGAATAAAAATAATTTGGGTTTTTGAATTTAAATATACCTACAGTGTATTTTTTTTGTAATCACGTACCAGATTTTTAATATTAAAGTGGTTGATAAAGATTCTTTTTTTGATTAGGTTAATTAAAACATAATCTTCGGGGGTTTTTTGAAAACTATTCAATCACTTTATTATGAAAATCTTGTAAGTTTCCATGAATAAGTTTCTGTGCACACTCATCATGTCCAGACTAATGCGGCGATTTTCACCCATAGTGCTTCTTAGCCAGGTTTTTAGTCTCCTGAAGCTGCTAAACGATCGCTCTACCGTAAGTCGAAGACCATTGGATTTTGGTTGCTTTACATTTGGCAACATTTTTAGAATCTCTAGGGGGGGGCAGCTGCCCCTCCCTGCCCCCCGTTGGCGACGCCCTTGAAAAGCAATTGATTACCTTAAAGCTTTATAATACTGGTTTCATCGCTTTTCATTCAACGCATTAAACATTTTCAAGTTAACATAATACTTTCAAGTTACTGAAACCCAACATTAATATGAAGGTGAATCTTATAAGCTGGGTTTTATTTTAAGATTACAATATTTTGTAACAGTTCTCAGTTGTTTCCTAAAAGTTATGAGACTCATGTCTCATGATTCGACATAGGGCTTTAACGTACCCGTAATTTGACAGTTTCTGCCTGAATTTGTTGAGTGATAAACTTAAATAAAGCCTCTGTCTAATGATTGTCGGGCGTTTGTTCAATCGTTACTAGAGAAGCAGAACACCTCAGGGCGTTAACTTTACCACAGATCCAGCGGGCGCGGTCTCCTCTGCTGCCTACCCACTTATTGTACCGGTACTTGCCAATTATTATAACTGGTTTACCACGCCGAGACGTTGCAAATAAGCTATGAAAAAAACTGTGGTTTTAACATATTAACGTGCAGGTAGTTAGCGTTTGTGCATAATATAAAAGCTGATAAAAACAGTGTCTGCAGCCAGCATTTTCACTTGTCAGACTCACTAAGTTTTCACTAAGACCCACTTGCACGTTTAGTCGAGTTAAATAAATAAATGTAGAATTTATAAACTCGGAGTTAAGTCGTAAACAATATACTCTAACTCACGATACGCATTGACCATTAAAAAGTAATGCCGGGTTTACTAACCCAGTATTAAACCTGATATTTGTCAATGTCTGTGCCCTGAAATGTAAGCCGGCCAAAAATAAATTAATGACTATGAAGGACTATGAACGGAACTTGTATGCGTGTCCCTTTTATTACACTATATTGCGATTGCATCATTTTTGTTCACCACCGTCATTTGCCACCACAATTTAATTTTCTTTGAGGTAATTCAAATTCTTTATTGCGAACTAAGTGTACAGAATTTTGAAGATGTTAAACATAAGGTAGGTTCTTAGAACTTAGTTGCCTGTTAAGGCATTGCAATTTAAATGATTATATTCAATATTACAGTTATATATACAGCTTACATTAAATTATATTAATTATCATTATTCATACATTTTATTATATATCATACAATTCTTATACTAATTTTTATTACATTATATTAAGTATCACGATCATTTTAATATATTAAACAATTATTTTTCTTCAAGGAATTCTTTTACAGTGTAATATGCCTTTTTAATCAGGAAGCCCTTTAG
Source organism: Anorthoa munda (assembly GCA_945859665.1). Classification (NCBI taxonomy): domain Eukaryota; kingdom Metazoa; phylum Arthropoda; class Insecta; order Lepidoptera; family Noctuidae; genus Anorthoa; species Anorthoa munda. The sequence goes on from OX243901.1 coordinate 9,752,624, forward strand.
CTTCTTTTTAAAAATACAAATTGTATTTAGGTTCTTAATATCTATGGGTAACTTATTATATATTTTTGTAAATTTAAGTGTGTTTGTTCAAAATAGGAAAGAAATCGCATATTCATGCCCATTTTTAGGGTTCCGAAGTCAACAAGGAACCCTTATAGTTTCGCTCTGTCCGTCCGCAGCTTAGCTCAGAGAATCTAAGTACTAGAAAGCTATTATTTGGCATGTATATACATATTAATAATTCCGACAAAGTGGTAACATAAAATCATGAAAAATATTTTTTTTTCGGGTACCTCCCATAGACGTAAAGTGGGGATGTATTTTTTTTTTCTCATCTATCCCATGGTGTGAGGTATCGTTGGATAGGCCATTCAAAAATATTATGGGTTTGTTGCAACTATTTTTCGATTCAGAGATTCGTTTGCGTAAAATTAAGCTTTAAGTTGCAAATTTATGTTAGAGTCAAGTGTCCCCCCCCCCTGCCAGCAAAATGGCTGCTCTTGGCTATGTGAAAAAATTCACGGCAGTAGCAAATATAACGAAATTAAAAGGAAAATTATCACGGATAACAAGGCTTTACAAGTTTAGGAGTAATAGTCGACCAACTTATAAAATGTACTTGGAAAAGTTAAAATTTTGTACAAATGCCATTGAAAAATTACCAAAATAATGTTGATAGCTGTGTAAAACAAAGTAAATATAATGCTTACGAACCATGTAAAAATAAACAAAAATAAAATCATAACAGGCTTTACAAGTTTACGAGTAATAGTCGACCAACTTAAAAAATGTACTTGGCACAGTAACATTTTTGTACAAATGTCATTGAAAAATTACTTAAATAACGTTGTTAGCTGTGTAAAACAGATAGTAAATATATACTTATGAACCATGTAAAAATATACCAAAATTTAAATCATAATATCCTTAATAATAATGATTTCTAAATTAATAATGTTTAAGCTCGAATAACGCATTGGAGTGGCCAGAGTCGTTGTCAGTACCAGAACGTAGTCCAAGCGGCGCATGCGCGCGGTGGAGTCTATTTCGTGTTAGTGCAGAAGTATTTTCGACCTTTTGTAATTAAAACGTAAAAGTAAATTCAAATTAGATTCGATTTCCAAGCAAATTACTTATTTTATTTTGTGGATATCCTTCTATAAAGTTAATATTCGACCCGACTTCATCACTAATTGAGTAGCGTAAAACTTTCCAGAATGTAGTATAATAGTGAATCCTCTAATCTGCGGTATTAGAGGAGATTAGAGGTGAATACATACGATTTTTTTCTAATTCCAAAAGAGAAATAAACAAGGAGCGTGCACGCAAGGATCCAGGAACGTACTATACCATTCCCCGTGGCTCTAACGCGTGCTCGTATCGGCTCATTTCGCAATTCGCACCCGCGGTGGTACTCAAATACATAATATTTTTCTAACTTCAGTTGCGAAGTTGGATTTTATAACTCCTTCTTCAGTTACCAGTTACTCTTTATTTAGTTAGTCCTTATTAAGTTTAAGTCAAGAGTGAATAGATTACATCTAAGCAAGCGTGCTTCACCGTAGACCACATCATCGCTTACCATCAGGCGAGATAGTGGTCAAACGCGAGAATATAGATTAAAAAAAAACATCATCCTTTGTGGGCACGTTTTTGGACTTTGCGGGCCGCTGAAACCGTTGTAATGTTCATGTAACAACAACAAAACCCTCTTTTTAGTCCGCAATATTATGCAACTTCGGAACCCTATTACTGCGCGTGGCCCGACACGCACTTGGCCGGTTTATTTTTAAATCTAATGATATTTTACTTCTATGTGATATAGTCACATGTCATAGAAAATGTTCTTCGTGATCATCATAAAACAACATTTCCCTAACTCAAATATCTCCATAAGCAAAAAAAACATCCTGTTACGTAATTTATTTTGACAATTCTTTCACTAAGCCGGGACAGAACTCGTCCACATCGGCGGGCTATATATTTAAGTAAATTTACAAGTTTAAGTCTACATTTACCCATAACTCTTGGTGGCGCAAGATAATTTATCTGATTAACCCTGAGCTAGCTGTTAACACCGGGTTATTTAGGATAACCCAGGAACGCGCAAGTGGCCCTTAGTGAAACCTTTTATACAAAAAAATATATCCCGTATACATTCAGATCATAATAAATCTGTGCATATCAAAGTTTGTTTAGCCACTCATGCAAGAATGAAATATATTCTTAACAAAACAACACAATTAATTACAACAATTTACATACAACTTTAAATATATGTTCTTAAATTTTATTGCTGCAACAATAATTCTAGTCTTTGTCTAAATACCTTTTTTTATTTGTATGGAATAAATTATATTTGATGATGTATCGGCACTTAGTTCATTTTAATGATTATGCGCATAGTTTTCCAGATGCGCATAGAATTCCCTCATTCCCGCGTAGCACGACTGAAGTGTGTAGCTTAGCTTTGCACCCCAGTCGTGTTTCAACGCGCCGGAGCTTCGGGACGCTTATGAAATTTGAGATTGGAACGGTAACTTCTCCATTCTATCACGGGTTTTCCGCAAAGGGAACGAGTGAATATAGAGCCTGAAACACGGAAACACAAGTTCATTCAAAACTAACATATATACTATTTAAGTGGACTCTCATTCTGGATGTTGTGGTTTAGGTCAGAGGTTCCCAAACTGTGCGTCGTGACGCTCCGGGGCGTAGTGGTGCTCTCTCGCTGGCGTCGTAACATAAAAAAGAAAGAGCAGCTGTTGGAACTTTGAGATATATGAAATATGAGCCTGAAACTATAAAATACTACTCGACACATATTAATAGATACTTTTCTATAAATAAAATGTAATTCAATTTTAGAGTAATGAATCCCAAGATTATCAAAAACTGGGTACTAAAGATTCGTAGTACTGCTTGATACGTCAGATCTATATTTATGCGAAACTGAAAGTTGCAGTAATTAAGTCGTAGAAAAGATTACAAGCCAGCAGTGGCCCGTTATAGGCTGATGATGATAATGGGAGATTGCAAATCAATTGAGAAAACTAAAGGAGAGTAATTTTTTCAACACTTCAGCTCTGATTTAAAAAGTTTGGTCAAAAAGTGAGCTCATTGACGCCTTTTTTGTGTTTAGTACAACACAACTAGTAAAAACGGTTAATATCAATACTAAAGAACAAGGGTATCGTAAAAAAAATACACTATGTAAAGGCAGTCACAGTATAAAAATAATATTGGGAAGCCCTACTTCAGGTGATTTCAAAAATAGTTTTATAATTATAACTAAGATGAATAATGATAGTAATTAACGTCAAGGTTTTCACGGATGCCTAAAAAGTATTTTTACTAAGTAAGTATTACACTCAAAACAAGGCCCTAATGTACAAATGGACAAAATAAAGACGCGGCACAATCATACATCATCAGTTACTGACAAATTTTGGTAATTTTATCCATCTTCTACTTCTCATCTTAGTCATCTCTCTGAAGGTGATCTTCTTTCATGATTGTGCACGGTGTTGGCCTTAATGATTTCGTTGTTGAAAGTGGTGATTCTAGCTCGACACTTGTCCGAGATGCTCCTTATACAAACCCAGTGAACCTTCGCCATTTTGCTGCCAGCCCATTTGTTGGGATGCAGTCGTTAATGTAATTTCTGTATAATATTATTATAATAATATTATAGTTACGTTTATTCATTTTACATCTTATTACATTACATTTTTAAATATTTCTTAAAGGCATTAAAAAAAAGACATTTAAAAATATGAAAAATTGCCCACCGGTACCGGGAACAGGGCCCAAGCTACCAGTGGTCACGGCTCCAGAGAGAGGAACCTCCTAACAATGCGACCCGTGTCCAGCAGTACTGCTTTCTGGATCAGGCCCTTGACCCAGCCGCCTAACGAGAGCTTTCTAAGATGTTGGTCGAGGCTCGTGGCTATTAAGCCATTGGATGACACGCCTATCGGTACAATGATCGCTGTGTCCACATCCCACATGTCGACAACCTCGCGAGCCAAGTCAAGATACTTGATTTGCTTATCTTTCTCGGCCTTCACGAGGTTTCCGTCATGCGGGTCGGTAATGTCAACAATCATTGCACGCCTCTCGATTCGGTCCACCACCACTATATCAGGCTTATTAGCGATAATAGTCCTATCAGTGATGATGGACCGATCCCAGTACAATGTGATATTGCCGTTCTCGAGAACTGGGTCGGGCACATACCTTTAGTACGGCTCATCCAATGCCACAAGAGTGTATTTTAGAGCAAGTTGCTGATGGGTAATCCTGGCTACAAGGTTGTGCCTATGCAAGTACTCTTCGTTAGCTAGACGAGAACAACCAGAGATAATGTGGCGGATCGATTCACCCGGGCGGTGACATGCCCGACAGATGTCAACCGTGCCATCCTTCACAATAAATCTCCGGTAGTTATTTGTCATGATAACTTCGTCCATAATTGCACAGACAAAACCTTCGGTTTCCCCAAAAAGGTTACCGAAACGCAGCCAGGCTGCAGACGCAAATAAATAAATAAATGTATTATAGTTATCATTATCATCCATAATATATTTATTTTTATTACAGAAGTATGTTTACTTTGTGGTAGTTGTTACAAAAAGAGTAATGAACTGAAAGGATCATTTGAAATGTAGGCTTAATGTAACAATACATTCTCTACCAGTCAACGTTTCGTTTAAAAAATACTACACTGTAATAACTTTTTGATTTAGTTTTTGTATGAAATGACAAGGTCTGTCGGGTCAACTATTAATAAATAATATCTTTTATAGCAGACAATTAAAAAAATTACCGTTTTTTTACACTATAATAAATGTAGTTCGTTTTTATTTAGACATTACATTGAAGAGCCGCTTAGTGTTAATGTGGCAAATATATAATTATGTTAACAACTGGTTGCTTATCGCACACATGTTAATTATTTTTAACTTCGTTCTTCAACACTGAAATGTACTACTTCTTCTACCAGTATTGTCTAATGATTGTGCTTGATCATAGCCTTGACTATATGGCTATCGACAGTGGTGATTCTTGCTCGGCATTTGTGCGGGTTGCTCCTATCACAAACCCACTGGATCTTTGGCGCTTTGCTACCAGCCCATTTGTTAAACCGATACCGACCCATGACGAGAATCGGGACACCTCGTCGTGATGTTGTAAAGCTTATTTCTGTAAAGCAATCATAATAATCTATCTATTTTAACTTTTTCTAATATCATAAAGCGGTGAATTGTGAATGGAAAGCAACAATATTTTCGAGTGATATAGGATACTTTGAATCCCCAATAAAAGCTCGACCTCTGTGAAAAGTTCCATTAAAATGAACTATAGATTTTTAAAGTATTTATTCATAATATTGAATACACCACAACTATTCAATTCACATCACATCACATCACATCATCAGCCTATTAATGTTCCCACTGCTGAGACACAGGCCTCCTCTCTGTGAGAGGGAATGGGTCGTGATCTACCACGCGGGCCCAGTGCGGGTTGGTAGATGTCACATGTCTTCGAATTTTTGGTTCTAGGACATGCCGGTTTCCTCACGATGTTTTCGATTGAGTGGTGATGAAATAATTACACAAAGTAAAGCGCCTGCCTGGGCTCGAACCCTCGACCTACAACTTGTAAGTCGCGACCGATACCACTGGGCCACCACTGCTTCACTATTCAATTAATGAAATCTAAAGTTTCGAAGTATGAATAGTTCATTGATTAAAACGCAGACCAATTTTTTTGTTCTCATTTTGTCCATTTTTCTCTCTCCATAAAGACAAGTCCTTAGAAGCCCTGGACAAAGAGGAGTTCATTGAGAGGGAGTCCTTTCCCCTTGCAGTGGGCTTTCACAGGCTTGTAATAACAATATTAATTATTATTATAATTTTAATCTAAGCACAAAAAGTGTTCAATCGTGGTTATGCTCCGTCATGGCCTTGACTAATTGGTCGTCGATTGTGATCATTGTAGCTCGACACTTCTTCGAATAGCTCTTATTACAGTGCCACCGGACCATCGGTCCCTTACTTCCAGCCCATTTGTAAAACCGATAGGGACCCTTGAGAAGAATCGGGAAGCCTCGTTGGGATGTTGTGAAGCTTATTTCTGAAAACCAATCATAATAATTCGTGTTACCTTTTTTAGATGACTGATATTGACTATTATAACCCGAGCGATATAGTAAACAATTATTTTTATTTTGATGGCAGAATAATACTCAGTTCCTGTTAGATGATCGATGATGAAGGTATTTATTTATAATATAATTTAATACATAAATACAATAAAGATAGAAATTAAATCCAAAGCTCCATAGTATTAAAAGTTAGATTGTTTAAATGCCGGCTGACTCTTTTTCAGTCCTTACTTTTTTTCCATTTTTCTCTCTACATAAGGACAAGTCCTTAGTGGCCCTGGTGGTCTGGAAGGAGAATTTACCCTACATTGGGCTATTAGAAGCTTTTAATAACAATTACTTATTTTAGCTTTAGCGTCCTCAAACAGTATTCAATCGTGATTATGCTCAATCATGGCCTTGACAATAAGCTGTCCGTTAGTGGTGATTCTTGCTCGACACTTATATTTATAGCTTCTATCACAGTGCCAATGGATCTTCGGCCCCTTACTTCCAGCCCATTTATTAAACCGATAGCGACCCATGGCGAGAATCGGGACACCTCGTTGAGACGTCACGAATCTTATTTCTGAAAGTAAATGATATTATACGTCAATTTTTTTATAACATTTGAGTACATCACTTAATAAGAATGAGGCTTCTGCCCTGCAGTGGGCAGTAACAGGCTGGTATATAAGTTTTATTCTGTGAATCTATTCTAAATTCAGTGTTAAGTTCAGTTTACAACAAGAAAATTAAAACAACATTTCAATAAATAAATAATTTAATATACTTAATATTTCAGATACATGTACTTTATAGTATAACGAATTACAAGGCAGAAAATATACCTATAGAAAAACCCTAAAAGACAGCGAAATTTCTGAAAAAAGATGCTTCAGTATAATTTTAACTTTATATTATTAAAAAAACTACTACTACTATTAGTAAATACGACTATTTCTGTGTATGAAGTACACTGCATTTTAAAAATCTACTTTGGCATTACAATCCTTGTTTACCTAGCTTTCCTTAGGTGGCAGCCACTAAATACAAGTAGGTATTATAATTCGCCGGACGGTACTAATGATCGTCCAGCGTACACACCCTGGTCGGTCAGCCCACTACCATCTTCCTAACTATTCATCATTTTTACCATGAATCCACAACACACGCTACTCTAAATTTGTGTTCATCATATGGAAAAAAATACTTTATGTACCGTGTACATAAGGTGACCAAAGCTTTCAGTGGGTCAACATATTATATGCATTAGGGTACATTTCATTAGACATACCTACACAGACCTACCTTAAATTTGTCTAATTATTAAATCAAAAGATGATTGTAACGTCCCTTATGTTGCACAGAACATCAATTGTAGACATACAGCAGGTCTACGACTTTCAGCTATCAAAACTCACTAATGAGTGTGATAATTCTTAGTCCTAACTGTAGTAGTGACGGTTGCCCGGCAACCTTGGTTGTTCTTTACCCAGGGCACCTCTCTCTGGCACTTTTGCTGCCACTCCACTTATTGTAGCGCTATTTTCCAACCACTATCACATGATTACCGAAACGCGTCCTCTCGAACTTGCAGTCTGTAAATTATACTTTAAAGTTAATTTTGTTACATCCGTAAAATACTAGGCAGCTTACTAAAATACAACATTTTATTTTAGGAGTTTACAATAAGACAGCAATTATATATGACAAGCGTTTAAAATTAAAACTTTAATCATGTTATAACAAACTATAACACCCGTGTGGAAAAAGTACTTGAAAATATCTATATGAATTGTGGCTTGTGTGTTATCCTGATGTTTATGCTAATTACAACAAAAATGTATAATTCAAGTTATGTTTATTATTTATATCTGTACAAGTGATTTGTAATCTTTAGAAATAAATTAATTCAAATCATAATTATATTACTGTAAACTTAAAAGTCCGTAAAGTAGTATTTACGTGAAAGAGTAACAAACCTCCTAACTAACTTTCGAGTTTATACTAGTAATAGGGAAGTATTCCCATTTGAGCACCTATTTTTAGAGCACCTATGCTAAGAGCACCAAAGGTATTCCCATTTGAGCACCAATCAATATAGTAGCTTGGTGCTCAAAGGCGACCATAAAATAAATTATGACTTTATTCCCAATTGAGCACCTACGGTAGCTTCTAGTGATAGAATGTAAAATAAAACATATCGATAAAAATTTACAGTACTTTATTACATTAATTTTAGAAAATAAACTAATTATTATTAATATAACAATCAGCCATAGGTTTTTTTTTTGGTCCACACCTACTTAAACCAATATAACAAATTACATTCCTTGTAACAAGAGTAGTCTTTACGCTGATTTTTTTAGTTAAATAATATCATAATAATACTTACATATGTAATACAGGTAAAGATTTTGTATGTTTAGAAACAAATATGAACTCTATATAAGTTATAGAAACTTTTGGTTGTAGTAATATGGTAAACAATAAATAAATATTTAAAAAAAAATTAAATTATCACCGTTTAACACGAAAATAGATTAATAACGCTATGCCTAGGCCCAGTTTCTCAGCCGCCTGTTACATTTCAAATTAGCTGACAATTTAAAAAAAAAATTATCCTACCGTCAGTTGTCAACTTCGTGCGCGAGTCCGACTCGCACTTAGCCGGTTTTTTGTATTTTATTAACATACAAAAAAGCTATTTTTGATAATTGTGTCAAGTTTTTTTGTCTTCCTTTAAAAATACCGCGGGAAAGTGTAAAATAATACACACCTGATGCAACATTGCATAAATTTTTTTATAAGTGTTGTTCTGACCTCTTAGGATTATTTATGTAAAATTTTAACAGGATCTGTCCAGTAATTTTGGCGCCAATTGAATGCATTGCATTGCAGCAGACAAACAGATAAACATTATAAAAAAAATTGATTCAGTTACCTTCATATACCCCGTATATCTTACTCTGGTTTTACCTTTTTCAAAAATATTTAATGTACGGTTTTGACGTCTCTACGATTTTATTATATACTAGCTGACCCGGCAAACTTTGTTTTGTCATAAAAAACACCAAACATTCATCGGTTCAGCTGTTCTCGAGATTTGCGCTTAGCAACACATTTAGCGATTAATTTTATATTAAAGATATAGATTTGTAAAGAATACGAGAGACATAAAAAAGTGCCGAAACAGTTTGGTTTCATTCGTCATATTTCGGGCTATTCGAGATATTCCGACGAACGGTAAAGGTGGCGCGCGCACCGCCTATATACGGCCCTCTCAACTTAACTACTCTTCATAATAATATGAAAACACCGATTTCTATTGTTAGTGTTTCATCCAGCCTACAATTGGTTCGGGGATAGATAAAATTAAAGTTGAGAAAACTTATTTTGCTATCACTACATATTATAAGTCCCTCGCCGCGTCTGTTCGCGATAAACTCAAAAACTACTGAACGGATATTCATTCGGTTTTCATCAAAAGACATTGTGAATCATGGGGAAGGTTTAGGTGTTTAATTTGTTAAAATTTTGTGTCTTACCGACACCCAAGTGGGCGAAGCCACAGGCAAAAGTTAGTTAACAATAAATTATTAAGTAAACTTTTATGGTTATGATGATAATTATGTAGATAATTATCAAATCATAACGTTCTGCAATAAAACTGCTGATTTTTATCGATATGATATAGGTATTATACACTAGAAGCTACCCATCACTAGAAGCTACCGCACCGTAGGTGCTCAATTGGGAATAAAGTCATAATTTATTTTTTGGTCGCCTTTGAGCACCAACCTATTATATTGATTGGTGCTCAAATGGGAATACCTTTGGTGCTCTTAGCATAGATGCTCTAAAAATATGTGTTCAAATGGGAATACTTCGTAATAGGAGTATACTCACACCCTGTCTATCCTATAAAATTACTAAATATTTCAAATAAAACAAAACGTAATCAACGTATTTATGCATTAAAACAAATCAAAGTCAATAATGTATTAATTCATTTATAAAAAATCAATTCACCTTAAAAGTATTGACACCAACGACACGGAAACTATTAAAAAGTGTTTACGGATAACCATGGTTATGTTCATTCGTAATTTTATAAATCTCGTTGTTGATTGTGAAGATCCTTGCTTTGCAGCCGAGGGAGACCTTTACACAGACCCAGCATGCTTTTGGACCTCTGCTAGTAGATCGCTTGTTGTACCGGAACCCATCATACTCTATTACGGGATTCCCATACCTTGATTGTAAGAACACTAACCCTGAAAGTGGAAAAACAGACCCAAAGTTAACAGACGTGGCAAAATGACAAAAAATTCACAGATTCAGCTATAGAGCAGTAAATGCTAAGATAACGGATGAAGGACATGTTGGAATAACTAGACATGCCAGCTGCTCTAGCACGTCTTGTTTTCTGACCCCAAATAAATTGGGAGCAAACTGCGATATAAAAAACTGAATTGAATGCTGCCTTTTTGAATGACGATCAGAAACTCGGAACAAGCAGTTTAATGCTTCAAAGAAAATATAGTTATTTTTACCGTAACATTTAATTTGGCAAAATAAAAGAAGAAAATTGTAAACAAATTAAAATAAAACTTTTTGGCTTAAAGTAAATCATTGATTCTGTTCATTCATTATTTTGTGCACCTCGTTGTTTGATGCACGTCCACCTGGTCATGGGCGGTTTACTGGAGCTATGCCTTCAGAACCTGTAGCCCTGGTAGCTAATTATAAAATTACATTTCAAATTAATTTCTTTCTTAATATTGAATATTTGTAATCTAATTTACACGAATATTTTTTTTTATCACTTCTTCCAAATTCTGCTCGAGTCATGCTAATCCGACCATAGTTAAGTTTATCTTATATTATTTTATTCACAATTGGAATTAGTTAAGCAACTTAAAGAAACGTCGAAATTTATTAAAATAAAGAAGAAGAACTTAAAAACAACAAAATTATATAAGAAAAGATACAAAATGTAGAACTAAAACTAGATTAGAATTTGCCAAATAATAATCACAAATTGATTTTTGGGTCCTAAAAGTGATTTTTTACCTTATCCTCTCTGTTAACTCGCCCCAGTTTCAGAAGATACAGGGTCTAATTGGGAGATACGTGCATATTTACTATTAACTATGGTTATGTTCGTGTAAGGTTCTAAGAATAGTATTTTCTAAAACTACAAGGGTCTTATTACATACATCTTAAACTTTGAGCAGACCCAGCGGGTCTTAGGAGGTCTGCTAGAACTGTGCATATTGAACTTATGACCTTTGTACCAGAGGACTGTATTTCCTAGCCGGGACGCCGCGTAGAAGATACGTTTGAAGATGGTTAGTACATTGTAGTTCTAAATCACTCTCTGTAATTCAATGTATATATTTTTAAATTATAAATTACAATTTATTGATCTGTTATTTTTGTTTTAATCTTACATATGTCCTAAAATTTTGTCATCATCATCACTAAAACACGTCCATTTTCAAAAAACTATTTATTTCTTCATCAATTTGAATCACCAAATGATCAAAAGCAGGCATGTGAATCACTAAAAATTTTGTTTCTTTCAGTACCTACGTATGGTTATGGTGATGCAATACTCTGATGACCTGGTTGTAAAAGAGGACGATGGTGCATTTACAGCCCGAGGACCGAGCCTTGACACAGTACCACCGGGTCATCGGGGGCTTGCTGGACTGATGCCGCGTGAAGCGATAAGACTGATAGCACAGTAACGTCCTTCCCCTTCTGGACGTGGTGTAAGATATACCTTAGGAAACAAAACAAAAATCAAAATGAAAAAGAACACATAAATAGCCTGGTGCAGCTGAGGTTTCACTGGCATCATAGAACAATTACTTTGTGTACCTTGACATAAAGTATTCTACGTGTATTTGTTCATAACTTCGACCACATCATTATTTACCATCAAGTAATTCGGGACTTAGTCTACTCGTGCGCTCAGTTCAGTTCAACATCCTAACAAAAATCTAAACACCCGTTACATTCACAGTCAGCATTTAAAATACCTCGACATGATTATATTGCTACATAAAATGAAACCCAAATATAAGATGTTCATTCTCCTTTTATTTTAGAGCAGAAAACAATTATTAAAAACATTATCAATTAAATAAATTAATCAGTGATTATGTTCATTTGAAACTTTTGTAACTTCGTTGTTAACTATGACGATGGTAGCCCGTGGTAGAAAGTGAAAGAAGAAGAAGACATATATTAAAAATAATCGTATCGTACTTCGTACTAATATTATAAAGGTGAAAAAATAAGCAAAGCAAAGCAAAACAAAGCAAGCAAAGCAAGCAAAACAAAGCAAGCAAGCAAAGCGATAGATTATAATCTGAAATAGCACATAGACATTTTTATTCCCTTGTGATGTTTTCGGCATCAAACGTTCTGGTAAAATTAAATACTTGTTTAAAAAAAAAATACCAAAAATGTTACCCGTCCGCTTTCATTTCAACGTTCTGACAAAAAACACTAATAAATTGTTTCATCAATGGTTTTGTTATATACATCGGTATCGGTATATATATCGGTATCAAATATATCGGTGTGTTCTAAATTCAAACACTAAAATAGAGAATAAAAATATTGTTTTTATTCACTGTTTTCAGTGAATTATAATCAATTAGTTGATTGTTTATTACAGAACGAAAAACATTATTTGGTAACATGCCTTTGTATTTATCGTTTCCATTTAATTGACCCTTCAGCTTATTTAACCAATCTTTCACAGCTTGGGTCAAAATTTAACAATAGGCAACAATTATTATCATTTAAGAATAACATACAACTTATATAATAAAAGCAATGGAGAAAAAATGTTTAAAAGGTAATTAAATTTTTAAGTAGGTACCTACTATCCATAAAACGATAAACTTAAATTTAAATCATTTTGAAACAATAGGCCTTAATCAACAATACAAAAAATAGTTCGGTTCCAAGATTGGCAAACGCTTTTTCCAACCTATCGGTTATAAAACTTTCCTAAAAATGATTGTGGTCAAAATTTCACTTAACTATCAATGCCCCAAATGTAGTTAACCAGGCCCTGCACTTGATCCTCGTCATTGTTGTGCACTGACATCGAACACGGCCGTACAACGCAACGACCCTGGAGCGCGCAAAGTGTCATCAAGCCGTTCATCACCAGTAGCTCCGATTTTCTATAAGTCCAAAAGGATACCCTTTGAGCTGGCGGAAAAAACGCGGCGTTAAAACACACTTTTCTTAATTATAATGAATTCTAATTATGTCAGGTTGTTAAAAAATTAAGAAAGACGTTCTTGAGGATAGAAATATATTTTTTTTTCAATGATTATGTCTTAAATAACTCCTTACTACAAAATTGTCGATCGTAGTCACAAACGCTTTGCATCTAGTACGGCTCTTTTTAGAACATGCCCAACGTACTTTATTAATATATGTCTTCGATTTACTAAATTTGTATCTTCCTACTTTTACCATTGGATTGCCACTTCTGTTCTGTATCCATTCAACTGAAATGTAATAAACCTGTTAGTGACAGAAAATCAGTTAGTCTATCTAAAAGCAGGCACATACTGTGGTAATGGACATGCAGTGATTTGGAGTTTTGTTTGAATTGAAAGAGCGAAAAGAGTAAAAAAATATCAATTTTAATTCAAAATATATTATGTGATATATAAATCTTTATGAAAAGGTTTTCGATGGTTGTAACATACGCTCTGCCCAGTTCGTGTCTTTTTAGAACATGTCAAGCGAGATTTATTGACTCAAAATTTTGCTTTACTATACTTGTGATCTCTTATTCGCAACATGTAACCCCCTCTCTTTTGAAGCCATTCGACAGAAAAATTAATACATTTGAAACTGGTTAAACTTAAGAAAGCTATAACATTGACCCTTTGTCCGGATAAGAACCTAATGAAATCTTACTTTAAAATATTTAAGATGCATTGTCATGAAACATGCAGATACTCTTTACTTTATGATGTATGGTCCAAAACTAAGTCATTATAGAAATTAAGTCCGTCAAGCAGAACGAAGTCTTCTCATCCAAAGAAGGAACAAAGTCCTAAAGCTTTACAACGGTCTCTACCATTAAATTATACTTCAGATGAGATAGGATAATATGTATGCCGTGCAGGCCCTAAAACGCAGTAAGAGGTTTTTTTACGTTTTTTAGTTGAATATTGAATTTTAACGGGCATGCTATAAGGAATACATTGGACTAACCTAGATTTTAATTCGATGATTTACATGATAGTAAAAACAAATTTGTGAAAGCAGTAACTCAACATCGCATGTCAAAATATTATGTAAAACTAACTAAAATACAGTTAAAGCAGTTACGTCAACAACGGCCTATCACTTCACCAAGTTAAACGCAGTAAATATCTTTATTACCACATAAAATCTGTAAACTACACCTAAAAAAATGTTTTGGCATATAAACTAAAACGCAGTAAGCAGTTTTTGTACCAAAAATCGGCAAAAATAAATCAATGATCAACCTTGCAGTATTAATACTGCAAGGTTGATCATTGATTTATTTAATATGAATTATAGATTAAAATGCAGAAAAATGCTTAAATGTGGTACTTTATTTAGTGTTAGTCAAATAGTTTTATTTAGTGAAAACCAACTATATTGCAGTAAGTTCATTATTTACTGCATTATAGTCGGTATTGTTCTAAAGCTGAAAAATAACTACATGCTAATTAAATAGCAGTATGACTCACTGTTACTGCATTATAATTAGTAACTTGAACAATGATACTAAATTTCACTGCAGATCGTGATCATACTTTACTGCGTTCTAGTCAGGATCTGTCTCTCAATCAATCGCGTGTTGAACGCTACGGAAGGCTAAGAACTCACGGAGCAGTTTTCACCCGCGCCCGCCGCGGTTGCGGGACCGCAACACTTGTACTTACGAACAAGAAATACATGGAAATGTAGATAGTAAAGAACAATGGCCACGCTCCTTACGTGCTTGCACTATTAAAATTTAACAAAACGTGCCTTGTTGAAACATACGTTGTTTCATTTGCCTATATAATTGCAACTAAGTACAGCCTTCAACATATTTTAAAAGATGGGAGAGCCAAGTTATTAGAAATATATTTTTTGAGTTTAGGTGGTATATTATTAAATTCAACCTATTAATTAACCAGTAAAATCTTTTAATTCTAAAATTATACATATTTCTTAAAATTATTCTTTATGGTTGTGTATCAAATTGCTTCTTATAACGGTGCCATCGATGGTTATGAGAAATGCGGAGCATCTGGTACGACTTCTCGTGGTACACTGCCATCTGATCTTACCGTTCCCTTTCGTGTAGGACTTGGAAAACCGAAACCCAGCCGCCGTCAGCATCTGTGTCCCTCTGTCCGTTGTCATTACCGTCACTGAAAATATTTAGGACTTGTTTTAAATAGTGAAGGGTTACGTATAGTTCAGATGAGCTATACGTAAGCCATGTTAATAAAAGTAAACAAATTATAAATTAAAACTTAGAAAAAGGATAAAGAAAATAAAACTAAGAGCCAGCTTCACACGACGTTGGTGGCTTGAGTTAGGCAGCTGGACGGGCAGGAAGACGTGGTATGCCCGAGGTGAACGCAGTGCGCAACCTGCGTAAACTGCTGGCAGGCGCACTGTGGCTGAGCGCGCCGCGCTGTAGACTTTACTGCTGCAGCTTATGCACCACGTCCGGTAGGTAGGCAAGAAGGCAGGCAACAAGGAGTGTCGAGGAATCGGGTTGTGGCGTTACACGCCGTAGATACGAAGGTAGGCAAGGCATCGGACAAATGATACTCAGTATATCATACAATGTATTTACTGGAGCACTTCAGAGATAAGATAACATTCACAGGCCGTATATATTATAATTTAAAGAGTTTTCAGATAAAACAGTACACTTGGTAGTTTTTAAGTAGAAAAACCCACTTTCGGCATTCAGTCCAGATTCCAAACTAATGAAAAGTGTCGTGTCCGTTTTTCTTCGTTCCGACATGTCTTCTAAATTTTAAATTCAAATATCAATTAAGAAATCATGAACGAATAAAAACGGTTTACAGAGGGGCAGTCTGCCGCTGCCCTTATTATGAAAATTATAATGTACAACGAGCTTAAAGAAGGTAGTCCATGATTGCTTATGTCTATGGTTTAAGAAAATAAAATAGACATATGTCATGTCAGATAAAAATGACAGAGTTAAAAATATTCTATGATTTTTACAAATTAGCAGTAAAAATAAGTTTTTGGGTGTTAAAACAAATCGTATGCTTTTCAGGTGTATACATTATCAAAGAATATATAAAAATGAGTTACATGAGTTGATACAATTTCAAAAGTTATGATGAAGATTTGAAAAGTTTATTATAAAACGTAAGTAGACTAAGAGATGCGGAATGAACACCACAATAGGGAAAAGATGAAAGTCGAGTAAATTCATGAAAATGTTATATTGTAAGTTATCTTAGTTTCTGAGTCGTAAAAGTCCGCTAGGTATCCATTAGGCTCTATATTCCCTTTGCTTTTCATGCTTCATTGTAACATCTATATTAACTTTAGAAATTTAATCGCATAGTTTCTTGGAAAACTCGACTTCCTCTGTGTGACAAAATTTTCTTATTTGTTCATAAAATACCATGCATAGATTTCATTTGTTTTTGCATCGGATTACCTTTGCTAACTTTTAAGCTCGAACGTGCTTGTATTCCGTAGAAAGACTATAAATGAAAAGATAATACTTCTAAAACCACATTACCATATTCGCACTTTTATTTAAACTCGATCGATTGAAAAAAAATATACATTATGAAAATTTGGCTACTTTTTGGGTAATGTGTTTTAGCCAAGCTATTTTATGAGTGAAATCTCTCATGGTTATGGTCTAAGTAGCATCTCAAGATTTTTTTTCCGTAGGTGATGATGAAGGCTGTACACCGAGTCCTAGTCTTGGCTGAACATTGCCACCGGACCTTGCCGTGGCCTAAAAGTTTCTTCTGTTGGGAAAATCGGAACCCATCCACTTGTAACATTATCGTGCCTCTGCTTGACAATGTTTCCATAACTGTGAAACAATTTATGGATTTAATTTGTTTTTGCTGCGTTGTCAGAAACATTAAATTTAAAATATGTTAAGTATCTACTTAATCAGCGGGTTCTATATTTTCTACAGAATTTCAAACATAATGTCCAATATGTTTTCTAATGGTTATGATTTAGGCTACTTCTCAAAATATGTTTTTTATATGTGATGATGTAAGCTGTACATTTCGTCCGTTGCCTGACAGAACAGTGCCACCTGACTTTGTCTTGACCTGCTGCGTTCTTCTGCTGGTAAAATCGGAACCCTCCTACTTGCAACATCGTGGTACCTCTGTTTGACAATATTTCCATGACTGTGAAACAATTTATGTATTAAATTTGATTTTCAGGTATTTATTAAATATCCTTAAAATAGCTCTGACTTAATAATATTTATAATCTTATAACCAAACGATACTCAACTGAATCAGTAGTGTATATCTACCTTTTTCTTGACATTGTGTGACGTGCATCATTTAGGTTAACAGCCAAACAGATAAACAGATTCATAATTAAAATTCTTCAGAAAATTTTAATTAAGAATCTGCTTATCGGTGTTATATAACCATATGTTATCAATCATATAATTAAAAAGTTTTTTTACTTCGAAGTACTCATAATTTTGATGTTCTTTTAGTATAGGACCGAGCAGTCGCTTACAGGACTTGAAAGGAACTTGTGTGTACATGTACCTGTTATCTTTATGCTGTTAAAAATAAAATACATTCTTTATTGGTAGGTATCTCTACTATAAATTATAAATAAATGTAAAAATGAATTCGTGGTATCTTAATATGTATAAAAACCGGCCAAGTGCGAGTCGTACTCGCGCACGAAGGGTTCCGTACCATTATCGCAAAAAACGGCAAAAAAATCACGTTTGTTGTATGAGCCTCACTTAAATATTTATTTTATTCTGTTTTTAGTATTTGTTGTTATAGCGGCAGCAGAAATACATCATCTCTGAAAATTTCAACTATATAGCTATCACGGTTCATGAGATATAGCCTGGTGACAGACAGACAAACAGACAGATGGACAAACGGACCGCGGAGTCTTAGTAATAGGGTCCCGTTTTTACCCTTTGGGTACGGAACCCTAAAAAACTATACATTCCTCAAAGGATCTATCCATACAGTAAGTACTTATTTTTATTAAACGACTTCAAAAAAAAGGAGGAGATGAAAGGAAGAGGAAAAGGAGGTTCTGAATTCGTCGGAATCTTTTTTGTTTTTGTTTGTTCCTCGATTAGTCAAAGACGCCTAGACCGATTTGAAAAAATCTTCATTTGTTTGAAAGGGTGTACTTCCCAGGTGGTTCCATGGTCATCAGGTCAGGATCGGATGATGGGATCCTGGAGAAATCAAGGGAACTCCTCAAATATTATAGGCATACATATAGCTATTTTGCTTTTTTCATCAACAATGCAAACATTTGCACTCAGAAAGTATCATTTGGTGAAATGGGACTGATGAAGAAGATCACAGATGGCCACTGGGACTCCTTAATGCTAAGTACGTCAAGGGCATAAGTTATAACAAATGGTTAACAGACTTTGATAAGGAAATACTTATAAATAAATGGTACCTACTGATGGAAATAGTACCATGGAACTGGTCTGATTATGAAGCCGAAAGATAAACATTGGAACTCCAAAATAAAATGATGTATCCTAGTCATGTTTGGGCTTATTGGAATCATCATGAGATTTGATTTGGCTATAAATGTTAATTATGCTATAATGTTTAATTTTCATGGTAATTGGAGGTACCTACCAAAACTAAAAAGTGATAAATAAATAAAACACTTCAAAGCGAAATAGTTATTTATGCTACAAGGGCGGAAGGTAGGTGATTTCAATTAATCATCTTACGTACGTGTATCATACAACATTTTACTATGCACTGTGCGAGAAAATAAAAAAAAATATCTGAACAAAGCAAGAAATTAATAAAATGGCGGGCTTATTCTAGCGCGCTCAGCATACCACAGATTAACTAATAGTTCCTCGGGCATAACTACTGCGCATGTTCAAATAGCTGTCACGTCGTAACGCAAAAAGGCACGAGCAATATATACGTTCTGCCAAACATATTTAATGAATACTTAAAATTAATTTATGGATCAAAATCTAAATCTAGAGTAATTAAAAACGCCTTTAATGATGTATTAGTTTTATTTTAGCTTTTATATGAATGAATGAATGAATGAATACTTAACTAATTTGTAAAACTTTTCTCAATTAATAAAATTCTATGAGTGGGGCTGACGTTGGAGTAAAAAATTAAAAAAATACAGAAAAGTAAAAAGCACTAGTTAAAAAAAGTGACACTTGCCGCACAGTTTGGCTGCTTAGAAAACGCTCTTTTCGAGGACATGCATTGTAAAATAACTTTCTTTGCCGAAGTCAATGTCGAAAAACGGAAAGCAATAGGTACCAAAGACACCGACTTCGGAAGACGAAGTTATTTTTAGCTCTGTAGTGTTTTGTTTTGGAAGTCGGTTTGATTTTTCGTTAAAAAGTTTTTTTTTATTGTCATTTCATTTGAAAACCAAATAAGCTACGTCTCAACCATATTACTAATTAAATGAAATACATATTTGTACGATTTCATTAACACAATTATATCAAATAACTGTTTCGTCGAATAAACAATTAAATATTATATCTAAATATGGAATAAATTTTCACGATACACAAATTTGTTTGAAATTCAACTACTTTTATATGATAAAAATGTAGTTACTAAACTACTTACCATAAATCTACGTATAAACCAGTTAGTATTTGTTGATGTTATTGAGATGTAATATTTATACCAGGTACAGAAAGTCTTTGAAATATACAACCAATTGACCAAATGAGGGTGTAACTTGAAGATTGGCTAACAAATAACATCCCTGTATATAAAATTGAAGGGATAGTAGAAAATTTTTAAATTGTGAACAACTACTTTAGCAATAAGTACATCCAACCGTTGACAAGTTCTCAATTCAGAAATCGAGTGAGTAAACATTTTAGCATTCCTGTATTTTCTATGATAATGTTTTAATCGTTGACGTCCTTTACATCATCTCCAAATTAGTCTTGGTTAAAATACAAGATTTAATGATATATTTCTTATAAAAACACAGTGGACCAGGCCATCATTTCTTAAAACCATGGCTTGTTGTTATGACTTGTGCTCAGGTGGTTATGCTTATTATTAAAGCAGACAACCTGTTTGTCTATTGTACTTATAAACGCCTTGCACTTGTAAAGTTTCTTGAAAGCGCACTGCCATCTTACTTTCGGGCCGACAGTCTTCTCCTTGTAGAAACGAATGCCTCTTGCCATAAGCATCGGAGTGCCCCTGTTTGTGGCTATCATTTGCACTACAAACAAACAATATTGTTAGAAATTCATACAAATAATAAATATAATATTTTTTAAACCTGGTTTTAATACCTGTCTTTCACATAGGTCTCAAGGACAATTGGGAATCAAAGAACAAGCTTAGGGATTAGCAGTCTTGATTCTAATTTAATGAGTAGCCCTCTGAAATACAATAATTGCAAAGCAGACTAGTTACTCCTAATACACTTGTTATGTAGGAATCTTGATTTAAAACCACGCCTTCCGTATCTTGCTAGTATAAGAACAGAATACGGTTTTTTCCTCACCTATTCTATGATCTATATAAGTCGTAGAGTAAAGCACAGCTTGTGCAGTATGCAGAAGAAAATAACGAAAATAAATCTAATTTTTTTAACATCAATTTTATTTAGTTATCGCCTGATCACAATATTTTTTCCACTCTACTTTTCTATTTAGTAAGATTAGTTCGTTTTTCTTCAATTTTCTTCTCTCCTTTGCCTGTTTCCATTTTTGATGCTGTCTTCTTTTAACATATTTTCTATAATGTTTTTTTTTTATGTTTTCCCTTTTCTCAATGTTTAATTCAACTTTATTCGTACTTTGCCGGGATTTCAACTTTTGACCGTTTCATATTTTTTTTTTTTTTTTTTTTTTGATATAGGCTCGCGCTTGACCACCATCTCACCTGATGGTAAGCGATGATGTGGTCGACGATGATTAAACAAGAAAGTCAACGTTTACTAACCTTTACTTAAACATTCAATTAAATATCAAATTTAAAACAAATTCTTAATGAAAAATGTATTGGGAATGAATTTTCTAAACGATTGCTCAAGAACATATCAAATCAACGAACAAAATTAAACCAAGCGTTAATGACTGAAGTCTAAACTAGCATTGGTGCACCCACGCTAACTCGAAAAGCAATCTTCTTTTTAAACTTTTGTTTTAGCTCGATAATATATACAGAATACTCTTTCCATTTTCTTAAAGTAGCTTTATGCTCTTGACGATTCATATCTTTAACTAACTTTCGTGTTCCCCTTTCCTTCTTCATTTGGTAACTCGTCGTTCTTTTTTTTTCAACTGTTCAGGGTTTTTCTTAAACCATTGGTTTCTCAATCGTTCGCAAATCATTTATGTTTTATCTTGTCTTTAGTTTTATTTTTGGATGCCATCACGGAGTCAATATCTAAAGGAAGAAAACCAAACATAATGGATAATCGTGTTCAAAATATTGATCTCTCAAAAAAAATCTATAGAACTACTTATAAAAATACAGGTATTTATACCTATATACCTAATTCCTAAATAACAAATGTGACACATAAAATTTCACATAAACCACAAATAATTTAAAATGATAATGTCATTAAGGTGACAGTAAATCATAACAATTAACATGACCACATCTTGGGCCCGAAATTATAAAGAGCCAAATTCACTAGACCACCAACGTCACCGCCATCGAACCATTGGCTCAAAAGAAGATTTTTTAATCCCATTGACTCTTTTTTTTTAAAAGGTGCAGTAGTTACAGAGACTACACGCCACATATACACAAACACACTATTATATTTGACGAAAGTTTTTTTTTTTATCTCACTTTGTACTGACAAATTGTTATGAACATTATCTTTACTATAATAACCTTTTCTCAAACATGCTTGGAAATGTGAGCATTATTTTGACAACCTTCTTCGAGATAAATCGAAATTGCTGTACTGTCCAAATACATGCGCGCAGCGGCCGGCAAAAGTTGTATGGAAATCCATATCTGTCGTGTCTAGCGGCCAAATAAATTACATAGTAAACTCATATCTGTCGTGTAATTTAAAAATGGAACGATCTTTTACTCCGAAACATGGAAACCAAGGAGGTAACTTATCAAAGGTTTTGTTTAAATTTCGAACTGACTTGCAAATAGAAAGCTGATTATTGAAAAAAAAAACAAATGAACATTTTTAATCGGTCAAAATTATTGTTACTCGTTGTTAGTCATTGATTTTAAAAGTAATAATTGTATTTGACAAAATGAGTTCTAGGTAATACTTAGTTTTAATTTCCGCGCTTTATTTGAGAAAAGTACTATACAAGCCTTGGCCACAACTAGGCATTGATGGACTTACGTATGTGTGCCTCGGCTTCGCCTCGGCCCACATTTACACGTTCGTCCATCAATGCCTATTTTGCTGGCCGCTGCAGTAATGTACTATAAGCAAAGAATCATAACCAAAGTATTTAACGAAAAAACTAATTAATTAATATTTAATTTAATCGAAAGACAATAACTTGTTGTCTATGTTTCACTTGAATAATTTTCTAATAAAGGTTACCTTTTCAGTCAGTTTTAAAATCTTAATAATAATTTACGTAGATAGGAATTTTGCAGATTACCAGTGGAAAGTAGGACGGTGGACTGAATAAAACGATAAAGTAAAAAATCATAAATTAAACACGTGTAATCTTATTTAAAGTAGTAAACTATTGAAGATAAAACTTACTCACGATTAAATACTGAATAAAAGATTCTCTATTTTATCCACCACCGAAAACTAAGTAATATTTATATTAGTTACCGTAGTGCGAGAGCTTATACTGATCCAGTTAGTCGATGCTACAATTTCATTTTAAAACTATATTGTAACACTTATACCCACCTTAAAACTTAATAAAATACTGCTTACAATGTAAACTACAATGATTCATAATTCATTTGATTTCATCCACCGAAAAAAAATATAAGCCTCACTCTGTAAAGTTTTGCAATAAGCAAAATCTAATGGGAAGCTCCTCTTGCATTGATTCGAGAAGTATTGCTATCGATGCAACTTGGAATGCAGGATAAGTCACTTATCTACTTTGTTCGTTAATATAAAAGTCAACAAATTAACAAATAATTAACTTACGCTAAGTCACAAACCCCCGTTGGGGTTAAAACTCTAAGTTAAGACCGATTTCTTATTTTTGTGTTCGATCTGATATCCAAATTCTAATTCTGGTCCCAGGTCATGGGAACCATTAGTGATAAGTATAGCTTTTAAACTTTACCAAACATGTCAGTGACAGAGTCAAGAAGTCGAAAAAGTTGTCAAATAAATTTTACCAAATCACGGCCGATTCTCATTGGAGCTACCAAACCGTCAATTCAATTATCCGAAACTGGAATGTGCACAGTATCGAAGTACAAAAAACGTCCATCTCTACGTAGAGATGCAATGCCTTATGCTCTAAGAATGATTGCATATTTATTGCAACAGCGAGACATGTGCGAACAATCAGGGGCCGGTAGCCCCGACAGCGTTCGATTCAGATTCTCTTCAGCGATTTAGAATCTATTAGCACTAGTGTGAGCTAGTGGGTCATGGAACCCCCATACTCGGACGATGGCGTTGTTCGTGGTGTGTAGAGACGCTCTGCAGCCAGCCTTGGCTTTGACGCACACCCATCTTGTCCTGCTGCCGTACTTATTGACTCGGTTAAATCGGTACTGACCGATCATGATGACGGGGTTACCTCGCTGAGATTGCGCAAAAATAGGGTTCAGATCTGAAAATAATTTTGGTTTTAGTACCTGGTTGTGAATGATTGAATATATTATATATAACAGAATAAGTACAGGAAATATACCATAACTTTTTACAAAAACATTGTAGTAATAAGATAGAAAAAAAGAAAACAAAATGAAAAAATACATACTAGCCATGTACACGTTACCGGGAACAGATTGCAGAGAAGTATGAACAGATTATTGTTTCTCATTAATTTCACTTCTACCGAACATAATAAATGTTCTATGTAGATTCCTGGTTCACCAAACTAGTTAGACTAGAAAGAAAATCCTCCTTAGAATTAGAATAAAACGTTGTATCAATTATAAGTAACAAAGCAGAGCAGTGGTGGCCCAGTGGTAACGGCCACGACTTACAAGTTGTAGGTCGTAGGTTGAACCAAAAATTCGAAGACATGTGACATTCACCAACATGCACTGGGCCCGCGTGGTGGATTACGGCCCATTCCCTCTCACAGAGAGAAGGCCTGCACGTACAACGGACCAAATGCGAATCTAAGTGCGTAAATTCTATGTTTATATAAATCTCTAAATGATCTAAGGCTAATCTTACAGTAGGCAGATGCGCAACTTGTGACGTAGTCAAATAATAAGGCACAAATGAAAAGTTAGGGGAAGATTTTTTTGTTTACAATGATTTGACAACTTACATCGTTATTTATAAAAACTTGCTTCCCATACCTTCTTCTTTTCGTGTGATGATGTAGCCACCAGATTATGTTGCCTCTGGCAACTCCATAGGACTCTGACTTGACTATTTCAGACTTACTTACATAAACTATCTAGTCCAGGCTACCGGCGATGTCGGGATTAGAACAAAAAAAAAAGAAAGAAGATGTATTTGTTTTTCAGAACTGACATGCATACCTATGAAGTTAAAGTAAAACAAAAATCCTTACTCTCCGTCTAGCCTATTATTACAAGCTCTTAATTAACTTGCTAATGTATGTATTTATGAAAGTAAGTGTGTTCGGGTCAAATCTTGCACCTGAATTTTAAAGCAGTTATCCTCCGGCGATTAAGATGAAATTTTGCATACACGTTTAGTTTGGATGACAATACATAGTTACCTATGTAACGTCATTCTAAATCCAATATGGCGGCAAAGATATTTTATGTGCACTGCCGTGATATGGGTATCAAATAAAAGGGTTTGCTGAGAAAAATACAAAAAAAAAGCTTGTTTTAAAACAATATGTTTTTGTCTTAATTATGAAATTTCATAGGCATGCGTTGCTAATTAAAATTCACAGTTAAATCGAATTTACGTAGCAGTAAATATCGCGTTGATAATTGAATATATTTTACGTAATAATAATGTTATTATAAATAAGATTTGCAACTAGGGTTCGTCCTTCCAATGAAGGTTAAATTTTGAAAAAAGTAATAAATGATAATAATATACTAATATAGAACTAATATAGTAGTGTATGTGTGTGTGTATATGTGTATGTTTGTGTATGTAGTAGTACTAATATAGTAGTAGTATAGTTTCCTCCGTGCCTCGGAAAGCACGCTAAGCCGTTGGTCCCGGCTGTCATTTGAAGATCTTTGACAGTCGTTACGGGTAGTCAGAAGCCTGAGATCTGACACCAGTCTTGTCAAGGGGTATCGTGTTACCCAGTTACTGGGTTGTGGAGGTCAGATAGGCAGTCGCTCCATGTAAAACACTGGTACTCAGCTGAATCCGGTAAGACTGGAAGCCGACCCCAACAATAATTGGGAAAAAGGCTAGGCAGATGATGATGATACTAATATAGAAAAACAGCAAATAAAATACTTGTGGTTTTATTATGATGAATCGTTGTCTTCTTCTACATATAAACTGGAATCTTCACTTGAATAAAATCACATGTTATGTTAAATCGATTAAAATTTCTTTATTAATAAAGTCAATTGTTTTAAGAAAACGAATTGGCTCGCATCAGTGCATCACTAATCCATTATTTTTTAAACTTTCAAAAGTATAATAACGGAGTGTAATAATATTGTAGGTACTTAAATTATGTTAGTAAATACAAAACGATAACAACTTTAAACGATAAAGAAAAGAAAGAAAAAAGGACGGAACAGAAACTAGGCGGAAAAAAACAGAATCTGTTAGTCCAGTGTTTAAATTTAAACTAATAAGAAAGTTTTTATAAAAAGGGCCTCAGCTAAAAGAAAATCAATCTTTCTTTCAGCTGATGCTAAAGAAAAAAAAAGAAAAGAAAAAAATAATAATTGGTTGGTACATCGATTTCGCTGATCTTTTCATTTATACTGTAAAATATAAAACTAACCACGAATAATACTTGCTTATATAAAATTATTCGATACTTAAACTCAACCATCAAATAATTGAATCAGAGGCCGAAAAGAACAAAAATATTTTACAATATATGAAGTTCAATGTAATCCAAATCGATTATACGAAATCATTAAACAAAAACTTTTTTGTCACCAACATCGAACATTATTTTAATAAATTTAGGAACTTCACATCATCATCACACATCACATCATCAGCCTATTAATGTTCCCACTACAGGGACAGAGGTCTGTGTCTCTGTGAGAGGGAATGGGCCGTAATCCACCACGTGGGCCCAGTGCGGGTTGGTGGATGTCACATGATGTTTTGGTACTAGGATATGCCGGTTTCCTCACGATGTTTTCCTTCACCGTTTTGAGAGCAGTGGTGAAAATCATTTACGCAAAGTAAAGCGCCTGCCTGGGCTCGAACCCACGACCTACAACTAGTAAGTCGCGGCCGATACCACTGGGCCACCACTGCCAATTTTAGGAACTTAGTGGAAACTAATTCTAAAACTAGCCAAAATTCACTACATTTTAAAGATAGTACAGAAAATACAAAAAATATTCTAGACAACCTCAACGTAATTGAATACCTACCATATACAGCAGGTACCTTTATTTAAGAGTACACAACACACATTTAAGTGATGATGATTTGCCCTGCCTGTTAGTGTCTCACTGCAGGGCAAAAGCATCTTCTCATGCAGAGCACACGTGCCTTTGTGATTAAATCACGCTAGCTCAATGCGGGTTGGCGATTTCAGACTTAGAGTAACTTAAGTCCAGGTTTCCTTACGATATTTTCCTTCACCGTTGTCAGCAATGTCCAGTTTATCTTAAGGACTTAACAACACAACAATAAATTCGGACAAAACTAAATTATTAATTATACATTCGCCATATTTGCCTCTGAATGATGTGTCTTGCTCATTATTTGCCCATTCCTATAATTGCTTTCATAATAATGTTGCTAATTGCAATTGTAAATCAATAGAAAGAGTTAACTGTGTGACATACTTGGGGGTAAAAGTTGATGAGCACTTCTCCTGGACTGAACATATAAATTTCATCTGTAATAAACTTAGAATAATTTTGGGTAAATTTTATCATTTAAGTTTCAAAGTTCCTATTAGTACGTTAAGACTTTTGTATAGTGCTTTGGTAGACTCGATTTTGAGTTATGCTCTTGATTGCTATGGACTAACATTTAAATCATACATTGATAAATTGGAAAGCATTCAACTAAGATTTTTAAAACTACTTGTCGATAAGAAAGTTAAGAATAAGTTTAAAAATGACTACAGTAAATTGTTTAAAGTTTCTAAAATTCTTCCGGTAAGTCTGAAACATAAATACCTTCTTGCAGTTAATAACCATGGCAATCAAGATCATATGTCTTCGTGAGTTAAAGTTGTTAATAACTATAATACTAGGTCAATGACTGCGGGTAAATTTGTTGTTCCTAGAGTCAATAATTATTACGGGGACAGAACTTTAAAAAAACGTATTCCATACCTACTCAACAGTTTGCCCGCAGACATTGCCAAAGAAACAAAAAAGAATTTATTTAAGCGTAAATTATTTATGCACTACCTGAATTGTTTGCATTAAGTACCTACTTACTTACCTGAATTCTAATTTTAAGCACTTGCGTAATTATGTACCTACTATGTGTAAGCGAGTATGATTGATCCCGCAGTCAAACTGTATGTGCAGTTTTGCGGGAGTGTGCGTAGCTTATAAGTCTACTCTGTATTTTTAATAAAATAAATAAAATAATAATAAATAACAAATTAAGAAAATTTCAGGTGCACTTCATTAAAAACACGTTTAGTTAATAAGGACATCACATAACATAAATGTAAAAAAATTGTCTATTTTATTTCTATAAATTACAGAATTTAACTTCTCAACCTAGTCTTGGTTTAAAAGGTTCATGGTCTTAATTCTTTTCTTTTCTCACAGAGAGGAGGCCTGTGTCCCAGCAGTGGGAATATTAATAGGCTGATGATGTGATGGTCAAAATTCGACCGATTCTTGCAATGAACTTGCGCGATGTCACCTATTGACACAATTTCAATTCATGTCGTCGCATCGCGCCTGTAGTAAAGTCCCTAATTATGCATTACCGTACCCAAGTACATTTCTATTTAATATTGAACTATCATAGTTTTGTTCATTTTGTTAACGGGATACATTTCTCTTTTGAGATTCTAGAAAATATAATCTACGTGCTTTATAATACAGTACAATTGTGCCTTAAATCTTAGAAACTATTACACAATATAAAGTTTTAATTATTAAGAATTACTTTTAAGATTGTAGCTTTAAATGTTAAAAAAAAGAAAGCGTGAAAATGGAAGCTCCTGCCACCATCTTGTTTTCCAATACTATTTTTACAAATTTTTACTTACAGCACCTTCCTGGCAATGACTTTCAAGCACTAAAAGATCTTAACTATTATCTATCTCTAGTATCTATCTTTAGCAAGGAACTCAAATAATGTAACACATTCTAAATGTCAATTGATTTTCCAATGCAATAGTATCCATTTATTATTATTATTAATAAATTAAATAACAAAATACAAGAGCCATTTTATCACTGAATGCGTGGCGATAGCGATTGCCAAAAAAGCAAAATTGGTTGGGATTGACAAGCGATATCGAAAAATCACGTGATCACTCCCTTACATTTTGACATTTCGGCTATAGCCTTCGCTGACATCGAATGCCACTTGACAGAATACGACTGACATGCGCCACCAAAATGTCACGTTTTCTTTTCCATATATTTTGAAATTTTATCAAACTTTAGCGCTGATAGTATGTCGTTTTATGGAGAACATCTAATCGCCTAACAGAAACCCTTATTACTACCTTAAAATAACACACAACTTCATGATTATGTTTGCCAAGAGTCTTGAAAATAACATTGTCAACGGTAGTGATGGCTGCAGTACACCCGGTCTTCTTCTTGATGCAAGTCCAGCGAACTTTGGACCTCCAAAAGGCAAGTTTGTTAAACCGACACGATCCTATCTGTACCACAAGGTTCCCGCGTTGAGATAGATAAAATTTTGGCTTTGAAATTTAATCCTAAATATTGTATTATCATCTTTTTTACCATTTTTATTTAGATGTCAGATTTCGTATCCGATCCATCATTGTGTAAAAGAATGTTTCAGATTCATACATTTAATGCCTACTACGCAATATTACGTAGCTGGCAAAATGGCAGAGGCCTTTTGGAGGATTACGTATTGTTACGTAGGTATTCCCTCTGGATTTGGTATATATATATGATATTTTATCACCCATATATTCAACTGGGGTTGGTGACTTCAAACTACGAAGTATTATGTAGCAGGCCGTTCGTATGGTGGTTATTGATTGTGATCAGTTGATTAAATTCGGCTTTCGATGGATTAAAAAGTTTTGTTTAAGGATATGTAAGTATAAGGAAAAAATTATAATAATAAATGCAATATGTCTAAATAACTTTAATAATAAGGATTACAACTAAACACTATTTCTATAGAACATACATTATTACAGATCACTTAGCAAACCTTTGATTTGTATGCCAAGCCAATATATTTTTACCACACATATAAGTATTGATACTACTGGTATCACAAGAAAAATGTGTCCGGTTTACACATAGACCAACTTATGTTAAGAAAACCATTTTAATTAGCATGATAAATGCCTTTTGGATCTTTGTATAAATGTGGCCGTAATTTAAAAACTATGCACATCACAATTACTTTTAAATTTTTCTTAAACATCCTATATACTACTCTATTTTATATAATTTTTATATGACCAACATATTATTATACTAAAATTAATATATTTAGTAGTTAGGTTCGCAGTAGGAAAACCCCAACAGCAATGGAGAACCCCAAATAAAAGTAGTTAAGACTTTGCTATCTTACAGTGAATCCTACATAAACACAACCGACTTCAAAAACGAGGAGGTCCTCAATTCAACTTTTTGTTTATTACGCGATTACTCCGCCAATTATAAACCCATTTTGATGATTCTTATACTTTCTTATTTGAAACTGGTGCTACTCGTGTGGTCCCATTTAAATTTGATCAAGATCTGAGGAGAAGTTTTTAAGTTATCCTTAATAATGCCAATTTTCATGGTAATATAAGGTACCAAAAAAAAGAAAAATATTTTTTTTAACTGATTTTTAAATTAAGTTTCGGTTTGTATTGTTTTGTTTTAGAAGTCGGTTTATTTTTTTTATTAAAATGGTTTTTATTAGATTCTGAATAACGTTTTTTATAGTAAGATGTAGGTTTGATTATGTAGCAAATTCTATCTAAATATAATTTTTCGTTTGATCAATAATAACTGGAAATATTTTATCTATGAATGTTAACTTATTAAATGTTGAGTTTATTATTTATCTATTATCCCTACAACTACATAGCTAGGAGCAACTTTTTTAATATTTTAGATGAACTTTAATAGTTAAACAATTACAATTTCTGAATACAAACCGCGTTATTTGACTAGTGGTAGCAACGTTATTTTTGTGTTACTTCCAATAAGCCCAACCATCAAAGACCTTGAGGGCCGTGAAGCTTGACCTATAAAGTTGAGGACATTGCGACTACTAGACAAAAAAAGACGCTCCACAATTTCGGTGTCCAAACAGCAAAATCTTCGCGAATCAGCAAAATCTCAGCAAAGGTCCACCAGAAAATCATCAATTAAATTCATTCAAGTTTGGCCACCGAAGACCGTTTTATACAGCGGAGCTATGATAATCTTTTTCAGTTGAAAACAATCACTTAAACTATACCTATCATGAAAAATAATTTTAGTTTCAACCGATAGTACATTTCAATATCACAATTCGTTCAGTATCCACTAATCACCTCACTACACACGCTAGTGGTTGTGCCAGCCATTGAGCTTGACAAGGCGGTCGTTGACGGTGACGGCCACGCACCGGCAGCCACTGGACTTTCTCGCCGTGCACTCCCACCAAGTCTTCACACGACGCGCCAGCTTCTTAGTGAACCGATAGTTGCCCCAAGTTATGATGGGGTTCCCGAACTTTGAAACCCCGAATACAAGAGGATTTACAACCGGTGCTGTAAAATTGTAAAAAATAATTTAGTTTACGTTTAGGACTCCCATGTTATATTTAGTCACCATGTAGAAATTAATGTATTATTATGGAATACATTTGAAAAAATATGAGACAATGACAACACCCCACAATATCTCACAAGGGGGGGTAGACCGTGGAATAGTGTCATCCATATACAAATGGGAAACGCACTAAAGGACAATGTAGAAAACTCGTGGCCTCGTGAGGGAGCACGAGTCTAGAGCCAGTGTAATTACCTGTCGCTGTGATTATGAATTGACTGTCATCATTTTATTAATTGCCTTTATATTTTAGTATGTATGTATTTATTACATAGCAAATGTATGCATCTGCACATCTTTTATAATATATGATTTTTAACACTGGTATTGTCACACCAATAACAGCCCCACTTCGTGTTCAGCAATTACTGTCCATACCTGGTTGCCTGGAAGAGATCGCGGAATGCGATAAGGCCGCCCATTGTATGTGTTTTTAGTATTAAGTTACCTTTATGGATGTAATTTATGGTGTGCAATAAAGTATATAATAAATAAATAAATTTATTTCTCAACACAATTTATTGTAAAGAATTACAACTGATGTTTCATATCAAATTGCATTCAGAGTATAAATCGTTTTACAACAATATTTCTTACAACTGACATCGTCATTTCAGCCGAAAGATGTCCACTGCAGGACATAGCCTTCCCCCAAGTGTCACCACATTGACCGGTCCCGTGCATCGCGCATCCAGCGGATCGCCGCAACCTTCACGGGGTCATCGATCCACCTAGTGAGAAACCTTCCAATGGAAAGTCTTCCAGTTTGCGTTCGCCACTCCAGAACTTTTCGTCCCCATCTGACTTCCGTTTTGCGAACAATTTGCCCTGGCCACCGCCATTTAAGTTTGGCTATTCTTCGGGCTATGCAGTAACGTTGAATCTCTTGCAGATGCCTTCATTTCTGAATCGATAACGCTAGGAAACTCCGAGCATAGCTCTTTCCATTGCCCTTTGGTTGACTTTATGTCTTCTGATGAGACCCATTGTGAACGACTACGTTTCGGCTTCTTCGACAACTGACATAGTCCGTAGAAAAGCTTGTAATTTCACAACAGATGTTTCATGAGTCTTTAAGGTTCCGTACCTATATGGTAAAAAATTACCCTTGTGGATCGACTTCGGCACAATTTCAAATAATGCTTGGTAAACGTAAAACTAACTACTACAACTTAGGATTTCTAGGATTCTATGTTCATAATTTACATACGGGATGTGTATGACACCGACGCAAAACAAAAAGGGTAGATTTTCTCCTATTTCTGAAAAAGTTTTTATTTTTTAATCATTAATTTGCTTTTTTTCACAAAAACACAGTAATGAAAATAAAATTCAGAAACGCTACCTATCAGCTGATTTCCTTAAGTTTCCTATAGAGGTCAACGCTGCCGGCTAGTACCTACGCGGGCCGCGCCTTTTCTCTTTGTTGACAAGCCAACCAA
The DNA here is from genome assembly GCA_945859665.1 of Anorthoa munda. Lineage (NCBI taxonomy): Eukaryota > Metazoa > Arthropoda > Insecta > Lepidoptera > Noctuidae > Anorthoa > Anorthoa munda. Next base: position 9,785,749 of record OX243901.1, read on the forward strand.
GGAGAATAATAAAAATCTAATTGAGCTAGATAGAAATAACGATTTTGAAAAATATGCAGTTTTTTTTTTAATTTGGAAAGAACTGAGGAACAATTTCAATACTAGTGGGTCATGAATCATGTACTGAATCCATAGTATTCTTTTCACGTCTGTGTCAGACGCATCCTGTATATGCACGTCTGATCTGTGGAAAATAAAAGGGGATAAATATAATGACCACCTAAAATTACTTTGTGACCATAACCTCTATTACCTAAAATTGTACTATGAAACCCAAATTTAGTAAATTGATCACCAAATTTTAATAGCAAATTATTGCGCTATTTAATGTTGTAAAATAGGTTAGGTTAGGTTAGAACTGTGACCAACCGCGCGCGAGCCGAGCGAGCAAAGCGAGCGGTGCCGCGGCAGCGGCCGGCGAGCGCTACTTCCAAGTTGCTCCCAGAAATTTTATAATCTTTTTGGTCATTGGTTTAATTTTGGTGATCATTTACTACTTTTGGTGATCATTTACTACTTTTGGGTTAACAATGATTTATTTGGAGTCATTTTGCCTAAACAGGATAGCGAGATGTTAAAACTTTGGTTATAATTTTACAATAAGATGCGGGTTTAATTTTGGTGATCATTTACTATTTTTGTCTGTTATATGTTACTATATCTGGTGGTAAGTTAAACATAAGCCAAAATAAAATAATATATCGTTCTTAACTTTTTTAAATATATATAAAAATACATAAACTGCTAAAACTAGAATAAAGACTAGGAATACGTTTCCTGCGAAATATGTGTGGTGTAACTTTGACTAAGATTGTTTGTTCATGTTGAGAGGCTGAATAAAAGGTTACTAACAAAACGGTATTACAAGGCAGACGTGAGTGAAAACGCCGGGTGCCTTAGAAGGGCATACACAGGTTATATATAAAAAAAAATGTGGATGGATTTCTTGGTCAAGTGCTGTGTGTGTCTGTGTATGCTTTCCTACCAAACTAATTAATCATCCTCTGTGGGTGAGTCTGACTCGTTCTTTTCCGGTTTTATTTTTAAACCATGAGTATGTCGAATATTCATTTTAACTATGTTTTCATTTACAGTGATTATGAATGAGTTGCATCGCTCCCTTGTCTTGATGCAAATCCATCTTTTGTATTTGCCCGTGTTCCTCATCAGTTTAAAACGGTGTCCCGATAATACTAGTATTGGGTTCCCGAATCTGCTTTTGGCATAATAATATTCTTCAATTCGCTCCTCACCTGAATCTGAACCTAAAAAAAGGACGTAAAAAAATATGTTTTAATCAAAAAAAGTAAATCTCCGCCTGTTTGGTGAAATACAGGCGTAAAGATATGATTCGAAATGTTTCAAAAGGGTTCGTGGAATTCGCAAATTATACCTGCTATTCAGCATAACTAATTTCGTAAGTTGCAATGAAATAGGGGAATGAATATCGATCAATTTTTGGTAAAAATACCAATAAGTAGATAGAAAAAATACATTCTATTGGCTGAGGATCGAACCTTGTATATGAGAATTTTTAGTAAGCTTCATTTAAAAATAAAATAACTAGAAGGCAAAATAAATTAAATATTTATTATTCACAAAAAGACCCTAAAGCTAATCCATATTATTATTGTACTACCATATTGTGTTTGTCCCTTTCATTTAAGGCGATTTCTTTTGTAAATATTTCATTACTTTGACTACCAAGAGTATCACTACCAACCCTGTGGAATTCTGTCTTAAGATCTACAATAAATTCCCCGAATGCCTCTGATACCATCGGATTTACCGTTCCAATTTAAACGCCTACAATTTCCGGTAAAGATAGCTTTTGCAATGACCATTCATAAATCGCAGGATCAAACTTTCAACGTTGCAGGCTTAGATTTAATCGTTGATTGTTTTGCACATGGCCAATATATGTCGCTCTTTCAAGAGTAACCTCTAAAAAAACTTTTTTTATTTTTGTACTTTATTAGTAAGAACAAAATTCTTAATAATTAATTACGATCTAGCCTAAAAGACTAATAAGCAATTTAACTTTAACTTATGTATACAATATGTTACGTTATAGATTATATTAAAACTAAGAATAGTGTCCATTTGCACTTTTACACAAGTCCGTAGCACTTTCTTAGTCTGATATAATTTATAAAAACACTATGTTCATGTGTTATATGTATAGCCCAGCATTGTCACTATTATTCATTCACTTTGTACATTACACTAATTCAAAAGGTTTAGTTATTTTTAGCCTACGCACTAAGTCTGTATTATCTAGCAGCTGGATAGCCTCAACATTCACGTGCCGATGAAGTCTGTGTTCGTGGGCTTCAGTAAATTTTTAATGATGGTGGTGACGAACTTCGTTTTAAGGTCACGGTGAAGTTCGTCATTTCTTATGTACCAGGGTGCATTTACAGCCTGAGCACTTTATTTTGGAATTGTTCGATTAATTTTACGTTGCTTTGTTTAGTACAGCCCCAAAGTTGGATACCATACGTCCAAATTGGCATCAGTATATGCTTGTATATGGTTATTTTATTATGTATTGATAGACAGGCTTTCTTTCCGAGTAACCAATTTATACTTTTATAACGTATGTCGAGATCCGGCCTTTTCTTTTTGACATGAGCTTTCCAACGCAACTTTGCGTCGAGAGTTATGCCAAGGTATTTGGCTGTATTAGCATAAGGCACTTGCATGCCATTTATGTAGATTGGGTGATAGTCCAAGTGTTTATTTGTGAAGTCAATGTGAATTGATTTTGACTCATTCAGTTTGATCTTCCATTTTTGTGTCCAGTTATAAACTTTGTTCACAGCTAGTTGAACTTTTTCTACTGCTTCTCTGTGGCTTGATACGGTAGCCATAATTGCAGTAAAAAAACATGTTTGTATTGTCTTATGACAAAAAAGCTGTGAACATTGTACATAAAGACATTCTGTAGTATATTTAGTATAAGCATTGCACCCGTGCGAAGCCGGTGCGGGTCGCTAATTTATAATATTATAAGTAAAATAAGATAAACGGCTGTATTACATCTCCTTCCCATTCTCCCTATTATGAGAAGATTTTATTAGATATTATTATTTCATATAACAACAAAAACTCACAATACATGCACAAATATGTAAAACATTTAGATTAATATTTTCTTAACTGTATTTTACAACAGTATCCAAATTTTTTATGTATAAACAAAAAAATATATTATTTAAACCAAAATCAATAGCAGACATTATAAAGCATCTCGAAAGCCTGGATTTCGGAACTATAATGATAATAAATTAAAGAGTGCTACAAAAGTAACGATTTTGCGTTGTAAGGTTGTATATTTAAAATTAGTCGGTTTATTATGATCTTTCTGTATCTTATGACACACGTACACGTTAGTTAAAGAGACAGAGTAACGTAAATTGTCAACAGATGTACCATGTACTTACATCAACAGGTTCTACCATATATTATATCTACTGTACCTTCATAACCTTGTATATCTTGTTTTTAACTAGTATAAGTTTTATTTACTCGCCATCTGTACCTTTTTGATCAATAAACAATTTATTTATATATTATTTATTATAGCCGTTTGACAATTATTTGTTTACCATTTATTTTTTGCTCCAGCGCACAGTGATCAATATACAAAAGATCAAATTTAAATTCTAAATTATTTATTTGCCAGCGTAGGTAGGGGTGAAGATGTTATCCATGTTTTTTTTTTAATGTCGTCCATATTCTGCCGTCATATGGGCATGCAAAATCTTACACATAAATTACAACCTAGTGCACAAAATACAATAAATATTTAATATCAAGCCGAATAACAATAAATATCACAAAATCATTAAACCATTTTATTTTAAATGCCAAGGAGTATCCAGTAGTCAAACGTAGGGGGAAGAAATGATTAAATACTGAAATCATGAATTAAAATAAAATATTTATAATACTAAATAGTATCGAAAAATCTTTTCCATATAATTTAACTTGGTAATTAATATTATATTGTATTTTTATATTCAGTTTCGATACTTCTAATGTCTACAAAAAATAACTAAATAGTTAATCTATATTGTCCTTCCATAGCGGCTTCACTGGTCGATGTAATGACAAAATATTCAATAAATTATTATTTTTTATTGAGGCTCCGCTACCTAAAAAAACACTTTTTTTCTATAGAGACTGGCAGTCACCGGTAAAAATAAGCATATTTTTGTATAGCTTATAGTCCCTGCTGAAAAATGGAATCAAAATGATACTGTACTATTTTTTTGTTTTAAACGTAACACAGTTCAAACTTAAAAAAGTTAGTAAATATATAGTAGGTACGTTAATATAATTTTTATTATATAAATCGAAGAATTTTATTTTTTATTTATATACCTACCAAAAAAAAGTACAGACCCTCATTAAATTGCACCTTTTTTCAATTCACAATTTAAACATAACCAACATAAGTTGAATAGTAGCGCAAAGCATCGATATATTAGCCTTGTTATAATAGTTTTGCTTTCGAGATAACTTTGTACTGGCATATCTATAAAACTACTCACTGCTTAATATTGATGTTTTAGTATAATGTAAACAACAAAATCAAAATCAAAATCAAAATCAAGGTATTTATTTCAATTAAACTTTAGAAGTACTTTTGAATTGTCAAACAAAAAATTAATAAAAAGATGACTCTAGTTGCAAATTCGCAAGCGTCTGTAGGTCTCAATGGAGAAGAATTTGCAAGAAACTCCCCGGACACTCTTTTCCATCAGTTTTAATTACAAGTTTTTGGTTACATCATTCTTGTTGAAAAAATACATATATGTGAGAACGATGTAAAAAGACGTGTACGTAAAAGCGTCTAGAGTAACAAATAATTAAAAAAAAGCACTTTAACAGGCCGAGACAGCTAAGTTATGACCAATCCCAACTGATGGCGCCCGTTCACGAACATGACGCATGGATCGGCACCACTCAGCTCAACCATCATGAAGGGAACCGAATGATCCAACACATGTGCCACCATCAGAGAGAAATTAGAGAGAGCATGACACACTCAACTGCCAGGGCACACAGAAGTCAACGAACGACATATAGGTACAGTGAATGGTAGATTTATCTACAGTCGGAACATAGTACTCACACATGTGCTGTGCAATTATATAATACTAAAAGAAATTGAGTTTATACAATACAAAAATTTGCATACAGTCTTCAGCATGTCCAACAATACTTCGATACTTTTCTGCCCATCACTAATTGTTCTTGCGCCCTAGTGGCTGCGGAGCAGGACCAGCATTGAGCCAAGCATTTTTATCAGCGATGTAATCCCCCAACTTATAATATGCTTGCCTACATAGTGTGCGTTTTATACAAGTCTTAAATTTCGTCTCATTTAGTTGTAGAATGTGGGGAGGAATTTTATTGTAACATTTTATACAGTACCCCATAAAAGATGATGCTACTTTAGCCAGCCTGAAACCTGGTTGAATTAGTTGATCCCTATTTCTAGTAACATAATTATGTCTGTCACCGTTTTTACTAAAAAGATGTAAATTCTTTCTAACATACATGATGTTTTCATAAATATATTGACAAGGTACCGTCATGATGTTAATGTTCTTAAACAGTTCCCTTAGAGAATCGCGCCGGCGAAGATTGTATATCGCTCTGATGGCTCGTTTTTGCAGAATAAAAATTGACTCAATGTCTGCAGCCCTTCCCCATAGTAAGATACCGTAAGACATTATACTATGAAAATAACTAAAATAGACTAATCTTGCGGTATCGACATCAGTAAACTGACGTATTTTTCTAACAGCATAAGCTGCCGAGCTTAGCCGCCCCGCAAGTGATATTAAATGAGGCCCCCATTGCAACCTCGAGTCTAGCGTGATCCCCAGAAAAACCGTTTTATCGACGAATTCTAGCTTCTCCTTGTTTAATAAAATGTCACAATCATTACTTTTGACATTCGGCAAGACAAATTTTATGCACTTAGTCTTTTTAGCATTTAAAACTAGATTATTAGCTGTGAACCAATTTTGAACCTGTCGCAAGACGGTATTCACATCGTCAACGTTACTGGTACGTCTATTTATCTTAAAAATCAACGAAGTGTCATCAGCAAATAACACCATGTTTAGATTGTTTTTCAATAGATGAGGTAAATCGTTAATGTAGACTAGAAACAAGAAAGGACCCAAAATTGAACCCTGGGGTACCCCCATTTTCACGGTTAACCCGGACGAATTGACACCGTTTATTTGAACTAATTGCTGTCTATCATTTAAATAAGATTTAACTAAACTCAACGCTGATTGGCCTAGCCCGTAATGCTCAAGTTTCAAAAGTAATGTTTCATGATCAACGCAATCAAATGCTTTCGACAGGTCGCAGAAAACCCCTATGGCATCTTGTGCCTCTTCCCACGCTTCAAAGATATGTTTTAATAAGGTGACACAAGCGTCAGTCGTACAACGTCCTTTGGTAAAACCATACTGTTTATCGTGTAGGATGTTATTCGTATTAAAATGAATGAGCATCTGATTTAGCATTATCTTTTCAAATATCTTGCTGAAAACCGGCAGCACCGATACTGGTCTATAATTATTTGTGTCTTTACTGTTCCCGGATTTAAAAAGTGGTATAACCTTACTATGTTTCATTAGATCCGGAAAGACTCCTTGATCTACACACAAATTAAAAATTAAAGCTAAGTACGGCGCTATAGTCTGAATAATGGAGGCACAAACTTTGATGGACATTCCCCATAGATCTTCGGTCAATTTGATCTTGATTTGCTTAAAAGCTTTTATTACTGTTATTGGGTTTACATGTGAAAAGTTAAATTCTGTCGGGCAGGCTGAAACGTTTGCGTTTAATAAACCAGAAGCAAGTGAGGGCGAAGAATTTATGGTTTCAGTAGTTTTAATTGGGATGCTGGTAAAGAAATCCACAAATTCTTGAGCAACTTTTTTGTTATCTCTAATAAGTCCATGTGTAGTTTCAAGCGTGTAATCAGTATTATTTCTTTTGTTTCTGTTCGTTTCATTGTTTATAATTTTCCAAACAGTCTTGATTTTATTTTCTGCGGTTTTAACTTTATTACCAATGTATAAAGCCTTCCTTCAAGTCTAAATAAAATGATTTTTTGTCCTCGGAAATATTGACCAAAATTAATTATGAGACGCTAACTCTTAATAATTGATCACTGTGCAGCGAATAGAGTATAGATACTATGGCTACACAGACCTCTTACATTTTTTTAAATAGTTTTCTTAACTATGTAGATACCATTCTATTGATACCCCATCTTATTATCCCGAGGAGATCTTATCGGGATAAAAACCCCTATGTGCTATTCTAGACTTTAATCTATCTCTGGGCCAAATTTCGTCCAGATCCATTAAGTAGTTTTTGCGTGAAAGAGTAACAAACTTACAAACACACTTACACCTTTATATATCAACAACAACTAGCTTGTGCCAGCGGCTTCGCCCGTGTTAAAGTCGAAAATCATCCCGAGGGAACATATTCCCGGGAAAAACAGTATCCTATGTGTTAATCCAGGATGTTGGCTACCTTCATACTAAGTATCATCAAAAATGGTCCAGCCGTTTGAGCGTGAAGAAGTAACAAACATACAAACACACACACACTCACAAACTTTCGCCTTTATAATATTAGTATGATAAAAATACAATGGTAGTATCGGTAAGTCGATATATATAGACGAATTTAATGAATGATAAAAAAGAGATAACTTGTGACTAAAGTGATCATTCTCGTTAAGGTTTGTATACCTATCTATTTTTAACAATCCTAAAAGTATCAGAAAATAAAATAAAGAAATCTCTGAGATAACTCGAATAAATAACAAAATTGTGGATCGGCCCATCTGGTCTTGTGATGAATATTTTTGACAAAGAGGATACACCAATAAATTGTCACTGAAATCGTATTGAGCTGTAATACGTTACATAAGGATATTTATAAGTAAACAACATAAAAAGAAAAACAACACACTAACAAAAGCTAAACTGCTCGTACGTGAGCAGTATGAGCATAGGCTTGCATCTCACGTTGAATCTCGTCACAGACTTATAAATACATTTCCATACATTCAAGTGAATGTCCTCTATCAGAAATGGTGATGACTGATGACGTTCCGTCCCCGGGTCTTAATCCTGCGGTAACAGACGTGTTTGTTGCGACAGATCCATGACACAGTCCCGTTGCTACCCTGGTAGTTCTTGTAGAACTTCTGGCCATTGTAGATAGCCCCAATCTGACCCCGAACCGTATTGTAAAACTCCACCGTTTCTGTAAACACAATGAACCTATAATTTCAATTCTTATACCTTTTATTGAAAAGGTATTGGTATTGACCTTGTATCTCACTTCTTAAGACTTAATTAAAGACGCTCAAAGATATAGGATTAATTGCAAAAGTTAGCTACAATATCAATCATCCAATAAACTCCCCAACCCCATAGCCCAATATATTTGTCTCCATATTTAACAATAGTCCTGCACCAATGCACTGCGATTGTCCTTGGGTGCACTTACGTAGTGCACACAGGGATAGTCGTCGGTTGGTGTCACATATCATGGTAACAAGGAGACAAGGTGACTTGGTCTAACAAGTTCTCTGCAAGTTGGCTTCGGTCCCTCGCACTTCCTTTCAAAGGACCAGGACCACAGGGTACCGAGACGGTCACAAAAAAAATCTATATATTTGTGTTATCATAAAAATATATATATTAAGGACTACCTGTTCCCCGCTGTTTCGCTCCCGTGGGCCACCCCACAGGACCCATTTTCGGGAATAGCCTATGTTACTCAGGCATAACGTAGCTTTATATTGGTGAAAGAATTTTTAAATCGGTCCAGTAGTTTCGGAGCCTATTCGGTACAAACAAACAAACAAATCTTTCCTCTTTATAATATTATATTATTAGTATAGATTAAACTCTGATTCATGTCGTCAACGATTTTATAATTTGGAAACACAAGATAAACAAGAACATTCTTCTGTCTGACAAAGTTTATCATTAAAGTCAACCTACATATCATTAATTCCAGGAGTTGACCTTCTCGGACACTGAATGGCTATAGGCCCGTAGCTGTAATGAACTATATCTGTCGTGGCTCGTTCAATACTCCCGACAGTCAGTGCTATTGCCAATATCTAGTGCATGAAAGTTCATTATCTATGATTTTCTCTTGGAACACCGCCACGAACTCTGGCTCCTCAGGCGTACTCCTTTCTGAAGCTGTGGCATTCCACAATCAAGCTCGTGGAACCCAGTCGGTTCGTTGAGAATCGTACATCTATGGCATAAACATATATGTATTTATCTGACTATGTTAAAACATAGCAGATTTTTCTCTGAGATCATGGATGAAAATCGTTGTTATTGGTTTTTTACCTTGTTCGCTGTAACCCATTGTACCTACTGTGGCACAACGGGTTGCGGTCTCATTCTAGTTATTTCAGTGGATCAGTTCAGAGAGATTCTATAAAAAAATCCGTAGATTAATACTGTGAGGTAGATAGTTCAGGGAGCTATCAATAATACTCAGAACGTTATATTCTATCAACAACGAGCCTATCTTCAGGCGGCTTCTATCGAATTGACCGCCAAAAACTAAACAAAAACATCTTCTATTATTTGACAATCGTTCCTATTCCAAAATTAACCAGTTACCTGTTACCAGTCTTATAACAGGCTAAGAGTTTTAACAATATCACTATTATTAATCACTCCCGTAGTTGAACCGTGCCCATAATAAATTTGGGTGGCGACATGAGCTATGAAAACCTGTTCTTTTATTGCATAATTTTTCTTTGATAATCTAAAGTCATTGGAGTAGTGGACCGATCCACTACTCCAATCATCAATGGAAAGGTCAAATAGATTGGTATTGCATACAAGATAGCAAATAAAAACACCAACATTATTTAAGCACTATATATTAAGTAATAAAGGAGCAGTCTATATTTTTAAATCAGATTTTAAATACAAACGAAATATAGGTGCAACTTTAAGTAGAATTAACGTAAATATAATAAGGATCATTATAAAAATTACTATTTCTTTAAAAACTATTACCAAACTACGTATCGCGTTGAATTATCACTGAAAGCGAAGCTTATAACATTACATTTTCGAAATATACATACATTTTAGAGATCAACAAATTCAGAAACATTAGATTTCTTTAACGATTTATTCTAGTGTTAAGTAAACGATGCTGTGAACTGATGCTTGTCATCACAATATAAATATTCATAGCTCATTCTAAGGCCTTTTCGTATGTGTGAAATAAATAATATACCTTAAAAAAAACTAAAGTAACTTAAATTAAGGCAATCGGACGTTACTAAATGATATAGGAGTATCTACTTACGTACTAAACACTACATAGGTGGTAAAACGCCTAGTAATAAACACACCAGCAACAGACAATTAACAATATACTGCAGCGGCAAAAAGAATATTTAGAGTGTGATTTTTTACTTTGAACTTAAAAAAACAATAACTTAAGTTAAATAAAGTACATAAAAACAAGCCATTTATTTCCAAAAACACAAAATGTTACAACTATTACAATCGCTACCATCTAATCCAATGCATGCAGAAAGAAATCACATAAATTATCTTACTATAATTATAACAAATATTATATTTACTAGACTCTATGATTCTATTCTACATTACAATCAATCTAATCGATTCCATTAAAATGTCAATTTCAATTTAAACAACTAAGGCCCGATCACTCAATAGTCATAACAAACAAAAATGTAATTAATTAATAATAAATGATTGACAAAAGTTCCAAGTGAATAAATTTGAATAGCAATCCGTTTACAATAAATACAATTTATAACAATGTTATAGCTTACATCTTTATCCAATTAATTAATCGAGTTCATCAACATGTTTAACAATTAAAACTAATTGAACAATTAATTAGATAAGTTCAATATAAAAATTAATATTCAATATAAAAATACAATGTAAAATTTAATGTAAAAAAATAATAATATTAGGTATAAATAATTTACTATTATAGTAAACTACATTATAATAAAAAAATCACTAAAATTTAACAAACATACACACACACACATTTATTAAATAAATGTGTCAAACTATTTTTATATGGTATCAATTTATGACTGACAAAAATGCAATCAATTAACAAAAATGTTTGATAAAATTTTAATTAATAGAATAAAATAGATCAATAGTAACAATAAATAATAGCGTTACATTTATTAGCGACATCTAGTGCCAAACACGAGAATCATCTAGGTGGGTCATTATTTGATCGTGTTTTGGTACTAGATTGCGTTGGTGTCTAATGATATTAATTAATTTGATTTTAAAATATATTAGAATTGTGTGTAATAACTAATTCAACAAACACACAATTCAACCTATAAACAAAAAGATCAAATCTTATATTAGAATTAGTTGCATAAAGTAATACATAGATATTATGCATCTACTAATCTATGATCGCTCGATGTCTATGGTTTGCAAGGACAACATTTCTTTTTGGATTGTGCACCTGAGATCGGTAGCATTAATTAACCTAAAGAAAAGTTAGCAAATCCTGATGGTGACACGGGGATCAAAGATGAAATACTCTAGTGAATCAATGGTTCAGTAGGCGCTGTAAGTATTAGTTTGATTTGTATAAATATACAAGTATGTAAAACGTGTGCGTTGTGATGCTTATCATACATTTTTCTTATAGACAGGGCTCCTTAGGATGATTTATTATATATAGAATAAACATATAAATATGGTCAACTCAGCATAAAATCTACATCCTGCAACTTCAGCAGCAGGCTCCGAATACACAAGACATATTGATTTGCACGATGCTTGAACACAGAGAGCTACAAGGATTGAACGATGCTGTTTGAGATATCATATCTCCAGTGTTGAATATTAAGGGTAATCCCTTTGAATGTAAGTGGTGCTTACTTAATAATACTCAAGAAATTGTAGTGACGGACTGTATGTATTTGTGAAGATTAAACTAGTTGACCAACCGTGTGACTTTTTCTCTCATCAATATTATGCGAAAACATCCCTATAATAGTCTCCTTCCTACCCCTGAATTGGCTGGTGTGTAGGGTAAAAATTCTACCTTACAATAATTATGTCGTTGATGACCCCATCTTCGTCCGGGCTCTTAAAGGACTTTAGAGAGGAAATAGCGTTGCTTAATTCACTTTCCATAACTATTGGTGTATCATCTGTATTTACATCTTCCGGTCTAACTATAGTTAAATTATTGTAAAATTCGTCTCTCCGTTGGTACAAATATTCGTAAAACTCCGTTGCAGCCTCTATCAGATCTTTTCTATTGGAAGTACATCTGCCATCCTTCAATTTTAAAGAGGGAATCCATTTTCTTACATCATTTAACCGTTGTTGTCGTCTCTTCACAAAATTATTCAAGGTTAGCTCCTCCTCAATTAGTTTTGTCTATCTGGATGTTTCTTTCTCTTTATTTTTCTCTTAATAGTTTTGTATAGTTTAGTGAGTTCCAATTTTTCGGTTTTAGTTTTATTATTCTTTTCTTTTAGGAGAGTTCTTCGTTTTATGACTTCAGCCATATCTCGTGAAAGATTTACTATGGGTGATGGACAATCAAGAATAGTAAAAACAAATCCTGTATAGTTAACCACATAATAACTACATCATATTAAGTTGGATGTGACCATAGAAATATAAAATACAGAAGAAGTGGCAAGGGGGCGTGTCGGTGTCCGCGCGACGTGGTCTGACCGAGCATGTCATAGACAAATGACCGTCTCGGCGAACTAGTGCGCTTTCGACCGTGATCGTGACAAGTTATAAGAATGCCGTGTTGTTCAGTGGTTTCTTGTAAAAACCGAAGCTTAAAACAAAATTTTGTAAATCATGGAATTACTTACCATATGTAAATACAAGTATTTTACTTTATATATGTCTTTAATATCATGCAAAACCACAAATCGTAAAATATTTCTTACTTCTACTATGTTATTTTTGTTTTCAAATAGCACAGCGATTGTACTATTTTTGCATTAAATACATTGCTTCTTAACCACTACATAAGTTTGACGCTGAGTGAATGGACAAGCAATGTAAAAATCACAAAACGATACTTTATTAAGCGGATGCATCGCGTAGTACGGCCGCTGCTTCTTGCGACGAGTTAGTGATGGGCTTGTGCAGTGGCCTTATTGCGAGTTTTTTAACGTACTCACTCGTGATAACGTAAACGATCTCTTATGTCAAAATGTATACAAAAAAAAGAGGTTTCTCCTTACCGTCAACAGACGCTTATCTAATTTCAATACAAATTGACGTTTACGTTAACGCGATCCAGCGTGAAATAAAACTCGCACTAAGCCCTCAGATCCACTAACGGAGGCTATCGACAATAAAGTCGATTGACGAATGAAATATTGCTTTTAAAGTTTATTTTTCAATTTGTCAACCGTTTTAACCCGGTTGGAAGGTCGATGTAAAATAAAGTTTATTACTTATTTTGATTATACAGCGTAGTAGAGAAATGCGTAACCAACATTTTGACAAAATATACCACCCTAGTAATACCAAAGTATCAAGTGCTGCACAAATTCCTCGACTCTACAGGTCATTGAGTAAACACCATAGCAGGGTTCAACAATATCTCCTGTTTCAATACGCTAGGCAGCCTAAACTAACATAACCGGATTTTTGATTGTTTTGATTTACTTAATAATATATATTTTTAGGAACGTATTGTTTATTTTTACTATAATATTTTCTGGATATGCTGTTTTTTATGTATTTTATTTTCAGGACCCAAAATATAAAGATATTCTATAATAAATGGGAGAATCGATAACTTTCCGATTTAGTCAATCACTAGCGTAAATGTAAAATAAATTGCTTTTGCACAGCACAACGATATCGACCGATGTTTTTGTGTGGGTAAGTTGTACGGTGCATGGTAAATGCACGCTGTGTTTGATGAGACAAGGTTTATAATTGATTGTGTAATACGTTCTGATTTAAGAAATGCGGGTGTGTGCGCGACTGCGTATCTATTGCCTTGAATGAACTGCATGTGTAGTAGTTGCCGTGTGGTAGGGGCAAACTGGAGACACAGGTTTCCAATATATTTTCGTCAACCGGGCATATCTCCTTGTTTATTATATCTACGGATGTGACTTACAAGTCACAAAGCCACAATATCTATTTGTCTATAATTATGACAAATACTTTCAATCCTACTGACGTTTCAATTTAATGGAAATTGCGTCAAATATCAAATCAATCTTTTGCCTTTCCCCAACTGTGAAACAATAATTAGGAACAATGTTATAATTATTAATTCATAAATTTCAGATATATCCATGTACGGTTATTTTCTATACATACACACAGACATATATAAATGTACAATCAGTAATAGCTGTTACCTTACCCACCCTGCCGTTAGCTGACCCATTAAAAGTTAGACGATTTTTAACCTTCTACAATTAGCAGTAGATAAGTGTTATTCGATACGTAAGAGCTTATCGAACTAGAACGACTTGTTCAAGGTAGGCAAATATTATGGAATACATTTATGCCAATTTGATTTTTAACACGTAACGTTAGGGTAGGTAAGCTTTTGAATACTGTTTTGCTACCATGATGGAGTTGTTAATTTAAACTCCAACATGACTTAACAATATTTGTTAAGTCGATTTGGTGTACTGGTTGCATCAGTGAACCTGTGTCAACTCGGTTGTGAATTGTGAGTTCAAAACTAACCTTCCAGTTCTTGTTGCTTTATGTTTAAAATATTCAATTATGTTTTTTGAATTCAAAATATTATTAACACTAAATTTAGAGAGAAAATAAAAAAATAAAAAATACTTTTATTAATTCCTTATTACAGATTGGATGTTGTATCATGATTATAGAAACATCTATTTAAATTATGTTAGTAAAATTTAAATGAAAACTTAACTTATTATTTTTTAGTATTGTGATTAAGTATTACCGTTGTCTGTCTCTATTTCAGTGTAAGGACCGTCTGAGGCGGTAAAAGCCTCTTCCAAATGCTTTCAATTGTCACGAAGTCTAGCTGTCCTGGCCCAAAGGTTTCCAGCAGTTTAGACAATTTCGTCACTCCACTTTTTTTATGGCCTGCTTTTTCTCCTTTTAACAGATCTGGGGGTCAAGTGTGTTATGATCTGGACACATCATTGTGGTTCCAGTCGAGGTAGTGTAAAGTGTAGTCTTCCACATACTGATAAGTAATAGGAACACGTTCTTTATTTGTCATAGCTTTTGTTATATCTTTGTTTATCTCGAGTCCAATATTTTTGCTATGTATACTGAAGGTATCCATCATCAATTGCAACTCCGCTGGTTCTTCCGAAAATATGACGATGTCATCAACGAACCTAAGATGCATTAAATATTTTTTGTCTATCCTGATTCCCATATTTTGCTTGTAATAAAAATAATAATGCTAGTTTTCAGAAGATATTTTTCAATACTGCGATGATAAGCTTTGGGGAGACCTGTTTAACACCTCGTTCTATCTTAAATGATGGAAATGCAACTTCGATTTTCACTCGAGCCGTGATGTTTTTGTATATTTCCTTAATGAGTTCTATATATTCAGTGTTGATACCTTGTCCTGCTAGTGTCTGCCAGATAGAGTAGTGTGATATAGAGTCAAATGCCTTTGAATAGTCTATAAAGACAATGTATAGACGTTTGTCGTACTCTATATATTTCTTTATTACCTGCTTCAGAGTGTGGTGACCATATGTCAACTGTTGTGTACTTCCCACGAAACCCAGCCTACTTAACTGGTTGATTCTCATTTAGCACTTTCGTTATTCTTCGAAGCAGGGTAGACGAGACAACTTTGTACAAACAAGGCATCCGTAGTTTGAAATCAATTTTGGATCTCCTTTTTTGTATAGTAGTACTATGAATTTCTGAATACGTCCATTGACGGGAATTTTTTAATGTTTTAAATTTAAGTTAAACAATATATTGAGGGTGGTGAATCATTTGTATATTCCTGTGTTGATCATTTCGTTAGTCATACCGTCTGGGCCGGGACTCTACTCTGTCTTTAAGTTTCTGATGGATAATTCCACTTCGCCTTCTAAGAAAGGTGAAACTGAGTCATCATTGCCTGCCCAGTCTCACTTTAGGTTTAAAAATATAACAAATATGCCCGCTTACATTACAACATAAGGAGTAGCTAGATATAAAAACGAAGTATATTATTATTAAGTCTCCTAGCAATCTCTCCGATGCCAACATTCGCCTCGTGCAAATAGATTATTTTGCAATTGAGACGTGATAATAAAATTATAAAACAAAAAATTGGAAAAAGACGTTATTTTTCGCAATTTAGTAAGGCAAGGTACAAAATTTTCGCGCGTAGTCACTGTAATTGTGCGTAGACTGGTTTTAACTTTATTGTCACGGTTCAATTTTATTTTCCTACCCTTAACCTTGGTAACATTTGACAGCATTAAATTTGCCTTTCAACTACCCACTTATTACAAGTTAGGCGAATATATTACCAATTTAGAAATCATATTTGAAGAATGTGTCTATCTATAGTTCTTTACATTAATGCAAGAATTATTGAATACAGTCTAAATTAAAAGCAAAATAATATCCTTGACGCAGGATTTGAACTCGCATCTTGTTCGTCTCAGCCTTATATGCCATGAGACTATGGACCATGGATCGCCTTGAATGTAGTTATTAAAATGAGCTATTAGTAGCAATAACACTAATAATATTACAATACTCTGATGAACTTTTAGTGTTACAGCATACAAATCTAAATCGCATAACAAGTAGTTATAAATATCCTCGCTTTAAAGAATACTAACGCTAACGTTTTAAAGATCAAATTTCCGTATCTGTATTATTATTGTATTTGGTCATCGAATAGCGCTAGTCTGATAAACTCATACAAATTAAATAACCTTTAATATTACAAGGCAGAGGATTCAAACTCGTTCGTTTTAGGGCGAGTAAGGTAACAGCTGTTACCGACTGTAAATGCAAACAAAAAAATTAAAGTGTCAGTTTGTAATGTCAAATCAAATTTATTAAACAAATTGT
The DNA here is from genome assembly GCA_945859665.1 of Anorthoa munda. Taxonomy (NCBI): domain Eukaryota; kingdom Metazoa; phylum Arthropoda; class Insecta; order Lepidoptera; family Noctuidae; genus Anorthoa; species Anorthoa munda. Next base: position 9,802,908 of record OX243901.1, read on the forward strand.
ACATTAACAAATTAGGATGGACGGTGCAAAGGTTTTTTACTAAATGCTTATAAAAGTATATCAAGTATCATCGTCATCTTCCTGCCCTTGTCTCGTGTTACTTGGGGTCGGCGCAACACGTTTTCTTCTTCCATACCTTCCTGTCCCTCGTCACGACATCACTGACTCCCTTTTATTTCATATCACTCCTCACACAGTCCATCCATCTTTTCTTTGGCCGTCCCCTCTCTCTCCATCCATCCACATTCAAATTCATAACCCTTTAAAAGCAGGACAAACGGTTTCCTTTCAACTTTACTGTCACTGGCGTCACTTTCAAACTTCATCTAATATACTCATTTCTCTCTTTATCCATTCTTCACTCTGCATATCTATCTCAACATTTTTATCTCTGCAACAAGCAATCTCTTTTTATCCATCTTTTTCACAGCTCAACATTCTGATCCATATAATACGACAGGACAAATCACAGACTTGTAAATTTTCCCCCGTTGGTCGCCAATTCTTCCAGACCTGTCGCCATTTCATCCATCCCTTGGACAAGTGACCCTAGGTGTCGGAAGTCGGAGCACATCCATCCATACCGATGAATGAACACCCATGTGTTCCAACGAGAGCGATAGGCACGGAACTGGAGAGACCGCAAAAATCGCAGAACAAGTATTCTGTTTTAGTTCTGCTCAATTTCAAAATTAAAATTCTTCAGTCTATGTCACCACACCTCCGATCTGCTCTGGACCTCTAGGCCACTCTCGGTAACCAGCACAATGTCATCGGCAAACAGCATATACCAGGGTGCCTCTTCCTGTATGTCCGACGTCAGAGCATCCATTATCATCAGGAAGAGGTAAGGATTGAGAGTCGACCCTTGGTGCAAGGCGACGGCCACACTGGAGCTGCCTGTAGTGCCCACTATAGACCGGACTTGGGTACTGCGTTGATTGTAACATCACTTGGTCTAACTGTATATACTTTCTAGGCACACCTATGAAAGTATATCAAGTACTTATAATAAAAGAAAAAAACACAATTTTGTAAAAAGTTTAATTCAATGGTTATGAGTGTTCTTAACGCTTATAATTGTTTTTTGAAACGTGATGATAACGGCTCTGCACCCTTGCCTTTGTTTGACACATCGCCACCTACCACGTTGTTTGTTCATAGTCTGGAGGCTGAACTTATACCCATCATGGTGTATTTGCTGAGTGCCCGAACGCGTCACGATAACTAAGGAAAAAAACAGTAAAGTGGTCAGTTCAGTAACTAAAATAAGTTATTATTAATTCAGACACAGTTAGTCTATAATACATTCATCAACATAAAATTAAAACTTAAAAACAGATTAAAAATCCAAAGTAGCATTGATCCAAATAATTATCAATCACTCTATTAAAATAATAATAAAATTGACAAAAAAATGTAATAATAAAATATGTCAAACAATACATTTCTTGATAATATTTATATACTTATCATAAATATTATCAAAAATATCATAATAATTAAAATGTCAATATATAAACCGATCTGATATATTTTTTGTTTGAGCCGTGCTATGGCTCAAACAAATAATTTAACATCAGTTTGTCTCAGAATTTATTTAAGAGTGTGACAATGTTATATAATTTGATATGAGATCAAGTAAAAATATAATATTTACCATTTATTTACTCGTAAGTACTGTATTTATAGCGAGTGGAGGTTGTAAAAAATTTAAACTATGAGACGTATGAGAGATGTGTTTCTTAGCTGGCTACTCTGAGAAGATACACTGAATAAACTCGGAAGTCATTCCATAAGATAAGTAAGTAGTTATGATATATGTATGAGTATATAAATAGTATCAGTATACATGTTTATAAGAATATATGTATGTATTATTATTAACCCCAGAATATATAATTTCCGGAACTATAAGGTATAGATGAAGTGGATTATTTTTAATCACTTGAATCATTTAATCTGAATAGTAAAGTTAAAAGGATCAATATCTCATATGGATCTATTGCACCCTACAGCTATTACTAGGCATATGGAATGACCACACAAAAATTTAATTATTAATATTAAGTATCTATGTATATAGTCAGAATATAATGTGTATATTATAGTATCAGAATATTATGTACTATTACTTGGACAAGAATATATAGTTGACGGAACTATAGTAAGTTTACATGCATTGGATTATTTTTAACCGACTTACCAAAAAGGAGGTTCTATGTTCGACATTATGTTTGTTTTTTTTTGTTTATGTTCACGCATATCTCCGTCAATTTTGGACCGATTTTGAAAATTCTTTTTTTGTTTGAAATAGTATGTTTCGAAATTGGCCCCATTTTAATTTGGTGAAGATCTGATAAAGGACTCCGAAGATATACAACAGAACTCTTCAATAAATTACGGCAAATCTCTCGGAATTGCTGCAATCGCATGTCTGTTTATTGTTTACGCCATTTCATAACATAACATCACGCCAGTACGCTCTAAAGGGGTACGCAGATCTCTCATTTCACCGGTAATACTCTAGTTTCATGATATTCGGGTAATCTATTCTGGCGTTATAGGTACCTTACTAAACAACATGTACAACTAAAAAGTGAAAAATAAAAAGCTTTTTAGAAAAAAATACTACCGACTGCCAAATAAAAAGACTACAAAGTGAAAAATAACTTTATTTTTGGAAGTCGGTGTCTATAACGCATAAAAACCGCCCAAGTGCGAGTCGGACTCGCACAAGAAGGGTTCCATACCATTATCGCAAAACACTGCATAAAAATCACGTTTGTTGTATGGGAGCCCCCTTAATTTATTTTATTTTAATTTATTAATTATTATTTTTGAAGTAAATATATAATTAAACATTCTGTGAATATTTCAAGCGTCTACCTGTTGCCGTTATTAATATCGAGCAAAAAACGGCAAAAATATCGCGTTTGTTGTATGGGAGCCCCCCTTTAATATTTATTTTATACTGTTTTTAGTATTTGTTGTTATAGCGGCAACAGAAATACATCATCTGTGAAAATTTCAACTGTCTAGCTATCACGGTTCATGAGATACAGCCTGGAGACAGACGGACAGACAGACAGACAGACGGATCGCGAAGTCTTAGTAATAGGGTCCCGTTTTTACCCTTTGGGTACGGAACCCTAAAAATGGTACCTACCAAAGACACCGACTTCCAAATCTAAAGTTATTTTTCACTTTGTAGTCTTTTTATTTGGAAGTCGGTAGTATATTTTTATAAAAAGCTTTTTTAAATACTAGTTTACAGTCAATAGTCAATATTTCAAATGAATTTATAGCTATGCCCAGGAGTTAATATGGCACAGGGCGGAGACAACGCTTTACAAAACAACTTTGTCTAAAAGTGCACGTCCCGTAGATCATCATACTACTATTCAGATTACTGGATCATAGTATTTAGAACAGAGAGATATGTAATATAATAATAATATAATGAACTTTTTCTATGGAAACTGGCATATACGAAGGTCCAAAGGTTGTCTTGAAAAGGCCGCTAGCGATAAGGCCGCCCATTGTGTCACCCAGTGTAATGTTTTCTTTGTCTATACTTTCTGTAACTTTTAAGGTGTACATAATATCTTTATCTGTATTCTATTCTATTTTATGCTATACTATAGCTATTTTACTTACAAATATAGTTTTCGGCATTGGGGCACTTTAAGGCACAATGCGAAATGACTACTTTCATCCTGTATCTATACATGACAGTGTCATTGTATACCGTACCTGACATTGAAGAAAACTGGGATCGTGATGGGTGACTCTGACAATATGTTACCCTTTAACTACAAAATATACTTTTGATGAGTTATATTTTGATAGCCAACCAGTTTTCAGTTAGCTATTAAGCTAAAGCTCATTAACTTAAAACAATTGAATTTAAGGAGGATGATTGTAAACATTCCTTACGCTAATTATTTTGTTGTCTTTAGTTTTCAATGTTACTTTGCAGCCTCTGTAAACTGAAAAGCAGTTCCACTGCTGGATGCCTACCGGTCCTTTGTTTGATAAGGTATATTTATGACCTCCACGTATCATATTCTCGTCACCTTTGTCCGTTTCTTGCATTTTCGGTTGAGCTGGGATAATTGTATGTGTGTTAAATCAGTTAATAGTCGTTATGGATAGTCAGAAGCCAGGCAATTTGACACCAGTCTTGCCAAGGGGTATCGTGTTACCCAGTTACTGAGTTGCGGAGGTCAGATAGGCAGTCCTTCTTTGTAAAATACTGGTACTCAGCTGCATACTGGTTAGACTGGGAGCCGATCCCAATAGGTACCTATAGTCGGACAAAAAGGCTAGGTAGATTAATTATTGAAAAATAAAGAAATTTTCAATAAGCGTATAGTTTTTCTACATATCAAGACGATGCGTTGCCGAGATATTTGTTCCCTGTGAGAATTTTGTTCTTACAAACATTAATTGTTTTGCACGGTCATAATTAAAAATAACGGTCTCCAAAAGAGGGTTATGGGGACGGTTAACCCTCTTATAGGAAGATTATAAGTATGTTTAATAGCAATCATCTCATTTCAACGCTAGGGCCGATGCCTGTCCGGGTCGCGGATAAATTTGAAAAAGCGTTACCGCGGCCCTGGCTCAAGCAACTGAAGGAACACGGGTGGGTTTTAGTCAGTAAAAGTCTGTCACGCCTTTCCGCTTCAGCCAGAGCGGATGAAGTCATTGGATGATATACCAACCAAAAAAAAAAAAGTACAGTTGTATTACAATTCCAATAGCGTTTTGAAGATCGCAAAATTTTTACAAGGTTTTTATAAACTTGCAAGGTATGTAAGTGTGTTCGGGTCAAATCTTGCAACTAAATTTCAAAGCAGTTATCTTCGTCGGTTTTAGACCTTTGGTACATTGGTACATATAAGTATGTACTTGTATCCGTGGAGCATGAGGTTTTCTTCCCCTTTCGTTGTTTTCAAGAATACGTTTCATCATCATCATCAGCCCATAGCAGTCCACTGCTGGACATAGGCCTCTCCAAATTGCACGCCATTTGGTTCGATTTTCGGCAACTGTCATCCAGCTGCTACCAGCCACCCTGCGAAGGTCGTCGCTCCACCTAGCCTGAGGGCGCCCTACCTTACGTTTACCAGTTCGCGGCCTCCACTCAAGAACACGTTTACCCCAACGGTCTTCGGTTTTACGACTTATATGGCCGGCCCATTGCCACTTCAGCTTACTTATTCTGTGAGCTATGTCGACAACTTTGGTTCTCTGCCGGATCACCTCATTTCTGATTCGATCCCTTAGAGAGACTCCGAGCATAGCCCTTTCCATAGCTCGCTGAGCAACTTTGAACTGATGAACTAGCCGTATTGTGAGTGTCCACGTCTCGGCACCGTAGGTCATAACAGGTAGGACGCACTGGTTGAAGACTTTAGTCTTCAGGCTTTGCGGGATGCGCGACGAGAAGACTCGACGAAGTTTTCCAAACGCCGCCCAGCCCAGCTGTATTCTTTTGCTAACCTCCTTCTCAAAGTTGTTCTTACCAAACTGCAAAGTTTACCCGAGGTAAACGTATTCTCGAACAACTTTGAGAGCACCGCCATTGACCACAATCGATCCCGGAGTGACGTGTGAATTAAACATAACCTGGGTTTTATCCAAGTTCATCCGGAGACCGATGCGTGCAGAAGAATCAGCTAGGCCATTCTGCATCTGCTGCAAGTCGTGCAGCGATTCTGCCATTATGACTTTGTCATCCGCAAATCTTAAGTGTGAGATGTACTCGCCGTTTAGGTTTATGCCGCGTCCTTCCCAGTCCAGCGTCTTAAACATATCCTCCACTGCGTTACTAAACAATTTCGGGGAAATTACGTTTCCTTGTCTAACTCCTCGACGCAGTGAGATATGCCTAGTTTGCCGGTCTTGACTTTGGACGGTCATTCTTGCAAGAATACGTTTACCCACCTGTAATACCCACCTGTAAAATAAATGCTGTGGTGTAAGTAAATATCGTCTTTGATCAGAGATAGCAAAACTTCTTTTTTTGTTTTAATTTAATTTTGTCGAACACAATCCCACCATTCTGTGTTGAAATTCATCGTCTTTATTTAACCCTTTATTAGATTTGTATATGCGGCAAGTACCTGCCTATGTATTTGAGTGAGAAATAAATAAAAACAAAAATTAAATTAGATGGACTTTATTTAAATTTTATAAGCATTTACAATTTACATACAAATTTACATTACAGTGAGATCTCAACAGTTATAAATTTAATCACTAGACAAATATTGAACCTTTAACATTACGTAGTCAGGATATTAAACTTTTGGGCCTGAATTTCCACAACCATTTATCTACATATATTTTTGTACAGAGTAGGTATATACTTCAACAATTAAGACTGGTATAACAAATCTGTAGGCTGCCACTATCTTAATACAATCATTATATTTTTATAGATTAGGTTCACCACCCTACACATTATTTCGAGCTTCTAAGAGCTCAATAATATTATTCATTATCTTTATATATAATGTAGGTAAGCCCCTATGCACCCCCCCGGTTGGTACCCGCATTGTCGAGGCGGGAGGGCTCAGTAACCATGGCTTGGTCACCCATGTTGAAGCGAAGAGGAACCCGAGGAGAAGCTGCTTGTCAGGGCTTTTGTCAATAAGCCGACGACGTAGCGGCCAACATGTAGGTTGCGGTGCTGCCGAGGCGACATCGCAACTGAGGCGGGCCGCGATGTCGTATGGGGCCCATACGACATCGCGGCTTAGGGTTTGAGGCCGCGACGGGAGAGTAGTGCAGGTATTGCGGTGCACCGCTCTCCTTACATTCCGCGGCCTGGACGGGGTTGCCACCATCTGATGGCGGACGCGGTGGGGCCTAAAGAGAGGAGAAGTGTCGGTAAATTTTAGGTGGCGGGGACATTGACCTTGACCCGCCACAAGGGGACAAAGGGTGTCATACACGGGGTCGTCTGGCACCCATGTGTTGGTTTCGTCCCTGGAGTGGTCACGGCGCACAGTGTGTTCTGGTGCGCCGGTGATAGACTCCCCAGAGGAGGGTCTAGTGACGGAGAGCCGCAGCGGGTTCGTTCGCAGTGAGTGTTAACGCGTACCCGTGTTGCCATAAGTGGCATAGGAGGACACCGTGGAGTTGAGTGGGTTAGAGTCCCATATAACTGCGCTATCTCTCCGTGGTAGAGCAGTATGTTATAAACATTTCCCCAAGCTAAAAAAAAAGAAAGCATTATGCAAAGAAAAGAAAATTATAATCCAGCTAAAACTGTAAGGCATTTAAGGCAGAAATTATTAGAATTTAATTTATTTTAATAAATTATAGAGACCAAAGAGAAAGAGAGGGTATTATTCAACTAAATGTCGCCAAATTAATAGTGTAACGACGTTCTAAGAACACTTCAGTGATTCTTAAGCTTAAAAGTTCTTTCAACCAGCCTGTACATTACAGTAGGCCACAAGTTAGTAGTAACATTTTGATCTCGAGCTGGCCTTACATAGGACGGAGTTTCATTAGAATAAGAGTCCAGCATTCACTAGTTTTGTTACCACTGATTTCTGGCCTATCTTACATATACATAATTGTAATATACGTAATATGCATTTGTATTAACATTTATCCTGTGTTACGTAATTTGTACAGGATGATTTAATTCTTTGGCAGTATTTTAGTTATTCATATTCATGAATAGGTACTTTATAATCTGAAATATTGCCATTGAATTAAAAGTCATTTTGTAGACCCCTGTCATTACTTAAAATGTATTAGCAGCTGAGACAGCTTTAAAACTGAAATGAAAGCCAAGTTTAGACATTTTACAAACTTGGCATAAAAATAAGGAATGGTGGGTCTTACAAATTGGAATACAAACAATAAACATAATACTCATATCAGTGATTAAAAATAAGCTATTGACGCCATTTTGGCCATCCAGTGGATATTCTATAAATCGATGCTGCAATACATTGATACATTAACGTTACAAACTGAGTTACATCATAGGAACATAATACTTATCACCGAACAACAAATTAAATATTGAAGAAATAAATACAAAATCTCAAATCGCAGAAACACGGAAGATGACAAAATTAGGGCACGATGATTGTAATAATTGTTTAATGAATAAACGAAGTTGTGAACTTGTCAATCTCTACTTTAGTATGACACTATTGACACAAAGTTTAGCATTGAAGTAAAATCTGACAAGTTCTTATTTCAGAAGCCAGGGGTAATTCCAAACTCGTCTAAAAATCTTAAACAATAATATTTCCTATAATATTTTCTTTGTAATATTTCTAAACAAAATTGTCAATAATAATACTCAATAGTTTTATTATTATTTTAATTATTTTGGTGATAGATGAAATAAAATAAGTTGTTACTTTCTAAGTAGTACCCGTAACATGTATTATAAGGCTTAAGAAATAAGATATGAAATTATAATGCGCATCCAACAAGTTTTATAAATATTGGTATATTTCAGAAATATCTTCTGTTGGAGCAAACCAAGACGAGTGAAAGAATGAAGAAAAAGAGGACTACAAAGCTGGCAGACAATGAAAAGGAAAGAGAGAATAAAGAACATCGGGAGACAGAAGAAGAAAAAATTGTGTAGAACCAGGAACAGGGCGAGATTAGGGAACAAGAGGAGAACAAAGATGAGAATTACAATGAAGAAGAGGGGGAGAATCAGGAAGATGGCGAAAATGCACAATGAGAGAAGAATGAAGACGAGGAAAGATCTCAAGAATGGGCATTATAAGTATATTCTACTTATATAGGTATTAGAAAATGATGTATACAAAAAAATATGAAATTTTATTATTAGAAATATTATCATAAACATTGGCACTTCAGCATTCCATTTTTCTATGATCTGAGAATATACTTTAATGTTTAGGTACATAAGAAATTTAAATTAATGAATAATACACTCATATTTAAATGTAAGTAGAATCCTTTATTAAATACTAAAGGAACATAATGATTAGTAACATTTGCCCGTATTCAAACATTAATTTAAGTTATATTTTTTTTAAAGTTGCCATTACATGAAAGGCAATGAATGCACTTCATAATGTAAAGATAAGCTACAAACAATTCTGCAAAAAGGATTAATGTATACAGCCTATTTGCTTAATTAAGATATATTTATAAGAAAAAAGAGTAAATATGTATAATATATATTTCTGGATAACGTTGAACAGCTGTCAAATTTGTAAAAGTTTGAATACGGGTCATAAATAGGAACAATTTAGCTAGGAGGATGTGTATGCTTGTTATGCTTATCCACCATTGTGTGTCCGATGGTGACCACGATGGCATGACAATCCCGCGACCTGCTGTCCGCACACAACCACCTCACCCGAGATGAACAGACAGAATGACGTGTATATCTGTACCCGCGAATCTTCATAACTTTCGCGCCAATATCCGATGTGTAGAAAATAGGTCGATCCGCTAAAAATAAAGTTTTTTTAATAAAGTATGTATTGGTAATTTTAATAAATTGGCCTGATTCACAGTCTCAATATTTCAGTATACGAATTGATCTCTTAGACATCAGATTATCTCTTAGTTAAGTTAACCATAAGTTATCCAGAGAACTTCTAGTTTAAGCTTATAAGTAACACATTTATAATGTTAGTGGTTAGTCAGGTATTAATTCAAAAACTCGATGTACCTATATTTTATGCCTTTTCTCTTATTGCATAGTATCCAGTCGGAACTAAGTTTAGTAATCTTGTCATGGTTTTGTAACCACGTATCCACTTTTTAGAAATAAGAAATCATGTAATTCAGAATAAAATGCTTTTTATTTACAGCCCAACGTCTTAAGAACATTATAATTAAAAAAAAAAATAATTTGCCCAGCATTGGGAAACAATAGGTTAATAATTATTAATATTAAAATAGAACGCTTCGTTCTCTTTAAAGGTGTACTGTATTTTTTTTTAATGTTCTGTCTAATTTGCTTAGAAGAAGATTGACAACAAACTCAATTTGACAAGTCCTCAAATTTAACATTCTTTAAATTTGAGTTCTCAATTTAGAAACTGGGAACAGTTACATGATGATATTGCCGAATCAGATTAAAACAATGGTAATTTTTATTGTGTCTGCTAATTGACACAATTGAATCTATAATTTTGGAAAGATAAAATGTAAGTAACAACAAGATAAAATTACAAATTTAAAAAACCCCGTTTTTTAATTTTATTTCATGCTTTTTAAACTACATATAATATACCTAGTAGCAGACACGCTTCAATCGACAGTCTATCGAAACACGTAATAATTACACGATATCTTGCGAAAAAATCCAGATTTAAAGAGTAAAATGCGTATAACTTTTGAAAGGCTAAACTGATTTTATTTAAACATAGCTAAGAACACTTTTGACAAAGTCACCTTTCAAACAAACTAAATCAGTTCATCCGTTTAGGTGCTATGATGCATCAGACAGACAGACAGACACACATATACACAGATTCACAGATACACAGCAATACACGTCAAACTTATAACACCCCTCTTTTTCCGTCGGGGTTTAAAAATAATTACAAATACTAGCGCCACCTCATAGTTGTGAATGAAATTAAAACTATGTTTAATGCACCTACATGTATTTACATACCTAGGAATTAAAAAAAAAGAATGTTAGTCTAAGACCCACTTAACTTAACTCGAAGTTAGTTGCTCGAGGTTAAATTAACAGTTTGTCATACTATATTCCTATTTCTATTATAACCTCGTGTTAGCAACTAACTCTGAGTTAAGTTTCTTGTGCAAGTGGGGCTAAGTGGAACTCGAAGAGCTCCAGTGGCTTCAAGCTCCTGGTGGGCTCGAAGGTGGGTGGTGGCTTATTGATCAGGTGGATGGTTATGCTCGTCCTTGTACCTAACGATAACATCCTCGATGCTGACAGCCACGGCTGTGCAACCTGGTCTCCGACAAACCCATCGTATTTTACCACCGATAAAGCTTTGTTTTGACAGCTTGTAACCATGAATAATTATGGCCGGACGGCCTCTTGACGTCGTTGTGTACTCGTATTCCACTGAAATATTAAAATAAACTTTAGTTTTCAGATTTGCATGGTAAATATTTATTTCCTGTAGAAATGGAAAAGCATTACAAACTTGGGCTGTACAACGACGTGTCAATGCCATCATGATTCCGCTGTGAATAAAGGCTAGTACTATTCGCTCTGTATAGCTCCACCCTGTCTCACAAAGGAACCATGATGATTTTAAGACGTCAAAATAAGGCCACAGGTTACCAGTACCAAACCTCCCCCCCACTGGGGAGCCCCAGTGGGTTCCCGTATTGTAGAGGCGGGGGGGCTCAGGAGCCGTGGCTTGGTCACGCACGGTGAAGCGAAGAGGATCCGAGGAGGGGCCGCTCGTCAGGGCTTTTGTCGATAAGCCGACGACGTTACGGTGCCACCTGGGTGACATCGCAACTGAGGCGGGCCGCGATGTCGTATGGGGCCTCCCATACCCATACGCTATCTCGGCTGAAGGATGGAGGCCGCGGCAGGAGAAGAGTGCCGGTATTGCGGTGCGCCGCTCTCCCTACCTTTCGCGGCCTGGACGGGGTCGCCACCATCTGATGGCGGACGTGGTGGGGTCACACGGGAGGAGGAGTGTCGGTATAGCGTCGGAAGCTCTCCCTATCCCCTGCGGCCGAAAAATGGTAGGTGGCGGGGACATTGATCTTGAAAAAAGGTTACCAGTACCAACATCTGTGGCAAGCCTAGGGGATGCTCGGGATTAATTGCTGAATACTGGCATAAAACTTTTCGGTGTCATGAACATAAGGCGAGTTAAGACAGCAGAGGTAGGTGGGGTAATGCACTGCAAAAAAGCACAGCTGCCATCAAGACTGAATCTTACTCTATTGATTTCAAATTTTCGATTCCTAATACAGTGTGGTTTGGTTTCAAGTTAAAAAAAATACTGAATATCAAAAAGATTTATTTCCTAAGCCTTTGAATTTGATACATATTCGATTTGTAAAAGAAAGAAATAACTAGGTTAGAATGGTATGGTATGTAATACTTTTTCCAATTTATTGGTAGTACATAACTATATTATGGCAATTGGATAGGCCTATTTTTACACTGCTCATCATTATAAAGAACCTACAATGATCATGAGGCTTTAAACAAAGTTTCAATGACTATGGTTCAAAAGGCCGATATAGTTGGATAATATTATTTGACGCTATTAATTAGCTCTAAGCTTTGCTGATGATATATGATTTTTGAGATAGATGATTTGTCAAAATATAGCAAAAAAATAGTAATAAAATTTTAGTTTTGCTAATCACTGAGAAAGCTAAAAAAATTATATTATTATTATTATTATTTCTCAGCCAATTGTTGAGAAATTCGGGCAATATTGATTTTAATATTTTTATTTTTTAACGTCTTTAGTATTGAAATAAACGCGCATTTTTTTTATTTTATTGGTATTTTATCCATTATTCATAAAACTCTCTCCTGTATATAAATATTACGACACATGAAAAAAAATATCTCAGCGTCAGCTTAACTTAAAATATTGGCAAGGTTCCGCACCAGTCCGCAATTTGTAATTTACTTTAGGCAATACAATATAAATAAGACTACCACATAGAAAAGTTGCAGCCATGCTCCAAGAAGTTACCATATAGTTTCTGGTCCAAGAAACACCAAGTTAGCACTAAAAATATAATATCCATCACAACGACTGCATTTTTTTCGGTAACCATAAAGGTATTTGCAATATCAATAATTAAATATAGTAGTGCAAACACAACTTATTTTATAACCACTTTTAATTGACATAACGACACAAATCACATGCAGAAAAGTGAATGATTTCATTATGCCACTTGTAATAATACTTTAAAATTTATTGGAAGGACACAAAATTATCACCTCGGGAGAATCTGTTATCGCTTTTGCTGGTATTATCATAGAATTGCAGTAAACCTTTTTGTTTTGCTAAATCGTCCTTTTGAATCATAGTGCGATGGTCAAAATGCCAAATGTTAGGTTAGATTGATTACGTGTCATTTCGATAGTTAAACACATTTTCAATATTTTAACAATTGCTATCGCGACGTTTTCCTTGATAGAATATCACCTTGTCTTGAGCCTAAGGCCAAATATTATATACGCTGCGTTAATTTTAGTAGCGTTACCGTAGAAAACTGAATATTACAAGAATATTAGGATTTATGAGGTTCAGTTCGGTACGGTTCTGTATGGATCAGAATTTTGGCTGTGAAGAAGACGGATGAAAAGAGATTGCATAAAGCAGAAGTAAAAATGTTGAGATAGACGTGCAGAGTGACGATGGGATGGGATTAATGGCTAAAGTAAGAAATCAGCATAGTAGAGGAAGTTTGAAAGTAGCGCCAGTGACAAAAAAGTTGAACCGTTTTGTCCTGGTATGGTCATATTATGAGGATGAATTACTATAAGAGTTATGTATATCAATGTTGATGGATGGACACAGAGGGAAGGCCAGAGAAGAGATGGATGGACTGTGTAAGGAGTGATATGAGAGAAAAGGGAGTCAATGCTTGGAAAGACGGTATCGAAGAAGAAAACGTGTTGCACCGACACCAACTAACATGAGACAAGGCCAGGAAGATTATGATGACGCTTTATTTGGTTCTCTCGATAACATTAGTGAATTATTGAATATTAAAAAAATACTTTGTTATTCTCATGAATTTTGTTTTACATAGTTCTTTTCTTCCTAATAAATAATAACAATCTTTTATTTCTGGCCATCGAAGGCAAACAGCGAGTAGTATTGAAAATTACATAAAAATAGGTAAGTAGAACAATAATAAGACGTACGTTCCGGTACAACGTACGAGAAAACACGGGCATCACAACCACAGGCAAATTTATCTAGCCTCCCTTTCTGGCGGCTCGATGAACTCATCCTTTAAAAGTATCAGACTTTCTTGAACTACATAAAAATATATTTTAATGACTAATTAACCATTATTGTAAAAAATAAATTAATTGTAAATACGTAAACATACTGTTAGATTTTTCTTAATAATACAATTATGGCATTTCGTTGTACATTCTAAGGGAATTTCACCAATGACACTCTGTGTGCGCCAAAATTTCACCATAAAAACTAAGGTGAATTGAGCTGTCAATCCCTAGCATCATTTAGAATTACAGCTCACTTTTTCTAACTTGATGGTGTTGTTATTACAAAATCAAAACTACAGAAGGCGTATTTTCATGCTTGAAAACCTCTAAAAATCCCATCTCGGTAACAATCAATGTCCAAAACGTCTCATTATGTCAGGCAATTAGAGGATTTCAAGATTCCAGTTTATGAACGATAGTATCATCGCGTTTTCGGACTGGAATTTTCATGGTTCAAAATTGCGGCATACATCCTCTGTTTAATAAGTGAAATTAATACTTAACATAATTAAATTAACCATTATTTTTTACTATTCGCAAACAGTGTTAAAGGTAGATGTTGCGGCAATGACGCAGCGACACTGGAAATGTATTGGCACTATGCGATCGTAGCGACACTGTTGTGGCCACAGTAAAAGTTGTTTGAAACGAACGCGAAAACGACGTGTATTACACGACGGTTAGGATCTTCTTTCCACGAAACGAATTTCCAGTGTCGTTGCGTTAGTGACGCCGGAGCCACTTTGTTCGGAAGTCTTCATGTATAAAGTCTCGTATCTACTAGGTAAAATTTAAAGCGCAACGCGTGTAGCTCTACGTGTTCTACGACGTTACCAGCTGTAGCACACAATGACGTGGCGTGAACTCGTTACTAAACCAAAGTTCTTCGTTGCCGTTCATCATGATAAGCAATATGTTGTGCATCATATCACACGTCAAATGTTGCCTAGTGGATACGAGGCTTTAAACTTGCACCTGTGCACTGTAATATCTTCCGCAGCCAATGGCTGGTCTCCAGATCAATCAGGTGGGTGGTTATGATGGTTATTGCACTTGACTATAATGTTTCCTATAGTGAATACAACAGCCGTACATCCTCGGTTCACGTTGCGACACCACCATCGCGTTTTTCCACCGAACGTCCTTTGCTTATAGAACTTGTGACCACCTATCGAGATGATTGTAGCTCCTCTAGATGTTTTTGTAAATACTGGCGCTGAAATATGAATAAAATATTATTAGTAGATACCTGTTCATGATAATTTTTAGGCAATTACAATCGTTTTCTTTTTAAATTAATTAGGTAACATAAATCAGTACACAGATTCATATTAACATAGTTTCATTTATTCATATAATTTAATTTAATGAACAACATATTTGATCACACTGCATATTGTTTGTCCCAACATATTACAAAAATAAGTACCTTTTTTAGCAATAAATTATCTGATCTACTATTATTTTATCTTTTACTATTATTTTTATAATACAGTTCTTATCTATACATCTATACAAATATTATAAAGAGGAAAGATTTTTTTATTTGTTTGTTTGTACCGAATAGGCTCCAAAACTACTAGACCGATTTAAAAAATCTTTCACTTATGGAAAGCTATTCCCGAGTAACAAAGGCTATAATTTATTTTCAAAACAATTAGAGATCCTTATGAAGATTGCAATAATGTAACCCAAAGTAACAGTTATGCCTATAAAATTCATTATTTGGCGTGCGCTGAGAAAACTGTTGATGATACATACAAATGATGTACTACATGATTAAAATTCTCATTATTAACTATAGAAAAGGCTGCGAGAGAATATAGCTCACATAGTTAAGTTACAATAGCAGCTTTTGTGTTCTAAAATTTAATTAGATCGCCGGTAGAAACAAAAGTTGGTTACATTCGTATTGTAGTATTAATTCTTATTCAAATAAATAGTTCAACAAATTGGTTGGTAGGTAGGTAGGGTAAGGTAGGGTAGGTTAGGTAGGGTAGGTGGTTAGGTAGGTAGGGTAGGGTAAGTAGGGAATGTAGGATAAGGTAGATATGTAGGGTAGGGTAGGGTAGGTAGGTTGATCGGTAGGGCAGGTGAGTAGGTTGGTACGAGGTAAGGTAGGTGGGTAGGTAGGTAGGGTACCTACCTACCTAGGTAGATAGACAGTTGACGGTAGTGAAGCCGCGAGGGTCAGCTAGTCGACAAATAAAGTGCAAAGAATTTGTAGATAACTACACACAGACACCTCAAAATCAAAGTCATTTATAGCAATTTTGAAAGTTACAAAATAATTTTATTTACTGTCCTTCTCCCCTAGACAAAAACGTAATAGGTATGTTTATATTATGTTCATAAATATTTACAAATAATAATCTATACCAGCTATCAGAGAAGGAGGGTCGTGCTCATGTATATTTCTGGTCTTCGTGATCCTGCCCTCATAAGTATAGACCACGGCATTGCATCCTTTATTCCTGTAACTCTCACAAAACCACCGCACTTTCTTCCCTACAAGACTGTGCTTTAAAAACTTGTAGCCATTCAGAATGATCATTTGAGCTCCTCTTTGGGACGTTGTGAATAATGCTGCTGAAAAAATAAATATTTTATTATTGTTTAATATTTTTTGAAAATGGACTTGTATAAGGGAAAAAATATTAAATATAGTGAAAACATTATTAAAAACATTTAACATGCCTGTGTAAGGAATATGAAAGAAAAGGGATTCAGTGATGGCGTGTCAGGGAACAGGACGGTATGGAAGAAGAAAACATTTTGCGCCGACCCCAAGTAAGATAGGACATGGGCAGGAAGGTGATGATGATAGTGAAAAACGTTGTCTTTTATTTTTTTGTAACACAATAATTAACGATACAACATTCAGATGTTTATTTTTTCACTGGCCGACAGTCATTGCTGCATTTTTTAAATTAGTCCTCTGATTTTGATTGCTCAGTTTCATGTTATATTTTTTGCTTTTGTTTTACATTCATATAATTTTATTTAATGTTAATTAATGTACATATATTATACAGTATTATTTTTGTCACTAATTTTAATTAATAATATTTATTTTAACTATTGATAATTACCTAATAATTTAATTTATTATTATTATTTTAAACAGACTTGTTTAAACATTACTATTTGATGTGCCCTAACAGGGCATGTGTACATAGCTATAAGCCTTTATGTAGGTAACATCTGTAAAACAATGATTTCAATGAATAAATATCACTAAATAACGCCTACCTGAGATTAATCCTGCCATCCTACTGTCTCAATATATACTGCATCCTGCCAATAATAATGTAAATTTGAAAGTCTGGATGTTTTTTAATCAATCACGCTTCAACGGTTGAACAAATAAAAAAAAATGTGGCACTCGTATGGATCGGTACATGGATTACAAAAAATTGGCTTTAACAATGGCATTGTGGTCCTAGGGATAATTTTACCGTGTGAAATAACTTTTTACGCGGGTGAAGCAGTGCCCAGAAGCTGACCCTACTTCCAACTAGTATTACCCACTTGCACCACCTTGGGTTATCTTACTAAATTCGAGTTAGTTACTAACCCCGTAGTATTAATGACATTTTCTGTATGACATGTATTAATTTAACATCGTGTTAGCAATTAAATCTGGGTTAAGTTTTTCACGCAAGTGGGCTTTAGGTATATCTCATCTCACTATAAGTATATTATATTATATTATCACACTTATTTATTTATTTATACACAAATAATTATAGACCAGTATCCGTGTTGCCGGTTTTCAGCAAGGTATTTGAGAAGATAATGCTAAATCAAATGCTCATTCATTTTAATACGAATAACATCTTGCATGATAAACAGTATGGTTTCACCAGAGGACGTTGTACAACTGACGCTGGTGTCACCCTATTGAAACACATCTTTAATGCGTAGGAAGATTCGCAGGATGCCATAGGTATCTTCTGCGACCTGTCGAAGGCGTTTGATTGCGTTAATCATGAAACATTACTTCTGAAACTTGAGCATTACGGGCTAGGTCAATCAGCGTTAGGTTTGGTTAAATCTTATTTGAATGATAGACAGCAATTAGTTCAAATAAACGGTGTGAATTCGTCGGGGTTAAACGTAAAAATGGGGGTACCCCAGGGCTCAATTTTAGGTCCTTTCTTATTTTTAATATACATAAACGATTTACCCCGTTTATTGGAAAACAAACTAAACATGGTGTTATTTGCTGATGACACATCTTTAATTTTTAAAATAAATAGACGTACTTGTCGGGTTGACGACGTAAATAACGCGCTAAGGCAGGTTCAGGATTGGTTCACTGCCAATAATTTAGTTTTAAATGGTAAAAAAACCAAGTGCATAAAATTTTCCTTGCCGAATGTCAAAAGTACTGATTGTGACATTATATTAAACAAGGAGAAGCTAGAATTCGTCGATAAAACGGTTTTCCTGGGGATCACGCTGGACTCGGGGCTGCAATGGGGACCTCATTTGGTATCCCTTGCAGGGCGGCTGAGTTCGGCAGCGTATGCTGTTGCAAAGATTCGTAGGTTAACCGATGTGGATACCGCGAGACTAGTCTATTTTAGTTATTTTCATAGTATAATGTCTTACGGTATCCTACTATGGGGAAGGGCTGCAGACATTGAGTCAATTTTTATTCTGCAAAAACGAGCCATCAGAGCAATATATAATCTTCGCCGGCGCGATTCTCTAAGGGAACTGTTTAAGGACATTAACATCATGACGGTTCCTTGTCAATATATTTATGAAAACATCATGTACGTGAGAAAGAATTTACATCTTTTTAGTAAAAACGGCGACAGACATAATTACGTTACTAGAAATAGGGACCAATTAGTTCAACCAGGTTTCAGACTGGCTAAAGTAGCCTCATCTTTCATGGGGTACTGTACAAAATGTTACAATAAAATTCCTCCCCACATTCTTGAACTGAATGAGACGAAGTTTAAAACCTGTATAAAACGCACACTATGTAGGCTAGCATATTATAAGTTGGGGGATTACATCTCTGATAAAAATGCTTGGTTCAATGCTATTCCTGCTCCACAATCCACATCCACTAGGGCGCAATAACAAGTGATATGCAGAACATTATTGTTTTGAAGTATTGTTGGACCTGCTGAAGACTGTATGAATATATTTGTATTGTATAAACTCAATTTCCTTAGTATTGTATAACTGCACAGCACGTGTGTGAGTACTATGTACCCAACTGTAAATCTACCATTTACTGTACCTATGAGGCGTTCGTTGACTTGTGTGTGCCCTGGCCGTTGAGTGTGTCATGCTCTCTCAAATGTCTCTCTGATGGTGGCGCGTGTGTTGGATCATCCGGTTCCCTTCATGATGGTTGAGCTGGGTGGTGCCAATTCATGCGTCATGTTCGTGAACGGACGCCGTCAGTTGGGATTGGTCATAACTTGACTGCTTCGGATGTTAATGTTTTTCTAGTATCTATTATATAACTGCACAGTACCTACATGTGTGAGTACTTCTAATGCTTTATGTCTGTAGGTGGTATGGTGGTGTGTAGTGCTATTCTGGGTGCATTGTCCTCACATATATGAACTAATAACTATATATGTACCTATGTTCCTAAATATTGTAAAAAAACAATAATTTTTTAAAAGAGTAAGTATGGAGTTTCTTGTGCATTCTTCTCCATAACAAGCTACTTTCCGAATGCACGGTAGAATCATTTTTATGTACGTTCAAAAGTGCCGCTTGGTGGCCTAGTTGAAATAAAATATCTTTGTCTTTGTCTTTATAATATTATAAAGGCGAAAGTCTGTGAGTGTGTATGTTTGTTACTTCTTCACGCTCAAACGGCTGAACGGATCTGGATGAAATTTGGCAAAGAGATAGATTATAGTCTGGAATAGCACATAGAAAACTTTTTATACTGGGAATATGTTCCCTTGGGATAATTTTTGACATTCACGCGGGTGAAGCAGCTGGCAGTAGCTAGTATGTAAATAAATGTTTATTTTCGTATTCACACCTCAATAGCTAAATGTACTTTGAACATTTCCATTGTAAAAGAATACAGGGGAATGATCATGTGTATCTTTGGAAAACTTAATTTCGTTACCTATAGTGATTATCGAAGCCCTACATCCTCTCTTTCTATGGCTGGCACACCACCACCACACACCATGTATCCCTGTTCCTCGATGTCTTAGAAGCTTGTAATCTTTATAAACAATCATGAGAGACCCCCATGGAGTGTCATTCTGAACTTCGACAGTTAATTATTTCGACACAGTCTCAATTTCGAAAAACAGTAGTTCGACTACTCATTGCTACGACAGAACATATATTCGACTAGCATTAGTTCGACAGATTATACTTCGACAACACACATCTTCGAAAAACACTACTTCGACAGAACCCTACTTCGATATGCACTTGTTCGGCGGATCTCTATTTCGACGGAACATACCTTCGACATAATACTGCTCTGAAATGTGACAATACGATCACGTGTCGGAGTTTCGGACTAAACTGAAGTGGCTGCCGATTCGGCGTCGTCGAGATACCCATATCCTATCTCTTCTCTATACTATCCTACACAATCCTAATTCTCGTCAATACCTTCGTGAACGCTTTGAGTACTTTTCCCGAAGGGTAAACCCTGTCGCACTTCCACTTCTCTTCTCCTTCGTACCCCACGTCACACTTCCAGCCGCTAT
Organism: Anorthoa munda; assembly: GCA_945859665.1. Lineage (NCBI taxonomy): Eukaryota > Metazoa > Arthropoda > Insecta > Lepidoptera > Noctuidae > Anorthoa > Anorthoa munda. The sequence continues at coordinate 9,823,596 of OX243901.1, forward strand.
GATGGCTCCTTCTCTGTTACTGCCTTAGATAAAGTAGGTATAGATTAAGCCTTAAAATGACCTTGATTGATAGAGCGAGATGGCTAATTGGCAGCTCCATGTAAATGATAAGGACAAAAGATTATTTTTTGTCTTTGTCACCGTGGCCGGTTTCTGTCGTTTGTCAAACTCTAATACAATGGCAGGTTTGACAAACAAACTCGGTTTTGTTTGATTCTCTATGATTTCGTGGTATTATGTGTTAATTGAGACAAGAAATTTGAGTTATTTATAGATAATAAGTGTCAGTGCGATGGTGGGTTGTAGTGTTCTTGTTCTTGTTGTAACACCAGAACTAACTATTGCTGTCTCATGTGCGGCCACGCCAGTGCTTAATCTATACCTACTTTATCTAAGGTTACTGCAGTGCGTCTCTGGAACTCTCTACCACATTCCCTACGCGAAAGCCCTTCTCTGAATGTCTTCAAGATGTAAATCAAGGATCATTTTCTTTCGGAATGACATAATATTAGTATATGTAAATCAAATTTATTATCACCCTATGTTGTATAGGTATGTATTTTTTGGTGTACAATAAAGAATTGAGAATAATATTTGAATTTCGCTATAAGGTACCTAAAAGGTACAAAATAAAAACATAAATAATAATCAATTATGTTTTTAATTATAATGTCACAAATCTTTGTACAGTTTAATCATTTCTTCAGATTTAATCAGCGATAATTAGCTATGTAGGTACATTGTACTTAAATAACAAATATACTTAACTAACTTAAATAACAATATAACAAATGTACTTAAATAATAATACTTAAATAAAAAAATATAAACTAACTAAGCCGAAAAATAAACATGTCTAAAATATGGCATCGAAACACTCCTCCACATCGCTGTCCAATGGTATTGTGCCCAAAAGACTGGCAACATCGCCACGATATTATGGCAATGCTTATCCTCTGACCAAGGTAAAAGGCAACTGTTGGGTCACGTGAAGTGTCAACTAAGAGTTTACGCAGATCTTTGAATAATGGGTGAGCGCTAGGACCCCACGGACCAAAAGTTTCAACCCCAAACGGCTCGAAAATATAACTACCGATGAGGTTATTATATTTCCACCACTTGAGGATATCTGCAGTCGTAGCGGCAGCGCCAGCACAGCACAACGAAGTAGGAACATGAGATGGCGCAAGAGTATCGTCGCAAGTCGCGTCCCACACTAAAGGCCTACCCATCTTCCATGGAAACAAAGTCCTCGGACTCGCACTTGACTGGTTCTTTTTTTTACGTAATGTCTCGCAGGCTTTGGTAGCCTTTTTGACTCCTACAGACTCGAATAACCCAGCCTTCAAGAAGTAAACCATTACATAAATTGTACATGCTGAAATAAATCGGAAAGCCTGATTTTCGGGCGAGAGTAGAGTAGCTTCGCGCAAGCAAAAAATAATAGGCAAGAAGGTAGTGTAGTCGATCATACTCGATTTTTTTCGAAAGTAATATGTTTTTCGGCAATAAATGTATACGGGCCTCATTATCCTAATGTGCCCAGGGCCTCCAATAGGTTAAAGACGGCCCTGCCTCATCGGTTTTGTTTTCTTTCTTTTGGATTGGTCACTGGCTGCCTACAACTTTTTGATAGCTTCATATAAAGCGAAATTCAATTATTATTGTCACATTTCAGAGCAGTATTATGTCGAAGGTATGTTCCGTCGAAATATAGATCCGCCGAACAAGTGCATATCGAAGTAGGGTTCTGTCGAAGTAGTGTTTTTCGAAGATGTGTGTTGTCGAAGTATAATCTGTCGAACTAATGCTAGTCGAATATATGTTCTGTCGAAGCAATGAGTAGTCGAACTACTGTGTTTCGAAATTGAGACTGTGTTGAAATAATTAACTGTCGAAGTTCAGAATGACACTCACCCCCATGATGTAGAGGTGATGAAAGCCGTCTCTGAAAAAGACATATTTGTAGGCATGAAGCAAAAAGCAAGCAAAACATTCAGCTGAATTGAGAACCTCCTCCTTTTTTGAAGTCGGTTAAAAAGGCAAAGGCATTAATATTAAATAAATAAACATTTATACTTATTATTAATCTGAAATATCTACTTGGTTTTAGTGCAGGTAAAAAATATTTTCCTTTGGTTTTTCGTCTGGTCTTGGACAAATAAAACAATGTAAGGTTCAAATTTTTATCTTGTACTTTTACTCAAAACTTATTTCTACGTACTATTTTGTGTAAAAACGCTACTACAAGACATATTATTTTAAAACTTGACTTACAAACCATATCCATCACATATTATTATATAATCATTATCTAATAATATAAATAAAACAAAACATTAATAAATGACTTTCCCAAAATCAAGAAAAATGGAAATGATAAAAGAAGAGGGGCCTTTGCCCTATATTTATTAATAACTATTTATTATACAATTGAAATAATTCTTAACTAATAACAACCATAAATAATTTTAGGCTAACTAATTATTTAGTAACAATTTTTACTCAATAATAATAAAAGGCTTTACTGTTATTGAAAAACATCATCATCGGTTTTTTTTTTTATTTAATTGAACTGATACAGATTCCTACTTATTGTTAATACAACTTTGTTTTTGCAAACTAAAAACAGAAAACAGCTACTTTTTAACGCAAATTTCTCAATAACCACAAGATATATAATTATCTTTATTATGCACAGTTATACGTCACCTATTTATCTAATAAGTGTACCAATTTTAATTTAGGTAATTAAGGTATCATACCTGGTAAATATAAATTTGTAAAAATAAAAACCATGTTTTTACGTAAGCGCGAAACACCAGGTTTTCAATTGCTCTTAACAATGTTTTTTTTACTTAAACGCGAAACACCAGGTTTTCAATTGCTCTTAACAATGTTTTTTTTACGTAAGCGCGAAATACCAGGTTTTCAATTGTTCTTAACAATGTTTTTTTTACGTAAGCGCGAAACACCAGGTTTTCAATTGCTCTTAACAATAAATTAATATAGATGAAGAGGTGGTGGATGGCAATGGATATTGACACAGCGAATGATCTGCTCCTCTTCGATAGTATACACCACGGCGTGGCATCTCACAGAAGTAGCACAGGACCACCTAATCTTGGATCCTTGCATGCGATGCCGGTAGAACTTAAACCCAGACACGATGAGCACCCTGGCTCCTCGTGATGTGGTTGAAAATATTGGACCTGTGAAGAAAGCAAACTCATTTTGTATACCTACTATCTAAATTATATAAACTTTTTCTATTCCGTTATAAAATTTCAAAGAAAACCCAAATAAATTTAAAAAGTAACAATACATACACGATTTGACTGACTGTCGAACAGACACAGAACAAAAAACCGGAGAAGAGTCGGTCAAATCCTACCTTTATGGAAGTATTTTAAACCAAAGATAGATTTATTTGTTGCCAGACAAAGTCATTAGTAAAAATATACCTTTGTGATGCTGGGAGCAGCAAGTTCACTTAGATTCAGTTAGTTCAGTTTGAAATATATTGCAAATCTGGGTTTTAAAATGAAAAACGTAATTTAAAAATCTATGGTACATAAAAGTAAAAAGAATGAATGAGAAAATAAAAAGTATAATGATAAAGGTATTTATTAAAATGTTCAAATGAGTGAATAAATATTAAAAACCGATATAGTATTTGTGAAAACCAGCCAAGTCAAGTCTTCAGCTTTGATTTATCCTAAGTTTACTGCTTTATGTAAATAGTTTGACTTTTCAAATTTAAGAAGTTATATTTTAAAATAGCAAACATTGTTGTTGCAGAAAAAGCAAGATATTGTGTTTTTAATTTTATTATAGAATATTGTCTGTTCTTATTAATAAATTTCAGAATGATGTACAGAAATTGGCACCCATTTAGATCTCAATTCTTTTATTTATCGGTGAAGTCAACAACCACGCATATTCTTAGTATTAAACTCCCGTGGCTCCCATTTTCACATTTATGTTTTTTGATGGGATTATTTCTTTACAGAAACTAAGGGTTAATCTTACACAATGAACCTGGACGTTTTAGAGAAATTTAACCTTTTTAAACCAAATATTACGGTAATTTAACAGTACGGACCAGCCTAAAAAATAAAACTACACTAAGATTAATCAAGAACTGACTATAATTACCTATTCAGATCTTCTCAGATACAAAAAGAAGTTCTAACACAAAGTTACAGAAGCAAAACATTGTCAACAGATCCTAGATATAACTAGATATCGTTAAAGTAAACTTTAATAAAAATACTCATAAAAATACTAAAAAATTAAAAACAATTACTTGCTTTTTAATAATACAAACTTTTGTAAGTTAAGCACCTTATTAATAAAACCCAGATTAGCTAAGCATAAAACATAATTTTACTTAAATATGTTAAAAGAAAACTATTAATATATAAAATAAAGCTATCCAAAGGTTCTTGCCACAAATTCAGGACATTACTATATGTAATAAAGATATAAACAGTATCGCTACTCGCATTATGTAAATATCACCTGTTGAAAACTAAGATGAAGTGAGTTGTTAATCCCTAACATCAGATGGAATTAAATTCACTTCACCTTAATTTTCACAGTGATATTTTTACAGAACAAAACAGACCGGAGAAGTTCCTAAGAGAAACAAACATGTAACTTAATTTAAAAACCTCAAAATTAAAAGAACATCTACAAATTCAATGAAACCGGAATCGGATGAGAATGCTGGTTGAAACAGGTGATGATTTCGTTGGTTCCAGTGATGGTGTACACGAAGGCTTTGCAACCTTTGGTCCCATGGGTTCCGCAGTACCATCGCACTTTGAGCCCCGTGGTTCGATGGCGAAGAAACTTGTAGCCCCCTATCAGGATCGTTAAAGCCCCCCGGGTCGTTGTGATGAACTGAGGTTCTAGAAAATAACGAGAAGTTCGTGAAAATTAATAGATTGTCGATATTTATGTCAATCTTACTAATCTTACTTTAGTTTAGACTATACTATTATAAATGCAATTTTTATATGGATAGATGGAAGAGAAATTTAAGAGATATTATAGACTTTTTATTCCGGCATAAAGTTCCCTTGGGATGATAAAACTCTTTTCACGCGTGCGAAGCCACTGGCTGAATCTAGTTCTTAATATAGAATAAAGATTCCTGGATCAAAGAACGAAGGAAGAATAGACGGCTTGAGTAAGAAATTACATGAAGGATAAGGGCGTGAATGATGGCGTGATAATTGTCAGGGTAGAATGGAAGAAAGGAACGAGTGGCGCCGATCCAAGTAATATGGGATAAGGTCAGGACACCTTGATAATTTTCTCAATCATAGTAATCAAAGCCGTTATTTTAGACAGATTTAATGCAAGAAATCTTTATGTATGACACAGTTACACTACTACTTTATAACACTTGTTTTAATCACTTATTATAGAGGAATATAATTATTATTATCATATCGAAATAATTTGATATCTACCTCACGACATCAGGCAACAAAATAACACAAAAAACAGGCAAATAAACATTCGAATAAAAAAATATTTCACTTCGTCTAGCAAGTTCTTATTCATCTGAAGTTACGCTTGTGACTGTAAAGAAACATGTTAAAAGTAATACATATTACAATAAGGTATTTTATTGTAATATGTATTACTTTTAACATTTTTACATACTTACACCAACGCTATCTTCGTATCGATGATTCTTTCATTAAATTTTCTTCGACTGGTAATCAGCCACGTCGATAGCCTTACTGCTGGCCTCACAAAGGTCTTTCATGGTGCAGGTGTTTTTACCTGAGGAGCAAGATAGAAGGTGGGGCATCGTCTGTGGGGTGGTTCCGCAGTCACACTGTGGCTGATTGGAGTACCCCAATTTGACTAAGTTATGCCTACAGCGGCCCACTTGACTTCGTAACCGGTTTAGGGATTTCCAGATGGGCCATGGCTGTTTATGGCCCTGTGGGAGCTATTCTGCAAGCTCAACATAGTTGGAGGCGGGTATTTGAGGAGCCACAGTTTCTTGCGAGCTTCGCTAGGGCTGTTGTCTTTAACAATTTTGGTCGACTTAAGGAAGCTCTTCCAACTCTTCAATCGCCGTCTCCTTGGTTGTTCCATTCCATGTTGTGCATTAGGTGTCGATGGTCAGTCTCCTGTTTATGCTTATCGGAGGAACAGGCAATTTCTCTTCAAACTTCCGGAGGAGCTATTCGTTAAAAGGAGTTGGTTTTAAGCAACCAGTTATTATTCTGCAAGTTTCATTTAAAGCTGCATCTACTTTTCGGGCATGAGTAAATTGGTGCCACTCTGGGCAGGCATATTCGCCAGCCGAGAAGCAGAGAGCTAAGCCAGATGTGCGGAGAACGTGAGAAGAGGTGCCCAGGTGGTGGATGTGAGTCGGCGGAGAAGATTATTGCGTGTGTTGACCTTGAGCTTGGTTTATTAGTTTTGTTGCTAATAAGAAGAAAATGCAAGTAATATTTTTTTTCAGTATTGTTTTACTACTATGTCATGGACTTTTCGTATTTCGTTTTTTTTAGATTTTTTGTTGTTTCTAATAACAAGCTTTTCTATGCCCAGCCAATACCGTATTTCCAGCGTCCAAGTTTACTTTCCACAAGTAGTCACACTACAGTAGTTTATCCTTGTTTTGTTTTACTCATGACGCTTTTAATCAACCAATTCTTTGTGCCCATTGTTTGATTCAAAAAAGTGTTTGTGTGACCTGGCGTTTTTTGCACGTTCTTTTTCTTAAAAAACAACGCTTTGGAAAGTGCAACTAGCTTCTTCTTTTTGACTGACCGAGTCCGAGATAATTATTCTATTCCTGTAAATGGTTTAGTTAAAATAAATGTTTCGAGTTTGTATCGTAAGATTTAACAATGAAATGAGATATTGATTAAATACTGTTTTTTTTTGGTCCATTTATTTTAGTATTCTGTATCCAAGTAGAAATACCAGCTTGATGCTCTGGAGTCGATCGAAATGCTGGCCAAAGGCACATCGGCAAAAAAAAACACGGACAAGCTGGCAACTCGGTGACGATTTTCAAACTCTGGAGCTTTGACTCAACCATAGCCTCGATGCCTCTTGACCCGTTTATCGATCGACTCTAGTGCATCAAGCTTATATTTGGCAGAGCCCTCCCGAAGAAGAGAACAGTATTCCATGGAAAATCAAACATGCGCTTGATACAACTTAAGCAGTTGTTCTGGCTTGAAGTACCGTCTCACCTTCTCAAGGATCCCTAACTTTTTTGCAGCCAGTTGAGCCTTTGTCTCAATGTACGGGCCGAATAAGTGTCGATGTCAATGTAACTCCAAGAAGCTTAAGATCCTTCGTTGTCGGCACGGTTTCACCTCGGAAGGATGAAGCCGGGTAAAATTTACTCTTTTTAGCGTAGAAAAGACACGCTTGTGTTTAAGCGTCATTGATTTAGAACAAATTGGCATCGCCCCATTCGGAGACTGACTTCAAGGACAAGCTCAAGCACTCCACCATGGCCTCACGGAGAGACCGGACCTGAGGCCCAGTAGCCCGTGCGTTGGACAAGTATCTCTCAGTAATAGTGCTGTCGTCTGGTACCCAAAGGTTTAGCAGTTTGTTTATGTGCAGCAAGAATAATGTCGCTGAGAGTACCAACTCCTGAGGGACCCCGGCATTATATTCAATTGGTCCGACGAGCAGCCATCGATAACTACTCGAATGGACCGATCCCTCAGGAAGTCTGCAATCCAATCACACAGACCAACGGGCAGACCGAATGAAGGAAGCGTACTAATAAGCCTTTCGTGCCGAGGTAGCCTTCGAGATGTCGAGGGAGACGGCAAGCGCTTCCCCATGCCTCTCGATGGCCTCACTCCAGATGTGAATAGCATACGCCAGAAAATCCCCAGTAGACCGATTTCAGCGGAAGCCGTATTGGCGGTCAGGATGTCGTTAGCTTCTAGGTATTCCAGGAACTTACTATGAAGTACACGTTCTATACTCTAATGCATGATAAACAAAGATACAAACAGTTGATGAGACTGGAATTAATTAAGTGATGTAACTTAATGATGACATATGATCACACATTACTCTACATAACATAACATAACATTATTATATTATATGACATTCTAAGAGGTCTATGTACTTAATCATCACTTAATTGAACGCTGAGTACTCAGGTCTGTACTACTGTTCCTAAACCGCCTTAATCTGAGCCCTTAACTGACTCAAATGTCGTGGTGCCCCAGTGGCTAAGACCTCGCCTCTCGTGCTTGAGGTTGTGGGTTCATTCGGGAAACTTTTTCAAATTTATATGTAATTTCTAAGTTTATCTTGGACATCACAGGCAACGGTGAAGGAAAATATCGCGAGGCAACCTGGACTTATATAGTTAATGTAAGCCTTAAATAGCTAAGTCAGAGGTCTGTGGGGTTCCTAGAGGCGGCTTAATATTAACTCTAGAAATGGTCACATCCTCACACGGAAAGAAGAAGACTGATTCCAGATCAGCTGATGATCTTGAACCTCGCTAACATTATCTGGTATGGATGTTTTCATGATTCAATTTAGTATAGACTCTGGAACTTCGATATTATCATGAACATTTTAACGTTTTATCTAAACTTATCCCCTTTCCACGTGCAACCTGACCTAGGATAATAATCCCGTTGCCAATAAGTTTAGTCGTTGTCATTCCGCCGGTGCAAATAATGTGAACCTGGCATTCCGAGTAACACGTAAACAACCAGGTGTTGGTCTGTGCAATTTGATCCATTGCTCTTCGCACGACCATTTTGTAGCTTAACGCGGTGTCCTGCGTGAGCGACGAACGCGACGCGACGCGATGCAACACGGCGCGACGTAATGCGACGCGATGCTATACGCGACAAATGTCCTACGTGATTTTGGTCATTACTTCTCGAATCATGGAGAAGTACAGTACAATTTTGCTTGAAAGTTCATATTTAAAGTACAGACTTTAAAAAAAATATACCTATAATGTTTATGTTTTTTGTCCCACAACAATCTTTGCTCACGCACTGCGGCGATCAACGCTTCTGAATCAACCATTACATATATTAATTGTTATAGTTCGTGTTGTCGCATCTGGTCGCCCTCAAAACAAGTGCGCGTTACGTCGCGTCTCGCCGCAGACTGTCATATAGGCCGAATGTAGGGTATGCCGTTGAGTTGATCGCGTTCGTCGCGTTCGCAGCGTCGCGTCGCGTCGAGTTCGTCGCTCACGCAGGACACCGCGAAGATCCAACTGCTAAAATTTACATATACCTGTATTTTGTTATTGATTAAACTTACTTTTCATGAACGCATCTAGACGCAACTAGTTTTTCGTATATTTTTTTTAAGTCTACCTAAACTAGGAATTAAATACTGACTATTTATACTTTTTGACATTAAGGAATTTGAGGGTTTTATCAATAATTTCATTTACGTGTTTCCCCCATTTTAAGGAACAATCCATCGACAATCCCAAATACTTAACGCAGTCCACAATGGGTAACAAACTAACATTAATATCAATTGGATACCTGGCATATTTACGATCTTTATACTTCTCTTCTTTCTTCTTTCTCTTTATACAGACATAATTGTCTTTTAGAAGAGGGTATTTCGAGACCCAAACTTGATAAAATAGAAATAGTGTTGTCCAACATACATTGAATATCAGTTACAGCGTCAATAATATTTTGGCTGGTTACATACATAACAATATCATCTGCATAATAAACACCGCTACGTCATGATATACTTATTTACAAATCTTATAGGTTGCAACATTAAATAATAAAGGTGATAACGGATCACCCTGTGCTATTCCAATTCCCGAGTTTCTGTACAGAGATTTAGTGTCACATGTAATAAGTAAACTGCTCTCTTTAAAAAAATTAAACAAATAAGTGCAAATTTTACTACCCGCTCCTAAATTTTCAACAAAGTAAGATAATGTAAACGAATTCCTAGCAAAGCCATACTGTATTTTAGACACAAGACTAGAAAGACTATCCAGACAAGAGCGTATCTTCCTAAATCCCACCATATTGTTAGGAAAAATGTTGTATTTTTTTTCAATCACGACTCCAAACGTTTATTAAGAATTGTATGAAATGTCTTGCATAAGCAAGATATCAAGGATATGGGCCTAAGTGAATCTAATGAGTCTGGATTCCATCCTGGTTTTGAAATGGGGAATATACGAATATCACGCCACTGTCTGGGGACAAAACCATTTTGTAAAAACAGACTGTATAAATGTATTAATGTAAATTTAGCATTAGTAGGTACATTTTTTGACATTGAAAACGATACATTGTCACAACCTTTTTTTTTTTTTTTTGAGTTGAAAATCAGACAACACATACACCCGTGTTCCTTCAGTTGCTTGTGCCAGGGCCGCGGTAACTCTCTTTCAAATTTATCCGCGACACATTGTCACAACCTGGAGCTTTATCTCAGGATTAAATTAAAAAAAAAATATATTGCTAGATTTATTCAATGCTTGAGTTTCACTTACATACCGGTCGCGATTATTGTGATAGCCGTTGTACCATTTCATTTTTCTCCACATCTCACTAGAAGAGGTTAGACAATCGAATGTTGAACAAAAGTTTTGAAATGACTCCCTTATTTCGCTCTTCTAATGTCTCTTTGCGCGATACTAATTTTTTAACAGTAATAAATTATTAGGAGTTGGGTTACCACGAAACTGCGCCAGTGCAAGTTTAATTTTTGTTCCGCTACCCTTTTAGACAATGTAGGTTTTGGATTTAAAGTTATTGCTGGCATTTCGATTTATTTTTATCACTGGAACGTGGAGTTCTGCTGCTTTATTCTAACTATCAAAAAATTGGTCGTATGCATGTTTTAAGTCATCAGTAACATTAAAATCGTAAAATGTCTCTTCCAGGTAAAATAGATACTGCTGCCAGTTAGCCGTTTTTAAAGTTTCTTCTAATATCTGAATTCCTGGTTGATGGACAGCTTGTTTGAATTTTAATGATGAGGTGGTCACTTCCTAGACATTCATTGGTCAAATTTAACAGCAATATCTGTTGTTACGAGAGACACATCAGGAGATGATCTTTTAAGACTCCGCCTACCAGTTTATTTCTGATTGGAGCTACATCATTCATTACTGTTAAGTTATGACATAACAAGGAATCGAATATTTGTTTGCCCCTTGTGTCATTTTTACATGACCAGTTACTATGGTGTCCGTTAAAATCTCCTAGCAAAAGCGTTTTTACGTCACACCTTGATAATAGTTTATCCCAATCTTGTTGACACGTTCGAACAGAAGGTGGGCAGTAAACAGATATAATGTTATTCAGGGACTTACAATTATGAATAAGGTGAAAAATTTCGAAGCTGGCATTTCCAATTTGACATTGACTAACTTGAGCTTTAACCGAGTTGTGGACTATGATATGAGTTTTAACTCCTCCATATCCGTCCCATCTATCTTTCCCATATACATTATGTCCACTAACTCGTAGGTTGAACCCAGGTTCCAACCAGGTCTCTGACAGTGCAGCAATATGTATACTTTCTTGTGAAAGAAGGGCTTCCAATGGCGTTTAAACTTTGGCAGTTCCATTTAATGATTTTAAATTTATATTTATTGTTAGTTTTCGCTGCCATTTTTCGCACTAAATTTATTACTGGACAAGTTAAAAATCTTATTTATAATCAACTGCATAAACCACTCCAACAGTATTTGGACACACATTTTAATTTTATTAGTTACTAGCTGTTCCCCGCGGCTTCGCTCCCGTGGGCCACCCCACAGGACCCGTTTTCGGGATAAAAAAATAGCCTATGTTACTCAGGAATAATGTAGCTTTCTATTGGTGAAAGAATTTTTTAAATCGGTCCAGTAGTTTTGGAGCCTATTCGGTACAAACAAACAAACAAACAAACAAAAAAATCTTTCCTCTTTATAATATTAGTATAGATAAAGTATAATGCCTCTTTAAAATAATTTCCTTACATTTTGCCAGTAACTCACTGATTTTTTTCTCAAATTTAGTGTCCTTTTCTTTTTTTGGATATCTCTGTATATCCTTCTTCTTTTTTGCTGGTATCCGTGTCTGTACAAAAACATTCCCAATCATAGGAGATATCGTTGACTTTCTGGCTGTGTAGTTTTTTATTTTATGACTTTGTTTTATTTGTAGATGAAGTGGTGGGGACTACGGGATCTGATGTACTTTTAGTTTTCCCAGATGACATCAAGCCGTGTACACCTTCACAGACAGAGGATTACAGAGGCCGCAGCGTTATGGCGCGGCGGATATGGCTCAGAATTCACTGTATTAAAAATTTCTTTATCTGGAATTGGAGTCGAAGATGGGACGTACAATGTGAGGGCTTTTTTGTAGGTACAGTTGAACTGGGACATTATATTTCTTATTTTCTTCTCCTTCTCAAATATAGGACAAACTTTGCTCAGTGCCATATGATCACCTTTGCCATTGACGCACATATACGATATTTTTTTACAACATTCATAATTCTTGCTGCATTTAGGGCACACAATTTTCTAGTTGTGACAATTTTTTTTTTGTAATGACCGAATTTCCAACAGTTAGAACATTGTGTAACCGGATAGACATATGGCTCCATATTTATTCTAACTCCATACATATGTATATATGCTGGTAGTGAAGAACCTTTGAAACATACTCTTAAAGTCTCACTCTCAGTCCATCCAGAACCATCCCTCTGTCTGCGACTAAGCCGTTTAACCGATATTATTTCTGTCTCAGATGACAAACTATTTACTATTTCTTCCTCGTTACAATCAAGTTCTATGTTTTTAATTATTCGGTAAGTTATCTGAACCTCCATAGTTTTAGAAATATGCCATTTCTTTTCTTTAAATTCTGTGCAGTTAATTAACTTTTGTACATCTAAATCGCCTTCGAACTGTAATATTACTTTAAACTGATTGATAAATTTAATGTATGAAACGCGTTTAATGGGGTTATTGGACGACTCGCCCGAATTTAACTCGCCCGAATCGGGCGAATTGTCCACTATTAAAAATATTCATTTTTCTGTGTCGATTCGCCCGAAGTTATTTTATCGGTGGGCGAATCGACCACTCCAATATTATTTAGTAGACGATTCGCCCGAATTTTATTTTAAAGAATAAACAATATAAAAGTACAGTCGTGCTCACCCGTCTCGGTAATAATGTGAAGAATTAATCGAAGTTAATAGATATTGTACCGCTCATTATTCCAGCCTAGCTTCCTCATGATTATAATCTCCTGGTACTTAAGTTAGTCTTTACCGGTATCGAAATGACCTGATAGCGAAACCTATCAGACCTGAACCCTATCAGGTCATTTCGGTACCGGTAAAGACTAACTTAACTGACCGGGCGATTTTCGATTCTGAAGCCCTAGTACTCCGTTAGTCTCTACCACTAATGATTCTAGCTCTGCAAATACTTCTTCATGATTCTGGCCTCCTGGTAGTTTGAATTGCTTTCCTAGTTTCTGGTACAATATCTACCTTCGATTAATTCTTCATATTATTACCGAGACGGGTGAGCACGACTGTTCTTTTATATTGTTTGTTCGTCTTTTATAAAATTCGGGCGAATCGTCCACTAAATAATATTGGAGTGGTCGATTCGCCCACCGATAAAATAACTTCGGGCGAATCGACACAGAAAAATGAATATTTTTAATAGTGGACAATTCGCCCGATTCGGGCGAGTTAAATTCGGGCGAGTCGTCCAATAACCCGTTTAATGTTGTTGGCTTGTAATAGTTTGGCTAATTTAAACTGTTTAGTGCAGGGCTACCTTATAAGTTATTGCAACTTCTATTTTTTCCTTGGGGGTCTAGAGATATATTAAGATACTTACACTCTTATAACGTTTGCCGTTATTGTTAACAACAGTCCAGTTATCATCTATCTCTTCTATTGGTCTCTTCTTTCGTGAGAGTTATCTATTACTTGTTGATCCTCAAATTTTTTCTCCATCTCCTCTATTTGTATTTCGTCTTCTCTGTCTTGCATATTCGTCTGCATGATATTTGTGTCAGTATTATTTGCTAATGGGCTAGGACTCGACATTGTTTACACTTCTCGACAACCCAGGTAGCCATTATCGCGACGTCGACCCGAACACAGGTGGCGCCACAAAAAGGTTAACCGACAAGTAATTAGCTTGTTATTGTGCACGTCAATCTCGACCGTTGGACGAACACGTACTGTGAAACGCTGTAAACTTGCGTAGATTGTAGGCTACGAATGTTAGTGGTTTTCTTCTTTGCATGTCGATTTGACTCAAATTTTTTCCGACCAAAATGTGGCCACCTGGATAGTTCTATCGTTGGCCTCGTTCAAGTCTTGGAAAGTGCAGGTGGTCGCGCATGCTGGGCAGGAAAGTAGGTGGTTCATATCCTGTGAAGGGGCTCCACACTAGCACTGTGGTTGGGATGGGTCTAGGATGCCCCATTTTACCAGGATATCTCTGCAGCGACCAACCTGGGCAACGGTCCAGGGAGACTCCATTCATACAACTCGCATGAATGGAGTCTCCCTGAACCGCTTTTAACATATAGTACTGCGATTCTAAACGCCCGACGCACCCTGGACAGCTAACACCCGATAATGCAGGGTCTAGCTGACCAATCTTTTCACCAAGATGACTTAGACCCCCGAATGGTAATATAATAAGATAATAGAACTGTAATGTTGTCTTCGCTTCTGCGTTATACGAGTAGATATGATCTTGTTCATCTCAACAATACATTACTTACTTGATTTCTATGATTAAATAATTCGTGACAACTGTAACTTTTGGGAGCACGGTTGGCGCAGTGGTTGAGCGATTGACTGCTGCGCTGCGTGTCGCGGGTTCGATTCCCGCACGGAACAAATATTTGTATGACCTACAGATAGTTGTTCCGGCTCTGGGTGTTTGTGTATGTGAGTTTATATGTTTGTAAACGCACCCACGATACAGGAAGAAATTCCTAGTGTGGGGCAACGTTTTTTTTTTAAAATAAATAAAAAAAAATAAAAAATAACTGATAGTTTATCTTATCTTATCTTGTGGAGTGGCCGAGAAATACCTCGGACCCTTCGGCTCAATGGGATCTATTGTGGTCCCCTAGATAACCTACTCCTCCCCAACCTCGTTGAACTCTCTTCATGAGTTTTACAACGAAATTAGGAGATATAGCCTTCTTCTTAGCCTTCATAGCTTTCTTCTCATAGCCTTCTTTTCTCCAGTCTTCTGGTTTTGGATATCCAACCCCTAGGAGAATGATTCGCTTGCCAGCCAGTGCTTTGAACGTAGAGCCCAGCAATATCTTGGAGTGTCCCAGACCGGTATTAGACAGCCAATGTGTTTATTGTCTGTGATCTGCAAACTCCCTAAATGTGGGTTTTACGAGACACGTCGAAATTCCTACACATGGTTCTGTACCCCCAAATCATTTGCTGAGTGCTCTCTTGCCAGTTAATCTGCCATTTTGTTACCATAGATTTCTTTGTGCCCAGGGACCCACATCAGTCTTATTCTGTTATACATCCCAAGCCGGTTTAGGGTTTGGGTAGTATCCAGCTTTGATTGCAGCCTGACTGTCATTAAAAATATATATGGGTTTACCTATGGTTCCTCTATCTATATTATCTTAAGCACAGGTTATTATAGCATAAGTTTCAGCTTGGAATACAGTTGCCATCTTGCCTAAGCTTTTGTTACATTTGTAACCTTTTGCGTATATTCCCGTTCCTGTACCTGATTTCTTTTTGGATCCATCAGTGTACCACACCAGACTATCTTGTTCTGGTGCATCGAGTCCCTTCGTCCAGTCCTTTATTGTTGGGATATGAATCTTGAAAAACCTTTCAAACACAAACATAGTTTGCATTTTATCGGATATCATGCTTGTTACCCGATTCTGGTATTCAACTGATACTTTTAGTAATCGATACAAGTCCTTGGTGTTTCGTTATTCCACTTGTATAATAAGTTTATAATTTAATTGGCTGGAGATGATATTCAGTTGATGCGATAACTCGCATGCGATAACTGCGATGCGATGCGGTGGTGTCAGAACATCTAACAATGATCGAAAGCGTGGTTTACAATAAAGAGTCATCATATTCACGATCCAAAGTCGTAGGGCGGAGGGCGTAGAAGTACCTGAAAAAGAAAAACCAATTTTAAAATTATCTAATTGTTCTACATAGTTTATGTCACTAAAATTATTATACATTTATAACCATGGTGCCATTACAGTATTAAAATTAAATACCCATTAATCTAGAAAATGTATTAAGTAATTTATATTCCGTTTGTTTTATTTTCTACACATGTTATTTACATTTAACTATATGTCTTTTTTATAAAAAACATCACAAAAACAAATCTATTTAATTTAAAAATGGTTGTTCGCCGGTGTCCGGACCAGGAGCCAAGATACCGGCGGTTAGGGCTCCAGAAATAGGAACCTCCTCATAATCCAAGCCGTATATAGGAGTACTGCCTTCTGTATCAGGCCCTTGATCCAACCGCGCAATGACAGCCTCGACAGATGGTAGACTAGGCTATGGGCCAACAGGCCGTTTGCCGTAACGACAACTGGTACAATGATTGCCAAGTCTGCATTCCACATGTTGACAACCTCGTGTTCAAGTGTCAAGATAGGTACTTGAATTTGAATTATTATTAGGATACAAAAACTTATAATAAAAAAAACTTAAATATTCAAAAGACTATTATTATTAACACAACTCACACACTTAAACCAGTATCCGCAGATAAGATTTAGCCTAAACTTATGATTACACAATGTCACATTACAAAAGTCTAAATCAATCAAGTAAAGAGTAAGTTAAGTATATGAGAACAGAACTAAGATAATTTTTATAGCCATTGTCAAGTAACACATTCTAAAGCTATTATTCTAAAGAATGTTAAAGTGTATTTTCATTCATAAAGAATGAAAATATACTCTAACTTAAGAAAATAAGTAAACATTACTTACGTATACTAAGTATGTGTACTTTACTATAGTAAAATTATAATTAATTATAGGTACCACAACACCAAACCTGAAATACTTCTTACTAATTAATATTATAAATGTGAAAGTTTTTGAGTATAGATGTTTGTTACTCTTTTACGAAAAAAACTGCTTATATTCATCAATCTTATATTTTGAATAAAGATAGTTTTATTATTGTTTATTATATATTATAAACAATAATAAAACTATTTATATTATCAGAATAACATAAGGGCTATAATTTATACATTATTATATTGAGGTAATAACTAAAGCTACGCGAGCGGGAGCTTGTCTATAATACACTCTCCATGCTCCTCCGAAACACTACAATTAATGTTTGATAAACACCCCAAATATATAAGTTTTTCAAGTAAATCCTAGGTCATTCGAAATAAAATGGTCTAGAAAATAGGCAAAAGTATGGTTGACAGCTCTCAGTTAGCGGCAACCTGTGGGTTGCCAGTTCACCAGCTAAACCTTGTAACACACGAATGGCGGCTAACTGAGAGCTGGTGTTCCATATGAAC
This sequence comes from Anorthoa munda, assembly GCA_945859665.1. Lineage (NCBI taxonomy): Eukaryota > Metazoa > Arthropoda > Insecta > Lepidoptera > Noctuidae > Anorthoa > Anorthoa munda. Next base: position 9,841,180 of record OX243901.1, read on the forward strand.
TATCAATACAGGAGAAATGCCTAGTGTAGAAAAAATATGAAAAATCTGTTTGCGGCCAGATGCGGCCAACCCTGCAGTAATCTATTCAACTATCAAAACTCATATATATAAATTAAGTTTCATCAAAAACAAAATATCTGCAGACATTTGCAGCGGGATCTCATACATCCGAGTTCACCTCTACTCATTCCACATTGGCGAATGTGTGTGTTCATATTTACACCTTACCAGTACATTTAAGTAAGAGTACACAGCGGCAGGACAGTGTTGTGAAAAGTGGTGACTACAGCACCACCTAATCTTCGCGCCCCGAACTATGTGTTTGGTGAACTTGTAACCATTTAGAAACATTATTTGTACTGACCCTTTGCTAAACAGCAAAGGGTCTTGAATGTTACATCTGAAACAAAAACTTGAGTAAGTATTTTGTAAAACAAATAGATAAGTCCTGTTTTTGAAGCACAAAAATCTTGAGTTAAGCTACGGATACATTTCTGTGTCGTGTTATTTCATGGCGTGGGATACACCATTCACACGAATCTGTTCAAGCCCACGTCATATCACTACGATGTAGCGAATCAACTGCGTCGGAAGGCGCCACGACACGACACAAACCTAGTACAACACTCGTTACTCAAGGGCGACACGAACATTTTTGACAGATTCAAATACTTACTACTTTGTCAACTGACAGCCGATTCTATTGGCTGTTTTTATTTCTGTAACTGATGCAGATAACACTAATTTAAAAATCTATTAGATTTATATATATGTATTCGATGCTTATACATGCATATACATGAATTCGATGATTTAAAACAATTTATTTTCAAAACAAAGACATGCAAAATAAAACTGCCCACTTTTAGGTCCGTCAATCTTTTATTTAAAAAATGTACTGCTATTTGCTTAATACTTATTGATACATTAAAATTAGGTATATTTCTCGCTCTAAAAAAAGATAGATTTCTTTGCATACGAGGTAGATTGGACTGAGAGTCCCTTCTCGTAATTGTCCTCTTGACTGGCTGGCCGAGGCTCAAAGAACGAAACCCCACTGCGAAAAAAAATCTCAGAACGCGTTCTGAGCTGTTTCCATTACTATATTTTTTGAAAGGGAATGGAACAAGCATTTTCGGTCTTTGAGCCTAAATTAATTATGCACGAATGACTACTGAGCAAGAGCCTCCATGCAAAATGTTCCTGAATATGAAAAGCGCCGTTGAGGCAGACTCACAGCAAAAGGTGGCTCGATGACTTGATCATGAGAGCTGGTTCGAGACGACGTGTGAGAGAGTAATTGGAGAAGCTTTTGCCCATTATGTACATATACACCCTAATATCAGAGATATTTGCTTGGAGACTTGCATAACTTCTTAAATACTAGGAACAGTTATTTTTTTATTCGTTTATCCTCGCACTGGTCAAAAGTCACATTGGTACTAACCCGGATTAGTACCCACGACTTTAAATATGAGAGGCGAGCTCTTAGCCACTGTAGTCTTTTGCAGGCTGCCATTTATAAACAAACTTCACATTTTTGTTAAGACTATTCTCCTTTTCTTTAGGCATATGATTATGAGAATCATTTATCTTCAAAATATCGTTGTGGTAAGTATGTATATTAGCTCTGCAACCTTTGTTATGATGAGTGGAACAGCTCCAGCGGTATCTATCGCCATTTCTTGTTTGGAAACAGTAGGTATACCCCCGACGTGATATCAATTTTCTGCCTTGGTTCGATGTAATATACTCGAAATCTGAAAAGTAGGTTTCGTTTTCACTTTTGTTTAATCCTTTGAGTGCCTGTAGATTTCTGCAAATTCAATTCACTTCAAATTCATGCAATCAATCGCAAACTCATTAATTTTACCAATTTAACAGTGAGTCTTTTATTTACACTGTCTGTTAGACGGATTTAGTAGTCTTCCTTTAGTTAGGGTCCAAGTTTTTTTATGAAAAACATAATGTTTTAACAATATTTAGGGACACGAATTAGAAGCGAAGAAAAAACTTTCTTTTTCCTTACGATTTATTGTGTAAAAAATATAAACATCCGAATTGAGAACCTCTTCCTTTTTGGGCAGTTGGTTAAAAATTATTTTGACATAAATCTTATTAAAGATGAGAGGCTTGACCAGGACAAGGTTAGCGAGATCACTTAGACGCTTACCATGAGGGCTGGTTCGAGACGGAGCGCGAGAGAAGTGTACCTAGGGAGAAGTTTGCCCATTAATGGTACAGCAACTAAACAGATAGTTCCTTTGGCCTTTCTCCCTTCTTTTTCTTCTTCTTGCACTAGAAACTGTTGTTTTTGCAGGCTGCTATTTGTAAAGTAACTTCACATTTTTGTAAAGATAATTCTCCGTTTCTTTAGGTGCATGATTATGAGTATCATTTATCTTCAAAATATCGTTATGGTAGGTATGTATATTTGCTCTGCAACCTTTAGCGTGATGGGTAGAGCAGTACCAGCGGTATCTGTCGCCTTTCCTTACTTGCACACAATAGGTATACCCTCGACGGGATATCAATTTTCTGCCTTGATTCGATGTAATGTACTCGAAGTCTGAAAAGAAAGTCTCATTGTCACTTTGATTTAATAAAAGTTCTAGTACCTACCTATACCTAGGTGTTATGTAAGAACAGCGGGGTATTTGCGTAAAGTATTTATTAATATATACTTTATTGTACACCAAGATAAAAACAATAATACATACGGAAACCTTAAAATTAAAACAAACATACAACAGGCGGCCTTATCGCGTTTTGCGATCTCTTCCTGGTAACCCCAGAATGGAAAGAAATAGCCTGGACACGACATGGGATTGCACTTGTTGCAAGTTTGAATAAAACAATAAATAACAAACATAGTAAGCACTAAATATAAAATACTAAAATAGATACATACATACATATAAATATACAGTAAAGAAAACATACAGCTCCAAAAGAAGATCACAGTGACAGGTAGTGCTCCTTCACCAGTCTATTAAAGATCGCTAGTGATTGCGCGCGTTTTATTGTTACAGGCAATGCGTTCCATAGACGAGCGGCCTGGACAGTAAAAGATTTGTCCAGGAAGATAGTGGAATGCATTGGCATTTTAAGTTTCATGTTATCCGATGACCTAAGAACTTTCGTGTGCGAGTCACATAAAAACTGGAATCGATTTTTGAGGTAAAGTATAATTTTTTGCAATCGATCGCAAACTCTTTAATTTTGACATTAAAACAATGAGTGCGTGTGGTCAGTGAGTGTTTTACGATGTCTATTAGACATAGGGTGCTAATTAAACAGGCTTCTTTTTAATATCATTATTCGCCCCCAAAAATGTATGTTGCCTTCTAAATTACTAAGTCAGCCACAATTAACGAGCATCTAAATAATACTATGTTAGCCACTAGTTATCTTCTATGTAAACCACTCTAAATACAACTCAGCATGATGGTTATTTTTTAGCATCAAAATTTTTAACATGCATTCTAACAGTAAATTTCTAAAATACTATTAAATGACATCAAAAAATATATTTATTTAGCTTCTAATTTTTTAACTTAGTACGTTTAAAATGTAACTCATCCCATATTAATTGATCGTAAAAAAATTGCAAAAACATTTCATCAAATAGTATATTGGCCACTAATATTACCAGAAGCTATTGAGGAGAGACAAAATAAAAGACTATATTTTTTGGTTTTAATATAGAATAGGTGCAAGTTGGATTAGTATTTATGCGACAGAGTCGACGGAGCCCCGCTGCGCGGGGCTCCTATTTCTGTATGCAGGGTTTAAAGTAACCTAACACGAAGGAGATGACGGGAGCTGAGTTCGCTCGCTTTGCTCGCTCACTTCAGCTCCCGTCATCTCCTTCGAACCTAACCTGTCCGTGTCGGGGTGCCCTAAGCTCCCGAGCTCGCTACGCTCGCTCTTGGACTTATTCATTGACCGTCATTTATTATTTTAAATATAATCAACTCGTCGAATCGAGATGTGATCAACTCAACTCGTCGTCACATGAATCGAATGGCGCTCTCTGATTGGTGCAAATGGCCGGTCGCTGTCGTCTCGCGTACTCGCGCCAAATCATGCAGTGGCTATTTTCACGATAAAAGAATATGATGTATTGTTTTACATGCTAAGTTATAATAAATTATGCTTTCTTTCTTTCTTCGATAGAAGCTTGAATTATATTTTTTTGAGGATATTGCGTTGAAGCTGTAAAACGTAAAATGGTGACAAGATATAAAATCCGTGGCCGAGTTAGTAAATTACGTGGCAATGTATAAATAAGAAGGACAAGTCACAATAATTGATGATCTTTACTTGACGCTTTCTGTAGAATATTTAGTTGGCGTTGCAAAAAAGACGAATTAGTTTATTAGAGGCTATGTCATTTTCCCGTTGCTTAGTTATAAAATTAGAAGTTTAATCACGTGTCCAATAAATAATTTTGTGGCTAGACTTATTATTTCCCTTAGACATATTTTTAATATTTTGTGAATGAAAATTTCCTTATAAGACAATTACGATGCATTTTATTAAAAATCGTCTTTTCAATCTTATTAAACCAATTAGAAACGAAAAAAAAAACATTTGTTTTCAAATAATTTATTGTAGTTTCATTCTTATTCGAGTAGTTTACTTAAATTTTGGTAAGGAATTCTTAATAGCGCCTTGTACTTAGATACTGGTCCAATTATGCAAAAAGCATGCAAAAATACCATGTTGATCAGCTTATTTTTAAATAAATAATAATAATATAAAAATAATAATACTATTAATAATAATAGTAATATTTATTTTGTTTTTTTTTCTTGCACATCATGTTGTCCATCATGTTGAACGGTAACGGTAACGTAGAACTTTTGTTTAAAATAACGTTGCCTCGTCGCGTCATGTTGCACATTGCCAAACATGTGGAGTGTCACGTGTTGCGCGCCAAATCTTGCCTAGTGGATACGAGGTTTCAATATTGTCATTAAATAGATAGTATCCATTATTACAGCCCTTTCTTTGTCCAGCTTGTAAAACAAACCACACACACATACAATACATCATTGTAGCCTTAATTTTTATTAATGATTATGATTCTCATTAATCCTGAATATGTGATCTTCGATTGTATGAATGTTAGCTTTGCATCCTTTACTGTGCTGAGTGGAACAGTGCCAGCGACACCTATCGTGTCTTTTCCTCTGCAGACTATATTTATACCCGTTCATAACGATTTGAGTTCTTCCTAGCTGTGACGTAACGTATTTGAATTTGAATTTATTTGAATCAGGACCTGAAAAAGTTCAATCGTTCAATTTTATTATGCTTAGCAACTGATTACCAAAAACTCTAAACAGCTTACATTTTTGGGAATAACACCACACGCACACAACACAAACCAGTTATCATTAAAAACTGTAATTAAAGGATTCTTTCAATAACTGTAGGTTTATTTATATAGATAAAAATAATAAGTAACTTATACATATAAACTTAAATAAAAAACCCGTTAAGCACGTGTCGGACTTCGCACAATTAGGGTTCGCTACCAAACCGCATAATCAAGTTGGTTGTAATAGGAAAAATGAGGGACCGTATAAGAAAAAATCTGATTTATCAATAAATTTGTATTTGTTGTTTTTTTTGCTGTATCTTTACTATCCCACTGCTGGGCAAAGGTCTCCCCCATAGCCTTCCACTCTTCCCTATTATTTGCCATCTCCTGCCAATCTCCCGCAAAATATACATAATAATAAACATTATCACCAAATTTCAAGTTTAGTAGGTAAGTAAAAAATATCATCGGAACAAAATTTTGTACAATAAAGTTGCAGCTGTGGTTTTTCAGCCATCTTTTTAGTAGATTGAACTTTAGGATTGTTGTAATCATTAAAAAAAACAAAACACATTCTACAATTCTTTATTTCAAAACATATAGCTGCCTTAACTTGTCATTAACTATTAATGATTAACATAACATCACGCCGGTGTTCCCTGCAGGCTTAGACAGAGGCACATTTAATATAATACTAGCATATAGATGTCTCATACCATAGAAAGAAACCGTGCCGACGTAACTAACGTTTTTCGCCTGATTATGCTGATTATTTTTATAAGTATAATCACGTTCGGTTCCGTTTCACGGATGTAGATGGTGTTAGCAGCGACTTACAAGTAAAAGGGTTTTCTCGGTTCGTGACTAATTTTTTCTTTAAATACAGTGACGATTTGTTTTGTAGTATTTTTTTGCACGTTTTTACAGTTTCATTATACCAAAATGTGTTACATACAAAGTTCAAAAATCAAGTGGCATGCCTCAAAAATTTATAACCGCGCCATCTCAATACTCAATACATTTATTGCTTCCACATGTGAACTTAGATGGTAGGTTACAAATTTAGCCCATTGTGGACCCTGTCGGGCACTGCAAAAGTAGGAGAGAGGAAGAGGGCTTTTATATGACTAGGTATTTATTTATTTATTAGATTATATATCTATTGGAATCAATTTTAAATTATCTTTGAAATGTGACTTAAGAGCCCAATATTCCATAATTTTGTGCTTAGGTGAGTTGATTAAACAACAACATACAATTTCTGTAATCAATTCTAAAAAAATATAATTTTGCACACAATTCAATAACATATCGCGCCATCTAGTGACATTTATTTGAAACAAATTTTCTTTGTTAGCGCTGAGACCCCGTGGCAGAGGTATATCTAACACACCCACATTAAACCAGTTATGTTTAAATCCCATGCAATAGGCGGCGAGCCTATTGCCATCAAAAGGGCACAAAGCCAGACTTCGGGTTGCTATTAAGAAATTCCACACGGAAAAACACATTGCCCGACCTACGAATCGAACCCAGGACCTCATGCTCAGCAGTAGCGCGTGCGACCACTACACCAACGAGGCAGCTACAATCAATGGTTATGTTCATTATTAACTTTAATGATGCTATTATTGTCATTGATAGTAATGATAGATGCTCTGCACCCTTTGCCGTGGTTTGTTGCGCAGTACCAGCGCGTTTTAATGCCGTAGTCACATTGTCGATAGAAGATGTATCCTCCTAAGTTGATGACGCGAGCTCCCCGCTTTGACCACGTGAAAAACGGCACTGAAAGATAGAAAAAATATAAACAATTAGTTCAAATTAGGCTGAGATCCTTAAGGTAATTTTTATTGTTAAGATATTGAATAAAACATTGAGTGGTCAAACCCTAAATTTACCTGAAAAAAAATCGCATTGCAATTTGTTTCGAAACGTTCTTGACTATACATATTCATTTCAGAAAATCTTTACTTAATTAAATTTAATAATTTATTCATAATATTAAATTTAATACATTCCTCTTAATTTAAGTTGAACAATTGCAATTAATCTCGGAAAGCTCGTTAAAACTTTGGTTTCGACTGTCATTTGTAAATCTTTGACAGTCGTTTCGGATAATCAGAAGTCAGGATATTTGATATCAGTCTTGCCAAGAGGTATCGTGTTACCCAGTTAGTGGGTTGTGGACGTCAGATAGCAGTAGCTCCATTTAAAATACTAGTACGCAGCTGCATTCAGTTAGACTGGAAGCTGACTTCAACATAGTGGGGCAAAAGCTAGGCAGATATATTGCAAACGGATAATCTAAAATAAAATCACTTAACGTATTTCATGTATTTCGAAGTAACTAAAACACAGACTTTTACATTATTTTTGTCACGCGTTTGACAATTTGTCACATAGCTAATGTGACAAATTGTCAAACGCGCGTTAAACTACTTTTAATTTCGGGATTTTTACCTCACTAAAACTACTACGGTGATCACCATCATCACGTAGAAGGGGCCCCGTGGTCGTGGTCAAAAGACCACCCCAGAACCCCCTCTGTGCAACGCCTGTTAGGGCACATCCCTGGGGAGATTGAACAAGCGCCTCCCTTGAACCTCGCTATGCACGGCAGCACGTGATCTCTGTGCCACCATCTTTCCTGGAGTTTGGTGGGCGGACTGTGTCTCCAATCTGAACGCCCGGAGTCCCGCTTGCCTATGATATAGATGAGATTTCGGAGTTTTAGGCACCAAGGCTACCCCGACGCCTTCTTCTCCGAGAGGGATCATCCCTCTCATGATCCAGCTCGGCGGCCTCCATCTGGACCATCGCTGTCTGCTAGCATATACCAGTCTCACCCAATCCTGGTGACCCAGCCCTACCGCTCAGAGACCCATGCAGGAGCGTGCATCGTGTGAGCGTGTTCTGTGCAGAATCAAGATTGCCTCCTCAATGGTAGCAATTTGCCGTGGCCTTTCGGCCAATACTATTTAAGTACTCACCGAAGCAACCGTGCCCGGACAGTCAGATGCCCGTTCCTGAGTGATAACATCAAGCCTGCATTCCTCAAAGAGTAGACTGAGGTATAGTATAGTAGCAATGTGAAAAGTTATTAAATCTATAAAACCTAACATTCCTAAAAGTAATATTAACGAAAACAGACCTCAAAGATATAGCACAATTTAATGACAATTTCGTATCCTCTGCTCAACCGAATGCTAACTACTCAAAGTCAAATGTTTTTAACACACCAGGAACGCACAAATCCATGTTACCAATCGTGTAAATGTCACCAACCGTACCAAAAGACGTAATTGCAATAATAAATACTGTTAGAAGCGCCAACTGTACAGGCTATGACGATATTAACACCGGAGTAGTCAAATCAGTTGCTCTTATTATAGCACCCATATTAAAAGACATAATAAATAATAGTATTCAGAAGGGCACTTTACCCGATAAGCTAAAGATTTCAATAATAAAGACATTACACAAAAAAGGCCAATTGGCTAATTATAGGCCAATTGCACTGATACCAAATTTTTTAGTGCAATCACATTAATTCACCAGTTATGTTTAAGTCTCTTTAGGCAAGCCTGTTGCCATCAACTGGGCACAAATATAAACTCCGAGTTGATAATGACAAATTCCAGATCGAAAAACCCAATAATAACTAGCCCAAACCGGGAATTAAACCCAGTTCCTAGTGCTTAGTTCTAGTGCTAGTGCAGTAGCTTTTCAAATACTATACCGACGTGGTCTTATTTAGGAACACGAAGACGCAAGATATTTGAATAAAGAACAACAAGCTACTTTGCCAATAATATATCATATTTATCCATACTAATGTTATAAATGCGAAAGAAACTATGTCTGTCTGTTACCTTTTCACACTTAAACCGCTGAACCGATTTAGATGAATTTTGGTATGGATATTGTTTGATACCTTCGGATGGACAAATTATAGATTTTATCCCGGAAATCATCCTAAAGGGGATGGACAGGGGGTTAGAAGTTTGTATGGCGAACTAATAATTTCTCAAGTAAGGCGGCCCACACACCTATAATATTATGGCGCGATATAAAAAAATAGCTATTCAAAGTACTAATGCTACGCAGACGAAGTCGCAGGCAACAGCTAGTTATCTATAATTATAAAAAAAAACTAAATAATTAATATTATTACCTAATCAACAGTGGTTCATTGATTAGAAAACATTATCTACTTATGGTTAGTACAATTTACCGTACTGAGATATATTATGTAATTTGCTTCATTACTGTGTTCCACGTAGTAGTATGGAAGATTTAACGTGTGTGGTAGATGTCACTAAAACTATTGAAAAGAAATATAATTTATTTATTTGTTTACGTACACACAAAACACTTAAGAGAAAGAACATAATAGGTATGGATAGAAGAACACAAAAGTGTTGCTTATTCCAAAATTTCTCCCAACAGACCTGGGAGAGTTGAAAAGTTTTTTTGTGTTTTTTTTATTGGATCAGTCCCACCGCACTATTCCCAAACCACTGCAACTCCTGAAAGCCAGAATCAACAGTGGCGACCACCAGAAAAGCGCCGAGGCAAAGAAGGTCGATCAAGTCCCAGAGAATGAATTTAACTGTCTTGGATCCCGCAACGAAATTAATTAGAAAGAATAAAGTTAAAAAGCTTATAAAAAGAGACAGTACTAAACTAGTTCTACATAAAATTACATAACTTCATGCCTATAATAATGCCTGTTAATATCGGTTAATATCCCCGGAGGGATAGTCCAAAGTGCACCCATGTAATGGTTCATAATGTATAATAAATTTTATGATACAATAGTTATAATAAATTCTTCATTAACTACAACAACTCTTGATTATACGCAATCAGTGGTTATGGTTATTATTCATTTTAACAATCTGATCATTAATCGTGAAGAGGACAGCCCTGCAGAAATTCTGATGCATATTGCAGTACCACCTGGTCTTTAATCCAGTCTCGCGGTGACGGATGAACGTGTACCCAGCAACTATCAACATACGGCCACCCCTTCTTGTTCGTGTGAATACTATATCTATGAAAAATAAATATATTTTATTGATCGCTCAGTATTAAGGGGTTGCTTCTCAACCTTGAGATCGTGAAATGAAATCCGAGCAAGTACCAATGTGAGTATTTTCAATTCATATGTATTTTCTAAGTTAATATCGGGCATCACTGACATCGGTGAAGCCAATCATCTTGCTGGAGATCATCTCATTACCTCCATAATGCGGGACAAAGGCCAGCAGCAGAAGAAGAACACTGTTCTTAGAGTTTAATTTCAGGAAATATATATATTTTTATATTTTGACACTTTTGTATATTTTGGCAATTACGCAGAGTCTGAAATTACTTAATAAATTACATTTAGGTTACCTATGTAAATGCGATTTATAAAGTGTGATAGATTTATAGTGAACGGTAAATGTCAATAATAACTATCGAACAAACTGTAATTTATATATTTATTCGTACACACAGAAAATACTTAATAGTGACAGAACATAAAGGTACAGATAAAAGAAAATAAAGGTGTTGCTTATTTCAAAATAAATTTCTTCCAGCAGACCTGCGCAGGAGAGTTGGATAATAGACGTAGATAAAGTGTAAGTAAATAAAAATAAGGAAACTGGAAAAGACTATAAAACTAAACAAATTCCAACATAATCCTAATTTAATATTACAAACGTAATTGTGTTTGTTTATTTGTTACGCTTTCACGCTTTATCGACTGAACAGATTTGGACGAACTTTGGCACACGGGTAGGATGTGATCTGGATAGGTGATACTTTTTATCTTGGGAGTTGGTATGATTTCTAACTTCTACGCGGGCGAAGCTGATGGCAGAACAAATAAACAAAACAAACAAATGAACAGATTTTAAAATAAATAAATACATAAGTATACGCGATGGGCCGTTCTTTTTTCGGATACCTTTAATATAATAGCAATAAAAATAAAAAGGTGCTGGATAGGGTAGAAATCACGTATGCAAAATATTATAAGTCTGTCCTGTTATGAACTGCCTCCGGATCCACTTTGAAAAAGAAAATGAAAGTTTTTTGTGTGACTTCAAGAGGCTTATTCATTGCGTAAATGATAATGTACACTTTTATTACGTTATTTGAAAGTAAATATGGCGTTCTTACTAAAAACAAACCAAGAAACACGTCTTTCACATTAGTTTTATGTGTAAATTGAAGCTTGAGCCACCAGTTGCAGTTCTCGTTGCAGGTACGCCACGGTTAGTTGGAAGGATTTAAACATGAAGAGCACGAAAAACAGCAAACTGTTCTTTGTTTGGATAAATATGTATGTGACATTAAAGTCGCGACAAAAAGTTGCAGATGAATAAGTGCAAAAATTTTATGAGTTTTCGACATCAATCTAGATACTGATGATACCCAATAGTATTTTTGTTGTGATTATCATATTATCCTCATGGTATAGCACCTTTTTGCAATTATTACATATCTATAAAGAAATTATTTTTTTTTCATTCGTTAGCTCACCCTAATATAAGCGTCTGCTGAATGATTATGTGTGTTAACAATATTGACGATTTCTTCTTTGATAGTGAGTATCTTCGCTCGACAGCCTTTGTTATGGTGACTACTACAATGCCACCTTGTTTTGATCCCCTGGCAGTAATGCCGGGAAAATTTGTATCCCCCTACAAGAATCATAGGTCCTCCTCTCTTAGAATTAGTAAATATTGCACCTGAAATGAAATAGAAGATTTTATGTTAAGTAGAGAAGTGAGTGGAACTTATAATAAATAACAATAACACTTTTTAGAGTTTCTCTTTATAAATATATAGTCGAAATAAATAAATAACTAATTTTTAAAACGAGGTAACACGCCTTAAATATAATGAAAAATAACTCTGTTTTCCGAAGTTAGGTGTCTTTGGTACTTATTGTTTTTCGTTTTTCGACACCGACTTCTGAAAATAAATTTTTCGCTTTTTGGTGTTTTGCTTTAGATGTAGGTTAATATTTTTGTTAAAAAGTTTTTTATTTTACTCTATTTTGTGTTTGTACTAACCTCATGTTACCAAGAAAATCATTTATAGCCAGGATACATCTCATTTCTATTCAAATAAGTCCAAACACGACTAGGATACATTTTTTTATTACGGAGGGTGCCATTTTCATCAGTACTATTTATTTATATATATTTGCTTCATCATAGTCGCTTAACTATTCGAGATATTTTATACCCATAACATATTTATTAGGTAGTTCTAGTGGCCATCTGTGGTCTTCTTCATCAGTTCCACTTCACCAAATGATACTTTATGAGTGCAAATGCTTACACTCATAACGGTAATAAAAATAAGAGTTATTAAAAATCAAAGCTATGAAAAAGGTTCATTATATATTGAAAGTAGAATCACACAGAAATGCAAACAGTACGTTTTAAAAAAACATGCTTGATACACTGAACTGTTTAGGATAGAGTTTTAAGTATTAAGATTAACTTTGATTAAAATAAATCAACACAAGCGACAAAAAAATGTAGGCTTTCCTAGCAAAAGCCAAAACCGAACTTAAAAATTTACGCCCGTTTCTCCTCGTTATGTGTCATATTCATATCTTCTGAATTTAAAATTCAAATCTCAAATATAAGTAGTCATGACCAGAACGAATAAAAAACGGTTTACAGAGGGGGCAGTCTGCCGCTGCCCGTATTTGAAGATTATAATGTACAACCAGCTTTGTAGAAGAAGAAGAAGTTTCCATGGTATGTTATGTCTATGGCTTAAGAAAATAAATTGGACAGACAAATGTCAGTTCAGATGAAAATGTCAGAGTATAAAAATATTTTAAGATTTTACAAAAATAACGGTATAAATTAAGTTGTGGATCTTTAAACAATCGGATATAACTAAAAGTATGCTTTTCAGGTGCTAACAGTATCAAAGAATAAATAAAAGTGAGTCTTATGAATTGATACAATTACAAAAGATAAAAAAGTGTCGTTTGTATAGTATTATAAAACATAAATAGACTAAAAGATGTGGATCTGTACTGCAGAACACATGTTATTGATAATATTTAAATTGCTATATGTCTGCCTATAACATTTGACGAGTTCACTCGATTTCCATGGGATTCTATCATCAGATCCTGATTTGGTGACAATGGGACCACCTAGAGAGTGTACCCTTTCAAACAAAAAATAATGGTATTAACAACAAGAATAATAAACAAAATTGTTTCATTTAATACTTTTTATGTTATTGGGGCTTCCAATGTAAAACACATTTCCAAATTCATGTATAATATAATTTAACAATATAAGAAAACCTACAGTATTTCGAGATATATACGGGGATAATTATTCAAGTTTATATTTTTATTTATTTTAATTACACCATGGGTTTGTGACAGTCGCACGAGTCAATCTTCAAGATTTAAAAGCATTTCTTTTCAAGGTTCGTTGTGGTCGGGGTTGGGTGACATATTGAGACCCCATGGGGGAAGTCAGCAGTGGAATTTCGTTCGTAATGATCATGATGAAACCCATCCACTCCGTGCCTCGGAACGCACGCTAAGCCGTTGATTCTGGCTGTCATTAGTAGATCTTTGACAGTCTTTTCCAAAGCCATAAAATCTGACACCAGTTAGACATCAGTCAGCCAAGGTTACCAATTCACTGTGCTGTGCATCAATAGGATAGTGGATATGCAGTCGCGCCACGTAAAATACTGATACTCAGGTGTATCAGTTTAGTTAGGCGAAGACTAGGCATATTAATCCCAGATCTCCCTCCCTGCTACAGCTGGGTGATAATGCTCATTATTGGCTTTAAGAATTTCGTCGCCAACAGTAAATATAACCGCTTTGCATCCCTTGCTATGATGAGAGGCGCAGAACCAACGAGTCTTCGGCCCAATGGTACGATGGTGGTAGAAAGAGTACCCTTCTAGTATTATGACTCGGGCCCCTCTTTTGGATCTAGCGTACACTGCACCTGTAAAAACAACATATTTTGTTAAGCAAGTAATATTAGAATATTCAAAAAGCGTTCTATGCGACCTAACTGTTAAAGAGTTCAAGATGGTAACCATTTTAAAGCTTTTTACAGAGAAGAGCCAGCGTTGGACGGCCTCCTACTAGGTGAACCGATGACCTTTGTATGACTGCGGGAATCCGACGGTTGCGAGGCGCAAAGGACCGGCCGAAGTGGCAACACTTGGAGGAAGCCTATGTTCAGTAGTGGACGTCTCTCGGCCAAAATGATGGTGAGGCACGGAGGATTCTAACTTCGTCATCAGCTCATTTTAAACAAATAAGTAAATGTATTGTATGTAATGCTTTATTATTACTGATAGGCTCACATGTAGCCTTACTTGGTAAGCGTTGAAATAGTTGATGATGGAGCACGCTTGCCTAGAAGTGATTTAAAGAAACCCGGGTATAGTAATAAGGAAATACAGACTCCAACAGGGGATTTCAATGTTTAGCTGAAGGTATGCACAATAAATGTATTCTCAAAACATTCGGTGCGTGTAAATGTTAAAAGAAAATGTTTGACTAATGCATTGACATAAATAGTAAGGTCAGCGCGTTTTCTGCTCTTGTCTCGATCATACATAGGCACCTATGAAACGCATGGCGAATTCGCTTCTCTCTAGTATCCTAGAAAAACGCGAATTCGCCATGCGTTTGGCTATTTTCGGGAGCGAATGTGTGCGCGAGACATAAAAAATGCTGTATTTCTTGTATGATGCATTCAAATATTCGGACGGCTGTATCTTTGCTATTTAAATCTATGTATTATATTAAACGACTTTACAATATGAGTTAAAATAAATTAAATGTCTTGGTAGTCCAGTCGCTAAGGACTCGCTTCTTGTGCTTGAGATCGAGGGTTCAAAATGTTCAAACCCGGGAAGTTACATTGTGACCTTTGCATTATTGTACTAGGTACTTCTAAGTTTATATTTAGTTGATATTGTTAATGGAAAACAACGTGAGAAAACTTGGATTTATATAGTAAATATCTATAAGTTTGAAATCGTCAACCAGCCCTTAGTATTATTATTAAATAAAAGTAAACCACAGAGTTTTTTTTTATTATCTTAAGTAAATCACATGGCATTTTTTTTTCGATTCTACAGTAATAGATATAATTCAATATTGCACTACACAACTTTATAATATTATCAAGATACTGGTAGCCCAGAGCAAGAGATAATTACTTTAAAAGGATTTTCATGTCAGGTTTGAACTTTCGTAAACATGATTTTGTTTGAGAAGTGTCGTTTGTGATAGTAAAAAAAAGTTTACATATTTAGTTTTTATTATTTATTTTTCACTTTTTAGTTGTGGTACCTAATGGGTAAATTGTATAGTAACGTACAATAGACAGCCAGGCGATTGCAGCAATTCCGAGAGATTTTTCACAATCGGGCCGCAATTTTCGGCAAAGTCGGTGAATATTACGGGTTATTGGACGACTCGCCCGAATCGGGCGAATTGTCCACTATTAAAATTATTCATTTTTCTGTGTCGATTCGCCCGAAGTTATTTTATCGGTGGGCGAATCGACCACTCCAATATTATTTAGTGGACGACTCGCCCGAATTTTATTTTAGAGAACAAACAATATAAAAGTGCAGTCGTGCTCACCCGTATAGGTAATAATATGAAGAATTAATCGAAGTTAATAGATATTGTACTAGAAACTAGGAACGCAATTCAAACTACCAGGAGGCCAGAATCATGAAGAAGTATTTGCAGAGCTAGAATCACTAGCGGTAGAGACTAACGGAATACTAGGGCTTCAGAATCGAAAATCGCCCGGTACTCTTTTTACCGCTCATGATTCCAGCCTAGCTGCCTCATGATTATAATCTCCTGGTACTCGCCAATGAATCAAAAGAATCATGAGCGGTAAAAAGAGTACGAGAGGACGTTGAGATTTGAACGTTAGATATGATAAACAGGCACCGATACGGGTGAGCACGACTGTACTTATATATTGTTTGTTCTCTAAAATAAAATTCGGGCGAGTCGTCCACTAAATAATATTGGAGTGGTCGATTCGCCCACCGATAAAATAACTTCGGGCGAATCGACACAGAAAAATGAATATTTTTAATAGTGGACAATTCGCCCGATTCGGGCGAGTTAAATTCGGGCGAGTCGTCCAATAACCCAATATTACAAATACATTCAATTGAATATTAACTCCTCCTTTGTGGTAAGTTGGTTAAAAAAATTGGTTTGCGCTTTCTTTCGTGCACAACTTCATGAGAATGATCATTATTTATATTAACTATATCAGACCCAATAGTCATTATAACAGCTTTGCACCCTTTGTTGTAATGCGTGGTGCAATACCAGCGAGTTTTCGCACCTGTGACGTAATGGCGGCTGAACCTGTACCCCTGCAGCATTAGTATTGAAGCACCTTTTGCGGATTTTGTGAATATCACTGAAACAAAAGAATAAATTGTTAGGTAGGCATCTATTTTTTACCGACTTAACAAAATGGAGGAGGTTCTATGTTAGACTTTATGATAGTGTATTATTTTTTTGTATCTTCTCCGATATCTTCGACCGATATTGAAAATAATGTTTTGTTTGAAAGAGTATGTTTCGAAATTGTTCCCATTTTAATTTCGTGAAGATTTGATGAAGAACAGAAGATATACAACAGAACTCTTCAATAAATAACGACTATCTCTCGGGATTGCTGCAATCGTATGTCTGTGTTTATTGTTTATAACATTTCATAACATAACATCACGCCAGTACGTTCTAAAGGGGTACGCAGATGTGTACAGTTCACCTTGGCACACTCTCATTTCACCGGTTATGTTCAGTTTCATGATATTCGGGTAGTCTATTCTGGTAATATAGGTACCTTAACTACTTGCCTATTAGGTAGGTACAACTTAAGTTGTAAACTTAAGTTTGTAAGTGAAAAACAAAAAAATCTTTTTTACAAAAAAATACTACCAACTTTCAAATAAGAAACTACAAAGTGAAAAATAATTTTATTTTTGGAAGTCGGTTTCCTTATCGCAAAAAATTGGTACCTACCAAAGACACCGACTTTCACCTTGTCAAATTACGCCATTATTTATACGTTATAAATAAGTACCTATATAGCATAAAAAGGTTATTCATATACTAGGTACTTCGGACAAGTGAAAAGACGAAGAAAAAAGTGCGCTTATAGTTTTATATATATATTTTATTATAAATTATTGTTTTGAGTTATAAATATTTTTTTTATTATAAGTGGTACTTTACAGTGGTACTACTGCACATACTTTTTTTTTTTAAGTCATTCACCCTTTTTACAGTTTTCTTTTTTGGCGCCTTGTGCAAAAAGTCTATTCAACTGCGCTACTGCAGTTTTACTGCTACATAGAGTGTGCAATTTACTACTGCGAAGCCATTTGTAGAATATAATAGAAAAAAATTATTGTACACCAAAAAGTTACACCTCTCTTTTACAGAAGTCTTATTCTTATTCTTTATTGTACACAAAACATAAAAACATACAAATACAAAAGAAAGTTCATGTACAAAGGCGAGCTTAACCCATAATTGGGTTAATTCTATGGGTTAAAATGTAGTAATAGTACAATGATGGTCTTATCGCTGGCATCAATATTTACTGGCCAGACAACCTTTGGATGGACTAAAAGAACTTAAAATAAATAAGGGAGGAGTCTGCGGTGTACTGCTACACATCACACATCACATCATCAGCCTATTAATGTTCCCACTGCTGGGATACAGGCCTTCTCTCTGTGAGAGTGGCTGGGCCGTAATCCACCACGCGAGCCCAGTGTGGATTGGTGGATGTCACTTGTCTTAATTTTTGGTTCTAGGACATGCCGGTTTCCTCACGATGTTTTCCTTCACCGTTTTTGAGAGCAGTGGTGATGAAATAATTTACACAAAGTAAAGCGCCTGCCTAGGTTCGACACCACGACCTACAACTTCTAGTGGGCCACCACTGCTACATTAAAATATAAATATAAAAAAAAATTATATTATTTATTATTATTATTTATTTTCAGCCTATTCTGTCCCACTGCAGGGCAAAGGCCACCCCTTCTTCTTTCCAATCCTCCAAAAATGGTATAGTTATATAAAAAACTACCCACATAAACTTACATAGTATTATACATAGTTATACAATTCGAGAGAAAGGAAAAACAAAAATTGACTAATTAAAAGTGTTAGACCAAAAAGGAAATGGTTGTAATGGAGCCTACTTTGGACCGGCCAAAAATTGACCATTACTGTAATCTAGTCTAGTCTTTTGCATCTTATATTCTTATTTTGGCACATGATTATGTTCATTCTTAAGTCTGACGATCATATTGTTGTCAATGGTGAATATAGAAGCTCGGCATCCAGTCTTATAATTTGAGCAATGCCAGCGAGTCTTGATCCCGGAGTCTAAGTGACGGGTGAATGTATACCCATGCAACATGATTACACGGGCCCCTCTCATAGTTGTTGTGAAGACCGCGTTCGCTGAAAAAAAGATAGAATAAATTAAAAATAAAACCGGCCAAGTGCGAGTCGGACTCGCGCACCGAGGGTTCCGTACAAACCTCAGCTTAAAGGTATTATAGACCTGAGTATTTGATATGAATTTCAAGTTAATACCTCTACGCGTTCAAGAGGAAAGAAGTAGTAAGTTTAAAATTATAAAAAATATTTTTATTATATGATGTTACTAAAAATTCACGGTTTTCGCAATTTTTCCTTTATCTGTGCTATAAGATATATCGCGACGATTTCATTGATAAAATGTCACTTAACTAGAGCCTCTGGTAAATACAAAGCTTTAACAAAAAATGTGAAATCATAAAGAGCAGGTAAAAATAAATAATTGTCATATTAGTATTCTTTCTTTTTTTTTGAGAATTTTGAGTCGGCAACTCAAAATTCTCAAAAAAAAAGAAAGAATACTAATATGACAATTATTATTTTTTGAATATATCTAATTTGTTTTGGAAGTTTTAAATAATCTTTATTTGACAACCCCATTTTTATTCCAATTTTATTTTTCCCAGATAAAACAAATAATAGCATTGTTTTAAAACGACGAGCAAGGCCAGAAGAACGTTACTTAGAATAATTAACGCCAGTCGAACAAAGCTGCCGAAACGTTTGCATACGTTTTCATACCGCGTATACTAAAAATACACCATACTCAAAATTAGTAAACTCGAATTCAAATCTCATGCATTCCTGAACTCAATTTCAGCTTTGGCGTCAATCTAACGTGATTTATAGTTTTTTTTTAAGTTAAATTAAATGATAACTTAATTTAAAAGTTATTATAGTTAGAAATTTCATCATTCACTGTTTC
This sequence comes from Anorthoa munda, assembly GCA_945859665.1. NCBI lineage: Eukaryota > Metazoa > Arthropoda > Insecta > Lepidoptera > Noctuidae > Anorthoa > Anorthoa munda. The sequence goes on from OX243901.1 coordinate 9,860,899, forward strand.
GACAGGCGTATGGTTATGGAAATTCTTGTTTATGATAATGGTGTCATCGTCAAGGGTAAAGAGGATGGCCCTACATCCTTGATTAACATGGGTGGAACATTGCCATCTTGTTTTACCGTTCCTTGAGTAATGCCTACTGAATCGGTGACCTGACAGAAGCAGAATTCGTCCGCCTCGGGAAGACATCGTAAACATTGGCCCTGAAAACAACACGAACTGAATTAACTCAATTCAAAGCTCTTAAATTGCTTTACTCAATTTCAAAAGAAAGAAAGGAAATCATTTGTAAAATTTTAGAACTGTTTACTGTTAAACGTTTTATGTAAGTATTTCATATAATAAAATAATAATATATAAAATTTTATAAAATTTGTTTATTGACACAAAATACAGGTGTAACTATTTTCCCAGACCTGAATCCAAATTGTGAGTCTGATAATATTTTGAAGTGGTATCGTATGAGTCTATGGTGCAGTAGTTTTTCCAAGATCTTTGACAGCGCTGACAGTACTGAAATAGATCTGTAATTTTTAACATCATCTTGACCCCCTCCCTTGTGAACTGCCGTTATAAGAGATTTTTTTTTAAATTCGGGGTAACATTCCCTGTTCAAAACGTAACTTAATGAGTTTTGTAAGAGGTGAAACTAGTACTACTTTACCCAGTTTGAGGAGTTTTTCTGGAATTGAGTCCCATCTTGTGGCACAATCATTTTTCAGGTTATTAATCACTGACTCAATTTCGGCCTTATCCGGTGATAGCAAAACCATAGATTCACTTGCCGAGGATGTTTCAAATTGATGTGGGGCGATTGGTGAAATCTGATTTTGAATAATAGTGTCAGCCAATTGCTTACCAATATTTGAAAAATAATTATTTATTTCCTCAATGGCATTGGGCGCTTCATTTGCAGTTAAGAGTTTGCCCGCTGTTATTTTTTGGCCAGTTTGGTTGGTATAATTTTTAATAATACTGCATGTATCTTTGTTGTTTTTCAAAGATTCTTAAGCGGATCTGTCCTGATTTACTTTTAGTTTCCTAAGTAACAGATTGTAGTAATTACGATACTTTAACAGCTCAATAATTCCATTTATTGGGTTGGATAGAAATGTTTTATGGAGATTATCCCGGTGTCAAATACGTCGTATTAGGCCAGGTGTAATCCAGGGCTTAAGTAATGTTTTATGGTTAGGAAGTTTCTTTAATTGGGAGTATATATTGTGGACATCAAACATTCGACAAACCTAGTTGCAGTTTTATTTGAATCGCATTTGTCATAACGAAATGAGAAATCGATATTCTTAAGCTGCTGTACAGCAGCCTCATAGTTTACTTTAGTGACGTATTTACTCGTGTATTTTTTTAATTTTTAACGCCCCTATTTAAGCCTATCATTACTGAGGCATGGTCGGTGACTGTTGAATCTATTACTATGATAGTTGCAGACCTGGAGGTATTAATCATTGCGTGATCGAGGTTCTGCAATCTTATCCGATGTGTGTGTCCCGGTAAAAGGTCAGATTAAGAAAAGACGAACTATTTCTGTCATTATTGCTAGGTTTTATATCAATATTAACATATCCTGTTAAAATGATGTTGTTCGCTTTTTGTTTACTTAAAATGTTTCCTAGGGTATTCAGGCAGCTATCAAGACAACATATCGATGGGGATCTATAGGATGCTAAAATAAATGTAACGGGATATTTTTTTTGTAAAATAAAGTTGGCACGTATCGAATCTGGTTCTTCTACAGTACACTAAATACTGTTTTTAACATATATTCTAATGCCATCATTTTGATTAAAGTATTTTTACTGGAGTATGCCATATAGTTTTTAATAGGAGGAATTGGTTTGTCATCATCAATAATAATGTCCATTTCACAATATAACCTAGCTAATTGTGCCTGAATGCCGTCTAAGTTTTATATATGCTTCTGATGTTCTCAGTAATTATTTTTAGTGATGCCTTCGAGGTTTTTATGATATTGTTGATGTTATCTATTTTTGACGTGATAATAGTGTTTCTATTAGACACTAACTGTGCCCGCGGTTTCGCTCCCGTCAACTGCCTACACTACCCATCTACCCTAACCTACCGACCTTACCCATCTACCCTAACCTACCTACCTACCCTACCTACCCTACCTACCCTACCTACCCTACCTACCCTACCTACCTACCTACCTACCCTACCTACCTAACCTTCCTTACTTACCCTACCCTACTTACACTACCCTACTTACCTACCTACCCTACCTGCCTACATACCTACCATACTTACATGCCCTACCTTACTTACCTACCAATGGAAAATGCAATTTCATGAGCTAGTCATTGTTCAAGCTTTGGCTTTTTATATGTATGTGTTGAATACCTTCTTTTTGTCGAAGAAAAAACCTTTCCAAGTAATGTCCCGCATAACTTGTGATTATTCTCACTATTAAATTTCCTTGCTAGAAAAAATAAGCGCTGTGACTTCATAGTCAGGCTCTCTGATAGATAATTGATATGAGTGGTGTTTTTCTTGGCCTGGCCACTCCTTTTTTTCGAGCGAAAAATATCCTTAACTTCGTGACGTTCAAGAGAAATATCCAGAACATTAGCTGTTTCCGATACTATATTACGCAGATCCTCTTTATTTTCTCCTTCTTTTTTTGTTATATCTCTTATTTCTTTTTTTGTTAGACATAGAATTATTTCGACAATCTTGTTTTTGTCTTCCAGCTGATTTATATAGGCACGATCGCCTTTTCGGTGTCTTTTAGTATCGTCCAGCCTAATTTTCATGTTGTCGTATTGCTTATTGATAAATTCTATTGCTTTCTTCAATTCTGTATTCTGCGCTATAATTTCGGTCATAGATTTTTGAAGCGATGTAAATATAATTTCGGATTGATCATTAGACGCTTTTAGAAAAACACGGATGTCCTGCATGCAATCGACCAAGTCTTGATTATTTTCGTTTTAAATTACGTGATGTAACGTTTGTACCATCTAAGCTGCTTAAATTTGATAGATTAATAGTTAGATTAGTAGCATTAATAGTTTCAGAGTCACTGGCTTTAGACGCTGCCCTTGTTAAGGATGGAGACGGCGAACGGCTCATATGGTTATTGGTTTCTTAATAGGTAACTTTTAGATGTGCGTTGTGTGCGCTGTACGAGTCGCGTAACTCTCAGTAAGCGGCAATTCGTAGTTGTAGGTGAGTCACAGCAGTGCGTCCAGTCACTGTGCAAGCTGGAAAGCAATTATGGGCAGCGTACCGTTAGCTCACGCAGCGCACTTTGTGACCAACGAATTAGTCTTCACTACTGGTATTTACATACAAGCGACAATTCCGTATGTTGAGAAATGCAAAATCTACTTTTATGCTTTAATTTTGACACACGTCTACTCTCGATCGCAGTTACGGGCGAATGGGGAAATGGTTATGCGAATTCTTGCTGCTGATGATCGTGCCGTCATCATCAGTGAAGAGGATGGCTCTGCATCCCTTGTTCATGTGTGTGGAGCACTGCCACCTCGTTCTGCCGTGCTTTTTGTAATGCTGACTAAATCGATGACCTGATAAACGTAGTATTCTTCCACCTCGGGCGGACACCGAGAATTTCGGCCCTGAAAATGACACAAAATTAGCAAACTCTAATTCAAAGGACTCATTTGGCTCAATTTCGTTTTGCTAGTATGGCCTAACGTGTGTTTTTAAGTTAGAAAAAGCACCGCTACACATGAGAAAAATTTGCAAAGCGGTCTTTTCAGCCAAAAGCCAAGTAGTCGGATGTCTCCGAAATCGTCCATCCAATCTTCAACAAGTAAATGTTGTCATTCCTGTTTGTGATGATTGTATCATCTCAGTCAATAGTGAAGACCATGGCGTTGCATCCTTTCGGCCTGTGGGTAGAGCATTGCCATCGTGTCTGCCCGCTTTTTGAGTATTGTTGTGACCCCATAAACGCAGAATCCATCCTCCTCTAGCCGATACTGTGAATACTGGTCCTGAAAAAGATGCATAGTGTGCAAACCGTAACGCAAGGGACGTTATTTTTTTTGGCTCGTCTTGCCTGAACCACTAGCGATATCAAAAATGTAATGAGCTGTGGTTTAAAGTAAAAATCATAACCCTGGTTAAGGCTTCGCCGTAGTCTTGTAATAAACACTAGAGGGCACGTGCCTCTATTTGGTATCCGAGTGCTCATATGGACGTTAACTTTGATGTGATAAGTAAAAATAATTAAAATCCTACTAATCAAAAAAACAATAACAAACACTAACACAAATAACTACAAACACACACACACATTAAGACGACGACAAACGCCAACGACCTTGAGGGAACAAAACGCGCACTCGTTAAACACCCGCGCGTCCCAAAATTTTGTAGTTTTTTGTACTTTCCTTATTATTCTGTGACTTTAAAAAAAAAGGCCTCAGATCTAAATGTAGATAATTAAATTGTCTTTGAGATGGTGTTGATTTCATTAAAATACGCCCAGCGGTTTTGGTGCGATTGTCGTGTTTTTGTCCGTTTTAGTCATAACTTTACAAATTAATTACACTATGTTATACGAATAAAACCAAAATTAGCTCAGATGAAATTATTAAAATAATGGTATAATATGACATATACTTTTTCCAAAAAATTACGACTAGCCATTTAGACGTGATTCTCATTTTAAAATCAGCTACTCAAGGGAATCGGCGCCTTAACACTTACTTACTAATTTGACAAACGTGAATGTTTGTGTGTATCACACATATACTAGTAACGCAAGTCCCTCCATCTGTATGAAAACCAAGCGTGCCACTTTTGCACAAACAATTTAAAAACAAATTTACTTACCAATGAAAGAAAACATTTCATATGCCTCGGCCAACTTTTTCTATACATTCTTTACAGCTCAATATGGCATAAAAGGGCATTTTTCTAGATTTCGGTGGATTTCCGATGCCGATAATGCTAAATGAAAAGCTCAGATTACGATCATTTGTCGTAGCTTTAGTCCGTTTTTTGGCACGCGAAGTACATACAATCGCGTCATCTAGTTATATTTTTGTCTGTGGTGTGTATGAAAATAACGAAAACAATCCTTCATTACAAATGTATCATCATCGCCAATCGTGAAGACGATGGCTTTAAATCCCTTACTTTAACCCTTCGTGCGCGAGTCCGACTCGCACTTGGCCGGTTTTATGATTTATTATGATGTAATGATAAGTGTTATAAGTACTTATTAAAAATGGGGTTTTACACCAATGAAATAACAATACTAAAGGTTTGCACATAATAATTTGTTTTCATAGTAACATAAAAAAAAAATATAAAATTTTAACCAATTTACGAAGTATACTTAGGTACATTACTGATGGCGTGACGCATATTTTTTACAAATTACCCGTGCAAATAGTCGAATTACATCGCATTGTGACCATGTAAACGGTCTTGCAACTACCCTTAGTAAAAACTACGCAGGAATCTAGCCATCATGAAGGTTGCTTGGATATAGAATTATGAGTAAAAGAAATCGTCAATTTTATAATCGACAGGGGAATGGTTATGAAAATTCTTGTTGACAATGATCTCATCATCATGGTCAAGGGTAAAAACGGTCGCCTTACAACCCTTATTCATATGGGTAGAGCACTGCCATCTGGTTTTACCGCCCTTTGAGTACTGTTGTCCGAGTCTGTGACCAGACAATCGAAGAATCCGTTTCCCTCGGGAGGACATTGTGAAAAATCCTGAAAACCACGTAAAAAGATCACACTCTATAATAGTCCTTGGACCCACTCGTGCCTACATAAAAAACTTAACAGAGGGACAGCAAAATTATAAGCGATACTTTTTTTCTTTTGAGGTACAGAACCCTTAAGGACTTTATATCAGAAAAATTAAAACTCAAGGTTGAACACAACTTGTTTTTATTGGAAAAAAAAACAACCTGTATCTATAATAAATGACAACAGTCTTAGCGAAGCACGCAAGAAACTGTGGCTCCTCAAATACCCCCATCCAACTGACCATTTTGAGCCTGCAGAAAAGCTCCCAGCGGGCCATAATCTGCCTTGGCTTACCTGGAAATCGCTTAGCCGCTTACAACACCAGATGGGCCACTGTAGGTCAGATAGCAATAAAAAAACGCATAAGAATTTATTGCCAAAGACATCGCACATATCCCATTGCCACAGAATGCTTCGCCGATCAGCCACGATGACCCATCTCTTGTTTTGCTCCTAATGCAAAAGCACCTGCCACATGGGAAACCTTCGCGAGGCCAGCGCTCAGCAGACGTGGCTGAGATTGGTCGAAGAAAATATAAATTAAGAAAGCTTACTAATTTATCACATTTAGTATGATCCGATACATCCTCTCTGTCAATAGTGACGACAACTTACTTTTGCTTTTGCGGAAACCTGAAAAGGACTTTACTTATGAAAAATAAGAACACAACTTTTTTTTAATAAATAAAGTAGCACTAATTTATTTATTTAGAAGCAATTATACTAAACTAAACTGTACTAACTTATACTAACCTAACTACTAACATTTATGTAACTACATAAACAACTTTTTGTGATGACAAAGAAAATGCCGTTCCTGATGAAAACTGTACCGATTCAGATTAAGGGACAACTTTGAACATCAATGCAAATAATATTCTGCCTGAGTCTTCAGATTGGTGATTTTCTTAATTATTGAGATTGATTTCTGTTTATGTTTAGTTCCAATAATTGTACAAAATGAATAAATGGTATGAAAAGCTATAAAATTGATTATTTTTACCTCTACCGTGTTAGTTCTAATTATTAAAGCTGGTATGTAAATTACATTATCTTCCGCGCTTACTTACGTCGTTCAAACGAAGATAAGGCCTTAATACCTTAATACCTTTATTTTTTTTAAACAATAAAAATCAGGCATACTTTTTTTTTAAAAACAGATACAGGAAATGAATGCGAATATTTGTTTTACTTTATTAATTTCAGTTGTACTTAAGTAATGTTCCGAAACTCGCAACAAATATTCCGTAAAAAAAATCTAGTCGTAAGGAAGTCTCCACTTTTTGTCTGTGTTCTTTGAACTTTAGGTACATAAGCTATTCCGATCACTGTACATAATGGACCAGTTCTATAGTTACGTACTTACCTGTAATGACCAAAGTGATGCCAGAATAATTTATATTAACGCAATAATATGAAACTTGAACAAAACCGGTGGATTGAGAATATACCAGGGTGAACTGTATACCTGCGTACCCCTTTAGAGCGAACCAGTGTGATGTTATGGAATGATGTAAACAATAAACAGACATGTGATTGCAGCTATCAAGAGTGATTTGCCGTCATTTATTGAAGAGTTATGTTGCATATCTCTGAAAATCTTCATCTAATTTGATGAAATTTAAATGCGATCACATGGCAAGCCGGCAATAGCAATGGAATCAGCTTTCAAAGAAAAAAATAACTATCAAAATCGGTTCACCTAGTTAAAAGTTCTGAAATAACAGCCATAAAAAATCTTCCTCCTCCTTTTTGAAGTCGGTTCAAAAACAAAGTTCCCTAGACGTCGAAGTCCTACTTAGTCGAAATTATAATAGTTAGAAATGTGTAAACCTCCAAAATCGTTCAAATATTCGACAGGCGAATGGTTATGATTATTCTTGTTTACGATGATCGTATCACTATCGGCAGCGGTAAAGACGGTGGCTTTGCAACCCCTAGTAGTGTGAGTCGAACAGCGCCATCTTGTTTTGCCGTGCTTCGAGTAATCTTGCCTGAGCCGGTGACCCGACAATCGAAGAATTCGTCCTCCTCGCAAGGACGTCGTGAAAATTGGTCCTGAAAAAGAAGCAAAATATGAGAACTCTAATTCAAGAGTAATTTAAATCTTGTATCAATTTGTAAGGCTTTTCTTAACCTAACGTTACGTTAAATGAGCAAACGCCACGTCTCTTGGCTCAATTTCAGTGACGATAATTACGCTGGGTTTCGCTCTTATGGCTTCAACGGAACTTGAACTATGTGCTTGCAAGTTAATGTTTGTTTTATAGCACTCGACCCTATTTTAAACGCAGTTCAACTCAGATGGTGTTTATATCAGCCGAATAAAATGAAAAAAGAGAGAAAGAAGAAATATGTATTGTCACAAAAATCGTCTTGTCTAAAATAAAATCTTTAACGATAGTATAAGTAGGACTTAAATAATGTTAATCAATGAAATTAAAACACTGTAAGTTTGCACACAATTTGTTTTAATTATTGTTAGAATACAAAATGAGACAAACTTGTAATAATTAAGAGTTTAGATTTTCAAAATCCTTCCCAATATTCGACAGGTGAATGGTTGTGAACATTCCTGTTTATGATAATCGTATCATCATGGCCAAAGGTGAAGACAAATGCTTTGCATCCCTGGCTTGAACAACGCCATCTTGTTTTGCCGTTTTTTGAGTATTGCTGCTTGAGTCTGAAACCGGACAATCGAAGAATCCGTCCTCCTTTGTAGGACTTTGTAAAAATTGGTCCTGAAAACAATTCAAAATGAGCAAACTCAAATCAATTCCAGGCGGAGGTTTATTAAAATCTTGACTCAATTCCGTTTTGCTCGACTTATCTGAACCTTTTTCTTTGTATACTTTGTGTGGGGATACCTTCAAAAGGCGCCTGGACTTTTGATGAAAAGACCAGGCAGTGTGGGATTTTTATCTCCCTCAGGGCTCTTTTAATTTAGAAGTTTCCTGTCGAACTGCTGTGGCACCGCACGTCCGGTTCATTTTTTACATACAATTATAACACAAGAGTGTAGGCGGTGCCGGTGCCACGCACGCACGGTAGCCTGAAAAATATTCGTGTGCCTAAGTTGTATAGAATAAATGAAACGGACGAGCGCACTACGACACTTGCACCACTGCGGTGCCGCAGCAGTCCGACACGAAACGTCTTAATTGAAAGAGCATTTAAACTAGCCCGGTGACCACCAGCAGCACTTGGAAGGAGCCCTGTGACTCCTTAAAGGACCACCCCGGAATCTCCTATATTCAATGCCTGAAAGAGCAAATCCCTGTGGGGACTAAAAAAGCATCTCCCCTGAGTCTCGCCTGCTTTTGTGCAGACGGCGATTGGTCTAACCTAGCATGATAAATTTTCTAGTTTCAACATTAACGCGTAGGTATTTTCTGACAAGATTTCGAGTACAATTTGGTCAAATTGCGTCCATGTCCAAAGTAATGTAATTTCGCTTAGTAAAAATCGCTTATCGGTGTGATATAAATCGAATCACAACTTGTTTTAATTTTTATTAAAATACAAAACGATATAAAGTTATAAAATAAATAAATAAACAATGAAAAATTTAGATTTTCAAAAATCTTCCCAACAAGGTGAATGGTTATGAACATTCTTGTTCATGATGATCGTATCATCGTCGCCAAAGGTGAAGACGGTGGCTTTGCATCCATGGCCTGAACAACGCCATCTTGTTTTGCCGTTCCTTGAGTAATCCTGTCTGAGTCTGTAACCAGACAATCGAAGAATCCGTCCTCCTTGGTAGGACATTGTGAAAATTGGTCCTGAAAACAAAGTAAAATGAGCAAACTCTAAGTCAAGGCTGAGGGTCATTCAAATCTTGGCCCAATTCCGTTACAATTTGTGACGTTTTAAAGATCCCTAGAACCCTCTCTGCGCAACGCCTGTAAGAGCACAACCCTGTAAGGACTTAAAACCATCCCCCCATTTCACTCCCTTTGAGATTTAAAAAAGAAAATGTCTTTTCCAGGGTCTCTAACTATCTCCATCTAAATCGGCTCAGTGGTTTAGGCGTGAAAAGGTAACAGATCGACAGAAAGACAGTAACTTTAGCATTTTTAATATTATTATATATATCATCATCTTCCTATCCTTGTCCCATGTTACTTGGGGTCGGCGCAACACGTTTTCCTCTTCCATACCGTCCTATCCCCCGTCAAGCTATCACTAACTCCCTTTTCTTTCATATCACTCCTCACACATTCCATCCATCTTTTCTTTGGTCGCCCCTTCCCTCTCCATCCATCCTAATTTATAAGCATAACTCTTTTAGTAACATGCGTTTTATCCCTCCTCATCAGATGACCATAACAGGATTAATATTATTATATATATAACATTTTATATTATATATTATATAGTAGTACAGTATGGATTATCTTAACAGAAATAATAGTACATTACTGCAGCGGCCAGCAAAATAGGCATTGATGGACGAACGTGTAAATGTGGGCCGAGGCGAAGCCGAGGCACACATACGTAAGTCATTTCATACAACTTTTGCCGGCCGCTGCGCGCATGTATTTGACCAGTACAGCAATTTCGATTTATCTCGAAGAAGGTTGTCAAAATAATGATCACATTTCCAAGCATGTTTGAGAAAATGTAGTTAAGGGTTAAAAGTGCAGTCACACTACTAAAACAGCAGCGGCATTTTTTTTTAGACAGGTGAATTTCAACTGGTCACGGTTAGTAGGTATAATCTACACTCTAATTTATATACGACATATTAAATCACTTGTCACTTGTTGTTTATTAATTTAACTTCTTCTATAAAAACAAGCCATTTGAGTTTTGGGAGAGTAAGACTGCACTTTTGACCCTTGCCATTATAGTAATCTTATAAGGGTTTGGAAGTATGCGGGTGTGAAGTCACACAAACCTTCATAGAAAAGGGTAGATCGTCCGACCACACAGGTGTTGTGTCTGGTCCAGGCAACTGCCCAACAGTTATTGTCGAACTATTGTTTGTGTTCAAATCGCGCCGAAAACTTGGGTTATTGGACGACGCGCCCGAATTTAACTCGCCCGAATCGGGCGAATCGACCACTATTAAAAATATTCATTTTTCTGTGTCGATTCGCCCGAAGTTAATTTATCGCCTGTTTATCATATCTAACGTTCAAATCACAACTTACACTAGTACTCTTTTTACTGCTCATGATTCTTTTGATTCATTGGCGACCAAACACTAAGAGGGAGACAGCAATATTCACTAAAAAAAAAAAAAAGAGAAAGCTCTATACGCTATCAGGTCATTTCGGTACCGGTAAAGACTAACTTAAGTACCAGGAGATTAAAATCATGAGGAAGCTAGGCTGGAATCACGAGCGGTAAAAAGAGTACCGGGTGATTTTAGATTCTGAAGCCCTAGTACTCCGTTAGTCTCTACCGCTAATGATCTCTAGCTCTGCAAATACTTCTTCATGATTTTGGCCTCCTGGTAGTTTGGTTATAAATATCTCTCCACGTTTTAAGTGGTTCCTTCTTCGATTAATTATTCATATTATTACCGAGACGGGTGAGCAGGACTGTACTTTTGTATTGTTTGTTCTCTAAAATAAAACTAAATAATTTTGGAGTGGTCGATTCGCCCACCGATAAATTAACTCGGGTGAATCGACACAGAAAAATGAATATTTTTAATAGTGATCGATTCGCCCGATTCGGGCGAGTTAAATTTGGGCGAGTCGTCCAATAACCCGAAAACTTTGCTTGCGCGATACAGGATTTGTGTGAGTCATGTTGTCAGTTCTTAAGGCGGCGTTGGTGCCGCTACAAGAGTTTATTTTTTCCTTTTGAGAACCGTAAAAAGATTTTAACAAAAATAAATGTAAAACACAATTATTTTTTAAAGCGAAAAATCACAACATCTTTATTCATTTAGAAGTTTTTTAAACTTATTTAGAATTATTTGATAGGCGGATGGTTATGAACATTCTTGTCTATGACGATCGCATCATAGTGATGCATCATAGTGACGCTAGCGGTAAAAACAGTGGCTTTGCAACCCCAAGTTGTCCGGAAAGAGCACCGCCATCTTGTTAATTCGTTCTTTGAATAATACTCTAAAAATCTGTGACCCGACATCTGAAGAATCCGTCCTCCACGTAAGGACATCGTGAACACGTAAGGACATATTGTTGATGTGACTAGTGCACTAATTTTGTTTATTATTATTATTAATATTATTACTTTGATTTTACTTTGACATTTAAAACAAATATATCTTGACATTCTCATTTAATACATGACATTGAATTTTTGATTAATCTAGTGACATTATTATTTTGTTTCATGATTGTTGTGTTTCATTGTTAATTGCTGTGGTGACATTGCCAAATAATGCACAAATTTAATTATTACATATTATTATCATGACATTTTCATTTAATATATGACATTTTAAATTTAATTCTTCTAGTGACATTATTGATAGCTTCATTTGTTATGTTTCATTGTTATTTGCCACGCGGTGAAATTGACGAAACAAAATAGATTGTGTTGTAAATTATAAATTATTTTTGCAAGTAAATGTGTTATCAAGCTTGTGATTTGCATGCCTTAAGGTGTAATATGGTTGGACTGTGCTATATTTTTAACAACTTTTTGTAATTACCCATATTAGCAAATAAATGATTATGAATTATGAAAAGTGGTTCTGTGTTAATTATATTTCTGGTGAATTTATTTTTTATCTCAATTTCGTTACGAATGTATATTAACACTTAATGACCCTCACATACAACACCCACCCAACAAATGAACACTTCTATATTTTTTACCGTTATTTGAGTTGCATTCCAAGTCTTTGACCCGACAAGACAACCCAAGAATCCGTCTTACTCGGGCATTGTGATAAATAATACTGAAATCAATGGTAAATGAGCAAACTCCACATTAACATTAGAAACGGGATATTTACCATGTTTACTGTTTGTTGCGAGTTTCCGATATTTCGGTGCTGTTGCAAAAACCATGATCACGGAAAAACAAAAAAAAGACATAAAAAATATCCCATCACATCATGGTAAATATCCCGTTTCTAATGTTAATGTTAGTGACCATGACAGTTTAAAACCTCCACATTTCTATATTCAACGCCAGGCGACTTATTGTGTGCTTTCGTTAATGTTAACGTTAGAGCACGAACCATTTTAGTACGCAGTTTAACCCAGATGGAGTTTACCCCAGGCAAATAAAAGAAAGAAAACTTATTTATTTTAATGTTACAGAATTTGACATGCCTACACTAAAATCCTTAACCATAGTATTAGTAGTACTTAAATTATGTTGTGGCGTCGATCCGCGAGCTAGGTTTAGAGATAGCGCCTCACAAAACTGAGGCGCTATGGTTCCATAATCTGTCGAGAAGCAGAAAGCCACCCAGCTCGTCAGTGGCAGGTGGGTCGATACATTAAGTATCTAGTGGCCTAACTTTTGACGGTCGGTGGGGCTTCGAAGAGCACTTTGAACGCCTGGTCCCCCGCTTTGAAAAGGCAGTGCGTGCTGCTGCCTAACCTCGGGACCTCGGGAAGAAGTTCGCCACCTCTGCACGGGAGTCGTGCGATCGATGTTCCTTTATGGGGCGCCTGTTTGGTTAAGCGATTACATTTCAGGGAGTTTGCGATGGAATTGCATGATCTAATTCTGCCTAGCCCGTTTTATTATCGGACTACAAGACGTACGGCGATGCGCCACAGTTATATGGTGGACATTCTACCCATAACGTGTATTAAAAGGTTTGGGAATACTTGTATTATGTGGTGTGAATGGAATTCCCTGCCGGAGTCTGTGTTTCCCAATAACTGCAATACGGTTTAGGGTCTAAGTCAAGAGTGAAAGGGTTTCTTCTAGACCGTGCTTCACACACCACATCATCGCTTACCATCTGGTGAGATATGGTCAAGTGCAAGCCAAAAACAATATAAAAATTAAAAGCTGTCTATCAGGTGTCAGACGCTGCAAGACCAAAATTAATAACCTGCAGCGGAAAATGGCCATCCGTATCGCACAAGGTTACCGAACGCTCTCCTTTATGGCGGCAACACTCCTGGCACGCTTTCTTCCGCTGGACATGCTGGTGGACATAGACACGAGGGTTTATAACTGGGGTTGCGCCAGCCGCCAGAATGGTGATAGCCGAATCGCCGTAGTAAGGCTGAGGCGACAGGAACGGCGAATTGCGCTCGAGCGGTGGCGCGACAAGTTTCATGAGTCGCAATTTTTACGCAAGCCCAATGTCTGAAAAGAGAGGAACGCAACTTCTACAGGTTTACCCAGAAGCTTACTGGGCACGGTTGCTTTGGTGAGTACCTGAAAAGGATTGGGCGAGAGACGACGGCAAATTGCCACTACTGTCGAGGCGGCCTTGACTCTGCATAGCACACGATCGTGGAATGCTCTGCATAGGCCTAACAGTCTTCGCAGGTCTTGGTCGTCAGGATCGGGCGAGACCAGTCTTTGCCAGTAGTTAAGCGCCATGCTGGCAGAAACAGAAAACTGGAGGGGAATGGCCTCTTTCTGTGAGCCTATGATGGTCCAGTAGGAGGCCACCGAGCAGGACTGTGAGAGGACCAATCACGCTCGAAGAAAAAGGCATCGGAGAGGCAACCGTCTCAATGCCTTAAACGCCGAAACCCGCCTGCGTCATAGACAGGCCTTGGGGACTTTGTCCGCCCACTAAGTGACGCCAGTACAACGGTGGTTCAGGAAACGTTTTCAGTTTCCACAAGGACGTGTCCTATCAGGCGTTATTCAGAAAGGGTGCCTGAGTGTTTATTAAGAGGTCACGTTCCATGTGCTGATGGTGATCACCACCAGGGTGGTTACCTCACTGACAGGCTGACTGACCTGTGAGGTAAACATTCCACACTCCCTAGTTTTAGTCGCCAACATCCAGGCGTCTTTTAAAGTTTTTCCCCCGAAAATAGAAAAGGACAAATTATGATAATCAATGTGCAATCACTTAGCATTAATGAAATTACAACACTGTTAGTCTGCACTCAACTTTGTGTTTATCGATATTAACATACAAAACGATGCAGTTATAACAATGAAAAGTTTAAATCTCGGCAATATTCGACAGGTGAATGGTTATGAATATTCCTGTTTTTGACGATCATATTATCATCCGTAACGGTGAAGACGCTGGCTTTGCATCCCTTACTAGTGTGGGTGGAACAACGCCACCTTGTTTTGCCGTTTCTTGAGTAATGCTCTCTGAGTCTGTAACCGGACAATCGAAGTATCCGTCCTCCTTTGCATGAGTTTGTGAAAAATGGTCCTGTAAAAGAAACAAAATGTCGTAACTTTAATTCAAAGATCATTTATTTCATGCCGTAATTTCATTTCGCTCATCTGACCTGACACCCTAGACAACTGACATTCGATGTCAGTGATAGCGACAGTCGAAATACCAAAATATAAGGAATTGATCACGTGACATTTCGATAGCGCTTGGAAATCCCGAACAAGCTTGTAATTAAATTGCATTGTATGTATGTAAATGGCAATATGACGACGCTTGGGGGAGGCCTATGTCCAGCAGTGGACGTCTTTCGGCTGATATGATGATGATGATGATGATGTATGTATGTAAGTGTATTCGGGTCAAATCTTGCAACTGAATTTTAAAGCAGTTATCCCCCACCGATTAAGGTGTAATTTTGCACACACGTTTAGTTTGGATGACAATGCTTGGTTTGTTAAGTGACGTTATTCTAAATCCAATATGGCGGACGGCCCAAGACGGCGGTCTAGTTATTTCTTGTGCACTGCCATAATATGGTTATCTATTTTTTAATTGATATTTTTTATTTTATTTAAATCTTTGACTTGGTTTGACATTACTTTATTTTTGTTTTGACCGTTATTTATTTTTGACATTAGTCCAATCGATATGGCGACGCTTTCATTGGTAGAATGACACTAGTCTTAAGGCTTATTTACGTATATATATACGTAAGGCTTAAAAGCCTGTGCTGTATTTTGTATTAACATTAATACAAATGTTAAAGTACAAGTAATTTAAAGTTTGTATTAAGACTCAAGTGCTGGCACTTTAGTTTCCAGTAGTACGTTCTGTTAGAGCAAACCCAACTTTTTAATACGCACTTCCACTTAGATGGAACACCATCATACATGTTACAGCCAAATATTTATTTATTCAAAAATTTATACACACACACATAATACACAGACAAGAAGAAAGAACAGCAAAATAGGTAGGTGCAAAGGTGATACTGTAATACACTTTATGTGAAAGAAGTTTTCGGAATTAACCGAAAGCGCATAATTACTTGTTTATAGTCGCATTTGTGCTGTTTTACGACTTTGACGAGGACGAAGTCGTGAACAAAAGTTACTTGCTAATAAGAAAAGGGTTTTACTTCACACACATCACATCACATCATCAGTCTATTAATGTTCCCACTGCTGGGACACAGGCCTCCTCTCTGTGAGAGGGAATGGGCCGTAATCCACCACGCGGGCCCACTGCGGGTTGGTGGATGTCACATGTCTTCAAATTTTTGGTTCTAGGACATGCCGGTTTTACTTTACATCAATAAAAATCATTTTATTCAGTAACGAATCATATTAAAAATAAAATTTCCAAATAAAACAAAAAGAAAATAAAAACTGACTGAATAAATGATTAAGTTGATTCAGTGAAATTACAACTTAATAAAATTTCACTCAACTTGTTTTATAAAGTAGCATAGTCATTTAGAAGTTACAATGGTGAGTCGCAAGAATCGTCTTTATTGTCGATAGGCGTATGGTTATGCAAATGCTTGGTTTGGGCAATCGTGTCATCGTCAAGGGTGAAGACGATCGCCTTACATCCCTTATTCATATGGGTGGAGCACTGCCATCTTGTTTTACCGCCTTTTGAGTAATGCTGTCTGTATCTGTAACCGGACAATTTAAGAATCCTTCTCCCTCGAGACGATATTGCAAACATTGCACCTGAAAATTAAGAAAAGTGCATTAAGTCAAGTTTTTTTGGTCAAATATTTCTTGCGATGCTTTCACTGACTAATGCTCGGTTGTCCTAACGTTATGTTTTGTAATGTGAGTTTTAGAGATAATTTCAATAGGTTTTAATATTATATTGATAATTAATTAATCTGCCTGCGTTTTCCCAACTATATTCGGCACCTTATTTGCGTATCTGTATTAACAGCACAAAGCACACCCCTTCCTTTTCCTTAGGTGACTCAACAATATTCAGTTTTAACGAGCTCTCAGGGCCACGAGGGCTCAGTGGTAAGGCTAGTGTGACAGAGTCTTTATAAAGAAAATCATCACACTTTTATGATTTGAAGGCCACTCTGAATTATCACTCTCTCAATTTACCAGTGATGTTGTATGTCGCAAATTTTAATAAGCAAATAATAAAACATTTATTTTTAAGTACATTTATTTATTTACCAAAGAAAGTACACAAAGTCAAAGTCAAATTATTTATTTTAAATAGGCGTTTCAACGGCATTTTGAAATTCAAAATTAAAAGTTACAAAATAATAGATAATCTTTGATTCTACCATTCGGGAAGGTAGTACACAAATTTAGTTTTACCAGTAAACGGCACTTTTGAACGTCAAAATAAAAAATTACAAAATAATAATAATTGATTCAACTATTCGGAAAGGTAGTACACAAACACAAAACATTACATGACACATTTGTAAACTTACCCATGATAATATAGTAAGTACTAGTGGGGGCACAGTAAATAAATAAACGTAGAAAAAATAAGAAAAAATCATTTCAGCCATGAAGACGAGAAAAGGTAACAAACATACCTAGGCCGTACTATAACGTGTCAATGCCATCATGATACCGCTGCGAAAAAGGGTTACTAAATATAATATTAAACATTTATTCGACACAGATCAACACAACAGCTACAATCACATAGTAGCAGAGCAAAATAGTAAATAAAAGTACAACGACTCGACTCGTTCAACGTTTTGACTTTGACTTTGACAAACAAGGTTCAAGAATTGCGCCAGGCGTGCTCATACCGAAATGATTACCAACTCAGAATTTGCTGGGCGTCAAATATCCAGCGCTTATTTTAATGCTCTTCATCCTGCACATCTCCATATATCTCACAGTGGAAACGTGATAGGTTTGATACGCTAGAGTAAGGACTAGACCTGTCAGTTTTTTCCATTTTTAGGAACAGGAAAGCCTAGGTGAGGAGGAGGTGAGTGGTTATGGGCAACTGGTTCCTTAACAATGATATCTTCTTCGTTTGTAAATAAGGCGGCTTTGCATTTGGTGCTTCTTTTAGAACACTGCCATCTCGTGTTTGTGCCCCTCTTTCTGTGGCGGGTGAACTTATAGCCATGGTACGTGAGGAAACAACGACCTTGGAAATTAACGATGCAGCCTGGAAGGAAGAGAATAGTGTAGATATTAATAAGCTGACCTTAAACTCGTATATTAAACTCCGTTATTATACGACGTTTCTTCATCTTCGATTTAGCGCGTCGATGGCATATACAGTTTTTAAATACGTTTGGCCCAGTATTCAGCTACGGCAACACCATTCGTTAACGCAGCCATAGGTCCTCAAATATAATTTCGACGCTGTTTAGCAAGGGAAGGTATTAAGAAGTACTAGTAGCCACTCTGGTGCCCCACAGTGCCCCGCCGAACAGTAAAACTAATTCAGTAAAATATTAAAACAATATTTATTCAAAAAATATATTAATTACATTATAACAAAAGTTAAAGTTAAAATAATTTGTAACTTAGATTAAAAAATATGCATTTATTTTAATTAAATAGTATAAAAATGGTCTTTAATAATCTTAAACAAAAACATATAGTGTATATATGCGAGCTTAATATACACAAAACATACAAACTTGTGTAAACGCGTTGAAATTAACCAAATAATCACACTTCACACTATATAATATTAATATAATATAACACTAATATTATAAAGGCGAAAGTTTGCTATTGTGTGCGTGCTTGAGTGTGTTTGTATGTTTGTTACTTCTTCACGCTCAAACGGCTGGACGGATTTGGATGAAATTTTGCACAGAGATATATTATTGTCAGGAATAGTACATAGGATACCTTTTATCCCGGGAATATTTGCCCTCGGCATAATTTTCGACTTTCACGCGGGTGAAGCCGCCGGCAGAAACTAGTTTTAATATAAATCAGACCAAAGATCATTAATTCAAGCTCGCAGCATCGATGATGTTACGAGTCATGGCAAGTCAAACAGACTTTCAAAGTTTCAATTATGAATATTATAACTGTCAGAGTGGACTGTCCGTATATAAATTCAGTGCTGGCAGTTACATGTATATCAATATACTTATATTATTGTACGCTAACAAGTAGGAAACATCCAGATGGCGCGACGCAATTAAAATTATATCGATAAACGATATCGAATTTTCGTTGTATTTGCAATTTCAAAAAAAAAACACTTATCGCTATGATGTAAATAGAATTGCATGGAACCATCAGGCAAGTCACGCTTACAAACATTATTACTAGTCTTACACGAGTCTTCATTCGAATTAATTTAAAATATATTAATATTTTCTATATTACAACAATAACTATCGTTTAATTTAAGGCCTTCAATACTTACTTAGATTTTTGTGTTTGACACAATATTAAACTTTGTATAACATATTCTTTAATACCTACTTAAAAATTACCCAACACAGTATTTATTTATTATTATATTTGAAATATTTTATTAGTGCTAAAAATTAGGTTATACTTCATAAAAGATAGCTTGATCTCTGTGACAGCTGTCAGTATTAATAAAGTAACAATAGCGCTTGACAGGCTAACAATAATGTATACTTCAGTTTGACATAATTATGTGCACAAATCAAGCTATCTTTTATTATGAAGTATAGTTCATCCAAAGTTATGACGGAAAGACTGACAGTTATCTTTTCTAATTAACCAGAGGCCTTAGACAAGTCACATTATATAATCGAAAGTGTAGCAATAGCGATTAAAACAATGTCAAAAATGTAAGGAAATATCAATCGCTATCGAAATATCAAGTGATCAATCCCGTACATTTTGGCATTTCGACTAACCTGACATCGAATGACACTTGGCTATGGCCTCAGAAACTCAAAGTGAAAATTTATGAGCGATAGTGATTGTCAAAATGCCAAAATGTTTAGGTTTGACCACGTGACATTTTGAAGTCGCAAGACATCCCATACATTTTTGAATATCCTATCGATATGTCTAATAGAATGTCAGTTTGTCTAGAGACATTTTGATCTTCAATATTAACAAAAGTATGCGCTAGGATGATTATGTTCGTTTTTGGCCATACAAACTCGATTTTCTACAGTAGTCAGAGTCGCCCGACAGCGAAACGAGCAATGTCTGGAACATCTCCATGTTTTCTTTAAATTTCTTGTATATTTTA
The DNA here is from genome assembly GCA_945859665.1 of Anorthoa munda. NCBI lineage: Eukaryota > Metazoa > Arthropoda > Insecta > Lepidoptera > Noctuidae > Anorthoa > Anorthoa munda. Next base: position 9,881,143 of record OX243901.1, read on the forward strand.
AATGGTAAGTATAACCTCGGTAAGTTAGCATCACATTCCCCTTCTTTGACATCATGAACATAAGCGCATCAGCTGAAAAAAAAAACAAATTGATAGAAAGAGTTTTTATTTAAGAAACTTAAACGACGCATAATAATAAAGAAATAACTAAAGCTATGAATATATTTATCGATTTCTGGTTGCACGTATCAGCAGATTAGTAATGAGAAATAAGATATTAAAAAAACATTTATTTGCCTGAAATAGGGCCTATATTTTCCACAAAAATCTAAACCTACAACATGGTTTATTTGTCATATCACCGTTTATTGTATTTTTTCAGCCACTAGGTAACATTAAAGATTCGATTTATGCAAAAACCAACTCTAAAAAAGAAGACATAAATCAGCTATTCAGAACACTTTTTTTAGTATAACTCGACAAAATGTAGGAAATAAATGATTTTTAAACCTGAAAGAAATAAATAAAAATACAGCCTGTAATTTCGGATGGTAAAAAGAATAAAAAATACAGCAGGATGAAATTAGTCAAAACTAGGAAATTAGTAATTATGTAGATATCACCAACTATCGAAAATTTCCGTCACCCCGAAATGGGTAAGGTATTTTTGCCCAAGATTTTAATCTGGTGATCTCCCCAATTTCTTGCGAAGGTTTTCCTTTTCAACGCGATTTCTAATAGTTGATCTTGGAATGCCAAATCGATCAGAAGCTTTATACGGTGTCATCTCGCCACTAAGCACGGCTTGAACCGCTGCTGCTAACTTCTCTTCGGACCATGAGGCTCGTTTTGATTGGCCAGTCTTTATATGTTTATCTGTAATAAATATGCTACAATGGTTTTTCTTGTAAGTCAAGCAAAGAATTTATATAAAACTTATGGATAGGATTTTCTCATAATTATAATTAAAAAAGTCGATAATCAAGGATAACTCCAATTTATTGTATACTATAAGGCATCATTCACACGGCGATTTTCAGTACGATACTGATAGTTGTGATCACACTTCAATAGTCCACTGTTTTTTATATATCAATAAAAAATCAGTAGCAAATCAATAAAAACTAAACAAATAAGAAAGACTGTCAGTAGATACCTCTTAATGGTGAACTATTTATAAAGATTTTACCATAATATCCTCAGTCGGGGACTAAATTCTAAAAAATTCACATTAAAAACGAAATTTAAAACAAAACATAAATCTAAAATTATGTTAAATAGTTAAAACAAACTAAATCTACTAAAATAATATTATTAGTTTTAACCGTGCGTATTTTAGTCAGACGCTAGGTCAGTTCAAGGTACTCAATCAATAAATCTCCTTAGCCTTTGCTCAACTACATCGGTTAGTCCTCTATGCTCTAGTCCCGCTATGCTCAACTCAAAAAATACACGAAATCACATTCGCGGGCAGTGATGAAGAAAACTGTTACAGTGTAATATTTTGATTAACCATTTTAAAGGGACTAACCGGTGGCTACCGATGGTGTCAGAGTTAGTTAACCTTCCTCTGGGAACCCCACCGGCCTCTGAATTGGCTATTCCAGACATACGTTAACTATATAAATCCAGGTTTCTTCACGATGTTTTCCTTCACCGTTGCTTGTGATGTCCAAGATAATCTTAGAAAGTACATAATGAATTTGAAAAAGTTACATTATTTCTTGCCCGGATTTGAACCCACACCCACAAGCACGATAGGAGAGGTTTTAGCCACTAGGCCACCACGACAGCAGTTCCAGCAGTGAAAGTGATATATTTACAACAGAAAGTTTAATATTAAACGCAGAAACTGTCAAAAACAAAACAATTAAAATTTACAATATATTAAACAATTTACTACTAAACAAATCGAGAGAAAAGTATTATATTACGGCCTTCCTCAGTTGATCCACCGATTGAACCTTTGTCGCCGCGCCGATCCACTTCAAAACAGCGTGAAATTTATTATTATTATATAATTATTTTACACCAATGTCACCATTGACTCAACATGAACATCAATCAGAGTCTGAAGTTATTACAAATACCCAAGTGGTAAATAAATCAACGACATTTTCTGCTCCCAACAAAATAGTTACAATAAAATTCCAAAATTGCGAAAATGTATCTAATCTGGTACAAGATGGTATTAATATAAATTTGTAACTTGGTTATTTACATATAAATATTCGTTACTACTAAAAGCATATATTATTTTTTTATATAGAGGGGGATGAAAATCAGGGTGTGCCACACGGTACCAAAATAATTTACACAATCTACTATTATTATTACTTAAATTCGCGTCTGAAACTCTCCGTCATCTGTAAATAAAAAACATAAAAATCAATTATATTTAAAATTGTTTCTAAGAAATAACGGAAATAACACTATGGAGTCTAAAGACGTAGGACCTTACTGATGGGGCGACACAATTTAAATTGAGTCGATAAGCGATATTGTACAATAAATTTCTAAGAAAATTAGTGCAAACTGGTCTAATTGTGTCGTAGCACATCTATGATAGCGCTGGGAAATGAAAATGGTACCACAGACGAAATCAAACGTCAAAAAGGCAGATGACTCGGCGGAAACACGAATTAAGTATTGTTAATGTAAAGATTTGTTTTTATTTAGTAAAATTTTAAAAATCTAAAATGGAAGGTAGATCACTGACTGTTAGTTCATTCAAATAAAATAATTGGTAGCTAAATCCATTCAGAATATTTGTAAAAAGTGTTATTAATAACTAATCGAATATTGTACACAATTACTGTATTTTTACAAAAGTAAATCTATAATTAATTGATAAACGAATATCACCGGTAGTTGTTGCTGTGTGACGTCTTGTTATTTGTTTAAACGTATATATAGGCTGGTTTTAGTCTAAAGAACTCAGGATTGAATTGTATTTTGAACTGTGCACTTATAAAATTAAGTTATGTGACTTACTATTGGTGTGAGTAATAAAAAGTGTTTTACAAGATGTCTGATCATTATCATTTGAGAATCCTGAGTAACCCCGCTCTTACATCTATGTGAACGTACTTGTAATTTCGCGTTATAAAAACGCTTATCGGTGTGATATAATTAAATTAAATGACGTCAAGCCATCTAGAAGGTAGCTAGTATACCACTATCATGGACCAGAAGCAGTAAAAATGATAGATTTAAACATAAAAAGTACCTTCTATGTCAAGGCTTTTCCTTCGTTTTATTTGAATGCACCTGTATATGTCTCCGTAATCCTGAAGTAGAGCCATTACAGCATCTTATCACTTTGTGACATGTTCTACATTTTCCCCTTTGCTTGTCTTTACTTCTGAGAAAATATTTCCAAACAGGAGAAGGCTCAGTATTCAGGTGATTAAGTTTCGGGACTATAAACTCCGAATCATCTGAAAATAAAAGGCGTAATCAGTATTTGACAATAACTACCCTCATTGATAAAAAAAAACTGTAGGTAAGCTGTTCAGCAAATGATTATCAATAATTTAAATTGACTCAATATTCGATATCGTACAAGAATTTTCTAAGAAAATTAGTGCAAATCGGTCAAATTGCGTCGCAGTGCATATGTGAACGTACTTGCAAGTTTGCGTTATACAAAGCAAAGTGCAAATCGGTCGAATTGCGTCGTAGCGCATCTGCGTGAACGTACTTGCAATTTCGCGTTATAAAAAATGCTTATCTATGTGATATACTTAAATCGAATCGCGTCGAGCTATCAGAAAGGTAGCTAGTATACCACTATCATGGATCAGATGCAATACAAAATACAGATTTAAACTTAAAACGTACCTTCTACGTCGAATTTTTCATCGTTTTTCAACATGACAAAATGAAATTTATTAATTAACTCAGGTTTATTTGAATGCATCCGTGCATGTCTCCGCATTCCTGAAGTGGAGCCACCAACGCATTTTATCACCGTGTGACATATTTTACATTTTGCCCTACGCTTGTCCTTACTTCTGAGAAAAATTTTCCAAACTGGTGAAGGGTCAGTATTCGGGTGATTAAGTTTCGGTTCTGCAAACTCCGCATCATCTGAAAAGAATAGGCGTAATCAGTATTTGATTATAACTAACCTCATTTATACAAAAATCTAAGCTGTTTTTTTATAATAAAGGGTTTAATCCTTAAGTCTCCTCAAGTCCTGCGAACGATTGGCATGGCGCTCTGTTTCAAGTGCTTGCAGCGTTTGTCGAGACTTAGATCATTAAGGATTTGTATCTTTTTAAAAATAATAAGTTTCATATATAGACTAAAGAAAATAACAGTTATTTGTTTTATTTGAAATATTTTTATTACCTTTTCAAATTACAAAGTTATATGAAAAATGATTAATACCGATATATAGCAAGTGCTACATTTAATATGTTTGGAAATTAATTTAAATTTTGTGTGGGTAAGATTTCTGTTCGCCCCTTAGAAAATATTGCTAAACTACTGAAGTACCTTATGAGATTGATCTTATAAGGCCCTATTTTTCATCAGGTTTCTAATACAAATAGTGTTTTAATTTATTTATATTTATTTATTTATATATGCTTTATTGTAGGTACACCAAGTTAAAACATAGAACAGGAAACTTAAAACTAAAATACATACAATGGTCGGCCTTATCGCATAACGCGATCTCTTCCAGGCAACCTGGAATGGACAGTGATAGCCTGGACATGAAATGGGGTTGACATTGGTGTAACACATAACATTACGAATATTTACCTTAAATCATATTATAATAGATACACAAATACATACATATGTTATATAATAGATACATAAATGCATACATACTCCAATATAATGTAGTAGACAATGAAAGTAAATGTTGTAACGACAATCACAGTGAAAGGTAGTGTTCTTTTACGAGTCTTTTAAATAAAGGCAACGACTGGGCGCGTTTTATTGGGTCGGGCAATGCATTCCACAGACGAGCAGCTTGGACAGTAAAAGATTTATCCAAGAAAGTAGTGGAATGTATTGGCATTTTAAGTTGCAAGTTATCCGATGACCTAAGTGATTTCGTGTGGGAATCGCAGATAAACTGAAAACGATCCTTGAGATAAAGAGGGGTGGAAGGAGTAAAGAGCACATTATACAGAAGAGAAAGAATATGAGCATTCCGGCGAAGGCGAATTGGCGACCACTTGAGCTTCACACGGCAATCGGAAACATAGTCATATTTACGCAAACCGAATATGAACCTAATACAAAAATTTTGAAGCCGCTCAAGTTTATCGAGTTGTTCTTGAGTAAGGTCAAGATAGCTGGCATCAGCATAATCAAGGATAGGAAGAAGAAGAGATTGTGCAAGCGCAATCTTGGTGGCAGTCGTAAGAAAATGCCGCAGTCCCCTCAAAGTTGCAGCAGATGCAAATAACTTGCGGCTTACTTCCTGCAGTTGGGCAGTCCAAGAAAAGTTCTTGTCGATAAATATACCCAAGTTCTTAACTTTCTCACTGAAGGGAATAACTGAATTGTCAAAAAGAACTTGGGGAAGAGACGTCCAATCGATCCTTAAAACCATTCTCGAACTGCCCACTACTATAACCTGCGTCTTGATAGGATTGATCATAAGCCCGTACCGCTTGCTCCAATCACAAATGCGAGCCTGATCCAGATTGATGGCAACGATAGCCTCAGACAGATTTCCAAGAGGAGCTCGCGAATAATAAGATCGTCTGCATAAAGATGGTAGGATGAAATGAGTTCATTGGAGATTGAGTTTATAAGAACTGCGAAAAGTAAAGGGGATAAAACGCCACCCTGTGGTACCCCAGCAGAAGTACTACACCAGGAAGATAAGTTCTCCCCGATGCATATACGTTGCCGCCGGCCGAACAGGTAATGCTAAATGTCTAAACGTAATCCCGAAGTAGAACCGTAGGTACACTTTAATATTTTGTTACCAATGTTACATTTTGCTCTCAAAACGGTGAAGGAAAACATTGTGAGGAAACCGGCATGTCCTAGGACCAAAAATTCGAAGACATGTGATATCCACCAACCCGCTCTGGGCCCGCGTGGTGGATTACGGCCCATTCCCTCTCGCAGAGAGGAGGCCAGTGTCCCAGCAGTGGGAACATTAATAGGCTGATGATGTGATGTAACATTTTGCGCAGCTTCGGTCTCTATTTATAATGTTTACAGGCCGAATGACGTTTATTATCACTTAGATTCGTCTGACAACTCTCCGTCCTCTGTAAATAAAAAATAAAAAACAACAATTATATTTAAAATCGATACTAAGAAGTAATTGAAATAACGCTATGTCACAAAGTACGTAAGCGGCGGCGCGCCGCAGACAGAGAGGCCACTCTGAACAAAGCGTCATTTTGCACACACACATTGACATTGCGATTTTACAGGGAATAATTTCTATTGTGGCTATGTAGTGTAAAGATGGGGCGACGCAATTTAAACAGAGTCAATAGCAAGAATTCTCTAAGAAAATTAGTGCAAATCGGTCATTTCGACGATCGCGTCTATGTGAACGATTTTGCAATTTAGCGCTATAAAAATTGCTTATCGGTGTTATATACCTAAATCGAATCGCTTTGAGCCATCAAAAGTTAGCTAATAGCACTATCATGAAGCAAAGTCAGTAAAAATTATACATTAAAACATAAAAGTACCTTCTATATCGAGATTTTCCTTGGTTTTCAACATGACACAATGAAATTTATTATTTGACTCCGGTTTATTTAAATGCAACCGTACATGTGTCAGCAATGCTGAAGTGGAGCCACCACAGCATTTTATAACTTTGTAACATGTTTTACATTTAGCCCTCCGCTTGTCTTTACTTCTGAGAAAATATTTCCAAGCAGGAGAAGGCTCGGTATTCGGGTGATTAAGTTTCGGATCTGTAAACTCGGTATCATCTGAAAATAAAAGGTGTAGTCAGTATTTGACAATAACTACCCTCATTTTAAGAAATAAAACTCTAAGCTGTTTAGCAAATGATTAACAACAATTTAAATTGAGTCGATAGAGGATATCGTTCAAGAATTTTTGATGAAAATTTATGCAAGTCGTAGTGCATCTTTGTGAACATACTTGCAAGTTTTTGTTATAAAAATTGCTTATCGGTGTCATATTCTTAAATTAAATCGCGTCGAGCTATCAGGAAGGTAGCTTATAGCACTATCATGGATCAGAGGCAGACAAAATGATAGATATAAACATAAAAAGTACCTTCCACGTCGAGCTTTTCTTCTTTTTTCAACATGACAAAATTAAATTTATTTGAATGCAACCGTACATGTGTCAGCATTGCTGATGTGGAGCCACGACAGCATTTTAATACTTTGTGACATGTTCTACATTTTGCTCTTTGCTTGTCTTTACTTCTGAGAAAATATTTCCAAACTGGTGAAGGCTCAGTATTCGTGTGATTAAGTTTCGGTTCTATAAACTCCGCATCATCTGAAAAGAAAAGCCGTAATCAGTATTTGACTATAACTACCAAAAGTCTAAGCTCAATTTCTTTATGAAAAAGGATTTAATCCTTAAGTCTCCTCAATTCCTGCGAACGATTGGCATGGCGCTCTGTTTCTCTACTAGTGATTATTCTGGTCCAGTATGGACCCACTCTGCCCGCTCCAAATTAGCAGATACGGCTCTAAATGTAGTAGTAGAATGGCACCAACCCTGTTCATACCGTGATTGTCTGAGAAAGGTGGCGCCTAATGGAGCAGCCGGATGCTACCCGTACTATTGTTCACCGCTGGATTGTAAGAAAACTCGCCTTCAAGCTTCTTGTACTTTTTATTATTGGCACCGGTTATTTCAATATTTTTGTATTGAGTTTATACAATTTAGCAAACCCTCTTATTATTTTTTAACTGTATTTTTATTTATAACGATATGGACACCTACATAAGTCTTTAAATCGCACAACATGTTTGCACCAAATTATTATTTTTAAATGATATTTTAATTTTGTGTGAAAATTCTCCGTAATGTTGAAGTAGAGCTTTTTCACATTGCAAAACTTTGATACAAATTTTTCATTTAGCTCGACGTTTGTCTTTGCTTATGAGAAAGTACTGACAGGCGAAGGTGTCGAATAATATAACATAATATAACACTTCTGAGAACACTTCTTTACCTAAAAAATAAGAAAATACTTTATGCCAAATCATGCATACATATTAAACAAATACAAAGTATGAGTCACACCTGCGGTCAGATAGTTATAGATGTGGCTTCATGTAAAATACGGATACTCAGCTGCATCTATTTACACTGCAAGCTTTTTTTTTAGAAAGAAATACTCACAGCTGTCCTCAACTATTTCCAGTACAGTTATGTTGGTATAAGAATTAAATAATAAAAAAGGGTGCTAATTAAACAGGCTTCTTTTTAATATCATTATTCGCCCCCAAAAATGTATGTTGCCTTCTAAATTACTAAGTCAGCCACAATTAACGAGCATCTAAATAATACTATGTTAGCCACTAGTTATCTTCTATGTAAACCACTCTAAATACAACTCAGCATGATGGTTATTTTTTAGCATCAAAATTTTTAACATGCATTCTAACAGTAAATTTCTAAAATACTATTAAATGACATCAAAAAATATATTTATTTAGCTTCTAATTTTTTAACTCAGTACGTTTAAAATGTAACTTACGTGTAAAATTTTTAACATGCATTCTAACAGTAAATTTCTAAAATACTATTAAATGACATCAAAAAATATATTTATTTAGCTTCTAATTTTTTAACTCAGTACGTTTAAAATGTAACTCATCCCATATTAATTGATCGTAAAAAAATTGCAAAAACATTTCATCAAATAGTATATTGGCCACTAATATTACCAGAAGCTATTGAGGAGAGACAAAATAAAAGACTATATTTTTTGGTTTTAATATAGAATAGGTGCAAGTTGGATTAGTATTTATGCGACAGAGTCGACGAAGCCCCGCTGCGCGGGGCTCCTATTTCTGTATGCAGGGTTTAAAGTAACCTAACACGAAGGAGATGACGGGAGCTGAGTTCGCTCGCTTTGCTCGCTCACTTCAGCTCCCGTCATCTCCTTCGAACCTAACCTGTCCGTGTCGGGGTGCCCTAAGCTCCCGAGCTCGCTACGCTCGCTCTTGGACTTATTCATTGACCGTCATTTATTATTTTAAATATAATCAACTCGTCGAATCGAGATGTGATCAACTCAACTCGTCGTCACATGAATCGAATGGCGCTCTCTGATTGGTGCAAATGGCCGGTCGCTGTCGTCTCGCGTACTCGCGCCAAATCATGCAGTGGCTATTTTCACGATAAAAGAATATGATGTATTGTTTTACATGCTAAGTTATAATAAATTATGCTTTCTTTCTTTCTTCGATAGAAGCTTGAATTATATTTTTTTGAGGATATTGCGTTGAAGCTGTAAAACGTAAAATGGTGACAAGATATAAAATCCGTGGCCGAGTTAGTAAATTACGTGGCAATGTATAAATAAGAAGGACAAGTCACAATAATTGATGATCTTTACTTGACGCTTTCTGTAGAATATTTAGTTGGCGTTGCAAAAAAGACGAATTAGTTTATTAGAGGCTATGTCATTTTCCCGTTGCTTAGTTATAAAATTAGAAGTTTAATCACGTGTCCAATAAATAATTTTGTGGCTAGACTTATTATTTCCCAATAAAAAACATGACATTAAATTACTGTTTTATTTAAAAGTATTAAACATGCTATCGTTTTTTAAGACATAATTTTGATTGTCAAAAGATATTTTAAATAATTTTGTACCTAAATGAATTATCTTTATTAAATAAATTAACAGAAAAAAACAATCATTACAGTGTTTTACCGTTACAACTTAACAAAAAAATATATATGCAGATATATCTACGATGCCAAAAGAAAGAAAAAGCTTAACAAATTTTCAATGATTAATCTCTCTCTCGAAAAACTTAACTCGGGGTTAGTTGCTAACAAGAAGTTAATTTGAAAGTCTGTCATACAATATTGTCAATTTAACTCACATTGTGTATTAACAATTTCAGACAAATGCTGAAGTTATTAATGCTTGTCAGTAAATCCTGAACTCGAAAATACAGAAATTCACACAAATTTGTACCGAATACTACTTGCATTTTGATACTAAGGTACGCAATACCTAAGATATCTACCGCATCACAACTTAGTACAGTTACAAACAACAACATAACTACAATTTGTAGTAGTACAATTATGGTACAAATAAATTTATCATTTATTTAGTAGGTACTATTTTAATAAATTTATCATTTATTTAGTAGGTACTATTTTTCGTCGTTTTTTCAGACCTATTAAATTAATGCTGTGAATTGCAGATAAATGTCTCATTAAAACTGTAGTGGAACCGGCAACGCATTTCAGTACTCTCTCACATATTGTGCATTTTGCATAAGATTTATATGAGTCTTTACTCCTAAGATAATACTGCCAGACAGCTGAATTTCCTGTCCATTTCGAAAAAGTCAAATCTGCGAAAGAAATAAAATATATTTATTTCAATTATTTTAAACGCTGCCTTACACTAGGAATTAATCCTGTATCGCGGATGTGTTAACAAACATTTAAACTAACATACATAAACAGGCAGCCTCTGAACAACCATATGTAAGCGGAACAAATATTTGTTCCGTACGGATATCGAATCCGTGACACACAGTCACACACGTGCTGCAGTCAATCGCTCAGCCACTGCGCCAACCATACTGTTGTAAAAAGATTTAAATACTTAAAATATGTAAAAAAATGGAAGCAAAAAGAGGGAAGACAAGTAATTGAGCATCATCTTCTTGCCCTTGTCCCATGTTACTTGGGGTCGCCGCAAGACGTTTTTTCTTCCAGTCTCCCCTGTCAAGCGACATTTTTTATCAAAATACACACAATCATCCCTTTTTCTTACCGACTTCCCAAAAAGGAGGAGGTTTTCAATTAGGATGTTTATACATACATATATTAATGTATGTTCCGGAATAATGCCGTCACATATAAACGGATATGCAAAATTCATATTACTCTATCAACTTTGCTGTCAATTGGACCACTCATGCTATTCCCTTTAAAATTTTCTCTCAATAGGACCACCCAATCTATTTCCTTTCAACTTTTCTGTCAATAGGACCACTCGTGATTCACACACCAGCAAAAAATCTACAGAGCTCGGAATCGCCGCACCTACAACAACCAGAGACGCCCGGATCGTAATTTCGTATGATGCTAAAAAAAAATTACCATAATTTCGTAATACACAAATCATAGTTTTCATGAGAACCGAAAGGAATGCCTTATCCATTGCTTCACAATGTTTAAAAATCTGTCTACTTGACAGCGTAAAACAACCAATAAATACTGTTACATTTTCAAAATCAAAGAATGCCCGATCGATTCCATGCATTTACGTATTACGCAATTATTTTTCAGGAATAATAACATTGGACATGCGTGCAAATCGCACTGTAAATGTGGCTGTCCAGTTTCTATGGCACGCTTGATTTATATAGAAATTGTCGACACTAACGTCTCTAGCATCGGCTGGCGAGGCATTTCCGTGGTCTGTGTGTTCTATATTATTTTGCTAATTAAACAAACTGATCAAAGTATTTAGTTTAAGAAATCTGTCCATACCTTGCTCGATATCAGCATGACCTTTTTTCTTGACTTCGTAACTTGCTATAGGTTCATCGTCAGAAGACGGCTTATTTGCTGTAAACAGAAGGAACAAGTATGTGAAGAGAAATAGGAGGATAGCTCAACAGCAATGCCAACTAATTGTGTTTAAATCATATAAATGAAAGTCTGTATGTGTAGATGTTTTAAATCAATCATGCCTCAATGGGTAAACGGATTTGGATCAAATTTAAGCCCAACATAGGAACGTTTTTCCAAGAAACTTAAAATACATTTTTTTTTTTAATCTTTGCCCCACGCTAGGAATTTCTTCCTGTATCGTGGGTGCGTTTACAAACATATAAACTCACATACACAAACACCCAGAGCCGGTACAACTATCTGTAGGTCATACAAATATTTGTTCCGTGCGGGAACCCGCGACACGCAGCGCAGCAGTCAATTCCTCAACCACTGCGCCAACCGTGCGCCCAAATCTTGGTACGTTCTTGTGATTTAGATTATTTTCAACTATCATACAAAAGACAAAAGCGAGATAATTGTAAGAACACACAATATTACCTTCATTTTCTGAATTATCCTCGTCGATCTCGACAATATACGTAATTTCAGTTGATTCTTGATTTCAGTGTTTTGCTTCCAAGTGACGTTTCAATGGCAAAGTACCTTGGGCTCTTATCATTTCATTACACACCTTACATTTCACATACCGTTTGTCTTTGGTCTTAAGGAATTGCCAGACTGAGGACCAAAAAGAAAATATAATTTTTAGTCTTGTAATTTGTAATATAAACTATGCATATCCAAACACCTGAAAAAATAAAGTCAAGCCTTGCAGTTTTTGTCGAGTCGTAGATGAATAAGGATTCGTATCTTGTTATGACCCGCAAATATTTAATTAGGTTCCTTATACAGAATGATAGAAAAGAGCGACACTTCTTATTATTTGAAATATTTATTCTTATTTCTTTTACATGTTACAAAATTAACTATAATATCATTAATTGATAAGTGATTTTATAACTCGGATATACATCAAATGTTGCATTTAAAATTTTGGAAATTAATTAAAAAATTTGCGCGGGTAAAATTTATTTACGTCCCTTAAAAAAATTTGCTAACTACTGATAGGCCATACAAGATTGGTCTTAGTTTTATTTAATTCTTTGTTGTCCCACTGCTGAGCAATGGTCTCCAATGGTGGAATATATTAAACAAGGTCTCCCCCATAGCCAGCCACTGTTCCATAAGACCAGGGCCAGAGTCTTTACGCAGTGGGAGCCATAAGACCGGCGTCATCGCCAAAGAAGACCTAGGAAACGATGGCGTGTCGACTTAGAGGCGTTTATGACGGATTGATAGGAAAAGACATCAAATCGGGTCCTAATTAGGGTTACCTTTTTGATTTATTTGTGAAAAAGTAATAATTCGCTGTGTAAAAATCGCTTATCGGTATGATATAAATGGCATCGCGTCGAGCCATCAGGTAGATTGCTTAGTTGACAAGAACAAAAATCAACTAATAGACAAAAAAAAGGCGAGAAAAAGGCGGTAGAGCAGGCTCTATCACCTTTTTTCTCTTTTGATTCAGTTTTTGTTCCCTCCATCTTTTCCTTCTATCTTCTTTCTCATCTTCATCATCAGCTCATTAATATTTTTCATATATTTTTTTAGTCTCTTAATTTCATTTTTTATGCTGTTCTTATTTTTCTGGATCTTGTTTATTCTTGCCTGTAACGTTTAGATCGCGCCGCAGCCGTTAGTGCCATGCCGAATTCAAGAAACAAAAATAGTAGCTTAAATGGTCGTAAAGTACAGCAATTTTTTTTAATTCGGCGTAAAGTATCGTTTTTTAAATTTGCTTTTGCATGAAAATCCATAATACTGTGATAACCTGCGAGGATATCTACTAAATGAAAGGCGTTATTGCATTATATATAGGATTTATTTTTTATTTGTTTAGCTAATTTACATTCATTATCAAATCAGACGCACGCCTTTGCGCTCTCAGGTGCCGTGTCAACTGATGACAATCTTATCCTTCTAAATACGGATGACTCTTTTAAGTATATTCAGCCAGTAACAATTAATAAAAGGCACGCATTCCATGTAACCTCTTCACAATGCAAAACTCTGTTTTTAATATAATAAAATATTTTGATCTTATATTGCATTTTAATTTGGTCATGAATTGCCAAAGGGTATCCGGTTACCCAGTTAGTGGGTTGTGAAGGTCAGTTATGCAGTAGCTTCTGCACCTGCGTCCATTTCGCTGCATCTCGTTAGACTGGCAGCCAACCCCAATATAGTTAGGAAACGGCAAAGTAGATTGCTTGATGCGAAGCCGAATTCACGTACTTGATCGTACTTGCAATACAAATAAAGTACAGCAGAACAAGCAGGTTTTTTTAACTTATTTAAAAAAGGAGGATATAATCTTAAAAAAATACTTCTTTATTCAAAAATATATTAATGATTTAATTATATTAATAAATTTAATTAAAATAATAATCGTTACAAAATATACAAAAATGGATGGATTTATATGTTTTAAAATGGGTGAAACCGGCACAGACATAGCATGGCTGTTAGTAAACAGGTTCTTTTCTTTTCTACTTTCTTTAAATATAATGGTTTAAAATTTTGTGTTTTATTTATTTACTAGCTCTGCCTGTAGGTTCGCTCGCATGCTTAGTGTTTTTATTATCACAGGGGAACATAAATCGACATAAAACGTATCATAAATTCTGCTCAATCAATATGCCAAGGTTCATCGAATACCATTTAGCCGTAAAGGAGTGGAATCGTAACAAACAAGTTCACATACATATTTATGATTATTATTACAGCTAGGATTAACGCACCATGTCTTAAAACTTATTACCACCTGGAGTTATCGAATTATTTGCTTACATAAAAAAAACATAGTGATATAAAGTAACAAATCAGCATAAATCATTCAAAAATCTCTTCATCCAACGACTGCCACGACTATTAACGCGATTTACGTAACAATAGAGAACGCATTTGTCTTCACAATATAAAACAAAAAACTAGCAAATTATTTGCCTGTCTCGCGTCGCGGTCGCGCGGTTAGTTTGCACCTTTACCACACTGGCTCTTTCTCATTGGTTCTGATGAAAGAAAAGTAACTCTCTAGGTGTATGAGTGTGATGCGTGTATAGTAGAAGGGCGATTCATAATTGTGACTGCACTTCAGGGGTCCTACTCAAAAACATCATGGTTCCGGTGTGAGAAAGAGACGGAGCTATACAAGACTAATAGCACTATAATTTCATGTTGGCACTTCCTTCTTCATTTTACCATAGTGGTATATGTACCATAGGTACCAAACTTAATCATGATAATAATGTAACAAGACATTTTCTACTAACCAGTTTATGATTCTGATTATTTAAAATCGTTTTCCAAGCGTCTCGTGTTTCCTTACATCAGTGTCACATATTTTGTGTAATAACAGTAAATGAGACCTCAATGATGAAGTCGATCCTCTAAAACATGATAACACTTTCATACATAATTTACAAGTAGCCTGAGACTTGTCTGTCCTATCAAAATAATTCCAGACCATAGAAGCATTTTTCCGGAAACCAATAGTTTGAGGTTTGTAGTAGTTTAACACCTCACTCTGCTGTCCTCTCCATCTGGGTTCTGTAAATAAAAGGAATCATCATCATTTCGTACATAGCTGGACATGGGCAAACGTCACCACTGCGATCTTTCCTGTGCTTCTATTTATCCAGAAGGCGGGCTATTGAATATTGCTTACAGAACGAAAAAGATTGAGGTGAATACTATACTTCTTAAAAGATAGCTTGATCTCGGCGACAGCTGTCAGTATCAATACAGCTTGACAGTCTAACAATAACGTATACGTCAGTTTGACATATGTCGCAGAGATCAAGCTATCTTTTATGAAGTATAGGTATGTGTACTAATAATAAATACTGTTCAAAATACGGTTTATTTTTCAGAAAATTCAATATTTACAGTTACTGTTCTTATCAGCTCCAACATACCTAAATATAAAACATGTTTTATTGTTACTGAATTTAATTATAAGTGTAATTATTGATGCTTAATGAGCCCCTTACCTTTTAGAAGTTTTTATAAGAGCCCCAAAACTACAGACTTTTTATCAGCCGATAGTTTAGTCGGTTTAAAAATTACATTCATTACCGAAACATTCTAATGTGCGCACTTGCATACTTCATCATACAAATAAAAGGTCCATAATTTTCTAAGTCTTTAATTTTATTGTAAATAATAAGCATAGCGAAAGTTGTGTGAAATATTTTACAAGCTTCTGCTAAAATTTTCACCTGAAAATTACTCCACGGGAACATACTCTCGGGATGATGATACATACATGATCATCCATAATCATTCATCGATGTGGTTGAAACATGGCACACATGAAGACCATGTAAAATTATTAAGACATGAAAAGGTAACACACACACAAAGCAACTTTCGTATTTATAATATTAGGATGTAAGAATGGATTGTTGCCATCAACAATAGTTTACAAAATGATTTTATGTTTGAATCTTAAGTGGTTCCGTAACGGTGTTGTACAAGCATCGAGGCACTTTATCTTTTTGAGACATATTTTACACTCGCCATAACGCTTGTCTTTGGTTTTGACAAAGTAGTCCCAGACCCTGGAAGCATTTTTCCGTGTGCTAGTAGGTTTGGTGTTTAACGACTCCTCTACATTATTCTTCTCTTCAACTTCTTCTCCATCTGCTGTATAAAAATAGAAGAAAGACCATATTACATACGCCACAAAAGATAGTACTGATGGATATTAAGTACAATATCATTTGCAAAAAATTTCGTACTTTGAAATGTTTTGCATATTGTTTTGCCTTTTCCCATTAGTTTTGGGTCGGTATTCAGCCTAACCATCATCATCATAACCCCCAAACGACGACCATTGCTGAACATAGGCCTCTCCAAGTTTCGCCACATCGACCAGTTCTGAGAGTCTCGCATCCAGCGGATTCCCGCCACCTTAACTAGGTCTTCGGTCAACCTCGTAGGAGGCCTTCCAAATTTCTAACGTAGTGTCTTACGGTACGCGGTCAAGCGGTTCAGACTAACTGGATTCAGCTGAATACCAGAATAATACATGAACTAAACCTACTTACTTAAAAACAATAAAAAGAAAATGATTAAAGCGTGAGAAATTTTAGAAATCTAAGCAGTACTAACCTGCAACCTCGACCTCGACAAAAAAAACATTTTTGATAGTTTCTAACATTATTTCGTGTTTCGATTCCAAGTGTTTCTTCAATTCTGCTGTAGAACATTTATATTTAATCTTTTCCTTACATAATTTACATTCTGCATTCAATTCGTCTTCAGTTTTAAGAAAATACTCCCAAACTTTTGAAATTTCTTTTTTCTTTAAATCTTTTACAAAATCTGAAATCTCCTTTTCTGTAAAAGAAGAATGTTATTAATATACATAACACGTCGGAGTATGAATCATAGGAAGGCATCTTCAATGCAGTCCATCATTATTTGTAAGATCAGGTGTACTTCAATGACACACAACACTGGATTTAATCTCAAAGTATTTATTTCACTTTATTAATGTATTAATTTCCGTTGAATCGAGTTGATAACTCTATTCCACAAAATGCCAATAAATTTCGCCTAACTTAAGAGGAATCTTTAGGTACTTACATAGACTTACTGAAAAACTTCTAACAGTATCTCAGAGAGGGCTGGATTATCAAGTTTATGCTAATTCATAATTAGTTACGATAGTGATCTTAGCAGATTGACGCTCTCGCGGTGACATACATAATGTAACCACTTAATTATTCTTATTTTATATATATGTATTGTGCTCACAACGGATATTTGTGTCTCTGAATTGGCTGCAAGACTCTGCGCAGTAGTTATTTTTGTGTCAATGTTGAAGGTGAAGATAGCATTGTATAACCGTCTCTTTCACTCGCTATCGTTTGTCGCATCGTCCTATCTCGCTTAATCTATGCAGTATACTCGATGAACAAACTGTTTCTTGCACAATGGTTGGCAGAGCCAACTTCGAATACACAAAGATCCGCTGTGACTATTATATTATTCCTTAGAATTCAAAGTTTTTGTCGTGACTTTTTCCCATTCTCTTGGAGTAGGCTCTTCTTTTCCATTATGCATGATCTTGAGCTGTGCTGGCTGTGCCCAAAGTATATAGCTCTACTAACGGCTATAACTTTGAACTAATAACAACCGCCTTTTCACCCTACTACGGCACAGCCAAAAGGAAGGGTAGTGATTTTAGCAGTCTATGTATGTTTGTATTTACGTATGTTCCTCGGTAGAGCCTAAACTATTCCTACTACTAAGATTATTACCTGATATTTGTACGAAGTTAATGGCAAAACTTTATTTACGTCTATTTACACTTTTGTTTTTAACAAACAAATATTTGATTTGATTTGACAAAATTAACGAATTTGGAAAGTTTTAACTATGATATATGTTATGTGCCCTCGCTAAGTGTGCTATACATCCCGACGTGGAACTTTTGTGGCATGATATGACTCTTTCACATATTTGGCATATAGCTAGAGATTTATCTCGGCCTCTGACGAAATGTTGCCAGACTGCAGAAGTACGGGTCCCCCGGGGAAGTCCTCGGAGGCGTCTTCGGGGGAACCCCCTGGTCAGTTCAGCTTCAAATGACTCGTCGTTGCCTGAAAATAAAAGTAAAACCGTTGCTTTTATTAATAAAATTCGACCGTAGAATTTATATTTAAGTACAGAATACTACAAATTTGCATTGTATTGAGTATTGTATTATTTTTTAAAAGAAAAGGCTAATTATTGTGCCAGAAACTGAAATGCCAATACATAAATTATGCTTAATCTATCTATTAAAGTAAAACAAAGTTACGAAAAGGAGCGAACAAAAACTAGGCAGATGCATGTCGTGACTGTGACAAGAAAGCGCCAACTCAGTACGATGCGATGCTGTACCTTGAGGGAGCCCCAGGACAACGCTGATTTTCAGTAGAAGCCTTTTTTAGCCTGTACTATCCCAATGCATGGCAAAGGCTTCCCTTTCTTCTTTTTATAATCATTAAAAATAATCGTAAAACCAAAACCATTTCAAAAAAGCATTGCTTAAAAAGGCATTGTTTATGTAAAATTTAGGGCAAAAGCAAACATTGGGTAACAAAATTAATAAAAAAATTTGGGTACCGTAATTAAAAACTAACCTACCTTTGATTTTTAACTCCAATTTTCTATTTCTGCTAACTTTTAGTCCGTGTTTTGATACCAAGTGATCCCTTAGTCCTGATGTAGAACCTGCGTAGCGTCTGATCACTTTCTGACATAGTTTACATTTTGCGTAAGCTTTGTCTTGCTTTCCTACAAGAAAATGCTGCCAAACTACTGACTTTCCAGTACTCGGCTTCCTCTCATGTTGGAATTGCGTAAACTCTAGTTCTGCAAAAAGTAAAATGTTTGCCATAAATGCGTTGTAAGTTAAGTAGCATAGCAATAATAATATATTATGTACCACTAAAATGTGAAAAATAAACACTTTTTTGAAAAAAAAAAAACTGTCTTTCAAATAAAAACAACAAACAAAATAAAAATAAACAACAAAGTGAAAAATAACTTCAATTTCAAAAAAATGAAGAAACTAAAACAGGAAAATCGACTACCGAAATTGAAGTTATTTAACACTTTGTAGTGTTTTTATTTGGAAGTTAGTTGTATTTTTTTGTTAAAAAGTTTTTTTATAGACTTAGGTAGGTCCAGTAAAATTAATGGGAATCACATCACTTTACTAACGTTTAATTTGTGTCGTATCCATTTTATTTCTAAAATCAAGGTATTTTTGTTTTACATTAGCTGCTACCTACAAAATTAAACAAGAAAGATATTTTTAGAAAATTAAATAACACATGACATTACGCCTGTGGTCCCCGAAGGGTAAGGCAGAGAAATAATTATAAACTATATAATTTTAATATTTTTAACCAATAAGCAATAAGCACCGTAATTTAAATTAAGCGTGACATTCAGCTTGAGAGCAGTGGTGGCCGAATGGTATCGGCCGCTACTTAGACTTAGTTGTGGGGCTTGGATTCAAACCCAGGCAAGCGCTTTACTTTGTGTAAATTATTTCATCAATATTGCTCTCAAAACGGTGAAGGAAAACATCGTGAGGAAACCGGCATGTCTTAGAAACAAAAATTCGAAGACATGTGACATCCACCAACCCGCACTGGACACGCGTGGAGGATTACGGCCCGTTCTCTCTCACAGAGAGGAGGCCTGTGTCCCAGCAGTGGGAACATTAATATGCTGATGATGATGTGACATTTGCTGCTAATACGGCAAATAAAATAGTCACGACTAAACTATTGTTAGAATGATTGTTTATAAGGTCTTTTTAAGATCTGTTTAAGCATGTCTTAATCAACTTATTATATTTAGGACTATGCTTTTTCAAAAGGTTTCTATTGTGGTATTCTGATTCCAAGTGTCTCTTTAATCCTGTCGTAGATCCAGCATCGCATTTGATCACTTTGAGACACAACTTGCATCTAGCAAAATTTTTGTCGCTGCTTCTGAGGAACTCATTCCATACTGTGGACACCGTTTGCTTCTTTCGAATATATACGTGTTCTGAAAACTCCATATCTGGAAATAGAGAGCGAAATTAAGTAGATAGCAATAGAAAGTTCTATTAGTTAATTTCTTTATCAAAGGACGGCGTCGCTGTTGTTTTGAGGAACTGGGGCATGTATCAGATAGATATTATAAGAGAGATGAAAAAAGTTTAGATACATTTGACCAAGTGAAGGATGAAAAATGCTACCAAATACAAAATCTGCTTTTAATTACAGTCTATCAATTTGCTACCGTTTATAACTTTTATGAACTCTTTTAGTATTTTACGAGAAGCAAGAAATAATTATAAAACAATTTGTACCTTGTCGATATAATTTTTAATAATACTGATCATTAAAGTTCTATTTTTTACCCGTATACGGCCAAGCCAAAAGAAGGGTTATGATTTTAACCGGTATGATCATATTCTGTTCCCTCGCAATTTCTAAACTACTTAAAATAATTTGACAAAGAATATATCGTTAGAAGCCTCTATATCGTCCGGTGGTTATAGGTTATGTGATACGTCACATGAACTTTAGAGGGGTCATATTGACTTTAGTGTTATGTAACTCAAGTCAGTATGACCCCTCTAGAGGTCATAAAGTCGAGTCATTGTGTCTTTGTCTCGTATTTTGTCTAATAAAAACATTCATTCTATCATTGCGTATTTTACCTTTAGTAAAATTCAAATAGAAAGTGCTTTCGCTTTGCAAATGGTTAATATTAATTTAGAAAACTACATTTAGAAAAAATACATTTCTACTTACAATAATTGGTTACATAGTTGAAAATTGAATTAGTGTAATACAATAAGATCAAGTTATGAGCTTAAAACAACTCGATACGACATGGAAAGGTGTAGTGTATTATCATTTACTATTTTATGTAGTTATAATTATGTTAATATTTAATATAATTGTAAAGTAGCACACTAAAGTAACACTTATTATCAATGGTGTGCACCATTGATAATAAAATAAAACCACAAAATAAATTGAATACAAAAAAAAATGTACCAGACGTGCGGTCTCGTGTTTTATGTAAAAATATAAATGTCTAAGTTGTACCGCTGACCTCTTGAGGCCTTATGCCAAGTTATTTAACGTACTTGATTGCATTAACGTAAACATTCTCTTTATGTCAACTTGCATACAAATTATAAAGCGGATTCTCCTTACTCTCACCAGCCGGCGCCTTATCCAGTTTCAAAACAAATTGTCGTTTACGCAAACGCGATCGAGCACGAGTAAAACCATGCACTAAGCCCTCTGATCCTATAGGTATTGCGTAAATTGTGTGAAGTGAAATATTGATACACTATTTTACTATTGTGACAAGCAGCAAAATATACGGTTAGAACTATACGAAGGCTATGATAGAACTGTTGACTTGTCAACGGCCAAAAACAAACTGATCGGATGATGGATATGAACTGCACGAATCCTAAACTCGAACTGAGCTAAAAAGCGAACGCGGTGTACTTTTATTATACTAAAAATACTACTCAAAATTTAGATTCGCCCGTGCGTGGCAGTAGTGTTGTTCGCTTATCACGGTTTAGAAAAAATACATAATAGAGATTCTGAAAACAAAAAATATACAAAAGACAAATAACTATTTTCGCACACACGGTCGAAATTCCAAGATGGTTTAAGCGGTCGGCTTCTTTTGATCTGCCGATAACATTGTATGTAGTATAAGGGTAGGTTCAGATGACAAGCGCTCAGCGCGCGTTGAACGCGCGTTGAATTTTTGTATAGTGTTCACATGGTGCGCGCTTGTCAGGCGTTAAACGCGCGTTGTTGCGGCCAGTTTGAGTTCTACATTTGTCGAAGATGGACGTAGAAACAGTTTTATCGGTGATTTTATACAGACGGCAGAAACGACACAACAGAAGACGGAGATATTGGGTTCACCCAATTTTGTCAACCAGGCTGACTGAAAGTCAATACATTATTTTATATCCTAAGTTAAGGCAATTTGAGCCCAAATTCTTTAACTACTTCAGAATGTCCATCAAGTCATTTGATGACTTACTGACTCTCATAAACGATGAACTCGTAGCAGATAAAAACGCTGTGCGATATAGCATTTCACCGGAAGAAAAACTCATAATTACATTGAGGTAAGTTTTTTAATAATCAACATAATCTATAAATCAAATAAATCAAATCAACTTGTTTAGGAACAATTTTTTTAAAGAAAAAATAACATTTTGTTACTCGCAGAATAACTCTAACTCTGATTCATTGCTGACATTAGTTGGTGCTGGCGATGGAGACCCCATTGCTGTAGTATAACCATAATGTGCAAAATTATTTGACACACTAGACTGCTGTGATCTATAATCATGATAACGAAAGCCTTCAACAGAAGCTGATGACTGATGACAAGAGCAGCTTGTGATGAATAATTTCTTCGTTGTGATACCGGGTAATTTTGATTTTCATATGTCTGTTGTTGTGGTCCTTGAAATTCATTTTGGTTTTGCAAAATTAAATTATAAATGGCAATTTTAGTTTGAAGTCGCCTATATTCCGGAATTTTTTTAATCTCTTTAACGAGTGACAAACAAAACAGCTTGTCTTCATCGTCATCTTCTTTTGGATGAGACACATTTTTCTGTGCTAAACTCTGCTCTAATATGTTTGCAAATCTTTCATCAGCAGGATTTAATTTTTGTTTTTTTCTTGAAGTAGATTTAGGACTCTTAAAGCCAGAACTTATTTCTACTTCAGCAACCTCTGACGAAGTTGATGCATTATCTGCATCGAAACTACTTTCTGTATCTTTGTTGGCAATTGATGCCTGTAGAAATCGTAGTCTATTATAATGAATATATGTCGAAGTTTTGGAAGCTCCTGATCCAGATTTGACAGTCTTTATTTTCTTCACCTCTCTCATATAATTATCCCGTAAACTCTTCCACTTTTTTTGCAGGGATGACGCTGAAAAAAAATACAGTATTTAGTAATAGTTTATGTTTGTTTCCAGATATTTGGCCATTGGATGTTCATTTGGGACATTAAGCTACGACTATAGAATTGGCAAATCTATTGTGGCTACTATAATACCACATGTATGTGAAACTATTTGGAAAAAATTAAGGCGCGTTGTTATGAGTGAACCAACGAAAGAAAAGTGGTGTGAAATATCCACGATATTTGAAAAGAACTCAAAGTTTCCCAATTGTTTGGGAGCCTTGGACGGGAAACATATACGGTTAATCCAGCCTGAACACACGGGTTCTATGTATTATAACTATAAAAATTATTTTTCGCTAGTTTTATTGGCGCTAGCGGATGCAAACTATTGTTTTGTGTGGGTTGACATAGGTGCCTACGGTAAAAACAGAATTCTTGAATATACCTGTATATTCAAGAATTCTTCATTGTACAAAAAGCTGACAGAAAGGTCATTAGATCTACCTGAGCCAAAGGCATTGTTAATACAAAATAGACCGACAACGTTGCCATATGTGATAGTGTCTGATGAAGCTTTTGGCATGATGGAGAATTTAATGCGTCCATATGGGGGAAGGTCACTAACTTATGCTAAAAAAATATTTAATTACCGTTTGACATTAGCACGCCGGTATGTTGAATGTACTTTTGGCATAATGTGCAATAAATGGCGCATTTTACACAGGCCGTTAGATGTTAACATCGGTTTTGCAGAAAAGATCGTAAAAGCGATATGTACACTAAATAATTATGTCAGAATCAGGGATGGCTACAATTTTGAAGACACACTTTATACGCCACCCCTGGAAAATCTAGCCTCACATTATACCGGACGTGCTGTGCGACAGGCGGATAATGTTCGAGTACATTTAACAAACTATTTCATTAATGAAGGAAAAGTAGATTGGCAGGATCGTTATATTTAACTTGTAACACAAACCGATTGTAAATGTAAATAAATATATATACTCACATAATATTTTCTTCTTTTCTTCATTGTCATGTCCTTCACAAAATATAAGGACGAGTTCTTCCCAAGCCCGTCTTCTCAAATTCTTATCTGAATAATCGCTACTTGTCATGTCCCATATCGCAGGACGTTTCTCTATTTCATCAATTAATAATTCCGTATTAAAAGCTTCGGTTTCCATTTCGGACGATTTTCGGACGAACTTGACGAACCCTAAAATACGTCTATCCGCGTCGAAAGCGCGCGCTCAACTGAACGGAAACATAGAAAACCAATGATCTCAAAGCGGCGTTGACGCGCGCTGACAACAGTCGAGCGCTAGCGCAGCGTTGAACGCGCGCGTTACTAAAACGCGCGTTAGCATGTGTACGGCCTGAATAAAATGTATGTAGTTGTAAACGCGCGTTATCAAAACGCGCGTTGAGCGCTTGTCATCTGAACCTACCCTAAAGGTTTTCCTTACTGGCGGCGGCCCTTTGTAATTTATATTATTTATATAATATTTCTAAAAGCGTTTTCTTTGAGTCGTAGAATGTTCGCGGTGATCACGTTTTGCGACGTCGTCGCCGACGCGGCGGTGTCTTTTTAACCCCTTACGGAAAAAGAGGCGTGTCATAGATTTTTCGTACATACTTGTGTCTGTCTGTGGCATAATAGCTCTGAAACCGATGAACCCATTCTGATTTAATATATTTTGTCAATTTTAAAACGGTTATCCACAACTAATTGAGCTAAAATTTTGCATTCACGTTTGATTTGGTTAACAGTGGCAAGGTAATCAAAAAAATAAAAAATAAATTGAATTCGAAAAATATTAATGTTTTGCTAGTGAATATAAATTAAACTAGAAGAATGAAAGTGTGTATTTTTAGAGTGGACAATGTGATCTTCCACTGTGTGAACAACAGCCTTGCACCCTTTTGTATGGTGCGTGGAACACAGCCATCTTGTCTTGTGTTTGTACGTCTGTTGTCGGTAATAAGTGTATCCCGATAATAGGAGTAACTTGTTACCTTTATTTGAGTAGACGTAATTTGCTTTGTCTGCAAAAAATAATCAATTATTTAATAACTGTTTCACAGGTAGGTAGGTATTATACAATATGCATAATACACTAATTAACTACGGTGGTAAATCTAGAAATCTCTGAACTGATTGCGGGCCCAGGTTGCTTGACCCATTCCAAACAAAGTATCAGTGTGAAGCCCCTTTACAGGACATGCGTCACCTCACGCATGCACAACTTGATGCAAAGAGTGAATAGGTTACTTCTAGTCAAGCGTACTTTATCGTCGACCACATAATTGTACCATCAGCTGACTGGTCAAACACAAGGCTATAAAAAATACATAAAGTCGAACATAGAACCTCCTCCTTTTAAGGAAGTCCGTTAACAAAAGAAAGGAATGCACCACTAACAGCGAGACATTTGGATGAGTAAGACGTACTCTCAACCGCCAGTATGCATCAAGACAATGAAAAACATATATACATTAAATGGCAACTTTATAGTTCATACATAGTACTCACACATGTGCTGTGCAGCTATATAATACTAATAAGAGATTGAATTTATACAATTCCAAGATGTATGATCTATAGCAGGTTCAACAATATTTGCTAATCTATTAGTTTGTGCGCCCTAGTGGATGTGAAGACTTGGCTTAACACTGATACAAGTGTTTTTAGGGTTCCGTACCTCAAAAGGAAAAAACGGAACCGCTATAGGATCATTTTGTTGTCCATCCATCCGTCTGTCTGTCCAGACCCTTTTTCTCAGGAAGGCTTGAAGGTATCAAGCTGCAATTTATATCAAATACTCAAGTCTACTGTCCCTTAAAGCTGTGAAAAAATTAAACTTCTAAGCCAACGCAATCAAAAGATACAGCCGTTTATGCCGCAAATTTCCGCAAATTTTCGAAACTCGCAAGGGAATCAAAACATACATGGTACTTCCCCTAAACTCAGAATCTTTAAATTTGGTACGAAGTGACGTCTTATAGCACAGATAAAGGAAAAATTACGAAAACCGTAAATTTTTAGTTACATCATATAACAAAAATATTTTTATTAATTTTAAACTTACAACCCCTTACCTCATGAACGCGTAGAGGTATTAAATTTAAATTCATATCAAATACTCATGTCTATAATACCTTTAAGCTGAGGTTTGTACGGAACTCTCGATGCGCGAATTCAACTCACACTTGGCCGGTTTTTTTCATATTATAACAATTCAGACAGTACCCCAATAAATATGAAGTAAGTAATTTAGCCAGTCTACACTAAACCAGCAACAAAACAGAGATTTGCTAATTAGTTTTGTTTTCTATTTATAAGTTTATTTTCTAATTACTAAAAACTTACATAAACGTACATTTAAGCAAACTTTAGTTAATACAAAACTTAAACTAATTTTGTATTACTTTATTAACGTTTTTCGTTGTAAGAAAAAAGTTAGCAAGTCCCAATATTTTTTGAAACCTGGCTGAACTAATTGGTCCCTATTTCTAGTATAATAATCATGTTCTTCTCTACACCTCAGTCTGTCTCGCGGTATATTCGCGGATTTTTCTTACAGCATAATGCTGTTGAACTTAGCCTTAGCCTTCTCGCGTCACTCAAGGCATCTTTGTCAGGACCGACAAAGATGCCTTGAGTGACGCGAGATTTTCGACGAATTCTAGTCTCTTTATTTAATACTGTACCGGACGGGCCGTCTCGTGTTGGGTGGAACTATAGCCAAGTCCAAGCTGAGCCGCTGGCGTCCTGCACCTATAGGTTCCGGATGCTGCGTCAGTTGTGTGAAGTGTGGTGGTATGGAATTTACTGTTGTTGTTTTATGGGTGGAGTAGGTGGAGATAAATAAAATACTGTTTATCTATTATAACGACTGGCGAACAACATAGCATCGCATAGCGAACGTACAAATGCTAGTTGTGAACTAGTTGAATGTTAGATCCGAACTGTCTTCGTCGGTAACTAGAGCTAAACTGTCGATACCAATACCAGATGTGAACTGGCTGAATACTGAACGCAAACTACGTATACGAATGCCAGATGAGAACTGGCTGAATACTGAACGCGAACTACCTATACGAATGCCAGATGTGAACTGGCCGAATATTGAATGCGAACTGCCTATACGAATGCCAGATGTGAACAGGCTGAATACGGAACGCGAACTGCCTATACAAATGCCAGATGTGATCTGGCCGAATACTGAATCCGAACTGTCTGTAATGGGGAGCGCGGTGCGCTTTTATACTACTCCGTGAGTCTACAAATATTACAGAAAACTTGCCGACAAAGCCGTCCCGCCGCGGAAGATAGCATTATTCTCTTATCGTGATTTATTACAAATATTTAAATTAAAGAGACAATAAACTATTCTCGGCGGTCGGCATACGGTCGAAATTCTATTAACAACACAGTCAAGACGATTCAAGATTCCGCGGCCTAATGTATTCACACGTGTGTCGGCTAGTTTAAAGGTTGTAGGTACCAGCGGCGGTTCCTTTGGCTTACCGATAACATTGTATCTACATGTGCGTCGCGTAGTGTCGGTGCGTATAAAGGATTTTGGATACAGTCGGCAGCCGCTTTGAGCAATTAGATGGTTCGCGGAGCCGCGGCGTTATCTTTTGAACTGTCATCTACCTACAGCGGTGTATTTCTCGATCGTTCCTATTACTTTACTATAGATTCACTATTCTAAATCACTGTTCTATCAATCTGTTCAATCATAACTAACGTACTGTCATTACACTATTTACACTACCACTGAACACTCTGTCGCGAACAAATACTTTATGTAATTTTGACATTTGGTGAAACAAATCTAGTGCACTTAGATTTCCGCATTTAATACTAAATTATTAGCAGTGAACCAATGTTTGGAGTCTTGAAGTAGGGCGTTTAAGTCTTCGAGATTTAGAAGACGCCAAGTTGAGCTGCATATGGGTAAGCTTCGGTCTCACAAATCGAGTTAACACTAAGAAAAGGAAAGGCGAAAGGACTGTCCTTCTATCAGCGTTAGCGATGTTCGAAATGCCAAAATGTAAGGGAATGATCACGTGACATTCTGGTAGCGTTTGGTATTTTCATAATTTTTTGTCATTTTTCCAATCACTATCTCGACGCTTTCGTCACTTGTCTAGAGCATCATGAATTTCCTTCTATACGGATGTTTCATTCCAGATGTTGCCAATAATCTCTTGGGGGATGGTTGTGCACTTCCCTGAAGTAGACAATACAATCGTCGAAAGTATGGACCACAGCCTTGCATCCTTTTTTACGGTGCGTGGAACACATCCACAGTGTCTTCTGGTTAAGAAATGTCTTGAACTTGTGATAAGTGTATCCGTGTAATAGGATCAGCTGATTCCCTTTCTGTGATACGACGTAATTTGCGATGACTGTAAAAGATCAAAGAAAAATTAATCAAGAGTACCTACTCTTTTTAATAGTATTAGCGACCTTCCTGATATATCGACGAGATTCGATTTATATCACATCGATAAGCGATTTTTTAAGCGAAATTGTGAATTTTCATTCGTATGGATGCGTTTACATCGCGATGCAATTCGATCGATTTGCAATATACATTTTCTTAGAAAATACTTGTACGTTATCCCTTATTGACGCAATTTGAATTGCGTCGCGCCATCAGGAAGATCCCTTAGCCGGTTATCAGTACCTACAAATGAGTATTTTATGGTTCACCGTCTAATTTCAGCAGTATAATATTAAGTTGAGTTGACATTCATATGGAATACTAACGCCCGCAAAATATTCTGCAATAAAAAGCTTGTGAAAAAAAATAACACAGGACAGCCCGTTGGAACAAAGTTGCTTTCGCTATGTTTTACGTGTCAAATAACAGGCACAATCAAATAAATAAAGGTAAAAAAGAAAATTAAATCCAAAATTGGCAGTTGAACGAGAATATCACCTATCAGTCTATTCAAAACGCACTGGTCACCTGTAAAATACACGACTATACGAAAGCGAAAACTATGATTGAATTTATTAAATTGCGCAAGGTATGTCGCGTACCATTAAAATCATAATCGTAAAAATATAAATAAATATCTTTCAAAAACTGTGCTCAAAATTACAAATAACGAAAAAACACGAATGAACACGCGCTTCACTTCAACACGGATTTCTTTTTTCAATGTTACTTGCCAGAGGTAAGATGATTGTATATGTTCTAATGTATAATGAACAGCCCTACATCCCTTCTCCTGGTGCATGGAACATATCCACATCACAACATGGAACATATCATCATCTTGTGGTTATGAAATGTCTTGATCTTGCAATAATTGTATCCGGAAAATAGGATACGGTTTACTCCTTCCTCTGACTATATTTAATATGCAATTTATGAAATAAATTATATCAGCGTTAAGATTCATAATCTGGAGGTACGGTAGTGGCCCCGCCAAGACAAGCCAAGCGAAGCGCAAGGGCACTACCTACCTACCTATTCTCGAAGCGCTTCGTCGTTTTTTTGAACCCTCATAACTTAGGTTTGGATTAAACCAGATAAACAAAATTCTCGGGATTCTCAATAGTGAATTTATTAAACATAATATAAAGTTTCAATTGCATAGTTCTGTTGTACTTTAGATTTTATTAATATATTAAAAACCCCGATTTCATCTATGACTCACTCACTCTTAGAGTACTTTCTGAAGTTCTAGAAAGTTGAAATTTGGTATTTAAGCTAATATTAGTACAAACAACAACAACAATCTAAAACTTGTAACTTTAATCCCCCAACCCCTTAAACTAGGGGATGGAACTTTGTATGAGACTTTCGCAAATTTTAATGCTAGAGGCCTCAAAATTTATATAGGGACTCCTTGTTATAAGTAGTATTACTTAATTACCGTAATTTACATATTTCATATTTTTTTGCAAATCACCGCCTTTAATTGTCATAAGCAAGGTACAAAAAGAAGTGAAATCCCACCAATATCTTTTTAATGTAAAATGTTGCCAAAACGAGATCATATGGCTCGCACTGTGAAAGCCAAGCTTCTAACTCTACAAGCCCTAACTTCACAAACTCTACACACTAGTAAAAATATGTGTGTGTGTGTGTGTTGTGTGTAGTGTGTTGCGTGTGTGTGCGAAACGTCGCTACAGTCTACTTTTACAGTGCAAGCCATAATTATTGTCTCGTCTTGGCAACATTTTACATGAAAACGTTTTTGGTGGAATTTTATTTTACCAGGTATTTCTCCGATGTTATTGATAACTCGATGAAATATACAACCACAATATTGTCTTATTATAAATAGTTGGAAATCAGAAACATATAGTTTAGTTAACTTTTATTATTTAAGGAAGTTGCCTTACACATAGGGAAAAGCGTCTCGCATCCAGCGGAATCCCGCAACGCTGCCGATTAAATATCACTTTGTCTTAGGCCCATCTTATAGCGCAGCTTAGCCTTATTCATATTGCCCATTAGTAGAATGATTGTGATCTTGCTTCAAATAGACAATATGATCGTCTAATGTATGGACCACAGCCTTGCAGCCTTTCCTGTGATGTGTAGAACAAATCCATCTCGTCTTTCGACATTTACTACTGTTCTTGTAAAAGGCGTATCCAGATATCAGTATTAGCTGATTACCTCGGCGTGATAGGACATAATTTGGAATGGTGCCAATGACTGTAAATATTAAAAATAATTTAGAATCTGTTTCAAGTCTGAACTGAGTACCTATTTGTTAAAGTGTTGGTTATGGGTTAGTTTTATGATTGCTTTATGAGAGTTGGGTATTTCTCTGAATATTATTTTATTTATTTACTTTTCTCGATAAGGGTAAGAAAAGGATGACTCTATTACAACTAGATAAATAAAATTTATAAACGGCCATTTTCTATAGCAAATTTACAAAAAAAATACTGTTAAATAAAATACCTTTCTGTTAATCGTTCTTTGGCATCCAATCATCCAAAACCATGTGCAAAATTGCGGTACAATCGGCTGGACCCATACATACTACCTAACTTACTATCAACACATGGTAATCAAGGCTTCTATTATTGTTGACACATACATATTTCGTAGTAAGGTGTATGGTGTAATTTATTTTGTGCCTTAAAAATATTTACCTTATGGTTGCAAAGCATTCTCTTGCAGCTTTTAATATTAAAACAGTAGCTGCTCTGGGCGATGAGTTTTGCTTAAATAACTACTACATCTGGCAATGATCTTAGATATTGAAGACAAATAAAAATGCTGCAGATAGTTTTGTACTGTTTATTTACTGCTCTAATCTACTTAACGTAATTCGATAGTGTGGCTATCGACTAAAACGAATTATGAAAAAATAATATTTGTTTCTTAAAACATACTTAAAATTAATGTACTTTAATTAAAAGAATAACCTACTTATGAAGTATAATAGTTTGTCAAATAAATGATTTCATATTAAAAGTAATGAGATTAACTAAATATTTAAACAAAATTACTTATAAACTAATTTGGATCCATCCATTGACTATGGAAGCCTTTACACCTCTCATAGCATCTTCATTATCTTTTTGTCCTTATCCCATACTCATCTCTAGTCGATATTTATTCGACAGACTAATAGTTGGGAAAAGGCTAGGCAGATTGACTTTTCAAATTTATGTTGGTAAGTGCATTATGAATCTCACAAATAAAAAACTTTTTAACCATTAATGGGTCATTTAAATACTGAAGCTAATTCTTTGTTCAAATTTTCCATGTAATTTTTTTATCAAGAATCTGCTTAGCACTGTTTCAACTAATAATATTTTATAATAAAAAGTGTTTATAACAAGCAAACAGTTTAAAAACTGTAACCAGACTGAGGATTTTTTTTTATTTGTAGGGCGGTTGTATTTTTTTGTAAAAATGTTTTATTTTTATCCTTCCAAATCAGATGAATAGTTCAGACGTTAATAGAAAAAAACATACATACATAGATTGATGAAATCATAACCCTTCCTTATGGCTTCGTCATAGTCGGGTAAAAATGCTGTTAAGATAAAAAAAAATAAAACTATTTAGCCAAAGATCCCACTGCAAAAATCTGCAGATATTTTTGTTTTTGATTAAACTTACCTAATTTTCATGAATGATAATTGATAATAGAATATATTACTGCAAGGTTTCCTGAATATATGTAGCCGCAATTATCTCAGAAAATAGGAAAATATAAGGTTGCCAGCATTGGTGGCCCAGTGGTAACAGCCGCAACTTACAAGTTGTAGGTCGTGAGGACTTTGTGTAAATTATTTCATCACCATTGCTCTCAAAACGGTGAAACAAACCATCGTAAGGAAACCGTCATGTCATAGAACCAAACATTCGAAAACATGTGATAGCAACCCGCA
The DNA here is from genome assembly GCA_945859665.1 of Anorthoa munda. Taxonomy (NCBI): domain Eukaryota; kingdom Metazoa; phylum Arthropoda; class Insecta; order Lepidoptera; family Noctuidae; genus Anorthoa; species Anorthoa munda. Next base: position 9,913,762 of record OX243901.1, read on the forward strand.
CTGGGCTCGTGTGGTGGATTATGGCCCATCCAATCTCTCAGAGTGGAGATAGCTGATGATTAAGTTGAAGGTTGCCAGCTCTCAGTAAGGTAGGTTGTCAGTTTACCTGCTAAATCTGGTAACCCATGAATTGCGTCTAACTGAGAGGTAGATGATGTTGCATACGCATCCACGATACAGGAGAAATTCTTAGTGTAGGGCAAATTATAGGTGTGTAAAAAAGTGTAAAAAATAATAAACAGAAAACTGTTTGCGGCCAGAATGCGGCTAGGCAACCATGCAGTAATATATTTAACAATCAAAAACCATTAATAAAAATCAAGTTTCGTCAAAAACAAGTACCTGCATATTTTTGAAGTGGGATCTCATACTAATCCTCTTAAATGTACTAATTTCTTATGGTATGGCCGTATATTTCCCATTCGAAGAATGATTGTGCTGTTCCTTTAAAAAAACAATTTGATCGTTTATCGTATGGACGACAGCCTTACATCCTTTCCTATGGTGCGTGGAACACATCCATCTTGATTTATGACTCAAGGAAACTTTGTGCAGACAATAGGTATATCCCGCTATCAGGATCAGCTTACTGCCTCGATTTGTGTAGACATAGTTCGCAAAACCTATAAAAAACATTAATTTTACTATCATTATTTCTCAGTTATTGGGTTTGCACTGATTCATTTGGTAGTATTCGGATTTTAAATAGGGAAGGTTTTTTTTTATCGTAAATCAGAAACTTTAGTCACATTGATTTTATTTTAGTCTTTATAAGAAAACGTACAGGTAATATTAGTATGTAGCGATTTTCTAATAAATAATCTAGGTGTCTGATTCTCATTACTAGGTGTTTGAATGTGTGTCTCCTTCAAGTATATAGACAATGAATGTATGAGCAGCAGTTTTGTACCCCATTTTACAGTGCGTGGAACACGTCCGTAGTGTCTTCTAAAGTTGTCTAAAGTTACGTGCGAGCACTGTGCAGAATGCATAGAACATTTTAGAAAAATGTAGAGATTGAAAGATACTCAACGTCAAATATCAAATACTTAAATCAGAATTTGGGGGTAAGTCTTTACCTCGACTCCATCGCCATGAGTGTCAACGAAAAAAAACTCACGATTATTGTTTAAATGGTCTATATAATCATTATACATACTCATTATATAATGAGTATTCATAATCATATGGTCATTCAATAAATGGTGATCTATCAATTTGATTGCAGGAGGCGGAGTCGAGACTGAGTCGAGTGGAGTAACAGAATATAGGGGTAAAAGTATATTTTTGTTTTCTGTTATCGTCGTGTCCCGATTGGAGGATGATTGTGAACTGGGCTTGAATAGACAATGTAATCATCTACTGTATGGATAACAGCCTTGCATCCTTTCATACGGTGGGTGGAACACATCCACCTCGTCTTATGATTGATGGTCGACGTGCAGTGCCGGTTAAAGGTGTATCCCGACATAAAAAGAAGCTTGCTACCTTTTCTTGACTTGACGAATTCTGGAATGCCTGTAAGTAATTTAGAATATGGTATGATAATTGTACCTGTTCAAATGTATATAGTTTTGGTAGTACCAAAAACAACAATAAAACTCACAAAATTTGCGCCCTCTTTTTATAATATCTTCTCCTCTCTTTAAAGTATGGATAGGACAATCCGGGTCTAGGACATAAAACGAATTTCACATGCATGATGAATTGCAGGTGCAAAAAAAATACAATAATAATTATAATTAATACAGTGAAATCTAATGACGACAAAACAAGGAAATAAACTTACTCTTGATTTTATTAAATTATCAGTTACTTGTAAGTAATCCAAAAAAAAACAGTCTTTTTGAAGGAAATTTCTTTAAATCCACACTACTCAGTCGCCATGAAAACGGAAAATCACGATTAACATGATAAAATAACAAGCTATAACTCTTAATTTGATTGAAGCAGGCTGATTAGAGTGAAGAAACTTATTATAAAGAGGTAACTCTTACCCCTTCGTTAGTGAGATTTGCTTTTATGAGGATGATTGTGAACTGTCCTCGAATAGACTATGTGATCATCTACTGTATGGACAACAGCCTTGCATCCCAGCAACCGGTGTGTGGAACACATCCACAGTGTCTTCTGACTGCTGTACATGACTTTGTGCCGGTAATAGGTGTACCCCGATATTAGTATAAGTCTCTTGCCTGCCCTTGAGGTGACATACTCATATTTATGAATTCCTGTAAATAATTCAATCAAAGTATAATAATAATGCTCACGAAACCGGCGGATAACTATTGGAATATATTTTTTTAAGAAATATTTCAAAAAGTAAATTAATAAGATGCTTAAGTGAATAAAGGACATAATAATGCAATTTTTATTGTTGTAATTGTGTAATTACTGCAAGTCTTTCCAGTGGGAGGATAGACGAATAAATACATAATTAATAGATAAATTTATAATATTGTGATAAGAATAAGGAGAATTAAAAAACGATCGAATAAAAATACTTAGCGACTGATGATGCGATACTGTTTTAATAACTTGAGCGTTATGAATTTCAGTAAACGAAAAATTAACTAAACTAGCGACGAATATTCATTAGCTTACAAAAAGTCGGTTCAATTCATTTCAGATATTACAATTCTAGCCGTACGACTAAATTACTAAGTGAGCGACTAGAAATATAGAGAGGGCAACTCAAATATTAAGATTGAGAAGATTTTACCAAAAGCGAGCGAAGCGAGCTCTGGAACCAAGGTCACCCCGACACGGATATGTTAGGTTCGAAAAGGATGACGGGAGCTGAAGTAAGCGAGCAAAGCGAGTGAAATTAGCTCCCGTCATCTTATTCATGTTAGGTTACTTTAAACCCTGCAGAAAGAAAAAGGAGCCGTGGACAAACTTTTATTTTCAAGGCGCCAAATATTGAAAAAAATGCAGGACGTAACGTTGACACTCAAACAAATATTAGGTCACTCAAATATTATGAAGCTTCTCATTTTGTATTTTAATTCAAATTAATGCTTGTAAGTTGCTGTTCTGTTGATTTCTCGTCACTCGTTTACTTAGGGGCCGTCTCCGTGGGGACGGCCCTTAAGAGAGTGTATGGAAATACGTGGCACGAACGATAATATCGCCGCGATTCTGTCACTCATGGAGACGGCCCCTTAGTAATACTAAAACGTAAATTAATTATTTTTGTCACTTAAAACTTTAATATACAGTCACTCGTATAATACTACCAATTATTTATTTTATTAAATTAAGACTAGATTATGACTAAATCTTTGGCTTATTTATGACAGGACGAGCTGCGGCTAGTACAAAATAATAATAATACATATAATTTATAAATGTTTTATCTTTTTTGACTAAACTCAGACTTAGTTGCTAACACGAGGATAAATTAACAATATGTCATATAATATTGACAATTTAACGGCTCAGATCCGGCTGGTATCAGGTGGTACCATTTAATGGCACCACCTGGTACCAGTCAGGCCTGAGCGGCTAACCTCGTGTTAGCAACTAACTCTGAAGTAAGTTTTTCGTACCTAAACAAATACAAAAAAAAATACAAAGGCATAAAACTTTAATTACTCACGAATGGAGTGCACATCATTAATCTTAAATAAACTTTCAAACATTTGAGGTTTCTCGTAAACCCAATTAACTCTCGCTTCATGTATATGGTCCATTTTAATTGAACCAGTTAGAATGTTATCTCCTACGGTGTAAAGGGCAGCTTTGCATCCCTTACTTGAATGTGTGGAACATGCCCATCTTGACTTGCTTTTGTTTTTGCTAGTGGTTTGACGGTAAAACGAATACCCTCCTACCACAAGTAGCTTGTTACCTCGTTTCGAAAAGGCGTAAGTCGCAAAGGCTGTAAAAATAATAAACATTAAGTCTATACACGGAGATTCTAAAATTAACAAAGCGACGAATTTGTTTAGAGCTTCTGAGAATCTAGACGAAGCGATGTCCTATCAGCGATAACAATTGCCAAATTAAATATATACTAATACTAGCTTCTGCCAGTGGCTTCACCCGCGTGAAAAGTATTTTTATCCCTAGGGAACATTATACCGGGATGAAAAGTAGCCTATGTGCTATTCCAGATTATAATCTATCTCTGTGCCATATGCACATACATCCATCCAAACTTTCACATTTATAATATTAGATTATAAATGCAAAAATTTGGATAGATGGATGCACGGATGTTTGTTACTCAATTACGCCAGAACGGTTGCACGGATCTGAATCAAATTTGTCACAGAGACAGATTATAGTCTGGGATAGCACAAATTCTACTTTTTATTTCGGTATAAATAGTTATCCTTTGGGATTATAAAACACTTTTGAACACCGTTAAGCGCTACAGAAATGTCACGTGATCAATCCCAGACGTTTTGGCATTTCGATAATCGTTATCGCGGCCAGAATGTCACTTTGTTAAGACTCTTATGGGCTTTCCTGATGGCACGATGTCTTTTTAATGACGCTAAAAAGCGATATCATGCACGTATTTTCTAAGAAAATTACAAGTGCATATTATAAATAATATTAATATAATTGGTTTTCCTTTTAGTTACGGTTCTCGATAATATAATATTATTAGTGTTATGTACAAAAATTTTGAATATTAAATAAGAATCAAATAACATTGCATTTATTTACTTTTATTTAACAAACACACAATAACATTAGTTGTTATTTAGTTACATAAAATGTTTTTCAGACATACAAACCAGTTTTTGTTTCCATATTCTTAAGGTTTCCCTAGTCACTCATTCTTTCATACAAAAGTGGTATGGCGATTACTCCACTGTTTGACGGTGTAAACCCAAAATAAAAAAAATTGTCAATTTGTCTCAACATTATCTAGCCCTGTATGGAAGCCAAAAAAGTAAAAAGAAACGTGTATTTGAAAGTTATGAGCATCGAAAGTTCCATATTTCAACACTTATTGCTGCCCAAAGATGCGTTGATATTTATCAACGCATCTTTGGGCGGCAATACATACCATAAAAATAAGGAAAACAATCACCATACAGGGATAGATTAGCAGTTCAAAAATGCAAATAATTTTATTTTAAACAAGTACGTTCAACGGAAAACAATATATCACGGGCATTTAACGCGATGATTTAGATTATTTATTTACCCGATTAATTTTTGATTATTTGTCTACCCGGGACCACGATCGTTGCAACACGTTCGAAACGTCGGGTTAAATAGGTAAATAAATAATCTATAATGTGATTTTTTATTTCGTGGACTAAACTGACATTTGGGGGGTTGTCACTTTATCGTTACATTAAAATAGTGTCGTACCCTAACTGAGTGATCGAAAGTTCATCGAAAATCGAAGTAGATCGAAAATGAAACTATTTCACGGCATAAAAAAATAATTTGTTTAGAAACTAGCGGCCCATATTTAGTTTCTACTCATTTATGTCAGACTTAATTTTATCGATTGCATTTATTTTATTGTTTATTTCATATTTAACACAATAAAAGTTCATATACTATGTGTATGAATACTGTTATATTTAAATATATTACGTTTATTTTCATAAAACATTTATTTACACCAATTAGTAAAAATAAATTCAGGAGTCATGTCACATCGATTCGATGAATCACTTATGATTGAACCTTACCTACAACACTATGCTCCGCGCTTGCAACATTTAAAAAAAATAAGGTCAATAGCAGCTGTCAGTTTAGTCCACGAAATTAAAAATCACGGTATAAATCATCGCGTTAATTTCCCGTGATATATTGTTTTCCATTATGAAACGCGAAAGTTTTAAAGTTAATAATTACGTTCAGTATTTATGTATTTTTTCATGATACTCATACTACCAAAAGTATGTTTAAAAAATTTCGCGCGCTCCTTTTCGTTCTAAATCGTCAACCATTTATTATTTTTATACCATGAATGTATTCGTACGCGCACTGGCTTGTTAATGCTCATCACATCGTATATCCCTATCGTACGTGTTGTCAGATGAGATAGCATGCATTTTAAACCCCGGCTACCGGTTCGTACCGCCAACTATGGGCAACTATATAACCGTTTTACTAACACTATGTGACCCCGATTTGTTAGCGGAGTTGGGGCTGTGTGTGCCGCCCGGCTGCGGGGGCGCGCGTCGCCACGCCAACGCTACTGGAGCCATCCTATAGAACTAACCTGAACAAGTTTGCCCCCTTGTCACGCGCCATAAGATATATTTCACTGTAGCCTGATGAAGTTCACAAGAGTAGCACTGAAGTGCATTGAAAATGTTGAAATATAATTTTAATTGCATTTTTTGTTGGATTGTAATGGTATTTTAATTGTATTTTATTGTGTTTATTTGAATGATAATTGGATTTTAATTGTATTTATAATAATATGATTGATTATATTTTGATTGTTATTTTAATTGTAATATTTTAATTGTAATTTTAATTATATTTAATGGTATTTTAAATTGTATTTCTATAAATCCTAATATCTTTGTGGTAGTAGCATCGCATTGGCGTTGTAGCTGTTAAGGTGTTACTTACATAATTTTGAATAAATAAATAATAAATAAATCTCAATGAAGCACACTGTTCGGTTCAACATCGATAGAAAAGGATAAAGAAAGAAACAATAATGATAAGAACAAAAGATAAAGAGAAAATGGGCGTTAATGATTATGTTCCTGTTTCATAGTTATTATTTCATCCTCATATGTGTAGACAACAGCTCTGCATCCTTTCTTTTGATGAGTTGAACACAGCCATCTTGTTTTTTTGTTGCAGGATGTCCGATTACGGCAGAAAGAGTAGCCTGATACCAGGATTTGCTGTTTACCTTGTCTTGATAATGTGTAAGTAATTGAATTGTCTGGGAAATAAAAAATAATATGCCATTTTAATTTCGTCAATAGTCGCGCACGTATTTTGTAAGAAAATTTCAAGTGCAAATCAGCTGAATTGTATCACATTGTGTTTATGATAATAAACTTGCAATTTCGCTTAGAGAAAATCGCTCAACAGTGTGATAAAATCGAATCGCGTCGAGCCTTTAGAAAGGTCGGTTAGACGGATCGACGACAGTTTGTCTAAATTGGATGCATGCACATGTAAGAACATAATTATGTGGATATTGGGAAATTTCAACAATATTACAAACATGCGTGTCGAATTGATAACCTCCTTTTTTTTTAAAGTCGGTAAAACTAATATTTATTTTGTAACAGTACATTAAGGAACATGAATAAATATACAAATATAACAAAATTAAAGTTAATATACGCGTAGGTAATTTACAATAACACTGTGTGCCTCACGGCTGCGTCAAATAGGTCACTATTACCAGAAAACTTGAATTACTTTGGCTTTTAAACCTATACCGAATAACTTCAGCACTCCAATTGCGTATAACTGTTTTGACAGAACGAAGCACGCGCGTTCATTTTAAATACTCAATATCAACTCAACTATTGCGTGTGCTATTGCTGTAGAGTCGCCAGTTTGTTGCACATAATTATGAATTAATTAATTCAAATAAAGCACGCGTTCGCCATTCTTTGAAGTTACGCAGTTAGAGTCTAAGTTAAATTATCTTCTAGACCGAAGTAACCATTTAGGTTTGCCATGTTCTGGTCGAGACATGGTTATGATTTAACCTCGAGTAGATAATCCGATCGCCTTCAGTATGGACCAATGCTTTACATCCTTTACTGTTGTGGGTGGAACAAAGCCATCTTATCTTTTGATTGCCGCAAATTGAGCTGTGTCTGTAGTACGTATAACCCGAATACAGGAGTTGCTTACATCCGCGCGTAGAGTAAACATATCTGGCTGTTCCTGTAAACAATAAAATAAGTACCACGATTATTACTATTCCTATACCTTAAATGAAGCCTCATGTGGACTATTTGTAAGCTATATGTATGCGGAAGTAAAATATTTCTCTTGCAGAGTCCTCTGGGAGTCTTCTTCATGTTGGTCACCGCGTTACGAAAGACGCAACGTTGGAAGGGCTCCCTCTAGATAGAGCGACGACCTGGTCAAGGCGGTGGGTATCCGGTGGATGCAAGAGGCCCAAGACTGATCAGTGTGGCGACGCTTGGGTGAAGACTTTGTCCAGCAGTGGACGTATTTTGACTGAAATGATGATGACTCACTGGCGTACTGATCCGATTAGGAAAATGGTTTTATTGATAGAAAGCCATACTAACGCTGAAGGCCATAAGCTTGGTTTTGTATCAACAACTTTACATTGCCTGTGGTATAGGTCACGGGAACAAAGCCGCAAAAAAGCTATTCCAGCCAGTCCGTGGCAGTGGTCCAACTGCTCTGCCCAACTAGTTGGACCATGGGTCTTTACTAGGGGCAGTTGTCCAACTTTAAAAATATTTGCACCACAGCACCTTTTGGGAGTTCCGTGGTCCAATTAATTTAAAAAATTACTTGCCAGCCCTAAAAACCTCAACTGCATCTTTATGTGTGTATGGTACCTACTGGTTTATGGTTATATTATGAACCTATTTGCAGTAAAATAACAAAATTAAAGTCGGGTGACTAATTTTTAAACTTTATTTTTTTACAACCCATGGTCCAACTAGTTGTACATAGCAGTTGGACCACTGCCCCGGACTGATTCCAGCGTGGTTCATTGTCGATATAGATATTGTAGAATAGAATAGAATATACTTTATTGTACACAATAAAATAATAATAAAATAAAAAATAATAATAATAATTGTACACGACAAAATAAATAAAACAGTGTACCTAATCGATATAGCTATACCTAATTCACACAACATCCAAACTACAATATCCGAAAAACTTAGTAAGACCAAGACCAAGACCAAGACGACCAAGAGCTCGCTATAGAAATAAAAACCCAGTGGAAAGCGCAAACCGTTCACATCGTCCCAATAGTACTTTCATCTACTGGTGTAGTGCCAAAGGCTCTCACAGAAAGTCTTGATACTCTACACATGCCTTCTCACATACTGTACATGCTCCAAAAAGCCACCATACTCAATAATTGTAGCATAACGCGAAAGTTTCTAACTTCCTCTACATTATCATCCACCTTTTCAATTTAAATTCCCGCCTACACACTTGGCTCCGGCCCGTGTGTAAGGTCTTATACTCTCTCAAAAGAGAAGCAAAACAAAGAACTCGATAATAATAATAATAATAATTGTAGTCAAAGGCAAGTCTATCAATAATATATATTTTTAATATTTCGGATCTGGATTACCTATTTCTGACTACATCCGACTACACTCATAAACAAAAATAAACGACAAGAATCAAATTAAATTGTATTTATTTTTAATAAACATATTAATGACAACAGTCAATATTTAAATACGTTACATGTTATTACCAATTAATTATATAAGAACGAAATAAAAGCTTTATTGATCACTTCACTGGTCAAGTTTCTCAAGTTTTAAGGTTACTTCACTTCAGATTATGTATGCCCCTTTTCAATAACAATATTTGCTATCTAAATGAATCCTGCTGTTGGAATTTCAACATCGAAAGTTGTAAAGCCAACAGCGAGCATTTATTTAGATGTTCTGAAGGGAAAATAGGCCTTAATGATTATAATAGAGCATGTTAAACAGTATCAAATTAATGAAAACTCTCGCGCAACATATGCAGGCTTCTCTGTCACCCAATTAACTTTAGGCGGATGATCATGATTTAAATTGCAGGTTACTATCTCATCGTATACTGTATATACAACTGCTCTGCATCCTTTCTTTTGATGAGTAGAGCACAGCCATCGTGTTTTTTTGTTGAAAGAAGTTCGATGACGGTAGAAAGAGTAGCCTGATATCAGGATAAGCTTGTTGCCTCGTTTTGAGTAGACGTAGTCTGCAAAACCTGTAAAATATTAAGTAATGTAAAGACCATTCTTTTAGAAAATGAGCGAAGCCAGCTCTACACTTAGGAATTGATTCTATAAATCCTTTTGAAGAGAACTTCCACTCCACTCAATACAGTCGCTATAAATATCAGTTTCACTGTGTTGTGTAGAAGAAATTACTTAAAATAAGCCCTGCCATTTGTCTGCAATTTTGTTTCCTTGTGCGTACACCTAAAGAGTTGAATTCCCTGCCAGTCTGTATTTACCATCAAGTGTGGTCATACGTGAGGAAAACATTATGTTTTTAAGTTACGATTTTTCATTTAGTATATATCGTCCCCGTAGAGCAAAAAGTCATTAAGTCGGAGAATCCTGCTCTGAGATAATGAAGTCTAAAATTTGGAAAATAAAAAAATCTGAAATTTGGCATGTTACCACATATCTTCGCGATTTTAGATTTATTTTGAAGGTACAAATTCAAGTTAATGAAAAAGGTCTAGTTATTGAGAAAAGTAAAAAAAAAAAAATTAATTGTTCTCTATAAAATCTCTCACTTAGTTTTGAATTTTCCGCTGTAGTTAATCATTTTACCCTCCTCCGCTCTAAAATATCTTGAAGAAAACCAACTAGAGATAAGTAAAGAGGAATTACCTGTCAGATCTACCAAATATGTATTGTAAATAGTGCCTATCTGTATATTTGAAGCTTGCATGTTAAGTTTTTTTTCAAATCCTACTTATGAATGTATGGATGTACGTTTGTTACTCAATCACGTCAGATGGTAACACAGTCATACAAGCTTTTTGGACAATCCCACTGCAATATTCCCAAATCACTGCAATTCCTGAAAGCCATATATTATATAAGCAATATTTTGTACATTTTTAACCAAAATGTTTTCTTTTCATGTCGTGCAAATGGATACGATCCTATCTAGAAAGAACTTGCAATGCGCGCTGGGCAACGAAAAAAACTTAATTAGATTAATTATTTGAATGATTTAATTTGTATTGATGCAATTAAATACTCTTCCGTCTTGTCTTTATTCAAAAGTTGGGATTAGCATTTGAAGTCGCAGACAGAGTCCAAAAACAAATCCATAAGAACTAAGTCGGAGGCAGTCAGATATTAATAGAAATAGTATTTATTATAACTTATAACCCATAAGGCAAGTAAATGCTATTATAAAAGTATTGTATAGTTGACAGAATAGGAATGGTTTGACACGTAGTGCCATGGACAACAAAAAAACACAGTGTCAATATACTACAATAATTAGTTATGCTGAGGTTATGCTCTTTGCGCCGTCTCGGCCACAGATAAGATAGGCCGGACCATAGATAGGGATAGTAGTTATGTAGAATCTTAAGGTCTATTCCAGATAGTTAGGGCTCATTTCTGGAGACGAAGACCATCGCGCGGTGCATCGGGTGTGGCGTCGTACGTTTTTTTCTGTTCACGGAAAGGCGGCGGGTGCAATGGCCTGCGTCATCGCACGCGCAAATACAAACATATGGCAATGTACGATGTTGTTCATGGAGTTGCGGGGCTTTAAGCCGGGCGTCAAGAGTGGCGGTGGCCAGACGCAGCGTTAATTGCAAGTAGGTAATTATGGAAACTTTTGCTACACAGAGATTTGTTTAGCGGATATATATCCACTTCTTTGTTGTAAAGAAAAGGGGCCACAAATGAGTAAAACCTTCTCACAAAAGACGTTTTAGGCTCAACTGATCGTGTACATACCACATGCTTTCGACGTATACCGGCTATGGACGGGTCATAAATGAGTTCACTGTGCTTCTTTAAGACAACTCTTTCTATGAACTCTATGGCTGCGTACGATACGGGAAGCTCTCCACTGAAGTGGCTATCGACCCTCACAAACTGGTAACGTCCAGTAAGGTCAAAGAGCTCAAGCGGCCTTCCTCTTATTCCAAGTTTTCCCAATTTACAAATATGTAGAAATATGTCAAAGGTCTTCGCGAGTTTGAGAAAGATCGAAAGACACTTTTTACCTTTATCTAATTTAGGCGTGATATAGCTATCATTTATGTAATTTATGTACTGCATCATCAGTTCATTTGCCTGCACGATAACCGAATTGATTTTCAGAGTAATGTTTATGTTGATCAAGATAATTTACTAATCTGATTTTAATAATTCTTTCAAGAATCTTGGACAAAGAGGGTAAGATTGAGACTGGCTTATAATTTTTAAAACGATTTCTTGTTCCTCCTTTATATATTGGACATACTACGGACGTTTATAATGCCATAGGGAAGGTGCCAGTTTCGAGATAAATATTGAAAAATACTGTTAATGGAGGGAACTAGGAATTCTTTGAATTGTTTTAGTACTCTATTAGAAATACCGTCCCAGCCCACCGAACATTCAGTTTTCAGTCCATCTATGTGTCAGGCAATCTCCTATTCACTGGTATCTTTGAGAAAGAAGGAGGACAGTGGAGAAATAGTTGTTCATTTCATTGACTGGTAATTGAGGAGAGGAATAATTTTTTACCAGTTCTAAAGGACAACTGTTGTTCTTTTTATTATTGGTGATGCCTTTAATGACACTCCATAACTGTTTTGGGTCCTTGCCAGCCATTTCTACTTGATTTTTATCATAGAATCTTTTAATCTTTTTCAAAGTTTGGTTACAATTTCTGTAACGGGTATATGTAAAAACGGGTATGTGTTCTTAAAATTTATTTATCGGAGGACTTCTTATAATTTGGATGTAAGCGCTCTCGGTTCCAAAATAATCCCGGTGTGGCCCACGGCAATAGTGAATACTAAAACTAACAAATACTAGGAATAATTAAAGTGAAGGACAGAAAATTAAACACAAAATCAATAAAGCGGACATTTATTTTGTTACCAAGTTATAAGGCAGGCTAAACATTATTCAATTACTTAAGTAACAACGTAAACCTAATTATCCTAATTAAACAAATTGAAAAAAAAATAGATAGAGCTTAATAGAATTGAAAAATATGATTGCCAGAGAAAACTTTCTGGACTAAATTAACACCCGGGTGTTTCATCTAACCTATAATTAATTAATAATAAAAATTGAATTAAAATATCAGTGAACCGATGAAAACAAGGACAAATAATATTGCCTAGTTGCAGAATCGAAACAAAGGTTCATAAAATTAAAAAAAAAACACTTAGGTAAGCACTTTTAGGTTTTTCTTACCACTATGACGATCATCCAAAATTGTACATTAAAATTGACTACATTAACACTTAAAGCTAAAATACTATACATTTTGCCAGCACACAGTATTTAAGTTCATTTCATTGAATAGAATTAGTTAACATTTGTCAGCAAAAAAAGTACATGAACACATTTATTAGGTTTTGATAAGTTTGGTTCTAAGACTATTTCATAGAATTAGCAATTATATCAAACAAATTATATAACATTTATCAAAAAATGTAAATGGACGCTATTTTTATATTTTAATTCGTTTGGTTTGAGGATGATTCCATTGAATATACTTAGATAACATTTGCAGCAAAAATATTAATGAACACATTTATTAATCAAATCTAAAAGTTTGATACACTTATTTTAATTTCAAACAATTTCAAATAATATCGCATCCAAATTTTAGAAGTAAATGCGTATATCTATTAATCATGTCTTAGAGATAGACATTTAATTTCATGCATCCACTACAAAGGATATAAATTGACGTTATAAACCGACAAATCTTAAACCTACCCTACCTTATTGCTATTAGAGGTATTAAAAACTGTTTTAATAATTTTTTAAAGCTAATTAAGACATTTCATTCCAAACATGTACTATAAGGGTCAAAATTGCAGTCACACTCTACCAAAACAGAAAAAGCATTTTTTTTTGTAGGCAACAGAATTTTAACATTTCGTGGTTAGTAGAAATAATCTATACTTTAATTTCTATACAAAATATTAAATCACTTGTGGATAATTAAACTTCTTCTACAAAAACTAGCCATTTGCGTTTTGGGAGAGTATGACTGCACTTTTGACCCTTGACTGTACATGCAAACAGTAATTTATTAATCAAATTTTAGAGCTATTTAATTTCATACAATTGTCAACCAAAATTTACTAAGGTGTATCAAAAGCATCATGTCAGCATAAAATATACATTTTGTCAGTCCAATATCACAGGGTCTTTGTCTGTTGAAAGATACTTGTTGTAACACCTTGATTGCGGTTTTTCATCAGTCCAATTTTTTGTAGGTGGATGGTGATGGTCAAACTTCCTGTAGATTATGCGTTCCCCGGATGTGTGGATCTTAGCCTTACAGCCTTCTTTGTAGTGAGAGGAACATGCCCAAGAGGTCACCCTGGTGCTGTAGGTCCTTAAACGTTTGTAGGAATAGCCAGCTACGAGGATGTATTGCTCTCCGTGTCCTGAGTAGACGTATTTTACTGCAACCGCCGAAGCCGCGTCCGGAGCTAAAAAATAAATATGATCATTAGTAAAAATAAATAAGTTTAAATTTGTACTACAGCTACAACGCATGCTGAACTGTTTTTTTCGTGTTCCGAACAATTTATTGTTAAAAATTGGCTCTCAGAATCCAGTTTAACGCTGAAAGTATGTAAAACACTTAGTTCTATAAAAAACTTTTTTCAAAAAAATACTACCGACTTCCAAATAAGAAAACTAGAAAGTGAAAAATAACTTTATTTTTGGAAGTCGGTGTCTTTGATAGGTACCAAATTTTTAAGTTATGGACACCGACTTCCAAAAATAAAGTTATTTTTCACTTTCTAGTTTTCTTATTTGGAAGTCGGTAGTATTTTTTTGAAAAAAGTTTTTTATTTTTCCATTTTTAGTTGTACCCACCTAATAGGGAAGTAGTTAAGTAAGTACCTATAACCACAGAATAGATTACCCGAATAACATGAAACTTGAATATAACCGGTGAAATGAGAGATCTGCATACCCCTTTCGAGCGTACTGGCGTGATGTTATGTTATAAAATGGTATAAACAATAAACAGACTTGCGATTGCAGCAATCCCGAGAGATTTTCCGTTATTTATTGAAGAGTTCTGTTGTATATCTCCGAAGTTCTTCATCAGATCTTCACCAAATGAAAATGGGACCAATTTCGGAATATACCCTTTCAAACAAAAAAAGAATTTTCAAAATCGGCCCACAATTGACGGAGATATCGGTGAACATACATAAAAAAAAAAAAAAAAAAAAAAAAAAAACATACATAATGTCGAACATAGAACCTCCTCCTTTTTTGGTAAGTCGGTTAAAAAGTGACGGAAAACAATTCCTTGGATAACATAGCGGACAAACCACAAGGAATACTTTTGTTTTTTTTTTGGTACAAATAAAACGCCTGGTTGTTTAAGTGAAGTTTTTATTCTATTTATAAAAATCTCAATTTTATATTTGGCAGATGTTTAATACAAACTTCTAATAGCAAAATTTGAATTTAGAATCTTATAATCAATTGAACAACCTTTTATTTAAAAATCTCGATGGTATCAAACTATCGAGATTTTTATAAAAAAGATTGTTTGAGTTTGCTTAACCAGTTAATGTTTTTTTCACACTTCTTACTTTCTTATTCATCTAATTCTGTAAGTCTTAAAAAATCTAACGTTTTATCTGTATCTTTTTATTGCTTCATCGGCTTACTTCTTCTTCTGCATTTACACAAACACTGTTTTGCTCATAAAATCTACTAAATACATAATGAGATATAATACCCGGCACGTAAGTTGGTAAGGTTTTGGCGTAGTGGGTGTTAGTTCGCGCATATTCCGCGAACTGACCAACCAACCACCATATAGAGCAAACGGAACGTGGACGCGACACGATTGGTCAGTCGATCCTTGTGTCAACTGACCAACCAATCGCGCGCTCGGAACGGTCCTACACATACCCCGCGCCCCGATTCTCTACCAAAGATACCTAAAAAACGACTTCTGCGCATCCAACGACTCTAGCCAACTTACGTGCCGGGGATTATACATGATGAGAATAAAAAACAGTAACATTTAATAACGAAAAAGATATATATATATATATTAGACTATAGAGACTATAAGATTTATTAAAATAAAATATGAATGTGTAACTTTTATGGTGTACAATAAAGTATTATTATATTTTAATATTTTCAAAAGACTGGCGACTCACCGCACCTGACCGTACACCACTATGTTACTGACAGAACTATTCTGTAACAACCTCACCATGATAATCCACGCGAGTGAGCCTGAAATGAGATCAATTCTTAGTATCAATTGGAATGACAGTTCACTTGATGCTCACGGTGAGGTTTTTTTTACAGAATCTACCAGCTGATTAAGTGAGCGTAGCTTAGATTAGAGTCTTACAAAGCGTTAGCAGAGTCATTACAACGACAGAACAAAAGGAACCCCTTTTGTTGTCTCGTTTAAAGGATGAGTCAATATTTTGGTCAAGTTACACAGACATCTTTTTTATTTAGATATTTAGCGTCAAAGGACTTAATAAGATATATAAAAACTCACTGCCCTTTTCTGAACATCTGTGGCGGTTTTTATGCTGCAAATTTAAAAAAAATGTTGCTTTTTATTTTTTAGAGAAAATAAGAAGAAAATACGTTTATTGGGCACAAACTCAAAGGTCAACCAATTTTCAGAACAAATGAATACTCAAAACATAATCATTGTTGCCATCATACAGGTAACAAAATCACTATGAAAAGATTTAAAATACTATGTGGATTGTATTTACATTATCTAACACGTTGTCAATTATGATATCTTCAGTTTTCAAGACGCAACACGTTTCAGTGTTGCGTCTCGTGTTATTTACAACGCTTACTATTGTTGGGTGAAATTCATTCGAAGAAATTTGTTTTACTAGATAATGTTAATTTGTGGCGCTAAATAACTTACAGGACAGACAGGACCACACACACAGGACAGATTTTCATCATTTATTCCTTGGTGAGGTACTTAGAGAGAGCAGTGGTGGCCCAGTGCCGCGACTTACAAGTTGTAGGTCGCGGGTTCGAACCCAGACAGGCGCTTTACTTTGTGTAAATTATTCCATCACCACTGCTCTCAAAACGGTGAAGGAAAACATCGTGAGGAAACCGGCATGTCCTAGAACCAAAAATTCGAAGACATGTGACATCCACCAACCCGCACTGGGCCCGCGTGGTGGATTACGGCCCATTCCCTCTCACAGAGAGGAGGCCTGTGTCCCAGCAGTGGGAACATTAATAGGCTGATGATGTGATGATGATGTGAGGTACTTAGACGGCGTCAAAGTTGTCGGCCGGTGAATTTTACCCACGCAGCGCTCACTATTTTTACCCATACATTTTGAATGACAAAATGTTTGAAAAGAAAAAGATTAATAATATCAGATTGAAACTGTTATAATTTGTTTTGTTTGAATTGAAACTTTAAAGATTTTTTTTTTAATGAAAATGTATAAATTCTCTAAACGAGAATTAAGTGTTTTACATCACAATTACAGTAAAACCATTTGGTTTACAAAAAATGGTAATTATAAGAAACGTGACAGTTTTATTACTAGATTTTAATCACCAGGCCCTAAAAAATAGATAATAAAAATGTACTTTCTAATTAAATATTGTAAAATAATAAAACTAATAAATTTTGGTCGTAGAATGAATTTCGGGTAAATATTCTTATGCTCAGTGTTACAGATTTCTACCTAACGCTAGCCGGGTTAAGAATGGTTTTAGAATATAATCGAATCTTAGTAACTCAATAGTTGTAGTTACATGCAAACTTGTACCACGTTACGGTCCCTTGTATAGCCACTTGCCACCCTATTTTTACGACACAGTAGTGCACACAATTTTTTTATGAACGGGTTTATTTTATTCTCTCTATGTTATAGGGTGACAAGGTTAAGAAAGAAATATCGAACAAAAATCACCATTTCATACATTTTGATAACACAAGTATTGGATTTTTGTCGTACAGAGCTTATTTTTATCCATATTTTGCATTACTTCCAATAATACTATCTATATCTATACTATATATACTATTACTATATAATATAAAAATCTATGCTACTATTATAAAGAGGAAAGATTTTTTTGTTTGTTTGTATGTTTGTACCGAATAGGCTCTGAAACTACCGACTTAAAAAAATCTTCCACCAATAGAAAGCTACATTACTCCTGAGTAACATAGGCTATTTTTTATCCCTAATACGGGTCCTGTGGGGTGGTCCACGGGAGCGGAGCTGTGGGGAACAGCAGGTCTTATAAAATTCACATACCTACTCATAAGTTAATTTAAGTAAAATTATTTATATCGAGTATCTATAATAACACAAGAGGAGGCCTGTATCCCAGCAGTGGGAACATTAAAAGTCTGATGATGATCTATAATAACAAGTAAGTATGCAAAATTACAAACCTAATTAATGTAGGTTTAATATCAGTATTTTTGATAACTGCCACTTATCTGCCAACAAAGGTTACACAGACAAAACTGACAACAAACTGTTGTCACTCACTTACTTTTTGTTATAAATACTGTTGTTTTTTTATAACGGTGTAATTAAGACACACTACACACGACCGTCTTTGACGAGGGGTTGCCAAATACTGACCATTTTAGGTTTTACGGTCGTATTTTGTCACCTGCGCTTGTGATTGGGGCACGACCATTTGGCACTTTCCGAACATTTGTTTTTTTTGCAAGCGTCTTCAACCATTTGGTTATTAACCAATAAGTAAGTATGAGGCTACAAAAATAACTGGTTAAAGTCCTTAAAATAGGTACAAAATGTTCGCATTCTTCGATATTTCAATAATTTTACGCAATTAGCATGCTGGGATTCTTTGTAAACCAGTTTCTTTTAGGCTTATGATTATGGTCTAAATTTTTCATCATTATTTTTCCGTTCTGGGTAAAAAAACGAGCCTTGCATCCGTTTCTCTGGTTTGTTGAACACACCCATCTTGATTTCTTATCGGTATAAGTTTGAGTTATGTTGAAAGAATATCCTTCTAGTAGTATAAGCTTGTTGCCTCGTTTCGAGTAGACGTAAGTGGGTACATCTGCAAACAAGAAGGGATTTCATAAAGGTTCACTTAAGTTAGTAAATTACAATAAAGGTCCACGCATACTGCCTTGGGGGGGTTATTCCCAGAGGTCCACGAATCTATTGTTCCTCTTTTCCCACCGGGTACATGAAAAATTATAATAATGTTTTATATGTTTCTTAAATGAATTCCCAACGGGTCCACGAGATATATCCAAAGTACAGTCAGTAAAAACAATTTATTGTAAGAAGGAGCAGCTTGTTGAAAACATAACAAAATAAAATGCGGTCTTGAATGGTGATGACACGTAAGCTACCTCTTTTGCTTTTTTAGTTAGATGTTGAACATTATGAGCATTTATACCCAAACTACCAGGAGGCCAGAATCATGAAGAAGTCTTAATATTAAAGACTTATTCATGATTTTTACCGGTAAAGACTAATTTAAGTAAGTACCAGGAGATTAAAATCACGAGGAAGTATTTCCGAGGATGGAACCATGAGATGTAAAAAGAGTACCGAGAAATTTTAGATTCTGATCTCCTGGTACTCCGTTAGTCTCTACCGCTTATGATTCTAGGCCCACAAATACTTTTTCATGATTCTGTTCTCCTGGTAGTTTGTGTATAAATGTTCAACATGTAACTAAAAAATCAAAAGAGAAAGTTATATTTTTATCATTTTATTAAACTTTTAATCGAATTTTTGATTTTGATTTTCTTAAACAATAAACGTCCCAACACTAGTACCTACTGATCCGTAGGTGCATGAAATAAAATTTTATAATAAATTATTCCACTTATAGCACCTGCGATTCTCGTTCTAACTGTACAAAATTTGCTTAAAAAATTATTAATAATAATAAATAAATAATAATAAAACTTAATAATTCCTGTTTCGACCGGATCGGGCGAAACTCATCGGCCGAAACGCCTACCAAGCCTGATTTTTTAATGGTCATGACCATTCATGTGATACAGTAAAAATGTAGTTTTTACCTATTATATTCATTGTGATTTATTTCATAGAAATAGTTAACATTTATCTCTTACCCAAGCTTTTATTGCTGACTGTACCAAACATTCTCATGGACCCGTTGGGAAACAAAATATTTCATATTTTAAAATGCCGTGGACCCGTTGGGAAGTAAAGTATGAATTTAAATTTTTCGAGAACAATAGAATCGTGGACCTCTGGGAATAAACCCCTTGGGGCACTTTCAAAATTTTAATATTTTTTTCTTGAAATAGTTACATAATCTAGTTCGATGACATAAAGTAATACATTACAGAATTATTTGGTTTATCATCATGTAACTAAGAAAGAAGAAAAAAAGAAAACACTTTTATTTGTGTGTCCCACGGCTGCGCCAAATAGGACCAGTTCAAAATATCGGGCAACTAGTGCGCCTTACTAGAAGCCGACAGTGTTACTAGAAGTAGCAGTGAAGCGGGGAGTGATAGAAATAGCTATCAACGCTTGGCAGTCGCTATCAAGGTAAAACATAAGAGGATGTATGGAATTCCATACTGGCCTAACATATTACGGAGTTACAATAGAATAAGAATCCAGTTTATCTTAGTTTTGTTACCAATGAGGTGCTTACTTGATGTAACAAAACCAAACTCGGTGTCGAAAAACGAAAAACAATAGTTATATACAAAAGACACCGACTGCCGAAAACTTAAAGTAATCTTTCACTTTGGACGATTTTTTTTGAGTGAAAGGTTTTTTTAAAATTAAAACACAGTCATTTTGATAAGAGTTTTTTTGTACCTCGTGGTAAAACTTATAAAAACAGTTTTTATTTCTTATATCACAAAGTGATACTTGGCACTTAATGCAAACTTTACCCACGCGATAATCCGTTGCAGTTGAGGTACTGGCATATTTGTTTTCTGTTGGAGCATATGCTCCAATGCGATTTTTTATCCAGCCTTATTTCCTTAGCGCTTATCTGTGGCTTTTTCTCAAATAAAGGCTCAGGACTAGATGTGCTCAAACGGGAGGTACTACTCGAAATATTAGCCAAACAAATAAAAATAAAAATAAATTGGTAAGACCATACTTCTTAATTAAGTAACTTGTTTGTGTATCACAATTAATGAAATATTATAAACCACAATGAGAGCTACTTGTTCGAGCCGTTTGGAGTTGCTAGGGCCAAGCAGTTTTCATCAGTATATCAAAATTGGTATAGGAGATAAGTTTTTGAGAGTTGTTTAAGACTTCCTTGGAGAAAGTTATTCATTTAATTTTATATGTGTAGAAGATGTTTTTAAAATATGTTCACACCTTTTCGTTATATTTTTTTTAGGGAAAAGTGACTGTGTGGGTAGGTACCACAATAAAATTAAATAAGGAAATTATC
Organism: Anorthoa munda; assembly: GCA_945859665.1. Taxonomy (NCBI): domain Eukaryota; kingdom Metazoa; phylum Arthropoda; class Insecta; order Lepidoptera; family Noctuidae; genus Anorthoa; species Anorthoa munda. Next base: position 9,935,066 of record OX243901.1, read on the forward strand.
AGAAATATATTCTTGAGCATTTCAATATAAGGAGCAATTTTAATTAAATGTACTTTATAAATCGTGATGATAATTATAAAAACAATTTCTAGTTCTTGTATCACAAAGTGATACTTTACACTTTATACAAATTTTAAAGGAACGGTTACCGCAGCCAGGATATTTGCATCTCTGTATTTTTTTAGACCATATGCTCCAATGCGACATTTTATCTAGCCTTATTTCCTTACCAGGGGCTACTTGTCTCTTTTTCTCAATAAAGGGTTCAGGACTAAATGTGCTCAGATGGGAGGTACTACTCGTAGAATTATCCTCGTCCAATTCTAAAGAAAAGATTTAAAAATTAAAAGGTAATCCCATACTTCTTAATTAAGTAATTTAGTCTTAGCTTCTGATTTTTTTCCACTAATAAGTTTGATCATTGAGTTCGCGTTCGGCGCATTGCGCGGGGCCTTGAGAAAATGCGATGACTGCGGCAAGTGCGGCTCCTATGGCGCGGATAGGTGCGCGTTCACCTCAATCCCAAATGTTAACAAGCTACATTTAGCTACCTTAGGCTGACTCACCTATTAATCCATTTATTCAATTTAGCACACATTTTATATCTACATTTTTAAATATATTTTTATAAAAAACAAATCGTAAAAAAAACATTTAAAAATATAAAAAATAATGTTTTTTTTATTTTTTATTTAATGGAATTTTAATACATAGGTGTTACTTAATTCTAAACTCGCCAAATTTTTACGTTTGATGGCCAACGGTGTCGGGAGCAGGGTCCAAGCTACCGATGGTTAGGATTCCAGAGACAGGAACCTCCTCACAATGCGAGCCGTATCGAGGAGTACTGCCTTCTGTATCAGGCCGTTGATCCAACCGCACAATGACAGCCTTGACAGATGATCATCGAGGCTATTGGCCATTAGGCCGTTGGCCGTAACGACAATCGGCACAATGATCGCCGAGTCCACATTCCGCATGTCGACAACCTCGTGTGCGACATAATTGATTTGTTCTCTTTCTCAGCTTTGTTTCTTTGTATTATTATTTTCTTTTTATTTCTTTCTTTGTTAATTTAATTTATAATTGATCTTAGTCTCTAGACAAAGTGTCATTCGATCAGCGGATGGCAATTTTCAAAATTTCAAAAGTAAGGGATTGATCACGGTACATTTCGATAGCGCTTGACATTCTAATAAATTTTACCAATCGCTATCGCGTCGCTTTCGTAGAATGTGACTTGTTTAGGGCCTCAGATTATAGATATTCTTTCATTAATAGGAGGCTTCATAGCGCGTCAGACTTGTTTTTATTCCGTAAAAATACACGGTTCAAAGTAACGGTAAAAAGCTAGTTAATCATATAAGTTCTTTGGAGGTTCGTGGTTATGTACATTCAACGATTTTACTATATAGTCTTGAAAGGTATGAACGCCAGCATTGCAGCCAGTTTTCTTCTGATGAGTCGCACATTGCCACCTTACTTTCCCGTTAGGAAAAACTGCATGCCGATGAAATGTGTATCCTGATAGTACTATCATTTTAGATCCTCGTCTCGAGTTCACGTACTTCACCGGGGCAAATACTGAAAATAAAACTCATATTATTATATTGTTTTCAAATACCTCCTTATATCATACTGTAGTGTGGATGTCACATCAATTCGTGTACTCAATTACACCTATCCCTACATGGATCCTGGCAGGGTCGCCATGTAGGGATAGGTGTAATTGATGTATAATATTGGTATTTATTAGCAAACCATTCAATAAATAGACTTAGCCTACTTACACATACATTCATAGACATAGTTCTATGACACCCACACTACAATACTACATTATTGATATAAAACTTTTTTTAACTAGCTTTTCATCTTTTCCTTTTAGCAAAATCGTCATTGCATAGTGGATACCTACAGGATTAACGGAAAGGTATGATCATATTTTTTTTAAAACCGGCCAAGTGCATGTCGGGCCACGCGCATTAATAGGGTTCCGAAGTTGCATAATAATGCGGAATAAGAAGAGGATTTTGTTGTTGTTACATGAACATTAAAACGGTTTCAGCGGCACACAAAGTCTAAAAACGGGGCCACATAGTATGATATTTTTTTTAAATATATATGCTCGCGTTTGACCACTATCTCGGCTGATAGTAAGCGATGATGTGGTCTACGGTGAAGCACGCTTGCCTAGAAGTAACCTATTCACTCTTGATTTAAACTAAAGACGACTAACTGGTAACTGAAGAAGGAGTTATAAAATCCAACTTCGCAACTGATGTTAGAAAAATATTATCTATCTGAGTACCACAGCGGGTGCGAATTGCAAAAGGAGCCGATACGAGCGCGCGTTAGAGCCACGGGGAAGGGTTGGTTCATTCCTGGATCCTTGCGCGCACGCTCCTTGTTTATTTCTCTTTTGGAATTTGAAAAATTTCGTATGTATACCCGGTACGGTATCTACGGTATTCACTATTTCGTTCTGGAAAGTTTTACGCTACTCAATAAGTGATGTAGTCGGGTCGAATATTGACTTTATAGATGGATATCGACAAAAGAAAATAAGTAATTTGCTTGGCAATCGAATCTAATTTGACTTTAAATTACAAAACGTCGAAAATACTTCCGCACTAACACAAAATAGACTCCCCCGCGTGCATGCGCCGTATGGACTACGAACCGGTACTCCATAAGGCCAACGACTCCGGCCACTCCGATGCGTTATTCGAGCTTAATCATTATTAATTTAGAAATCATTATTATTAAGGATGTTATGATTTTATTTTTGTATATGTTTACATGGTTAATATGCATATATTTTCTATCTGTTTTACACAGCTAACAAAAGTAATTTTTCAGTGGCATTTGTACAAACATTTTACTGTGCCAAGTACATTTTATAAGTTGGTCGACTTATACTCGTAAACTTGTAAAACCTGTTATGATTTTATTTTTGTATTTTATAAGCATCTATTTACTCTATTTTACACAGCTAACAACGTTATTTAAGTAATTTTTCAATGGCATTTGTACAATTTTTTTATTGTTCCAAGTACATTTTATAAGTTGGTCGACTATTACGCGTAAACTCGTACAGCCTACTTATCTGTGATAGTTTCCTTTTAATTTCGTTACATTTACTACAGCCGTGAATTTTATCACATAGCCAGGAGCAACCTTTTCGCTGGCAGGAGGGGGGGGGGGGGGACTTGACTCTAACATAAATTTGCAATTTAAAACTTAATTTTACGCAAACGGATCTATGAATCGAAAAATGGTTTTAACGACAGACGAAAAAAATAACATCCCCACTTTACGTCTATAGGAGGTATCAAAAAAAATATTTTTTCGTTGTTTTATTTTGCCACTTTGTCGGAATTGTTAATATGTATATCCATGCCAAATTATAGCTTTCTAGTACTTATATTCTTTGAGCTAAGCTGCGGACGAACAGACGGACAGTGCGAAACTATAAGGGTTCCTTGTTGACTTCGGAACCCAATCCCCTCAATTACAAAAAAACATACAATGTTGATCAATATTTTTTGAACAGTAATATATTTTATAATTGAAATTTTTAATTCTGTTTATCTGTACGTTTTATGGAAAAAACATAGGAACCCACCTAATTTTGTCTCCTCATAATAACCTATGTCTACAAATAAAAAATTAGATTCAAATAATAATTTATTTCGCTTTATTATCGACTTTTCGGAATCATATAACGAAGAACTACTTCTTCGTGTCGATGATTCCGTGTTCATTTCAAATTTTATTTTGACTGATAAACGTGTAAGGAAACCAAATCTTTTTAAGATTGTGATTATGCTTATTTGTGGTTCTAATTAATATTAAGTAATCGTATGTGTGGACGATGGCCATACATCCACTCTTGTGAGAGTGATTTGGTTGGCACTGTGTGCCACCTCGCTTTCTTGTTAGACGTCTGGTGCCATTGACATGTATATCCTGATAGTAGTATTATTTTAGCTCCTCTGCACCTGTACACAAACCCCACCGGGGTAAGTTCGGAAAAAAAAGCTATTATTTTGTAATACTTTTAAAATATTTATTAATACTCATGCAAAATCAGATATTCAGTTTTAATTATTTTTCTCAACTAGAATACTAACATTTATTTTTATCGAGCTCTATATTCATCATCATTCAGATCCACTGCTGGATATAAGTCTACCCCAAGCGTCACCACATCAACTGGTCCCGTGCGTCTCGCATCCTGCGGATACCCGCAACCTTCATCGGTCCACCTATTAGGTGGCCTTCCAACGCAACGTCTTCCGGTTTGCGGTTGCCACTCCAGAACTTTACTGCCCCATCGGCCATCCCTTCTGTGAGCATTTTGCCCTGCCCACTGCCACTTAAATTTGGCAATTCTTCGGACAATGTTGGTAACCGCGGCTCTCTTGCGGATCTCTACATTTCTGATTCGATCACGCAAGAAAACTCCAAGCATAGCCCTCTCCATTGCCCTTTGGGTGACTGTAACCTTTCTGATGAGGCCCATTGTGAGCGACCACGTCTCAGGGCCATATGTAACTGGCAACATACACTGGTCATAGACTTTCGTCTTGAGACACTGTGGTAAGTTGGACGAGAAGATACCGCGCATCTTCCCGAACGCTGCCCAGCCGAGTCGGATTTGACTGTTGACTTCTTTCTCGAAGTTGGCCCTACCCAACTAGATCGTTTGTCCAAAAGTGTAGTCTCCAACCTTGGTAGGAGTGGGTGTAACATGGGCATTCAACATCCATCCATTCCTTGGTTTTGTCAATGTTACAAAAAAAATGTTTATTTTAAACCACTCTGTTACAGTTGTATCAAAATTGAAAATGAAGTTGGTAATCTGGTTAACAACTTTTTTGTAATGTTTGTTATAGTAAAATAGTTTATTTTAGCAAATATTTCCAATAAACCGAATCATAGGTTTCTTTGGTGTATAGTTTTAAGGGAGACAAATTTTATACAGCGTAGTTTAACATTTCAAAAGTTTGAGAAACGATAACAAAACATAGAATTTCTCTTATACTTTTATTTTTAAGTCATTAAATCATTCTTTTACTTATTGAAGCATTTTTGGCAGATATAAAATTAGTCTAATGTTTTTTTGCTTAATCCGTTCTTAGCTTCTTCGCTTGATTTTTGTCTTCTCTTCATATTTCTAACTTGCCATTTTCGTTTCATTTCTCTGTGTTCTCTTGCTGTCATATCTTTAACTAGCTTTTTACGAGCATGGTATCTTTGCAAATTCTTACGTTTCACTTCTGCAACTTTTTCAGGGTATTTTTTCCTTTTTTCACGACAGCGTCGCTGCCTTTCGACCGCAGATAATGGCATTTTATAATTCTTCTGATAGTAATAGGTACCTTAAATTAATAAAATAATGGATTATGGAATACACGATGACAAAAAACGTACAAAAAACTAATGATTAATGTGTGACTGACACATAAAAAATAATAATAAACTACCTATAGAAAAAAAAAACTTTCCAGCTCTAAATTCCATACAAAAAAAATACTACTATGATACGATTAGTACCACTCCATCACAATTTACTGACAGAGATGCCTCGCTATAGAGTTTAACATAGTGGCGTTCGAAGTGCCCAGCATTCAGCAAAATTATAAATTATTCATAAAACTGGGCGTATAATTTAGGGGCGATAGAAATGCTAAATTATTAAACGATTCTTTTTTTGGAGGAGACATTAGTCATTGTCGATGAAAAAGAAGAACATCTCATGTACTTTTTAAATTTATCTTCGACATCGCTGACAACGGTGAAGAAAAAAGTCATGAAGAGACCTGGACTTAATATAAGTGTAAAATCGCCAACCCATCTTGAGCAAGCGTGGTGATCTATATTCGTACCTTTTCTGTATGAGAAGAGATCATTGTCCTGCAGTGGGACAGTTACAGGCTGGTATTATTATACGATTGCAAAAGCAATGGCGAGACGACCTCGATGCGTGGTGGTTCAAATAAGAGTCTCAGGAAAGATATTGGGGGCAGTTTTTGTCTAGCAGTGAGACATTCTAGGCTGGGCTTATAAAAAAGGCTTGCGAAATTAATTACCACAGTTTTATTAATTATCATTTATTTCGGTTTAATATTGACTTATACACGTACAAGTATACAATTTCCAAACGAGGTAGTTTTGCGTAATATCGTAACAAGGTTTTTAGGAAACTAACCAAATTTATTAGACTGTATATACATATTAGACAATATCAATAATATTTTATCCTCGTTAGCATTATTGTAAGTCCGAATGTCGAAGTATAACGATAAGTTTACCCTAGTATTTAATTATCGTTCTAATTTAAGTTAAGTTTAAATTTCTTTTTGAGAATTAAATGTGTTAAGGGACCCAATTCTTTTCAGGTTTGTGATTGTGTACACTCGATGTTCTTAGAATGTAGTCTCCGACAGTGTGGACGGCAGCATTGCATCCATTCTTCTGTCGACGTGAAGCATGATGGGTTACCGTCGCGCAACGCCACCTTGCTTTGTCGTTACGGTAAGTCTTGTGTCGTTGATATGTGTATCCTGATAAAAATATCATTTTAGATCCGCGTTTTGAGTACACATATGTCACCGGGGTAAAAACTGAAAAAGAAAGGTAATATTAAGCTCAGTTTCAGTAAAGGTCTCTTAGCATTCTTAAGGCCATTTATTAAACAAAGTAAATCTAGTCTATAGGTTGTTCTAACAATAATTAGTTTCCAGTATACATAGGTAAGCAGGGTACCAGCTAAAAAAAACGCATTTCATTGTATCCAATAATTTTTTATTTTGAATTTTACGCATAGATTTAGTACCAAAAAGACATTTGGCTCATTATCTCGAAAACTAATGAACATTAGTGAAACTAATATAGTACTTTTTCGTGCACAACTGAACTAGAAAAAATTTGCCCTGGGGTAAAATTGCTGTAAAATCAAAACTTTACAAGAAATAAGCAAAATACCGATTTTTAGGCACTTTGACAGACCATTATTTTTTTTGCTATAATGTGATTGTTATGGACTTCTCAGGCAATATTACTAGTTCTATGATAAATATAATGGCGGTGAAAGTACTTATCTAGCATATTTTTCGCAGATTATTTTCTAATTACGCAGACTTTTCGGCTATAAGGGACCCAATTCTTTTCAGTTTGTGGTTTGTGTGTGTGACATTTCACGCACTCGTAATGAAGTCACCATAAGTGTGAATAACCACGCTGCTATTACTTTTTCTAAAATGTGTTGCGCAACGCCATCTCGCGTTCAATTTAAGATACCCCTTTTGTCGCTGCAATGAGTATCCTGAGGCCTTAAAAAATAAGTAAAACACCAACAAAAAACAAGCAAAATTATAATAATATAATAATGTAATTAAATCATCTCCATACCGTTTACTTAAATAAATAACAGATAAATAATGAGTAACAACATTAATAAAATGATTTTTACGATAATCTAATACATTACATACAATTTCTTTTGAATTTTATTTATAAATTCGAAACTATGATTATAGATACATAGATATGCAGTTTGCTAAAAGAATCTTTATTAGACACAAGAATTATAACCTAATCTTTTAAAAAAATATGACTTATAGCAGAGAAACCAGATTTACGCGAAAACCTATTCTCTTTTGGAGGCTTTTCATGGGCGTGCTCGTGTTTTATTTTAATAACTGCCTCGTCCTTAGTGTGTATGACGGAGCGACATCCTTTGCCATAGTATGTGCATAGCCATCTTAATTTGTTATTAGTGTAGGCTTCCTGACAGTAGAAGGTATATCCATCGACCACTAGCAGCTTGTTTCCTCTCTTTGAATACGCAAATGTTATCTCTGTAAAAAAAACTTGATAAAGTACGATTCAAACATTGTGCCCATCGGAATTTAATCGCCCTAAGTGTGGATGACTGCACTGTAATGATTTTTTTCTTAAATCTGTTTCATATCACCATCTAGCATTTAACGATACCTTTTTTTGTCGACTAAAAAGTACCCTAATAGCATTCGATATTTTTTCGATATGTGAATATTTTAGAATTTGATGGACTTTACAAATTGACAAGCACAATAAAAAGGCATGTTGCCTTACAAATACATTTCAGAAATTAACAACCTAAGTTAACAGGTTTACTACAAAACCTATCTGCTAGATATCGATTCGATCGGCAATAAGCACATACTAACATAGTATAGAACGACCAATACTGTTACACCTTTTTTTAGTTTGGAGGAATGCTCATGCATACTGCACTAACACGGGGAGATAGTGCAGTTATGTGGGACTCCAACGCACTAAAATTTCACGTTGTCTTGATGTGCCGATTACGGCGGGAACGCGGGGGTACGCGTGAGCACTTACCGCGAAAATACTGTTACACCTGAACAAATTAAATGACATAATGAAATAAACTAAATCTTATTGAAACTTTTTTTAAATAAGAATTTACTACACATTTTAATAAAAAAATTAAAAAAAAAAATATGGACATGTCGTACACCTTTCAGTTTATCACGCTACACCTTTTTTTCGGGATTGGCAATCATCAAATGAGTGCTGCCACCCTTGGGTGGAGCGGGGTGTCATTTCATACCCTTACTGACTAAAACCCATCCAAATTCCTTTTCCGATTGGTCTTTGCACCAGGGCCGCGGGATCTCTTCGAACTATATCATTGGCCCTAGACAAGTGACATCTTATCATCAAAAGCGTGGCAAATAGCGATTGTCAAAAAGGCAAAATTGTATGGGATTGACAAGCGATATCGAAAAATCACGTGTTCAATCCCTTAAATTTTGACATTTCAACTGTCGCCTTCGCTGATGTCGAATGTCACTTGTCTAAAGCCTCAGGACACGACACGCTACACCTGCACTATTTACGTACAACAGTTTGGTACTTAAATATATATTCTAATATAGATAAATAAATAAAAAATACATGTATTTTACTTATAATATTATAAAATTATGAATGTATAGTGAGGAAACAGGGATCCATACATACGGTTTTGCCGGAACCAAAACAAAACGTACGCACTTGTTTCTTTCAGGCCTTGCACGCGCGACTTATGCGTTGATGTTTCCTCATCGGGAACTCAGCCAAGCGGTGAGTGACATCTGCTTTAATCTGCGTGGTTGCTGGTGAAATCGGCAGAGGAGTAGAATGTTTTGGGGATGAGGAGGGTATTTCCATCAGGCTCCGAATCACCCTTGGAATGACTGGAACCACAATGTTCGTCTCGACGTCATCACTCTCGTCAGTGTTTTTGTCGCTTCCAGTAACAAATGATAGATTTTAGTATTTGTATTTCTTACCATGATTGATGAGGTGGGTAGTATCCTCTTTTCGCAGGTGCCGATGTAAACGAGGTGGAGGTAAGGATGGATCGGAGAGGCTGTATCGGAGAAGCAAAAGTATTAAATATGTCATATTATACGGTCACAATAATAAAGAAGAAGAGATCCACAGGTACACCAAGGTAGCCGATATAGTTCAAATACCTAGTGAGGGCTGCAGGAATCCGCTGGATGGACAGGCCGGGCCAGGGCCGACCGACCGGGTTCCAGTGCGAGGATAAACAAATAAATAAAAAATTATAAGTGTCATAATGATTTTCAATAAAGGAAACACGTCTCTAAATAAGGATACAGATAAGTAAATGAAAAGTTGTCAAGCATTGAGTTTAATAAAATAATACAGTTATACATTTGATTGAAAGAAATACAATGAAATGTTATAATTATTTAATAGATTTAGACACAATTTACGGCTACAATAACATTGATAATAAAGATATACAATATTGTATATTTGCTGAAATAATAGTCAACTAACTTCTATAATAGCATCGACGAGAAAAATTTGACACTTAAACGTTTCTACTTTTTGAAATCGAAATTGTAAATGTTTATAATATTATTTTTATATTCAACAATTTGTAAAATATACAATGATTTATGATTAACAGTAAAACAAACTTGCGCATAAGAAAACAAATGTCAAGATTTACCATTATATTAAGCTTAACTTAAAACTGGTTTCTGAATACAGAATCTGGATTTAGAACGTATCAAAGCTTATTATACCGAAGGTTTTCAAGCTATATTTAGTAGTTTAACAAATACTCAATTTGTAAATTATTAATTCAGAAATCGGGCGATAGTCACATTTTATCTTAATTTTTCTTTCTAAAAGGTTAAATATCTGTTAGGTAAAATTGCTGACTGTCGAGACATTTCGAATTTATACAAAAAGATTTCACAAAAATAGTTGCGTGCTACATCATCAAACACATCATCGCTTACCATCAGGTGAGATAGTGGTCAAGTGCGAGCCTATCAATGATAAAAAAAGTTACCTGGAAAAAACAGTCACCTTTGACATTAACATAAAATAAATTATTGTATCATACTTCAATTACTTTGCAATGATTACGTTTAAGCAATCTCTTCAAGATTGCATCCAACGATTATAAGATTTTTCAAATTATGAATTATTTAAAAAAATCTTATAATCGACGGTTATTAATTTAGAACTCACTCATTTAGAACTCACTCATTTAGAACTCACTCATTTAGAACTAACTAATTTAGAACTCACTCATTTAGAACTCACTCATTTAGAACTAACTAATTTAGAACTCACTAATTTAGAACTCACTTATTTAGAACTCACTAATTTAGAATACACTAATTCTAAGCTTTACTTTTGTATTTGTTTTAATCTGCAGTGATATCTAGACATTTTTTTATTATTCAACAATATCTACATAGCACAGGGAATAAAGACATCTCGGCGACCATTGCTTGAGACATTTAGTCATAGAAACTGATGGCCCGTGACAATTTTGACAATCCTTTTGCGTCCAGCGCAATTGTTTGATTATACAAATATTCGTTCAGAGAAATAGGCCCAGTCTTAACTAGCTAGTATGAGCCAAGACAAAATAACAGTTCAAAATGCTTGGGATTGACCGTGTGCCATTTTGGTAGCGCGTATCAATCCTATACATTTTTGTCTTTTTGTAAATGATTAAATTTAATTTATTTAGAGCCGTATGTGCCGTATGGTGCCGGCCGTAAAGAATTCCACCATCCCATGTCTTCCCGTGGGTGTCGTAAGAGGCGACTAAGGGACAAACCAGAGAATGGGCAGCAGCGTTCTCTGTGCTTTTATAACAACCATACTGCGATCGCCAACCCGCCTGCCAAGCGTGGCGATTATGGCAAAACCCCCCCCATGAATAGCACAAATAAAAAATGGCCCCTAGTGCCCGGCAGCCTGCCTACCCTCGACTACGGTAGCGGTCGAGTTTACGGCATGGCAAGGGGTGCCAAGAATCTCCGGACGGGATCCGGCTACCCCAACAAACACCGACGACTGGACCTGGCAACATACAACACGCGCACACTTCGGACCGACGAAAAGATCACCGAACTCGAAGAGGAATTGAGCAGGTTGCGATGGAGTATTATAGGGTTATCTGAAGTCCGAAGAGAGGGGGAGGACTCGATAATCCTCAAATCCGGCAACCTGCTCTATTTCCGAGAGGGTGACCGGCAGTCCCAGGGTGGTGTCGGGTTTATCGTCCACAAGTCCCTTGTGAACAACGTGATGAAGATCGAGAGTGTGTCGACCAGGGTGGCGTACCTGATACTCAGAATATCCGCAAGATATTCGCTGAAGGTCATACAGGTCTACGCCCCAACCTCGGCACACCCCGACGACGAGGTAGAGACCATGTATGAGGATATCTCCAGAGCCATGCATGGTTTCAAAACTCACTTCACCGTTGTCATGGGGGACTTCAACGCGAAACTGGGCAAACGAGACGAGGATGAGCTGCAAGTGGGGCAATTTGGAGTTGGACATCGGAACCACCGGGGTCACCTACTGGCCAGTTTTATGGAGAAGGAGGGCCTCTATATGATGAACTCCTTCTTCAAAAAGCGTGAACATAGGAAGTGGACCTGGCAGAGCCCCGATGGTGCAACAAAAAATGAGATCGACTTCATCATGTCAACCAGGAAGCAAATGTTCAATGATGTCTCTGTGATCAATTCGGTAAAAACCGGGAGCGATCACCGCATGGTTAGAGGCACATTGAACATTAATATTAAGCTTGAAAGGTCTCGACTGATGAAGTCCACGCTCCGTCCAGCACAGATTCAGGTCCAAAACCCCGAGAGCTTTCAGCTCGAACTCCAGAATCGTTTCGAGTGCCTAGGGAGCTCAGTGGACGAATACAATGACGGGTTCGTGGAAGCTGTCCATACGGTCGGGTCTAAGTTTTTCAAGACCCGTCGTACAGATAGAAACAAAAAGCTCTCTGATCCTACTCTTAAGCTTATGAAGGAGAGGCGTGAGATGATCCTGCAGTCTTCAGATGAGGCGTGCAAATATCGGCAGCTCAATAGACAGATCTCTAAATCCTTGAAAAGAGACCTCCGCCGCTTTAACACCGAGCGTATTAAAGACGCGATTGAGCGAAATAAAGGCTCCAAGGTATTTGCAAGGGATCTGGCTATTGGGCAGAGCCAGCTCACGAGACTGAAGACCGACGATGGCAGGATCGTATCCGCCAAACCGGAGCTTCTGAGGGAGATCGAGACATTCTATGGGCAGTTGTACACATCAATCAGCAAGCCCGTTGCGAGTCTAGCAAACGACCCAAGAGCTAGATTGACCCGACACTATACCGAAGATATCCCGGACGTCAGCCTGTACGAGATTAGGATGGCTCTGAAACAGCTTAAAAACAACAAGGCGCCGGGTGATGACGGAGTCACGGCTGAACTCCTGAAGGCGGGTGGAAAACCGGTCCTTAAGGCCCTTCAGAAGCTGTTTGATGCCGTCATACTCGAGGGCAAAACGCCACAGGCATGGTGCAGGGGTGTGGTGGTACTCTTCTTCAAGAAGGGCGACAATGCCCGACTGAAGAACTATAGGCCCATCTCACTTCTTAGCCATGTCTACAAGTTGTTTTCAAGAGTCATCACGAATCGTCTCGCGCGCAGGTTTGACGATTTCCAGCCTCCCGAACAAGCCGGATTCCGAAAAGGCTTTAGCACCGTAGACCACATACATACGCTGCGGCAGGTCATACAGAAGACCGAAGAGTATAACCTGCCTCTCTGTTTAGCGTTTGTGGACTACGAGAAAGCCTTCGATTCGATCGAGACTTGGGCAGTACTGCAATCTCTCCAACGGTGCCAGATCGACTACCGGTACATTGAGGTGTTGAAGTGTTTGTACAAAAACGCCACCATGTCAGTCCGTCTTCAGGATCAGACCTCGAAACCAATCCTTCTCCAGCGCGGCGTGAGACAGGGAGACGTCATTTCTCCGAAACTGTTCACTGCTGCGCTGGAGGATGTCTTCAAGGTTCTGGATTGGAAGTCGCTTGGCATCAACGTTAATGGCGAGTACATCACTCACCTTCGGTTTGCCGACGACATAGTGGTCATGGCTGAGACCATGGAGAGCCTCAGTACAATGCTCGATGACCTCAATAGAGCTTCCGAAAGAGTGGGTCTTAAAATGAACATGGACAAAACCAAGGTCATGATGAATGCCCATGTAACACCCACTCCTATCAAGATCGGAGACTGTTTACTTGAAGTTGTAGATGATTATGTCTACCTGGGACAAACAATCCAGTTGGGTAGATCCAACTTCGAGAAAGAGGTCAACCGTCGAATCCGACTCGGCTGGGCGGCGTTCGGGAAGTTGCGTGGTATCTTCTCGTCCAATTTACCGCAATGTCTCAAGACAAAAGTCTATGACCAGTGCGTGTTGCCAGTGATCACCTATGGGACCGAGACGTGGTCGCTCACAATGGGCCTTATCAGAAAGCTTAAAGTCACCCAAAGGGCAATGGAGAGGGCTATGCTCGGAATTTCCTTGCGTGATCACGTCAGAAATGATGATATCCGCAGGAGAACCAAAGTTACCGACATAGCCCGAAGAATTGCCAAACTTAAGTGGCAGTGGGCAGGGCACATTGCTCGCAGAACGGATGGCCGTTGGGGCCGAAAAGTTCTGGAATGGCGACCGCGAACCGGAAGACGGTATGTTGGAAGGCCTCCCACTAGGTGGACCGATGACCTGGTTAAGGTTGCGGGAAGGCGCTGGATGCGAGACGCACAGGATCGGTCAATGTGGCGACGCCTGGGGGAGGCCTATGTCCAGCAGTGGACGTCTTTCGGCTGAAATGATGATGATGAATGATGATGATGATTTAGAGCCTGTTGCCTCTAGTCGCTACAGGATCGCTCATTTCGTTGTCTGTGATACAAAACTATTTCATGCACTTAAACTTTTGTGGATACATTCGAGATTTACGCATATACATAGCAGGATGAGTATGATTCTCATTGATATTTATGACATGGTCTTCAAAAGTATGTACTGTTGCCTTACATGCGTTCTGGCTGGAACAACGCCAGCGAATTCTAGGTCCTCCTGAAGTCGCGTAGTATGTATAGTAGTTTAATTTCAGCATTCGCTTGCCTTTCATGGATAGAACAAACACTGGTCCTACGTCGTCGTCTGAAAATGAAAGTATGTGTTATAGTACTGGGAAAATACCATTTAGCTGATATATTGTTTCTTACTTTCTTACTTATTTGTAAGTAAATTGATTTAGGTAATGTACCAGTTAATTTTACAAGAATGATTTCCTTATGTTAGGTTTATATCTAAAAAAAAAACTGTTTTACAACAACGAAGTTTCTGAAGGTTGATTTAATATATTATATCAAATAGTATAAAATTTAACTTCAAAGATGTAGGTGTCCATTGAACGGGATAGTATAAGAAAAATAATAACTAAGTACATAATAGCCATGTAGATCTTAATGAGACAAAATCATGTAAAAAAATATGAAAAGAGAGCACATTGTGAATCGTTCTGAGAATTCCTCCAACTTAATAATGTTTCTATCCAAAATTTGGCAAGTAGTTTTACCACAACAGTTTAACAAGGCAAGTCATCCAAAGCTCTCGGCATCATCATCATCATCATCATTTCAGCCGAAAGACGTCCACTGCTGGACATAGGCCTCCCCCAGGCGTCGCCACATTGACCGTAAAGGATGCTCTCGGCATAGATTCTGTTATTTTATAACGATTTGTATGTATAACACGGGCAACTTAATTGTGCATCTGGCACTGTGACGTCACTCTGACGTTCAACTCTAGTTAATGAACGCACGAGGTGAACGTCAAGCGCCGCGCAGCGAGGCGGGAGTCGTGTCGTATTCCAGCAAGCTGCACAGTTAATTCGACGGCGTTGTAGCACTAAACATAAGCCCACACTGACTTATTTTTACACAGATTAAAGAAGGGCATTGAGGCACTTAGCGTCATAAATTCTGTCGACTGAAGAGTTGCCTCACTGAATAATCTATTTTCGTGCGCTAAATTTAGAAATACAGAAAAAGCACTAAATTAATAATATTGTCATCTTAATCTGAATGCTTATGTTCCCCTTTCACCCCATACACTTTATTTCCCAAAGTATAAACCACAGCTTTGCAGTTACTATGCGTGGAGCATTGCCAACAAATCTTGTAGGCGTACTTTAGCGTCGTATAGTATGTATGGCCTTTGAACTTCATCACTTTTTTGCCTCTCATTACCACTATGAACTCGGGTGCTGTAAAAACAATAACCATGAGCACACAACAGGTAGTAAAACTTTATTTAAGTGTTGAGCCTATGACTACGGACTCCATTTTCCAAACTAAGCTTCCCATTCATTCTACTGTGCGTGGGACTTCACATAGCCAGCCTAACTCCAGCCAGAAGCACAGAGCTTCTTGAAGGCTTCACAGGCTTGGAGCAACCTCACTGTTCCGGTACGCGTTGGGAAGCCACATCTCCAAGTAACATGGTATAAGGGTAGAAAGATGTTGAGATAATGATAGGAAGGTCCGTACAGCTTCACATTCCAGAATGACGTTGTAAGAACATTGTATAAATTAGATATCACTGTATGCCTTAAGACATCATTGACAGCTACTGGATCAACTGATTATTATAATAATGTGAGTATTCTATAAGTCATTTTCTGTCTATGGTACGTCGCATCGTAACTATGTTGTTGGCAATGTATCTGTCTAAGTACTTTTATTAAAATATATATCTACCTATGAGCGAGGCATATTTTGCCTTTTTGTGTTATTTTTATTTTTAATATTGATGTTGTAGGTACAACAGAGGGACAGGTGTGCAATAATACAAGATTTTTATGACAGACCGTTTTTATTGCTGATACAAACTTTTCACGTCAATAAAAATAAACAAAACGAGATAGAAACTTTTGAGGTCACCAGGCCGCAAAAGTTTCTATTGCACAAATAATGTATTTATATACGTAATTAGTAGTTCTGGTATCATGATAATAGTCAAATTTTGCAATAGTACACAGGACAAAACAGTCGCTAAAAACAACAATAGAACGGCTGGCAGTCGGGGTTGGACCAAAAGTTAGGACCAACATTTCGAGTCAAATATTGTCCGTATACCGTTCACATGTCAAGTTTTTATCACGGTATATACTACACGGTCAATTTAACTGTGAACTTTGTAGGTCAAGCGAACATACTCCGCGGCGTCCCGCGTTCAAACGTCAGAGTGTAATTGACAGCCCCAATGGGATCAGTCATTTTGACCGTGTAGTAGAAGTCACTTTAGAAGTTAGAAACTTTAGGTGCATGGTTGTGTTCATCATTTATTTTAATAATTTCTTCATCTACAGTGAAGATATTCGCTCGGCATCCTCGAGCTCCGTGGGTAGAACACCGCCATTGCTTCTTAGGTGATTTTGAGGGTCTTCCATAGTACGTGTACCCCTTAAAACTTATCAGACGATTCCCTTTCACTGATTGTATGAACGTCACTGTAAATTTTTACATTGAGGATTAATTCAAATTAATAAAGCTCAGTTTTTGGACAGAAAATTATCGTAAACATATATAAAATACTCAATGTGACAAATTGTCAAAGGTGCGTCAGCTGCTGTGATTCCATGGATCAATTTATGTACAGCCAATCCCATAATTTTTCTATAATTACAGACACTTAAACATTTCAACTTTTATTAAGTTTGGAATGCTATTTCCTTTGATTGTCTTTAAAATTAGGTATAAAAAAAAAAATTGTCCTCCTGACTGAGAAATCACAAATTAAACGCAAATCAACAGCTAACGCACCTTAGACATTATTTATGTATGGTATGGTATGAGACATGCCATACCATACACTTGCATACTGGTTTAAAACAACGCTTCTGAAGATTATAAGAGATTGGTCCTGCATTTAGTTGTTCTGTGTGGGTACTTGGGGAGTAAAGTTACACTGAGTTTAAAAGTCAAGCTTTATTGATAAACATTATATAAAAACATAGTTATAAAACAATACAAGAAAACAAAAATAATATTGTAAAAATTACGTACATATCCCGTACGACCCATAGCATCACTTTGACCTCTAGCTCAAGGCCTAGAGTAGTACTTAGTCTCAATAGACTACCCACCATCTTGTAATTTTATATATTATATATTTATATCTTCTATATATTTAGTTAAGTTATATGTATAATTTACATTTAATTAGTTATGTTATGTGGTTGTTAGTCTATTTTAAGTTTTATTATTACTTTCCTGTCACAGGTCTGCGGGCAGAAATTTCTATTGAAATAAGCAATATCTTTGTGCTCTTCTATCTGTATTCTTTCTTTTTCTCTGTTGAGTGTATTGTGTGAACATAAATAAATAACTCACGAGGCCATCGTCTTATTGTGGTTTGCCACTGACCTACTGTACGTCGAATTCTTATGACAAAAATCTAACAAGCGTCGAAGCTTACTTTTAAAAACTTGCTATATCTAATAGTCGACAATTACCAAAAGAAACCTATTACTGTCTAGATAATTGGTTTGTTTTGTTTGGGAATTGGGTTGTTTGTACCGTATAAACAATGGATACAATATATCCAAATAGGCATTGTATTCTGGATAAGCACAATGATGATAATACGTTTAACGTATTAATGATAGTTTTTGAGACAGGATATTTAGGGTACCTATATATAGTTCTTCGCGGTTTCTGGCTTTTTTAATCCGTATAAGAAATAGGATCGATTGCCATCAAAAAGAAAATCACTGTCTTCTATAACGGCCTTGCGAACTTTTTTCTTACTGGTCACAAAACTAAAGTTTGCTTTAATTTAGACCTTTTTAGATTTTTCAACTATAAATTTGAGCACGCCTTAGAAAATTAAATTTAGGAAATAGAATAATACAAAACTAGTTGAAAAGAAGAGAAATGAAAGCAAGTAAGAAAAAAGGTCGCAGGTCTCCATTTAGATTTTTCAGCGAACAGCTAACTCTTTAGTTTACTGCCCCGTTTAAAAAAATCACCTATACACATCAATCAGGTTTTTCCCAAGGGATATAGGGCTTCAGAAGAGAGTACTTAGAATTTTATTTTTTCTGTTGCTTCCAACTAGGTGGATGATTATGTCCTTCACGTATTCTTATAATAAGATCATTATCAGTGGTAATGTCCGCTCGGCATCCTCTTGCTAAGTGCGTAGAACAACGCCATTGACGCCTACTAGTTTTCGACGGCTTTTCGAAGTACGTGTACCCTTTGAAACGTATCAGACGCTTTCCTTTCCTTGATTCTATGAATTCAGCTGTAATAATAGATTGTTTTATTAGTAAACGTGGACCAATTAAAATATAATCAAAGCGAAGTATTCAAACTGTGAGACAACGCTGTAATGTCTCATGTCAGTCATACGCTTCGTATCCACTAGGCAACATTTGACGCTCAAATTGTTCGGCGACGTTGCCAGCTGGCATTCAACATGAAGCGACGAGACTACTTTACTAAACAAAAGTTTCTCGTTGTTATTTAACATGTTGTACATTATGTCACGCATCAAATGTTGCCTATTCGATACGAGGCTATATAGTAGTAAAAGCAGCAATATTCACTGTTACCGAAAAGGCGGGCGACGAATATATTTTTCGGTGCGTGATGGTCGCGTTCAATATGGTACGTTGCTGTTTTTATTATTGACCTCAATTACAATGACGTATTTTCTATAGATAGATGTATAGAACATAAAAATTATGTATTTTTTTGTAAATACTGCATACTCTTTTAGATGAGATAATTGTGTAACGTTGAATCGGGTTCGGGATAAATAAAGCGCAAGGTCCCAGTATACAATTAGTTCAATTTGCTGTCTTTCACCGAAACACGTCACAATGAAAAAGGACTAAATGTTAAATTAGGGTTGTTGGTGTTTGCTGGTCAAATAATATCTTTACGTGAGGGTTGAAGAACAAAAGTATGAATGTCTGGCGCTCGGTAGGGGCGCAGGCCAGTTCGCTGGCTCCACACCACGAAGCCCTACCTCTGGCAGACTGTCCGAACAGATACCCCTGGCTGAACAGTCTACCCTAGCTGAACACCTCTTGTCAGTGGGAGAAAATCCAGCCGGGGGGATGAGTTGGCCCAATGTCAAATCCACGTCACGTTGTTTAGAGGGTAAATTGGGCACAGCGTGGGAACACTGTTCACGACGGGATCACACCACAACAGCAACAAACAGCACTCAGGTCTCTGGTACACGGACCACGCAGACCAAGCAACTCTGATCACACCAAACACCACGATGCACTGGTCGCCTCAAAGCTCCAGAGCCTCGAACATCGACGCCGAGTTGCCAGCCTGTCGGTTTTTTATCGTTTACATTTCGGGAAGTGTGCGACGGAACTGCACAATTTGATTCTACCTAGCCCTTTCCATCATCGGACTACAAGACGTACGGCCATGCGCCTTCGGTACATGGTGGACATCCCTCCCATACACACGAAGCGTTTTGATAGTACTTTCATTGTGCGCACAGCTAAGGAGTGGAACTCCCTTCCGGATTCTTTGTTCCCTGACAGCTACAACCTTGGGGTCTTTAAGTCAAGAGTGAATAGGTTTCTTCTAGGTAAGCGTGCTTCACCGTAGACCGCATCATCGCTTAACATCAAGCGAGATAGTGGTCAAACGCGAGCCTATAGCTTATAAAAAAAACACCAGCATACAACATGCATGCAGCATGCAGCAAGCAGCCCTTTTGGTCGCCGGGACGCACTTACGCGTCCCAAAGCATAACCGGCCACTATCAACAGCCACAATCGCGAACCGTACATACCGGTAACATAGCTGCCAAGAACAAAAAAAAATAATGTCAAAAAACCCGACTGCTTCAATAGCGAACTAAAAAGCCGAAAATTAGAAGAAAATCATGCTGTGCAGTCGGAGGATACGTATTTGCGAGCTCGCTGACCAAATCCAGAAGTATCCTCCGACTGCACAGTAAGATTTTACTCTTATTTTCGGCTTTTTAGTTCGCTTTTGAAGCAGTCGGGTTTTTTGTTATTTTTTATTTTTATTTATATCTTTTTAGTTATTTTTTTTTAAGATTTAGGTACATTTAAACATATAAGTGTTATATATTTTTGGAATCACCTCTTAAAATCCTTTATTTTGATACCCCACACGACGGGTTTGGAAGAAAAAAAAGATTGTCCCCCACTATATGGCGCCCAAAATCCGCCATTTTTCTATTTTCCATTTCTATTTTCGGCAGTCGGGTAAAAAGACCGACCACAGCCTCTCAAAAATGGCAAAACATCAAGTTGCGTTTAGCACACAACAACAAAAATCAAAACAAGATTACTAATTGCAAACAACCATTTCAAGAATTATAATTCTTGAAGAATTGACACGGAACAATTTTCCTTCAGTGAAATACACCCTCCTAGGTTCCAATCACATAAAAGAAAGCCTCCTCAGCCCAATTCACAATCAAAATCTACAAAAACACCATCAGTAGATGACCTCACCCACGAAGCAACGAAACACATTCACGCCACTTCGTTCCACTTCAATGATCCGGCCATTCTAGAACATTCGATGCTTAAACTCTAAATTAAATAAATGTATTCCCCTGATTGACAATTATTACCTCAAAGTGTAGTTCCTAATCGCACTCACAAACTAGCGACGAGGTGAGAACAGAATAGCGTCAAAATGGAATGTAAAGCATGTTTCTCAGCCACCAAACTTGGTAACTACTCACAATTTTTCTTGTTGGCAACTATGCCTTCATATGTGTCATGTGTCTGTAATGTTGCCGAGTAGGCCTGTATATCATGTTTTTGTGGAAGTGTATAAAATAATTGTCCAATGTTCCACGAACAACGGACCGAATGAAGTGCGGAAAAGGCACTCCCAAGCATCATCATTGTCCAAAGTTTTATTTAAATTTTGTAAAATAAAACTATAAGTTTCGTTGATTTTTTTATTGAAATAAAGAAAGAAAGAAAAAGATTTTATTTGTGCTAGGTATTACGCTTACCATTACAAAAATAGTAGTCGAAGAAACAACTTTAGTAAAATCAGGGCAAGTATACGGCACAAGTCACAATAGTAAAACGGCTATCGCTCAGCATAAAACACATAGACACTATTAGTTTTTTTTTCTCCTTTTTATTTTTTAGGTTCAAAAAATGTAGAATTGAACTACTAGATTAAATCCAATGGCCAATGTTGATGACAATGTACCTACATACATAATTATAGCCTAAGATCCCACTGCAAAAATCAACAGGTACCTTTATTATAAAACTGAATTTTGCAGGGATGCCTGGCGATATCTAACCGCAATTACCTTAATTAAATAAATTGTAATACATGTTTGTTAATTTACCCTAGATTTAAAAGGTTTTCAAGTGAATCTATCAATATGAGAAAGAAAATGATTGAAAAATTAGGAAATTGTAGCTAACTGAGAGCTAGTTGATGTTGCATCCGCACCCACAATACAGGAGAAACACCTAATCTAGGGTACAATGCAAAAAAAAACATTGAAACTAATTGCAGACATATATTGCCAGGTAACTCTGCAGTAACCTATTCTATAATGTTTACATTATTCAGTTTTATGTTATAGAATGTAGGACTTCAGAAAGTGATTGAATCTTTCCTTTGTCTTTGCATTAAGACTAGGAGGATGACTATGTATGTCTACATTCAATTTTATAATTTCGTCATTGAATGTAATGATTGTCGCTCGACAACCTCGGGATAGGTGGGTGGAACACCTCAATTGTCGCTTGGACGTTTTTGAAGATCTCTCACAGTACGTGTATCCTCTTAGACGTATTAAACGCTTGCCTTCTCTTGATCTTATGAATTCCGCTGTAATAATAAATGAATCAAGGATTATCACATTATCTAGCTGTCGCCCACAGCTACATATTTTTTGTAAATTACAGCCCAATTATGTATAACACTTACTTACTTTAACGTATAAGCAATATTACAAAAAATAAAAATAAATTAACACTCAAATATGACTTTAAGACGTGAACAAGAATTTCCATGAAACTACGAAAGAAAAACTATTGTGAATGAAAAATCCAAGCTATTTAATAAATTATCAATCAAAGCATCCAAACCCATGACCACATTTAAAAAACGACTCAAACTGTTCATATTTAAAAACCGCACAATCTTTAAAATAGTTTCGATCCATTTCCAGCTACGCTTGTCCATATTGTAACGATAGCTCGTTTACTTTGATGTTTCAACCAGAATCGAACTAAATACATAGTATATTAGGGTATCCAATTTTAAAGTGGGAAATTAATTAGTATAATGAGAAGTTTGAAATATAAGTGCAGTATTATCTTTCTCCTATTAATTAAAACATATAAAACCTCATCATTCGTTTCGGAATTGAATCGAATGGTTTTGAAAATCCACGCAGGACATACAAGCAGCAAATTGGGATTTGAGATTTCTTAATGCTAGTAAAATTTCAAGCATATCCTGCGAGGTCTCATCATAGACAGTAGCCCACTTTGATGTTAGGCGAAACATAAGTATCATTTCAAGGACGATATTTTAATCTTATATATAAAATTCTCGTGTCACAATGTTCGTTCCCGTACTCCTCCGAAACGGCTTGACCGATTCTCATGAAATTTTGTGAGCATATTGAGTTGGTCTGTGAATCGGCTAACATCTATTTTTCATACCCCTAAGTGGGTAGGGTAGGGTAGGGTAGGTAGGGTAGGGTAGGTAGGGTAGGTAGGGTAGGTAGGGTAGGGTAGGGTAGGGTAGGTAGGGTAGGTAGGGTAGGGTAGGGTAGGGTAGGGTAGGGTAGGGTAGGATAGGGTAGGTAGGGTAGGTAGGGTAGGGTAGGGTAGGTAGTTAGGGTAGGGTAGGTAGTGTAGGGTTGTTAGGGTAGGGTTGTTAGGGTAGGGTAGGTAGGATAGATGAATGTTTGGTGTTTTTATGGCAAAACAAAGTTTGCCGGGTCAGCTAGTAAATTAATAAAAACACATTATTCATAACGTAACGTAGGTACTTATTACGTCTCATATCTTTTAAGTTAAATAAAGCCACCACATATAATATCTAAATGGCAAATCTTTGAGATTAGCTCTAAATACTTATTGGCACTTAGTCGAAAATCACTTAAATAGTAAGAAAAGTTATATCTCTAAAAATTAGACATGTTTTAATGTAATTATATCAAACCAAAATAGTGGTTAGAACCAAAACTTCGGTTTATCAACAAGTCTATAAAATAATCTAGATCAACCATTCAAGATAAATATAGATAATTACCTAAAGACATCTTAATACACAAAACCATAGGTATACCTGTCAGATGTCACGATTGCCTTGTGGCTCAACTCACTTAATTAAATATATTATTATGTTCAGTCAAGAGTCAAAAGTGCAGTCGCACTCTGTCAAAGTTTAAGTTCCTAGATTTTCTTTGTAGAAGAACTTAAATCCACAACTGGTTTAATGTATTGAATAGAATCTAAAGTGTAACTAGCCGTGTACCATAGACATTCTTCTACAAATTTTAGGCTCTTCAGCTTTGGTAGCATGTGGCTGAACTTTTGACTCTACACTGTACATTTACCATCTGTTTAAAAAAAAGAAGCTGTATTTAATCAGTCCGAGATAGACTACTTATTTTATTTAAAACATTGCTGAGCCTCGTATTCTGTGGACGATGATCGTGGATTCCATTCACGGCTATGACCAGGTCATCCAAAGTGAAGACGTGGGCGTGGCATCCACTGTATGAATGAGTAGAACATCTCCATCTTTTTTTCTTTGACTTTGAAGGCAGTAATGAGTACGTGAAACCATTAACTTGGAGCATTCGCCTGCCTCTCTGGGAAACCACGTATTGTACTGAAAATAAAGTTTTACAAGGTTAGCAAAGGGTTTTTGGGCAAAATTGGTTTCAATCTGAAAACAATCTCGTCTTCACTACAGCGGCTCAAGCCAGAGATTCATATTTTAGAGAAGGAAAAGTGGCTTTAATTAGTGTAGGATCCTACTACGAGTACAAACAATTTACACTCATTATAATATAGAGTTTAGATTTAGAAGCATTCAATGTTATATAATATACTAAAGTTGCAAAATACAATCTAACTGTGTTGGTTAATTATAAATGTGAATGTGCTATTAGCGAACTGTGATAAAATAAGAAAAATAGTAGATAAAAATAAAATTTATTTTTATTCACAACAAAGGCAGGCACAAAATGGCTAAAAGACTAGCAAAGTAAATATTTACAATATTCTAACAGAATAAATACCGTTTTTTTCAAATTCAACTATATATAGTTAATCTCCTATCTAAAGGATTAGCCAGATGTAGCCAAGAGTCAGGAAAAAATGGGAAGACCGAATGGCCTCCCGCCTTGGGACACTAGGGCAGGAAGATGGTAATGGTTAGAATAAAAGAATAGAATAGAAAAACTGGTTACTGGTACTGGACCGGTGGTGGTAACTGGTTGGGTACTGGTTGGTTTGGCTGGTTGGTTGGTTTAGGAGGGTTTCGGATGCTGGGTGATGGGTGGCTGGGTGTGGTTCTTTCACAACTCTATTTCACATTAGATTTATTGTGGTACAACATTTTTCTACTAAACTATCAAGTTGTGTCTATATTTATCATGTATATGATTCTCATTAACAGATACGATGATATCATTTATAGTTCTAATGGCAGCTTTACAACCAAAACGGTGGTGAGTGGAACAGGCCCATCGGATCCTATTTCCTGTGGCCCGTACTTGGTAGAAGTTGTGTCCTTTCAACCTTAACATCTTCTTACCACGGCGCGAGGTAACAAATGTTGCTAGAAGAGAAGGATGTATTGTTTTTTTTAAATGGCTTCGAATATTTCAAATGTTTTTTTTTGCAAGTATTTATTCTAGCTCTGGTATTCTGCACTTGGAAAAACTTCGCAAACTTAAGGCAAAAGAAGATTAGTCTTATACCGTAGAAGATTCTCTCAAAAGGTTATTTACTTGTTTGACACAAAGTATTCATAGAATACTTATTAAATAAAAAATCAAACCCATTTAAATTACCATTGTTAATAAAAACACAGTATATTATTATATACCAAATAATTTATAAACTTAACAAAAACACTATCACGTTTTTTTTACATAAAATATAAGAAAAACATAAACAATATAGTACCCATAGCTGTAATTACATTTGCTCATCATTTTTTAAATTCAACAGCAATAGTAAAATTATACAAAGTTCGACGCATTGTTATATTAACATACCAATATAAAACTTCTAAAATACAATTAAATTTAGTCATATCAACGTAAAAAAAATGAGAATACATTTTTTTTTACATATCTGCAAAATTTAAAAGCGCTTGTGCGATTCAAGACTTATTTTTTTTTTATGTCTATTAAAGTAATGAATGCTTTCATTAGTTCAATAGATATAATTAAAAAAATACGTTACACGTTCTCACTTATTTTATAATAAGTATGGTAAAGTTTCGTTAAGTTGTTCAAAATCGCTCTCAAATATGTTATTCCTTAATATATTTCTTAAATCACCATGTGTCATTGATAAATTTATAAAAATCGTTACCATATATTATTAGTTTGCCCAAATACATGATATGATTTATCCACACCTGTATGGGTCTTGTAGCCTTTTTAAATAAGGCCTATCAATAATAAATATTGCTATCCTAAACTAGACAGACAGCACTTGATATTAAGGTACCAAGTGCTATTTTTTATCAACTATTATTTTTGTCTATCCATTGAAGAGTGGGGTCGTGGTTGTGTATTTCTGACAGGCTTACTATTTTATATTCTATAGTTCTCACAGATGCTCTACAGCCTTTGGAGTGGTGTGATGAGCAGTACCATCGGACGTCTGATTTACCTTCATAGCGATTACGGCAAGAATATTTGAAGCCGTTGTAATACAGCTGGCGCTTACCACGAGGAGTTGTAAATACCATTGGTCCTGAAAAGATGGTAAGTAATTAGGAATAGATTTACAAATCAAATACCATAATTGCCATGAATAAAGTACTACATAGTCTTAGGAAAAAAAAATATTAGCAAACACCTCTTACTTTGGGAAATAAGTTTATGTATAGGGGCAAATATTAATGCAGATATATGTGAAGCCTGAGGATAATGCGAAAGAAATTATCAGTAAATGCAAGTGTTGTCGATGACCAGGAAAGTATAATTGGAAAGTAAAATATATCAAATCAAATCAAATCAAAAATGTTTATTTGCCAGAAAAATACATATATGTTAAGTATGTGCTGTTTGAATATGTATATATTAAGGAATGATTTAATAAGAACACTTTATGGAATTAAATATAACCCTTCTTCTGGGGCAATCGGATGAAAAGATGTTTTACTGTAATCTTGGAAATGAGAAAATTAGTGAAGGGTTATAATTTACATAATGAGGCAATGTAAAACCGTGTGAAGTGTATGGACGTAATAGAAACAAGCAGTTTTGGACCGTGAAGCTTTGTAAGTATGAAGGATGAGTGTGTAGGTATACTAAAATGACTAAGTTCACATAATTATTTAATTTTTTTTTTTAGTGTTACATTAATATCACAGTTTTTTTTTATCTTGGAGGTTTACCAATTTAGTGTACTTAAAAATTCCAAATATTTTTTTTTTTTACATTCCTACTGACCAGACTACTAGTTGGTTCAGTCTTGCACAATCACAATCATTTCATGAACCCTCACTTTCCAAATAAAATTTAGCTTCTAATATTTAACTGACACATTTTTTTTACTACGATGACATGTTTTTTTTTAAATTTAATACGACTTAGAATCCTTTATCAAGAAATTATTATGAATATCTTTTTGTTCTTCCACCTCGCCACTTCGGGCTCGACTTTCCTAGCCAAATTACCATGTCTATGACTAACAATTTTAATGCGAACCCTCATCAGATTCGGTTTGAAATTCCTAACTATAAATGTTTTGTAGGTACGAATACTTAGACCTTTTGACAGTATATTAAAGACACATAACGTTTATAACACAAACACAGTAAAGTACAAACATCCAGACCCGGCACAACTATCTTTAAGCC
This sequence comes from Anorthoa munda, assembly GCA_945859665.1. NCBI lineage: Eukaryota > Metazoa > Arthropoda > Insecta > Lepidoptera > Noctuidae > Anorthoa > Anorthoa munda. Next base: position 9,962,614 of record OX243901.1, read on the forward strand.
ATACGGAACAAATATTTGTATGACCTTCAGATAGTTGTTCCGAGTCTAGCTGTTTGTGTTTGTGATTTTAAATGTTTGTAATCGCATCCACGATACAGGAGAAATTCCTAGCGTGGGGCAACATTTTATAAAAAAAGGATTGAAATATTATAACATCACATTTAATAACATGCACTAACTGCATAAACACAAAAGTGCCTAATATTTTAGGGAGATCACAACGTCATCACGTTTATTTATTCAAAAGAATTAATAAAGTTATTGAATACTAATATTTTGTCCTACTTATTATTTTAAGAATACCTAATACGAGACGGTATATTAGTAGATACTATTTTTTTTCAAAATCAATCCTGCTGGCACATGATATACAGGAGGTCTTTGAAACCGACGCGAAAAGGAGTACCATGGCTTCACTACATAATTCTGGATCTTCCCCTAACGTTGAAATTTTAGGTCCGATTTTTCCTAATTTTTGAAAAATAACTGCATTTTTGGGGTTTCAGAAGCATGTACTGAATACTTTTTGCGTCGATTTCAACGACATCCTGTATGTGTTAACTATAATATATTATATAATAACTTCAATATTCTCACAATAAATATAAACAACAACACTCAGTTTTCACTTTTAAAGAAGCATGCTCGGTTTTTCCGTTTACTCGAATGACATCTTGCAGTTAACCTCAAAATATCTGTAAGTGCTTAATGCTTACTCGTAATGCATATCATATTTTATACGTTACTTTAAATAAATTTAAATGTCCACGACACACATGACTCATACGTATATTGAACCCATACTGAACCCCATCCGATCGTTGGTGTGGCGGTAACTGTTGTCATTTCTTCTGTCGAGTTAGTAGTTGTGGTTATTTCTTCGGCAGAAGATTCAATAGGTCTAACTGTGGTCGTACGTATGTACGTATACGTTAATGTATGTCTGCAATAGTCATGTCTGTGGGGTTCCCAAAGATGGCTTAATCTATTCTGACACCAGAGGTGGCTACATCCTCAAACCAGAAAAAAAAAGACTGGCCTGGTCCTTGCGCAAGTAGAAGCCACACTATCGTGGCTTCACGTTTCTAAGTTTTGGTTTGTATCGTCAATCGTATCTTCGTCATCTTCCACAACTATTGGTTCCTGTGGTGGTAATGTGACGAAAAGAACATCTTCATATACCTCTGCTGCAGGTTCCTCTACTGTAAGTTTCTCTGGTGGTTGCACGACGACATTAACCTCCTTTCATTCCAGTGGCAACGGGTCCTCTGTGAAGAAATGAGAGTTTTATATATTTTATTCTTACCATAAATGTAGCACTTTGTTAGGCATGGTAAGCGAAAAAAATCTAAAATAGTGGCTACTAATACAAACACTACCACCACAGACCTAAAATATCCACAAGTTACTTATGAGTAATTCTATATTGGCAAGTAACAACAAACAAGTAAAAATAGGTATAGTTGTATTATGTTTAAAAATAACATAACATCACGCCTGTATTCCCTGAAGGCACTTAGATGAACATGAGGTCTGAGAATCAAACCCAGACCTCATGCTCATCAATAGCGGGGCAGTTGTTTGAAAAATATAATGATAATAATTCTTAGGGATACCAGTATCTCTTTTAATGAAATGAATTCTTACTGGCCATTACAATATCATACTAGCTTCTTCATAATGTCGTAATCTTAAAAATACTCAAACAAATTGTTATAGAACTAAAATTGGAATTACACACTAACATTTTATCGTATTTCTTATTGTTAAATTGCCTAGTAACAAAATAATTTGTGCTATTTTAAGAGGATTTTCATATTTCAAACAGGATTACTACTACTACTTTGGAATTGTTTGATTTTGTTTATATCGGGATTATTGTAATGGCCTTCTGAGGCAACGTTTATAATGCAATATAGATTAGCGATTTTACTAGAAGTATCATTCAATAGTAACATTGAGGTATGGTCTATGGTATTAATAATTAAAAGTTAACTTCGTTATTAGTAAGAATTCGTTTCATTATAAGAGATACCTGGTTGCTTTTCATATTTTTATGTTTTTGGTGGGATCATTAATACACCATTGTTATGTCTTATTACCCTCAAAACTTCGTCGTACGTGGCGTCGTGATCTTTAATGGATATTTGATGCTCTGTCGGATTCTAACTGATGGAAAAGAGTGTCCGTGGAGTTTCTTGCACATTCTTCTCCATCATTATCCAGAAACCTACTGACTCTTGCGAATGTGCAACTAGATTAATATTTTGTTTGACAATTCAAAAGTACCTATATCGTTTATTTGAAATAAACTATTTGATTTTGATGTTTTTTTTATTTTATGTTTGTAAATTTAAAATAACTACTATGTTTTAAATTCAGAATCAATGAGTTCGGCTAATTTAGATAACAATTGTCTAGGAGGGCGGAAGTGGTCCTTCTATATACTTTCTATTTTGTGCTACTATCGAAATGTCATGTCAATATTCTCCTAAAATTTACATTTTGACAACCGCCATCAATGATAGAATGACACTTTGTATATATATCTCAGGTACCACTTGATATAAAGTGATAACCATGTCAACTATCGCAAAATTTAACAAAAAAACACACATTTTTTAATCTGACCTCCTTAACTCATTGACTGGGGACTCCTTGACAAGATGGGTGCCAGATTTCAGGCTTCTGACTACCCGTAACGACTGTCAAAAATCAACAAATGATAACTGGGGACCAACAGCTTAACATGCATTCGGAGGCACCGAAGAGTTTCGGTATATCAAGAATGGTCTCCTCCTGCAAGCATTTCTTACCGGCACAGATATACCTTTTACATGCGTCTGTTATTATTTAGTAACGAGCTTCTCAAATCTACATTATATTACATCATCATCATCATCATTAGTTCAGCTGAAAGAGCAGCAGTCCACTGCTGGAGATAGGCCTCCCGCAAGCGTCACCACACTGATCGTTGCTGTGCTTTTTACATCCACCGGACTCCCGCAGCCTTACCCTTATGTTACATCATTTCGAAAAATTACGTTATTAGTGCGGTCTAATAGAAATGCTTGGTAAACTTGAAGTTCTATTATCACTTTTGTATACCAATAATAATATATTATATCAATTGTCAAGTAAATACCTGCTATAACATCTTCCTGCGTCTTCTTGACTGCATTTTCTTCGATGAATTCTTGTGTTTTAATGTGGTTTTCATTCTGAAAGAAAAACCACAATGAGCTTTTACCTAAGAAGCTATAACATTATATTATTTCAATAACCATTTGCCATTAGTACCTTTTATAATAAAACAATTTACAAAGGAGAAACACTTATTAATACTCTTAGTTTAATATAATTTCATCATCGACATAGCATAACAATTTCTGGTCAAATATATATTTTTGTATTATCTTGAATTAAAATTTTAATCATCATAATACATAAATGATTTACAATATATATATATATATATACCTATAATTTTTAAATGTACCAGATGATTTAAATTGGAAAGGACAAAACCAAAACAAAGTGTTTGTTAATAAACTTAACTTAATTTTAAGAGACATTGTTTGGATTTAAATGATACATGAGCGTCATGAAACAGATTTTATACAATTTTTGAGAACAACCTTAAATAGTAATCAATACAAAACTTCTAACTAATACTTTTTCTTATTTCTAAGTAAATTAGCGAAACTACATTTTACTAATTTCTCTTAGGCCCGCTTGTGCCATCCTGGTTTATCTTAAAAACTCTGAGTTAATAGCTAATACGGGTCTATTTAGTATAAGTATGTCAAATTTCAATTTAACCTCGTGTTAGCAACTAACTCGAGTTAAGTTTTTGGCGCAAGTGGGCCTTACAGATTGGATTTTTGTGAGCCTGAAAAACATGATGGATTTGCATTTAAAATCTGTACGAACTTATCTTATATAATGCATAACATCAAGACTTTGGACCCATCAGCTTATTTTTAATACTCAGGAAGATGATTGTGAGTCGGCAGTGAGCTGCACACCATTCCATTTATCATATAAACGACGCTTTTGCAGCCTTTCTTATGTTTAGTACAACGCCATCTTGTTTTCTCTAGTCCGTATTCGATGTCTCTCTTCACATGAACGTTGTAAGAGAAACCAGCCAGCATCATTTGTTGTTTTCCTCTGCTATTTACTTCGTATCTTGGCAGAACGAATATCTGTCCTGTAATGTAGAAATAAGGGTTAAAATAATATGAATTCAGACCAAGGAGGGACACCATGGGCGGTGAAAAAACACGTTCATTTACTTCAGTTAATACTTATATTTTATTTATGTTTGATAGGCTCGCGTTAGACCAGTATCTCACCGGATGGTAAGCGATGATGCGGTCGATGGTGAAACACACTTACCCAGAAGTAACCTATTCACTCTTGACTTAAATATCCCCAGGTTATAGCAACTATCAGGAAACACAGAATCTGGCAGGAAATTCCAGAGCCATGCCCAAAAAACATGGAGAAACCTTGAATTCGAATAAAATAACATGACACAAAAAAACAACAACAACAAACAAACAATAATGAATGAACAACAACAAGAAACACAACAAGAAACACAACAACAAACACAACAACAACGAACAACAACAACACCAAACAAACGGACAACGTAAAACAAACAACGAAACATGTTGAATGTAACATGTTTTGTGTGTTTGTTGTATGTAGTTTAAGTGTGATTCTTAGCACATTCAGATTAGTACAAAAAAAATATCTAAAAACATCAAACATAATTATTTGTTTTAAAATAAAAATATTATCAAATCTCTTGTCAAACTAAATACCGGGGTACGTCTGTTCCTGTGACAGATCGGCTCGAGCTCCTAGGCAGGGAGTTGATATCTAGTCTCAACTTCGGCGCCTCCATTGAGTACAAAGCCCTAATTGCGGCCAAAAAAATGGACATCCTAAATAGAGTGAAGCGATACTTTACGCCTGGACAGCTTTTAACCCTATACAAAGCGCAAGTTCGATCCTGCATGGAGTATTTCAGCCACCTTTGAGATGACTCGGCTAAGTATCAGCTTGCCGCACTTGATTCGGTGGAACGCAGAGCCAAGAGGCTCATTGGCGACGTTGAACTGGCAGATGTCAAGCTTCACAGCTTGGCTCATCGCCGCAAGGTTGTCTGCTTGTCGGTATTCTACAGACTGTACTTTGGTGAGTGTGCTCATACCACCAGCCCCCTTCTACCATCGGACACCTAGAAGCACTGGAAGTTACCATCCTTACCTTGTTGCCATTCCACAAATTCGCACCAAGCGCTTCCAAACATCCTTCAAAATGCGCACAGCGAATGAATGGAACTCACTACCTGCGTCTGTGTTTCCGAACGCATTCAACCCGAATCTCTTTCGCTTCCAAACATTCTATATTTTTTATAGAAATGTCTCTTGGTGAAATGTTCGGAAGCAACAATGATCCTTATTCAGACAAAGTTTAACTTGACATTTCTCACAAGATAAAGGGACACAAGATAAGGTCTTTCCTGTGCAGCCAGAGTACTTACAGCGTTGACGTATTTTATTCCAAACAGGAAAATGACCGACTGCGTCAATTCTGATGTCACGAGGAGGTAAGATAGACATGTCGGGGTGCTTTCTCTTTTTTTTGGAGGAACATGGTCTGTCCCCATTTTCTCTAATTAATCTTTCTAATTCTTCTGGGTTTAGTGGGTATTTTTGTGGTAGTGACCCCCTACCCATAATACTTCTGTTTCGCAACCAGACACCTATAAATCAGACAGAAACCTATGTTTAAATTTCACGAAATTTTTGAAGAGCTGTCGGAAGTACGTTATCTGCTCTGATAACAGAAATTGAGTATGAAATGAAAACAGTAACGACACGAATAATCTTTTATTAGTATAATATATGTATATCATTAACTAATGATTTTTCACCGTTTCTCGCGGTTTTTACTACTTGTTAAAACATTGAGATTTTTTATTTAAAGTTTCATAATAATTATGAGTATTTTTTTAAATTTTTATGTATGAAATAATAAGCATAAATTCATAGGGTAGTTTACAGAACTAAGCGGCCGTGCGGATAGACACGGAAAATGACTTATTTTTGTTATATTTAATATAGAATCCATATTTTTTGAGCTGGAACTTAAGAACAAAGGAAAGAAAAAAGGATGTGGGATAGGATCTAGGGGCCGATTGCTGAATTGAGTATTTAGAGCTAAGAATGTGTCAAGCCCTACTTTAATGCCAAAATTAGGCACGTTTTTAGGCAAAAATGGAATTTGACCAATAGTTCAATTAATTCAGAATTTTTTATTGATTGCACTTCTACTACTAGGAAATTCAGCTAATCGAAATATTCATGTACATGGTTATGTGTCGGCAAAATACTGGATACCTTGTTGTTAACAGTCTGAACAACGGCGGAACAACCTTTTCTATTTTTCGCGCACCGCCATCTTATCCTTATTTCGCCTGTGTTGAGTTCGTATCTCGTATGTATGTTGTATGAGTAGCCAGCAACAATCATATTTTGATTCCCCTGTCTGTTCTTTACAAATCTTGGTGCAACTGTAACGAAATCAATTATTAAAATCTGTAAGGCAACATCATATTTTTTTTTGAAGAGCTGTCGGAAGTACGTTATCTGCTCTGATAACAGAAATTGAGTTTGAAATGAAAACAGTAATGACACGAATAATCTTTTATTAGTATAATATATGTATATCATTAACTAACGATTTTTCGCCGTTTCTCGCGGTTTTTACTACTTGTTAAAACATTGACATTTTTTATTTAAGTTAAGTTTCACAATAATTTTGAGTATATTTTTCTATTTTATGAATGAAATAATAAGCATAAATTCATAGGGTAGTTTACAAAACTAAGCGGCCGTGCGGGTAGATACGGAAAGTGACTTATTTTTGTAATATTTAATATAGAATCCAGTTTTTTTGAGCTGGATCTTAAGAACAAAGGAAAGAAAAAAGGATGGGGGATAGGATCTAGGGGCCGATTGCTGAATTGAGTATTTAGATCTAAGAATGTGTACTACTTTAATGCCAAAATTAGGCACGTTTTTAGGAAAAAATGTAGTTTGACCAATAGTTCAAGTAATTCAGATTTTTTTATTGATTGCACTTCTACTACAAAGGAATTCAGCTAATTGAAATATTCATGTACATGGTTATGTGTCGGCAAAATACTGGATACCTTGTTGTTAACAGTCTGAACAACGGCGGAACAACCTTTTCTATTTTTCGCGCACCGCCATCTTATCCTTATTTCGCCTGTGTTGAGTTCGTATCTCGTATGTATGTTGTATGAGTAGCCAGCAACAATCATATTTTGATTCCCCTGTCTGTTCTTTACAAATCTTGGTGCAACTGTAAAGAAATCAGTCATTAAAATCTGTAAGGCAACATCATTTTTTTTATAAAATTACTGTTTAGTAGAATTTTTACAAAATTAAAGTATTGTAATTTTTTTTATATATTATAACATTTTAGTTAGAAAATAAACTTTATTATAATAATACTAAACTAATTTTGTTAATAGTAAGAAAAAAGTCCGCAAAGTCAAATTATTTTTCTCAGTGAAATCAAAAAAAACTTTTCTAAATAAAGATCATGCAGTTTGTCTCTCGGGTGAGGACGTATTATGTGATGACATCGGTTTTCAGTGTATATATATATGTGTATAGTTAGTGGTAAATATATGCCACTGGATAGGCAGTATGCTCGTTTGTCACAATGGATAGATAGATAGAATATCTCAAATATGATAACCGTAAACACTATAAACATCGTGAGGAAACCGGCATATCCTAGAACCAAAACATCATGTGACATCCACGAACCCGCACTGGGCCCGCGTGGTGGATTACGGCCCATTCCCTCTCACAGAGAGGAGGCCTGTGCCCCTGTAGTGGGAACATTAATAAGTTGATGATGTATGTGTGATGTGATGTGAAACAGTATATATTATTTATATAATTATACTTTCCTATACTTATTTACATTCATGTCTTCATATCTATAAACAACAATTGCCCTCGATGGCCAAATAACACAAAAGTTAAAATAAAATATGACATAACACAATTTGGCATCTATTAGGTACGGTTAAAAAAGTTTTATAAGTTTATTCACAATTTCCATTTTTATGATGATGGTGATGACGACCGGACGTATAGGCGATGCTGTTATGATACGTTTATGCCCAGTTTTTCTCGTAACAGACAAACTCTTAACTATAAGTTCAGGGTCATGATTATGTGCCGCCATCTCACCCCATATTTCCGCATTCATGGTAAAAACGACACTTTTACATCCGCTGTAGTGTCTCATACAACGCCATCTCGTTCAAAAGAAGCAATTTGTAAGAATCCTCTCATCTCATATCGTAACCAGCTTAAGTCATTATCCGTTTACCGTTTTTGTTAATGTTAAATATCGGTGTTTCTGTAAAAAGAAAATGGTGAAAAAATTGTGGGCTTTCAAAGGACGGACAGTGTTCCTTTATATATTATAATTATAATAACTTTCGTTTTCTCCCGCGCGTCCGCCCCCGAGCCAATACACCGTGCCTTTGGTACCGTGCCTTTTCAGAGATAAAATCAAGCCTATGAAACTCAGTGATAGTGTAACTATTTATCAGTGTTTTCGATATCGGATCTGTACTTCTCGAATATCTGTGTAGTGCGTACTGTAGAGTACTCAATTATATCTTAAGTAACTATAATTCTATTTTCGCATTCGCTTTAATCCTATGGAATGATTGTTTTTCTGTTCCATAATTTTTGAATTTGTCGGATGTAAAACACACACACAACTGAGAACATGTCTACTGCATCGCCATTTTGTATTTATGACGTCACTTAAATCAATGAAAAGTGTTCACCATAGGTGAAGCCGGCGAAAAGTGTTGTAGTATCATTCATATCTACTATTGACTTTTGTATATTTATGGTTTTCTTTACTCACATATATAATACGTATTAAATCTTACCTAACTGGACGAAGACGTATTGCGCCGATCGATAAATTGGGATAAGGTCAATTGTCCGCGTAATTCCAAAACAATTTGAATTTTTCTAGATAAATGAAAATAAAAATATTTGTAACTGAAATATTTAATTATTCTTTCTAATTACCTCTAGCTGGCACTAAGGGCATGTTTCACCACCACAAGATACTGTCAATTTACTAAACAGATAATATTATAAGAATTCTGTTCCACATTCTATTATATAGTGACTAGTGCATCGCGAAACAGGCCTTTAATTTAATAGCCTTCACGTCAAGTTAAGTACTATACACATTGAATCTTTTACGTTTAATCACCATGTCAAAAGAAAAAACCTATAAAGAACTGAACTACAATATCTTGTCAATTAAATCAACTACCTGGCTCTAATTGTCTTAAAATTTCTTAAAAAATATTATATTCACTTTCTGCTATCGACGAGACTTTTCCTAGCAATTTATTCCATAAATATTTTTGTCTTTTTTCTTCTTGATATTGGGCGTAACGTTCAGGATCACTTTTTATTTTTTCATATCTGCGACGTTCGGCTATTCTTTTTTTCTCCAACTTTTCTTGTCTTGTCTGTATTGGAGTGTTAATGAAATCTGAAACACATAAATTAGTTCTAAAATAAATAAGTCCTCAAAACGATTCTATAAATCTATACTTCTATACTAATAATATTATAAAGAGGTAAAGTTTGTAAGTTTGTGACGTTGTAGGGGGTAATCTTTGGATCTACTGAACCGATTTTGAAAATTCTTTCACCAGTAGAAAGCTACGTTATGTTTGAGTGTCATAGGATATAATATATTTTCAAAAAAAATTGAAATCCTTATGAAAATTGCAATAATGTAACCCAAAGTAGCAAAAAGTTAAATTCATTCTTTGGCGTGCGCTGAGAAAACTGTTGATGATTCATAAAACTTATTAGGTAGGTAGGTAGAGCAGAGTAGGGTAGAGGGGGTAGGTAGGGTGGGATAGGTAGGGTAGGTTGGGCAGTGTGGGATAGGTAGGGTAGGGTGGGCAAGGTAGGTAGGGTAGGGTAATGTAGGTAGGGTAGGTGGGTATGGTAGGCAGGGTAGGTAGGTAGGTAGCCAGTTGACGGGAGCGAAGCCGTGGGAGTCAGCTAGTTTTATTTAAAGGGATACGGTTATTCGACACTAAACAAACAATAAACAAACATCAAACAAACAATCAAACATATAGTTATACGGTATAACACATTTATTACTCAAAAATAATACAATTCACTTATCATGAGAAATACAAGTAAATTAAAGTACTTGATACACGAACTTATGAAGAACGGTGGGTAATCGTAAATAAATTAGTAAGTAGTGGATGTTGTTATGTTATGTGTAAATATTTTCTTACGATTCTGTGGATAACATGAAAAAGTTAGTGTACCATTACATATCGTTTGTTGATAGCAAGTCAATAGCAATTACACATTGATGACCACATTTTTAATCTATTTATTTTTCTTAATGATATTAAAGTTTAGTGCCTACATGTTTTTTTAAGTATTTGAATAAGTAATAATTTAATGTAAGTAGTAGTAGCAAATAAATAGGTCAATGAAATAAAATGAAATAATACTGACTTTATAAATAGGTGATGGGCTTAAAATATAGAAAGATTCTTCAAAATGTGGTTCTTTAAGGTTTTTTTTTTTTGTATATATTAAAGGCTGGATCTCTTTAACATCATTAGGAAATATATTATACAAATCTGATCCTTCATATAATATATTTTTCTTTCCATAGTTAATACGCGGTGGTCTTAGGCACATGTCGTTTTATCGTTAAGTAATACGTTTTTGTTTTTGTCCTTTTTTGTAAATGTTATTTTAGAGTGTTAATCTTTATTTAACAGCTTGTGTACTAATATGCAAGTGTTATATTTATAAATGTGCGACAGTTTCATTATATATTTTTTCTGTAGGAGTTAGATAGTTATTATGGAATCATAGTTTAATTATTTTATTTTGACTTGCTTCGATTTCTTTTAAGTTTGTATTGGCTGCAGAGCCCCACCCTCTATTAGGTTGTCTAGATGAGGTTTAACCATAGCGTTACATATAATAAAGCTATCAGATTTCGGCAAGCAGCGAACGATACCTCAAAATGCACCCATAATAGAGGATAGTTCTGATCTTAGTTTATCAAAGTGCGGCTGCCACGTCAGATTATTATCTAGATGGAGACCAAGATACTTCTTTGTATCGATTTTAGTTTAGTTCGTTATTTATATATAGAATTGGATGGTTATAAATTGTTTGTTCCTAGCACTGAAAATAATGTAATTAGTTTTAGATGTGTTATCAGTCAGAAAATTGTCTTGGAACCATCTAGAAAGAGTATTTAAATCTCACTGCGCTTGTTTAAAGATGTGATCGATGTTGTTGCCAATCAAAAATAAGCTGGTGTCGTCAGCATATAGTATTATGTCACCTGACAGATTTCATTTATTTTTCTCGTTTACATATAGAATAAAGAGTAAGGGACCAAGAATGGAGCCTTGTGGCACGCCGTAGGTTAAAGTTTCGCAGTTACTTTGCATATCACTACACCGAACAATTTTCTGTATGTGATACGACCGAAATATGTCGTGGGCAGTTCTCCTGATGCCGATATCATAAGGAGAAGCAGGCTATGGCTGATTGTATCAAATGGCTTTTTCAGATCTATAAATACGATATTTTAATGAAAAAACAAACAAAAATAAAGTAAAATTTGAATAGTGAAAATTCGATGTACTACATTAAGTTCTCTAGTAAAAGTTAACACATCAAAATTACTATTGGTTTTATTATCACCTGTACTGTCCCACTGTAGGGCATAGGCCTCACCACACAATCAAAAATTTTTGCATGAGCATCTAGACAATGGTTATTTTTATTATTGACAGGGTCGCGTTTGACCATTATCTCACCTGATGGTAAGCGATGATGTGGTCGACGATGGGGCACGCTTGCCATCTTTAAACATGGCCTTTTCAATGTTTATGTCATACACAATACGAAGACAAACTTGAAATATTTTCACAAAACACATTTACTAAATTTCTGCAACTGCATTTAAAATAGCTGCAATTACCGTTCTACTTGATTGAGTATTGCGAAAACAATTTAGTTAAATTAACATCAAAAGGCCCTTTTATGCAGCACTGGAAAGCCTTTCATGCACCCGTATTTCGGGCTTGGGGCTTAGATTTTAAACAGACATAAACTTTATAATCACCAGCTTTATGCTTAATTTCAATGTCTTTTATCCTTATTTTATTCGACCCAACTATAATTTTGTGCATTTGGCTAATTTCTGAAGGAAAGGTAAGCAAACCCTGTTTTCAGTTATTAATTAATATGGAAGTCAATGTCTTGAACTTGATGGGAGGATTACAATCCATCACACCGATAGGCTATTGTTAATTATTATTACATAATGCCTAACCTCAAGGCAATCAAAACATAATTGGTGTTTCGTGAAAAACTTTGTTATTAATTAAAGCAAAACCCTTTTTGACGCCTTTTGCCTTATGTGCAGCTTACATATACTGTAAGTCAGTACCATAAGGCCTCAAAAGATAATAGGTAATTTAGCAAAACGTCAATCATGATTATGCTCATTTCTTACATTTACTATACAGTCATCAATCGTAATAACAGAAGCACTGCACCTTAAACCACACCTTTTTGAGCATCGCCATTCTTTTTTGTAACCCATACCCGATCTTAAGCTAAATGTGTATCCTTTGAAGATTAATAATTTGCTCCCTCGGCGTTTTATGAACGATAGCCCATGGTACACTGAAATAATGAAAAAAATACTGAAAATACCAAAAAAGAATAATAAAATATAAATCTGAAATCAACAACCCGCTTTGAGCAAGCTTCTCGATTAATGCTCGTGCCATAACTGTACGAGAAAAGTCTCTAAAGTGGAACAGTAACAGGTTGTATGTTGTATAGTAGTATTATGAATTCTAATGCCTAATCTGAACGCAAATAAAACATACTTGGTGATTCATGAAAAATTTAAATTTATTTAGAAAAACACACTCTTTGATGCCTTCAGCCTTATAGAACTGACCAGCGACATATCAAAAACAAAGTGGCAATTCAACAAAACATCAAACATGATTATGCTCATTTTTTACATTTACTACACTGCCATCGATCGTTATAACAGTAGCATTGCATAACGAACTACTATGTTTTGAGCATCGCCATGCTTTTCTGCATCCCATTCCTGATCTAAAGCTAAATGTGTGTCCTTTGTAGACTAATATATTGGCACCGCGTCGTTTTATGAACTTTACTCCATGGAACACTAAAATAAAAAAATAAAATAAAATTAATATAAAGAAGAAACAATAAAAACGTATACAAATATGTTACTACTATATAATAAATTTAAATAAATAATAACAGCCACACGCAACCCGTGTGGCTGTTATTATTTGTGTGTTATTATTTAATCTTCAAGGTTAAGCAACGCTTGCCGAGGTCGGTCCGTGGATGGGTGACCATCTTTACATAGCGAGTTTTACTGGACTGAACTTATAGTTAACAGAAGTCTGAAATCGCCAACCGTGTAGATTAATGCTCGTGCCTCCTCTGTATTAAAAAAAGGCTTTTTCCCTGTAGTGGGACAGTAGAAGGCTAGTATTATATTATTAATTACATAATGGCTAACCTGAACGCAAATAAAACGTGCTTGGTATTTCATGAAATCTTTTTATTTATTAAAAAAAAGATTCACTCTTTCATGCCTTGTGGGATTGTACACATATCTAAATATGTGTGCAGCACAGAAACATAAAGCCTCATACGGTCGGTAATTCAGCAAAATATCAATTATGATTATGCTCATTTCTTACATTTACTACACAATTATCAATCGTTGTAACAGTAGCATTACATCTTAAGCTACTCTGTTTTGAGCATCGCCATGCTCTTTTGCAACCCGCACCTGATCTAAACCAAAATGTGTGTCCATTGAAAACTAATACTTTTCCACCGTTTCGTTTCATGAACTTTAGCCCATGGTATACTGAAATAAATAAAGACAAGCTAATTATTTTACGAAAAAACTACTGTTATAAAAAATAAAGAAATATATATCAACGATACAATATTTTTGATAAATATTATTGATAAATAGGGCCTCATTCCTGAAAATCAATTTCTGTATAGCTTATTAGAATATAGAATTTGCTAAGCAATCGCTAAACAGTGACGAGATTTTTTATAAACAAGCATGCTAATGATTTATAGACAAAGTGACATTCTATCAGAGATAGTGTCAACAAAAAAAAGTACAAATGTGACGTTTCAATTCATATGTACTTTCTGAGTTAATCTTGAATATCGTTGACATTGATGAAGGAAGACATCGTGAGGCAACCTGGACTTTAGTTAATATAAATCTGAAATCGCCAAACCACCGTGAGCAAACGTGTTGATGCCTTCTCTGTATGAAAAAACCCTTTTTTTCTGCAGTGGGATAGAAGTAAGCTAGGATACTTAACCTGGACGCAAATAAAACATGTTTGGTGTTTCGATGAAAAACTTTATATTCACAAAAAAAAATACACTTCTTGATGCGTTTGGCCTTGAGACTGTGCTGCTCCCATCTAATACCTTTAAACGAACAATTCTTGTATATATATATATATATAAATAATTACAATCTGAATCTCTGAAACGGCTCCAACGATTTCATGAAATTTAGTATGCCGTGAGTTTCGGGGACGACAAATCGATCTAGCTAGGTTTAATTTTTAGAAAATGACCCTTTCTCTATTTTCACCCTCGAGCTCGGTCACCCACTAACTATCTAAATATGTGTGAAGCAGAGTCCATTAGTGCCTCATAAGGTAGATAATTAAGCAAAATATCAATTATGATTATGCTCATTTCTAACATTTACTACACAGTCCTCAATGGTTGTAACGCTAGCATTACATCTTAAACCACTCTGTTTTGAGCATCGCCATGCTTTTTTGCAACCGATATCTGATCTCAAGCAAAATGTGTGTCCTTTGAAGACTAATAGTTTTCCACCGCGTCGATTCATAAATGTTAGTCCATGGTACGCTGAAAAAAAAACAAAAATTATATTACCAAAAAAAGAAACAAAAATATTTAAATATTAGAAAAAGAAGAAATAATAAAAATACGGTACAATAATCTTTGAAAGTATTTTATCTATCTATCCCCATATTACTAAATCGAAATTGTTTTTTTTATAACAATTTTAGTTTACACGCATTATATTTCTTCGTCAACAAATAGGGACTCATTTTTAAAAATACCATCTGTTTAGGAACTTATTAGAATTCAAATTATCTTGAGAAAATTAGAATAAATAATGTGGTAAGCACAACACAACAGCTCATCAGTGTCGAGATTTTTATAAATAAGGCTGCAAATGATTTTTCGATAAAGCGATAAGCTATTAAGATGGAATCGGATAACAAATTTTTCATTCATTTTCATTTGGCACTTTTCACTCCAATGAAACATTTTAACACAATATGAAACGAGAGGGCAGGGTGAATCTATTAATGACCGATACAACGATATTGGATATTGGCATTGAAATTAACAGTCTGAACACACAGAGGACGTTCACTCGATTCGCCCATTTTGTCTCTAGTCCTGTAGCAGAAGGGCGTCAGGTCGAAGGTAGTGGCAAATGGTGTTCAAGTGGAACAATCAAAAAACGTTGCTGTTTTTGGAGAACCAATTACTTAAAACCGGCGAAGTGCGAGTCGGACTCGCGCACGAAGGGATCCGTACCATTATCGCAAAAAACGGCAAAAAAATCACGTTTGTTGTATGGGAGCCCCACTTAAATATTTATTTTATTCTGTTTTTAGTATTATTTGTTATAGCGGCAACAGAAATACATCATCTGTGAAAATTTCAACTGTCTAACTATCACGGTTTATGAGATACAGCATGGTAACAGACAGACAGACAGACGGACCGCGAAGTCTCAGTAATAGGGTCCCGTTTTCACCTTTTGGGTACGGCACCCTAAAAATTAAAACGTCTTGATCCAATTGAGCTCTAGCACTCTAGCGTGCTTCTTTTTAGTTTAGTTTTTTCAAGACGTTTCAGTTTTCTATGTTCTTCTTCAGAAAGTTGGAAGAATCTTGACTGATACATCATTACTGAAACAACATAACACCTGTATGTACTATTTGTACCATTACACGGTTAAGGAGCAAGTAGTTTTGTATCAAAATGGAATTTTTCATACCGAAGATTACTTCGGTGTTACTCGTAGTCACCTTTTCGAACGGATTTTTTTACAAAATGTTGTAAGACACATTATTAAGCTTAAGTTGCTTAACATTTTCCTACCCTGATTGTTCTCTGAACTCCCAGTAGTCTTAGGATATATATACATGAGAGAAGTTTTTTGTAGTTTTTATAAATTTGTACTTAAGCATAGTTTATTTTTACTCCTGCCGTTTTAAAGATAGGTGATCTTTAAAACGGCAGGAGTAAAAATAAACTATTACAAAAACATTAAAAATGGTTATAACCCAATTTCTTTAATACTTTTTACCCAATTTCTTACTCAGCAGGAGTGTAAACATTGTTTTGCGGTACTGTCCGGTACAGCCATCATATCACTTTGGGATTTAGCCCCCAAGTTTTACCGTATGTGGAACGACACATGCCGAACACTCGTAGGGCCTTTGTTGTAATATTTTCCACATAAGTTGTCCACCTGAGTTCTTTATCAAGCGTTACACCCAGATATTTAACTTCGGTGGACCAGGGCAGCTTTATTCCATTGAGGGAGGGCTCTCCTAGGTTTCCTAGTTGTCTCTTTCTCATAAATGGAATAATGACTGCTTTGCTTGGGTTGATAGAGAGTTGGTTCTTTGTACACCATTCCTCTGTCATCCTCAAAGCCTGTTGTAATAATAATAAATAAATAAATAATTTTTAAAAGCAAATAAATAAAAAGTACAAAAGCGTTACAATAAACAACATTTTCATCTATGTGAGTGAGGTGAATGTACAGAGTCATATTAATTTGAAACAACGACTCCCAAACTGAGACAATGCTCGTATCTTGGGTAGTCGGCGGTCGGCCGTTTTAGATGTCGTATACATATCACCGTCTGATTTAGTGTTAAAATATGCCACACAACAACTTTACTCAATTAGTCAATTAGCAACTTTACAAAATAATGTGTATGTTTCGTGTTAATTTGTTATTATTTAAAATTCAGAGACTATGTTCAGGACTATGTTAGATAATAATCCAGAAACTATGTTCAGGAATTTACCATTTACCATTATAGCTATGTCATCTGCATAGCCCATTGTGTAGAACGGTCTGGTATTTAGTTTGGTAAGTAGCGAGTCTAATACCAACCGCCACAATAATGGTGACAGCACTCCTTGCGGACAACCTCTTGTTGTTTTTGCGCTAAGTCTGTCTCCCATCAGTTCTGATCTGACTATTCTGCTTCTCAGCATATAGTCAATCCAGTTGCACGTGGTATAATTGATACCATGTTCCTTTGCAGCATTGCGTACGGACTTAAATGTTGTCTTGTCGAAAGCTCCCTCTATGTCGAGGAAAGCCCCGACACAGATCTTTTGTCCCTCTAGCGCAGCCTCGGCTCGATTCACAACATAGTGCAATGCCGTTTCCGTAGATTTGCCAGGGCTGTAGGCGCACTGTAGTTTATGTAGGGGGAATACTTTAAGTGGTCTCTCTCTTAGGTGCCTGTCTACCAGTTTCTCCAGAGCTTTCAGGAGAAAAGATGATAGACTGATGGCTTCCGCTTGACCACTATCAACAATTATTATCAATTACCATCAATCATCATTTATTATCATCAATTCACGTTTAACAATAATTAGGAACATTATTTTTGAACAATTTGCAATTATTCGTTTTTTAAAACAACCTTAAGTAACTTCTCCACAAACTAAACGAAGACAACACAAATTAAAATGGCATTGAATACTGATAATTTATAAATATCCTAATAAATAACAGCCTTGGGAAACCTACAACGATTGCTGAATAACTTTGTAATTTATGACATTTATATAAGCATTTGGTACTACTATACGATAAATTCTATAATTAAAACTAAATAGTTTTTTTTGGGAAACATAGGCTTTCAAAAATAATTTTAATCTGATCCCAATCAGAAACAAAAAAAAAACTTAAAAATAAGTTAATAAAAACCATATTAAAAATATATAAAAAAATAATCCTAATCCTATATCCTAAATGACACAAACAAAATTCTGTTTTGACTTAGCCGTTATTTGGTAAACTTTTACAACAGGACTTTTGAGCACTGTCGGATTTTCAACTATCGGTATTAAATCGAGCGTAGAAAAACCGAAAATTGCGACGGAAAGCACATGGTATTTAGAAACCACTTTCGTACGACTGAATGTACCATTTTTGTACGGTTGAGGGCTTTTTAAACGCACGTTGATAAAACGTAGTATCATAGTCTTACCACTGGCTTCTGAATTGAGGTTGCGAATTTCATAATTTGTCTAACTCTGCCTTAGCATGCGAAATTGTCAAATATTAGCATCTTAATTGCATTATATATATAGACTCCACTTGAGTAGAGTTTCACACGTAATTAACTTCAAATTCTCAATTCAAAAACCGGGCGTGAACTTGGTAACCCAAAATGGTTCTCTTCTAATGGTTATGGTAATTTTTCAAAGCAATAACACACTCGTCGATTGTATACAGCACTGCTTTGCAGCCTAGATTGTGATGAGTTGAACATCGCCACCGTTTTCTCGAGGACTCTGATCTGTTATCTCTTATCTTGTAGTATCGATAGCCCTTATATAATATCAATGGATTCCCTCTGAGAGTCGTCCCGTAAGAAAACTGCGAGCTATCTAGTTGTTCTGAAAACAAATACAATGTTTTGGTTACATTTACAGTTACAAAAGCCAGATTATGGAAAATATTAAGAAAAAAAAATATATAAATTAATTAAAATATAATATTAAATTTTGATAGCGCATCTCAATAATAGAATGTGCAGTTAGCCTAGGCCTTATTGGGATTTCAACACGTATTTTGGATTTGAATGGTACATTAAAACCTATTTAGAGAAAAATAAAGAAACTATAAAAGAAATGGTGATTCAAAGCTCAACTAAAGAGTAATACTAGATTTTTCAACACACTTGCTCATAAAGTGGCTCTCATTTCACTGCAATTAGACGCATAATGACACCTGTAATCAAACTGTGACTTTTTCATTGCTATTATTCACAAGTGAGTTATAGAGTTTTTTTATTTTATTTTATTGGTTGTGTTGCTTTGTTCTTAAAAAAGTTTCGATGTAAAAAGATCGTGCTCAATAGTACAAATAAATTAATGTACCTATTGCTTGCTCATTTCATGCAACTTCGTATTTAAATAGATAATTTCAACTTGTACGTGTTTATTAAATAAAACTTTAACTCAATATAATTTTTGTTTTCTCTGTAATAAAGAAAACTTGAAATTCCCCATTTTGTACGTGGCTAAAACGCTATCCGCGAAAAGCCAAAAAAAAAGAAAATAATGAGTATTTTAGGCTATGGCCGATCGACATTGTATGCGTGCGCATAGGAAAACTGATTAATTTTTCCCGCCATTGCGTAAAATTTTTCACAACTCGTTTTCACTGTTGAAAATGATTTTTAAGTATTATTTTCTTCACAAATGTGTTGAAAAACGTCGTATGATACACTTGTGTATTGATGATTACACACTTGTACCATAATGTACTATTAATTGGATTAAGCTGGCAGTAAAAATAAAAAGAAGAAGTCGTGCTACGAAATGCTACGAGGTGTTACGATTCATCCTACGAAAGCGTAGAGATGACATATACAGAAAAAACCGGCCAAGTGTAAGTCAGACTCACGCACGATGGGTTCCGTACCATTATCGCAAAAAACGGCAAAAAATTCACGTTTGGTGTATTCCCATACTTAAATATTTATTTTATTCTGTTTTTTTGTTATAGCGGGAACAGAAATACATCATAAGTGAAAATTTCAACTCTCTATCACGGTTCATGAGATACAGCCTGGTGACAGACAGACAGACAGACGGACAGTGGAGTCTTAGTAACAGGCCCCGTTTTTACACTTTGGGTACGGAAAAAATATTATTTAAATTGTATAAAACTACTACCATGCGCAGTAAATTATGGTCATCAGCTTTTTTTAATGTCCCAATGCTGGGACGCATAAAAAGAGGAGGTATCACCTAAATAGTGACGATAAATTAATATTTGTGATTTGGTTAATTCAATAGGAAAAAAATAATATTATTGGAACCATTCAAAATAAAAATCTTTAATAAATCAAGAATCAAGATTTAAAAAAAAAACATAAATATTTTTCATAATATCTCAAAAGTAATTATTTTTATATTGCTCTTAAAACAATTAGTACGTAACTAAAAGCATCATAAATATTTGCAAGAATGTTTTAATTTATATCTTTTGGTAGTCTCCAAATCGATCTTTAAAGTTAAGCAACGCTTGACGAGGTTGGTCCGTGGGTGACCATCTCAACATATTGAGATTCCTCCGTGCCGCGGAAAGCACGTTAAGCCGTTGGTCCCAGCTGTCATTTGAAGATCTTTGACAGTCGTTACGGGTAGTCAGAAGCTTGAGATCTGACACCAGTCTTGCCAAGGGGTATCATGTTTCTCAGTTACTGGGTTGTGGAGGTCAGGTAGGCAGTCGCTCCATGTTAAACACTGGTACTCAGCTGAATCCGGTAGGACTAGAAGCCGACCCCAACATAATTGAGAAAAGGCTAGGCAGGCAGGCAGAGGTAGTCTCCAAATCTGGACGGAGTGTAATTGTGGTCACATAATATAGGTACAGAAAGCCTGATTGAAAATATTTACAAAGAGTAGACATAACGATACGAATGAGATGCACGTGTTGAACATACTTCTCTATGTGTGCACATAGAGAATTATGTTCAAAACTCAAACAAATGAAGTCGCAAGGACGCTTGCACTCGCTGTACGTGAAGCGTGACTAAGTGTGCGTAGAATTACGATCGCTATATGCCGGATACCTGCCATAAGCCAAGAGCGTATCCTGAAATTTTTCGTTCATATACGTTCACCTCAGCATTGTCTGGAAGGAGCCATGACACTGGGTTGGGAGGAAAAATAACGCTCTTGCGCTCTGCGCTCTCAAGGCAGGGCATCGCCAAGATAGTCGGACACGATTAAGAAGGCTGTTAGGTTAGAGGCAGCATGTACCACGCGAGCGAGACGCATCATATGTGGTTTCACCAACACCAACTGTATATTTATGTGTAGAGGAATCTTGTCTTTTTTTTTAAATCACTGTATTTATATTGAAAGATGGATGAAAAGAGATTGCATGTAGCAGAGATGATAATGTTGAGATGAATGTGTGGAGTGACGAGAATGGATAAAGTGAAAAATGAGTATATTAGAGGAAGTTTGAATGTGGTGCCAGTGACAGAAAAGTTGAAACAAAACCGTTTGTCCAGGTATGGTAATGTGATGAGGAGGGAAGAAACGCATGTTACCAAAAGAGTTATGAATATAAATGTGGATGCATGGAGAGGGAGGGCACGGCCAAAGAAAATATTAATGGACTGTGTGAGGAGTGATATGAAAGAAAAGGGAGTCTGTGCTAGCGCGGCGGGGGCCAGGACGGTATGGAAGAAAAAACGTGTTGCACCGACCCCAAGTAAGATGGGACAAGGGTAGGATATGATGATGACTATATTTATATTTTAAAACTCGCAAGTATAGCAAGCTAGTCAGCTGTTACCGTCGTCCCTGGCATCATTCAATACTCAACTCAAAACAAAAGAATGGAGCAGACTTTCTATACCTATTAAGTCTTTGGCTTATGATTGTGATCTCCAAAATGACTAATGAGTCGATCTTTAACGGTCAAAGCACATGCCTTGCAGCCTCGTGCTTGGTTGGTGCACCTCCATCGCATCTTCAGAAGTTGACCGCCGGGTTTCCGCATACAAAACCGGAATCCATTAATCACCAACATTATGTTACCTTGATGTGATTTCATAAAATTGTATTGTACTGGAAGAAACAGAATTTGAATTGTTTTTAGTTAAAAGAATAAGGAGGCAGCATGGGCTATTAAAATGTGTAAATAATGGAGGGAAGCCTTTTCCTAGGCATGGGACAAAACAGGCAAAAAAGAAAGAATAAAAATTCAATTCAGGAAAAAAAATTAAACTTAAGAAAAAAACACACACATTTCACACATACACACTAAACGTTTATTAATTCTTTAAATACAGTCTTTGAACTGTAGTTGTTACAACAACAACGATATCAAATTACATAATTATTATTGTTTTTAGGATTTTATTAACCGGAACGAAGTTTCACATCGTAAGTTACGTTCCATACACTTGAAGGCAAATGAAAGCAACACCGAAAAATTGTAGATTGGATTTTTAACACACTTATAGATGATTTAAAATCTAAGTACGGTCACATGGACGCAATGCGATGCAATTCAACCGATTCGCATTTGAAATTTTCATAGAAACTACGTGTACGTGATAACCGAACGATATCGCCTATCGATAAAATTTTAGTTGCGTCGAGCCATCAGGAAAGTTTCTAAAACTTCGATCATCATGATATCTTTTCGTTTCAGTATGCTATTCCACTATCTTAACACAAACTTACATTAACTTCAAATTCTCAATTCAAAAACCGGGTAAGCCGTCGTGTCGTTATTAATCTTTTTTCCTTAAAACCGCAATTTGGATTGTGACTAAGTGACAGTAAAAAGTCCAAAATTAAATTACAAATTTAAAAAAAACCCGCCACAAAAACCTCTCAAAAGCAAAAAATAAACCTCGTACTCGCGTCGGGGAACCGCCAATGCATACAGCAGTTTATTTTATTTACTTAGCGGTTCCCCGATGCGAGTACGAGGTTTTTAAGTCGGAGGTTTTTTAAATTTTTATTAAAAAAATTATTTCATGCTTTTTAAATTAAACACACATTAAACTACATACTCGTAATATATATACATAGTAGTAGACACGCTTCAATTGACAATTTATCAAAACAATTAATAGTGACACAATAACTTGAGAAAAAAACCAGATTCAAAGAGTAAAATGCGGATAATTTTTGAACCGCTGAACCGATTTTATTCAAACATAGCTCAGAACTCTCTCGATAAAGTCACCTTTTAAACCAAACAAAACAAAATCTAAATCGGTTCACCCGTTTAGGAGCTATGATGCCACAGACAGACACACAGATATACAGCAACACACGTCAAACTTATAACACCCCTCTTTTTCCGTCGGGGGTTAAAAATATTTGAGATTGACCACGCGACATTGCGCTAGCGCATGTCAAGCGCATACATTTTGGCATTATAATGACAGTCGTTATCGTCGATATGTTTTAACAAGCTTTTATATAACTTGCCTTGATCTTAGTCAGTATGTGTGGGGCTAATCTTGCAACTGAATTTTTAAGCAATTAATAACCCTGACCGATTGAGCTGCAATTTGGCATACTCGTTTGGTTTGCATGACAATGCACAGTAAGCTTAAAACTCATTTAAAAGTACATGATTGGTTTGCCTTGATATGGTTCATTATGATTGTGACCTTCATTAAAAGTAATCAGGGCATCATTAACAGTCATAGCACTCGCCTTGCAGCCTCGACTATGGTTGGTACACCGCCAATGTTTTTTCCAGAGATGATCTTTGGCTTTCCGCTTACAAAACCTAAAGCCATTAATAACTAATATTGTGTTTCCCATATGGGATTGCACAAAAAAGTATTGTGGCCTTATTTCTGAAAAAAAAAAATTGGTGTTAGAATAATTTTAGATGTAACAGGAAATAAACACATTACCCTCCTTCGGCAGTCGGGTAAAAACGCATTCTTCAATTTAGGTTAATAACCAGAAATAATAAATACAATATAACAAATATATGTTTATTTATAAATCAAGTCTCGTATTCTCTAAAAGAGGCACTATATATAATAGTGGTCTCTGTCCAGAAAGAATACGATGTAAACGGTCGTGACGCAAGATCTGACAAGATCTGACGACCGGCTCTACGGTCTTTGCAACAATATTTTTAGTTTTAGGATCTCTTACGGACGGTGAAATAAAAACACATAAACCATATAAACGTAATATTAAAAAAAAAATATGTAATGTTTGGATGTTAGATACATAGATAAAATTCAAATAAAACCAACTAGTGCCATGGTCGTTGTAAATCTCATCTTATACATAATAGCCGAACTAATTATATACGAACTACATAAATGACGTCACACAAATCCTAATAATCAATGTTGAACATATACAACAGCTCGACAAAATCTTTCAGGCAGTTATCCACCAGGCACAACACCCGTCTGGTCGGAGGATCCTCCCGTTTCAATGAAGGTTGCGGGACTTTACAGCCCGTGCCGCTTACCTCTACAACACTAGTGTTCTTGTTCGAGACTTAAGTTTTACAGTATGATTGTGTTCTCCAAAATAACTGGTCAGTTCACCTTCCGTGGTCACAGCATATGCCTTGCACCCTTTTTTACTTTGGCTGGTACACCTCCAACGTCTTCTGATGAGATGATCGCTAGATTTACTTTGATTACAAAAGCTATACCCATCAATCAATAAGACTGGGTTACCCTTAACGGATTCTACAAAACAGTATTCCACCGTTGATCCTGGAAAACAATAAAATAATTATTATTATTGGCTAGAAGGGTAGAAAACTGTCTGGATATATTTTTTGCAATTCGAAAATTACGTTCTGATATACATGATGGACGTTAATATGTAATTACGTACGTTTGAAATGAAAATTAAAACTGAAGCTATTAAATACTTTTGACAGCGATAAAAAAAATTCGTCCTTAACCATTTGATTAATGTAAGTACGTAAATAGGTAGAGTTTGATACTAAAAGTTGGTTCGCAGCATAATACTAGCATAAAACTATTTTTTTAAATAACCATTCATTAATTAAAAAGTACTTAAACAATTTATTTAACCAAAACTCAATGATATCTCGTTTGGTGGATTAATTTGTATGGTCACATTTCGACTGCATCGTCAGACCCACTTCATATTATTGAAAATAATATAAACATGAATAGATGATAATTATAATAATAAATTTGTTTATTCAGGTATTTTTTTAATGAATTACACATCAAATAATAAAGAAGTATCAAATAAACAAAGTACTATAATGAAAAACAATATATCACGGGAATTTAACGCGATGATTTAGATTATTAACGCTTTGATTTTGATTTATTTGATACGTCGGGTTAAATAGGTAAATAAATAATCTAAATCATCGCGTTAAATTCCCGTGATATATTGTTTTCCATTATGAAACGCGAAAGTTTTAAAGGTAATATAAAGTATTATAGATCAAAATAAAGTATAATGAAATCAAACAATTTTATTAATACAATATTAAATAAATTTGTAAACGGAAACCTCCGAGCGAAGTAAGATAATAAATAAAACCGGCCAAGTGCGAGTCGGACTCGCGCACGAAGGGTTCCGTACCATTGTCGCAAAAAACGGCAAAAAATTCACGTTTGTTGTATGGGAGCCCCACTTAAATAGGTATTTATTTTATTCTGTTTTTAGTATTTGTTGTTATAGCGGCAACAGAAATACATTATCTGTGAAAATTTCAACTGTATATGTCACGGTTCATGAGATACAGCCTGGTGACAGACAGACAGTCAGACAGACGGACCGCAGAGTCTCAGTAATAGGGTCCCGTTTTTACCCTTTGGGTAGAAGCGCGTCCCGCAGCTTCCAGCAGTGTCCTCAGTGCCAGGTCCTTGTACCGGTTGACTCGTGCGTCGTGTTCGCTGCCACAACTTCCAGGTGATGCCGGCTACCAGGATGAGGTAAATTCCTAGTGTTGACCAACTTGGAGTAGCCATCATCGTCTGCCAATCAGTGGTAGTTTCTTCTATGCATTCAGCCCGAATCATGATTTCATGAATGCTGTCCAGAGATATAGCTTCGAGTTGTAGGTTATAGTGGATATTCTCCTCCAGGATGTTAGTGTGGCTGGGAAGTGGTATGATTTCGTCGGCTGTTACAGTATTGGTGCTTGTCTTCAGTGTTCGGTTGAATATTTATATCTGACAATCGCTTGTAAAATCGCTGACGATATGTATCCCTGTTATCCTATTGTAGGCAGATTTCCTTCCGCAACGAGTTCTTAGGATTTGCTCGTCCTTTAAGATGATGAGCCATTTGTTTGCATGTTGTTTCTGGCCCTTCCCTTGCTTCAGTTTAATTCTGGCTCGTGTGCAGTTCTTACTATCATGTTTTATAAGAGCTATTATACAGTCTTCGGATTTCTCCATGGGCTGGGTGATCAATGATGTGCAGAGCTGGACATCTTGCGTGATCATCTTGCAGTCTTCTTCTAGGTATGAGTACTCGTTGGTTCCCAGTGCAAGGTATTTGGATTTGGGGATAATGGTGAGGTTTTGTTTGTAAGATATAGAGTACAGATGGATAAGGTCATAAGGGTTTGGGTCGGTGGAAGGGATCTCTAGTATAAACGTCAACGTGTTGTCTGTACTATAAGCTTTTACGCTAATAGACTTCTCTATACTATGAATATTATGTATGCTGATATTATCAACGGGTCTGAATTGATTAAATTTTTGAATAGTTAACATTTCCTTAATATCCCCCCATAGTCTTAACTATGGGGGGATATTATACTAGGATGCATCTCTTCTAACTGTGCAAAAGTCATCGCGTCTTCTAAAATAACTAGCTTATCTAAAAGTAATTGCAAACTAAACTCTATTTGAATGTATAAATCTAAGAAGTGCAATCTGCCTAATACTAACTTACTAAAAGTCGCATTTCTCAAGATTGTAGCAATGTTTTTCTGTTTTATATCTAATAGTTCAACCTGTTTACTGAATTCTTCAACTGCTATACGAGTAAATAATGTTTGTTTTTGAGATGAATCAATACTATGAACCGAATTGTGTAAGTTAGATATTTCATTATCAAATTTAATAGAATCTCCATAATCTAAGTTGCCTGTAATAGTTTTGACTATGTAACCTAAACCGTTAATAATAATTAAGCTGCGTCTTAATCTATGTCGCGGTGCAATAAATACTATTTTCTTATATATTAAATTTAAACAATTTTCTCTTTGATCTTTATAAGCTTTATTTAACTGTTCATTATTTTCAGCAGCTTTAGTACTGGCATATAGTGATATAAGCTTGAGGGTCGTTTCGTGTAAATAGGTTACATTATATACACAAGCCAAACTAAAGGTATTTACCTGCTTTAAGATCTGGCCCTGTTTTAGCAACAGTATGCCATTAGAGTTATCTACGGGATTGAGGGTTAGATTGGCGTTTGCGTGGGGCACGAAGGCTCCTGTGACGAGGGTCCTGGAACAAGATGTGGCCTTCGTAAAAGCTTGAAATGGACTCGAATAGATTCAGAGTTTGGGTGACTACCTATAATTTCTGCTACAGTATTAGGATGAAAATGAATGATTTTGTACGGACCTTTGAATACTGGCTTCGTCTTGTCGCTCCTTGTGGTTTTGGCAACCTGTTTATAAACTGTTTCACCTACCTTGAATGTTATTGCTTCGGCTGCTTGGTTTCGCTTTTCTATTATCTGCTCTTTAATTTTGGGCTGCTATGCATTCCTGTACTGCCTCTGCATTTTTACGGTGATTAAAGACATAATCTTGATAGAATTCCTTAGGATAGTAAAGCTCTAAAGGATTCCTGGATGCTGTATGACCAAACAAAAGCTCACGTGGTGTATAGCCTGTAGTAGAGTGAATAGCGTTGTTATAAACAATAATTGCATACTTCATGAGTAATTGCATCGGGTCGTCTTTATTTGTCATTCTCTGAATTCTTATTATTTCGGCAATAGTTGAATGGAATCGTTCTATGGGTGAATTTGAATTTGGGTTAAAAGGTGTCGTTAAGTGAATATTGATATCGAATAAAGCGCATATCTCTTTAATCACGTCGTTGTCAAATTTAGAATCTGAGTCTGTGGTAATTTTCAGATGTAATCCTAAAACAGAGAATACTTGTAACAGAGCTTCTGCTATATGAACACTACTAGAGGCGTTTAAAGGTACTGCCTGGGCAAATTTAGAGAAGTTGTCGATAATTGTTAAAAATGTTACACCTCCAGTGGAATAAAGGTCCATAAATAAGTGTTGAAACGGTTTCGTAGGTGTTTCAGTTATAGCTAATGGGGGTCTCAAGGGATTTCTTTCATATTTGGCTTTTAAACACAAGTCGCACTGATTAATGAATCTTTGGATTGATAACAACATATTAGGCCAGTGATAGTTTCTATGCAGTTGCTTGTATGTCTCCTGGATACCTCGGTGCGATGATTTACCTTCGTGATATCGCTTAATAAGTTCTTGTTGTTCTGTTTTGTTTTCAACAAGTGTAACTCGGGACGTACATCTTATTAATTTAGGTCCTCTGTCATTAAAAATTGTAGTGTAAACTCTTGAAAAAGCTAAATACAACTTTTCATCGTAAAAATAACAGTGAAAAATACGGTCTGCTATTGTGTGTTCTTTTAGGAATTTTACTATTTCTGATTCGGTATTATTTACCGAGATGAAAACGTCCTTAATGACCATCCCAGAGTTAGTTGATCTGTTTTCAACTCTGTATGTAGAACCTGGAGTAGACCTAATATAAAATTGTTTTAATTGTTTATATATCGCGTCTGATAAGATAGGGATACCATTGTTTTCATTATCAGGTTGTGTATGGTTTGTAGAGATTAATTGGTCAGGATCAACGGTTACGATACTCATTGAATCGGTTCCTTTATCGGTTTGAGGGGGGTTGGTACTTCCTATGTCCATCTCGTTGTTATGTTGATCGGGGTTATTATTATCTAACTCTGCCTGTCTACGGGCATTATCTTAAATTCTTTATTGTACACAAAAAAAAATTACATATACAACATAAGTGATTATATAGTTGACGTACAAAGGCGAGCTTAACTCAAAGAAGAGTTTTCTACCAGCAAACCTTAGAGTGATGGAGAGAGTTTACAAAAGGAAGAAGAAAAGTAGTCCAGTGTACAATTTTAGAATAATATAAAATAAATCATAAATATACATACATACATAAGTACAAAATATATATATATATACATATACTAATATTATGTCATTCCGAAAGAAAATGATCCTTGATTTTCCTCTTGAAGACATTCAGAGAAGGGCTGTCACGTAGGGAATGTGGTAGAGAGTTCCAGAGACGCACTGCAGTAACAGAGAAGGAGCCATCATAGCGGCTGGAAGTGTGACGTGGGGTTCGAAGGAGAAGAGAAGTGGTAGTGCGACAGGGTTTACCCCTCGGGACAAAGTACTCAAAGCGTTCACGAAGGTATTGAGGAGAATTAGGATTGTGTAAGATAGTATAGAGGAGAGATAGGATATGGGTATCTCGACGACGCCGAATCGGCAACCACTTCAATTTAGTCCGAAACTCCGACACGTGATCGTATTTACGGAGGCCAAAAATAAAGCGGATGCACAAATTCTGCAGTCGCTCGAGTTTATTTAGAAGTACCTCCGTTGCATCTAGAAAACAGATATCCGCATAGTCTATGAGCGGTAGAAGAAGAGATTGAGCAAGAGTGACCTTAGTGTGAAATGGTAAGAATTTATGGAGACGTTTAAGAGACTGAAAAGAGTAGAAGACCCTCTTACTAACATCAGCAACATAAACCTCCCAAGAGAGGTTAGTATCCATATAGACGCCGAGGTTTTTCACGGTTTTTGAATAACATATGGGCACTGAATCATAAACTACTGGCGGGAGGGCTTGGTGATTTATAAGGCTGAGCATGTATCTACCACCAACAATGAGCGCTTGAGATTTGGTTGGGTTCAGTAAAAGTCCAAAGGATTTAGCCCACTTGTTAATATTTTCAAGGTCACTATTGATGGCAGCCACAGCCCCCACCAGATCATCCACTTTAAAGTGTCGATATAGCTGCAAGTCGTCTGCATAGAGATGAAAGTTAGAAGTTAGGACCTTAGTGATAGCATTTATGAAAATTGAGAAGAGGAGAGGAGAGAGGACGCCACCCTGGGGAACACCCGCAGTCAAGTCGCACCAGTCAGAGGAGTCCTCATCGGATCGAACAGACTGCGAGCGGCCCCGAAGATAAGATTTGAACCACTCAATTACCGACGCAGAGACATTAAGAGAGGAAAGGATTCCTAAGAGTATGTCAAAGTCAACTGAGTTAAAAGCACTGCTGAAGTCCAGTAGAACCAATATAGTAAGACATTTATTATCCATAGCCAGTCTTATATCGTCAGTTATTTTGACAAGAGTGGTCACAGTACTATGGCCAGGTCTGAAACCAGATTGGTAAGGACTTAGCAGGCTGTTAGAGGACAAATAACAAGAAAGTTGCTTCTGAACAATACTCTCGAGGACTTTGGAGAGGATTGGTAGGATGGATATTGGACGGAAATGGGAAGGTAAGGAGGGATTTGAAACTTTAGGAAGCGGTAGAACGTGAGCCCTCTTCCAAGCTGAAGGAAAGGAGTTTTGGAAAAGAGAAAAATTTACTATGTGAGTTATGATAGGAACTATTTCACTTAAAATAGGTAGGAACATTTGGAGTTGAAGGCCGTCATCACCTACCGCTTTAGTGGATATGGATTGGATACTTCTCTTAATATCTAGTTCAGTAATTGGGTGGAATGAGAAAGAAGTATTTGCTGGCAAAGGAAGACTAGAGAGTTCTTTGAGAGTGGAGGATTTAACGTGGTTGTCGAGGGTGATTGGTGATTTAGAGAAGTGTGCATTAAGTGCATTGAGGTCCATCTTATCAGGAGAACTCTTGCTAATGGCTTTGCCAATACCAAGAGTCTTTAAAAATTGCCATACTTGTGCTGGGTTGAAGTTATCAATTGAGTTGTGAATGTGGCGCCTTTTTGCATTTCTACACAACCGACTGCAGCGATTTCGCATCTTCTTGTAAATTTCCCAGTTGTCCTCTGTGGGCCGCATCCTGTACAAACGCTTAGCCTTGTCCCGCTTAGCCATCTGTGTTTTTATTACTGGGGATAGCCATGGCGCAGGAAGGTGTTTGACTCTTACCTTTTTAAGGGGAGCGTGTGCCTCGTATAATTCCAAGATAGTCTTGCTGAAGGTTGATACCATAGTGTCTATATCCTCGCAAGTGAATATAGGCCCCCAGTCAATCATACCCGCATCAGCCCTCAAACGCTCCAAATCAATGTTTTTAAAACTTCGAAGAAATATAAATTTGGCCTTGCGTTTAGGAGGTCGAATCTTATAGGACAGATAAATGAGGTCGTGATAGGAAAAAGGAGCAGGAAGCTGTCCATGTGAGGCTACTTTGTGAGAGTCAGAAACCAGAATAAGATCTAAAAGAGAAGGAGTACAGTGAGGAGCCCTGTGAGTAGCATTAAGTGGAAGTAAGTGCATATTGACAGAAGAGACAAGTGATTGGAGTCTACGGCTGCGCGAATCTTCCTTGAGTAGACAAGTGTTGAAGTCTCCGAAGATAAGTGTATGCTCATAAAGTGTGCAAAGATTTTCTAGCTTAGCTTCGAAGGCGGAAAAATAATCGATTTGGCAAGAGGGACTGTAATAGACACCCAAAAGTAGCTTTGTGTGAAGAAAGTTTATTTCGATAAATAGGTGTTCAGCAAACTTAGAGTAGATACTCGGAGACTGGTCAACAATCTTGTAATTTATATCCCCGCGCAGATAAATGGCAACCCCTCCACATCCTTTGCCCGTTCTGTCATTGCGGACAATCTTGTATCCAGGCAGAGAATACTGCGTGGAAGGAAGTGCAGGCTTGAGAAAAGTTTCGGATACAAGGACAGCGTGAACAAGATCTGAGTCGAAGGACGACAGCAAATCAGAGTAGTGAGCGGGGACGCTTTGAGCATTTATGTGAACAGCGTTAAACAATTTGCGACAGTTAGCAAAATGAAAAGAAAGGTGGTCTCGAAGATTAAGAGAGTTATCATCGCTAAAAGCAAAAGATAAGCTCTCATCAGACGCACAAGAGGATGAGCATGAAAAGAAATTTTCATCAATTAGATCATCAGACATAATAAATATAAATACTATAAAATAAACCAAAAAATTAAATTAAAAAAAATACAAGTAAAATCAATTAAAGTAAGTACTCTAACCTCGATGCACTCGCCGGTTACATAATTAAAAATACTCAGAGTACAATCGCTAAAAAGCCCATAGGCCATACTAAACAATTAACAAATTATTGTGTTTCCGAACGTAACTTGAGTGTCATTGGGAAACAACAAATTTAACGTCAAATGACAATTAATAGTGACACTGACAGTCAGACAGTTTCATGACATCAAATCACTCAAATCATCAAAACACAACACGTACTTAATAACAATAAAACAACATAGAGTGACCGACATACAAGAGTAAAACAATTTTTATAAGTACCTACAGGGAGTAGAAGGACGGTGACGCAGTACCATCATTTGGCTGGCTTGCGAGTTCTCTTCTCGGGAGCCGGCTTCGATGTTATGTTTAAGGCCGAGGATTCTGCAACGGGAAACCGAGCAACAAGTTCTCGATATTCCATTGCAGACTCAATCTTCCGTCGTGATTTGTCGGACACCTGGATGACAATTCTACCCTCAGACGTCCAGCACCTATGCATCCCGTAGTATTTCCGAGCATTCATAAAAATTTCGTGTCTAGGCTTAGTGAGGAATTCGGAAAGGGTCAGACCAGACCCTTTTAATTTGGTTTTATTCCGCCACACCTCGTTCCTTACGATGCGGCTTTCAAAGCGAACCAGGAGAGGTCGAGGCTTGCTAGTGTTGCTTCCGAGGCGGTGACAGGCTGTAATCTCTTTTTGGGTGACACCTTTCATTAGCAGACGCTCTGACAAAACGGTAAGAAAACCAGCGTTAGGATCAGCATCCTTCCCCTCAGATAGGCCATGCAATAGAAGTATCTTAGCACGGGACGCCATTTCGTGCCTATCCAGCCCCACCACAAGCAACTCCATCTGGGACTTCAGTGCACTCAAGGTTTTCCATATGAGGCCCTTGAACTCAGTGAACTCCTTCGACAGGCTGGCAATAGACTTGTGAGTACCTTCACTGCTAGCATTCCTCAGGTCTTCCTCATACTGCGTCATTCTTGTAGAGAATGTAGCCGTAAGCTCCTCCATGCAGGTTGATAATTTGGAGTATAGGTCCATTTCAGCGAAGTGCAGTTCTGGCAGCGTAGGTGAGTATTGAAGGAGAATTGAAAAAGCGAATGAGTGCACCAGAGGTCAATGTACTAATTCAGCACTATGATTTCATTTGAAATCTGTTTTAACTATTTATTAAATTAATAAAATATAAGAGCACTATAATTTTTGTGTTCACTTGGGGACTACCCTCTTTTTTCATCAAATATCCTATTTATTAAATTATCATCGAAATTAACCGCCAAAGATTCTAAACTATTATGGAAGATTTTTGCCCTGGATAATGCATCTGCATTAGTGTTTTGTTTACCCTTTTTATAAACTACCTTATAGTCGTATTCTGCTAACTTTAACTTCCAACGGGTTAATTTGGAGTTAGGGTCTTTTAAACTCATTAACCATGTTAGAGGTCTGTGGTCTGTATAAGTTGTAAATTTTCGTCCATACAAATAGGGTCTAAAATATTTTATTGCCCAAACTATACCTAACAGCTCTTTCTCTATAGTAGAGTAACAAGTCTCGGTGTCAGATAATGTTCTTGATGCATAAGCTACCGGTTTATCTGAACCAACATTACCTTGGGACAAAACTGCACCTAGCGCGAAGTCGGACGCATCTGTTGTCAAGATGAAAGGTTTTTCAAAGTTAGGGTATTGAAGGATTGGGGCATTTGTGAGAATTTGTTTGCATTTATTTACTGCGTCTAAAAATTCATCTGTATGTACGACTTTTGCGTTCTTTTTAAGACATACTGTTAAAGGTTTTGTAAGTTTCGCAAAGTCCTTTATAAACTTTCGGTAATAACCTACTAGTCCTAAGAAAGCCTTTATGTCCTTTTGTGTTTGGGGTATTGGGAAATTGAAGACTGCTTTGATTTTGTCTTTGTTTGGGTTCAGTCCTTGATCAGTTAATTCATGTCCTAGGAAATTGACGTGTTTCTGTAAAAATTCGGACTTGTCTAACTGAACCTTGAGATTATGCATTTTGAATCGCTCAAATACTAATTTAAGTTTTTCGTTATGGTGTTGGAGTGACGTAGCTGCGATTATGACGTCATTCAAGTAGGTAAATACGTTATCGATGCCTCTGAGTATATGGTCCATAAGACGCTGAAAAGTACTCGGGGCGTTCTTTAACCCGAAGGGCATCCTTAAAAACTCGTAATGACCTCTTTCAGTGGTAAATGCTGTTTTCTCTACGTCTTTTGGGTGCATTTCCAGTTGGTGGTAGCCACTTGCTAAATCGAGGGTGGTAAAATATTGTGCGCACCCTAGTCTATCAAGGATATCGTTAATATTCGGTAAGGGGTATTTGTCCTCTATAATTCTGTCATTGAGACGTCTATAGTCTATAACAAGCCTCCATTTAACTTTTCCAGACGCATCTGGTTTTTTCGGGACGATGTGGACTGGGCATGACCAGGGTGAAATGCTTTCCCTAATGATTCCCTGATTTAATAAGTTATCTACTTGTTTTTGAATCTCTATACGCTGTTTGGGGGCCTGTCTGTAACTTCTTACAAAAATCGGGGTATCATCACTTAATCTCAGTTCGTGCTTAACTGTGTGAGTGAAAGATAAGGGTATTTTCTCGGAATAAAATATGTCACGATATTGATGACAGATTTTGATAATTTCGCGTTCTTCTTCTTCGTTCATATGGCTAGTATGAATTTTCTTTAAATTTTCGCAAAGTTCTTTTACTATGTCAACGTTAGTCTCAATTGCGTTAAGTTCATGCGATTGATTTTTCGCTGCTAACTGTGGTGGTAATGGTTCTAGAGGTAAGATACGATTGTTACTAACTGTTTGCTGCGTATCAGTACAATTGATTACGGCTGTCTTGAAAATCCCATTTTTTACTGTAACTATCGCGGCTGGTGACTTAAGTCCTTTAGACCAATAAAAGTCATCGCAAATATAGCTACCGTCCATAAAGTTGGTTTTTACTACAGTAAACTTCTCGCAATTAGGTTCGATGTCAACTCTCTTCACCGGATAGTCAAAATAAATTGGTATTTCGGTATTAAACGTTCGTAGCACCTTATTTTTTAAATCTATACTACAACCTAACTTTTTCAATGAGACCTCTATATTTTGGGTCAAAGTCGAACATCAAGAATTTATGATACGTATCTGTATTAAACAGCGGTGGTAAAGGTAAAATTGCAACGTATTCGTGACGAGTAACAGCGTGTGCTGTTTTAACCTGGAATGGTTCATATTCTACACAATTTTCAAAACTAGTACCGGCTATTACATCAGGTGATATCATACATCGTGAAGCTCCAGTATCAAGTAAAAATTTACCTTGGAATTCCGGAAGCTCTATATAAGGAAGGTGGTCTTCACCTTGGTGGTTGAGATCGATGGGTATGTGTCAGCTGAGGTCCAATTGGTCGTCGTCCTGGAGAAAATCCTGGTGATTTGATGCATTTTCAGGCATGTCCGACGTATACTCGTACTCTTGGTCTTTATGTTGCAAGTTATGACTACAGCACTCACCGTTATAGTAGGGGTCATAGCCGTCTGGGCAATACTGCTCCAGTCTCTGTTGTGTGAAAATCATTTCTTCAGGAACAAAATGTGGTTTTTCAGGCTGATTTACTGACCTCATAGTGACGTCAGACACCCTTTGTGGTGGATTTACCTGTTGACGTGGTACGTTCGGTTGCGATCTAAAATTGCCTGAGTTCCTGAATGTGCCTGAACCACTAGGCCTCACATTACCTGACGCGTGGCCGTTTTTCCAAGGAGGTATGCCTTGACCTCGCTGCTGCCTCGGGTCTGGATGCCAGCTATTTCGGGGGGGAAAATGACTATGGGGTACCATTTGGTTAGGCTTAGGTATTTCTTTCTGTTTGGGTTGTATGGCTAGTGAACTAAAGCTATTATTAATTCTATTAAATGCTAATCGCGCCTCCTCTTGTCTCGCCACTACTATAGCTGCTTCAAGAGTCAAAGGTTTCGCTATCCGCACGCCAATAGATACATAAAACTCTAGATGGTTTACATATTGATCTATTACCATGCTTTCATAGTACGATTTATCAGTATGTTTACCTATAACATTCAATGTTTCTTATATATCCCGCAAACGTTGACCAAATGACTCCTCATTTTTATTTCGACGCAAACTTGACAACTCTTGCATCACTTGGATTTCGCTGCGCGGTTCACCTAATCTGCGCATCAGCGCAGTTTTAATAGCTTGCCAGGTGTCTGTTGACCCTTCGGAAGCTATTGCACTAATTGCAGCACCACTTAACTTACTTTTAATTAAGCTAGTAAGAGCGGGGTTTGCCCCAACCAGTGGTTCTAATAATAATATTACTCTTTCTACTTCCAAAATGAAATAATTTAACGTTTTGGGGTTGCCATCATACTTTGGCAACAGTTCTGAAACGAACTTAAAGGTTGCTAACTCTATGCTTGCCATGGCCATTGCTATCTAGTTATGAACCACAAAAAAAAAACTTTAAATGAGGCTATTAGCTACCAGTCTGCTTACTACCTATGTAAGGAGATAGCGTGAAATGTTATACGTGTTATTTGAGTCGCGATTTTAGTGAACAAATAAACATGTAAGATTCAATAATATATTAGCTTACTACACGAATTCGAAACGTTTTCCTAGCTGGTGATAATATGTCTATAGCGATTTTAGCTTAAACACAAACACACATATAACGTTTAAACTATTACGACAGGAAATATAGCATGGAAACTGGGAAGACAACTTGCACTCACCCCAATATCCTCTGCATCTCCAGCCGGGCCTTGTAGTTCAGCAGGACTCCCAATTCTCCGGGTCTCCCGCAGGTTGCTCGCCGTCGTAGATACAAAGTTGTGATTGCGATGATAACGATAGAAATCGTTCACTCAGGCCAAAGAGTTCTATTTGAAACTGAGTGTCGCGATCCTACCGACTGCGCCAGTTAAGTTTCAGCGAACAAGAAAATTATTAAAAAAAAAAAATTTAATTAAAATACAAGTTTACTTTAGGATTAGAACTACAAGACTAAAATTAAGATTACAATTATTCTATAAACTAAACTTATTGCTAAATCAGTAAAACTGCAATCGTGCAGTTTACGCAATGCTTCACGCGCGGATCCGGTGCATGATCAGCAGTGACGCACGCCAGGCGATTGCCTAACTTGTGCCATGATTTTGTTTTACAAAATGAGTAGTCAGTCCATGGTCAGAGCATAATATGCCTTGTAGTTTCGAGCGTATTTGAATACGCCTCCAACGTGTTCTTCTGAGACGACTTCGGGCTTTCTGCGTGGAGAACTTATAGCCACCTATTAGTAACATTTTGTTACCCTAAGTGATTCCACAAAAGAATAATGTACTCCTGAAATGCAATAACATTATAAAACATATTTCTAATTTAATATCAGCTTTAACAAAACTTTAAACAAAAATAATTCTGTTTAGGCTATGATGAAATAAGAAGGGTGATCACAAATAATTAATTTATTGACTCAAATCACGACTAGAACATCAAAGTTAAAATTTAGTACACATAATAAACACACATATAAACACACATATTACAGTAGTAATACATTTATATTTTGGTACAGAAACTAGAGCTTTTAATAATTTTAAAGATAATCTGAAAGCCATATAATATTAAAAGCTTTTATTTAATTTAAATTATATGTGTATCAAATTATTTGAATTATACTTTTATTTTTATATATTTTATTTTTGTAACAGACTTAAAATATACGAGATCAATAAAATAAGTTCAGGTACAACGCATAAGGAGAGGTGAGGTAGATAATATTATTCAGTCAAAAAATACTAAAACACAATCTTTAATAAATATGTTTATAAGGAATGTTTTGGCTAAAATAATAAAAAAAATTAAATATTGTTTCATAAACCTACACAAAACTGGATAATTATTGTATAAGGTTTATTTTTTTTTACTTAATTGTTAGGTTGGTATATATATATATTCGTAAACTGACTAGGTACGAAAATGATTATTTTATTATAAATTTTTCACTACATAGATACCTATAGTGGTACATTGACTAGATACGAAAATGATTAATCATTATCATCACCATCATCACCTACAAATTGTAAGTCGCGGCAATGACTAATAATTATAATATAATGTGCCTTATGAATTAAGTGATTACATGAGGACTATAATTCTAATAATGAATCCCTAATAATTTTGCAAGCAAACATAATTACACACACATCTACGGATCCCCTAAACGGTAAATTGTGTGCAGTTGCTTAAAAACTAACCACGGTACATAGTGGGTTTTCGTGATGATCATTAGTACTAAAACATCCCTATTATCTAGCCTACGTTTATAAAGGCTAAAACATAAAATTCTATTGACACAAGTTAGGTTAAATGGCAACATTATTTAAATTGCATCCTTTATCATATTAAATTAATAATTTACTTTATTATACTATAGTTTTGGCTCGACGCAATTCAATTTATATCACACCAACAAGCGATTTGTTCTAAGCAAAATTGTAAGCACAATTTGACAAATTTGCACTTGAAAGTTTCTTAGCAAATACGTGTGCGACATCGCCTATCGAAGCAATTTAAATTGCGTCGCGGCATCAGGAAGGTCCCTTAGAGAGAAGCATTATGATTGTAATATCTGCCTCCGGTGCTTGTTGGGAGAAGACGTGTTAAATAATTATTGAGAGAAATATTACGTTCAAATAAATACAAAGCATTAAAAAGTGATTCTTAGTTTCATAAAATTACAAGTCAAAGTGTAAATTACCTTAAAACCTTGTGTTTCGACGCGACACCACTCATCGAGGAGTGCTCACCGCTAACCCTCGCGAGTAACAAGGATCGCAGCTATTTTACGTTTCACTCTCAGCCGTACGAAGAACGTTCAAGTCAAACTATACACAATGAATGTGCGGAGAACATCACCTACGCCTAATACCGGGGTGATGAGCGAGGGCTGAAATACTAGTAGAATACAGAATACTGCAATAATGATGACTATAGAAATGTTAACACATTTAAACAAAAAGAACGTACTGAATAAACCGAGTATATAAAGGATTTCAGAAATTTTCGCACAGAGATGATGAACTGCCAAGAGAAATTTGCAAAAACGCAAAATGATAGGTTAAACAACATAAAAGACGAAATATCTGAATGAGAGAATGAAAATGAAACAAAAACCATGAAGTCAACTACTGAAAACTTTACTCAACGACTTGATCAAATAAATGGTGATATGGATCACATTAAGAGTAATAACACGACATCACAAAACGATATCAAACAAATAGAAGAAGAAATAACCCAATCAAAAAACCAACAAAACACTGAAAGTACTAAGACTAAGTCTTATACCACCAAAGTCTCATCCTTGAGCTAAAAACCCGAGGTGAGCGCGAGAAAATAGAGTAATTGTGGGTATATCGGAAATTAACGAAAGAAACGCAAACACCAAGCAGAACCACAATAATAATGAATCTATGAATGTAATTACAACACTGTACAGTAACAGTAACAGGACAGAGTAAAAAACCTAATCAAACAAGGAAGAAAACCTACTACCACAGCTTATTTCATAACAGCTACAAACAACCAAAAAAATGTGGAAAGTAATTAATAACTTAGCAGCCAATAAAATCAAAGACAGCAATGCTCCTTCCAAACTATTTTGTGAACTCAGAATATATAACAAACAGTAATGAAATTTGTAATATACTTAACTCATTCTTTGCATCAATAGGCGCGGACTTAGCTAACGAAATACCTAACATGTACCATACAGACACTGGTAATATTCTCATTTACGACAGTAATTAAATGCATGTCATTACTCTAGACTGGGAATTATTGACCATCTTGACTCCAACACTAGTACAGGCTGGGACGGTATCAGCACAAAAGCAATTAAATGCCTTAAAAATGTAATTTTGGAAAGATTAACGTACTGTATAAATGTGTTTAACGCGCGACACTTTCCCCGACTCACTTAAAGTTGCAAGGGTCAGTACAATTTACAAATTTGGAAGTAGAGCTGCCCCGGTAACTATCGACCGGTATCGGTCTTACCCGTTATTTCGAAAATATTCGAACGAGTATTATACAGCCGCCTAAACTAGTACCTGACTAAGAAAAAAATCCTCATTGGTCAATAATACGGTTTCCACCCTAAATCAAGCACTCTCTAAGACTCAGTAGATCTAAAAACGAAAACAAAAGCTCATATTGATAAATAAAACGTTGTTGTAGAAATTTTCATTGATCTTAAAAAAGCGTACGATACGGTAAGCCATCAAAAGTTACTACAGAAATTAATCTCCTCGGAGGATATAGAGAGCTGTGATAATATTAAATATTAAAGAGTAAACTAAAAAAACATGTATGTACCCTATAACGTCGCCAATGCCCCCCAGAGGCAAAATATTATATTATTATTTAGATTAAGTAACTCTGTATCTCATTATAAGTGAACTGTTATTTATAAGTTCTTAAGGGAAATACATATCGTTAAACCTATATCTATCTTCCAAACATTGGTTTGCAGCTGTATCACTAAAATTCCTTTCAAATCAATAATATTTGTTATTAAAACATTACATCTACACAAACACGTACACACACAAACACATACCAAAACCAAATACAATTATGACACCAAGCAACTTTCTACGATCTTAAACCTACTAAATAAGTATAGGTTGACAACCCGTCCGAATTAACTGTGCACCTGGCACTGTGACGTCATTCTGATGGTACTATATCGCTAATGAACGCACGTCGTACCACTACATAAGTTCTTTTTTCTATATATTATTATTTTCTAATAAATGAATTATTTTATTGGACTAAATACGATGACTAGAACACGTACAATGAGAAAATGATGTATACTTGGCGCAGTATCGAATCAACTGGTTCTGCATCTTTGGTAAATTTAATTCCTTCATGGTATGGTCATACGGTAAACATAGTAAATATTTTGTTGGGCCAAAGTTCTGTGGAGTTCATGGCATTGTTCTTTCGCCACATTTTCCCTTTCCTTATAAAAGTTATAGTTAGAGACGTATAAAGTTATGACATGTATATTTAAGTAGATGTTAATCTTTACTTAACTTTAGGTAACGTTTATAAGTCATCATCATCATAATGTATATGTAAGTAAGCAAAGGGTATGATATCTCCTTGGAGTTTATTATTTTGCATTTTAATGATTGTGGTCTCCAAGACGAGTCAGCACTGTCTCGTCAACTGTAATGGCAGTAGCCTTGCAGCGTATATGCTGACTGCTGCAACGCCATCTTTGCTTCCGAGCATCACTGCGAGACTTCTGCAAACAGTAACGGTACTTCCCAATCTGCAGTATCGGATTCCCCACGTTGGATTTCACGATAGTCCAAGTATTTTCTAAAACAAAACAATTTTGTTAGTACTATGCTGGTAGCAAAGATGAACATATTTTCTGACTACGAGTAATACATGCAAAAACTAATAATAGAATTCTAAAATTCATGCACCGAAATGTTTTAGAAATACACAGTAAGAATAAAAAAGCCCGCAAAATACAACTATTTTTATTTATTGATTGGGAATGTAATCTTTTTTTATCTATTTTTATAATCCATTTTGATGAATAATAATAAAAATAAAATCTTTATTTCAATCTTTACTATTTCAAAAATAGGTACTGTCACTATGTGGTTTAACAAAAATAAAGATATTAGTAAATAAGATCGAACTTTTGTTCTGAATGTCAAGCCTTACTAAGTTGACTAAGACAATAAATACAACCCAATTTCTAAAATTTTGATGAACCGATTTTTCTGTTTTTTCCTTAATTTATTTATTATTATTAGTTAACAAACAAAACACTGGTAAATGTAATTGGAGCTCAAAACTGAAACTGGCTTAGTAATTGGGGACAATGAATTTTTCCCCGGCGAATTTTAAATTAGGATTCATTTATTTAGTTGTGTGTTGTGATTGTGTTTTATTTTTACTGTGCTTGTATTGTGATGTATTTGTTGGTTTTTAACTTTTCAATGATTTTGTTCTCCGTGATGACAAGTAATAGTCATTTTCTCCTGTCATCATCAATATATATTATTTATTTTATAATAATTGATAATAATTAGTAACACCTATACAATGGCAATAGCAGTAGCGTATAATCATATAATTATTATTGTTTGGACATAACTAATTTATATTAATTAATACATTTCGAAAGTTAAGCGTAATCTGGGTTGGTGATACACCCATCCTTCTCAATTGTCACCCATAAATAAATAATACCTATACTCTATACTCGTGTGACCACTATCTCACCTGATGGTTGGCGATGATGTGGTCCACGGTGAAGGACGCGTTCGCGCAAACTTCGGCTATAATTTATCTCTTGCGTGTGCTACATGCGTCGTGCACCAGCATCAATATTATACTGTCGGCTAACTCACATGTCTAGTGTAATGTTATGGTGGAGGTACCTAAACTTGCGCAGTAACATGCATGCTTCAAGCATTAATAAGTAATACTGTTGCTCTTCTCTTCTTAATGGTTGTGCGCTCCCCCTTGCATGACAACATGGTGGTCCATCGTCAAAGCAGTGGCCTTGCATTGAAAAAGTTGGCAACTGCATCTCCAACGTTGTTTATACGCATTGCTACTCTTCTTCTGCAAGTTGTAACCGTATCCATCAATCACCAACATTGGGTTTCCAGCGTTCGATTGAGCATAATGGGCTTTAGGAAATTCTGAAGATAAAGTTGTAATTTTAGTGCCTGAAAGAAAAAAAGAAACAAATTATAGACTTAATGTGACTGTTAGATAATATCATAAATGTAATACTTAGGTATGTCGACAACTATACTAAGGGCCTCGTTCACCATCTGCATTTAAAGTGTCGAGTAGGCTAACCGCCAGTCAAAGTCACCCGTAACGTCATGTACGAATTTCACGACATTCGAGTAGCACTAATTATAAGATTAACTGACCCATAACTTACTTGCCCCGACATCTGCCCATTAGCGTGTTTACCCATTAGTTAAAAGTTGTCCGTTGTCATTTTGTGTAGATTATTTTACAGTTTATTAATAAAAATGGATTTATTTGACTTGATTGATCATCAACTGGATGAATTAGAACATTCTACGACGCTACGAGTACCTAGGATTGGTGTGTTTAAATGCCGTGTTGATTATTTTACGGACCTAGATGATACTCATTTTTGCTAGATTTCGTCTATTGAATTATGCAGTAAACCAAGTGCTTAACCTTATAAAACATAAAATAATCCGTAAATCGTAAGATTATTGGTATGTTTTTCTTTATTCAAGTGGTTTTACTAATAATCTATCAAATCTACTGAACTTCAGAACAATAGATAATTCAGTTCTCTCTTTTTTAACTTTATTAATGCTAAATAAAGTAACATATTAAAATCACATGCATACCGAACCAGACGCAAAAACACCATAAATATAAAAAAAGAAACGAAGAAAAAGTGTCTATACGCGCCAGGCATATCATAAAAAAAACCCAAAAAAAAGTACAAATGGCTATTGACATCTGGCAATTGCATTCGACGAGCAATATTGACGTATTATTGAACGAATGAAACGCAAGATTTTTTACGGCATTCACTTAACCAGTAAGTTGTTACCAGAACCTCTATTTTCGTTTGTGAAATTGATAAAAGATACTCGTAACTTTAACGTGCCACTTATCGTTAACTTGGAGGTAACTAATCAACGCTTTACTTGGAGATGGTGAACGAGGCCCTAAGGGATTTTAAATTACTGTAGTCTTTTAGTAAAAAGATTTTTAATATATTTGAAAGACCTACTTTTGTGTTTAAAAATGAAATTATCTGTTACACCATCAATAATTTATTCATTGACTAGGTTAAGTCTCGATTAAAATATGATTTGATTACCATATA
Organism: Anorthoa munda; assembly: GCA_945859665.1. Classification (NCBI taxonomy): domain Eukaryota; kingdom Metazoa; phylum Arthropoda; class Insecta; order Lepidoptera; family Noctuidae; genus Anorthoa; species Anorthoa munda. The sequence continues at coordinate 10,006,978 of OX243901.1, forward strand.
TTTTATACCTATTTAAAAAGTGACTAGAATAATTATTTAATGATTAACAACACCGTACATAAATTTGTGTATTAAAAGCAAACGGTACGTGATTTAAAATTAATATTAAATTTTATTATCGGCTATTATAACGTATATAAATATCGAATTATTAACAAAACTCGCAGCAACTTTAAAATACATAGTCCACATAGTGTAATACTATTAAGCTGTCAACGGCATTATGATTTTATTTACTTTGTGTATATGTAAGCACAAAAAAAATCACTTTAAACCGAAGCCAAACCTGATTGAACATTTCACCAAATGTTTTAATATACATAAGCACTGCAAGCTTTAAAATATGAGGATTTAAATTTTAACAAAAGCTGCAAAAAGTTAAAACAACTTCCCTTATTATCTTCCTGACCTTGTACCATGTTACTTGGGGTACTCATTTTCTTTCTTATTCCTACTCACACAATCTATTCATCTTTTCTTTGATCTCTCTCTCTATCAATACCTACCTCCCTAAGGACATTTAAATGTAGTGACTGAAGTCTTAAATAGACAAAATCTCATTTTATTTGCAATTCACAGTTTCTGCTTTAATAAGTTATTTTGATTATAATATTAGAACTATTGGACTAGATTTAATATTTAATATTTTTTTTTAATATTTTTTAACATAATGGGTGATTCATTTGGAGGTACTTTCTTCAAAACCAAAATCTATAATAAAAAATCAAATTAATCGGGTTATCTTTATTATCATTTATTTCCTGAAATTGAAACATGTGATTTCGAGGACATTTGGTACCAACAAGACGGCGCCACTTGCCACACAGCACGTGGAACCATGGCTTTATTGCGAGAACAATTTGGTGAACAGTTAATTTCGCGCGAAATCACAACCTTTGTTACCTTTGAATCTATGAAAAGCCTGCTGGGTTGCCTGGAAGAGATCGCAGAACGCGATAAGGCCGCCTGTTGTATGTTTGTTTTAATTTTAAGGTTTCCATATGTATTATTGTTTTTTATCTTGGTGTACAATAAAGTATATATAAATAAATATAAATAAATAAATAAATAAAGTCTATACGGATAAGCCGCGTACGATTGAGCAACTAGAAGCCAATATTACTCGCGTTATTCGCCAAATACCACTCGAAATGCTCGGACAAATCATCTAAAATTGGAACTGCAGAATGGACCATGTTACCGCAGTGACGGACATCAATTGAAATAAAAATCTTTAAAAAATAAATGAAAGTAATGGTTCTTTTGTATGATAATAAAGCTAACCCGATTAATTAGGTTTTTTTTTTTTTAAGTTTTGATAAAAGGAATATATTGGCTTCATTTGGAGATATCCAAATGAATTCTATACATTCCTTGTTTAATAAAGTGAATACTGGCACTTTTGCTATAGGATTGGAAAGTAACAATAAATGCTATAATCATTTACATACGGACTAGACACAGTGACAACCTATCAACTATATCAACTGTCAAAAATCTGTTTTGGATTGACATGCGCTAACGAAATGTCACAAGAGGCTCTAGAAAAGTGACGTTCTATCAACGAAAGCGTCGCAATAGTAATTGAAAAATTAAATTTTAAATTTAAAAAACCTCCGACACTAAACCTCTAAAATACTAAATTTAGCCTCGCATTCGCGTCGGCGAACCGCCAACATGTACAGCAGTTTATTTTATTTACTTTGCGGTTCCCCGACGCGAGTACGAGGGTTACGTTTTGTTTATTAGAGGTTTTGTGTCAGGGGTATATTATATTATATCATATATAGAATATTTAATTTTATTTTATTTCATGCTTTTTAAACTACGTATAGTATACCTAGTAGTAGACCCGCTTCAATAGACAATCTATCGAAACACGTAATTATGACACGATATCTTGCGAAAAAACCCAGATTCAAAGAGTAAAAAGAGGATAACTTTGAATGGTTGAACAGATTTTAATCAAACATAGCTAAGAACACTCTCGACAAAGTCCTTTCAAACCAAAAAGTCTAAATTATAATCGGTTCATACTTTTAGGAGCTATGATGCCACAGACAGACACACAGATACACAGCAACACACGTCAAACTTTTATAAGTTATCACTCCTCTTTTTCCGTCGGGGGTTAAAAATGTCAAAAATGAAATTAAATGAAATGGAAATGAATGAATGGAATGGTCAATCACTACAGAAATATCACGTGACCAAACCCTTATATTTTGGAATTTTGTCCGTCGTTTTCGCTAACAGAATGATTCTTTGTTTAGAACCTTAGTAAAATTAGAAACACACGGAACGTTTTAAGAGTATCGTAAAGTATTTACATTTCTTATTTTATGACTATTAAAACTCACTATTTATTTACTGTTTTACTTATGATTTTTACAAAATAGATTTAAAAAAAGTAAGTTTTACGAATAATTTGAAGAAAGCAAAATGGTTTTTGTTCATCATTTAGTCTTAAATTAAATACATAATATCATGACTATAAAAAGATCGCTTCCTCGGTTCTCAGCAATATTCATATGACCACTGCTTTGATGCCTTGAAGTCTTTCCCTTATTTCTTTGGTAATTCCATTTGACACACATTCAGAAATCATCTGTTTATGTTTTAGCGACATCAAAAAATTAAAGAACATCTTTATTGAAATTCAGAGATACGTTTAGTTTACTCTTGCCATGATTGTGGTTCGCACCCAGTAATACCACAGTATCATCGACAGTCATGGCAGTAGCCTTGCAGCGTGAATGCTGGCTACTGCACCTCCATCGCTTCCTTCGAGCATCACTGCGTTTTTTCTGCAGACAGAACCGGTATCCATCAATCACCAACATAGGGTTACCCAAATTGGACATCTCGTATCGGCAACGCACAGCTTTCGAAACTGAAAAAATATACATGGTTACTACCCATCGTGAATAGAATCTTGAAGTACCTACAACATACAAGTAAGAACCTAGATCGGTGAAGGGAATACATGTCATTATATTTTACAAATACAAAAATATATGTCATAAAAATAAAGATTGAAAAATGATTCGTCAACTTTTATTCATGGAAAAAGTTTTTCAAAGAGATATTACTATTACTTGAATATCATAATTAAATAGTAAGAAAAATCCGACCGCCCAAAAAGAAGGAGGTTCTCAATTTGGATGTTTTATTGTTTGTTTTTGTTCGGGCATAACTCCGTCATATATGAACCGATTTGCAAAATTCTTTTTTTGTTCGAAAGAAGTTTATTCCAAAATGGTCCCATTTAAATTTGGTGATATGATGCAAAACTTCGCAGATATACAATAGAATCTCTTCAATAAATGACGGGAAATCTCTCGGGATTGCTGCAATCCCATGTCTGTTTATTGTTTATAGCATTTCATAACATACCATCACGCCAGTACCTACGCTCTAAACGGGTACGCAGATGTGTATAGTTCATCCTAGTACACTCATTCCACCGGTCATGTTATTCGGGTAATCTATTCTAGCATTCCTGTGGGCATTGTAGGCTAGCTAAATACCTTAAACACTATGTGGACACGAACCTACGGAAAAATTGCATTTTTCTTTGGTAACTATATCCAATGAGATTACACCCAAATTACAAAGTAACGAGAAGAACTAACAAGCATAAGTAACATAATATTTTTTCTAACCTAATTTTTATCTCACTTCTGTGTGAAGACCACACCTTTCTCGTTCCAAACCTCGTCACGATCAGATCAAATATTTAGACCGCTAAAATCATAACTGTCCCTTTTGACTTTGCCGTAAAAAAATTACAAAAATAAAATAAAACGACAAATATTAGCTATAGCTTGCTCTCGATAGACAGTAATGGTACTTTTCTATAATAGCTAACACCACTTATCAGGTTCATGATCATGCTCATTGATATAAGCAATGATAGTACCGTCAACGACCACTAGTTTCGCTGTAAATTTCAAGTTAGTACAAATCCATCTGCCAGGCCCCACATCATTTTCCCTCCGGGAGTCTTTTTTTTTGTAAAATTTATAATCACCGACAACAATGTTCAAGTTTCCTTTTTTTGACATCATATATTGCGCTTGTGTGCCTGCAAATAAAGACGAAACAGTTCATAATGAGGATTTTTTAAGAAGAAAACAGAAAGGAAGAAAAATAATTTACGCCAATTAAAACACGATTCGCTCATGACCGATCAATGTGGCGACACTTGGGGGAGGCCTTTGTCCAGCACTGGACGTCTTTCGGCTGAAATGATGATGATGATACGCGATACTATAAAATAATAGAAAAAAAGTGAGTCCCATCCGGATGTCGCTCAGCATAATGCTGAGATTCGTGAGATAAAGCCACAGCGCTAGTTCTCAGCGACAGCTGGCATTGACAAGACTATCATTGACACATCACACATCGTTTTTTAATTATTATATTAAAAACATATTAATGTTCAGACAACAGTAAATTTACAGATCTTTTTTTGAAAATTTAGTTACCAGTACTATGCCGAACGCCTGTGTGTAATCGCCTGGTGAGTGGACTGTAAATATTTGGGATACTTACCTTAATATAAGTAGATAGGCTTACCAACAAAAACTATTAAAAAAAGAAAATATAAAAAGAGTTACAGGCTAGTTATTATTATTTATTAAATATTTATTATTTATTTATTAAAAGAAAATAATATTGGTTGAAAATTGTTCTTTATCTTCATAATACTTAGTTATAACTATACCACAATAACATCACGTCTTACAAGCTAAACAACAACATTTTAAGGTTAATTATCTGAATCTAAGGCTTTTTTTTATATATATTATGGACCAAGTGATTAATCAGGGCACTTTGTGTAATGCTCGGGCATTATTAATCTAGTCAAGTCAAATCGGGCAATGTAATGAATACTGATTAAACTTCTATATATATCACATTGTCTGGTCGTTATGAATATTGCTACGTAACGGTTGGGCAATTCGATAATTATGGTTAATGAATTACTCGCTTCGCCCGCTCTTGGAAGCTTAAGGCACGCGTAGTTTAGGTTCGAAGGAGATGACGGGAGCTGATGTGAGCGAACTCAGCTCCCGTCATCTCCTCCATGTTAGGTTACTTTAGACATTCTCCTATTTCACTGGGACTCCTATTTCAGTCTGCAGACTGAAATAGGAGTCCCTAGGCTTGTTTCTTCGTTATTAAATGCTAGCTAGCTATTCTATATTAAAACCCAAAGTCTACATTCAAATAATTTACAATATCATACTTATTTTTTTTTTACCCGGCCGAATAAGTGATGAGCATTATTCAGTAAGGCCGGTCAATTTAATTATTTCAATAGTTTTTATCATATTGCCTACTCATATTGAGCAATTTTTAAATTGCCGGGGCATTAAGAATAATCGCGTATTAATCTTGTGGTCCATAACATATAAAATTCACTAATTTAGCTAAAATAATACTATAGTCATCAAGAAAAATCATGGTGCCAGACAATTACCCAAGAATGTTAACTGTGCTTTTTTCCTAAACCAATATAAAAACTAAACTGAGCAATTTTGTACTTTGCATCGAAAATCGTGGCTTTATATCTTCACCATTTTCTTATTTATTCCTTATCTTACTATCCATTTTCTTAACATTTATCTGTCTCCCTTACTTAATAATTATCTTGTACTAATATACAATAGGTACTAACAAAATGGTTGAATTCGAACTCTTGATCACAAAACTACATAACGACTAGATCTTTTTAATTATTTAATCGGATTCTAAACTATTCTATAAAATTATCCTAACACATTGACAAACACGAGGGAAATTTCAAAAGATATCCCGCGAAATTTTGAACCTCATTATATATAATTCTTTATACAATCATCTAACCTTTCCACGAATGACAGTGAACGAACGAATGAGTAAACTTAGGCATTCTTATAATACCCAGCAAAAACCTATGTAATGTTATATGCCACCGGATTATTGCAGATACCGTTAGTTTGTAATTAATCTCGCGAAATTATAAATTCTCGATATATTGTGAACAGATTCTACCGTCTAAAATATACCCATGCCTAATGAGAAGAAAGAGTTTAAACTTACGGTGTTTGCAGCAATTTAATCTGGTGATATATATATAATCGTCCGAATAAATGTCTATCGATACCACAATATACACAATAATACGCTACGCACAATATAGTGCCTTTCACACGTAACGGATAACAAGCGACCCGAAAGCAGGAACTTCTGAAAGAGCACTTATACAATAGGTACCAGGTGCACTACAACCACATACAAGTGAGATGACGATAAATTTAATTTAGTGAACAAGAACATAAAACCAATAAAAAAGGCCTGGTGTGGCTACCGTGGTCATAATATGTGGGAGTGAGTTGACTTTACTGTCTTACTCGTGCGTTTTATGATCACAACTTCGACCAGTGACTGATTTTAATTACTATCTTTGCCATAAGTTTATTTTATTATTTATTTTACAAATGTATGTATTTAGTTTTTAGAAATTAGTTTGTATTTAGTTTTTAGAAATTTGTTGATACTCGGTGTTCCTATCAAATGGCACTTGTGGCTTCTTTACTTCAAAATCAATCATTAATGTGTCTATTATCTTAAAATAATGTTAAAGATTGTAATTATTTTTAAAGATAATATTGTGATCTTGAAGTGAACATACTTGAAATATAGTTTTACGTTATTTATTTGTTCTGCTTTTTTATATTTATTGATTTCTAGATTGATCCCAAGGTTAACTCTTAAATCTAAAGTGCTTTCTCTGCATATGTAACGGAAAGGTATGGTCATATTTTAAAAACTACTGCTGCTCATGTAAATAAAAACTTTTCTCCAAGGAAATCGTGTTCAAAGCTAAAAAAAAAATTATCTCCCATACAAAGTTGACGTAAGCTTACCAAAATTTGTATGGAAGATTATTTTTTTAGAATTTAACATTTTTTTATTATAATATGTATTTTTCATGAACATACATTTTTCTAAATAATTATTATAATTTTATTTTACCTAAAATGATTTCACTACCAAAAACGAAGACTAAAATGATCGTCGAAAAACAAATACATAATTATTTAATTTAGCTAAAGGATTATAATACTAATTTCTTTTTTGGGTGATTGTGAAAGTTGTTCATTTTGATGATATTATTTTCAACTGTGTAGATTTGAGCTTTGCATCCTCGAAAACAGTGACTGGAGCAGACCCATCGGACCTTCAATCCTCTTGAGGATTTGTGGGTGAACAGGTAATCACCGACTCTTAACATCGTTCTTCCAGTAGTGCTTGATTCCGTGAATTCGCAAAAATCTACCAAAGAAAATTGTTTAATAAGCAAGGGTTATATTAAATTGCAGCTAAGTTCTATTACTAGTAAGTTTGTTAGGCTTATCAGTTATTTTAGGTACTCTTCAAAGTCAAGCGTGGTATATATCTTGTAACTCCAGGGTTCCTCAAATCTATCTCGATCTTGGTTCATCCAATATCATCAATTAGTAGTGATAAGTTAGGTAAAAGAAATCAAAAGTAATTTATTCAAATTCAACGACACGGTTGGTGCAGTGGTTGAGCGATCGGCTGATGCGCTGCGTGTAGGTGTTGATCACTTTCTTTCAAATAATTTCAATAATATAATTTAATATAACATTAAATTATCTAATGATTAGGGTCTACTGGATTGAGTTTAAGCAGGTCTAATTCAATTTCTCAACACCTTATTGTACAGTCTTAATGCCAGCAGATCCAGTAAAGCTAATTGGAAACAATAAAATAGAAAAAAACTTAACCAATCATTATCATTGTTGTTGTTTTTTAAGATCAATTTATTTATAAATAAGTTTCAATTGTTTATTTAATTAAGAGCTAATACACATCATTGGAATATAGACTAGACTAGTGATGCAACAGACCTCCGCTTCTGCATCCGCAACTTTTAAAACGGCAATTTAACGGTACATTAACATTCTGACGGCGGCGTGACGCACGGGCGGGCAAGTGGTCTAGCAATTAATGAAGAGCATCGAAGCAGATTGCTGGGTACAAAAGCAGCAAACTTAATCTTTATAAAATCTAATTTACCTTAATTTAATTTTGTATACTCATCATCATCTTTCTGCCCTTTTCCCATGTTACTTGGGGTCGGCGCAACACGTTTTCTTCTTCCATACCGTCCTATACCCTGTCACGCTATCACTGACTCCATTTTCTTTCATATCGTCACACAGTCCATCCATTGTGTATACTGATTTATTTTAAAAAATAACTTTATTTATTTTCATAGTATTTACAATTCCGCATCTGCATCCGTTGTTGTTTAATACTTCCGTTGTATCACTAGATTAGACAAAATCGTAATACATTAATATACCATTATAGTTTAAATATTTGTGCGTTTGTTTGTTCGTAACACGATCACTTTTCATAAGCTCAACAGATTAAGTTCCACATAATATGTAGACTATAATAATATTTCACATAAAGGTGTTTACCAGATTATATACTGAAGTTTCCCTAGATTCTAGCTATTCTAGGGCCTAGATGTAAGTTAAACCATGGGCTAGTAATTATGAAAATTTAAGTGCGCTTAACCTTGTAAAGTCTCAAATCACATTCACAGACTTAAACGATTTAACATTAATACTATTTTATACTTTATTTATTCGTGACTAGATTTGCTTTAGTTATTTTAAATATATGAATATTAATACTACACATCCTACATACCGGGTGGGTAAAAAATCGTGAGATCAAACGAAACAGGGCTATAATTGGGCTTATTTGCTACGATTTTTTGCCCACCCTGTACACACATATATAAAACTCACATCTATTTCTCTTTCTTACGAACACACGATGTCGTGGTATCCCAGTGCCTAAGACCTGCTTAGCCACTGGGACACCACGACATTTGCATAGTACCACCTGCTACGAATCCTACACACTACTTTTGCTTTCTACGTCTTGACACACTCGTACAATTATCATTGAATAAATAATATAATTAAACAGGTACCATAATGTAGTTCCCTACTTATTCTATATTTTTAGTTAATAGCATTTTATATTGTGAGATGTATGACTTTGCATGATTATGTTTGTCTCTAACTGACACTATATGGTCACAGACAGACATGATAGTTGCTGTACACTTCTTGCTGTGGTGAGTCGAGCATTTCCATAAATCCTTGATACCATTACTGTGCTTCTTGAAAAATGTGTAGCCATTGTAGTTCAAAATCCTTTTGCCTCTGAGAGATGTTGTGAACGACACTGTAAAAAAAGGTACATATAGCTAAATTTGAATATTCAGTCATTCGTTAAAGTAGTCGTCGGTTCATTATTTTTATCTTGTCCTACAACTGGGTTTTTCAAAGTACATCACAAGATAACTTGTGAAACATGCATTGACCAAAATTACTTGAATTTATTTTATATTTTATTATAGGCATTAATTTGGTAGCTAGTTGGTATAAAGAAAACAAAAAGCGAACAGTATAATGATTTATAATTATTAAAAAAACAATTAATAAAATTCAGACAAATAAAATAAGAAGTCACAAAATATATTGCATGCTGCAGTTATTCGGTGCTCTTTAGTGGAGATCAGAGGCCTAACTCTGACGTGTTAAAATTATTATCGTTCCACTGTGACAGAAACGGATGACGAAGAGCACTATCCCTTTTTCGCAGCGGAATCATGATAGCGTTCATACGTTATAGTACGGCCACTGGGGCCATACTATGAAGTTTTGTTACTATCAGCCTTTTAATTTTTCCACTGCTGGGATAGAGGCCTCCTCTCTGTGAGAGAATGGGCCATAATCCCCACGTGGGCCCAGTGCGGGTCGGTGGATGTCACATGTCTTCGAATTTTTGGTTCTAGGACATGCTGGTTTCCTCACGATGTTTTCCTTCACCGTTCCAAAAAAAAGATAGTCATTAAATACTTATTAATAAGATCCTTGAACAATGAGACCCAAGTTATTAATGATTATGATTATGTATACAGTACACAATTTCTCTGTCTACTGTATGGATTCTAGCCTTGCATCCTTTATTGCAATGCGTAGAACATCGCCACAAACGCTTCCTGGATCCTGTTGACTTCTTTTTCAAACAATAACTGTAACGCCCCACCCAAAGGATATGGTTCCCACGTTTTGACTGTGTGAAGAAATAATCTGAAAAATGGTTTTAATATTTTTGAATGGGAACAATGGACACACATTGAAGCAAAATAAAAAATGTCAAAAAGTACCTACTTATTTTTTTAGCTTAGGCTTTATTAAAAATATGTTTGATTGTAAAATAAAACATTTGATATTTTTTTAATAATATTGTTTATTTTTTTTAAATTATACTCATGGAATAAATCAACATGATGAAGGGACACATAAATAGGTATACGAATAATACGGTAATACGAAGGTAGGTAGGTACGGTTATGCTTATTTTTTAATTCACTTAAAATAGTTTTTTGATGCGATACCCGAGAAATCAGACTCCATGGACATGTTGAGCCGTTTGAGCACTTCGCGTTATTTTACGGTATATTTGATATTCTATTTATTTAGAAAAAAGTACACCGAAAATAAAATTGTTTCATAAAAATAAGCATGCAATTGAGTATCGATGAAGTTCAAACTAAAATTTAAACTCTAATAACCACGCATTTGTAAAAACATTATAAAAAATTATATTAATATTTTATTTACACACAATCAATTAACAAAATGGATTAAAATAAGCATTATAACAAAATGGAAGGTGGCCATGGGCTCCAAACTAGGCACAACCTGTATCTTGTTAGCCCAAGATTTATATTAGGCCATAGATTTATAAAAATAGGCAGATTGAATGTGACACAGCACAATGCTAAAAATTTTACAGCATAAGAAATTAAACTAACTTTAATTTTAGGTATAAAAGACAAAATGTAAAAACTTTTAAAATAAACCATTAAAAACTCTTCAGCTAAATATTTTTGAAATTTAGGCAACGACACAAAAGTATTAATTTTCAAACAAATCATACACATTACACAACTAATAGACATTTCATATCCTGTCAATACAATTTCATGAATTCCATCAACGGCCATGGTGACATTCATACAATGGTATTTGTAAAGATTACTTATAAGCAGATCTTCATTTCCCCTTTGGTTTCTTATTGGATAAATAGAGAAGGAGGGAAAGGCCAAAGATATGAAAGAAAAGGGAGTCAGTGATAGCATGACGGTGGACAGGACGGTATGGAAGAAGAAAACTTGTTGCACCATGTAGTAACGTGGTACAAGGGCAGAAAGGTGACGGTTTCTTGATGCCTCCTATTATTGCCGAGTTTATTTACAATTTGGTAGCTCAGTGGTTATGTTCGCTCTTCACATCAACAATTGCATCCCCTATAGTCATGATGGTAGCCTTACACCCTTTGGAATGATGACTGGAACACTTCCAATAGTTCTTCATTCCTTTACCGTACTTGTTGAAGAACGAGTATCCTTGCCATTTCATAACCGGTTTACCTCTTTTTGATGTCGAAATGATAACTGAAACTGAATTAGAATTTCATTATTTTTTCTCACAATAGTTACTTAAAAGTGAACAGTCATAACACCACTTGTAAACAAATAGTTTGAAAAAGTTCTTCACTCAGTAGATGCAACTACCGAAAGCTTTTTAATTAAATTTTTTTTTCAACATAAAAACTAACTTTCTATAAATAAAATTGTATTTACTTTTTGGTTCTTGAATTCTCTATATATAATTAAATACAAAACAAATATACATATTCTATCTTATGCACAATCAATATGCTATCTTATGTACTAAATACAATTTTACAGTAAATTTTTCAAGCAATTGATTATACAAATGAGTTTAGATTTCACATCCTGACTGTATAATTTCATGAAATGAACAAACAGCCTCAGCGCGTGATACCTATACATTCTAAGATGTACAATTAACAAATACTATAATATATATAGAGAAAGAGAGAGTCAAGGCAGAACTCCTTATTTTGTTCCTCTTCTTATATCTCCTTTTATCCCTCATGGATTTCCTCCGACCCAAGGGCTTAGTCAAACTCTTAGGGAAGATCCCTAAGACTTTGACTGATGGCGTGACGCAATTAAAAATGCGTCGATAAGCGATATTATGCACATAATTTGGGCGCACGGTTGGCGCAGTGGTTGAGCAATTGACTGCTGCGCTGCGTGTCGCGGGTTCGATTCCCGCACGGAACAAATATTTGTATGACCCACAGACAGTTGTTTCGGCTCTGGTGTTGTGTATATGAGTTTATGTTTGTAAACGCACCCACTATACAGGAAGAAATTCCTAGTGTGGGGCAACGTTTAAAAAAAGTAAGAAAATTTAAAGGGCAAATCAAACAATTTGCATCGCATTGCGTCCATTTTAACGTACTTGCAATTTCGCATAATACAAATCGCTTGTTGGTGGGATATAAATCTAGTAGCGTCGAGCCATCTGGAAGATTGCTTACTTACTTAATATGCCACACGGTGTCGTGTAGCTTTATTCAGACGGAGCGCGTTCCTTCCATCTCCTGCTAGGTAGCAGGAGATGGAAGGAACGCGCTCCGTCCGTCCGTTAAATAAATAATTAAAAGGAGGTCCTTTTAATTATTTATTTAATACTTCATGCACAAAGGTGCATGAAGGTTTCAATCAATCAACCAAGGGTGGTGAAGAGATAACATGGTAGGTGTATAATTTAAACCATGGTAAGCATTGACATATATATATTACTTGCGTAAGGACCAGGCCAACCGCGCGACTAAACGGCACCAGCGCGCTGGTCATAAAATTGCAGTTAAGGACCAACGCGACTCAGTTGACAGTGGTCCGTGTGCGTGTCTCTGACTAGTATATAGTTATCTGTGGCGTGAGTGAGCGAGTATTTGTTGTCCTAAGAAGGTTTCTATAAAATGTTCAGATGGGCGTATCCTTCCTTTCGAAATCATTGGTGGAAAGTAAAACAGTAAAGTAATAAATCAATCAGTCAATTTATTTATCATTTGTGTATCTCAGTGGTTATGTCCGCACGTCATACCAATAATTTCATCCCCTGAAATCAGGATGGTAGCTTTACATCCTTTGTCATGATGACTGAAACACCTCCAATAGTGTTTCATCCCTCTATTAAACTTGTTGAAGAACGAGTATCCGTCAAATGTTATAATCGGTATTCCTGTCGATATGGTAACTGAAATTGAAAATTTGATTCTCACAATGGTTACTTAAAACTGGAAAGTCATGCACAACTTGGAAACAAATAGTTTGAAATAGTTTTTACTGAAAAATTTTAGTTTAAATAATCTATTACAATATTTTTCAATATTTTTTTATTTAAAAACAACATATTTCAGTACATGTACATATTGTGTAATTTATTTTTTTGTTCTTCAATGCTTATATTATCTTTATAAAATAAATATTCCAACAGCATTATGTACAATATAATAAAAAGTATTCTATCCATCTTGTGCACTAAACATAATTTTACATTTCAATTTTTATGCAACTGATCCGGAAAATGAGTGAAAATTTCAACATTCTGATTGTATAATTTTATGAAATGCTCAAACAGCCATACCTACTAATAGCTGTCACGGATTACTATAAGGTTACTTCTAGGCAAGCGTGCTTTCCCCCTGGTGGGTTCCCGCATACAAAGTACGATTAAAATTACTTTAATTCTTAATTGGTTAAGAATAATAAAAGGCCACGATTTACTTCTATTTATATCATTAACGTTTCATATTGGTACTACAAGTAAAATTTCAAAATTTAAAAAAAATCCCCGACAAATGTTTATTTCATGCTACAAGATTTATCTAGTACATAGTAGATATGCTTCGATCGGCGATGTATTGAACACGTAATTATGACACGATATCTTGCGAAAACACCCCGATTCAAACAGTAAAACGCCCATAACTTTTGAACGGCTGAACCGATTTTATTCAAACGTAGCTAAGAACACTTTCGACAAAATCACCATTCAAAGAAAAAAAAACTAATTCAAAATCGGTTCACCCGTCTGGACGCTGTGATGCCACAGACAGACACACAAATACACAGATACAAAGATACACAGCAACACACGTCAAACTTATAACAGGTCTTTTTCCGTTGGGGGTTAAAAATAGAAAATATAATTTAATTACACATAAATTACCAAATATTTCATAAAATACTATTTATGAACTACTATTTGAGCTCACACATTATTTAAAAAAAAACAATTGTTACATTCAACACAAAATAACAATTAAAAGCGTTTTTAAGCTCGTGAAAGCGATAACATATTCAGTTATGAATATTAAATGTAAGAATGTTGGATGAAAGTTCCATCGCCTTTCTAATTAAACAAAATATATAAGGCCTTGTCCTCACTCGAAAAATACATTTTAAGACTTTGTCCAAACTAGGGCCATTTATAACATAAATGAAATAATAACTTACTCGTTTGTAGTACATATTTTGTTTATCGGTTAGTAAAATACTGACGAGACTTAAATCACACACAAGAGATCCATGATAATTCATTATTTATTGGCCGCCAAGCTAAATACGAGTCACAAAAAAAAAACCTACTAATCCAGTAGTGAGACATTTTTAAAGGATATCATTATTAAGTATTACGTATGCACATGATTATTATTAACCCTTACAATTTCATTATAAACAGTATGAACAGTAGCTCGACATCGCTTGTTGTTGTGTGTTGAGCAGACCCATCTTGATCTTGGCCCCGACACGTGTTGTTTACAAAATTTAAAGCCTCCGATGAGTAAGAGCGTTTTACCACGTTGTGAAATAACGAATTTTGCTGAAAAATATTGAAAAGTGGATTAGAGATATAAAATAAGAACACATCACATCACATCATCAGCCTATTAATGTTCCCACTGCTGGGACACAGGCCTCCTCTCTGTGAGAGGGAATGGGCCGTTATACACTACGCGGGCCCAGTGCGGGTTGGTGTATGTCACGTCTTCGAATTTTTGGTTCTAGGACATGCCGGTTTCTTCACGATGTTTTCCTTCACTGTTTTGAGAGCAGTGGTGATGAAATAATTTACACAAAGTAAAGCGCCTGCCTGGGCTCGAACCTACGACCTACAACTTGTAAGTCGCGGCCGATACCACTGGGCCACCACTGCTCTCTAAAATAAGATATTACAATAATATTATATTCACAAAACCATGTAATTCTGCAAAATATTTTGATAGAATATACATTAATGTGAACATTAACAAAAAAAAACTATTTCTATTTATCTATCTTTTATCTATTCTGTATTATATATCTATTTATTCTATCCATTCTATCTATCTAGTATTTTACTTTATTTATTACAGATAACTATTAGATACAAATTTTAATGTAATAAATATGATTTTTAAGATAGATAGGAAAATATAACATATAGCCTAAAGTAGGTATTGTACACGAATTAATCAAATAAGGATATTTAAGATTTATCCCTGTTTTAGCTTCGTCGTCAAAATAATCCCAAAGGAACATATTATCGGGATAAGAAGTGTCCTATGTACTATTCCAGACTATAATCTATCACTGTGCCAAATTTCATCCAGATCCGTTCAGTAGATTTTGCGTGAAAGAGTAACAAACATACAAACACACACTCTCAGAAACTTTCGCCGTTTAATATTAGTGTGATGTGCTTTAGGGAAGGCTCAATCATAAGTGATTCATCGTCGTTGTGATATGAACCCTCAATTTAATTTTACTAATTGGTGTAAATAAATGTTTTACAAATATAAACATAATAGATTTAAACATAACAGTATTAATAAACATAGCACACAGATTAAAATAAATAAGAAATCAACAATAAAATAAATGCGATCGATAGAAAGCAGTCTGACACAAGTGAGTAGAAATTAAATAACGGCCGCTAGTTTCTTAACAAATTTATTTAGTTCCATACAGACATACTTCCATTTACGATCCATTTTAATGTTTGATCGACTTTCAATTAATCAGGATACAACACTATTTTTATTTAACCATAAAGTGACAATCCACCAAATGTCAGTTTAGTCCACGAAAACAAAAATGAACGTTTAGTTTTTAACCCGTCCTACAAGTTCTACTTCAGCTACTTCAGACTTAAATTTCTCGGATACGGATCGGATCTGGATGCGGTACAGAACCGCACATAAAATTATTCCTAACTGAAGTCCGAACTTAGTAAATGATTAAGGCATCTTTCATAAAAACACCCCTCCCTGGATTTGGCCTCATGGTCGTTTTTTTTGTCCGCATTAGACATAACTTTACAAACTAATTAAACTATATTTTACAAATATAATTTACAATATGCATATATCAAATT
Organism: Anorthoa munda; assembly: GCA_945859665.1. NCBI lineage: Eukaryota > Metazoa > Arthropoda > Insecta > Lepidoptera > Noctuidae > Anorthoa > Anorthoa munda. The sequence goes on from OX243901.1 coordinate 10,023,387, forward strand.
AGGCAAATGATATCATCTGCCTAGCCTTTTTCCCCATTATTGTTGGGGTCGGCTTCCAGTCTTACCGGATTCAGCTGAGTACCAGTGTTTTACATGGAGCGACTGCTTATCTGACCTCCACAACCCAGTAAATGGGTAACACAATACCCCTTGGCAAGACTGGTGTCAGATCTCAGGCTTCTGACTACCCGTAACGACTATCAGAGATCTTCAAATGACAGCCGGGACCAACGGCTTAACGTGCTTTCCGAGGCACGGAGGAAACTCGGTATGTTGAAATGGTCACCCATCCACGGACCGACCTAGTCAATCGTTGCTTAACCTTGAAGATCGACCCGTGCGGCTGTTATTATTTAGCCACGAGCTCCTCCGGCAAATGATAGCCAAATTAAAATAAAATATGTAGAGAAGAGAGAAGAGGCAAATGATAGCCAAATTAAAATCAAATATGTAGTAAATGGCGTAGTTTAACATATATTTATTTCAAAAAACTTACGTCGAGCCGTTTAGACTTATTATTTGGCGACCTTCCTGATGGCTCAACTCGATTCGATATATACCACACCGAAAAGCGATTTTTGTTCAGCAAAATTGCAAGTACGTGTATTGTGTGCAATATGATTCCACTGATTTGCACTTGAAATTGTCGACGCTATTTAAATTGCGTAGCGCCAACAAGAAATACCTGTAAAGTCTAGTCGTCATTAGTAGCATGGCTATCAAGAATGCGCACTATAATGTCGTCCACAGTGTGCACTATCGCTTTACACTTGAATCTCTCGTGTGTCGCGCATCGCCATCGTACTTTGCTTCCCGCCATTCCGTTGTATCTGTACTTTATATTGTTAAGCACCAAAACTTTCTTGCCTCGAGGAGTGAATCGAAAATGTGCGGCCATACCTGAAAAAATACTCGTCTTAGAATTTATGAAGGTTACTATTGAGACCAAAAAAAATATCGCTGGGTTTTCGATCCAATTGCCAATAGAAACAACCCAAGATAGAACAACTTGAACGAAGAAGATTTCGGTCTTCAGCAAGACCAAATCGAATATTAATCTGTACGATGAATTTGATACCTGCGCATAAAATTAGACGACACAGTAAATATCTATGTTTTTTTTATTAATAAAGTAAATAATAACAATACCGTTATAACAAGTCCTAATTCTCCATTTCCTTTCTTCTTTTTAGATCTGTCATTTAAAAATCTTTCTTAGAAAAATAAAATAATCTACTATTATGTTTAATGATTATGTATATATATTAGTAGTAAAACATATATAGTTACGACATGTTTTTGTTATGCCTCCACACTAGGATTCTCGTACCGTGGGTGCTAACTTACAATTAAAAGAAGAAATTTTGATTTGTAAAAAACCTTAGTAATGATGAAAAAATATGTGTCCTCCTCCTCCTTCCTCCTATCCTCAGATATTTTAAAATAGATGGGATTTAAAATGGAAATAAATTTAAATGGATGGGGAAAAAACAAAAAAAAATTGGATGGGATTAATTTTTTGGATGATGTTTTACCTATATGCCAAGTTTCATCCAAATCCGTTCAGCCGTTTAGCCATAATTGACTTACAAACATTTCGACATACCTAGACTTTCATATTTAAATTAGTAGAATTAAACAACAATGTTAATTAATTTTTAAAAATTTTTTTTCTTAATGTGTTACATACCTAAAATCTACAAAAGGCCTAGTAGGTTAGGTTTTTCAGGAAATCAAAATAAGTATTATTTGGAGATCAATTACATCAATTACAAATTGATCAACAATTTCAATAATTACAAAATACTTATCAAGCATCGTCATTAATTTAATGAATATGCTCATTATGCATTTTAACAATAGTGCCGTTGATAGTGTAGATTGAAGCCCCACAGCCTCTGTTGTGGTGTGTTGAACATACCCATCTAATCTTATTGTTGTGGGACGCTTTCATATAATAAGTGTAGGGGCCCATCCCGATCAATGGTTTTCCTTTCTGTGATCGTAAAAGTACAATACCTGTAAAAAACAAATTGTTTAAATCCTTTTTTGAAATTTTGATATTAATTTAGGACGCACCACGTGGTTACTATGATGGAAACCTTTTTCGTGTTTATTAACTTGTTTATTGGGATTTTTCGTTGTGGTTTAAAAGAAGATGTAGTAACTAAAATTGAAAAGAGTATTATGAGATGGTTTGGCCATGTTGAGAGGATGAATGAAAGGCGACTAACGAAAGGTACAAGGCGGACGTGAATGGAAACGCCGGGAGGGGACGCCCTAGAAAGACATACATAGACCTTATTGGTGATGTTCTTCAGAAAGGCCAGGTGCGCAGTACTCATAACCGGCGTGTATGTATGACTAGATGTATGAATGTGAATGAAGCAAAAGAAGTATCTAAGGATCGTAGCAGGTGGCGTTCTGTAGTTTCTGCTTACCCCCATGGGAAAAGGCGTGAGTTTATGTATGTATGTATTTAGTTTATTCTGAATAATCTTATATTATGTACCATAAATTTTCAACATGCACTGAGTGCTCAAAGTGACCCGTAATTATTATTGGTGTACCAGCGTATTTTTTTAACGTGTAAAAATCCTCAAAGATGTCGTCCGGTCCGGGGCGGACGAAGGGTTCTGTCCGACTCAGGCGACAGAGTCCCCAACCTGTTACCTGTGGCCTCTGCAAGTCACATCGCGTTTGGCGGCCTCCACCACCCGGTGCGTCTACTAGGCACAAGGAGGAGTGTCATCAGCCTAGTCTCTAAGTGAGACTTTTGATACCAAGTCTTTTTTAAATTTTATGCAAGCAAAGCTAGCAATACTTTAACAAGGACATTCAAAATACTGATCTCTTTTATATTTTTTAATAACAAAGTAAACTAATCACATTTATTCCAATTCTCGTTAAAATTCAATTACAAAAATAATAACTCTAACTAAAGCAAGCTGATTTAAATTAACTAAATAAATATGCTTTCGTATGTAAAGAATTATATTGTTTTGAATTATAATTTACGCAATTATTTGACAAAATATAGACATACTTAGCAACTAAACAAAACTAAACTATAGTAACTTATACTGAACATAACTACTTATATAATTATATACAAAATAAAGGTACACCTAGGCGTTGAAGTACTTCCTCACATTGTTATCATCCGGTAACGTGCCCAGAGACACTAGCAGCATTGCTACGTTAAGGGCCTACATACCCTTTAGTTCCGTAAAACGGTCCGTAAACGGTAAACTTTCTAAAGCATACTCCTTAGAACCGCTAGGTTAAAAGGTTTGAAAAAAAAAAAAATATTATTGATTCTTGTACATAATTTTGAACCCAAGGTTTTTTCGTGTAACTAATAGTTGTGATTTAAAAAAAAAAATTAAAAACACGATAATTTTTCGCAACTTTTGGAAACTCCTCCAAAACGACTTGGATGTTTAAAAATATTTTTACACAGAAAAATTGATGACTGGAATTTCTTCATAACTAACATAGCATACGTAAATCACATAATATTTTGCAAACAAAACTGTTCAAAAGGAGGTTCAATATTGATATTTTGGCATCGAGCGGGCGCACGGCCAGTACTGCGTTAACATTGGGGCGTATATAGCGCCTTAAATAGCAATGCTGATTTTTTGCGCAAAGAACAAGCCAGCCATCTGTTCATGCACAGTATCACAGTCATAGTCGGCGAGAGATTTTATTTATTTATTTGTTTTATGCTCGCACTGGAACGCATTGCAACAATTACACCAATGGAGCACAAACTTACAAATACTAACTTTAAGTCCAGGTTTCCTCACGATATTTCCTTCACCGTTGTCAGCGATGTCCAAGATAAACTTAGAAAGTACATATGAATTGAAAAAGTCACAATGGTACTTGCCCGGATTTGAACCCACGAACTCAAGCAAGAGAGGCGAGGTCTTAGCCACTGGGCCATCACGACATTACATGTTATTTTAATGTTAATATTAGACAGTTTATATGTACAATATTTTCGTTTATACTCTTAAAAGGGCAGCCTCGTAGCTCGTAGTATGAACATCTAAAAAATAAACTATTTCGTCGTGGACTGTGTGGATTACCGCTTTGCATCCGTATTTAGCATGACTGGTGCATCTCCATCGGGTCTTGAAAGAATCTCCCGCGCCGTTTCTTCTATACCTATTCCCACCAATCATGAGGATCCTAGATCCTTTTGTGTTAGTGAAGAATAATGGCTGAAGACCTGGAAATCAGTGATAAGACGTTATTGATAAAATAATTGGCAAATGGGAATTATTAAAGCTCGCCCACATATTTTTATAATACAAATACATACATACATAAACTCATGCTTTTTTCCCATGTGGGTAGGCAGAATCTATACGCGCCGGTTATAGGTACTGCACACCTGGCATTTCTGAAGAACATCACCAATAAGGTACATGTATGTATTTCTATCTAGAGCGTCCCCTCCCGGCGTTTCCATTCACGTCTGCCTTGTAAATACCTTATGTTAGAGCTCTTACACACCATGTTTTTTACAGACGCGCGTCGCACGCAACTATAACGCGCTGCAAACGCGATGTTATCGCAACCAATTTACCTATTCACACGTTCATAAAATTGTAGTACGCAGACGACGACTTTTTCGCGAGCTGTCAACGCGCACTAGCCCGGAGTTACATCACGCGCTGTCACTGTCACAGCGCGCCTCAACACGTACAGCGCGTTTTAATCGTATACTTGCCGACAGTATTACGATAGCATCAATCGAGGCAACACTTCTTACGCTGGCCTTACTTTTGTTAAAAAGGAAACGTAAGTATGTCTCATGAAAACGTATATATTGGATACATCCATTTACGAGCGAAAGGAAATTACATGGTCATTATAATATAACTTTCAAAAAAAATCCAGCGCGAGACACGTTCGTTCGTGCGCGTGCTACGCTCGTTTTACTTTGCAAGGAGAATTACTCACGCGCGTCTGTAGCGCGTTTCTCGTGAATTTGCAGCGATGCAGTTCCAAGTAATCTGCCTATTTCAAGTTTAGCAGCACCGACAACGCGCGATAGAGAAACGTGCGTCGATGGCGCCTGAAAAAAACGCCGTGTGTAAGAGCTCTTAGTCGCCTTTCATTCATTAGAATTAATATTTGTTTCGGGATATTTACCATATATATCCCATACCCAAGTATATGCCTTTCATTCATTCTAATATAATCACAAAATGGAAAGTTTACTAAGACACTTTGGCAAAAAGCAAAAAAAAAAATACCAGCGTGAAAACTTAGCATAAGGATTGACATGCGCTACTAAAACATCACGTGATCAAACCTAGATATTCGGACTTTCGACAATATTTATCGCTGATATAATATCACTTTGTCTAGAACCATTTTTCTGTAGAAATACTCGTAATTGTTCTGTTCCTTCTTCTTGTCTGTTTATTATGTGTGTGTACGTTAATCTATATATATAAAACAAAGTCGTGTTAGTTACACCACTTATAACTTAAGAACGGCTTTTATGAGTTTTGTGGAAAAATTAACAATAAAAAAAAAACATTTTTCCATACATTTTTCGAACAAAACGCCATCTTTGATACATAATAGAAACAAAGCACACACAAAAATGAACATGGCGGTGTACGCTGGTTCTGGTATTGCCAGTAGATGGCGTTGTTGACTTTTCTGAAATTCATTACATAATTCTAATATATAAAACACAAAAAAAAATTCTACCTATGCCCGTTATAGACTTTAAAACCATTGAACCGATATGCCCCAAACCGGTTTCATTAGAAAGGCAATGCGAAGATTGTTTAAGATCAAACAAAAAATATTGGTAGATCGGTAGGGTAGGGTATGGTAGGTAGGTATGTAGGGTAGGGTAGGTAGATATGTAGGGTAGGATAGAGTAGGGCAGGTAGGTTGATAGGTAGGGTAGGTATAGGTAGGGTAGGTGGGTAGATAGGTAGGGTAGGTAAGTCGAGTACGGTAGGGTAGATACCTACCTACCCTACCGTACTTACCTAAGTACGGTAGGTTAGGGTAGGGTAGGTAGTTGCCATTTTGCTCAAGATAGTTCTCACGTACAGTTAATTAAGTGATCTCATATAAATCAATAGTATTCAACACATGTCACGAGTTCCCGCCAACAACAACCATTTTGTTACCTGTATAAACCATTCCATTATTAAACGACAATTCAAAATACTATAATACTCAGTGCATGCAAACGTTTTGGGAATCTTTTTAAATAATTTATATGGCAAACAACGTTTGCCGGGTCAGCTAGCTGTTAATAAATAACACAAACCACGTACAGTCAAAATTATAGGAGTAGATATATGGCTTATCATTTATTTCGATATTAATTATATATACGTACTTTATTGTAAGTAGATACATCTTATATTAAGTACAGGGCACACATTTAACCACCACTTTAGATCCCCCGCCTTAATTTGTAGCGCAATAAATGCAAAAAAAACACGAATGAATTATGTTTTGAAATTTATTAAAACTCTTATGAAATGTTACAATATTCCATGCATACTGAGATATTCAACCATGCACTATTAACGGACTGTCTTAGATATTTACCAACGGCAGTTTTTATTCTTTTACGACGACGACTTTTAACCCAGACTTCCAATCAAAGTGGCTCCGACGTCACTAATTTTGCGACACTAAAAATACTGCACAGTAACTCTCTGTAATGCGACTGCACTCTTACCTAGCCACGCAGCTCTACGCGTTCGCCTCGTACGCCAATAGCGAGATTCGAACGTCAAAGAAGTGACGTCACAGCGCCAGGTGAACAATTCAGTTGATCATGCAGTGTAAGGGGCAACATTCTAGCGATTGATGTGGTTTAACTCGAACGCGTAAGTGATGCGTATTACACGGCACATAGGACCTTTTTTCTGTGAATGTTTTTGCAACCACTACAAGCCGCTTTGCTCGGATAACTACCTCCGGATACCTATACCGGATAGATATTCTGCACCTGGCATTTGGGCCCATTCTTCGTCTTACCCTCACCCTAAACTGAGCACAACAATGATTCCGCACAAAAGCTCACTAAAAATACCTTTGATAGAATACTACCGGTTTCTGCAAGGAAATAATCGCCCCGACACAAATTATACAACGTTAGTACAGCCCCCATACTATGACGTGTCATTGCTATCATGAATCCGTTGTGAAAAAGGGATACCGCTATTCGTCCTGTATATCACTGTCTCTCTTACGGTTACGTTATATTAGTAGGGACCTTGTTATGCCATTGGCTGTAAAATATTAATTCAACATAGCCAAAACACATTGACAATAATTATTTGTCAAAATAATTTGCGATCATTTTCGTTTCAGAAATTATTATGTCCTTTTTAACCTCCAAAGTGTATTTTTTTAAGTTACCGTTTTTTCTAGGAATACATGGATGCGTCTCTATTTTATTGGTTTTAGGAATAAAATATTGTACAATTAATAATTTAGTACAATTTTGTTTGATTGAGGAAAGTGTATTGTTCAAATAGTCCATGTTTGCACATTAGCTTTCGATACTAAGTATACGAGTATTGTTCTTGTTACAGGCACTGGAAAACAAAATGTTTCGAATTTGGGCTATGGATAAAAACGTCATAATTAAGAGATTTTTAGTTCTAAAATTATTTCCAGATCATTTTCTCATAATTAAGACATTTTAATTTTTAGAATAAAAGCTATCTATTGTATGGGCACGTTCATCACATTTTTGAGTCACTAAATTATTTTGTCTCTACATATAAATACTTAGATACTTACCATCTTAATAGAACAAAAATTAAGAAAAAGAACACAAAAGAACAAACTTCAATCTTCACTCCATAATATATGAAAACTAGGAAAATCCAACAAAACTTTTAATGAAATCGTTAATTAACAACTGCCAACGTAAGAAATACGAAATAAATACTAAAGTAATTTAAACGTAGATAATGAAGACATTTATGCACTGATTAGTAATCTTAAGAAAAGTATTATGATTGTATTTTTTATAATAATTTGTCATTCATTAACTGCCGTCGCATATAGCGGCTATACTTACGTGCTTTGATTAAACTAAAATTATTAATATGAAAGGAAACTAATTGTATCTATTCAAGCTGGTACCTACCTAAGTATAACTAGAATTTAAACAATATAAGGGCCCAAATTGCAAACAAAACAAGCATAAGTTCATTGCATAAAAAATTAAAACTTGGGTCAAGAGGCCCTAGACAAGTGACATTCATCGAAAGCGTGGCAATAGAAATTAAAAAAAAAAAACAAAAATGTATGGCAAAATCAAACGCTATCCAAATGTCACGTGATCAATCACTTACATTTTGGCATTTCAACCATCACCATCACTGACATCGAATGGCTCTTGTCCAAAGCCTCTCGAGTCCTAGCGATTTTTTCCGATATTTTTGAAATAATGATCTACTTACAATTTTATATGACAGTTGATCATGCCTCTATCTTGCACTTAAAGTTTGACAGTTGCACGACAGTGACGGCGACAAATGTACAGCTTATTCAACCTCAGTGTAAAAAGTATAGTACTTAAGTAACCGTAAATTGGATAAATATAAGGTCCAACCAAAGCCTGTATAAATATTAACAAGTTATCGATATCATAAATACGAAAATCTTTCAAAGACCAGCTATGACTAAAGAAAAAATAGAAATACAACAATCCAATCCAGACAATATAGAAAGATTATCCAAGGCCATTTAAAATATATCTGAAAATGTGATTAAAAAGTGAAATAATTTTCATGTTTTTGTGTCATGTACTATTTACAAAAGCAAATAATTAAAGAAAGAAACGTAGCTTCAAAATTGTTGAATTGTCAGATACGTATTTGTCTCCTGTCAATTTTACTAAAATTGTCCTCAGATGCTTTATGACATGTAACATTCTATCAACGAAGTTGATTGGTAAAATGTCAAAATTGAAATGAAATGATCGCTATCGAAATGTCACTGATTTTGGCATTTTAAACCATCGCCTTCACTAAAAATATTACACTTTACCTAGACATTATATTTACTAACAATAAACTTATTCAACTTAATTTGTGCTTATTAATAAAGTAAACCACATCGTTATCAACAGTGTGAAGTCTTGCTGGACATCCAAAACGTTCGTGAGTCGCACATCGCCATCTTGTCTTATCCGAACAAATTCTATTGATCCTGTATTTTATGTCGCCAATCATAAGCATGTTTTTTCCACGACTGCTTCGAAAAAAATATGGTGTCAGCGAGAGACCTGAAATAAATAAATAACATATTAATTACATGAAAAAAAAAACATTATTTTGTATGAAAATGTGTCACAATTTTCTATTTATACCTAAAACAATGCATTGACTGAAATGGTTTCAAACTTCTTATTTCCCCGAAAAAGATTAAGCGTCTAGTATATTCATGTGGCAATTAATAAATAAAACACCACAATGGGTTCAGTATTTTGAACTGTATTAAAAAAGTAAACAATGTATTTTTTTCAAAACTTTGACTTCATTAAATAGCACATTAAACTCTTTATTATTAATATAAAATAAAAGGTATATATAATATAACAATAGATTAAGATAAGGTAACAAATCGTGGTGGATGACTATGGTCTTCAAGAGCGTACACAATAACGTCATCGATAGTATGAATCCTGGCGTAACATGATCTGTCTGAACATCGCCACCTGATCTTTTCATCACACTGATTACGTTGACTATACTTGTATCCATTTAAAAGTAGCAACTTACGTCCCCGTCTCGAGTAAATATAATTCACTGGAACATAAAACTTTATTCTTTTAACGGAGGCAATTTGAATAGAATAGAAATACATTGGTTCGACACAGAAACAACACAACACCAACAAACATAGCCACTGCCACTTTATCTGATTGACCAACCCGTATGCTATGTAACCGAAATAAAAGTCTAAACAGTGCAGACATATATTAATCCAATAAAATTCTCCAATTTCAAAAATATCACTTGATAAGGCAGATATCATCTGATCAAAAATGCGCGTGTCTTGAACCAGCTCTCTCGCTTCTGACGTTAATGCTCACTTCAAATGTCAACCGACTAACGATAACTGTCAATCCAGTATTGCTACTCCCTGAAATGACCTGAAATGTAAATTATTTATATAAAATCGCTACATGCCACCCGAACTAAGGCCACAATTACCTCGTTTGCCCATGCATAACAAAAATAGGGCGCTGGTGGATGTTCTGGATTCGCAGTTGTCAAACTATTTTGATGACTGCGAAGACCTCACTGATACACATGTGATCATGTACTGCGCGGCGGTAGCGGCATGTCGTGTAGCCCACGTCAAATTTGCAGATAACAGAGCTACACGACCAAAACCAGCCGTAGCGGCTTGGCAGTGTAGGATCGAACGTCGTATTGGTGGGGCCAGAACACTCATCGGCAAACTAATTTGTTTCAGAGTGGGCAATAATCGCCCAAGAGTGATGCGCTTTGTGAGACGGGCGTTTTCGGGGACTGATGTCAGCCCCCGAGACTATATATCACAGAGCCTTCGACTTCCTGAAACAAAAAGTTTTTACATGGGTAAACCGTGTTCGTAGGTACAGGCGGCGAGTAGAGCTATACACCCAGAATCGTACATTCCAAAGTAATGAAAGGTGGGTTTATCGGGCTTGGGAGCGACCCGACCAAGGTGTGACTGATACGCGCCTGCCGGATAATGACGCTATGTGTTCATTCTGGCGCAGCATCTGGTCGGTGCCTGTCAGTCACACTGAAGGTGAATGGACTCGGGAGGTCGAACGAGCGTGCGATCCAATACAAGAAATGGGAGCTATCACGATCAGCCCCCAAGATAGAGCCCGTGCAGTCCGTCCGTTGCCGAACTGGAAATCTCCAGGGCCGGACGGGCTTCACAACTTTTGGATCAAGTGGCTACAAAGGTCGCACGCTCGTTTGGCATCTCAATACCAGGCAGCCTTGGACCCAAGTTCCTTACAACAGGAATAACCCACCTTCTCCACAAGTCTGGTAGCACCGCGGAACCCAAAAATTATAGACCTATTATATGTTTACTGATAGTCGTGTCAGCCAATGGCTTAATAGCTACGAGCCTCGACCAACACCTTAAGAGGCTCTCGTTAGGCGGCTGGGTCAAGAGCCTGATCCAGAAAGCAGTACTACTGGACACGGCTCGCATTGTTAGGAGGTTCCTCTCTCTGGAGCCCTGACCGCCGGTAGCTTGGACACTGTTCCCGATACCGGAGGGCTTCTATTTTTTATATTTTTAAATGTTTTTGTTTTTTAATTTATTTTATAAAAAAATTAAAAAATCTAGATAATAAGAAATTTCATGAATAAAGGACATAATAATATTTTTTTATTAGCTTCAATTTTTTTTAACTAAAATCGCGATTCCCTGACCCCTGAGCTAGGTAACAGCACCTGTGTTTCAGGGGCCAGTGATCTCCTCCGTTGTGTTACATAATTATAATGAATTAAACATAAATGCAATTAATATTAGAATTACAATCCAAATAAGTATTTACTAAATATGCTAGACTAAAATCAAAATCACCATTCAAAATCCTAAATTTAAACAAAATTAAACTTAAAATCGATTCAATAATAAAATTACAATCAGAATAAAATTCACAATGAGACATAAAATCAAACTCAAATTAAAATTAAGATCAAAATCAAGACATACAATCTAAGTCAGAATTTACAATAAAATTTCAATCACAATCCAAATCAAAATAATGGTTAAAAACAAATCAAAATTGAAAATAAAATACAGTAAAATCATCAAAACAAAGACTTAAATAATCATAATCAAAACCAAACTCAAAATTAAAATCGAAGTCAATAATGAAATAAAAATTAAAATCACAATGAGAAATCAAAATACAATCAAACTCAAATTTTAAGTTAAAATCTAAATTAAAATCGAAACATAAAAAAATGACAGAATTAACATTACAATTACAATCAAAAGTAAAGATAAAATGAAAAATAAGATAAAATTAGATCATAGTTAAAATAAAAATGAAATCGTCTAAACAAAGTCCAATTAAATTAATATTAAACAAAAATGAAATAATAAATATGGGTGCTGGTATGTATGTGTGTATGTGTTTGTGTGTGGGGAATAACCAGTAGTTTTCTCTGTTAATTTGATTGCATGACGTTTTCGGTTTCGAAGTAGTCCAGGGACAGTAGCCAATTCTTTACCCTCTTCTTTGTTTCCCGAGTCGTAAGGGGATTAATACTGAGGGCCCTGTTTAATTTGTCGTAAAGAAAGGTAGCAAGATATACCTGTTGTCTCCTGGCAGACGCCGAGTGGCAGCGCACTGGTAAGCAAACGTTTGGAACGGTGCGTTTCCTATATAGCTGAACATCATAAGGCGTTACAATATGCTGCTTGGTGACAACCAGCAGAATAAAATTCTGTCTCACCGTAAGTACTCCGCACTTTTCATATAATGTCTTGGTGGGAAATCTTAACGGTCTGAAGGTTTTGGCCCCTTCGAGGTGTATCATAAAAGTCTTACATCCACCACCCCATACACTAATACAATATCCCAGGACCGACTGCACGAGCGCATAGTACACTGTGCGAAGGAGTTCGAATATGGCCACGTGCCTTCGTTTCTTAAATGCCCAAATATGTTTTCTTACACGCGTTGTGTGAGTAAATTAATTCTATAAATTAGAGGTTTCAGGGTCCCAATGATAGCTATTCGCCATAGAGTTGGTATTCAAATCTGATAAAATTGCATTGGAATTATTAACCATTGGGAAACGAATTAAAATGATGTCACAAGTTATTGGTGCGTTATAAAATAAAAAATTAAGCAAAAGGAATGATTCAAGAATGTTCTACTACATATATTTATAACTGCATTCGTATATCTTATTAACTGGTAAACGTGGATGTGGGCATGTGTGTGAGATGTATAAAATAGTTGAATTATATAACTAGGTTGTATTGTACATTGGACTTTGTAGGTATCAAATCATAATAAATACACAGACAGATTATGACAGAGTGGATTAGATAAAAAGAAATTGGATAAATAGTACAAGTGAGACATGAAATTTTCACTAGTCAATTGTTCAATCGAAGGTTATTGATATCAGATTCGCTCTTAATTCATCTTTGCTTACTGCCTTCAGCTTTTCCTAGATAGACTTTCCCAAATGATGACCAGCAACACCTGTAGTCGTTGTCCTTCGCAAAGTTTCTGGCAAGATAGTACAGACGTTGTACTTCAAGGGTCAGGATTTACGTTATAAATATTGATTGTGCTGGCCCTTCCTTCTTAATGTGGGTAGTATTCAGCTTGTTTTGGTTGTTTAGCAAGTTCTTTAAGATGCTATCTTTCGGCACATCAGTAGTGAAGTCAACCATGATGGTCGAATTGCCTTCCTTTTTGTTTACCCGGTAGATATCTTTGATATCTTCTCGTTGCAGGTTAGTTTCCAGAACGCTCGCCGTTTCTGTGACCATTAGGCGCAAGTCTTCCTTAGTTTGTGTTATGTTAAAAGAGATTTTTTGTATGTTAGATTACAGTTATTAGATAGATATATATTAAGAGAAGGCTTCCGTGAACCATTCACGGAAGCTTTTTTTTAATAACTGGGATTTTCTGGTCACTCGGTGGATGGTTGTGGACTTCAAGAGCGTTTACGACGACGTCATCAATGGTAAGGATTTTAGCGTAACAAGACCTGACAGAACATCGCCACCTCCTGATCTTATCTCCACTCTCATTACGTTGAGTATACTTGTAGCCATTTAGAAGTAACACCTTACGTCCTCTTTTTGAGTGAATAAAAGTAACTGGAACAAAAAAAAAAACATATAATTAGATATTATTTAATTTAATGATGTCACGATTACATACAGGAAGCTCGCAAGTAGCAGGTCGTGTATGATAGATAGATAGATAAATCATTTATTTGTATTATATTTTGATGAGAATACTATTCATATGTATGATAATAGTAGTTTATTTTATTAAATAATCATGTGCAGTTTCATACACTACTTTATTTAATCTTAATAAAAAACAGAATTTAAAACATCTTAAATATGGATCTGCTGCCTTTTTACAAAAAGTGCTACAGAAAACAGATTTTAAAACATCTTAAATATGGATCTGCTGCCATTTTACAAAGAGTGCTACAGATAATGTAGAATCAGTAGTTGAAAGGAGTCCACCTAAACTTACCTACTTACTTACCTACGAATATTAAGTTTGATCATTATAATGCAGAAAATATGTTTTATTATTTTAATCGTTTTTGTTTTATCCAATTATCATAAATAAATAATTGTTACATAAATATTCAACTATGATATTAAGTTTGTGTGTTTGTGATATTAAGTTTTTGTTTACGAAGTGTGACCGTTTGACAATTTACATAGAGTGCCATGGATAATGTAGAAACGGAGCTTCTTTCTGTGCTGTCATTTATTTTTGACATTACCGTGTATAATATAAAGTATTTTTTTAGTTTTATTAGCGTGCTCTATGGTAAAGTGTCTGTCATTATACTTCATAAAAGATAGCTTGATCTCTGCGACATATGTCAAACTGACGTATGCGTTATTGTTACGTTAATGCAAGCCTGTCAAGCGCTATTGTTACTATATTCATATTGACAGCTGTTGCAGAGATCTAGCTATCTTTTATGAAGTATAAGTTATAATTTTTGATTTCATAATTGGTACTTTACGATATGAGATTAAAAAATATATTTGTTTATTATATATATATATATCTATAAATATATATTTATTAAAAATAATTATAATATATTTGTTTCGCAAATTGGTTAAAATAACACTTTTAAAAGTATTATTTTGGCAATTTGTTGAGTCAACCTGTCCAGATAGTGCAAGCATTTGTGAGTTATCGTGTAGTTCAACTTATAAATTAAAGATCTCAGGGTCCCGACGCACAATATTTGATATTTTTCTTAGGGTTGTAAAATTCTGTATCTGACTTTTTACAAATATTATTTACATTTTTATTTTTTTCTAATAATAGTTTATATTTTTTAAGTAAATTTTATTATTACAATCAGGAAGAATCATAATAACTTTCTTTAAATGGAATTTGGTGGATATCTTTCTTTGGATGGTTGTGGTCTTCATGAGCGTTCATTATGGCATCATCTACAGTAACAATTTTAGCGTAACAAGACCTATTTGAACATCGCCACCTGATCTTGTTTCCATTCCCTTGATGTCTACTATAAGAATATCCATTCAGGAATAGTAACCTGTGCCCTCTTGCCGAGAGAATATATTTTCCTAGAATTCAAAAATGTTGTTAATAAGTTAACAGCTGAAAGAATACGATATATTTGAAACAAAAAATGTTGCCTGTGTAAAAACAAATTATAATTTCATAAAAAATATGATAAACTTGTATGAAGAGTCTATTTCATATTTTAAAGAAATTATCTAAATATAATAGTAGTATAGTATTCTAGTAGTGTCTTTTCCAGATACCAGCCTAGCTATCTTTAAAAAAAAAAATATTATCAATTCAGAGGTTAAGGCAACTGAAGGAACATGGTTGGGGTTTAGTCAGTAATAGTTTGACACCTCTCCCGCTGCTCCTGCCGCGGGCGATTTCATTATATGATATCCAACAACAACAAAAAAATGCTGTAGGCTTAATAAAATAACAGATAGATAGAGTAACATTCGAATTTATAATATAAAATTTTATATTGATTAATAAAAAAGTGAAATAAATTGCATAACAAAATCAATTTCAAAAACAATCCGTGTATGGACATTCGACATCTTTCGACGGATAGTTATGTTTTACAAGAGTGTATTTACAAGATGATA
The DNA here is from genome assembly GCA_945859665.1 of Anorthoa munda. Lineage (NCBI taxonomy): Eukaryota > Metazoa > Arthropoda > Insecta > Lepidoptera > Noctuidae > Anorthoa > Anorthoa munda. The sequence continues at coordinate 10,039,302 of OX243901.1, forward strand.
TTATCAATGGTATGGATCCTAGTGAAACATGTCCTGATTGAACATTAACGGCTGATCTTGGGATCAGTCCCATAACGACGATGTTCTCTTATAGACATAATAAAGTTCACATGAATTCATGTAATTCATAAATTATATTAAAATTTTGATTTAACACTAAATAGCTATTAGCTCACCTTACCAGATATCCCTTTAAAGCTAACCATCCGTTGAAACGACTGGTATAAATAAAACGTGTTGTTTTAGTTTGCGTATATATGAGAGATAAATAATATTGAAAATGTTTAAAATTAAAAGAGTTTTATTATCAAACACGATTTTACTTTAGTTATATATTTATGGTGCTACATATCAAAACATAAGACCATAAAAAAAAATCCTCTGATACTATTAACATGCAAAATAAATATTAAATAAGATGTCAGATTTTTATGGAACAAATCTTAAAATACTAAGAATTTATGAACTTAACTAACTTTAGTTAGGTTTCTGTCGCTATGAATCAAAACAGAGTTTTTTTACTGGTGGTTGTGGAATTCATGAGTGTATACAATGACGTCATCGATGGTGTGGATCTTAGCTAAACATGTCCTGATTGTACAACGCCACCTGGTCTTATTTTTTGTCGAACTATGTCGATTGTACGTGTATCCATTCCGGAGTAGTAACTTATGTCCTCTTTTTGACATAATGAAGTTAACTGGAAAAGAAGTAATTTATAAATTAAATTAACATTTGGATTCAAAGACACAAGTAAATGAAAATACCAAAGGGGTATAAATTTGTATCAGTATATTTACATACTTAAATAATTGCACTTTACTATTGGTATACTAACTTATACTTAACCTAAACCTAACCTATGTACATATATAAAAGCATAACACAGTTAAGCTTCGAAGTACTCCTCTGCATCACTGTCATCCGGAAAGTGCAGAAGATTGGCAGCAATGCCACGTTGAATGGCAAAGCTGATTCTTTGGCCAAAGAATTAGCCAGCTCTCTGGTCACGCAAGATGTCGATCAATCGACGAAAAATATCCCATCGACGAAAAATATCCCATCGTCACGTACCAAGCCACTAGGTACTAATACCGCAGGTACAAGAGTTCGGCAAATAATTTCATTGATGCTGGGAAGCCGTGTTATGCGGCCAAAGAGGTGTAAATGAAATATCGTTTATGGACAACTAGGTAATTGTTTTTAATATAACATAAGGATAGAGTTATTATCTAAACTTAATGTAATTAATTAATATTAATCAATTAATAAATATATGAAACATTTTTGTTTGTTTGTGCCGAATAAGCTCCGAAACTACTGGACTGATTTTAACCAATTATTCAACAAAAGTAAGCTAAATTATCGGGCAGTAACATAGGCTATAATATATTAACAAAAAAAATAGAGATCCTTAAAGAAATTGCAATAATGTAACCCAAAGTAGCAAAATTTTGCCTATAAAATTCAACATTTGGCGTGCGCTGAAAAATCTATTGATGATACATAAAAATTATGTAGAACATGATCAAAGTACTCATTATTACCTACAAAAAAGTCCGCAAAAAATACATCTAACTATCATAGATAAGTCACAATAGCAGCTTTTATGTTCTAAAATTTAAGTAGATCGCCGGTAGAAAAAAAGATGGTTACATTCGTATCGTATTATTAATTCTTATTCAAATAAATAGTTTAACAAATCGGTAGGTAGGTAGGGTAGGGTAGGGTTGGTAGATTGATAGGTAGGTATATAGCCAGTTAACGGGAGTGATGCCACGGAGTACAGGTGGTATTTTATTAGGTAACAAATTAAAAATCATAACAGACTTTTTGCTTGAAAACGAGGAAGTTTTTTCACTGGATGGTTATGGACTTCACGATTGTATACAATGACGTCATCGATTGTGTGAATCTTAGCTAAACATGTCCTGATTGTACATTGCCATAAAGTTTTTTTTTTTGACGAACTATGTCGATTGTACGTGTATCCATTCCGGAATAGTAACTTATGTCCTCTTTTTGACAAAATGAAGTTAACTGAAAAAGAAGTAATTTATAAAACATTTGGATTTAAAGACACAAATAAATGAAAATACCAAAGAGGTATAAATTAGTATCAGTATATTCACATACTAAACTTGCACTTAACTATTGGTATACTAACTGATATTGATTTTTTTTAATAAATGTTTTGAGGAATCGCTCTTTCCAGACCAATTGAAAATAGCTAAAGTGGTTCCAATATTCAAGAAAGGCACTAAGACTGATCCGATAAAACCAACAGTCTAGTTTTAATAATTTTGACAAGTTTGGCAAAAGGGATATGGGTCGGCCCATATCCCTTTTGCCAAACTTGTCAAAATTATTAAAACTAGACTGTTGGTTCATATGAATTTGAATAATATCATTAATTTAAGACAATTTAGATACCAGAAAGGCATCGGTTGTTCAGATGCAATAAACATTCTTATATTTTTTTTTTTTTATTATTTTTATATCCTCCTATCCCCATTCTTATAGATGACATAATTAATAAATTAAAAGACAAAACGAAAGTGGCGTAAGGCCTTACAGCTTTTAAGATCCTACTTACAAAATCGACGGATGTATGTTGAAATTAAAAGCATCGATGATAATAATCATGAAGTCATACACACGTCTAACATTACAGACATAAAACGTGGCGTGCCTCAAGGCTCAATTTTAGGACCGATACTCATTATTATTTTTACCAATGACTTGCTTAACTTTATGCACCACTTTAAGCCTGATGCAAAACTTGTTGTCTTTGCAGATGATACTAATATTATAGTTGGGGCTAAAGCCTAGAAATTATCTGCGATTGGTTTACAGCCAATAACCTTATTCTTAATACAAGTAAAACTAACATTATTTTATTTAAGACGACAACTCGGAACAATGACAGTATTAATATTTTAATAAGGTAAGTATAAACTTAACATTTTATTCTTATCTTGAGGCATGTATGGGATAAATTAGAAACTGTATAATTTTCTTTAAGAACAAATTTTAAATAAATGTGACTCAATTTTCTAATATTTTTTTTTTGTATTTTTTTATGTAATGTTCGACACAATGTATATTGTTTGAGAATAAATAAATGAAATGAAATGATACTAAACCTATCTATGTATATATACAAAAGCAGGACACACTTAAGCTCGAAATACTCCTCTGCATCACTGTCATCCGGAAAGTGCAGAAGCTTGGCAGCATTGCCACGTTGAATGGCATAGCTGATTCTTTGGACAAAGAATTTGCTAGCTCTCTGTTCACGCAAGATGTCTATCAATCGCCAAAAAATATGCCATCAACACGTACCAAGCCCCTAGGTACTAATACCGCTGGTATGCCGGCGGTGACAAGAGTTCGACAAATAACTTCGTTGATGCTGGCCTGCCGTGTTATGCGGCCAAAGAGGTGTAAATGAAATATCGTTTATGAACAATTAAGTAATTATTTGAAATTTAACATAAGGATTGAGTTATTATCTATACTCTATATACTTAATGTACTTTAATAATATTAATTAATTAATTAAAATTAGGAAATATTTTTGTTTGTACCGAATAAGTTCCAAAGCCACTGGACTGATTTCAACCAGTTTTTCACCTATAGAAAGCTAAATGATCGGGAAGCAACAATATGCTATAATATATTTAAAAATAAATAGAAGTCCTTAAGAAAATTGCAATAATGTAGTCCAAAGTAGAAAAATTGTTAAATTCATTATTTGGCTTGCGCTGAGAAAACTATTGATGATACATAAAAATTATGTAGTACAAAGTACATGATCAAAGTACTTACAACATCTAACTATCATAGTATATAAATCGTAGTCACAATAGCAGCTATTATTTATGTTCAAAAAATTATTTATTTATGTACACACAAAACACTTAACAGAGAAAAGAAATAATACATACAGAAGAGCACAAAGATACTGTTTATTTCAATACCACATCCGCAAGCAAGAAGTGTCGGTAAAGCTGCAAATCGTCTGCGTAAAGATGGAAGTTGGAAGTGATAACTTTGGTAACAGTGTTTATGAAGATAGAGAAAAGAAGAGGAGAGAGAACGCCACCCTGAGGGACACCAACAGTGAGATCACACCAATCATAGAACATCTCTTCAAGGCGCACACACTGCGAGCGACCCCGAAGATAAGAGTCAAACCAGGCTAATGCAGAGGAAGAGAAGTTAATAGACTGAAGGACCCCAAGCAGAATGTCGAAGTCCACTGAGTTAAACGCACAACTGAAGTCAAGCAGGACTAACACGGTGAGAGATTTATTCTCCATAGCCCAGCGGATGTCGTCAGTGACCTTCAGAAGTGCAATTACAGTACTGTGACCTCAAGGAAGTATGGATATGGGTCTGAAGTGAGATAAAGAAGAAGGATTGTTTATTTTGGGAAGGGGTATTATGTGTGCCTGTTTCCAAGCTGATGGAAATGTGCCAGAGAATAAAGAATAGTTAATAATGATTAGATCGCCGGTAGAAACAAAAGATGGTTACATTCTTATCGTAGTATTAATTCTTATTTCTTCTTCTTTTTATTTGAATAAGAATTAATACTACGATAAGAATGTAACCATCTTTCAGATAGAGTAGGGCTACTCTATCTACCTATGTAGGTAGGGTAGGGTAGGTAGGTATGTAGCTAGTTGACGGGAGTGATGCCACGGGGTACTCGTGGTATTTAATTAGGTAACAAATTATGAATCATAACAGACTTTATGCTTTTGCTGTCAAAAAATAAAAGACCTATTTTGACAGCTATAAAAATACTTAGTTATATTAAAACTTGATGTTTGCGAATGATACTTGTTGTCATAGTGTATCGATAACATAGTATTGAATTAGGATTTTGAATTAGATTTTTCAATTTCTTACGTAGAAAGTTATCTCGGCATGTAAAATGAGAAACGTCAACGGACTTCTTAGACTACACTACGGCTAAGACTATAGAAAACGAGGAATTCGTTTCACTGGATGGTTATGGTCTTCAATACCGTACACGATGACGTTATCGATGGTGTGTATCCTAGCTGAACATGATCTGATTGAACATCGCCACCTAGTCTTGTGTTCTGACACATTATTTCGATTATACGTGTATCCATTTAAGAGTAGTAACTTATGTCCTCTTTTTGACATAATGAAGTTAACTGGAAAATAATAATTTTATAAATTAAATAAACATTTGGATTCAAAGACACAAATAAATGAAAATACCAAAGAAGTATAAAATTGTTTCAGTATATTTACATACTAAACTTGCACTTAACTATTGGTATACTAACTGATACTAAACCTATCTATTTATATATACAAAAGCAGGACACACTTAAGCTCGCAGTACTCCTCTGCATCATTGTCATCCAGAAAGCGCAGAAGATTGGCAGCATTGCCACGTTGAATGGCAAAGCTGATTCTTTGGCCAAAGAATTTGCGAGCTCTCTGGTCACGCAAGATGTCGATCAATCGACAAAAAATATCCCATCAACACGTACCAAGCCGCTAGGTACTAATACCGCAGGTATACCGGCGGTGACAAGAGTTCGACAAATAATTTCGTTGATGCTGGCCTGCCGTGTTATGCGGCCAAAGAGGTTTAAATGAAATATCGTTTCTGAACAATTAGATACTTATTTTTAATTTAACATAAAGATAGAGTTAATATCTATACTCTATATACTTAATGCATTTATTTAATATTAGGATAGATTTTTTGTTTGTTTGTTTGTACGGAATAAGCTACTGGACCGATTACAAACAGCTTTTCATCAAAAGAAAGCTAAATTATTGGGCAGTAACATAGGCTTTAATATATTAACAAAAAAGTAGAGGTCCTTAAGAAAATTGCAATAATGTAAACCAAAGTAGAAAATTTTGCCTATAAAATTCATTATGTGGCATGCGCTGAGAAAACTATTATTGTTACATGAAAAAATTATGTAGTACATGATAAAAGTACTAATTATTACTTACAAAAAAGTCCGCGAAGGAATACATCTAACTATCATAGTTAAGTCACAATAGCAGCTTTTATGTTAAAAAAATTAAGTAGCTCACCGGTAGAAACAAAAGATGGTTACATTCGTATCGTAGTATTAAGGTCTATCCACACATATCAGGGTCGTACCCGGGACGTGCACGGGACGTGTGTGAACGAGTTCATATAAAATGTTCCCACCGATATTTTTTTGAGCCCCTGACGGGGCACAGTCTGTCCACGTCCCGTGCACGTCCCGGGCACGGCCCTGATATGTGTGGATAGACATTTAGTCTTATTTAAATAAAAAGTTTAACAAATCGGTAGATAGGTAGGGTAGGGAAGGGTAGGGAGGTTGGTAGGTAGGCTAGGTGGGTAGGTAGGAAGGTAGGGAAGATGGGTAGGTTGGTATGTAGCCAGTTGACGGGAGTGATGCCACGGGGTATAGGTGGTATTTAATTAAGTAACAAATTATGAATCATAACAGACTTTTCGCTATAGTTGTCAAAAAATAAAAGGCCCGTTTTGACAGCAATAAAAATATTTAATAATAATTAAATTTGATGCTTGCGAATGATACTCGTTGTCATAGTGTATCGTTAACAGAGTATTTAATTAGGATTTTGAATTAGATTTTTCAATTTCTTACGTAGAAAGTTATCGCGGCATGTAAAATGAGAAACGTCAACGGACTTCTTAGATTGTGACGACTATAGAAAACGAGGAATTTCTTTCACTGGATGGTTATGGACTTCAATACCGTACACGATGACGTTATCGATGGTGTGGATCCTAGCTGAACATGATCTGATTGAACATCGCCACCTAGTCTTGTGTTCTGTCACATTATTTCGATTATACGTGTATCCATTTAGGAGTAGTATCGTATGTCCCCTTTTTGTGACAATAATTCTTCCTGAAATGTAAAAAATCTGATGACACTAATGAGTAAATAGAAAATTAATGAGAAAGGATGGCAATAATTGCTGAAAAAAACCTTATAAAAAGTAATCAGAAAGTTTAGTTAATTAAAGCGCTAGTGATAAGCCGATTGCAAAGAAAGATCAACTCTGTCTTCCACACCTCTCTGTGATGCACTCAGTACCTTATGTTGAGAAAACAAAAACATTAAATAATATGATTTTTTTATTTCGGTAAAGAACACAATAACCTGGGCAACAACACACTATTATAAAACTTGTTATAATGAATGATCGTATAGTTTCCCAAATGACTAGTTTTTTCCCGCGGCTCATCTCACAGAAACCACATATTTTTCTGAGGTATAAATAAGTCAGCGAGTCAAATCACAAGACTCTAATTTAGAAGATATTGGGCGATAATATTAAGCATTATTAAATCGCCACAAGATTCGATGTAACTTCATAATAAAAAGAAAAATCAAAAAAATTCTTTGTTTAGGTAACTTTTCAAAACCCATTTTACAGTAAATATAAACATCAGAATAATAAAAATAAAAATAATAGATAAATAACGGTCAAAACAAAAAGTAATGTCAAATCAAGTCACAAGTAAAGTCAAAGCAAAATAAAGTAAAGTAATATCAAATCAAAATTACATTCGATACAAAAATAAAATAAAAATAAAATAATTTAAAAAGTATTAGTACCTTCCTTATTGGCACAGAAACAACAAAACCAAGTACCAAGTATAATAACAAGTACCATTCTTGCTACGTGCATCATTATCATTTCAGCCAAAATATGACCACTGCTGAACATAGGTCTCCCACAAGTGTCGGTTCATCGATAGGTCAGCAGATGCCCGCAGCCTTAACCAGGTCATCGGTTCATCTAGTTTGAGTTCAAAGCTGCTTTTTTCAGTAAGCGGTCGCGGTTGTGACTTTCTATATCAGTATAATATAATAAAGACATTTATTTCCGAAGTTTTGGTACATATGCACATTGATTGCTAATAAGAAGTGTTTAGAGTATTTAATTATAGAATGTCCCGCAGTTCGGCGTGCCTGTTGGCATGGGCCTCCTGCAACTGCCTCCATTGTGCTCTGTCCTCTGCAACTCTAGTCTTTGATAGACTCCCATAGAGCCCCAAAGTTATGAGGATGTCGTCTTCCCATCTTGTTTTTGGGTATCCCTGTTTTCTAGTTCTGCCTTTTGGGTACCATAGGGTCACTTGTTTGCTCCATTTATATATTTAAATTAATAAATGGAGTATAATATAATTCTATAATATAAATCTTCTATCACAATGATACCGATCATTAAGGTTGACAAAGATTTTTTTTCGTTTTTGATACTTAAAAACAAGACTCTAAAATTATTCTATTATTAAATTAAAGAGCAGTTTAAAAAACTGCTTAAAAGCTCTTTTTTATAAAAATAATATTTAGTGAATTCGCACTTCCTGACACTCATTTAGCCTGGAACTAAAATCTTCAACCACACGCAACAAAGTAAGGACCGATAATTCCTTGACGTGGTATGTACCGTACCGTAGCCCAAATAGCCCAGATGCTCTTCACGTTCTTATATATAATCCCGTGCTTCCCTCTTGTGGTTAAAAAGAACACTGAAAGAATAAAAGTAAAGTGTTTTCTTTTCATTGGGTCCAAAAATTAAAGACCTTTATTGTTCTGGTTTAAGATTCATTCAACAAAAATGCCAATAAACGTAAAGGTAATCATGTATTCCAAACATAATCATAAATTTTGACTGATGGGTGCTGCATCCGAAACAAATAAATGTGATCGGGCAGATATCAAATATACAAAAATAAATTTATTATGGCTGGGTTTGCCAGGGATATGTTGTTACCCACTTACTAGTCAGATAGGCAGTCGCTTCAAGTAAAATACTGGTATTCAGCCGTATCTGGTAAGACTCCAACATTGCTGGGAAACGACTAGGTAAATTAATCTAGTCTGGTAAAACTTCTTGTCGTTTGACTCAGTTTATGCTGTATTTTCCTTGATGCGTGTGATTTCCGTAAACTCGAACAACATGTTGCTCGTAAGTCATAATTCTGGCAGGACATGCCATGCTATTCTTTTTTGAGCAGTACCATCGATATTTCTTTTTATCCAACGTTTTCGTTGGTCTATCGGAATTGAATGTATGTTCTCCATAACGTAGTGTGTAGTTTCCACGAACTGACCGCATGAATTCAACCATTTCTGGAACAGAATGCACATCTGTATTAAAAATAATTTGTGTGTAAAAAGATATCTCAAAAGTTATATAGAAGGACGACAATTAACCATGCATATTTTTGTTAATTAAACTTGGAAAAATCAACAATGCAATATTATATCAGTAGCAATAAAGTTATAATCAAAGCAAGCATAAAAACACAATTATAATTTCATTGTTTAATTTAATAAATTGAGTATATCAATTGAATACCCACAAATAAAAATACTAGAGGCAGTAAGTACAAGTACAGTTAAAAAAATTTAGCCTTCTAAATACTGGCGTAATAGCAATCAAATTTGGCACAAAAACTTTTTTTGGCACAAATAGCGGTCCTAATGTATTTGGGACCGCTATTAGTATCAACAAAAGTTTTCGCCGAATTTTCCTTCATGCGTGTGATTTCCGTAAACTCGAACAACATGTTGCTCGTAAGTCGTAATTCTGGCTGGACATTCCATGCTTTTCGTTTTTGAGCAGTACCATCGACATCTCTTTGTATGCAACGATTTCGTTGGTCTGTCAGAATAGAATGTATGGTCTCCATACCGTAGCGTGTAGTTTCCACGAGCCGACCGCATGAATTCAACAATTTCTGGAACAGAATGCACATTAGTACAAAAAATAATTTCGCATAAAAAATTATCACAACAATTCTTTTGAAGGACGATAATAAAGTTTGTAGACATTATTGTTAGTTAAATTTGGAAACAGCGACAATGCAACGTTACCAGTAGCATTCAAATTATAATCCAAGCAAGCAGAAAAACAAAATTATAAATTTATTATTTAATTTAATAAGTTTAGTATAATCAATTGAATACCCACAAATGAAAATACTAGACGTAGTAAATATGTATATATACTAAAACAAAATACTTAAAGTTTATGTAAAAAACCTTCTAAAATGTTGTCGTAATCGTCAATAATTTTTAAAGATTCATTTTTCCTGGAAGATCAATAAATCTTTTATCACTTCTCAGGACCAATAAACAAGGTATAATAAAGCAGTTGTACAGCTAGACATTTATAATTATAACGATCGCAATCCAACAAAAAATAAAACAGAACTATATTTTGTTATAATGTAGATATAATTAAAATAATAACACCTGTGGCCTTACCCGAGTGTCAGGAGATAAAAGCACACACAAAATCACTACACTATAGTAAAATTCGAAAAAAAAAATGTGATGGCACAATAATGATCACTTTTTACGAGTAGGTACTATTCACCCGAAAATATTTTCCTTCCGTCTTAACAAATTGAGGAAACTCGTGAGCATGGAACCCCTTAACTATGACCTTTTTGTTTTTACTGTTGATGACTAATCTAGCCCTACAATTCTTACTTCTCGTATTCCATGATGAGCAACGCCAATGGACTAAGTTCTTTGATTCACAAGTTCTGTTGTAAGAATATGTGAAATTGTCGAATAAAATTTGTTCTCTACCATGTCTTGATGTTATGTATTGTATCCCTGGAAATACGAAAAATAATGAATCTTCTATTAGTATTTCGCAGAGGCGAGCAGAAGTTACCTATTTCAAATTCAACTTCAAATTCTTAGTTAAAAAGTCGGGTGTTAGTATTTTTTAAATGATTTTTTTATTTATTTTAATTGAAACAAAGTAAATCAATAAAGAGTTTATTATAAGAATATAGGTACCTGATCAATATAATACAGAACTAAAAGCGACGGAAATACATTTAGAAATACCAAGTTAAGTATCGGCAAAGTTCTGGTACCTACTTAACTAAATAGATATAAGTACCTAATTCGACTAGTTTGATTATCTTTACTTAATTTTGTAATTACTTAATTAATAAATGCATTAATAGGTACGTTAAATATTTAAGAATAATGTTTTTAAACTTCTATGTTTTTCTTTGCTATAACATGATTTTACATACTGGAATTATCTCAATCTTTCAAGCAGTAATAAATCGGTCTACTACCAAAGTTATTATTGGCTAATACTTCATTGTTTCAGTTTCCTATAATTTTACAAAAAATATATAATCGTCCTGTTTCTTCTACAAATACCTAATAAATAAACAACTGTGACAAACACATATCGAAAGTTGATATTTCATTTACCGTTTCTTATTAATTGTGGAGTTCAACTCATCTCTGTTAAAACAACAACTGTAGCGAGAAGCCCTAGCTGCCACTGCTTTCAAAAATATTCTATGCAAAACCAGCTTGTCAGCGAGTGTGGCCGTTTTTATAGAAATTGTCGGCCGCGTGACAATTCTGACTATGGCTATGACGACCGAGAATAGGCTCGACGCACATTGCGTGCAGGAATTTTGTTGGAAAAGGCGTCTCTAGTGTTTTTTTTCCCATTTGGATTAGCAGAAACTACAGGACGCCACCTACTACGATCTTTACATACTTCTTTTGCTACAATTACGTTCATAAATCAAGTCATACACTCATGATAGTTATGAGTACTGTACACCTAGCTTTTTTGCAGAATAACCAATAAGATCTCCGTATGTTATTATAGGGCATCCCCTCCTGGACTTCAGCTACAGCCCAAACTTGTGCTCAGCGTATATAGCGCGGGAATTATTATTAGCAAGCGCGTTTTTCGTTATTCTTATATTACAAATATCACATTAAATACTAAATAGACTTCCATAAATCATTAGCAAGATGCTAGCTGCTATTCATATCCAGGCAACTTCTTCAACTTTGGCTTTCATTTTGTTTGGCCATTCTGTAGGGTCATGTGTGTGTTCTCCTGTGGTGCCTACAACCTCCTTGTTTATCATCTTGACACGAACTTGGCACTTTTTGCTGATCCTCTTCGAACAGTACCAGGTACAATGACCGGCGAAATTGACCCGGTTTGTAGAATATGTGTGGTGGCCAATTTTGAGCAAGTAGCTTCCAGTAGGTAGTGGAATGAACTTGTATTCTGAAAATAAAACCAAAATTAATAAGATTTACAGTGATATTTCGTCTGATTATAACCTTGTATATTATATTTTTTTATGAATATAAAATTATAAACCAGAATTTTTGTACAGTCTGACAGTAGATAACTATCATACAGTAAACGTATGACAGCTACTAGGCATGTGTTTAGAAAAAGATGAATACTTATTGTCGCTTTTAAAATAAAAGGTCCCTCATTTGACTAAATAATAAACTTAACTTTAATTTTATGTTTTTTGCAAAGTGATAAAAAAACAGTAAACTTAAAATAGTTATAAACATAACATTATTTCCTCCTCTTAATTAAAAACAAAAATTAATTCAAAAATAGTTTAATGAGCATGGTACCTGTACACAATGAAACAATAAAATTAAATATAATTACCTATTACATTTTTGTTTCTACTTATTTAATAATTATAAATAAGAATTAAGCCATAAATAATTTTATGGGCATACATTTTTTTTTCATTATTATTATTTATAGGCTCGCACTTGACCACTATCTAACATACCTTGTTCACCAAATTATTATTTAATTAACCTTCTCAAATGAGCTACATTATCAAAAGATAAAAAAACAATTCTTGCTGCAAATGATAATGCGCTTCAAAATGATTTTCAACAGATTTGGAGTTACGAGATAAAGCTTTGTGACATTTTATCAGAGCAGATACCAATTCAAAAATAAATTCCGTCATTTTGTAATGTGCGTTTAAAATTCATGTCAAAATGAATGTCGCATCAGAAAAGAGCCAGAGGCAGATGCAGAAAGCGTTAAAAGGATTGTATCAAGGAAAATTTGGGGAGCACATGAAGGAATACATCTTGGCAAAAGGAGACCAGAGACAGAGAAAAAAAATGGAGGAAGATCATTGACGAATCTACAAAGAGTTGTAGACGTTGTCCTTTTACATGTCGCAAGTTCGGTTTTATGTCTAATAGTGGTTATGTTTACCAGTAAAGAGTACGGTTTGGTTTTCATAGGTAACCATAGAGACCTCACAAGCAGTGTACTTCCTCTGCTTACAATACCAGCGCACGCGTGGGCCGTTTTTCCTTTTACAGTAATAAATGAACCCATCCCTTACCAAAATCCATTTGCTATCTGAAAAGAGACGAAAAAAATATCATTATTTAAAGAAAACTTTTTAAAACAAGCTTTGTCTTATTTTTTTCATTAATTGAAAGCACGAGGACGCAAATAAAACAATTTGTCCGCCATCTTTGTGTTTCAGCCATATTGGATTTAGAATGATGTCACTTAGCTAACCGTTTATTGTCATACGTTGTTTTATGTTGGAGATAACTGTTTTAAAATTGGGTTGCAAGATTTGACCAATACTACCTAGGCAACATTAGGTACATTCGAAGTATAATAAATTTAAGACGATATCAAGGACGTTTTTTATACAAATATGCGACAATAATATTTACTTGTTGAGTTTAATTGTTAAAACCTTTCGTTTATAATTTTTTTAATTACAATTCAGCTACTGTTACACAAAGATTAGGTTTAAGATTAGGTACTAATTAAGTATCTACATAATTTTAACTAGGCACAAACAGAGAGAGAGAGAGAAGTTATAATGGCAAGCAAGTGAATACTCACTTTTTTATATTCTATAGGCTCGCGCTTGCCCAATATCACTTATTCACTTCTATTCTATAAAAAAAATATTTACATAAAAGATATTTATATAAAGATAATAAAAAAAATATTTAACATTTCTTATAGTTTTAATAAACTTGTCTTCGAAGATTTAAAGAAAGGGAGAAATATGTTTATATGCGACTCACACAGGTCAAACAAATGAATAACATGAACAATATAAAAAGCCATCAATTACTTAGGGAATAAAGTTCACAGTCGCCACGAATTAGCAAGAGATATATCAGTCTTAGGGGGGTGGTTGTGTTCATAGTTTCCCAACACAATACCACCTTTGTTGAATAACACTTTTGAGATGCATCCTTTGCCATTGTGTGAGTAACATCGCCACTCTCCAACACCAGTTTTCAATGATTTCTTAATCTGATAATATGTATACTGGTTTATAACAATCAACGGTTTGCCTTCCTGTGACATTACTATTGTGTAACCTTAAACAAAAAACATGTATCAATACTGTTAAGGTTTAAAATACTCATACAGTCGGTAGACGAAAACCCTCACGACGCGACGCTTAGAACCTTGTCATTGTAGCTGATGCACATTTTTTTTATTTTACCAGCCATATTTATTGTTTGTATTCTATCAAAAACAAAATACCTAATCCATATATAATAATAGATACTTATATGGCTTTATATTATAAATATGTGTAAATAAATATGCAGAAAATCTGTAGCTTGCCTACCTCGTCAAACAACAAAAGGACAATAGCAATGTAACCTTAATTTAAAATGGCCACTACCTATAGTGGCATTTTTAAGTTTTTTAGTTAATAATGCAAGGCAAGGAATAAAAAGTGTAACGGAAGATAAATATAGATACTCGTATTTAAGTCGCGTTTATTTGATAAGACTTTATTTGCACTTGCACAAACCATAAACAGTGTTAACAAACACAATTATTTACTTCATTTTCTATAAAATATTTATGACAATCATCGAATTTTCTTTCTTGACATCTAATAATAGAGTTTATAATTTCCATGGTTGTCTAGGTGAATGGTTGTGTTCATAGTTTCCATAAGTTATATAACCGTTGTCGTCTATAAACACTTTGGCGTTGCAACCTCTGCCATAGTGTGGCGAACATTTCCAGTTATCGATCCCAGTCTATTGTGATTTCTTAATATGGCAATATGTATATCGATCGATCACAATCAAGTTCTTTCTTGAACGGGCTTTTAAGATAGAGTAACCTTGGCAAAAACAAAAATTATGCAAGTAATACAGCATTAATGGAAACAACAAAAGCAAGTGAGGTCCTGGTATACATTCCCGTCTTCAAAATGCCAAGTATAACAGAACTTCCTTCTTTAATGTCGTGTTAAGATTTTTATGAAATCGATTCATTTTGAAACTGAGTTTGAAGTCAGAATTTCTTTTTAAACTTAGTGCCTGTGAACTACAGACAACATTCTTCCAAAAATAAAACATCATAAAAATATCGTTGCAAATTTATTGCTGAGAATGTAAATCAATAAAGTGATTAAATAACTGAATAACTTATAATTTAACAGCGGTTGTGATGGCCTCGTTGCAATAGCCTGGATTCGGTAGCCTAGCTACGATAGCTTGTCTGCGATAGCCTAGCTCTGAAGGCCTCGCTGCGGTAACCTGTCTGCGATAGCCTGGATGCGACTGCCAAGTTGAGGCTGCTTGGCTACATCATTCTGACTGCATAGGTTTTCAGTGTAAGCTTTGAGTTGTTTTTTTGTAGGAGGATGGTTATGAATAAAGTTGCCAGTTATCTTTTTATCGTTTACCACTACTCTTGCTTTACATCCTCTTCCGTTGTGAGTAGAACATCGCCAGTGGGCGTTGCCATTGTCTGTTGCTTGTCTATGATGAGAATATGTATATTTATTAAATAACACCATCGTCTTGCCTGTCTGTGACTTGATAAAAGTGTAACCTTAAACAAAAAATACACATAGTAAATAAGAGAAATTGCACTGATCATGGTAAGACATAATATCGCTGCAGCTTGTAATTCAAATGATAGGTGAATCACCGCCAACGTTGTTTTGCTCTTGTCACTTTTTTTTATATAGTTATTTGGCCTAATTTTATCCGGCTGCAACGAAGGGGTTATGTTTTTCGCGCGTATCTTGTATGTATGTTGTAATATTCTTTATTATCTCATATCTTTCAAAGTACTTGACGGCTTTTACAATTAAGACATCGTTAGATAGGTCTTGACCGCCCAAGTGTTCTTAGATAAATGCCGTTAAAAAAAAAGGAACATGGCGGATTTTGGGCGCCCACAGGGTTGCAATTTTTTTACATCCAAACCCATCGAGTGGGGTATCAAAATGAAGGGTTTTAGAGGTGATTACAAAAATATAAACCACTTATATGTTTAAAAGTCATTAGAAAAAAAAGTGTAACTAAAAAGTAGTAAATTGTGTTGGCCTACATGTTATATAGCGAATAGTATATTTTTGTAGTTTATAAGCAGCGGTTAAATTCTTCTCACTAATATCTGAGAATAAAACTTTTCCTTGATTTCTAAAAAAACAATGTTACACTTTGTTAATATTATTTTCCAAACTCCAAGCATGACATTTACCATAAAAAAAAAACAAATTAATAACCAAAAAGTTGTAGTTTAAAATTATAGGCGAATCATCAAAACCTTTGTGGCCTTCATTATCATTATTTTCTTGCCCTTGTCAACTTGAGCAAATTATTTTTATGCCTATATCGAGAATACATTGAACGCCCCTCGTACATTAACTTATGAAATTTAGCACACGTGTTTAGAAGCACACATAGAAAAACGTATGTGAATATTGTGAAGTTCCAACAATATTACATACATACGTGTCGAATTGATGACCTCTTTTTTTTGAAGTCGGATAATAAAAGAGTTTCTTGTAAGTATTCTCTACGAACATATTTTTCGAACGAATCGTAGAATTACTTAATCACGATACAGCCTTTTTTGTCTCCTCAGCGACGCCCTGAGAGGGCAAATATAAAAAAAACTTCGTAACCTTATTAAAATAATGTTTTGCTAAGCAAATGTTATTTTGAAAACCATTTTGAAACTTACTGGAATTGTAGAAGGTGTATTTTAAAGGCCTCTTGTATACTTAACTCAATTTTAACGAATTTGTGGGTTGGTTCCGGTTTGCATAAACACGTACAATTAAAATGCATGTATCAAGTAATTATTTTATTAGTTAGTTGGTTTTTTTTTATTGGTTATTTATTATTACTATTTTTTTATTTGGGCAAACAAACAATCATACGTTGTATATTATATCTAGATACACAGTATGTTATAAGTAAATGTACAATCCACTACGTTTCCACATGTTACTAGCTTATATTAGATACAGTTTTGATAAAATTAAATAAAATCAATATAAAACAACAATACAATATTTTCATTATCTTAGAATCTAATAGTTAGTACATACTAAAATAATACACAATAATTAAAAATCAAAAATTTTGGTCTAAGCGCTTAATAATTTGTTAAAGGAGATGTTTGATTTTGGGCCATCACTATGTACACTACATAGATAAATAGGAAAAAAATAGGGGAATTCCATATAAATACTAACAAATTAATTTGAAGAAGGGTACAGGCGTACAAAAAGGATGATTTGAAAAGTTTTTTAATAAGATAGTCCTATTTTTAGGGCAGCCATGACAGTGTTTGTTGACATTACACATGTTGTGTTTGTGTTGTTCTACTTGACAAAGTTAATTTGAGTGTAAATTGAAACGAAGTGAAATTAAAGAAAATTGACAATAAAAAATCAGTGGATAAGAGCGTGCCTCTCATCTCATTACTGTTCTAGGTACAATACAGCATATTTTACTTATCAATTCAAAGCAATCAAACTTATTATGTACAAGTCCATGGAGCATCATTCCTTGGAGTAACAAGCGTCTAGAGCGTAATGTAAATAGTCTAAACTAATTATTCAAAGTGTTTTTATAACATAAACGTTATAGTTTAGCAAATTAAATTAAAACAGACGAAATTTTACAATTGTATGCCTCTTCTGTAGTGAACTTAAAATCTGCAGTGGACGAAGAGCAGTAGCCTAACAACCAAGTTTTAAAGAATAAACTTTTTTTCTTTTGCTTACCAGAATGTCTTATCTTTGATTTTCTGACTTTTCACTCAAAGAAAGTAAATGACATACTTAAAAAAAAATTAACTAAAAACTACTTTAAACTTTTAATTATTATTTTTATTTATGCAATTATACTCTGATTTTTAATTTCGTAGACTAAACTGACATTTAGGGGGTTGTCACTTTATCGTTACATAAAAATAGTGTCGTATCCTGACTATCCTGAATAATCGAAAGTTGATCGAAAATCGAAGTAGATCAAAAATAAAACTATTTCACGGCAAAAAACTTTAACTTTTATTTTATTTATTTGTTAAGAAACTAGCGGCCCTTATTTAGTTTCTACTCATTTATGTCATACATCATTTAATCGATCGCATTTATTTTATTGTTGATTTCATATTGAAAACAATAAAAGTGTATGTACGCATAGTGCATGAATACTGTTATATTTAAATATATTACGCTTATATTCATAAAACATTTATTTACATCAATTAGTAAAATTAAATTGAGGAGTCATGTCACATCGATTCGATGAATCACTTATGATTGAGCCTTTCCGACAACACTATGCCCCACGCATGCAACATAAAAAAAAAATAAGGTCATTGGCAGCTGTCAGTTTAGTCTACAAAATTTAAAATCACAGTATAGGTACTTACCTACATGTTATATGTTATAGATACACCAGTTAGAAGTTACAAAATGGCACGCAAGTTACTTAGTCTAAATACCTAATGACTTCTAATATAAACTCAATTGGCTTAATGCGACCATGTTAAATGCGAATATATTTTCCCTCAACTACGCAGTATTTTGCCGGTGGATGGTAGTGATCAGTTTGCGCTACTTCGATTACATTATTGTTGTCTATCACCAGTCTTGCCTTGCAGCCTTTACTATTGTGCGAGGAGCACCTCCAATGGCTTGTCCCTTTTTTCGGAAACTTGCAGGCTAGTCCGTATGTGTAGTGGTTCAGCAGAATCAATTGTTTTCCAGAACGGGATTGTACTAATTCGTAATCTGAAAGCATTAAAAACATAAGAAATCGCACAAATTTAATGGTATATCCACATGATCCAAATGGGTAGCATTCGACGGCGGAAATATTATAGTGCCTAAGCGTGTAGGCAAACATTTCTTCCTTTACTTTCTGTCTGTTCTGTTCTTCACGTAGTGGGATGTCTTACAGATCAGCTTAAATATTATAATGGGGATCTGCATATTTCTCTCTGACCTTTAAAGCGGGCGGATTAAATTCATATCACCAAGATATTATGAAATAATATTAAGCCCTCGATTTCTAAAAAAATACGAATACTCTTTTGTCAAAATGTATTTACTTTACCAAAGAGTAGCTTTAAATAAATACTGTTTTCAAAATAATCCAAGTAAATGGTTCAAATTAAATATTGGAGAACACGAGCCAACAGTTTTATACTTTATATTCGAAAATTAAATTCTAATCAAATGGGTGGATTGGTGTGGTGGTGTTTCATAAAAAAAAAAAATACAAATATAATCAAAGTGACGTATATTTTAATTTAAACAATTAACAAATATGATTTAAAACGCACATGTTACAACTTAACATAATTGCCATTAAGAATAAAATGTTCTGGTGGTGGATGACTATGCTGAGTATTGGCTGAAAAAATGTTTTTATGACTATCAAGTACTAGTCTTGCTCTGCATTTTTTTCTGTTGTGTGCTGGGCATCTCCAGTTTTGAGTGCCTCTCTTTCCGGTGCGGTATAGAGAAAAATTGTAGCCTTTGTACAGTAAAAACTGCCTACCCGTTATGGTTTTTATTAATTTGTATTCTGAAACAAAAGCAAACATTCAAATTCGAGGTGAGGTGATGGAAATACCAACTTGATCAGCTATTCTATAAAAATCTCACCTTGATAATTAAGGTAAATTGAACTTGTCGATCCCTAGCATCAGTTGGCTCACTTCGCCTAATTCATCATAGTGATGTCTACAAAATCGACCGGCTAGTCGGACTTATGCCCGTTTTCACTAATAATAGACGACACGTGAATGGATGCCAATATAAAATCACACTGTTGGATTAAAGGCTGGTCTCTTAATCGAGTAAAAATTAGAATCGAGTACAAAAAGAACGTGTCAAACTTTAATGCCGAAGTTTGACAGGTCTGCAGGCTAGACTATAGTTTGACAAATACTCAACATCAAATTCGGGTGTAACAGTGTTAGCAATATTAAGGCAATAGTTTACGGGTCGCCTAGTGTTTATGATAACGGGCACTAATACACTTGCGCAGAGTACCTAACCGAAACTTAAAAAATAAGATGCTGAAGTATACCTATAATGAATTAAAATCAAAATACCTGTTACAACGAACAGCTAACAAATATTTATTTTTTATAGATTTATTTATTGTGACATTATAAATTGTAATTGTACAATAATACATTTTTAAATAACGTATGTAGAATAGAGAAATACTATGAAAAGTGATTGTTACAACAATGTTGAGAAAATCTCATTTTTCAATGACAAATAGATACCTACATAAGTAGAACCACTTACACTAGAGTTGAATATAACTTGAGTTTTGTCCAAGTTCATCCGGAGACCGATGAATGCAGAAGAGTCAGCCATGCCGTCAAGCATCTGCTGCAGATCAAGCAGCGATTCAGCCATTATGACGATGTCGTCCGCAAATCTCAAGGGTGAGATGTACTCGCCGTTCAAATTAATGCCCAGTCCAGCGCCTTAAACACATCCACCAACGCGTTACTGAACAATTTGGGGGAAATTACGTCCCCTTATCTCACCCCTCGACAGTAGTAGGTTATTGTGTTCAGTTTGCTGGTCTTGAACTTGGGTCATTGCAGCATTTTCATAAAGGCATCTCAGCACTTGGATGTATCGCCAATCAACTTGGCATCGTTGCATTGACTCCAAAACAGACCAGGTCTTGATAGAGTCGATAGAGTCAAAACACAGGGGCCGATTATACTCTTCGGACTTCTGTACAATTTGCCGTACTTTGTGGATGTGATCTATGATGCTGTATCCTCCTCGGAACCCGGCATGCTCCGGTGACTGAAACTCGTCGAGTCTTCGCGCTAGACAATTCGTGATGACTCTTGAAAACAATTTATATACGTATGTATAGCGGGGGATGTGTATGCAGCCTTTGTTTTGCTTAGAACATCTCCATTGGACACCTCATTTGAGTTTCATTGATTCCCGAAAGTATATGTAGCCGTAACGAAGTACTAAAACAAACTTGACAAAATCTAAAGCTAATGTTTTTATGCTAAAGTAGAGTTTGACAAGTTCTTAATTTTGAATACTCAATTCCGAAACCGGAGGGTTTGCTTATCCTATCAAGCTTTTTCAGTCTATAATATTTCCACTGCTGGGACACCGACCACTTCTCTGTGAGAGGAAGTTAACCGTGGATTGCGGCCCACTTCTTCCCACGCGGATCCAATAGGTTTCAGGTTAGTGGTTGTCACATAATTATGATGTCTTCGATTTTTTTATTCTAGACCAAGGCTTGGGAAGCCTTCTTCTAGATGGACCGATGACCTGGTTAAAGCTACGGCAAACCGCTGGATGCCAGACGCATAAGACTGATCGATGTGGCGATACTTAAGGTAGGCCTATGTCCAGCTATGGACAATTTTTGGCTGATATGATGATGATGATAAACCAGCCTTTATTTTCTTTCATCGTTTTGAGGTAAGTAAGTAAATCAAATATTATTTTCTAATCATTTACTCTTATACAAATAAATAGTTTAGATAGATACCACTATAAATATACGTAACATTACGTATTTAGTAGATAGTAATTGCTTATATATCTATGCGAGACTTAAATAATTTTTACAATACATTTTGGTTTAAATTATCATTATCATATTCAAATAAATAATACTGACATAACATAACATCATTCCTGTATTCCCCGAGGGTTAAAGCAGACTTGTACCTATAGTACATCCAAATTTCGCCAGTTAAGACCCATGTTATAGGAGGCATCCGTTTGGCCTAGTGTAGTAATGTAGTGAGGAGGGATGAAACGCACGTTAATAAAAAGTTATGAATATAAATGTGGATGGATGAAAGGGCAAGGGAAGTCTATAGAAGAGATGGATGGACTGTGACAGGAATACCGTGAAGGTGGATAGGACGGTATGGAAAAGGAAAACGTGTTGCGCCGACCTCAAGTAACATAGGACAAGGACAGGAAGATGATGATGTAATAGGGGCAAATATTGACATATTTTATATTATAGATCTATAAACAGGTAAATTCCTTTGGTCATGAGTATTACGTATAGAAGGTGAATGTGTATGCTCATAATTTCCGTCTAGGATGGTAGTATAGTTGCTGTCTAGCAATAAAAGCGCTTTACAGCATTTGCTTTTCATAGAAGAACACCTCCAGCGTGATAGCCCTGGCTTCGATTGATGAGTATTGTAATAAGTGTATCCGTTGTGTAGTATTAACGCGCTCCCTTTTTGTGATCTGATGAACTTGAATACTGAAATAGAATAAATTTTTACATTATTTTCTTTTTTTAATATCAGTTAGTATTAGTATTGCTCGGTTTACAGGGGCTCTGAAACAATTAAAGAACTTAATTAATTTGTAGAGCTTTAATAAATAGTAATATTTTTAGTACCTCAAAAAAAGAAATAGAACCCTTAAATAATTATTCGTTGTGATAATATTATCCCAGCCAAGAACTCAGAACTGTTCACCTAGAATAATATGATGATGTGGCATTTAAGTGTTGCCATTTGCATGTACACCACCGGTACATCGAAGTGTTGAAGTGTTTATACAAAAACGCCACCATGTCAGTTCGACTTCAGGATCAGACTTCGGAACCAGTCCTTCTGCAGCGAGGTGTGAGACAAGGAGACGTCATATCTCCGAAACTGTTTACTGCTGCACTGGAGGATGTCTTCAAGGTTCTGGACTGGAGAGGGCTAGGCATCAACGTCAATGGCGAGTACATCACTCACCTTCGGATTGCCGACGATATAGTGGTTATGGCTGAGACCATGGAGGACCTCAGTACAATGCTCGATGATCTCAGTAGAGCTTCCGAAAGAGTGGGTCTTAGGATGAACATGGACAAAACCAAGGTGATGTTGAATGCCCATGTTACACCCACTCCTATCAAGGTCGGAGACTCTACACTCGAAGTTGTGGGCGACTATGTCTACCTTGGACAAACGATCCAATTGGGTAGGGCCAACTTCGAGAAAGAGGTCAACCGTCGAATCCGACTCGGCTGGGCAGCGTTCGGGAAGTTGCGCGGTATCTTCTCGTCCAACTTACCACAGCGTCTCAAGACGAAAGTCTATGACCAGTGTGTGTTGCCAGTGATGACATATGGCTCTGAGACGTGGTCGCTTACAATGGGCCTCATCAGAAAGCTTACAGTCACTCAAAGGGCAATGGAGAGGGCTATGCTCGGAGTTTCCTTGCGTGATCGAATCAGAAATGTAGAGATCCGCAAGAGAACCAGGGTTACCGACATAGCCCGAAGAATTGCCAAACTCAAGTGGCAGTGGGCAGGGCACATTGCTCGCAGAACGGATGGCCGATGGGGCAGAAAGGTTCTGGAGTGGCGACCGCGAACCGGAAGACGTTGCGTTGGAAGGCCTCCCACTAGGTGGACCGATGACCTGGTGAAGGTTGCGGAGATCCGCTGGTTGCGAGACGCACGGGACCGGTCAATGTGGCGATGCTTGGGGGAGGCCTATGTCCGATGATGATGATGATGATTTGCATGTGATGGCTCTCTGAAAGGCTATCTTCCAACTAAAAACATTGGGTTCTAAAATCTACCTACTACATCGTAAGAAATAAGTACCGTTGAACGGAGCTCCTATTTCTGTTTGCAGGGTTTAAAGGAACCTAACACGAAGGGGTAAATAATTGTGGTGATTATACGCATCATCTTCCCTTCATCTTTCCTTTTAATGTTCCCGCTGCTGGGTGACAGGCCACCTCTCTGTGAAAGGGAATGGGCCGTAATCCACCACGCGGGTCCAGTATGGGTTGGTCGCAGGCCCAGCCTCTATTTTTTTTCAATGCAAGCAAGTTATAATTCTATATATATATTTATAAAATACTCCTAATATTGTAGACTACACAGTTTTCTTGTATTTTTTAATGCTCTAATCATTGAAAGAACCAGTGAAATTAGATTTTTTGCATTTAATACCGTAACAGGGATGTTTCCTGGGTAGAAAAATAATAATTCTATTTAGTCAGTCAGTGAGATCATCAAATAATATTGGACCCGTATTTTTTGCTTTATCAAATAAATAAAAATTTACAAACATAAAGTGCATCAAAGTACAGGAGTGGGGGATTGTGACGTCACTTTGGCAGTATAAAGTGTAGCACACCGTGACGTCACACGATATTTCATTGCACTGTATCGTCGTAAGTTTTTGTTAACGTGGCAAAAAAAAAATACGTGTCCAATTTTTAGGTTATCTAACTGACGGACTAAATAGATATTTTTTGTAAACTATCCTAATAATAGGCAGGTTTAGGCTATTTAACATCATGCTGCGACTGTGATCCATTTTTTTTTTAATTTAATAGTGAGGCACAGGAACTAGTAAATAATAAAAAGACTATCAATTTGAATGAAATCAAAGATATATTCTTTATCTTATAACAACAGTCAAAGGTGTTTGTCACCTCGAAAACGCCTTTAGTCAAAAACAAAAAACTAAAAAAAGGAACAAAAATAATAACAAAGTGTAAAGTAACAATGATAATATGAATATTATCAACTTGATATCGAAACAGAAAAAAAAGTACACTAAATAAATAAAAGGCAAAACATGCAATTTGAAAAAATAATACTAAGAATCCGTAAGGAATCGTGCCATACTCTTGTACATCCGATGTCCTTCAATGCGTCCTTATTCACTAAATAACTTCACAAAATCTTAAGAAGATACCTTGGCAGCCACTGCTAGAGTGGGCATTGTATTGCACACAAACCAAGTATGTCAGAGAATATCTCTTACACTAAAGCGACGACGCGTGATAATTCTGACAATGGCTATGACAGGTGCAATTTGTGTTTAGCGCAATTAAACGAACATTTTAAGCAATGAACGTCTTTAGTCGTTGGCACGGTGTTTATTGCTGTGACGAGATCAATTATGGCAACAATACACAATTAGCATACATGCCACAGTAGACATTTATACTACTACGGCAACTGTGACATTCACCAATTAGAATTTATTATGGTAATGGCCTAATGCCGAGCTAGTTTTACACTTTTATGCTTTTATTTACTTGCACATTTTTTTGCAAGTTACAGGCATGAGCATTGTCGTCCATACGGTAATCGCTACAATATCGTAAGTCGCTCTTCATAGAGTGGAAACAGACTTGTAACGTACGCCAAGTTACAAGACTGTGTCTGTTAAGCAATTCTAAAATATTTTCCATTATTAATACAATATTGAGGAGGCGGATGATTGTGTTTCAAATCAGCCTGCATGATATGGTTGAAACGGTCTAACTCTAGCTTCGCTTTGCATCTTCTACTATTATGTGAGGAACATCTCCAACGGCCTATCTTTTTCTTCCTAGCTTGGTTTGCGTGCCAGTATGTAAAGTCATTCAGCAGTATCAACTGCTTGCCTTTTTGTGACTTTATGAATATGATTTCTGAAACAATTCTTTGTCACTGTTGATCTGATTTTAGCTTTTCTAACTGACCAACCTTTATCCACTTCTTTAATGATTACTTCACCAACTACTTCTCGACTGACTGCTTCACCATCTACCTACAAATCTGTACTACTTTCTATTTTGGCCGGCACAAGTTAAATAATTAGTTCCAACACCGCAACATTTAACTATTCTACAATTTTATAGATACTCGCATCAAGTCTAGATCTTTATAACTAAACCAAAATTTCTTAATTTGTATACTATAATATATTTTCTTATCCATGGACGTTTTCTATTTGTATTTATATCTCTTTTTTACGCGCGGATTTTCATGGACTTCACTATTCCAGTAAACGCCACCGGCTGTCGCTATAATCCAGCGCTGCGGTTTTGTCCCGCACACAAGTTCCAGTTTTATGCTGAGCGATGGCCGTTATGCGCGGCTTTGACGCATTTTTGTAGTTACTTATTTTGTTTTTTTTATTATATGCGGCACACTTAGCGCTAATAAATATTATGAGACATATTTTTTTATTCATAATACAATATAATTATATGATATAGGTATATAAAGTCACAATATATTGTCCTCGCGCCATAAAATTTGGAGAACCAACCCCACCTAAATTGGGGTAGAGCGAGGAAGAAGAAGAATATACGTTTATAAAGTCACGTCATTTTCCAGTGAGTTAGAAACTACAGAACGCCATATGCTGCGTCTCTTCGTCCTTAATTTTTCATTCGTTTGCGTTCATACTCTCGCACGCCGGTTTTGAGACTATGCATCTGAACTAGATATTTTTTAAACCACCTAAAACTCACTTGGTATATGATGTAGGTTAGAATAAAACAAACTAAAATCAGTTGATTTACTATATATTTGGCTTTATTATAGAGACTCCTTATTCAGGATCCGTTCTTTTTCTGTGTAGAATTTAAAATGTTTGAGTTTAGATACAATAAGTTAATGACATTTAAAATGATTGCTTATAACCTATATGTATCTCTTTACTAATAATAATTTATTATTATGACTATATAAAATAATAATAATAATTATTGTTTTAAATAATATTAATATAATATTTTGAAAGTATTTATACCATGATTACTACTACAATATAATATGAAATAATATGATTGCCTTTGTTTTAAAATCAAAAAAAGTGTATATTATTAATATGTTATTTTTAAGCACTACAAAAGCAGCCTGGGGTTTGAATTTGTGCCAGTATTATGGTTATAAACTCGCCCCCTATTAAATGAGATTTATGTAGACCTAACTAGTAAAATATGGGTGTATAAGTTAAATATTCGTACAAAATACTAAGTACCTACACAGTTATTTTTATTAATTATAAACACACATATGGTCTAATTATTGAAGGCACTATACTCGAAGATACCACATGCCAAAGTATAATTACACACATTTTTATCATAATTATTATAAAAACAAACCCGCCTTGAGAAAGCTTCGTGATCAATGCTCGTGCCTTCTCTGTATAAGAAGAGCCCTTTGCCTTGCAGTGGGACAGTTAAAGGCTGGTTATATTATGATTACAACAAGGTAATATACTGCGTAAAAAAATATTTAAAGTCACTGGCAATCTTTAAGGGGTGAAAGTACTCCTTAATTACAATACTTTCTTCCAGGAGATCAGTTCTGAAATTGAAATTAAAGAACAGCTGTACTTACTTCTAAATTTTGACAAGTTAAAGCAAACAGAAATCAACCATTCAATACATTTAACGTTATTATCTTAATTTCAACCGAAAGAGGTCCACAGATGGACATAGGCCTTCGCCAAGCGTCGCAGAATCCACAAACTCTGTGAACCTCGCATCCAGCGGATTCTCGCGGCCATCAACTAGATTAGATAGATAATTTATTCAGACATATTTCGGTTTTATCTATCTTACGAGTATCTAGATGATGCTGATGATGATGCTCTCAAAACGGTGAAGGAAAACAACGTGAGGAAACCGGCATGCCGGTTAAAAGCGGCAAAGGGTGGCCTCCCTTTGCCGCATTTAGACTTTCATTTGGTCCGTTATGCGTGCAGGCCTTCTCTCTTTAATAGGGAATAGGCCGTAATCCACCACGCGGGCCCAGTGCGGGTTGGTGGATGTCACATGTCTTCGAATTTTTGGTTCTAAGACATGCCGGTTTCCTCACGATGTTTTCCATCACGGTTTTGAGAGTCACTGCTAAGTACACAAAGTAAAGCGCCTGCTTGGGTTCGCCTACAACTTTTAAGTCGAAGCCGTTAACATATACATGTCTTGACGGCTCATTCCCACTCTCACAGAGAAGAGGTATTTGTTCCAGCCGTGGGAACATTAAAAGGTTGATGGCGATCTATATAATGGCTTGACTTGCTCTACAGTTGAAATTTAATTTCATATTTCAGAGTTCATCCCTTCGTTAAATTTGCTCTTATTCAAGAATTAATAGTTTCTACTAACAATTTTTGATGAAGAGCAAATTCTTACTCACTAATAGATTAAAGATCAAGTAAAAGTCACTTTGTAGTTAAGCGTTTCGATGCCCATCTGGCCCATAAGTAACACATAAGTGATCAGTGGGTACTATTATCGGTTCGTAGTTTGAAGGATTCAGTATGGGTGGGGGATGGGTATGCTCTATATCCGGGTCCACGATCTTATTTCCATAGTCCAATTCCAAGCTGGCTTTGCATTTTTTACTGTTGTGAGAGGAACATTTCCAAGTCGTTGTATTCCTTTTAATGTTTCTTCGTACATACCAGTATGTGTATTCTTGATGGAGTATCAGTTTATTGCTTTGCTGCGTTCTTATAAACTGGAAATCTAAAAACAAACACATCTTTATTTATAAACAGTTCTGGTAGAAAATTTTAAGAAAACATGTGGGGAAAAAGTTTACTTACGGATGTTGAAATCGTTTTTCAATGTTCAAAAGTTTTGATTTACTTTCTATTTTTAAACATGCATATATTTAAACACTACATTCTGCTAGCGGCTTCGCCCGGGTGAAAAGTATTTTATCATCCCAAGGGAATATTATACCGGGATGAAAAGTAGCCTATGTGCTATTCTAGACTATTATCTTTCTCTGTGCCAAATTTCATCCAGATCCATTCAGCCGTGATTGAGTAACAAACATATATCCATCCAAACTTTCGCATTCATAAATTACTAGCTTCTGCCAGCGGCTTCGCCCGCGTGAATGTCGAAAATTGTCCCTAGGGCATATATGCCCGCGATAAAAAGTATCCTATGTACTATTCCTGACTATAATCTATGTCTGTGCCAAATTTCATCCAGATCCGTTCAGTAGTTTTTGCGTGAAAGAGTAACAAACATACAAACATCCATCCTCATAAACTTTCGCATTGATGATACATAAACATTATGTAGTACAAAGTACATGGTTAAATTACTTATTATTACCTACAAAAAAGTCCGAGAAGGAATACATCTAACTATCATAGTATATACTAGCTTCTGTCAGCGGCTTCGCCCGCGTGAATGTCGAAAATTGTACCGAGGGCATATATGCCCGCGATAAAAAGTATCCTATGTGCTATTCCTGACTATAATTTATCTCTGTGCCAAATTTCATCCAGATCCGTTCAGTAGTTTTTGCGTGAAAGAGTAACAAACACACATACATCCATCCTCACAAACTTTCGCATTTATAATAATAGCTTCTGCCAGCGGCTTCGCCCGCGTGAATATCGGTAATTGTCCCGAGGGAATATATTCCCGGGATAAAAAAGTATCCTATGTGCTATTCCTGACTATAATCTATCTCTGTGCCAAATTTCATCCAGATCCGTAGTTTTTGCGTGAATGAGTAACAAACATACATACATCCTCACAAACTTTCGCATTTATAATATTAGTAGGATATATAGTAAGATAAATTCAAAGATTTGGAATAATTTGAAATAAACTACATGAAAAATTCTAGCAGAATCTTTAAATCTTTATTAATTTTCTTTCTTTAAATCTTTATAATCTTTATCTAATTGTACAATTATTTATATTTAAACTTAATTTAACAGCATACTCGTATTTATATGATTACAATATGTTATTAAACAAATTATTAAACGCACAACAGACAGTAGGTGCATATATTAAATTATAATGTTAAAAAAAGAAATAAGAAGAAGAAGTGATACTTATAATTAATAAATTATTATTATTTTTTTGCAAAATGTAATGCTGACGTCAAGAAGGTCACCATAAAAAAAAGATCAAAGATTATTGTCTAAAATGTATGGCATTGTAATGCTCACGTGGTGAATACCAAGCATTTTGGCATTTCACCAAGCTCTATCAATAATGGAACATAATATCACATAAATCTACAAAGTAGTAGTTATCTTCTACAAAGTAGTTTTACAAAATATACATAAAAGTGACATTCATAAAACCCTTTGTGGCAGACTGGAACTTCACTTTATCTTTAGTCCAAAACTTCGTTAATCCCTTAACAATTTTAACAATTATTACATTAAATTTTAATATAAACGCCGTCACTAATAATGAATTTTCGAGCTGGATGATTATGGATATCATTTGCAGATACAAATTGATTGTTCAAGTCCACCACTAGCTTTGCCCTGCAGCTCTTGTGGGAGCATAACGTGCATCTCCAATGGTGAGCATCCTTGCTTAAACGAGCGTAGCAGAAGGTGTGACCCTTGTATAGTATCAACTTCTTGCCTTGCTGCGACTCGATGAACTGAAAATCTGGAAAAATTAAAGTCTATTTATCCATCTATACTATTAGAAAGAATGAAAGAAAAGAAAGAAAACATTTTTGTGCGGGTCACACCCGCACAGGAGACACGAGATAAGAAAAACACAAACAATAATTCAATAATTTAAATGCGAAACACTTTACTCTGTCTGTCTTTGTATTTTTTCACGAAAGGTTGAACGGATTTAGATAACACTTAGCACAAGTTTAGATCATGGCCTGGATTAGGACATAAGATACTTTTTACAAATTTAAATACATTTTGATTTATTTTATATTTTCTAATAGCATTTGAATAATGAACATCACAACGGGGCAACTAGCAGATTATTCCTTTAATATTTTCCCTTAGACTTACCGCTTGAATATTGTAATATAATGTTAAGCAGTGCTAGTTATAGCTCAATGGAAATTCCACCCACATGCACTTAACGTTCTGGGGATACTTTAATTGTGCGTACAACTAAGGAATGGAATTCCGTGCCCGACTCTGTGTTTCCTAGCACAATCTGACGGTCTTTAAATCAAGAGTGAATAGGTTACTTTTAGGCAAGTGCAAGCATAAAAAAGCTAAGCTAAGCATAGATTACTGCGTAGTAATGAATTTGAGCTTAGAAAAAAAGCAGACGCGTTGAGTACTTTCTTTCTTTTTAAAAAACAAGACACAGACAGAGACGTCCAAAACTTTGTATTGTAGTACGTAGTACTTAGTTTTATAATCAAATACTTTATATCATAAAAATTGATTTATTTCACAACCATTAACATCGGTTCTTACTCTAATCTTACAAAAATAAATGTTTTCATTTTATCAAACGTTAACGTAAACATAATTATCTAAAATGTACTATACAGTCTACCACACTTCAGTGGTTACACTAACGATAAATTATCTTACAACTATGGAATTAAATTCTTGTAAGGCACTGTTAATGTCAAATACTTGCTAATCAGGTGCAATTTACTGTTCGGTCAACAAATAAAGTTGATAACATTGATACGTATTAAATATATATATATGTATATTGTAATAGAATATAAAATAAATTATTTAATACACTACTTACCAGCATTAAATGAAAAGTTAAGTTTTAGTGTTTTATCGAATTATGAAAAGTATGTAATAAGAAAAATATTTCAGATAGAAAAGAAAAATACTTTATAAGAAAATTACGCAAACATGGCCAGACAGACTTGGAAGAAGAAAAGAGAGACCAAACAAAAAAAAAATATATTTAAGATAGTTATGATTTTAAAAGATTCATGCGCTTTTTTAGCACATTTTATAAGAATCATTCCTATCTGTACGACTCTTAAAAGAAAACTAAAAGATAATTTGTTAATGATGT
This sequence comes from Anorthoa munda, assembly GCA_945859665.1. Lineage (NCBI taxonomy): Eukaryota > Metazoa > Arthropoda > Insecta > Lepidoptera > Noctuidae > Anorthoa > Anorthoa munda. The sequence continues at coordinate 10,071,028 of OX243901.1, forward strand.
AAGTACTTTTGTAAACAATTAATTTAGTCTAAAATATGCAACACAACAGTTTTTTCATGATATGTTCCCTACGTTGCTTAGTAGAGCTGTAATTAAAAATAAATTGTTAAATAACTATTTAACTTTAAAATATTTCCCATTTCGAATAATAAACTCAGGTGGTGGATGATTGTGATCATGGTTCGCCATCTTGATTGTGTTGTCATCAAATAATATGATCGTTGCTCTACATTTCTTGCTCTGTTTGGATGAGCATCGCCAATGGCTGGTACAGGCCCTCGCGTATTTTCGCTGGTGGCAGAATGTAAATCCATAGGCCAAAATTAACCGCGTACCATGGCTTGTGTTTATAAATTGATAGGATAGTGGAAGTTCTGGAACAAACAATAATCTTGAGACATAAGAAACATTTAGGCAAATAATAAATTGTATAAATATAAAGTAACAAAACGAAACTCAAAAAACATACCACCCCATTTTTTTATAAAAAGTAAATAAATGACTTATTCAGAGCCATTCCACTATGACTAGATGTAATGTTCTTTGTAGGGCATCCAAAAAAATTGTAAAAAAAATAAAAAAAAATATACATATTAAAATAAAAATAAAATAAAAATTATTATCAATTTAATCCTTATAAAACTATATTCATTTTAAGTATAGGGCAAAAAGGTAAAGCATTCGTTTAAAAATAAATTACCTAACCAAAATGTTAGATAGTGGTCAAGGGCGAGCCTATCCACAATAAAATAAAAAGTTATTACTGCCTACTATCTAGTCAAATTAAATACTTTATTTTTATTTATTTCCATCTACGAATATTATCTCAAAACGGTGAAGGAAAACATCGTGAGGAAACTGGCATGTCCTAGAACCAAAAATTCGAAGACATGTGACGTCCACCAACCCGCACAAGGCCCGCGTGGTGGATTACGGCCCATTCCCTCTCACAGAGAGGCGGCCTGTGTCCCAGCAGTGGGTACATTAATAGGCTGATGATGTGATGTGATGTGACGAATAATAAAAATATTTTACAAATTAAAAACATTAAGGAAAGATCCTGTGTAAACAAGAATTTCACACACAGACAAGCCCATCATCCACAGAGTAGATCATCAGAAATTATAAAAAGAATTCAATTAAACAATATGACACATTGTTGATACATTGTTCATGGTAAAATTTCTAGATTCCTTTCGTAAGGATATCAAGTGGCTCCCTATACGTCTTCGCAGGAACACTCGAGTATTATGTCTCCTTTTCAACATCCTAAACCCTACGTACCCTGAATACCTGCGTGATCGCTTTTCCTTTACTCGCCCTGCCGATGTCCAGTGTAGATCCCACCTAAAGCATCATCAAAAATTCCCCTCCCACAATAATAATTTATATTCCCACTCTTTCTCTGTTCATGCAGTACGTCTAAGGAACTCACTTCCACCTAAAATCCGTGACTCTAAAAATGTATCGTTATTTAAGAAACAGGTCAAAGAACATTACCTCTCCACCATCTTATAATGCTATTTATTATGTGTATGTATTTTTATCTTCTATATAATGTATATGTGTAATTTATATATAAATAGTTAAGTTATAATAGTCTATTTTAGGTTTACGTATTTCTTTCTACACACTGTGTCTTCGTCTATCATCCAACTTTCATGTCACAGGTATGCTGGAAGAAATTTCTGTTGAAATAAGCAGTACCTTTGTGCTCTTTTATCTGTATTTTTTTTTCTCTGATAAGTGTTTTGTGTGTACATAAGTAAATGAATAAATATGAATACTGATTTAATATACTATTATATTACTGATACTATTAAATAACATAGTTCAAATAACATTATTAATTATGTAACTAGGCATCGGGCCATTTTGACCTTCTTGGTTGGCTCGTTACGTTCACATTGACTCTCAATTTTGGTCCATACATTAAGGCAAAGGCTCAGCTGGTTGCCAAAAAGTTGCGGATCCTTGCAAAGGTGAGAAGGTACTTCACGCCGGAACAACTGCTCAATTTGTATGAAGCGCAAATTCGATCATGCATCGAGTACTGTTCTCATCTATAGGACGGATCTGCCAAATACCAGCTTGATACACTAGAGTCAATCGAAAAGTGGGCCAAGAGGCTCATCGACCATTGCCGGCTAGCCTATCAATAATAATAAAAAAAATACGTTGATAACAATATTGTAATAAACTTTCAGAAAAGCAACACCTATTATGACGATTTGATATACCTACTTTCCATTACTGATGTAGTACTTCGGTGCGTAATTGCAGTGATATACTGTCACCAGAATTCTATCTTGATCTTCTATAAGTAGATTCGCGTTGCATATTATTCCGCTGCAAACCTTTGGTAAGTTCTTTATATAGAAGAACGGCGTTTAAAGCAGTATGTGTGCTTTTTGTACAGAAGTAAAATACATTTTTCAAAATTTACGTAGGTACTTGAAATCTGAAACTATCAGAACAAATTTTATTAAAATGTAATATGGCTGATACCTTGGCTGGACAGTGTCTTTGGAAGATGGCAGTTGTTTAAAAAAACACGTGTACCCGTTGTGTAGTAAAACTGACCACTTTCTGTTCATTGTACTTATGTAATTTATGTTTGTTAAGTTGAAAACATACGGTTGGTTAGGAACACAAAATCAAGCCACTTCAAAAAAGACCCGACATATTAAAAGAATTTTATTAGTATTAAAATTCATAATATTGGATCTGAAGAATGAATACTTAATATGTATTATATAATTATTATTCAATCAAATATAACAATAATAAACCTCCACGAATGAAAATTAACGTTTGATATATTGTCCCTCCCTGACTATGTATTTTTGTGGGCAATGGCAATGCTGTTTGTAACCAGGTACAATTGTACCATAATCATCTACAAGTACATTCGCTTTGCACTTTTTTATGCTGCAGTGCCAATAGGAGGTTCTTTTCATAAGAGAGCGGTGCTTGAAGTGGTATGTGTAGTCTTGGTACAAAAGTAACTTGCCATTCCTATGATATACATACTGGAAATCTGAAACAGACAAAGTAACTAAATAAAATAATTTATTAAAATTCAACATTGTAATATCTACGCATAATTTATATACATAAATATTCATTCGGAAACGTGAAGAAAGAAAGAAAAACATGAAGAAAGTTGGTAAAATGTTTATTTGCACCAGGTTTGACGCATACCATAAAATAAAGTAAAAGTAAACCAACTCACAAACTACCAATGAAGATGAGACATGCTTTTGTCTTGTTCGCAACAAAAAATCTATCTAAATATTTTACACAACAACGTGGCCCATATCTACGAACTCAAGTATATTAAAAAAGATCATCAAAGAGCATATAAAAAATGGAAATTGTTAAGAAAAGATAGCAAGAAAGTAAAATATTTTATTTGTTACTTGCACAGGAGACACAGACAATTAAAAGTATGTTTAACTTTTAAATTGTACAATAAAGTGTGTTATTTTCTATTCTATAAACTAACGAAGACTAAAGAAAAATGAATCATACTTAATATTGTTTATAATACTAATTATAATGCTTTTTATTTTATTATAATACTTTTAAGTGTTTGTCTTTTGTATCTAAAATTACAGTTTCGTTCAGTTTGAATATAATTACGAATTAAATATGAAAGTAGTTTTTAAGCATGTCATGTTTTAATTTATGTTTTTTTTTTTTAATTATTTGAATACGCTTTTACCAATTAGCTAGTTATTAGAGTTTAAACTTAGCCGATTCAACGGTGTCAAATCGACTACCGGTACATCGAAGTGTTGAAGTGTTTCTACAAAAACGCCACCATGTCAGTTCGACTTCAGGATCAGACCTCGGAACCTGTCCTTCTGCAGCGAGGTGTGATATAGGGACACGTCATATCTCCGTAACTGTTCAACGCTGCACTGGAGGATGTCTTTAAGGTTCTGGACTGGAGATCATCAACGACAATGCGAGTAAATTGCTCATCTTCGGTTTGTCGGCGACATAGTGGTCATGGCTGAGACCATGGAGGACGTCAGTACAATGCTCGATGACCTTGGTAGAGCTGTCGAAAGAGTGGGTCTTAGGATGAACATGAACAAAACCTAGGTGATGTTGAACGCCCATGTTACAGCCACTCCTTTCAGGGTCGGAGAGTCTACACTTGAAGTTGTGGACGACTATGTCTACCTGAGACAAGCGGTCTAGTTGGGTAGGGCCAACTTCGAGAAAGAGGTCAGCCGTCAATCCGACTCGGATGTTCAGCGTTCGGAAAGTTGCGCGGTATCTTCTCGTCCAATTTAACACAGTGTCTCAAGACAAGTCACCAAAAGGGCAATGAAGAGAGCTATGTTCGGCGTTTCCTTGCGTGATCGAATCAGAAATGTAGAGATCCGCAAGATAACCAGGGTCACCGACATAGCCCGAAGAATTGTCAAACTTAAGTGGTAGTGGGCAGGGCATATTGCTCGCAGAACGGATGGTGATGGGGCAGAAAAGTTCTGACGTGGCGACCGCGAACCGGAAGATGAGACGCACGGGACCGGTCAATGTGGCGACGCTTGAAGGAGGTCTATGTCCGGCAGTGGACGTCTTTGGGCCGTTATGATGAAACGTAGTCGAGACTCAAAAGCATGCTGTGGCCTTCTATTATAGAAGGAGTCCACTAATAAATTAAATGAAGACAGCAGTATTTTAGTTCCAGTTAAATCCTGTTATTCTTCTATCACTAGTGAAAATTTTCATTTCTCGTGTCCAAGGTAGATATTATGATTTAAATTTTGACATATTGGCCATTAGGACCAATGAAAAATCGTGGTGGTGGATGGTTATGGTCTAGTTTACCAGATATAATTTTATCAGAACTATCAACAAATATTTTTGCCTTGCAGTTTTTACTTGATCTTCCTGAACACAGCCAATTAACAGTTCCTTTGGTAGAAGACTTGTGATTGAAATTATACGTGTACCCTCTATGGAGAACCAACTGCTTGTTTTTAGATGTATTTATGTACTTGATATCTGAAATAAATTGTTTATTAATTTAAAAATATTAAGGATTCCTTTCCTTTTCGGGTGTCGCATTGAATGGCTTGATTAGTACACTTCCACAAAAACAAACTACAAATTTTAAATTCTGATATATTTTCCATCACTAATAATGTATCTGGGTGGGGCATGGCAGTGTTGCTCTTTGTTAAAAGTTACAATGTTACTATGATCATCTACAAGTATATTCGCCTTGCACTGTGATGCGCTGCAGCGCCAATAGTTCGTTTTTTTCAAAGAAGAGCGGTGCTTGAAGTGGTATGTGTGGTCTCTAAACAGAAGTAACTGCTTGCCTTTCCTAGAATATACGTAATGGAAACCTAAAACAAACAAAGTAACACAATAAAGACTTTTTCAAGATACTTCTTCGAAAACTGGCTTTTACATTACGCCTAAATTCTGTAATGGGTTGGGTAGGGGTGCACCTATATTACACCGACTACACAAAAACAAAACTGGCTTTTATTGCAGAATTAAGTCCAACATGGTCCAATTTCTATGGTCAAGAGTGAGCGTAATTTTTTATATCGCAACACAGAGGCGCATTGCCTTTTTACGCCTTATAGTATTGCGAATATTTAAACTAGGTTAACAAATTAAACACCATAAATAAACTGTATATTTTAGCAAATCAAAATTTATTTTTGTTCTAAATACAGAAACACACAGTTGTCCTTTTTAAGAATTTTAAAATTAAACTGTTTAGCAGCTTGCCTCTTATCCAAAACCAAAAATTGTTCTCGAGAAAAAAAACTGGAACTCATAATGCAACTCATACTACATATGACTTGGCAATGATACATAATAATAAAAAATAAAAAAAGTTTTTTATATATTTTTTTACTGATTTGAAATATATCACATACAAATAGGTAAGTACATTATATACACGCGGGCAATTTGTTATTGCAGTCTCTCGGCTCCATAGCGGCCTTGCTGTCGGCTCAGGCGTCTATGCAATGACAAAGTTTGCCCACTTCTATCAAAATGCACTTGTAATAGTTTTATTATGAGTACATTAAAAAGTCTTTAAGCCGTCTTAAGCCATTTGGCTTAAATACAAAAAAACAAAGAAACAGAGCTTAATGCGCACAATCACACATACATATAGAAAAATCGACAAATTGAATTGAAAAATGTAAAAAAACATTAAAGCTGATGGATGATATTCACGTTTGTTTAATAAAAGCGAACGAGAATATCATTCATCACTCTATCAAGATCTTTTCAAAACACAATAGCCATCAGGAAAAAACTGCACTCAAAATGTCGGTCAGACACTTCTTCTCATGTGGAGCTACGTCTTCCGCTAAACGCACGATAAAAAGTTTGCTTCGTTTAGTTTCAAAAACATTTTTGTAAACTGGGTGTCATATTTTGATATATTGGCCAAAAGAATCAACGATAAATTGTGGTGGTGCATGGCTATGTTCTATGCTACCTGATATAATTTTATCATCACTACCAACTAATATTTTTGCCTTGCACTTTTTTCTTGTTCTTCCTGAACATTGCCAATAAACAGTCCCTTTGGTGGCAGACTGATGATTGAAATTATACGTATATCCTTTGTGTAGAGCTAACCGCTTGCCTTGCATTGTATGTATGTACTTGATGACATCTGAAATTAAGTTATAGGTATGTATCTAGTTGAAAAAAATATCTAAAATAATATATAATATAATCCAATTCAAAATCATTTCAATTCAACCACTTGGAAAAAGAGGTCAAATATTTAAATTATTTTATTTTTATCATGGTGTGCTTATACATTGAATTTAATATTTTTTTACATATGTATATATATATATATTATTTTAACCAAAGAAACAAAAATAAAAAATAGTAAAAAAATATTGATTTATTTATGTTTTTTATTTATATATACTTTATAGTACACCAGAAAATACAGGAAAAAATGAAACTTAAAACTAAAAAAATATACAACGGGCGGCCTTATCGTATTCCGCGATCTCTTCCAGGCATTCTGGAATGAACAGTGATTGCGTGGACATGACATGGGATTGTTACCAACAATGAATATATTGATACAAAAATACTTATTCAAAGTAAAAGTCAAAGTAAAGTACCGGGTAAAACGGGGTGAATAGGACCGCAGGGGTGAATGGGAACAAAACTTTGATTAGGATTTAAACTGTTATACCACTTTATTGGTTTCAAACAAAGCATCGTTTTTTTTAAAGTAATTATTTAATATATTGGAATACCTACTAAGATGGTGTAAACATATTTTTAATAATGTGAAAATTCCCTTCAAAGTTTTGTTTCTATTCACCCCTGCGTTCCTATTCACCCCGTTTGACGGTATATTTATTTCAACTAGGCTAATAAGAGACACTTTTGAACGTCAAACAATTAAAAATTAAAATATTAAAAACACAAATTGATTTACATAATAGATGTTATGAATGTTCCCTGATGAGTCTTTTAAACACAGGCAACGACTGAGCACGTTTAATTGGGCCAGGCAATGCATTCCACAGACGAGCAGCCTGGACATTAAAATATTTATCCATGAAAGTTGTGGCATGCATTGGCATTTTAAGTCGCAAGTTAACTGATGACTTTAGAGATTTAGTGTGGGAATCGCAGATAAACTGAAAACGATCCTTGAGAGGGATGGAAGGCAAAAAGAGCACTTTAAACAAAAGAGAGAATATGAGTTTTGCGGCGAAGGCGAATTGGTAACCACTTGAGCTTTACACGGAATTCGGAAACGTGGTCACATTTGCGCAAACCGAATATTAACCTTATAAAAAAATTAAGCCGCTCAAGGTTATCGAGTTGTACTTGGGTAAGGTCAAGATAGCTGGCATCAGCATAATCAAGAATGGGAAGAAGAAGAGATGATGTTAGTGATAAGACACGTAAAAGGGTTGAATACAATCCTAAATTAATACTATGCTTTGCTGTGTATCCGAATGCGTCATCACTCATCACTCATCACAAACCCCCAAACTAGGTAGTGTCGGCTGAGTGAATTTTGATAAAACTTGGCACACGGGCAGACCATTGCCTGGATTAGGACAAAGGGTATTTTTTATCCCGGGAATATGTTTCCTTAGGATGATTTCTAAGTTTCAAGCGAGTGAAACCGCTGGCATAAGCTGGTATAGGAGATATATTCTATTCTTGTATTTGTCATTACCTAGCCAAAAACTGGCTTTTTTTGGAGGGTAGATGGCTGTGTTCAATGCGTCCACCTACTATATCGCCACTTTCGGTTACAAACAGCGAAGCGTCGCACTTTTTTTTTATCCGGCTCGTACTACAACGCCAGAAAGTGGTTTTCTTCATAGCAGAGTAACTAGTGTAGCTATAAGTGTACCCCTTGTGCAGAATTAGCTGCTTTCCTTTCTGTGATCTGATGTACTTGAAATCTGAAAGAGAGTAAAGTTATTATGGAGTTGAACAGTACCAGAATATCTTGATATGAAAATCTCATATAGCCTTATTAAAAGGAGCTAAATATATACGATTTTAATGACATGAAAGTATATATGTACTATAGTCGTCACAATCTAAGAAGTCCGTTGACGTTTCTCATTTTACATGCCACGTTAACTTTCTACGTAAGAAATTAAAAAATGAAATTCATAATCCTAATTAAATACTATGTTACCGATACACTATGACAACGAGTATCATTCGCAAGCATCAAGTTTAAGTACTTTTATAGCTGCCAAAACGGGCCTTTTATTTTTTGACAACTTTAACAACACATACCTATAGGTACACCATGAGGTGAGAGGGTCATACAATTATATTCATGATCGAAATATAAAATAGTAAAGCTTAATTTTTTTAAGCTCTCATAGTAATAATATATTACCTACTTAATTTACACACATACATTTATAAACTGACACCCATCCACGGATCGACCTCGTCAAGTGTTGCTTAACATTGAAAATCGATCCATGCGGCTGTTATTAATTAGCCAAGAGCTCCTCCACGAGCTAAAAACCCCATTAAAGATAATTTATTTGTCAAACGTTTACATACAAATCAAGCATGCAAGATAAAAACAAATAATAGTACATTGTGATACAAGGGTGGAAAGTAGGTTATTGCAAACGAGCTGTCATTAACAAGCCCGAGCCGAAGGCGAGGGTTTTTAATGACACGAGTTTGCAATAACCTACACGCCCGTGTATCACACGATATTTTTCAATACAGTTGTGGGAAATAGTAAAAACAAACCAAAGAATTAATTTGTTAATTCAAAAAAAAAACAAATTTCGCGCGTTTTTGCAACTGGACATATTTTTTTTACAACGAAAACAGGCAAACTGTGTAGGCACACAGCCTATTTGATTTTTGACAAATGTTGATGTGCAAATAATTAAAATGAAACTGGTAATTAAATATATTAAACAACCATTTAAAAGACTTTTGAGAATTAAATGCTAAAACGTACGGAATCAATCATTTTTCCTCGTATAAAATCTATTCCATTTTATTCTATATATGAAAACTCCTTGCTACTAAACTTTTTTAAATTGACTTATAACTAAAGGCGCGTTTTTGCAACTGGACATTTTTTACAACGAAAACAGTCTATACAGCCTATTCGATTTTAGACAAATGTTGATGTGAAAATAATTAAATTATACCTGGTAATTAAATATATTAAACAACCATTAAAAAGACTTTTGAGAGTACAATGCTAAAACGTACGGAATCATTCATTTTTCCTCGTATAAAATCTATCCCATTTTATTCTATGTATGAAAACTCTTTGCTACTAAACTTTTTAAATTGACTTATAAATTTAAAACTAAACTGCAAAACTAATGATCGAGCTCGTAAACAAAAATCACGACCGCGTAACAGAAAGATGCCTATGCATAAGATATTATAGCCTCTGAAAGTACGCCATGTTTAACAACTGTATTGAAATAGTACATTGTGATACAAGGGTGGAAAGTAGGTTATTGCAAACGAGCTGTCATTAACAAGCCCGAGCCGAAGGCGAGGGTTTTTAATGACACGAGTTTGCAATAACCTACACGCCCGTGTATCACACGATATTTTTCAATACAGTTGTGGGAAATAGTAAAACCAAATCAAAGAATTAGATTTGTTAATACACAAAAAAATAAAATTTTCGCGCGTTTTTGCAACTGGACATATTTTTTTTACAACGAAAACAGCCTACACAGCCTATTCGATTTTTGATAAATGTTGATGTGAAAATAATTAAATTGAAACTGGTAATTAAATATATTAAACAACCATTTAAAAGACTTTTTTTGAGAATTAAATGCTAAAACGTAAAAATCATTCATTTTTCGTCGTATAAAATCTATTCCATTTTATTCTATGTATGAAAACTCCTTGCTACTAAACTTATTTAAATTGACTTATAACTAAAGGCGCGTTTTTGCAACTGGACATTTTTTTACAACGAAAACAGTCTATACAGCCTATTTGATTTTAGACAAATGTTGATGTGGAAATAATTAAATTAAAACTGGTAATTAAATATATTAAACAACCGTTTAAAAGACTTTTGAGAGTTTAATGCTAAAACGTACGGAATCATTAATTTTTCCTCGTATAAAATCTATCCCATTTTATTCTATGTATGAAAACTCTTTGCTACTAAACTTTTTAAATTGACTTATAAATTTAAAACTAAACTGCAAAACTAATGATCGAGCTCGTAAACAAAAGTCACGACCGCGTAATAGAAAGATGCCTATGCATAAGATTCAATTTTCGAATCATAATTAAAGCCTCTGAAAGTACGCCATGTTTAACAACTGTATTGAAAAAATAATAATATATAGGTAAAAACTCCGTACATGTTTTGCCTGACGAAGCGTACAAAAATGTTTTTATATAAATTCAAATAATTGTTTCAATAAAACAAAAACTAAACACTGCTGCACTGGTTCACTAACATTCAATATAAAATTTTATGAGAATAACAATACCATAGAATTAATAATATAATTATTTTATTAATACTGTTCGCACAAAAAAAGATAATGCTCATCATCATCACCATTTCAGCCAAAAGACGTCCACTGCTGGACATAGGCTTCCTTCAAGCCTCGCCACACTGATTGGTCTTCTGCGTTTGGAATCCACTGGACTCCCGTAGCCTTGACCAAGTCGTTGCTCCACCTAGTGGGAGGCTTTCCAACGCAAGGTCTTCTGGTTGGCGGTCGCCACTCCAGAACTTTTCAGCCCCAACGGCCATCCGTTCTGCGAGCAATGTGCCCTACCCACTGCCACTGGCAATTTTTCGGTGTATGTCAGTAACCTTGATTATTTTACGGATGTCTTTATTTCTTATTCGATCATGCATGGAAACTCCGAGTATAGCTCTTTCCATAAAATAGATAACGTGTGAATGTAAATAATGTTTGCTTAATCGATGCTCTAAATGCCTGAAAACTTACTTATGACCTTCAGGTTAAGCGCGACCGCTGCCGTTTCAAATGAGTCCACTTGAAGGTTAACTGATTCTGATATATTCTCCATTGCTGAAAAAGTACTGGCGTGAGAGATGGCAGTGTTCCAGGATACTACTCGTAGATATAATATTGCCATTTTCGCCCATAACAAGTTTCGCCTTGCATTTTTTTACGGTACATTTACAGTAAGTAGTTTTTCTGATAGAAGAGCGGTAACCGAGGCTGTATGTGTGATCTTTGTACAGAATTAACTCCTTGCCTTTCGTTGATTTGATGAATTTAAAATCTGAAACCAAACAAAGTTTATTTGAATTTGAAAAGTATCTGATATCTAAATATTATCATTTGACATGGTTACTTACCCTCAGTTTCCCACCTTAAAATGTTCCCGAATGAATGAATTTTCAACAGCCAATCATAGTAGATAACGCGTGCTTGACAATTTGTCACATTAATTCTCCGATAATTTAAGGTGGAAAACTGATGGTTACACTTTCACAGTAATATGGTATGGTATGTGACTGATAGAAAATAGCCAAGGCATTAGTCTGCCTCTCTGTACGTGCATAAGGTATATAAATAAATGAATTTAGTAAGATAGAAGTTCAAATTCCAATTAGGTGAAGCTGTAGGTGAAGCCGTGAGTGGCAGCTAGTCTGGATATAAATAAAAATATTCAGACAATCAAATCATTATTATCAGACGTCAAACACATCATCGCTCACTATTTGTTGAGATAGTAGTCAAACGCGAACTTATCAATAATAAAAAAGACATAATTTTAGTTTAGAATTTTATTCAGTTGTATGCACCTAAATAAACACGAAAACACAATGCACTACACATTGAATAAGCCTCGAAAAATATGTAAAAACTCTAAAAAGTAAACTAAATTCAATATTATAATGAGGTAACATTGTTTGAATGTATTAGGTAATTTCTTAAAGTTCTGACCCGATTACGATTTCATATTACTGATAGATAGTCAAACCATCGGTAACGCTAGCTTTTATCCCGAAAAATAAAGGGATATTCTGTGGCAGAGGAAATGAAGCCGCAGGAAAAGTCTAACATTAAAATTTCACGTTAACCACTCCGCTGGTTCTTATACAAAAATACCGAGAAATATCGGCGTTTACTGAGTCCGGGTCGATACCGCAAAATGGCGCCGGTACTCCCGGACATTATTCGGACAATGTTCGGCCCCCAATGGACACCTAAGCGGTTAAGCTCTCATAAAAGAAACTACATCCTTTAATTCTCAGGGCATTATTTATAAAATCTGGGCCTTACAAATTCTAAATTTAAATCCTCTATGGGATTCAAATTAGTAATATCCATATGTTGCCGTCAGAGAGATCAGTTACCAAACAGCGTTGAGATTAAAGACCAACAATAAAATTATAAACTACTACACGATTTAACTAGATTCAACATATAAATACAGAAAAGAGCAAACTAGCTATGTATTAGATATATGTAGACTAAAAAAGTAAACCAACTTCCAAAATAAAACACTAAAAATAGCACAAATTACTTTCGTTTCGGAAGTCGGTGTCCTTGGTACCTCTTATTTTTTTGACGTTTAGTGACACCGACTTCCGAAACGAAAGTTATTTTTGCTCATTTTAGTGTTTTGCTTTGAAAGTCGGTTTACGTTTTGTGAAAAAGTTTTAATATTTTTCTTTTTAATTTTGGTACTCCATTACTAATATAAGTGAGCAAAAAACCCATAATAACGCAACTTACACATTCGTGCTGTCTGTCTTTAAGGAGTTCAGTTATATGTTCCATAACTTGTTGACTGCTGAACCGATTTTGATGAAACTTGTACTATGCCCTGAGTTGAGATATACCTAATCCAATAAAAAAAGAATGATTACGATCCCATTACGAGTTTCGTAGAAATGCGTAAACATACATACAAACAAACATACATATCACTTACACTAAACTTATGAAATTTGGCACACGTATTTGAAAAGCCCACATAGAGTAATAACATACATTATGTGATTATTGTGCAAATCCAACAATATTACTTCTACGTGGCGATTTGATAACCTCCTTTTTTTGAAGTCGGTAAAAAGTCGAGAAATGGATCAGAGCCAGAAGCAAAACAGAGGAAGCTACTAAAAAAAACAACTTGAAATATCATTATTTTTAAGAATAGATTAAGATATTATATGCTCCAATACTTTGATACCACCACCAATCTAGCCAGTTAGCCAGCCGAGCAGAGCTCGGTCACCCAGGTACTACGAGTATTGTAATGAAGTAACATTACGAATTCTTTTTACTGATACAAAGTTACGTTGTCACATCACATCATCAGCCTATTAATGTTCCCACTGCTGGGACACAGGCCTCCTCTCTGTAAGAGGGAATGGGCCGTAATCCACCACGCGGACCCAGTGCAGGTTGGTGGGTATCACATGTCTTCGATTTTTTAGTTCAGGACATGCCGGTTTCCTCACGATGTTTTCCTTCACCGTTTTGAGAGCAGTGGTGATGAAATAATTTACACAAAGTAAAGCGACTGCCTGGGCTCGAACCCACGACCTACAACTTGTAAGTCGCGGCCGATACCACTGGGCCACCACTGCTCTTAAGTTACGTTGTGACTAGTTTTTATTCCGGAAAATAGAGAGACATCACAGGATATCCCTTTATTTTATTTCGCTTCGCTGCGGGCCAAAGGAATTTTAATGCGAGGAAAGTATAACATTACAATATGTTGATATGCACTTATCATAAGAAGCCCCGTTTATACTTAGGGGCCTTGTCTATAAAATCACAGAGCTGTTTAGCAAGTGATTAGCAGATTAATGGACTAAGATATATTCTCCATTGGCATCCATAAAGTACTCGGCTGGGGGATGGGAGTGCTCTGAGTTACCAGATATAACTTTATCATTATCATCTACAACTAGTTTTGCTCTGCAAATAATGTTTCCGGTCTTCTTTGCACATTGCCAGTAGGACGTTCCTTTTTTAGGAGCGCGATAACAGAAGTGGTATGTGTGCTCTTTAAAAAGTATCAACGGTTTATTTCGCCTTGATTTTACGTACTTGATCTCTGAAATAAAGCAAAATTGATTAGGAATTTGAAAAGAACCCTTAATTATAAATTTTACAAATCACTTTGACAAAATTTTACCACTTATCGAAATTTTTATTGAATTTTATTATTTTATTTTTATTTTTATTTTATTAGTTTTAAGAAGGCTTACAGTCTAATTACAAATAATAATAGGTAACCACAACATATTATCAAGTTGCTAATAACAAGCCTCCACAGATATATAGCATATCGATTAAACAAAAACCGAACAGTTACAGTCCAATGTGTACATAAATAAGTATGTTATTCCTATTCATTTACTTATGTTACTAAATATTAGTTAAAGAACCACTAGCCGGTGCATTATTCACAAAAAAATGATTTGGCTAAAAGCGTCCTTGCTGTGCTTATCTTAGAGCAAAATAAGTCAACATCGTGCTCAGAAGACACATCATTAAAACTTCGAGCGCTTCTTATAAGAAAAGCATTACGCCTATAATTAGTCGTGGCAGAAGGCACATCCAGAAGCGGCCTTTTACGTAATCCACTAGTGTTAGTGCGAAATGCTAACTTTGTTAGTAGTTCAGGACAGTCAATCGAGCCATTCGCTATGTTAATCAAAAAACACACATCATTAATGAGCCGCCTACGATCCAATGGCAGAAAATGGTACCTCTTACAACGGTGACTATAATCTATAGATACTTGGTGCGCCTTATAATCTAGATATCTCAGAAACTTTTTCTGGATACCCTCAATGCGTGACTTATGGATCCCATATTGAGGGTTCCAGACTTGCGATGCATACTCCAAGTGGCTGCGTACGAACGAACAATATATAACTTTGATAGGTTTCAGAGAACGGAAACAGGCTGAGGCTCTGATTACAAATCCTAGTGCCCTCGAAGCCTTGCCCACAATACCGTCAATGTGTTGGTCAAATAGTAATTTGCTATCTTGTATAATACCTAAATCCCTTATGCTGTTAACTTTGCCCAAGGTAAGTTGGTTGAGACTATAGATTGAGTTTACTATAGATTTCTGGCGTGTGAAGGTCATTTGAAAACATTTAGAGACATTCAATTGGAGTAAATTTTGTTTGCAATATTCTTCAAATCTATTCAGATCAGCTTGTAACTGGTGAGTATCCGAGATATCACGTATAATCTTGTGAACCTTCATGTCATCAGCATATAGCAACACGTAAGAGTGCTTGAAGCAGTTTACAACATCAGCAATAAACAGAGTGAAAAGCAAGGTCCCCAAAACTGAACCCTGTGGCACACCCGAGGGAACCGATGTCCAACCCGATGTGTATCCTTGGAGAACCACAGCCTGACTTCGATTCTCAATATAAGACGAAAACCATCTGTAAAGGTCTCCGTGTATACCGGCCTTGAGCAACTTCTCCAGCAGCAGACGATGGTCGATACGGTCGAAGCACTTGCTGTAGTCGGTATAAATGACATCCACCTGCGCGCGTTGATCCATACCACCCGATATAAACTCATGCGATAACACCAAGTTAGTCGTAGTGGATCGCTTTTTGAGGAAGCCATGTTGTTCCTCCCCGAAGTTACTTTCCATGGCCGCATATACACTGCTATACACTATACGCTCAAGGATCTTTGAAAATAGACATAACTTAGATATCGGGCGATAGTTCGTAACGTCAGATTTGTTTCCTTTCTTGTGAACAGGTGTGATGAATGCTGATTTCCAGATTTTAGGAACTATACCCTCAGAAATAGATCGATTGAATAGGATACACAATGGAACTACCAAACTAGCAGCACATTGTACTATAAACTCCGGGGGTATGAGATCCGGGCCACCTGATTTAGAAAGGTCCAAGGACTTAAGCAATTTCAGTACTTTAGAATGAGATATTTCTAACGTACTGATAAATGCAACACTATCAACACTACTAACACCACTATAAGTCTGCGAAGATGTACCAGGGACCGGCACAGGTTCTTGGAAAGTGGAGTGGAAGTACGCCGCAAATAAATTGCTGATATCCTCACCACTACTCGCCGTGACGTCACCATACTGCATGAACTTAGGAATTGCATTAGAAATTCTCTTACTTTTCATGTACGACCAGAAAGATTTTGGATTTTTGACAATCGATGATTCAATTTTATCCATATATGCATCATAGCATGTCTTTTCCAATTTAATGGCCCTGCTCCGTAATAAGGAAAAAAAATGAAAATCAGAGATATTACCATACGTTTTATACTTACGATGGTACTTATATTTTTCTCTCAATACCTTTATTAGAGCAGAACTATACCATAATGGATACGATGATTTTTTAACAGATTTAAGAGGGATGTACTTATCCCTAAGTTCGTATAATTTACTGTAAAATACCTCAACAGCACCCTCCAATGACTCCGAATTTAAAAGGCCAGTCCAGTTTATATTGTCCAATTCAGATCTAATGGCCACATAGTCACCCTTAGAAAACATGTATCGACGTGTTGTGTTGTCCGCCAATTTATGAATTTCAACAAAATCAGCTCGAATTGATATCGGTTTGTGATGCAAATCCACTGGCAGAGCTAATGGATCATGACATTCACTAATACTCAAAGAGTCATTAGAAAAAACTAAGTCCAATATCCTTCCATTGATATTCTTCTCACCATTATACTGAGACAAGTTAGAAGTAAGAATGGCATCAAAAAAATCAATTAAGTGTTGACACGTAACATTTTGCTGAATCAATTCATTGCTACCATCGTCGGCACTCACCATCCAGTCTACACTATTGCCGAAATTAAAATCACCTAATATTATAAATTTGTCCAACGGGTGTGTTAAAATTAAGTTTGTCATGTTATCAGTAAAGTTATTTAATTGTATGTTATATGAATTGCCAAGATTCTGCTTACAAAGATAAAGGGCGCAAATGTGCAATCTATAAGTAGTAGCCGGCCGAGACCTCCTGAGAGTAAGCGACACCCAAATGTCCTCAGCAGAACTACACCAATCACGTCTCTCGACTACAGCAAGCTCGCTTCTCACCGCTATTAAAACTCCCCCACCCCGCTGTTGAGCAGTACGGGAGTAATCACGATCTCGTCTTATCACCATGTATCGACCATCAAACATCTCACTGCTGAATATATCATCTACCAGCCACGTCTCGGTAAAAACAATAACATCATATGAACTAAGAAGTATTTTACGGAAGATATTGTTCGTTTTCGTACGCAGGCCACGCACGTTCTGATAATATATGTTAAGAGTAAACATTTTTAAATCCAACTATAATAAAATATATAACAAAAACAGATAAGTTGTATAATAAAAGCGCACAAGATTGACTTTCTATTAGAAATAAGTAAACTACGAGGGTAGAAGCTAATAACTGGCGATAAGTTAATAGGCACTGCAATGCACAGTGTCCGACAAATAACAATTTTAAGAAATGTACGACCATCGACTTATGAATAGAAACAAAAGGTGACGAGCAAAGACAAGATAAGAAACGCTCGGGGCAGATGGCATCAACGAACACGATGCTGCATTCAAAATTGTGCCTCAACAGAGTACACAAAAGATCATAATTACATTGGAACAAATTATATGAGCAAAAATAATATTTAAAAGACTTACTCTTTAGCACTGTGTAACGACACAATGCCAATAGGAAAACACCAATAGCACACTGCATTATGTGGTTCTCAAACTTTACATGTAAGTTAATAGATTTTAAGTATTTTATAAAGTTTACTAGCTTAGTTACACAATTTTCACGAGATCCTTTTCCGATTTGACAAATATTACCGGTGAAGTGTCCGTTTTCCTCGTGTGGATTTTTGCATGCTTGACCCATACATATTGAAAATTCATTTCCGCCGCCATTTTTTTGGTTTTTGACAAAAGGAACTTATTTTTTGTTGTAAGGTGGTCATTAATAAATACTCTCTGATTCCCTGCTAGACCAAATTGGCTTGCCGTTATCGGTGAAGTCTTTAGAGCGTATCTTGCAGCAGCAACAAAATCCTCCTTCACGTAGCGACTACAGAAACAAACTATTATTGGTTTTATACGATCTTTTTCTCTCGCAGGCACCCTGGTAACAAAGTTGACTTGCGTCTTGGTAACGGGATAATTTATTTTGGCTCCAATCTTGGTAATAATTTCAAATAGGTTTTCATTATTCACCTGTGGCAACCCTTTTATTTCCACGTTATTCAAACGCGACCATTGATCCTTAATATCAGATTCTTCTTCCAACTTGTCCAATCGATCCTGAAGATGATTCACTTGCTCCTTAACTGCCTCCATCACAACCATACGCTCTTCCATTGCGCAGATTTTATGTCTGAACTCATTAACCGTCTCCTCAAACTGCTGATGTAAGGAAGATTTTAGTTCAGCGAACTGAGTTCTCAATGCTAAAATCTCCTCTTTTAAACCATCCAAAGGTGCAAGTTTTGCAGACAACGCTCGTATCTCTTGCAAGACTGCAGATCCCGTGTCCAGTCTAGGCAATTCCGGTTCCAAAATCATAGGTGATCCAGGTGCGCTAGTTGGATTGATAGTAACTGCAATCGCTTCAGGTGGCCGAACAACTCCAGTCTGCTTACATTTCATGCATCGCCAAGTGAGTTTTCTATCGCCAAGCTTTCGGTAACCGGCCTCTGTAATGCCTGCACATTGAAAATGCAACTCACGACCACATACCGTGCAAGGCACTCCATCCGACATAGATTCGTCACAGGCTCCACACATTCGTGCTTCCTCCATTTCGTACCGGTATATAAATAATTTGTTCAAAACAATAAATAGCAACAACTTCAAACTTCGAGAAACACTGGTCAAGCTTTATGTATCGTTAGTAGGTTGAACTTAAACACGACCGCAAACAACAGGGTCTACGACCATACTGTTACGTTTACGTGCTATTACGTGAAAGTTACCTACAAAACATAAAAAAACAGGATATGAAGCAGTCATTTAATAATTTAGCCTCAATAGAACAAATGCAAAAGGAACTGAAAAGTCATCTAATTCCATTAAGAGACCTTTTAAATTTTAAAGGAATTTCCTTTAAACCTTTAAAATCACTGAAAGTTTTATTCAGATGGATATATCACTATCGCTGAGACGACATATTATTCCAAAAAAAATGCGGTGTCTATGGGATGGACCAAGAAGGCAAAACCGTGGGATATTATAATAAAAAAATACTGTTTAAGCACTGATTATAAGAAACTACATTCTTAAAATCTTAAAGATTTAATATTTTAAACAGAAGAAAGAGCAAGACTGGGCTGCCCTTCACAATATAATCTCCTATAACTATATCTCGCAAATAAACTTTCTGTTATTTAATTGATTCCTCAAAAGCTGGCAAGAAGAATCGTTTTAACACGACAAATGGACTGTTCCAGTTGCCGTATTGCAAATGTCTTTTACTTTCACACAAATTTATTACATATACTCGTACGACGCGCGACAAACGAACGCTAGACGCCCTTGCTCCCGGACGAGTGGAGTCGCGCGTCGCGGTCAAAAATATAACCATAGTATTAGTGTTGATGTTTAGTGTGTTTATAATAGATACAAATTACGTTTACCACAGCCGGGTGATTGGAAAGAAACCGAAATGATACCTATATGAAGTAAATTACAATTGATTAATCTAAGGATGTCCACTCCAAGTCGATATGAGTGCATGGAGTGGTTACAACTATTATTTAACAAAACTAATTACAACTAACTAGCCAACGAGTATTGATGCCAACGAGTATTGATTCCAACTCAAGGTAGGAATATGGAATGCCTTCTTCTTACAAAAAAATGCTCGTTAATATTAGTTCGATATTGAACGATTCCTTGATGTCATAGCTGCATCGGCTTTAAGGTAATTGCATCGTCAGTAAATTACTATATTAACGCTACGTAGTTTATGTGTGAGCGAATTCCTAAGCTAAGTGCGTCGGCTTCAAGGTGACTGCACCGTCGCGCGTCATCAAGGTCTATGTATACTTAGTATCCGCAATATTAGCAGATTCCTAGGCATAACGTAACACACATTTATATAAACTATGTGGTAGATCCCAACAAAGTTGTTATAAATTTCATAAATGCCATAAGTGAATATATAAAATTACATTAGGCAATCTATCCACATAATAAAATACGAAATTTTAAGTATACATGTTTATTAGCATAACTATTACTTACATAAAAAATAATCAAACATTGAATTAGCTCACACAACAGAAAAAAATACAAAAGAAACTTAAAAGTAATCTTGTCGTAATATTGTAATATTATAAAATATATTGAATTAAAAAACACACTAGTCGAGGACATTCATGTCAATCGAATCAAATTAGCTGTAACTGTAAATTCGATTGACATTGATTCGGTGTATGAATCAACTACATAGAAAAAAGACTCAATCTAAGTAGATTCGAAATTATCATCATCATCATTTCAGCCGATAGACATCCACGGCTAGACATAGGCCTCCCCCAGGCGTCGCCACATTGACTGATCCCGTGCATCTCGCATGCAGCGCATTCCCGCAACCTTATTAGTCCACCTAGTGTCAGGCCAGTCCAGAACCTTGAAGACATCCTCCAGCGCAGAAGTGAATACTTTTGGAGAAATGACGTCACCCTATCTCACACCGCGCTGGAGAAGGATAGGTTTTGAAGTCTGATCCTGAAGACGGACTGACATGGTGGTGTTTTTGTACAAACACTTCAACACCTCGATGCTTTTTAAGCTGTTTCAGAGCCATCCTCATCCCGTACAGGCTGACGTCTGGGATGTCTTCGGTATAGTGTCGGGTCAATTTAGCTCTTGGGTCGTTTGCTAGATTCGCAACGGGTTTGCTGATTGATGTGTACAACTGCCCATAGAATGTCTCGATCTCCCCCAGAAGCTCCGCTTCGAAATTGTAAACACAGAAAAATGCAAAACAAGGCTACCAGCTGTCCATTAAAATCGTCACTAGATCTCCATGCATTTGGTGGACAGACTAAAAACTATCACATAACACCTTTTATTAATAGATTCTGAGATATTGCCCATTATCGATAAAGAATTTGGGTGGGGGATGGGTGTGCTTGTGTTTACCACATATAATTTTACCATCATCGTCTACAAATATTGTCGCCTTGCATTTTTGTATGGTGCGGCTTGAGCATCGCCAGTAAGCCGTTCTTTTAGTAGAAGAGTATTTACCGAAGAAGTATTTATATTCTTTGTACAAAATTAACTGTTTTCCTTGCTTCGATTTGATGATCTTGAAATCTAAAACAAAGCAAATTCATAACTAAAATGCAAGGTGAATTATTTTAGTATTAAAAGCGTCATATCAAAATTATTTAACTAATATTAAAATATGCCAAGTATTTAAAATATTTTATTTGAATAAAAGTACAAAAATTTAATTCAATCTGACGAAGATTGGAAATCAACCACATTCTTCAACATCAGGCATTTGATGGACACATCAATAGATTTAGGGTGTTCCCTAAAAGCTAACATTTTACGCCTTTATTATTTAACTAATATTAAAATATGCCAAGTATTTAAAATATTTTATTTGAATAAAAGTACAAAAATTTAATTAAATCTGACGAAGATTGGAAATCAACCACATTCTTCAACATCAGGCATTTGATGGACACATCAATAGATTTAGGGTGTTCCCTAAAAGCTAACATTTTACGCCTTTATTACTAGATTCTGAAATATTGTCCATTATTTATAAAGAATTTTGGTGGCAAATGGGTGTGCTCATGCTCACCACGTACAACTTTACCATCATTATCTACAAATATTGTCGCCTTGCATTTTTGTGTGGTGTGGCTTGTGCATCGCCAGTTGGCCGTTCTTTTTGTAGAAGAGTATTTGCCGAAGAAGTAAGGATATCCATTGTACAGAATTAGCTCTTTGCCTTTCTTAGATTTGATAATCTTGAAATCTGAAACAACGCAAAGTCATTGCTAAATTGAACGGTGGTCAATATTTCAGTATTAAAAGATTTATCCAGCCTATTTAATAACTCTGACATACAATGTTTGGGACTTGCAAACTTTTTTTGTCTTACTAGTAAGTAAGACAAAAAAAGTTTGCAAGTCCCAAACATTGTAATTAGCAAATTGCAATTCAATTGGATTTGCTAATTCGTTTTGTATTATTTTATAAAAAAATATTTTGCAATAACTAAAATTTGCTTAAATAAAAAGTTACACGAAATATACCACAATCTGAAAAAGATTTGGAATAAAACACAAAGTATAAAAAAAATATGATTTATTTATATACACTTTATTGTACACCTTAATAAACAAGAAAAAAAGAAACTTAATACTATAATATACAATGACAGTAAATTATTATCAATATACATTACCTTTACGATACTTTCTATTTAATAACTTTTTGATCTTATGATTAGTTCAAATACCGTATTAATCAGATTCTTAATAAATCAAGTTATGAATCATAATATATCTAATAAGCCTATTTGTTCCAGAAAACATCGTGAAGTTGTACGTCGTATTTAATAATTAACTGGCTGGTGCCCGGCGCGTTGCTGCCGTAGGAGAAATAATTGTGATTGCTTCACTATAAAGCTTTGTCAACTTATTGTTTGCACTGGCGCGAAGGATTATTGTTTGCATATGCTTGTTTGTATCTTATTGTTTGCATAGCAGCATACGCATGTGGAGGTTAATTGTACTATGCCTATGACCTTCTTACACTGTGCACAAAGGTTTATAGGCACCGTACAATAAGTTGCAAACAAACAAATGCGAACAATAATGCTCTAGTATATTATTGTTTGCACTTAGCAAACAATAAGTTGACAAAGCCTTACCGCAATCGGATGATGGTATGGCACGCTAGGGCTGTCGACGTGGCTGAGTTCTGTTCGAAGCACAAAATTTAAATTTAAATCTGAAAATGGAATCATCGACACGATGAAGAAGAAGAAGCACATAATAAACATGATATTAAATTAAATATTACTTAAAAATAAAACACATAACAACAAAACACTTTTAAGGTACAGAAAAATATATAGGGTACCTATTATCCAGAAAAAAAGTACCTACATTAACGCATGCAAGGCCGCGGGCAAAATCTAGTACATTATAAAGGAAGAAAGGAAAGGGGAAGAGGTTATGTCATTTTATTTTATATTGACTCTAAAGTAAATACCATTACGAACGACAAATGTGGGTGGTAGATGCGTGTGTTCTTGGTTACCAGGTATTATTTGATTATTTTCGGTTAAGACTAAAGTCGCTTTGCAGGTTTTTGTGGTGCGGCTGGAGCATACCCAGTAAGTTGATTTTTTGGTAGTAGCGTAATTAAAGCAGTAAGAATAATTTTTATACAAAATATTTGACTGTTTGCCTTGCTTTGTTTTAATGTACTTGAAATCTGAAACAGAACAAAATCATAATTAATGTTTAAGCTAGATTATATATCCGTATAAAACGTTACAATAACAAATCTAGACTCAAACGAATGTAAACGAACATTTTGATGCAATTTTCCCTCTTCCCTTTTTATACGCGCTTGTATATAAGTACGTTATTTATTAGTCATATTATGTTGTAGTTGTATTCTGTTGTAAATATTTAAATCTGGAGTTGATCATCACCATCCCGCTGCCCTTAACTATATTGTAAATGCATTTATGATTCTATATTTTAAATTCTAAACAGTAAGTGAAAGACATGAAGAGTATATAGAATTTTATTATGATAAAAGCGCAAAACAACGCCCAGAAATCGAATATTTATATATAGATAAACAAGAATACAATATGTAACTTGTTCTTGACTTGTTCTTACTAAGAAAAAAAAAAATGGTTTTTTTGACTGATGGACTGATGTCTACGTCTTGACTGATGTCTGAAGAAACAGTTAATCAGACGCAAAGTAAACGTATTTTTTTAAACTATTTTATAGTAAATATTTTGTAATATATATTTTACTAGCTGTTCCCCGCGGCTTCGCTCCCGTGGGCCACCCCACAGGGATATAAAAATAGCCTATGTCACTCAGGCATAACGTAGCTTTTTATTAGTGAAAGAATTTTTTAAATCGGTCTAGTAGTTTCGGAGCCTATTCGGTACAAACAAAAAAATCTTTCCTCTTTATAATATTAGTATAGATAAAAAAAACATTGTTTTTTTCTTAGTAAAAATATTGTATTCTTGTTTATCTTGTCAGGTTAAATCTCGCGACAAGCTGTTATATTATATAAATTATTTTGTAAAGAAAAATTTATGGGTTTGATTTCATTTTTAGTTTATTTTCATCTTTTAAAGCATTTGCTTCTTTAATTTAACATGTTTTTAGGGTTCCGTTGAAGTAACACCAATTTGAAATAAAACATAAATCGATGCAATCAAAAGAAAGTCTTTTTATCGCAAGTTTTAGGAATCGCAAGAGAATCAAATCCTAAAGGGTATATTCCTGCTGACCTAGAATGATCAAATTGGGCAAATGTCTTATAGCACAAATAAAGGAAAAAATCCGAAACCGTAAATTTGTAGTTACATAACAAAAATAAAGAATTTGTAATCCATTACAAACTTATTTGCAGTTGGTAAACAGATCGATTCCTATGTAAATGTATGGGGCCAAAGGTTTTCCAACGGTAAAGTTAACTTTTTACCTCAATCAATTTTACCTTTTCGTAGGAGCAATGTTCGGTGCTTATAGCTTATGAGTTTCAGTGATATTTTGGTCATCGCAATATTTTGGGGAATGTAGCTTTACAAACAGATGCTTACACTTTTATACGTAGTTATTATATTACATAAGTAGATAAATATTATGTATTTTAATTTACAGCATTTGTTTTACATTAAAAATATAATTAATAAATGAAAGTGTATTCATGTTGTGGAGGGTATATAAAAAATATACTATAGAATGAGTGGTGCAGAAGACGCGGGCGCGGGCGGTCAGCTCGGTAAATCAAGCCGAAGCAGCCGCAGCTGTGCTGGCTGCGCCATTAATAGAGCGCTCGGGTTCTGATCGTTCTTTCAGAGTAGAATATACTCTACTATTAAAGTTCAGATACTTATTATTTTGTCAGATCAGATCTTATTACTAAAGTTCGAATACTTTTTTACAAAAAAAATACTAACGACTGCCACATAA
Source organism: Anorthoa munda (assembly GCA_945859665.1). NCBI lineage: Eukaryota > Metazoa > Arthropoda > Insecta > Lepidoptera > Noctuidae > Anorthoa > Anorthoa munda. The sequence goes on from OX243901.1 coordinate 10,096,764, forward strand.
AGTACTACAAAGTCACTACACTACACTACTTGTCATACAAGTTCACTTTGTAGTTTTTTATTTGGAAGTCGGTAGTATATTTTTGTAAAAATTATTTTTATTATTCACTTTTAAGTTGTACCTACCTAATAGGCACGTTGTTTAGCAAGGTACCTATAATGCCAGAATAGATCACCCGAATAACATGAAACTTGAACATAACCGGTGAAATATGAGTGTACCCACGTGAACTGTACACATCTGCGTTACCCTTTAGAGCGTAATGGCATGATGTTATGTTATGAAATAGTATAAACAATAAACAGATATGCGATTGCAACAATCCCGAGAGAATTGCCGTTATTTATTGAAGAGTTCTGTTGTATATCTCCGAAGTTCTTCATCAGATGTTCACCAAATTAAAATGAAACAAATTCAAACAAATTTCGGAACATACTCTTTCATACAAAAAAAATATTTTCAAAATCGGTCCTCAATTGTCGCAGAACCTCCTCCTTTTTGTTAAGTCGATAAAAAATTAGACCTGACGAAACACACATCCTACAACGATACGAGTACAAATAGCTCGATAACCACCATCAGATAGTTACCCACATAATACGGTTGCGGGACTACATACCTTCTCTGAATGAGATGAGTATTTATTAAAGCAGTAACAATACTTTCTATACAAAATTAACTGTTTGCCTTTCTTAGATTTGATATATAGTTAACAAGCGTTGTGGTCAATGCTCATTGTAGCTGCTTCTATATCACCACATACGAACTACCAAAAACAGTCCTGATGTCACACAAATTCTACATAGCGATATCAAAGTTATCCGAGCGATTTGATTAGATACGACTGCCGATATGGACCCCAAACTAGGCACTGCCTGTATCTTGGTGGCATGTTAAGTCATTTTATTTTAAATTCGAATGTAATTACCATTACATATAACGAATGTTGGTGGTGGATGGGTATGTTCCTGCGCACCAGGTATTATTTGACCATGGTTGTTTAAGACTATTTTCGCCTTACAAGATTTTGCGGAGTGGCTGGAGCATATCCAGTGACTTGTTTTTTTGGTAGAAGTGTATGTATTAAAGCAGTAACGATACTTTTTATATAAAATTAACTGTTTCCCTTTCACCGATGTGATGTACTTGAAATCTGAAACAAAACAAAATCGTTGAAAAGTTGAAAATAAGTTTATATATCAAGTAAATGTGCGGAGTGACGAGAATGGATAAAGTGAGAAATGAGTATATATTAGAGGAAGTTTGAAAGTTGCGCCAGAGACAGAAAAGATGAAAGGAAACCGTTTTTCCTGGCATGGTCATCTGATGAGGAGGGATGAAACGCATGTTACTAAAAGAGTTATGAATATAAATGTGGATGGATGGAGAGGGAGGTGACGGCCAAAGAAAATTTGGATGGACTGTGTGAGGAGTGATATGAAAGAAAAGGAAGTCAGTGATAGCGTGATGGGGGATAGGACGGTATAGAAGAAGAAAATGTGTTGCGCCGACCCCAAGTAACATGGGACAAGGGCAGTAAGATGTTGATGATCAAGTAAATCTAATCGATTGCATTAAAATCAATGAAAAGTAAATAGAATTTTATTACGATAAAAGCGCAAAACATCGTTCAGAAATTGATCAGTATCAAGAAACATTGAGTTTCAACATAAAAATAAATAATTAATGTCAAAATTATACACACACTATGCTGATGTCTGCTTCCTTGATGCGACTGAGGAACTCCTTGATAAGCTCGAACGTTTGCAGAATTTGTGCATCCGCTTCATTTTTGGCCTCCGAAAGTACGACCATGTGTCGGACTTTCGAGAGCGGTTGAAGTGGCTGCCTATTCGGCAGCGCCGAGATACGCACATTCTTTCTTTACTCTTTTCTGTTCTTCATAATCCTGCCTCTCCTTCGTACCTTCGGGAGCGCTTTGAGTACCTTGTACCGAGAGGAAAACCTTGTCGTTTGTCATCATCTCTTCTCCTTCGTGTTCCTCCCCATACTTTAAGTCGTTACGGTGGATCATTTACTGTTCGTGCTGTCCGCCTTTGGAATACTCTTCCTCACTCTCTACGGGATAGCCCTTCGTTAGAGGTTTTCAGGAGAAGAATAAGGTGTCATTTCCTGTCAACGTGACGCAGAGATATGTATCTATGAATGTAAGATTTTGGTTGTATTATTTAGTTATATATATTAGTTTATACATTGTGTGTTGTACACGTATTTGTTTAAGTTTATTTAGTATGTAAGAATTTTAAATACTAAATGTTTTTATAAATTTTGTTGTGCACTTGGATGTACCTTATATGCAAATTTCTTAATGCAACTGAGGTTTGCTGTAAGAGAACCCAATTATGGGTTAAGCTCGCCTTTGTACATAAGCTGTCCTATTGTATCTGTGTCTTTATGTTTTTTGTGTACAATAAAGAATAAGAATAAGAATACACAAATATCTCAAACTCAAATTCTATTTATTGCATCCATAATGTATATACAGGTGGTAAATGAAAAAGAAACTATTATGGACCCTGTCGGGCACAGCAACATTCTAGATAAAGTCAGTGTCTAGGAGAGAGGAATAGCGCTTAATATTTTTACATAATAACATTTCAATTGTATTGCCTATGTATCTGTTTATTTTTATGTCAAATTACATGCTTATTAATTTATTCATCTAAATTGAATCACAATTAGTATATTTAAAATGCATATTTTATATTTAATAAAATTATTAATACCTATTTAATATGTCCTTACTAATTTTGTTTAATTATTATCATCTCAATAATACTAGCTGTAGGAAGGCACATATTATATTTCCAATTCTAAAATGCATTTATTTATTTAAACAGACCTAATGGCAGAAAATGTCGTAATCACTGATCAATACTCATTGGCTTCTATACCTCAAACACGAACTACAAAAAATACCTGACGTCACACACACTCACTCGTCACTTTATAAGTTATCCGCGCGATTTGAACAGATACAAGTTCAATAGCCAGACAGTTACCCACAAGACAACACCCAGCTGTTCGGCGAATCCTCCCTTTTGAATTGAGGTTGTGGAACTTTCCACGATCTCTAAACTTCTATTACTCATCACACCTTCTCTGAATAAGATGAGGTTTAGCCATGCAGTGGGTCAGTTAATAGGCTGGTATTATCTTATAATTGGTTATATTACATCATTTTATTTTAAATTCTGATGTAATTACCATTACTGATGACAAATTTAGGTGGTGGATGAGTGTGTTCCTGGTTACCAGGTATTATTTCACCATAATCGCTTAAGACTATTGTTGCCTTGCATTTTTTTGCGGTTTGACTGGAGCACACCCAGTAAGTTGTTTTTTTGGAAGACGTGTATTTATTAAAGCTGTAAGAATGATTTTTATATAAAATTAACTGTTTTCCTTTCTTAGATTTGATGTACTGGAAATCTGAAACAAAGGAAAATCATTAAGACACAAAAATAATGTTCATATATCAGTGCTAGCTTTTGCCGGCGGCTTCGCCCGCGTTGAATTCGAAAATCATCACAATGGAACATGCTCCCGAGATAAAAGTATCCTTGTCATAACCCAGGATATGGTCTACCCGTGTGTCCAGTAAATCTGTTTCGCCGTTATGACGTAAACAGATAACAAACAGGTAGACAGATATACAGTGTTACTTTCGAATTTATAATATAAGTTTGGATGAAACTGTCACGTCAAGCCAATCAACGAGTGTAGAGCTATTGAAATAAAATATACGAATAAAATACAAGTCATAAGGTTTTTATTACGATTACAGTGTATTTTAAAACGATAAAAGTAAAGTAATTAACGTAAAATTGATATCAAATAATCATTATTACTGCAGCGGCCAGCAAAAGAGGCATTGATAGACGAACGTGTAGGGAGTAAAAGATCGTTCCATTTCTAAATTACACGATAGATATGAGTTTACTATGTAATTTATTTGGCCGCTAAACACGACACACACAACAACATACACAACTTTTGCCGGCTGCTGCTTGCATGCGTTTGGCCAGTACAGCAATTTAAATTTATCTCGAAGAAGGTTATCAAAATAATGCTCAAATTTCCAAGCATGTTTGAGATAAAGTTATGAAATCAAAAATGGTAACTTAATAACAGACCTACAGACCACTCTGATGAAATTGAGATGTTTATACAAGCTTATGTCAAAAATAATAAAAAAGGCCTTTGCCTTGCAGTGGGACAGAGCAGGCTTAAAATAAATAAAATTATGAATAAATATATGATAAATAGCGATTGTTATAAAAGATATATTGAAGAGTTGATTTTCTAAATTTTAATATATTTTCCATTTTTGAAGAAATATCGTGGTGGTGGATGAGTGTGGTCTTGGTTACCAGAAGCAATTTTACCACAATCATCTACTATTAGTTTTGCTTTACATCTGCTGCTTGTTCGCGCTGTGCACTGCCAGTAGGTAGTTTTTTTGACAGAAGAAAAATTCGTGAAGCTGTAAGTGTACTCTTTGTGCATAAGCAACTGCTTCCCTTGCTTTGAAGTAATGTACTTAATATCTGAAATAAAACAAAAGTAAATTACAATTATAGATTATATTTAAAAGATTTGGCTGATATTATAATGTATATTAGTATTAAAGGCAAATATTATTTGATCCAAAAAACTTTAAAACAGGCAAGTAGTGTTTATTACATTTTAATAAAAATAAAAGAATATAACATAAGAACTTAATGTTTATTAATAGCCCCGTACTGATTGAGCGAGCAGCCTCGCAAGATAGCTCTAATAAGATACTTATGTAATCAAACACAACTTATTCATCCGTAAAAGTGAAGTAATTCTACATAAAACTTACAAATATTTAATTAACCACATACACTCTGAAATCTTCTAATATTATTAATGCCAATGTTTAGATGGATGGATGTATGCAAGGTTGTTACTCAATCACGCCATAATGGCTGAACGGATCTACATGCAATTTGACACAAGGATAGATTATAGTCTGGCATAGCACATAAGCTACTTTTCATCCCGGTAGTATGATCCCTTGGAATAATTTCTGACTGTCACGCGGGCGAAGCCAGGCAGAACCTAGTAAATAATATAGTAATATTATGATAATGACATTTCATTTTTTTTTAATGCTCCGCTGGGCAGGGGTGTGACGCGCTTGGATAAACTGCGAAACGAATACATAAGAGGATCATTCAAGGTAGCACCAATCGCCGACAAGATCAGAGAGAGCAGTCTTAGATGGTATGGGCACATTATGAGACGTGAAGATAGCTACTCCGTCAAGATAATGCTCAAAATCAACGCCAGGCAACAAACAAGGGGCAGACCACCAACCTCTTGGTGGACCACTGTCGAGAGAGATCTTAAGGAGAAAAATTTGCCGCCATCGACAACCCACGATAGACTATCCTGGTGTAGACGCACAAGGAGGCCCACCCCAAATAAATTCGGAAGGGGACAGGAAGAAGAAGAAGAAGATAATGACTTTTCAAGCTTTTCTATTCCAAATTCTGATTTAATGACGATCTTTTATAAAAAAAATTTGGAGGAATTCTGATATAATGGCCATCTTTTATAAAAAATCGTGGAGGTGGATGATTATGATATAGGTTACTAGATATAATTGTTTCATTAACATCTAATATTACTTTCGCTTTGCACTTATGTCTGGAGCTTCCTGTACATTGCCAGTAGTTGGTATTTTTGGTAGCAGAGAAATTGGAGAAACTGTAAGTGTACTCTTTATGCAGAAGTAACCGCTTGCTTCTATTAGATTTTATGTACTTGATATCTGAAATAAAGCAAATATTTAGTATAAGAAAGGACGGTGTTTTTGTAAACAAATTTAATAAAGATATACTAGAGCTTGAAACTTATATTTTTATTTAAAGAAAAGAAATAAAGAAAAAATTTATTACCAACACTGTACAATCTCAATATTAATTATCAAAAATAGATAACTTGTGGTTATGACGTTTACCAGATTTACTTTATTTCAGATTAGCTTTACCCCGCAGCTTCGCTCCCGTGGCCACACCATAGGACCCGTTTTTTGGAAAAAAAAATAGCCAAACTAAGTTAGTAAACGCCACGACACGCCACAGGCATGGTGCAGGGGTGTGGTGGTACTCTTCTTCAAGAAGGATGACAATACCCTACTGAAGAACTATAGGCCCATCACACTTCTTAGCCTTAGCTTAGTAAGCTTAGCTTAGTTGGGTAGGGCCAACTTCGAGAAAGAGGTCAACCGTCGAATCCGACTTGGCTGGGCAGCGTTCGGAAAGTTGCGCGGTATCTTCTCGTCCAACTTACCACAGTGTCAAAAGACGAAAGTATATGACCAGTGTGTGTTGCCAGTGATGACATATGGTACTGAGACGTGGTTGCATACAATGGGCCTCATCAAAAAGCTTACAGTCACTCAAAGGGCAATGGAGAGAGCTATGCTCGGAGTTTCCTTGCGTGACTGAATCAGAAATGAGATAGAGATCCGCAAGAGAACCAGGGTTACCGACATAGCCAGAAGAATTGCTAAACATAAGTGGCCGTGGGCAGGGCACATTGCTCGCAGAACGGATGGCCGATGGGGCAGAAAGGTTCTGGAGTGGCGACAGCGAACTGGAAGACGTTGCGTTGGAAGGCCTCCCTTCCACCAGGTGGACCAATGACCTGGTGAAGGTTGCGGGGATCCGCTGCTTGCGAGACACATAGGACCGGTCAAAGTTGCGACTCTTGGGGGAGGCCGTTGTCCAGCAGTGGACGTCTTTCGGCTGATATGATGATGATGATGATTTCGAAAATATACAAAGGAGAAACGATTGAAAGACGTTTAAGGTTTAATTGATTTTATTAAGGCAGAAACAAAAAACATGAATCAGTTTAAGAAGACCAGGAATTAACCACGATCACATTTTAATTAGAAAAAAACCGGCCAAGTCCGAGTCGGACTCGCACGCGAAGGGTTCCGTACCATTATCGCAAAACACTGCAAAAAAATCACGTTTGTTGTATGGGAGCCCCCCTTAATTTATTTTATTGTTATTATTTTTTGAAGTGAATATACAACTAAACATTCTGTGAATATTTCAAGCGTCTACCTGTTGCCGTTATTAATATCAAGCAAAAAACGGCAAAAATATCACGTTTGTTGTAAAGGAGCCCCCCTTAAATATTTATTTTATACTGTTTAGTAAGTATTTATTGTTACAGCGGCAACAGAAATACATCATCTGTGAAAATTTTACTGTCTAGCTATCACGGTTCATGAGATACAGCCTGGTGACAGACGGACAGACAGACAGACAGACAGACAGAGAGACAGACAGACAGACGACAGACAGACGGATCGCGAAGTCTTGGTCTATTACCAAGACTTACCCTATTGGTCCCGTTTTTACCCTTTGGGTACGGAACCCTAAAAAGACAAAAATAAAACCTAGCTTTTTAATTCAACTAACCTAACCAGAGAGAGAGCAGTGGTGGCCCAGTGGTAATGGCCGCAACTTACAAGTAGTATATCGTGGTTTCCAACCCAGATAGACGTTTTATTTTGTGTAAATTATGTCATCACCACTGCTCTCAAAACGGTGAAGGAAAACATCGTGAGGAGACCGGCATGACATAGAACCAAAAATTTGAAGACATGTAACATCTACCAATCCGCTCTTGGTCCGCGTGATGGATGTGAGGTCTGTGTCCCAGCAGTGGAAACATTAACAGTCTGATGATGATGAGCATAACCAGAGGCATTTAGAGGAACACGGTATGGTTTTAAATAGTTTTTCAGAACCCTACGCCCCATCTAGAGTGGAACAGATGATCCACTCTAGAGTGGATACCATTCTGAAGTCCATTGATCAAACTGCCCTTTGTACCTAGTTTTTGGGATTACATGGCAATAACGGTCATTGACCCACCTCCATTTTCTCGGATTCTAATTTTGAAAATGGAAATAAGCTTCACTACCGTCCTAAGTCGTCTTAAATGAGGTCTTTCCTCAAGTTTTCCGTATGAAATAACCTCCCAGAACTTTATCCTTATTAGCGACACTATTGAATGATGTAATAATACAGCGTGTGTTTTTCCAAAATCGACGGGTTCGATTTCTGGCACGAAATATGGATTTTTTTTAAATCCAATGTTGTAGTTTTAGTTTACATCAATACCGGTCTCGTGACTCTTTTGAGTGTTTTTCGCTGTTCTTCTTAGTTTAGGATTTGGCCATCCACGCCCACTTGAAAAACTCACCCTGTATGATCATCAATATTTTCCATTACAGAAAAATGACACAAGACAATAGTCCTCCTGATCGATTTTTCCCATGGCGGCCAATTTCAACGGTGACTAGCCACCGGCGTGATAGATAATAGGGTGCACAAGTTTTAGCTCAAATACAGACACTTTTTGCCATACATGGGAATCAAACCCAGGGCTCCGTGACCAGCAGTCGCACTTGAGACGTCTAAACCAATAGACGACACAAGAGCAGCTAAAACGCAACAACTATAACAATATGTACTTTCCATTACTTATGTAAAATTGGGGAGGTGGATGAGTGTGCTCTGGTTTCTTATATACAATTTCATCATGATTATTTACTATCAGTTTCGCCTTGCAGTTTTTTCTGATGCGTCCAGAGCAATTCCAGATGGTTGTGCCTTTGGTAGAAGAGTAATTATTAAAGCAGTATGGGTACTTCTTATATAGAATTAAACGCTTGCCTTGCTTCGAATCGATGTACTTGAAATCTACAACAAATCAATGTTATTTTTATATGAAAACGTCGGTAGTTATTAAATTGTTAATAAATTAATAAATAGTCTCTTGGTAATAATAAAAACAAAACGTAACATTTTTATTACATTATAATAATAAAAATACATCATTATTACATAAATCACCTATATGGCTCGTAACAAAGCTAGTTGTTTATATTACATCATATTAATATCTAATGCCTAAAGTATGGCTCCTAAAAATAAAAATAAAAATTTTACTCTACACAATTTTGTCTCAACTGCATATTTGTAACATTATGATATCGTTGGTGACCGATTTTCTAAAATAAAAGTAGCCGCAAATGATTTGCAAGCTCGTAGGTATGGGTTTTATTTCAGACCTCAACTTCGGCTATTGAGTAAAAGCAACTGCAGCCTATAAGCTGGGCATGCTCTATGAGATTAAGCATGTACAAAGTGCAGGTTCAGTCCTGCATAAAGTATTAAGGCCACTTAAGCGATGTCTCAGTAAAATACTATCTTGCTGGTGTATCGATGGAACGTTAAGCAAAAAGATTTATAGGTGACGAAGCGCCGGTGGGCAAAATTCACAGGAAATCGGCAAAATGTTTATTTCAAAATCAAAATCAAGGTATTTATTTCAAGTAAACTTTAGAAGTACTTTTGAATTGTCAAACAAAAAATTTATAAAATGATGACTCTAGTTGCAAATTCGCAAGCGTCTGTAGGTCTCAATGGAGAAGAATTTGCATGAAACTCCTTGGACACTCTTTTCCATCAGTTTAAATTACAAGTTTTTTGGTTACATCATTTTTTTTGAAAAAATACATATATGTGAGAACGATGTAAAAAGACGTGTACGTAAAAGCGTCTAGAGTAACAAAAAATTAAAAAAAAGCACTTTAACAGGCCGAGACAGCTAACTTATGACCAATCCCAACTGATGGCGCCCGTTCACAAACATGATGCATGGATCGGCACCACTCAGCTCAACCATCATGAAGGGAACCGAATGATCCAACACATGTGCCACCATCAGAGAGAAATTAGAGAGAGCATGACACACTCAACTGCCAGGGCACACAGAAGTCAACGAACGACACATAGGTACAGTGAATGGTAGATTTATCTACAGTCGGAACATAGTACTCACACATGTGCTGTGCAATTATATAATACTAAAAGAAATTGAGTGTATACAATAAAAAAATTTTACAGTCTTCAGCAGGTCCAACAATACTTCGATACTTTCCTGCCCATCACTAATTGTTCTTGCGCCCTAGTGGCTGCGGCTGATTTGTGTCGGTCTTCTAAAAACTATTCTACGAGAGTGTGGCATAGCTGTACTGTGTGTAGCTCCATGACCTCATCCCAACAATTTCACTACCATACGGGTAGTATGGTAGTGAAATGCCTTAAACCATGCCTTACATGTACTGATTTGCTGTCTCCACTTTTTTTTAGTTAGCTATATATACGCCATCATGAACACTAGTATCTGGTGGTGAATGATAATGTTTACTATTCCCATATATCTTGCCATCCTTATCGGAACTTATCACCACTTTGCATCCTTTTCGGTAAGCTTTGCAGCGCCAAAAATCAGTTCTAGTTTTTAGAAAATGCCTCTGGTGCAGGAATGGATAACCTTTGTACACCATTACGGGTTTTCCTTTCGTTGATTTTCGTTTGGATTCTGTAACAAAGTATAAATATGTTAATATTTTGAAATGATTAAAAGATTTATTAAGCAATAGTCCAATATTAAGGACATGTCATGTGCTACCAAAATTTCATGTGAAAATTTTAAACATATCGTAAACGTATCGTTATCCTACCAGGATAACGATCATCAGAAGCCTAATTTTAAATCAATGTAATTTTATCTAGGGGCCAAAGGCTTCCCAAACTAAGCCTTGATCGAACCTGTGCCTAAGTCATAGGCATTATGTACAGTGCGTTATTCCAAAGTACAGTGGCGCTAAAGTAAAGGAATATTAGGTTGTAGATAAAATGACAAATCTAAAATGTCACGTGGTCGATTCCTTAGAATATAATAAAAAACATGATTTGTTTAAATTCTAATATATTATCCGTTACAAAAATAAAATGTGATAAGTGATACGCCTCCGGTTCTTGTTGGAAGCAGACGTGTTAAATAATTATTGAGAGAAATATTACGTTTAAATAAATACAAAACATTAAAAAGTGATTCTTAATATTATAAACTTACAAGTCAAAGTGCAAATAAACTTAAAACCTTGTGTTTAGACGCGACACCACTCATCGACGAGTGCGCAGCACAGCTCACTCCTGCGAGTAACAAGGATCGTTGCTATTTTTCGTTCCATTCACACCCATACGAAGAACGATCAAGACAAACCAATACACAATGAAAATGCGGAGGACATCACCTACGCCTAATACCGGGGTGATGATCGGGCAATACTAGCGGATCTGCACCAAACTTAACCAGCTACTGCGATAATGATGACTATAGAAATGGTAGCACATTTAAATGAAAAGAACGTACTAAAGAAACCGAGTATAAAAAAGATTTAATTAATTTTCGCACAGAGTTGATGAGCTTCCTAGAGAAATTTGCAAAAACCCAAAATGATAGTCCAAACTGCATAAAAGACGAAATAAAACCATGAAGTCAACTACTGAAAACTTTACACAACGACATGATCAAATAAATGGTTCTATGGAAAACATTAAGGCTAATAACACGAGAAAAATATAGAAAAAAAAACGATCAAACATATAGAAGAAGAAATAACCCAATTAAAAAACCAACAAAACACTGAAAATACTACGCCTAAATCGCCCGTTTTATAACCACAAAACCTCATCCTCGAGCTAAAAGCCCAAGGTAAGCGCGAGAAAATCATTGAAATAGTGGGTATATGAAATTAACGAAATAAACGCAAAATCCATGCGGAATCACGATAATAATGGAGCTATGAATATAATTACATCAACGGGGTTGGGAGTTGGCACTACAAACATTATACTTGACCACATATGCACGAACATAAACAACCTCGCGTTCAGCATATCTATAATTAAATCATCCCTATCAGATCAAAAGCAGATATTCCTTGAGATAGGCAGCTTGACACCTAAGATAACCAAAAGGATCCAATACAAAGCACTTAACTATGAGAAATTATACAATAGTACCCTAATAGCAAACTACACTTATAACGAAAACGACTACTACTATTTAGAAAGATTTATCTCAGAACAAACAAAGAATATAAGACTAAAATCCTTAACCTACCTCAAGAAAACTGGATAAACCGAAATATGATAGACTCAATCAACTTACGAAATTAATTATGTAACAAACAAAATCTTACCCAAACGACGAAAACCTACAGAGGAATTTTAATGAAGAACAGGACAGAGTAAAAACCTAATCAAGACAAGGAAGAAAACCTACTACCATAGCTTATATCAAAAAAACTACAAACAACCTAAAAAAATGAGGGAAATCATTAAGAACTCAGCAGCGAATAAAATCAAAGACATCAATGCTCCTCCCAAATTATTTTTGAACTCAGAATATATAACAAACGGTAGTGAAATTTGTAATATACTTAACTCATTCTTTGCATCAATAGGCGCGGAATTAGCTAACGAAATACCTAACACGTACCACATAATCACAGGTAATATTATTATTCTCATGTACGGCAGCAATTACACGCATGACATAACTCTGGGCGAACTTTCTCCCTGTAATACCGACAAAATATCTAAAATTATAGACTATCTTGACTCCAACACTAGTACAGGCTGGGCGGTATCAACACAAAAGCTATTAAATGCCTTGAAAATATAATTTTGGAAAGATTAACGAACTATATAAACGTGTGTTTAACGCGCGGCAGTTTCCCCGACTAACTTAAAGTTGCAAGGGTCAATCCCTTTTACAAATCTGGAAGAAGAACTGATCCCGGTAACAATCGACCGGTATCGGTCTTACCCGTTATTTTTAAAATATTCGAACGAGTATTATACAGCCGCCTAAACGAGTATCTGAGTAAGAAAAAAACCTCATTAATCAACAATACGGTTTCCACCCTAAATCAAGCACTCTCACAGCCTCAATAGAACAAATAACGAAAATTAAAACTCATAGTGATAAAAAAAGCGTTGTAGTAAGTATTTTCATTGTACTAAAAAACGCGTAAGATACGGTAAGCCATCAAAAGTTACTAAAGAAATTAATCAACGTAGATATTTCAGGCAGCGCCCTATGTATGTTCACTTCATATTTACAAAATAGACAACATATCGTTAAGATAGATAACTTCAACAGCTCGATACAAAACGTAACATACGGCTGTCCGCAAGGCTCAATTATGAGCGCATAACTACACATTATCTACATAAATAACATTGATAAAATAGGGCTGACAGGACACCTAACATTATACGCGGATAACACCTGCCTTTTCTACTTCGGTAAATCTCTGCAAAACGTTAAAATCGATGCGCAAAAGGAACTGGACCTGCTCAACGAATGGTTTAAAATATAACTTATTGACTATTAACACCTCAAAAACATCATTTATGATATTTGCCGCGAAAAATAAGCCATTACCGGATTGCCCACCTCTGACGTTCAACGGAGAAATAATCAAACGATCTAGTCACGTAAAATATTTCGGATCGAATATTAGGGTATATGACAAACTTACTTGGAAACTGCACATCGATCATGTCAAAACAAAGTTACTATCACTATTGGGAGCGTTACGAAAAATTATAAAATGTATCCTGAAAAAAATACGCCTAATTATTATTATATATAACTCTCTAGTAAAATCAAACCTCGAATACTTAATTGAAGTGTGGGAATCAGCCGCTATATCTAATTTAAACCCTTATTGAAGTATTATTTCACTACCACTATCAATATCCAACAAAAAAATTATACGAAAATCTAATCTGCTAAATTTCACACAACTTTACACATATTACAGCTGCATTCTCATAAAAAAATCACCACGAATTCCGTACAATCAAACAAACAATTGCATAAAAGAACAATAACAGACAACAGAAGAAGTAAAAACAAATTTCAACTAGCAACTGCATGTGCACGGACTAATTATGGCAAAAAACAGTATTAGTGGAGGGAGCACAGCTGTTCAATGATTTACCGGAGGACATAAAGAGGTGTGATAATATTAACATATTATTTAAGAATAAACTAAAAAAAACATGTATGTACCCTGTAACGTCGCTAACGCCCCAGAGGCAAATATTATATTATTATTTAGATTATGTAACTCTGTATCTTATTATAAGTGAACTGTTATTTATAAGTACTTATGAGAAAGAAATATCTTTAAACCTAAGTTTTGGTTTGGGGTGGCTATGGTCATGAATGACGTTTAGAATATAGCCGTTAGTGTCCAGTGTGATCCTAGCTTTACAGGTTTTACTTAGGCGTGATGAACACTTCCAGTGGACATTGTTCTTTGTGATGCGGTGGCGGTAGTAGGAGTAGCCACCATTCACCATTAAAGGGTGTCCTTTTCTCGATGTTATGTATTGGAAATCTGTAAAAGGAATTGGAACTTAAAAAGGTGGTAAAATTATATTCTATATAGTTATGACTTCAGTACCCATCGTTCAGGGGCTGAAAGTACTCGTAACGTAAGCACTAATATAAGGTTTTAATACAGTACTAACCAAGAAACGGCGAAAATAAATACCTATCTACTAATCTACCTAGGTAGATTTTCTTTAAAAAAAGCAAACATAATTATGATCACGATTTTTTATGAATTTAGCCGGAAAAAAGCATTCTTTAAATAAATAAATTAAATTATAAATTTAATCACTTATTTATTTTTAGTACTAAATTAAGGACTTAGTATTCTACAAGGCACCTCTTTTATATACTATATTTCAAATCAAAAGAGACATATAATGCAAAAACTTTTTTTTTTTTTACTTAAATAATACCCATTATATAGGTATTATTATCAATCAACCTTTTATAAAGATGTTGTCCTTTTGGTGAAATGAGTAAAGTAACGTCTTAATTTGAAAACCACATTATTTTGAATTTAGACTGCAATGGGTTCCGGCTTATATAGGTGTGAAAGATAACGAAAGGCTGATCGAATATCAAAATTAGCAGCAGTAGAAGAAATGAGATTAGATTTTTGTCGGACTACTTAGATTTGATCCCTAAATTCAAAACAAAACGTTGCGACTTTTGGAAAAATCATTGTGATGTAAAATCGGAAACAAAAGAATATTAATATATAAAACTATTCAGCATGAGCCTCCTCGTTATCTTTGGTTTGATGATGGCAAACTATGCAGATATTATGTGAAAATAGCATTAAGACTTCGATCGGGACACTATCCATCGGCAAAGTTCAAATTTGGTGATTCGACTTTTTTTATCAAGAACGCATTCTTGATAAAAAAGTTGAATCACCAAATTGCATTACTTGTAATAAAATCGAGGACGTACAACATTTGTTGATGGATTGTGTTAAAAATAAGATTGAAAGAGAAAAATTGGTAAGAGATTATAGCTTGAACAGGTTAGATTCAGGCGATATTTTCATACCCTAAGTCTAATCTAGCAAATCAACCCCGGTGGTTTCCCGCATTGTCGAGGCGGGGGGGCTCAGTAAAAGTGCCTTGGTCACCACGGTGAAGCGAAGAGGAACCCGAGGAGGGGCCGCTCGTCAGGGCTTTTGCCGACTAAGCCGACGACGTAGCGGCCAACTAGTAGGTTGCGGTTCCGCTTGGTAATAGGCGACATCGCAACTGAGGCGGGCCGCGATGCGTCGCGAGCGTCCCAGGTCCCATACGATATCGCGGCTGAGGGTTGGCGGCCGCGGCGGAATAGAAGTGCCGGTATTGCGGTGTGCCGCTCTCCCTATCTTCCGCAGCCTGGACGGGGTCGCCACCGTCTGATGGCGGACGCGGTGGGGCCGCAGGGGAGGAGTGTCGGTAAAGCGTTGGCCGCTCTCCCTATCCCCTGCGGCCGAAAAATGGTAGGTGGCGGAGCTATTGACCTTGACCCGTCACAGGGGACCAAGGTTGCCATACACGGGTTCGTCTGGCGCCCATGTGCTGGTTTGGTCCCTGGGGTGGTCACGGCGAACAGTGTTCTGGTGCGCCGGTGATAGGGGTTACTCCCCAGAGGACGATCCGGTGACGGACAGCCGCGGCGGGTTCGCGGTGAGTGCTAACGCGGGCACGTGTTCTCATCATAAGCGGCACAGGAGGACACCGTGGAGTTTTAGTGGGCTAGAGTCCTACATAACTGCGCTATCGCTCTGGGGTAGCGCAATATGTATGAGCATTGCACATTACCTAACATAAACTTAAGACTTAAATTCTATTACAGGAGAAATCTTAATTTTCAGAGATCCCTTAATTTTTTAGAGCAAGATGTTACTTTTTTATTTAAAACTAGCAAAGACACTTAGACCATAATTAATAACAAATCGTTTAACACCTCTTTCATCAAAATCAGTTCAGTAGTTTAGGAGCTACAGTGGAACATTCATTAATAGGTACATATATTATACGAAATCAGCTAAAATCATAAAATCTTTCTATTGGATTTGCCTTAGACGGATAAAAACATACAACTGGCGGCCTTATCGTATACCGCGATCTATTTCAAGCAATCTGTAATAGACATTGCCTTAATACGAAATGGGGTTGCACTTGATAGAAATATCAAAATTATAACAAATAGGTACACAGAAATATAGCCATACAACATAGTAAAATTATAGGTAAATGAAATAATTTGATCTGCACAAAAGTTCATAAAACTTCGAATACAGACTTACTAAGTCTATATTCTATAATAATTTAAAAGAAGGCTTTTTTTTCGAATTCTTTTTCATCTGGAAATAGTACTGCTATTCCTAAATCACAAAACATTGTTAAAAACACAGTTTTTTTTTTTAATCGTTGGAAAAAGTAGGTTGTAGAATTATTACAATTCAACTTAAAAAGACGATGTTAAAAATATGAAATTCTTCTTCTTCTACTTCTTTTCGTGTGAGGTGTGACCACCTCTGGTGTCAGAGTTAATTAAGCCGCCTCTGGGAAACCCCACAGGCCTCTGACTTGGCTATTTCAATCTTACATTAACTATATAAAGTCCAGGTTTCTTCACGATGTTTTCCTTCACCGTTGTCTGTGATGGCCAAGATAAACTTACAAAGTAGATATGAAATTGAAAAAGTCACAATGGTACTTGCCCGGATTTGAGGCGACAGGCGCGGTCTTAGCTACTGGGCCACCACGACATTAATATATGAATTAAATATATATATTTTTTTTTTATTTGAAATAAAACCACTTATTATTATTATTTCACGTTTGATTCGAATGATATAGCATTCAGGTATAGCACTCAACCATAAATTTCACCACTAACATTTTTGTGATAACTTCTGATATACTCTTTCTTTTAGGACACAAAAATGAGGAGGTTCATGGCTGTGGTGATCATCACTGGCTATAACTTTACGGTCACTGTCCATCACTAGTGTCGCCTTGCATTCTTTGCTCCGACTTGAAGTACATGCCCAGTGGTCAGTGCCTTTCGTTAGAACGAGTCGCCGATGAGAAAACCTGTAGTCTTTGTACAAGATTATCGGCTTGCCTTTTATGGATGTTATGTACTTGTATTCTGAAATGAGACATACAAAATTAAAAATCTCAATTACTTCCTAAATTCAGATTTGGCAAAATTTAAGGCATATTCACACGATACACATTCCTTTTTAGGGTTCCGTACCCAAAGGGTAAAAACGGAACCCTATTACTAAGACTTCGCGGTCCGTCTGTCTGTCTGTCTGTCTGTATGTCTGTCCGTCTGTCGCCAGGCTGTATCTCATGAACCGTGATAGCTAGACAGTTGAAATTTTCACAGATGACGTATTTCTGTTGCCGCTATAACAACAAATACTAAAAACAGAATAAAATAAATATTTAAGTGGGGCTCCCGTAGAACAAACGTTTTTTTTGTAAGGGTTTTTTGTTTTTTGCCGTTTTTTTGCGATAATGGTACGGAACCCTTCGTGCGCGAGTCCGACTCGCACTTGGCCGGTTTTTTAATTTGATTGAACCAACCAACTTCGGAAGTATTAACAAACAACGTTACGGGAACATGATATAAATAACACACATGAACTATTGTGATTGGTCAACGAAATATTACGGTTTACGGTTTGAATTCATTTATTTCTAAAGATTACAAATCACTTGTACAGAAATAAATACTAAACATTACTTGAATTCTACATTTTTGTTGTCCAGGAGTAACAAGAGCTTTATAGTGTTAACATTACAAATATATGAAGGTAATTGTTAAAGGTTTTGTATTGTCTACCGCCGTACGGCGCACGTCGACCGCATCAACGTGCGGTCGATGTGCGGTGACTCCGTTATCTTTGTATTTATGTTTCAAATCTAAGGACTCGTACGCACCAGAGTCAAATTAATCTAATTAACAAGTTATTATAGAAATATTAACAACTTATTATATTAGGAGTAGACGTAAGATTCTGGTAAAGTAATTGAAAAGAACCTTTCAAATAAATCAAAATATTTTATTTCAACTTAACCATTAAGGTACTTTTGAATTGACAGCAAAAAAAAACAAAAATGTATCTAATTGCACATTCGCAAGCGTCAGTAGGTATCTATGGAAAAGAGCGTGCAAAAATCTCCACGGACACTGTTTGTTAGCAGTTAGTCTGTATCTGCGTGTCTGTGTCTGTGTGTGTGCGCACGGTTGGCGCAGTGGTTGAGCGATTGACTGCTGCGCTGCGTGTTGCGGGTTCGATTCCCGCACGGAACAAATATTTGTATGACCTACAGATAATTGTTCCGGCTCTGGGTGTTTGTGTATGTGAGTTTATATGTTTGTAAACGCACCTACGATACAGGAAGAAATTCCTAGTGTGGGGCAAGGCGTTTATAAAAAAAAAAAACTTCAATATTTTTATTTTTAAACTATACTAATCCTAACTACGTACATAAGTACATATATACTAGAACATAATACACTTAGGTGTCCAAGTACTCATCCACATATACACACAATAGCGTACTAATTCTTTGGGCAAAGAAGCCAGTCCTTTGGTCACGCAAAGTGTTGATCAGTCGGCCAGAGCACAGATAATATAATACTAGCATACAGATGCCTCATCCCATACAAAGAAACCGTGCCGACGTAACTAGCGTTTTACATCTGATTAATCTTGTTATTTTTGTAAGTACATCAATCGCGTTCGATCCCGTTTCACGGCTGGCTATAGATGGTGTTAGCAGCGACTTGCAAGTAAAAGGGTTTACTAGGTTCGTGAATATTTTTTTTCTTTAAATACAGTGACGGTTCGTTTTATAGTATTTTTTTGCAACTTTTACAGTTATTTTGCACCAAAATAACACATTTTCAATCTGCCTAGCCTTTTTCCCAATTATGTTGGGGTCGGCTTCCAGTCACCAAAATGTGATACAATGCAAATTTTAACAAGCGAGTGGAATGCCTCAGAAATTAAAATATGCGTCATCTATTGGCATCAATTTTAAATGATCCGTTCAAATAATCTTTGAAATGTTAATTAAGAGCCCAATATGGCATAATTTTGTACTTAGGAGAGTTGATTAAACAAGAAAATACCATTATTATGTTCAATTCCAGAAAATGTTAATTTTACACACAATTCTATTGAATTGTGTGTACATGTCGCGCCATCTAGTGAGATTTATTTGAACCAAATTTTCTTTCTTAGCAATGAGACCCCGTGGCGAGAGATATTCTTGAGAAGGAGACATACTTGGGCCCCATCATCTTCTAGTATCGTGTTCCTCATTACTGAGGGTCGTGATTCCCCGCGGTCGTCTTGTACATAACTTCTCCTTCACCAATTTGCACCATCTGTTTCTGTCTTAGGCGTCGTAGAGACGCTTGGTATTAAACGATGAGCGGATTTGGTCTGGTTCAGGTCCCATGACCATTTTTTTACTATAATCTATAATGCACTCCGTCAATAATAGAATATTGCGGCGGTGGATGGTTGTGTTCATAATTTGCAGTGATAATAGTTTTGTCTGCGTCTATTACTAATTTTCCTTTGCATTTTTTGCTGCGGCTCGAGGTGCAAATCCAATGTTCAATGCCTTGCGTTTGTAGGGTTCGCTGCCAAAAATAAGTGTAATCTCTGAGTAGTATTAGCTTGTTGCCCTTCATTGATTTTATGTATGTCATATTATCTGAAACAAGGCAAATTATTCTTTTAATGTTGAGTTCATGACACATTGCATTACTTAATAGGCTTAACTACAGTTATTGAAAGAAAAGAAAATCAGTAAATCTGGCACACGCAATTAACGCACGCCCTTCATTTTTTGTTTTTAAAATCGGCAATAAATAATAAAACCTCTTAGCAGTTATTTGCCTCTATATTTGAAGTTCCAACACAAAGCGCTTTTGACATTATATTTAAAGATTACAGGGTAAAAACCAGCCATTGGGTCACGCGAAGAGTCAACTAGACGTTTACGCAGTGAGCACTCGGACCCCATTGATCAAGAGTTTTAAGATTATAAGATTATTTTATTACAAGGTACTCTGACGTGCACTCCATCCATTACATTAAATTGCGGTGGTTGATGGTTATGTTCATAATTTGCTCTGATTATCTTTTTGCCAGCACCTATTACTAATTTGCCTTTGCATTTTTTACTGCGACTCGACGTGCATATCCAATGTTCAATTGCTTTCGAGTGAATGGTCCGCTGCCAGAAATACGTGTACTCTCTCAGCAGTATTAATTTGTTGCCTCTCATCGATTTAATGTACTTTATTTCTGAAAAAAATACAAAAGATTTTTCAAGCAAAAGCTGTCACGTTTCATATTTGCTTTCCAATTTTGATGAAGCAACCAATTTGAAAACTAACATCAATGAAGAGAATCAGTTTGGTTGAACCGTGCAATAAATAACTGTGCATTAAGGTAACCACAATAACGTAACACACATCACATCATCAGTCTATTAATGTTCCCACTGCTGGGACACAGGCCTCCTCTCTGTGAGAGGGGAATAACGTAACATTTCATAGAAATACGCGCGTTCGAATCCCGCACGGAACATGTATAGGCCTACAGATAGATTTTTCCGGCTCTGGCTGATTGTGTATGTAGTTTATAAAATTGTAAACGCAACATTTACACAGGTGAAATTCCTATTATGAGAAAAGTAAATAAAAATAGGGTTTAAATACCTACCCAGATTAAATAATAAAATTCTATGTTAAGAGTATTTGAATCTATATTTGATGTGGAATAGCAATATATTTATTTTTACTAATTTTATAAAGCTCTACACATAGCTACTGATATATTTTTGTCTTAGTTCCTAAAATTGAGATTATATCATGAATACATATTACTTGAATAAATGTTGACGTGGAATAACAATTAATATATTTTTACTATTTTAACACAAAGCTTCACATATAACTACTGACATGACTGTCTTATGGGATAATTACATTAAGAAAGTTTCTGAATTAGTTCCTAAAATTGAGATAATTAACTTGAGAACATATTTAATTTTAATATATTTTGATGTGGAATAACAAAGAATTTATTTTAATAGTTCAACTAGATGATCTCTGGGATGATGCTTTATTTTATTTTATTTTTATTTATTTATTTATTATAGTTCAACAGTGCTCAGACAGGGGCCAACAGTCCTTATATAGTTTTAGATAATTGATCCACGAAACCCGTAGCCCAATTGAGTTTTGTGTCCATATTCAACAATACTCCTGCACCAGCCGGGGATTGTTCTTGGGTGCTCTTGCGTAGTGACTAGGGATAATCGCCGGCTGGTGTCACATTTCATCCTACATGTCTAACAAGGCCTCTGCGAGTTGGTTTCGGCCCCTGGTATGCCTTTCAAAGATCCGGGATCCTAGGGTCCCGAGAATCTCAAGGAAATAATATATTTTTATTAATTTCACAAAATTATACATAGATCTCTTAAGCAAAGATTTTGTTGAGAAAGTGTCTGACTTAGTTCCTAATATTGGGTATGTAACTTGAATATCTATTACTTGAGTATATAATTTGAAGCAATATTTGATATGAGATAACAGATGTATTTATTTTTACTTTAACACTAAACAGCCATTGGCCACTATAATTTATAAGACAAAATCTGTTACACAAATTTAATCACTTATTTCACAAAACTACAGAAGTACAGAAAACGCTATGAACATGATTGTCTTAAACGATGATTAGATAAAGTAAGTTAAAAACGGACTTAGTTTCTAAACATGTGAATATATCTTTTGAGTATAATTTGGAGCTGTGTTCGACGTTAGTTAACAATATATTTACTTTTACTTTAACACTAAATGTCCATCGGCCACTATAATATTATAAGACAAAATCTGTTACACAAAATTTATCACTTATTTCACAAAACTACGGTCATAGGTAGCTACTGACATGATTGTCTTACATTAGATAAAGTACACTGAGAAAAATTTCCTTTGCCGCGCTACGTAAAATAAGGACAAAAATCGACCACAATGACGTGTGTAACCCGGTCCATTACGCGTAAGTAGTCAGTCATACGTAGTCGGCATACTGACGCTCATCATGGAGCGGGTTACGTAATTTACTCGTGGTCGATTTTTGTACGTACGTACGTAGCCCGACGTCCGGTTACGTAATACGTAGTGCGCAAGTCGCACTGAATACTCCTGAAACTACGACTGCAACACCCGTATACTATTGTTGCGAGCACAGTAGAACACGGTGAACCTTACGTGTGTACCATGGCGGCTTACGTACGATACTGTAGCGGGCTAAGTAAATAATGATGAGCCATATGTGTGCACCGCGATGGCATACGTACAATACTGTGGCGGACACAGTAAATCACGATGAGCCGTACGTGTGTACCACGGCGGCATACGTACGATACTGTAGCGGGCATAGTAAATAATGATGAGCTATATGTGTGCACCGCGGTGGCATACGTACAATACTGTGGCGGACACAGTAAATCACGATGAGCCGTACGTGTGTACCACGGCGGCATACGTACGATACTGTAGCGGGCATAGTAAATAATGATGAGCTATATGTGTGCACCGCGGTGGCATACGTACAATACTGTGGCGGACACAGTAAATCACGATGAGCCGTACGTGTGTACCACGGCGGCATACGTACGATACTGTAGCGGGCATAGTAAATAATGATGAGCTATATGTGTGCACCGCGGTGGCATACGTACAATACTGTGGCGGACACAGTAAATCACGATGAGCCGTACGTGTGTACCACGGCGTCATACGTACGACACTGTAGTGGACACAGTAAATAATGGTGAGCCATATGTGTGCACCGCGGTGGCATACGTACAATACTGTGGCGGACACAGTAAATCACGATGAGCCGTACGTGTGTACCACGGCGGCATACGTACGACACTGTAGTGGGCACAGTAAATAATGGTGAGCCATATGTGTGCACCGCGGTGGCATACTTACAATACTGTGGCGGACACAGTAAATCACGATGAGCCGTACGTGTGTACCACGGCGGCATAGGTACGATACTGTGGCGGACACAGTAAATCACGATGAGCCGTACGTGTGTACTACGGCGGCATACGTAAGATACTGTAGCGGGCATAGTAAATAATGATGAGCCATATGTGTGCACCGCGGTGGCATACGTACAATACTGTGGCGGACACAGTTAATCACGATGAGCCGTACGTGTGTACCACGGCGGCATACGTACGATACTGTAGCGGGCATAGTAAATAATGATGAGCCATATGTGTGCACCGCGGTGGCATACGTACAATACTGTGGCGGACACAGTTAATCACGATGAGCTGTACGTGTGTACCACGGCGGCATACGTACGATACTGTAGCGAGCATAGTAAATAATGATGAGCCATATGTGTGTACCGCGGTGGCATACTTACGATACTATGGCGGACACGGTGAATCATGGTGAGACACACGTGTACACCACGGCGGCATACTTACGATACTATGGCGGACACGGTGAATCATGGTGCGTCATACGTGTGCAGCATGGCGGCATACGTAGGATACTGTGGCAGACACAGTAAAGCATGATGTACCAGACGTATTAACTGTCGTAGTAGAGGTAAGGTACCGTTGCCGGTACAGTAAGGCATGATGAACCGTGCGTATGTACCACGGCAGTGGACGTACGATACTGGTGCGGGACCAGTAAAGCACGGTACCATGCTAGCGTACGTACGATACTGCTGCGGGTATAGTAAGGTATGCCTTACTATACCCGCAGCAGTATCGTACGTACGCTAGCGTGGTACATAAGTATGGTTCGAAGGAACTCCTCAAATATTATAGGCAAACGGCTCGCGTGCTACATCGCCCGGTTATTGAGCAGGCGGTCGAGCGATGCGGGGCAGAGGGGATGGGACGGGGCAAGGAAAGAACGCTTGCTGACTTGCCAAGCTTTAAATTCGCTGCTAATTACTTTTAACGACGATATCTCAAAAACTATTCATCTGATTGATATAGTGTAAAAGGCAATTTTAAGTGAATAGACCATAAAAGATTCATATAATTTATTTTCAAAAATTTCAAAAAAAAAAACACAAGCTTAATAATTATTGTCAGTCACATAATTAATTATCAGTCTCAATGCTGTTTAGCAATTCAGGGGAGGAACGAGACAACCCCAACACAAGTGTTATTGACTACTTACTGGAGCTTTTTCAATCACATTTGTTATGTAAATCTAATGCCGGCCATACACGGTACAAGTATACTTGCGCAAATCAAGACTTGCGCAAGTATACTGTAACGTGTGTGGCTCAATAAACAATTTATTATTAATTAATCATACTATTCTAGAATTACATGGTAGTATAAACAATATCTTAGATCTCGTTTGATCAAGATTTTGTTGAAACTATACAATGTGTCATTTATTACCACATATGCTACTTTTACCTCAGTAACGGTAGGGCCAACAAAAATTACGTAGGGTTGAACTGTGCGGCCTAGCCTCTGCAGGTTCTCCTTTTTTTGAATGATCTTGTTGGTAACGTCGGCTTCAGAAGCAGCTTGCGATATATAGCCGTCGCATACCTCTGCTCTGGATGGCTTCCACGCTGGCTTTCCTTTCATTTTCCGTGCAGGTGAAATGTTGATGACATAAGCCAGTAACATCAAAGCAACATTGCTAGATGTCTCTGGTTCATCTTCTGTATTCAAAGAAAAAAAAGATTCGGTTATTTTTGAGACTTAATTTTATGAAGGTTTAACCTTCAACTAAAATAAAATAAAAACCGGCCAAGTGCGAGTCGGACTCGCACACGAAGGGTTCCGTACCATTATCGCAAAACACTGCATAAAAATCACGTTTGTTGTATGGGAGCCCCCCTTAATTTATTTTATTTTAATTTATTAATTATTATTTTTTGAAGTAAATATACAACTAAACATTCTGTGAATATTTCAAGCGTCTACCTGTTGCCGTTATTAATATAGAGCAAAAAACGGCAAAAATATCACGTTTGTTGTATGGGAGCCCCCCTTTAATATTTACTTTATACTGTTTTTAGTATTTGTTGTTATAGCGGCAACAGAAATACATCATCTGTGAAAATTTCAACTGTCTAGCTATCACGGTTCATGAGATACAGCCTGGAGACAGACGGACAGACAGACAGACAGACAGACAGACAGACAGACAGACAGACAGACGGATCGCGAAGTCTTAGTAATAGGGTCCCGTTTTTACCCTTTGGGTACGGAACCCTAAAAAAAACACTATGGACGTCATTTTTCAATACACTAACTGAGCGGCTCAGTGCTGAGGGGAAGGGGGAAGTCACAAATCTGTGCGATTTCTAGAATGGGCGGGGACTGAGACTTCACTCCATAGTTAAAGGTTAATAATAAGAAACTTCTTACCGTCAATCAGTGCAACTATATTTGCTATTTTTGTTCTCGTGTCTTGGTCTCTAATTTTTCGTAATTTTAATGAAGCATATTTTATAATTTCTTCTTTTTTGAGGGTGATGGAGGAAAATAATTTGTTTTCCTTTCCCGGATACAGACGACTGAAATCGTTCATTAGCTGAAAAAAAGAATACAATAAATGTACAGTATGTTATTTCCACTGGTGAGAAAGGTCCGGATCGCTACCACAGAGACCAGAGAGATAGTTATTGGGTTGTTGTGCGAGAACTAGAATAGCTTGTCTCTTTTAGTGCCTGCACAATATCTCGTTCTGCTATGTCGGCAGCGCGCGAGTGTTGCAAGTGACTTAGAGTCTGTGCG
The DNA here is from genome assembly GCA_945859665.1 of Anorthoa munda. Taxonomy (NCBI): domain Eukaryota; kingdom Metazoa; phylum Arthropoda; class Insecta; order Lepidoptera; family Noctuidae; genus Anorthoa; species Anorthoa munda. The sequence goes on from OX243901.1 coordinate 10,122,935, forward strand.
AAAAGAGAAGAATCGTGGCAGATACGGGAACTAACATTATGAATTTTACATGGCAATCGAAATTCAGACAATTGTCTTATAAGCCCTTGTTTTCACCAAGATATAATACATATATTTTACAAATTGAATGCAATGTTTTCGTTTTGGCATGTATTAAATATGTTGTATACAAAACATGTTATGGAACTATATTTCATATATAAAACTTGTTGTAAGTATACAAAACTTGTATGAAACTTGTTGGTTGAAAACTTCTAGTCGCCTACATGTTTATGATCTTATGTACAGAAATTGCAATAAAATAAACAATAATTGTCTAAACCACGTTTGTATTTTGTAGGTGAGAACGCTGTCAATGTATCAGACGAGTTAATACATGTCACAGACTTCAGTGTAAACGCAAATGTGTTTTATACTTGTAAAAATACTTGTTGGCTACACTGTTGAACGAAGTAATGTTTGAGACAGTTTTGACAAGTATTCTACAAGTCTTTTTTTTTACATAAAAACCACAAGGATTATGTAAAAAATAAGCGGCTGCGGTATATGCTTACCAAGGTATAGCCTTGCGATTGTTTTAAGGCTGGGAAATCCTTGAAGTAATCCGCTATATCACCTTTTCCACATTGGATGCGATTTAGGCGGTGATCTGCAGTTTCTGCCCACTTTTCTTCAACAGATTTCCATGGATCAACATTGTTTTTCAGCCATAGTAATGTTTCTTCATAGACAACACCTGTAATTTATATGTGTATGGTGGGTTGAGTCAACAAGAGGAAGGGCACCATAGTACAGTCGCCCGTGGTACATTTAAATCACGAAAAAGGTGACTAGCGATTATTTGCTTACCACTTTCCAGAAATTCCAGGCTATAAATGTCATCATCTGTGATAGTTGGCGTGGATCTGAGCGATGATCTGGACGACTTCGAGGATGAACGGCTAGTTCCCGGCAACTGTCCACTTTCTCGCAACTTTCTTCTTCGAGCTATATAGCTCTCGTAGAGCTTTACGCTAGCATTTTTTTTAGCTACTTTATTTGTAGCTGATAAATATGCAGAATAATACACCACAACGCGTTCCTTGTGGAATACTTCCACAATTTCGGTAGCTAGTTTATAAAATTCTTCACTGGAAATTTTCTTTGCACAATTGTTTTCAAGTTGGTGGTGTATTAGCAGCTGGCTCAATTTCCTTCGGGAACCCTCCGTGAGTAAGCCTCCTTTTCCCTCTTTGAGTATTGCTCTGCCGTCTAAACTTTCCTGTATGTAAAACACAAACACAATAAGTTGTTGAACAAATTGATAAATGAATGAGTAAATGGTCCAGTTGGAGTATAGCCTTCGGGGCTCTTGGGAGTTGTAATAATACGGGTTTTAATAACATTTTTGCTGGTTAAACAATATACCTAAACTACGTATCTACTAGCACACTAACTTTGACTAGTGCCTTCTAAATACTCATAAATTCTACTAAAGAAAATAACATTACATTTAATAGTTTCAATACCTGAAACAAAAAAAACGTAATCTTAGAATTATTACACCCGGTCATATCTTAATCATATCTTAAGCAAGGTTTACACTGGTCGCGGGACTTATCACCGTGACCTCGGAACGTAAAGGGCCATCGAAGGACACCGTGGATTTTAGTAAGTACCAGTCTGACAATCCTTCCCGCCCTGCCCTGGGTGGGAGGACTCATTCGATGATTTTACCACGAAAAAAAAAGCAAGGTTTACATAAGGCCATCGCTGGCTGCCAGTCACAGCGATGGCTTGGTATTGGCCTTGTCTAAACAGTTTTTATGGTACCGTACCTCAAAAGGAAAAACGGAAACCCTTATAGGATCACTCGAGTGTCAGTCTGTCTGTCCGTCTGTCACAGCCATTTACTCTGAAACTACTGGACCGATCGAGTTGAAATTGATCATACTGTACAAGGCCTATACTTTTCAAAAAAATTGAATAAATAGTTCTTTGCCTAATAGATTACAGGAAAACCTATAAGAAAGCCATAACAACAACCAATAAATTAAAAAAAAAAAAGGATCGCCTACTACGATTGTCTACGATGGTGCGGAACCCTTCATGCACGAGTCCGACTCGCACTTGGCCGGTTTTTCAAGCCAAGCCACAACGCTGGCGAGAATAGAGCGCCCGTCTATTTTTTAAGCCAGTGAGACTGGCAGCCAGCGATGGCCTTGTGTAAACAATGCTTTTGGTCCATATCACAAACATAAAGTACCTACCAAATTAAGCTACAAAATGAAAAATTAAGTGAGCACCAAAAAAGGGTAGGGCCGCCTGTCAGTATTGTATTACAATTACTGTAAACTATGCAAAAATGGACTTAGCAGGTTAACGAATTAATGTTAGTATAATGAGTAACTCACAGTGTTATTATCTGCAATAGTACAATCTGTAGAGATTTTTGCATTATCACTGACATCAGTGTCCCGTATAGCGTTTTGAGTTGAGTCGTTTAGCTCAGCATTCTTAATTTCAAGATTCTAGAAAAATAATTTAAAAGCTTTATTACAATGCATTACAAAAGTATGCGGCATGGCATCGGTCCAAGAGAAAAAAACAAAGAAAACATTTTTATTTGCTAAAATACAAGTAAACAGTTTAGGTACGTACATTGACACCGGTCGTTTTTTGATGTTGTTGAAGCCAATTTTTAAATTTTATTCTGGGGCCAATCTTTGGAATCAGTTCTTTCAAATCTCCATCGTTTAACAGAATGGCAGTTTCAAGCGTTGTTATATGATTGTCTGAAAAATACAAATACAAACATGTACAAAACTTGTTACGTAGGTAGGTACTACTTGTAATTGCATACATGTTCAGTCAGGTTCGGGGCGGTCTCCTGGTTTTCAACAAAAAAAAAACCTTTTTAACAAAAAATTGAACCGACGAAAAAGTAACAAAAACGCAAAAAATAAAATCTAATGATGGAGACGCCATTATCAGATCCGTGAGTTGTGGTGTCATCATACATCATGTTTGGTTAATTTCAACAGAATCGGTTCACATTTGAAAATTTAGTAGGAGAATTATCAATAATCAATAAAAACAAAACTTATTAAAACTAAAACAATAAAAGTACCTACCTACTTGTCAAAAATAGGTCTGTCTGTTGTTTGTGGGTGAAAAAGCTATCAAACAAGTTCAAACATGCCACACCAGAGAAAAAGAAATCTTGACTAAATAAAATCGAGAAACTGGCTTACATACCTTCAAGGAATGGTATTATTTCATCTAAACCGGCGTTTAATATCTCTTCCATAAATTCCATGATGGCTACGCTCCAACGCGTTTTAGCACAAAAACACTCCAACTTCAGAAGACTGCAGGATCAGACTAACGACTGACTTACGTACGCGGGCGAATTAACCCAAGCCGCGCCCGCGGGGCGGGCGGGGCTGATGCAACACATTACCATATTTGGTCACGTTTCGTGAGCTTCGCGATGCTTCTTTTTTTTTTCTTACCCTTGCGGGAAGGCAATGGGATCTAGCCCATGCAGCCTGATCTTATGTTATTGATTAAAATATTTTGTAATCAAAGGCAAAATGAAAAGTCTTTTTTTTACATAAACATTCGTCTCAGAAACGAACTTTTAAAGATATCGTTATTTATGATTTTGTCAATAAAAGAAAAATAATAAATTATTTTATTGTTTAACTTCGAGCTATTTAAAACTCATGAGATAAAACAAAAAAATATTCATTCTGATCATTCCAGACACATCAGGCCACGGTGGTCCATACCACGGGCGTAGCCAGGTTTTAGATTCGGGGGGGAGGGGGGGGGGGGGTTGTTCAGGAAAATAAAACGACTAAAAGTGCCTGCAGTGCCGTAAATAGCCTTTTCTGCGCCCTGTGCTAGTTGGTTGAACAATTAATTATCTAATATTTTGGAAGAAAAGTAGAACTGATGTGAGCCATACACAGGGGCGGTCCCAGCCTACGATTTGAGGGGGAGGGGTCACAAAGAGCCGAACTTATGAAAACCAAAAGTTTACTCGTTAGAATGCTAATAAAAGATGATGCTTCTTCCATTAATTTTATTTTCAACTAGCTGAGCTCGCGGCTGCGCTCCCGTCTAATGGCTACCAACCCAACCTTTTTTTTTTTTATTTCGCTGGGAAAAATGCGTTACGCATGGCCCTCCCTCGGGGGAGGGAGGGGTATGTGGGACTCCCTGGTCAGAGCCGGTATACCCACTAAACAACCCAGCGGCGCTCCCGCATCGTCTGAGTGGCGAAGGACTGGGCAGCCAGCAGAGCCTTTACTTACGTTCAATCCTCCGCCGACGATCTTGCTATTCATTTTTATATTATAATTGATTGTTTGTTTACAAATCATTTTACAGTCCGTTCAACCGGTTTTGAGTTCCATCACGTAAACATAAGGATGACAAAAAAAGCATAAAAATGTCACCAAAACCTACTTTTTACTACAGCTACCATTTGTCGTATCACCAAGGCAATAGAAGTCAAATTCGGTTAAACGGGCTGTAAAATGGCCTTATTTAAATGTCTAATGTTATCGCAAATGGAGTTTAGGTTCATTTAATTTTTGCAAGGCACGCTCAAGAGGCATCTGGTCTATCTGTAATGGGTACATGGAAAGCATTTATCATGGCCCCTGCTATTCGAAAATCAGTTATTAGATGGGTAGCGGCATTGTTGCTGAAATCATTTCTTATTAGTTTATAACCTCTCTTAAATACAATACAATTTACAACCTCCACTACCCAACTACACATTGTTACACGTCTCGACTTATTTGCTCTTAATGTAGGCAACTGTGTCTCACCAGATTGCAGGGATTCAGGTTTACAAACATTATAATTTAGAGATGTTAACAATGGAATAATTGTAACATTTTAACAGAATCTGACACAGTTGCCGCATAGGAGCCATAAATATCAAGTATGTGACCGTCTGTTGTTACCATTAAGAAAGGCTTAACCAAGTTTCTGAATTTATGTAAACTCTAAGATTGTTTTTTAATAAATCATTCGATGTTTTTTTATATTATTTTGTTTACGTTATGTCAAAATAACATGATTAAATTATTGGCCCTGGAGCACTGTCTTTTAGCTACTTGATAACCAAACGCAAAAAATAATCTGAAATGTGAAATAAATGATTTTTTATGTTGGATTGAACCAAACATGTCTTGCTGCGGCATTACTTAATGAGACGGATTCAGTACAATGATTTGACAACCAGTTACTGTTTTAAAGAGCCTGGATACTGAAATAAGGCGGCTGTATAACGTCGTACGTATAGCGCATACATATTTCATGCTACGGGTTAAGTAAATTACGTATGCTGCTCTGTGCGGAATCAATGAACCGCGTACGTAAATGTTAAGAGTGCGCCACAGTAATTTCATGATGCGGCTGACGTCATAAAGATTATACGCACCGAACACAGTCAGTAAGTAAACCGAGTTCGTAAAATGAGCCAGGATACGTAATAACTGATGATGTAGGCGGAGACATTATTAATAATTATCCAGTGTGCGTAAAATGTATCGGCATATCCCCTACTCTGCTTGTACATTATGAGTACGTAACCGGGACCATTACCTATGAGACGGATTCAGTACAATGATTTGGCAACCAGTTACTGTTTTAAAGAGCCTGGATACTGAAATAAGGCGGCTGTATAACGTCGTACGTATAGCGCATACATATTTCATGTTACGGGTTAAGTAAATTACGTATGCTGCTCTGTGCGGAATCAATGAACCGCATACGTAAATGTTAAGAGTGCGCCACAGTAATTTCATGATGCGGCTGACGTCATAAAGATTATACGCACCGAACACAGTCAGTAAGTAAACGGAGTTCGTAAAATGAGCCAGGATACGTAATAACTGATGATGTAGGCGGAGACATTATTAATTATCCAGTGTGCGTAAAATGTATCGGCATATCCCCTACTCTGCTTGTACATTATGAGTACGTAACCGGGACCATTACCTATGAGACGGATTCAGTACAATGATTTGGCAACCAGTTACTGTTTTAAAGAGCCTGGATACTGAAATAAGGCGGCTGTATAACGTCGTACGTATAGCGCATACATATTTTATGTTACGGGTTAAGTAAATTACGTATGCTGCTCTGTGCGGAATCAATGAACCGCATACGTAAATGTTAAGAGTGCGCCACAGTAATTTCATGATGCGGCTGACGTCATAAAGATTATACGCACCGAACACAGTCAGTAAGTAAACGGAGTTCGTAAAATGAGCCAGGATACGTAAATGATTATGTAGGTGGAGACATTATTAATTATCCAGTGTGCGTAAAATGTATCGGCATATCCCCTACTCTGCTTGTACATTATGAGTACGTAACCGGGACCATTACCTAGTGAGACGGATTCAGTACAATGATTTGGCAAGCAGTTACTGTTTTAAAGAGCCTGGATACTGAAATAAGGCGGCTGTATAACGTCGTACGTATAGCGCATACATATTTTATGTTACGGGTTAAGTAAATTACGTATGCTGCTCTGTGCGGAATCATTAAACCGCATACGTAAGTGTTAAGAGTGCGGCACAGTAATTTCATGATGCGGCTGACGTCGTAAAGATTATACGCACCGAACACAGTCAGTAAGTAAACAGAGTTCGTAAAATGAGCCAGGATACGTAAATGATTATGTAGGCGGAGACATTATTAATTATCCAGTGTGCGTAAAATGTATCGGCATATCCCCGACGCATGCTCGTACATTATGTACGTAACCGGGACCATTACTTAATGAGTCGGAGTCAGTACAATGATTTGGCAACCAGTTACTGTTGTAAAGAGCCTGGATACTGAAATAATGCGGCTGTATAACTTCGTTCGTATAGCGCATACATTTTTCCTGGTTCCGGGTAAGTAAATTACGTATGCTGCTCTGTTAATACATATGCGGCATCATTAAACCGCATACGTAAACGTTAATAATGCGGGCACAGTAATTTCATGATGCGGCCTCATTACAAGTAACTTGTTTACATTGTCTTTACAGAGCATTATGCCGCATACTTACTTAACATGGTGTCGTTTCATTATAAGTATGGCTCTTATAATTTTCATGTGAAAAGCACATTATACGTATCTGGCAGCCGGTACATTACAAATTTGCCAATTTTAAGTAGCCCGTTTTTCTCAGTGTAAGCTAAAAACGGACTTATTTCCTAAACTTGAGAATATATCTTTTGAGTTTAATTTGAAGCTGTATCTGTATACGACGTGAATTAACAATATATTAAGAAAAATCTGTTTCACAAATTGAATTACTTATATCACAAAACTAAAGATATGATTGTCTTAAACGATGATTAAATAAAGTATTTCCTAAAGTTGTGTATATTGAACATATAACTTAAGTATGTAATTTAAAATTATATTTGACGTGAAATAACAATGTTTTTATTTATACTGTAACACTAAACAACTAGAGAATAGCAACACAATATTTTGAGATTTTGTAACATTGTTAATTATTCATCTCACAAAACTACAGAAAGCTACTAACGTGATTGTCTTAAGCGATGGTAAGGTTATGAAAGTTATTGAATGTGTTTTTTTCAATTTCGTGAGCATAGATAAGAGTTTTATCATATTTGATGTTATTAGTAAGCATTTTTAATACGAAAGTAAATCATTTTATAGTAGTAAGTTAGATGAATTACTTATTTATTCGGTAAATCAAGAAATAAAACCACGATACAAAAAAGCACAATTACTTAAATATGTAACGTGTACCGTTAATATTTCACCGGGCTATTGCAGACACCTAAAGTTTATAATGAATCTTGTGAGATAATAATTATCGATATGATGAACAGATCATTTCAAATACAATAAATCCCATCCACATTCATTTGGATTTCGATCCAGGCAATTTACAAAAGTACGCAATTAGCAAGTGTTTAAAATAATCCGGTGACATATGCACGTCTTTGAGCCAAATAAATAACATTTTTTAACCCCCGACGGAAAAAGGTGTTATAAGTTTGACGTGTGTACACAGCAACACACGTCTGTATCTGTGTGTCTGTCTTTGGCATAGTAGCGCCTAAACGGATGAACCGATTTTGATTTAGTTTTTTTTTTTGTTTGAAAGGTGACTTTGTCGAGAGTGTTCTTAGCTATGTTTGAATAAAATCGGTTTAGCCGTTCAAAAGTTATTCGCATTTTACTCTTTGCATTTGGATTTTTCGCAAGATATCATGTCATTATTACGTGTTTCGATGGATTTTCGATTGAAGCGTGTCTGCTACTAGGTATATAATATTTAGTTTAAAAAGCGTGAAACAAAATTTAAATCGGGGGTTTTTTAAATATGTAATTTTATCTTGTTTAGATTACAATTTGAAATATTGTCCATCGGAAAAATAAAATTGTGGCGGATGATGATTGTGATGTCTTTTTCTTACTATTTTATTTCTATCAAGATCTAAAACTAGTTTCCCACGACACTGTTTAGTAATATGCGAAGTACAGGTCCAGTAATCACAGTTGTGCGACCGCAGGCTGCTTTGATGGTAGTACATAAATCCATTGTACTCTATCACCTGCTTGCACTTCGTTGATTGTATGTACCTGATAATGTCTGAAACAAAGAAAATTAAACTTTATTACTGTACAACATGACATATTGTTATAGTTTCTGAAATCTATAACGAAAGTATTGTAGTATTATTTCACTGCTGATATACAATTGGTTGAACTGTGTGGTTGTGTATAACTGTGTGTTAAGCTATTGTTTTAAGATACAAAAGAAGTTAAATTTCTATCGCGTTCAATGAGGTTGAATGAAATCAAAGTTCTTGATAAGCGTGGTTTATTTGATTCTGCTGATAGACCGATAAGTGTGGCGAAGCTTGCGGGTGGCCTATGTCCAGCAGTGGACGACTGTCGGCTGAAATGATGATGATAGTGGTTGGTTGTCCATAACAACAATTATGAATCATATAGGCTGTTATATTGGGAATGTCCGAACTTGGAGATTAAGGAAAACACGAAAACTCAATTATAAAAAAAATACAGAAAAAAGAAAATAAAAGTAATAAAAAAAGTTTATTTGGCACAAAAAGGACACAAAAATATCTTAGACAAAGAAACGAATAAAATCAAAATAGTAAAAAAAAACAATATTTTCGGTTGATCCCAGTCGATCAGATTGTTTTCAAGTAATTTTTTTTTTTGTTAATATTGACAGGTTTGCTTTCGACCACTATCTGACCTGATGGTTAGCGATGATGTAGTCGACGGTGAAGCATGCTTGCCTAGAAGTAACCTATGATATCCCTTCCATGCTTGCATCCTTGGAAGGATGCCCTTCCATGCCTGACTGGAAAATATTATGTAGATACAAGGTTATTTTTCTTATGTTTCAGCTATGGAGTGGAAATCCCTGCCAAAATTTGTGTCTCCTGATAGCTACAACCTAGGGATATTTTAGTCAAGAGTGAATTATAGGTTACTTCTAGGCAAGCGTGCTCCACCTTCGACCACATCATCACTTACCTTAGGTAAGATAGTGGTCAAGCGCAAGCCTATATGCAATAAAAAAAAATACTAGTGACTTCTCTGTATAAGAACAGTTCTCAGGCATTTTATAATTTAAAATGCACTCCTTCAATCGGCGGTTCATGGTTATGCTCATAGACAGCTCCAATTATGTTATGATCTCTATCTAATACTAGTTTCGCTTTGCATTTGTGATGAAAAATCGATGTGCAGACCCAATATCCAACGCCTTGTGACTCTACTTCCATCTGAAAGGTGTATGTGTAGTCTTTACTGAGTATCCACTGCCGCTTGCCATTCATTGATCTTATAAATATGTAATCTGGAATTTAAAATAAACTACATTAAGCACCAATTTTATGCTCTAAACTGTCATTGTAGCTTAGTGGCTAAGACCTCGCCTCTCGTGCTAAAGATAGTGGGTTCAATTCCATTTACAGATACATTCTAAGTTTATCTTGGGCATCGCTGATAACGGTGAAAGAGAAATCGAGAGGACACGTGGACTGGTAAATCTATATATATAAAAGAAAGTCGTGTTAGTTACTTCACTTATAACTCAAGAATGGCTGAACCGATTTAGCTGAAAATTGGCAGGGAGGTAGTTTAGAGCCAGGAGAAGGACATAGGATACTTTTTATCCCGTTTAGGGTAGGGTAGGGTAAGTAGGGTAGGGTAGGTAAGGTAGGTATGTAGGTAGGGTAGGGTAGGTAGTGTAGGGTAGGGCAGGTAGTGTAGGGTAGGTAGGGTAGGGTAGGGTAGGTAGGGTAGGGTAGGTAGGGTAGGGTAGGTAGGGTAGGGTAGGTAGGGTAGGGTAGGTAGGGTAGGGTAGGTAGGGTAGGGTTGGGTAGGGTAGGGTAGGTAGGGTAGGGTAGGTAGGGTAGGTAGGGTCGGTAGGGTAGGGTAGGTAGTGTAGGATAGGTAGTGTAGGGTAGGTAGTGTAGGGTAGGTAGTGTAGGGTAGGTAGGGTAGGATAGGTAGTGTAGGGTTGTTAGGGTAGGGTAGGTAGGGTAGATGAATGTTTGGTGTTTTTATGGCAAAACAAAGTTTGCCGGGTCAGCTAGTAGTTAATATAAGTTTGAAATCGCCAACCAACATTGAGCAAGCGTGGCGTTTAATGTTGTAATCTTTGAGTAAAAATAGGTCTATGCCCTGCAGTGGGACAGTAACAAGCGGGTATTTTTTATGTGTTTGCAGTCGTGCCTGCTCAAGGTCTTTGAAAATCTAATAAAGATAATTAATGAAGTAAAAGTAAATAAACCCATAGTACTTTTAATTTGTTTGAAAAACCAAAAAATCGTACACAAATAAAAATTCAAATTTTGGTTGAACTGTGTGTGACAGTAAATTAATAAGGATCAAAGTAAAGAATAGTAAAAAAAAATATAAAGTTTATTTGGACATAAAAATAAAATAGGGTTTTCAACAAATATTTATAAAAAAAATCGTTTGTTATGTTTTATCATATGGTAAATATGATAAAACATAACTAACGAAAATAAAAGAAATATTACAAACTAATCGTAGAGAGTAGGAGATAAGAAGCTTGATATATTATATAAAATGGATGTTACATAGTTACTAAACAATACGTAATAATACGTATAATAATACGTACTATTTATTAAATAATACGTAATCTGAACACAAATAATCAATTAAATATCGAAAAATAAATTTATTTGTCATATTATGTATTTAATTCGTTCATAAAATAAATTTCTATCTAAGGCCAAATCGAATATTTAGAGTTAAGAACTTATCACAAAGACATAAAGTCAAAGATTGAAAGATTTACAGGCTAAACTAAAGTTTGATTATACTAAATACTTAATTTAGTAATCGGGAAATTAACACTTTTACAAGTGTTTTAATATAAACCGTTAAAACTAATGGTCGTGGCAAAGACCCTTCAAAAAAAAAATTTTAGATACGATGCAAATCTGTCGATAAGAAAATCAGGTATGATGTACGTACTTTAAGAGCTTATTATAATCATAGAACTTCTGGCAGTGGTTTCGCCCGCGTGACAGTCTGGAACTCGCCCAAGGTTACGTAATCCCGAGATATAGAATATCCTTTGTACCAGGATGAGTACTAGTTCCATTTATCTTCATTCAGTCGTGATTTACAAACATCCCGATACCAAGGCATTCACAATTATAATATTAGTAGGATTTTATGCAATCCTTATATAATTTCCATGACTACAGAAATATTGCGGTGGCGTATGATTGTGTTCATTGTTGTAGATAACGACGCTATTGTCAACACCTAAGGTAAGTTTTCCTTTGCACTTTTTACTACTTCTTGAAGTACATAACCAGTGATTAGTGCCTTTACTTCGACAAGATTTGAAATGAAAGTACGTGTAGTTATCAAGCAGTATCAACTGTTTGCCTGTTCTTGACGAGATGTACTTGATATTATCTGAAACTAAATATATTTAATATATTAAACTGTTCTGGGAAGTACTGGAGTTACCGACATAGCTTGCAGAGTTAGAAAGCTGAAGTGGCAGTGGGCTAGTTATTTTTGCCGAAGGTTTGAAAGCCGGTGGAGTAGTCTCGAGTCCTGGAGTGGAGCGTATGGGAAAGCGTAGCATGTGACACCCACGACTCCCAGTTAGATGAAGCGACAAACTGGAAAAACATGAAATTACGACACGGCTTGTTGCGTAAAAATCCCGATTCAAAGTGTAAAATGTGCATAACTTTTGAATGGTTGAACCGATTTTCAAACAAACAAAAAAAAAACTAAATCAAAATCAGTTCATCCGTTTGGGCGCTATCAATACCACAGAAAAACACACAGATACACACGTCAAACTTATAACAGCCGTCTTTTTTGTGTCGGAGGTAAAAAAGAGACTGAGACAAATATTTGATGCAAATGGCTAAGTATCGCACCTCAAGTGATTGTATGGCCCGATCACGCCTACTGGGCGGGCTTAGAAAGGGATAACTGACTAAACATCGTTTCGTCTCGGAACTCAGCCGGTATACTGCAAGTGATTGGTGAGGATTCGAACCTGCGACCACAGACGCGCGGCGGCGAAGTGCTGCGTGCTTACTCACCGAGCCACGCAACCGTTTAATACGAAAGGCGAAATAACAAACAACATACGAGTAACGTCGGCTACGACGACGCCACACTGCTACGCGCGCGGATATCGGCTACGAGATACTTGCTACGATTGGATAGCGTCATTAGCGTTACCAGTGCTACGAGTTAGTATTCGGCTACGGACCACTTGCTACGCCTAAACGTTGTTCTCGTACCTTGGTAATAAACCTGCATTGCGACCACTCGGCGTTTTTTCTCCCAATATATAAGAAGTAAACCCAGGTACTACGATGGATCAAACGCAATCAGTCCCGAATATAATACAGGCTGTGAGTGACCCTGAATTCGTTAACAAAAACGTACGTCATAAACGCCCACGGCTAGATGAATCCACGTCAGATAAATTTCAAGAATTCAAACAGGAAATAAGGGAAATGCTCTCGAAGTGGAAGTGTGACCAGGACCAAACTATAGCGAAATTTATGGCGGATCAGGCAGCGTTAGTTGCAAAATTAATTTCGGATATGGCCGAATTAAAACTCCAAAACCTGCAAATTCAAAAAACTAATATTGAAATTGATAAATCCGTAACTACTATCAGCGATCTTTACGATGAGATGAAGTGTCAAATGAAGCGGCTCCAGTATGAGTGTAACGAATACAAGAAGTATGCAGAGTCATTGCAGAACACAGTAAAAGATCTGCAATACAAGTCTCGATCATCCAGCATCGAAGTGCGAAATATACCCTGCAACGATAAAGAGACTACCGCCGACCTCACAAAGATCGTGACTGCTATTGGAAACACAGTTGACCTCCCAATCTCACCTTTGTGTATCCGAGACATCTATCGCGTCCCAGGGAAATCAGCCACCAATAAATCCATTATCGCAGAGTTTACAAATGTACACACCAAGAATGAGCTTTTATATCGTGTGCGAGGATTCAACATTAAGCAACCAAATAAAGAAAACAAACTTAACTCGGAGCTTTTGGGAATTACTGGTCAAAAACGCGCCGTGTATGTGGACGAACATCTGTCTGGTTCTACGAAGAAGTTATTTTATTTGGCGAGAGAACACGCAAAGCAGCACGAATTTAAATTCTGTTGGACCAAAAACGGAAATATCTTTTTGCGCAAACAGCTTGGGCATCAACAAGTACTCGTCAAGTCTGAAGCTACACTTCAAGAGTTAAAAGAGAAGAAATGACTACACATGTCAGCTATAGATATCTCTTATCTCAGCATTTTTTGTAACGTATTTCAATTCTTAAACTACCTAACCACGACTCTCTTGTGCTTCTATACTAATCCAACTGATGTTATGTTATTATTTTTAATTAATTCACCTAATATACTCACCACGAAAAAACACATACAATCATATCACCAAAAAAAACACAAACACACATCACAAACATACACTCTTTCAAATCTATGTACATACAACCATGGACCAACACTCACACATTCTGTACTCATGCTAATCACCACTACTTTGTACCCTGTACATAATAATCTGTTTTTGGTCAAGCTTCTATCTAACAGCTTTTGTGCGTTCCAAATTATCGTGCATGTTTATTTTTCCAAATGCCTAACATAGTTAATAATATCTTGTCGGACTTGGACGATATTTCAGTGGCGAAAGCGTATACTTGTTTTCCACAGGAGTGTATTGACTATTTGAAAATAGAAAATAGTAATTCCACTACAATTTTGCACATTAACATACGCAGCATAAAAAAGAACTTTGACGAACTTTTGACACTTCTGTCGCTTATTAAAGTTACTTGCGACGTTTTGATATTGACCGAATGTTGGTTAAGTAAAATTACAAACCTTCCGGTCTTGGATGGCTATAACACTCACTTCACTAAACTAACTAAAAACCAAAATGACGGGGTGGTTTTGTATATAAAAAAACACATTGATTGCACCGTCCAGGAACCGGTTTTTACAAACGGCAACTGTATTATCTGTCAAATAAATAACAAATTAGCAATTGTCGCCTTGTATCGTTCGCCGTCATATAATACAAAACCAGAATTTGACTGCTTCCTGGACAGTTTAGACAATGTCCTTTCCTCCCTAAATAAGTTTAACAATGTGTTTCTTATAGGTGACGTTAATATAGACATCAAACCGTCTAATGCAGATGAGCGCAGTGCCAATTATCTAAACCTGAACGCCAGCCATGGTCTACTACCTGGACATTACTTTCCGACCAGAATTGATAATTGTATCGACCACGTTATATTAAAATCTAATAAAATTACAAAGGTGATTGTCCTAGAATCTCACATCACTGATCACCTGCCGCTTCTGGTGGAAATTGATGATACAGGTCCAACGAAACATTCTGTACCTGCTTATAAAATCCCTAAAATTGATTACCTAAATGTTATAAAAGACATCGAATCTAAAGATTTCACCCAAGTTACAAACACGGACGACCCAAACACAGCTGTCATCCATCTAATAGATATCGTCCAATTAATCATAAAAAAACACACTAAAATGGTTAATGTGCCCAAAAGAGTAAGAAACCTAAAGCCCTGGATTACTCCAGGTCTATTACGCTGCATTCGTCACCGCGATAAGCTCCATAAACAGGCTCGCAAGCTGCCCTGCAGCGATATCTTGCAGATCACATATAAACGTTACCGGAATTTTTGTAATAGTCTTCTTAGAAAACTTAAAACAGCACATGAAAAGTTTGAATTGGAAAAAGCTAAACATAACCCTAAAAGACTATGGAATACAATAAAAGAGATTACAAATACTAAAAAGATATGTACTCCTCCTCTTGAACTTTTAAAAACACATCCTGATCCGAATACTGCAATTAATCATGTATGTGAGTTTTTTGCCAATATAGGCAAAGACCTAGCCTCGAAAATAACACCCACCTCGCAGCCACTTACTCCACAAAGAACGTCTAACCCGAACTCTTTTCTGCTCCTTGAGGTTGACAATGCTGAAGTTGAGTCTACCATTATGAACTTAAGACACGATAGTGCCACTGGTTGGGACGGAATATCATCTCTTCTTTTAAAATTATGTAGGAAAACCCTTGTACCCTTAATAACGCATATTATAAATATATCCATAGATAAAGGACTTTTCCCAGAACCCTTCAAAAAAGCTCTGGTCCACCCAATACACAAGAACGGGAGCAGGGACTGTGTTAACAATTATAGACCGATCTCAGTCCTCCCCGCGATTTCTAAGGTCATGGAGAGGTTAATTAATGGTCGTCTACTAAATTTTCTATATAAACACGACGTTATAGCGCGCAACCAGTACGGCTTTAAGAAAGGTGTCTCAACAGAAGACGCAATTACCGACCTAACAGAATTTGTTGCAAGGAAGCTAGATGATCATAGAAAATGCCTGACTATATTCTTGGACTTAACAAAAGCCTTCGACACAGTCTCTGTTCCCACCCTTCTTTCAAAACTCGAGGACATAGGCATTCGCG
This sequence comes from Anorthoa munda, assembly GCA_945859665.1. Taxonomy (NCBI): domain Eukaryota; kingdom Metazoa; phylum Arthropoda; class Insecta; order Lepidoptera; family Noctuidae; genus Anorthoa; species Anorthoa munda. The sequence goes on from OX243901.1 coordinate 10,139,038, forward strand.
GCAAAACGCACAGCCTCTTTAAAAGCTTCCTCCAGAACAGGAAACTCAGTATCAAGATTGATAAGTGCGTCAGTGAAGAAGTAATCACCACGTACGGAGTTCCGCAAGGCAGTGTGCTTGCCCCTACATTGTTCCTAGTCTATATAAATGACCTTTGCACACTGCCTCTCCTCAACTCCAAGATATTCACATACGCTGACGACACGGCGATTGTTGTGTATGGCGATGCATGGACTGATGTGAAACATCATGCGGAGCAATCGTTACGAATGGTTGCAAAGTGGCTGCAGAATAATCTACTTACCCTAAACCTGGCTAAAACTAACTACATTCCCTTTTCTATTAGTCACAGGACCAAAGCCCCATCGGAATTTTCCATAACGGCACATACATGTATCAACTCGTCCACGTGCTCATGTACAACGTTATCCCGTGTTTCTCACACCAAATACCTGGGTGTAGCGATTGATGACGGACTAAAGTGGTACACCCAAGTGGACAGTTTAATTTCAAAAGTCAGAAAATTAATTTACATCTTTAAGTCACTGCGTCATTGCGCGGATTCAAAAACACTAAAAATGGTGTACCTGGCACTTTGCGAGTCCGTTATCAGCTATTGCATCCCGGTCTGGGGTGGGGCTTATAAAACAAGGCTGCTTGGGTTGGAACGAGCACAGAGAGCTATACTAAAGGTGATGCTTGGCAGACCGTATAGGTTTCCCACTACCGATTTATATGCGGAATGTAAGGTACTTACTGTGAGGCAGCTCTTTGTGCTCCAAGCCACCCTCCGGGCTCATAGGCAGTGCCCTTTACCAGACCCTTCCAAACGTAAAGCCAAAACTACATGCGCATCAGTATCTCATAATACGGCCTTCGCTGGTCGCCAGCTTTATGTGGTGAGTTCACTTATTTATAGGAAAATTAGCAAACACATCCAAATAAATAAGCTAAATAGACATGAAGTTAAGACTAAATTAAAACATTGGCTGTACGATCAGGACTACTTCCGTACAGAAGACTTAGTTACCTATCCACTATAGTCACGCAGTTATACTTACATAGTCACACACAGTTATTTCACTCCAAAACATATTTTATCCTACCATATTCGTTTATTGTTAGTACTTATAATACATTACCAAACACACGCACACACACAAGCGCGCTCGCGCTTGCTCACACATATCCTCACATACACCCTTTCTATCACACTCTCACATCCATGCATACAGACTCACCCTACCCACACGCACACAACAAAAATACTAATAGTTTAATTGAATAAAATACAAAATACTTATATATTCCACTCTGCATAACCACATCTCACATTGAAAGCTTTTTGTTAATAATTGTTCTACCCCCGTTATGTAATTGGGTTCTTCATCATAAATAACACACACATTAAGGTTTATTGGGACATTCGAGGTAACAGTAGAACACTGACTCCTAAGTCACAGGTTTCCCCTAGTTTAGGAGGCAGGGTTTCCATTATTTAAGCTACCTTTATTTATCTGAACTTGTAACCTAATCACTAAGTAAGCTAAGTACTTTTGTAACAAAGGTTATCTGTATCAATAAAGTTATATTATATTATCGGGTATTGTAAAACAGCTACAGCCCTTTATCCATCAGTAGACTGCGGTGGGCTTAAAACACATACCTACAGTTGAGCGTAGACATATTATGATGTTGTTTTTCACTATACCAGTACCTATCAAGACATCAAGTAAGGATGGGTATTAGTCTGTTTTGTATGTAATGCTGTTGGTGTACCTTATAATAAATAAATAAATAAAAAGTCAAATGGTTTAATTTAAATTAAAACATCGTTTAAAAAAAACAATAATTTACTCAATTAGCACCTCAAACACATATTATACAGCAAAAGTATTCGGTTTACTAATGATAAGCATAAATTGTATTCCCATAATTTACATTGGTATTACGAAATTCAGCATAATGATCATTACGCATAATATTATTAGGCATAAATGTTTTTCCATAATTTATATTGCCAGAAATACTATTGGCATATTCATTAATGATGCATAATTTTATAAAGCATAATGCTATACACGCATAATGGAATTTAACAAAATGTTCTTTGGAATAAAACAAACATTCGTGACTCCAGTGCGGCCCAAGGGCCACCCCCGCCGCACCTTATCCTAATTCAATTGAGTTCTTATATCAAATATATATGAATTAAATTAATAAAAAAAAAAATATCATCAAAATATCGAAGTATCGAATGTCCCAAATATAGATACAGAAACACTTTTAAGTTGCTTCTGCAATTTCTCCAGCGCTGCGGGTAGAGCAATCCCCTAGCCCTTACGTAACAAAGGATAGGCACCTATATGCTTTGTTAAAGCAGGCGGGCGCTGCCCTCCCTTCGCGCCTCCAAGTTTTTACATACACTCTAATTCGGGATGCCCCAATTCAGTTTTGGAACAGATTCGTCCTATTTTTTTTAAACCATGAAGTGTAATAAATAGTGTAAATGTAACTAGAATAGAAACGGAATAAATGACATGAAATGAATGACACGTCATACCAAGTCACAGATCTACAAAATGGCGGAAAACGCTCCATTAAATGGTCGTAATATATATTATACTTTCAACTATTTATTTGTATTTTTATTATTTAAGCGAATCCAAATTATGCCAAAACAAATTAGACCAAATGACAGTTATGCGAGAAGAGAGATAAGATGCATAATGCCAAAGTATTATTATGTCACAGTATTAAGCTAATAAAAGTGATGCGAAAACGTTATGGCAAACAATATTATTATGCCTAAAAATTTTATGCAAAAAAATGCCCAAAGTCTTCACATATGAAGTTTTAAATATGTATCAATCTACTGAATCATCATCATCTACGGCGCAAATATACCTATGACCTTATTCGAAGTTGTATGTTTGAGCCGTTTGGGGTTGAAACATTAGGTACATGGGGTCCGAGTGCACATCGAGTTTATCGAGAAATTAGCACAAAGCTTGTCGACTCTTCACGTGACCAGAGGGCTAATTGCAAACTGTGTAGGTTATGCGCGTCTTTTGTTATTTTAAACCTCGTATCCACTAGGCAACATGTGGTGCATTATGGCGCGCATCTGGTGAATACGACGCTTGATAGGAATGTGTGCATTACGTGGTGGAGATAGGGATAATTGTGTTTATTTTTAAAACAACGCGTCGCTTCGCTTCGAATCCACTCGAGTGTGCTTTGACCGTAACGGTTAACAAAGATACTATCCAACCCTCACATATTTTCCATTGAACACATAATATTTGGGTGGTACATGATTATGATAGCGGTTGCCAGATAAAATATTATTGTAGTTATCCAGCACAAGTTTAGCCTTGCAGTGCTTTCTGCTACTAGCGGTACACAGCCAATGATGGGTCCCCTTTATCTGAAAATGTTTGTGATGCCAGAAAGTATATTCCTTGTATAATATTAACGGCTTTCCCGCTCTTGATCTTATGTATTTGTAGCCTGAAATTAAAAGATTGTGTCAAGTCTAGAAAAAAATACACGTTCGCTCACGCCTTTTTTTCATAGCGGTAGGCAGAAACTACAGAACACCGCCTGCTATGATCCTTACATATTGTTTTTATTTCGTTTACGTTTATACATTCTGATCGTACAAGCAAGCTGGTTTTGAGTACTACTCACCCTGCCGTTTTGAAGGACATCACCTATAAGTTCCGTGTATTTACTTCTAAGGCCCGGCATTTCCATTCCAGGTAAAAATAAAGTAAGGTAAAGCAAGGGAAAACGTTTTATTTCATTCAAATAATTATCTAGTTTATTCAAATTCTAAGAAATAAGATCTTATCCATTTACTAACACTGCAAAAACCACTGAAATAAAAACAAGATTTAAACATCGGTATATAGATACAAATCGTTACGTATCTTAGAAGATACAAAACAGAACGGGGTTTAGAATTGAGAAATTGACAAACTATAGCATCAAAGTAAAGTTGGCTCTTAACTTCAAAATCTCAATTCAGAAATCGGTGTTTCTTAGAGGTGAAGGTACAGTCAAGCACGTTGATTCTTGACCCATTTACCCAATCATTCGTTTGAAAACTTCAAAACATTAAAGTTTGCTTGTCATGGTGCACTTAAGACGTTTTATCTTAGTATCTTATCTCATAAATAATATTATAAATGCGAAAGTAACTCTGTTTGTTTGTTACCTTTTCACGATTATACGGCTGAAACTATTTAGAATATATGAAATTTGGTATGGAAATAGTTTGAGATCCTGGGAAAGACATAGGATTGTTATAGTTTTTATCCCGGTAAACACTTTTTACACGGGCGGAGCCGGGGGCAGAAACTATTTGCACTAATAATTATTATAAAGGCAAAAGTTTGTAAGTACTTCTCCTCGCTCAAACGGCTGGACGGATATGGATGAAATTTGGCATAGAGATTATAGTCAGAAATACCACAATGGCCATTTATTATCCCGGCAAAATATACGGTTCCGTGGGACAACATCCGACTTTAACGCGGGCGAAGCCGCTGGGAGAAGCTATTATAATATAAAAACTGTTTCAATGAATTCAATAGGGTCGTGCAATTTTGAGTACAGTGATGCAATTTTGAGGTTTGTGATCATTGCAATAAATTTTTTTTTTTTTTTTAAAGTATTTTTTGATAAAGCAGAAATCATGTTTGACAACAAACATGATTTCTCCAATCATGATGTCGTCCAATCATGGTTTGCTGAAAAGTACAGAACAATATTTTATTTTCAAAACATAAGAACTATATCGGTTACAGATCCTTATTTTTTAATTAAAAGAAAAATTACAAGACGTCACAATGGTGGCATGTCATTGAAATGACAGCGAGATGGATAAACTAATTGTCATAATCATCATCCTCATCATTTCAGCCAAAAGACGTCCACTGCTGGACAGAGGACTCCCCCAAGCGTCTCCACACTGATCGGTCCTGTGCGTTTCGCATGCACCGGATGCCCGCAGCTTTGACTAGGTAGTCGCTCCACCTAGAGTGAGGCCTTCCAACGCTGCGTCTTCCGGTACGCGGTCAACACTCTAGAACTTTTCGGCCCCAACGGCCATCTGTTCTGCGAACAATGTGCCCTGCCCACTGCCACTTAAGTTTTCAGGCAATTCTTCGGGCTATATAAACCTTGTGTAACCTTGGTTCTCTTTCAGATGTCTTCATTCCTCATTCGATCATGCAAGGAAACTCCGAGCATAGCCCTCTCCATTGCCCTTTGGGTGACTTTAAGCTTTCTGATGAGGCCCATTGTGAGCGACCACGTCTCTGTCCCGTAAGTAATCACTGGCAACACACACTGGTCATAGACTTTCGTCTTGAGACACTGTGGTAAGTTGGACGAGAAGATACCGCGCAACCTCCCGAACGCTGCCCAGCCGAGTCGGATTCGACGGTTGACCTCTTTCTCGAAGTTGGACCTACCTAACTAAACCGTTTGTCCCAGGTAGACATAATCGTCCACAATTTCGAGTGTAGTCTCCGACTTTGATAGGAGTGGGTGCAACATGGGCATTCAACATCACCTTGGTTTTGTACATGTTCATTTTTAGACCCACTCTTTCGGAAGCTCTACTGAGGTCATCGAGCATTGTACTGAGGTCCTCCATGGTCTCAGCCATGACCACTATATCGTCGGCAAAAAGAAGGTGAGTGACGTACTCGCCATTGACGTTGATGCCTAGCCCTCTGCAGTCCAGAACCTTGAAGACATCCTTCAGTGCAGCAGAGTTTTCACAGAATCCTTCAGTGCAGCAGGGTTTTCACAGAATCCTTCAGTGCAGAACAGTTTCGGCGATATGACGTCTCCCTGTCTTACACCTCGCTGCAGAAGGATAGGTTCCGAAGTCTAATACTGAAGCAGACTGACAAGGCGGCGTTAACTAATTGGCATTTTCTTATTAAATATTGTTGGTAAGGAAATATATAATTAAGCAAAATTCATCCTAATTGTATTAGAATGTCTGTAGTAAAATAAGCCTAGATGGGTCATAAATTAATCTTGTTAACTACATACAAATGTCAACCTTCTTACCAAAATAAAAAAATATAACCATAAGCTACTTATCGATATTTAATGTATTTTCCTTTGTGAACGTAATACTTAGGCGGAGGATGACTATGATCATAAACTGCTGACACGATCTTTTGCTTAGTATCCAATATAATCTTAGCTTTGCATTTACTTCGGAACTGAGACGTGCATTTCCATCGGAATGTGCCCTTCGTTTCTGATCGATTAACGAAAGTGTATGTGAACTCGTTCATCATTATCAGTGGCCTTCCCTTTTGTGATGTTATGAACTTGATCGCTGAAAAACCAACAAAAACTTATAATCCCAACGAAAACACTGAACTACGGACAACTGGACCCGAATCAGCCTTTTAATCTGCCTGCTACTGGCACATTTGACATTGGCCACCTCTCTGTGAGAAGGAATGGGCCGTAACATACCACGCGGGCCCAGTGCGGATTGGTGGGTGTCACATGACGTCGAAAAACTCTAGGACATTCCTCACGATGCTTGCACGATTTTGAAAAAGGTGTGACGCGACAGTGAGTCCAAAAAAATAAAATAAAAGACGTGGTTTTATCTGTACTGGCATTTTAAAACAATTACTATAAAATGCTTCGTTGCAGCATTGTCGTGTTGTGTTCACTAGTCTAACAAGTAAAATTTAAAAAACCTGCGACACATTTTTATTTCATGCTACATAATTTATTTAGTAGTAGAAACGCTTCGATCGACAATCTATTGAACACGTAATTATGTCACAATATCTTGCGAAAACAGCCCGATTCTAACAGTAAAACGCCCATAACTTTTGAATGGCTGAACTGATTTACATCAATAACACATAGCTAAGAACACTCTCCATTAAGTCATCTTTCAAATACAACAAAACGAAATTAAAATAGGTTCATCCGTTTAGCAGCTATGATGCCATATTTACGTCAGGGGTTAAAAAGAGTTCAGTTGCGTCTGTGAGATCCGATTAAAAAATCTGTAAGATTCGCCTAAGATAGTAGATGTGCGCTGATGTTCGTCGTATTTTGGCATGCAATCAAATATTTGTGCGCTGGGGTGATGAAGAAAATAGTCATAGATAAAAACACAAACAAAAAATTCATGTTCAGTACTTTAATATGTAGGCAGATATAATTCCGGTTACAGAAAAAGAGCTAAGTTAGGCTTAGCTTGCAACGCTGGGGTAACTTTACAACATACTCGTAGTACACGGTTTGCAGACAATTATTAAAAATTACCTAAGCTATGCGAATTAAACTCATCTTACTTCCTTTAGCATATGGTCTGCGACCGGCTAAACGCGGATTCACATAGTTCTCACACAAATCCTCCTGCAATAGCCTAAATCCTACAAATATTATAAATGTAAAATTTGTATGTTTGCGTTTAAATCAAACAAAAACTTTTACAGACGACTTATTTGAAACAGTTAGGCCCTTTCCTGAGGCCCTAGAGAAGTAATATTCTATCAACGAAAACGTCGCGATAGCGATTGAAAAAATTACAAAAATATTTGGGAATGTCAAACACTATCTAAATGTCACGTGATCGATCCCTTACATTTAGGCATTTCGACCATCGCCATCACTGACATCTTAGGACACTTGTCAGCCTCTGATCATCATCATCATTTCAGCCGATAGACGTCCACTTGAGACCCTCTGCTGGACATAGGCCTCCCCCAAGCGTAGCCACACTGATCGGTCCTGTGCGTATCGCATCCACCGGACTCCCGCGGTCTTGACTAGGTCCTCGCTAGACCTAGAGGGAGGCCTTCCAACATAAACTAAACAGACCTTTTCGGCCCCAACGGCCATCCGTTCTGCGTGCAATGTATCCTGCCCACTGTCACTTAAGTTTGGCAATTGTTCGGGCCATGTCGGTAACCTTATTTCTTTTGCGGATGCCTTCATTTCTGATTCGATCACGCAAAGAAACTCCGAGCATAACTCTCTCTATTGCCTTTTGGGTGAACTTAAGCCTTTTAATAAGGCCCATTGTGAGCGATAAGTCCCGTAAGTAATCGTTGGCAACACACACTGGTCATAGATTTTCGTCTTGAGATAATGCAAATTTGGTAAATTGGACGAGAAGATACTCCGCAACTGCTCGAACGCTGCCCAGCCGAATCGGATTCAACGATGACCTTTTATCCCAGGTAGACATAATCGTCCACAACTTCGAGCTTAGCGTCTCCGACCTTGATAAGAGTTTAACCTTGGTTTTGTCCATGTTATTTTTAGACCCACTCTTTCGGAAGCTCTACTGAGGTCATCGAGCATTGTAAGAGGTCCTCCATGGTCTCAGCCATGACCACTATATCGTCGGCAAACCGAAATTGAGTGGTATACTCGCCATTGACGTTGATGCTTAGCCCTCTCCAGTACAGTACCTTGAAGATATCTTCCAGTGCAGTGGTAACAGTTTCGGCGATATGACGTCTCTCTGTCTCACACCTCGCTGCAGAAGGATAGGTTCCGAGTTCTGATCCTGAAATCAGACTGACATAGAAGCATTTTTGTACAAACACTTCAGCACATCGATTTACTAGTAGTCAATTTGGTCGTTGGAGAGACTGCAGCGAGACTGATGATACTATAGAAGCTATCGATAGTAAAGACACTAACATTTTGATTATTTTGAACTAACAAATTCATCCAGCATCTTTCTGAAGGCGCTGGATGCGAGACGCACGGGATCGGTCAATGTGGAGACGCCTGGGGGAGGCCTATGTCCAACAGTGGACGTCTTTCGGCTGAAATGATGATGATGATGAATAGGTACATATAACAAAAAAAACGATAGGTTCATGGTCGTTTTCTTCTTTGTTTCGGTACAGTCGACAGCATGACTGATTTTGGTACTAAGACTGTTAAGAAACTCCTTAGAAGATAATGATTTTTCATGCATACGTTGTCAGCCTGTAGCTCCGATGGGTTCGTAATGTATGGTATAATAACAGATAGTATAATTTCACTTGAAATAACGTTCACTTGATATAATTTTCATATGCTATAAAAACATACGACCTAATTTCATATGATCTAATGTTATATTTCATATAACCTTAATTTACTCTAACAACGTATAGTATACGTATACGTTCATTTCATATAATTTTCAATTAATATAATGATCTTTTCATATATGTTCTTTTCTTTTCTTGTTCATTTCACCTAATTTACATATTTACTAATTTTCTAACGTAACGCACCGTTCTTGAAAAAAACAAATTATTGTAACCTAACCTCAAAACGCTAAAGTTGCTTCTGCATCGTCTCCGCCGTTGCGGGAAGTGCATCACCTTCGTGCCTCCGGTTTTTATATACACTCTAGGGGTAGCAGCCAAAAGCCTACGTGAAGTCGGGGTGCCCCGATTCTTTTTTGTCCACCTTTAGAACTTTTGAATGTACTGCAATTTATAGTAGTAATTTTAATCAATAAAACAAATATCGCAAACGTAATACTCAACACAAACAATAAATAGTTTAGGGGAATGAAAGACAGAAAAATAAAAAATATCCGTCCACCCGCATAAAAGCTATTAGTACGCTTAATGTGGTGCAAGCAATATTTATGTGGTGCTTGTTTTTGCTAGCACGAAAATGGCATGCGTTTAAAATGTAATCACTTTTTGCAAAAATATACAAAACAAAGTAGACGTTTCTAAATTATATTAAACGTTACTTAAAGATTTTGTATTTTATAGTTACTGAATGTTATACTAAATGAATATTATATTAAACGTGCATTATATAAAATGTTCATTATACCATATAAAATTAGGTAAAATGAAATTATATCAATAATTCATTATATCATTTGATATAATGAATGATAAAAGTATATTAAATGAAATTAGGTTATATGATCATTAGATCTTTTGTTATTATTTCAAACGTTATACACCCAGCTCCGATACCCCACGGATTTGGAGTATGTGACTTAGAAATGGTTATTTCACTCGTTCTAAGCAATCGATCGGCATACAGTTTGTTCGTATCGATTTCTGGGTCGATTGTGATACCGTATCCTTTATTTATAATCTCCTTAAAATACCATCACGTACATAATAAATGGGTGGCGGATGATTATGGTGGCCTCGTTTGGACATAACTCTCCTATCAGCATCTAACTGAAGTTCCGCTTTACAATTCAGTTTGTTGTAGGATGTGCAGACCCATTGATGAGCGCCTTGTCTCCGCGACAGTTGACGACGGAATGAGTAGGTATAATCTGCACACAGAATCAAATTCTGACCTCTTTCGGATTCGACGAAGCTTATTTCATAACCTGAAACAAATTATCGACATCAAGGACTGTGTAAGTTGTTATAATGTGACACAAAACCCTTATAGCGATTTTGGTATTTTCATCGACAATGCAATAATTTGCATTCAGAATGTATCATTTTGTGCAGTGGAACTGATGACGAAGACACAGATGGCCACTCGAACTCCTTAATGATAAACCAAGTATGTCATGGGTATAAGATATCTCGAATAGTTAATCGACTATGATGAAGCATATACTCATTAATAAATGGTACTGATAAAAATATACTCATAAATAAATGGTACTTATAAAAATGGTAACATCGAACTGATCTGATGATGATACAGGAAACTAGGAACTGGCACTTTGGGCTTATTCGAATTGGCGTGAGATGTACTTTGTCTATAAAAGAGTTTTATAGTAATTTGAGATACCACACTTAATCCCCCATCTCACAGAGAGGAGGCCTGTGTCCCAGCAGTGGGAACATTAATAGGCTGATGATGTGATGTGTAAGACTTCATTCATTCACGCACAGACAGACTTAATGCCTAAGACATTTTCAAACAGTAACAATTTGGGTGCTGCACAGGCAAATAGTGGTAGGTGGAATATTGAGAATAAAAAGCGATTAGGTTATAATTATTGTAATTCAAAGATATACATATTAACTACTAATATTATATAAATATACTCAAACGAATAAACCAAATACAAGAATTTACTTGAAGAAACTACTTCTTGTACATTCGTACTACTAAGTAATAGAAATTGGAAAACATTAGTGCTGTGGCAACTGATGTGCAGCAACATTATCATAAAATCAAGAAAAAAGAAAAATTTTGTAAAAGTGGTTAATATATTACCGATAACATAAAACTTTCCACACTTTCTAATCGTTATTTTTTTTCTTGGTTGGAGAATGATTGTGTTCATAATTAGCGGCAATTATATTAGTTTTCCCCGTCATGACGAGTTTAGCCTTGCACTTCTTGCGGTTGTGAGTAGAGCAGACCCAATGAGTTATATTCTTATACTCATATTTGCGACCAAAGGTATAGTCGTTAATAAGAATTAGTTGTGATCCCATCCGAGACGTAATATATCGGAATTCCACTGAAAAATAGAACAATGGTACATTAATAGTCAAATTAAGAAATAATTATTTTTTGGTGTTGGTAAAAATATAAAGCAAAGGAAAAAAAACTAAAAGAAAAGAAAGCCAGTGAAAGAATATATTTCCCTCGACATAAAACGAAACCGCTTGGAGATGATTATGTTCACAATAAGCGGAAATTATTTTATTGTTATCAGAAATGACCAGCTCAGTCTTGCAGTTTTTATTCATATGAGTAGAACAGTTCCAACGAGAAATGTTTTAAGGTTTTGACTGACGATAGCGTCTATATAGGTGAAGCCGTTTTCAAATTCAAATTAATTGAGATCCTTTTCGGACTCAATGTAATGGAAGTGCTCTGAAAAATTAGACAATGGTAGCTTAATGGTCAAGTTGAGAATCACCTCTTTTTTAAATCAGTTATTATAAAGTACAAGAAAAGAAACAAAAGTGACCGGAATTTCCAATACTTACGTCGTGGTGGTCTTACGTGACAAAATAAAACACAAAATTTTGATGTTTCGCTACTGATTATATTTTGTTCATAATTAGCTGAAATTGTTTTATTTTCGTCACTAATAACAAACTCAATCTGGCAATTTTTTGTGACATGGGTGGAATATTTCCAACGAGAATTGTTTTTTGTCCTTGATTGATAGCGATAGCGTTTATAGGTGAAGAAATAAAAGAAAGGAAATAATTCATGGAAAATAATTACAAAAAAAATTATATCCGAATATATTTTCCTTGACATGAAACAAATTTGCTTGGAGGATGGTTGTGTTCATAATTAGCTGAAATTATATTGTTTTTGCCATCCGTGACGATTTTAGCCTTGCACTTCTTAGAATAGTGAGTAGAACAGCTCCAACGAGTAGTATTCTTATTCGTATCCTGATGATAGCGGCCATAGGTATAGTCGTTAATAAGAATTAGTCGTGAACCCTGCCGGGATTCTATATATTGGAAGGCCACTGAAAATAAGACAATAGTAGATTAATAGTCAATTGTGAACATTTTGAAATCAGTAACAAACTAAAACCCAAATAAAGGGACAAAAGTGAACAGAATTTCCAATATTTGCGTTGTGGTGGTCTGTGATAAAAACGCCATATTTTGAAGTTTTATTATTGATAACACTCAGACAAAGGCTATTATCTCAATAGGAATGAAAAAGAAATTCAACTTTATATCCGAATAAATTTCCCATTTCTTACAAAGAATTTGCTTGGACGATGATTATGTTCAAAAAAATCATTAATTATTTTATTATTCTCAGAAATTGTGAGCTCAGCTTTGCAGTTTTTATTCAATTGAGTATAACAATTCCAACGAGATATTTTTTTAGTTTTTGACTCACTGCAGCCTCTGTAGGTGTATCCGTTTTTAAGGGCCTACATACGCTTAAGTGCCGTAAAACGGTAACTTTCTAAAGCATACTCTTTAGTAACGGCTAGGTTAATAGGTTTAAAAAAATATATATTTATTATTAATTCATGTAAATAATTTTGAACACAAGGTTTTTTCGTGTAACTTATAGATTAGCTTTAAAAAAATAATTAATAACACGATATTCTTTCGCAACTTTTGGAAACTCCTCCAAAACGACTTGGATGTTTAATATATTTTTACACAGAAAAATTGATGGCTGGAATTTCTTCATAGCATATGTAAATCAAATAATATTTTGCAAACAAAACGGTTCAATATTGATATTTTGGCATCGAGCGGGCGCACGGCCAGTACTGCGTTAACATTGGGGCGTATATACCGCCTTAAGAATTAATTGTGAACCCTTTTGGGACTCAACGTATTGGAATTGCACTGAAAAATAAGATAATGATAGATTAGTAGTCAATTCAGAACCACCTCATTTTTTTAAGTCGTTTACAAACAAAAATAAAAGTACAGGAACAAAGTGAACGGAATTTAAAATCCTTACTTCGTGGTCTTAGGTGACACAATGAAACGCCAAACTTTGAAGTTTTACTACTGATCATATTTTTACATTTAGCATAAAATTGCATACATGTTCAAATAAAAAAAAATACAAGTTATAGTATATCCGAATAAATTGCCGGTGTCAACCATATTCATCACCGAATCTGTGGCAAAGTGTTCACTTTCTTAAACACTATTTTTAAACAAAAGGTTACTTAAAACTTGGGTTACCGTTTAATTAAGTAAACAAAAATATAAGTAATTTTTTGTTTTGACTATTTACAGTGCCCAATCCTTGTGCAAAGGACTCCGATTCATATCACGTTGCTGTTGTACTTTTTCTCGCCAGTTTTTGAGAAAGCTATCCATAGCATCCCACCACAATCTTCGCCTGATCATTATCGTTTCAGCCCGGAATCACTTACTGCTTGGGTATACCCAGGCCACCCCTTTATTCTGCCATATTTCCCCGTTCCGTACGTCTCTCATCCAGGGATATCTTCGCCTCGGTATTTAGCAAGCCTGTCTAGCTTTATCAGGGCTTTTCGATATTGATTAGATAAATCAGAAAAGCGATTTAAATCACACACTTACTTACAACACAGCTGATGCAAGAAACACCAATAGCAAATATTGATCGTAGAGCAAACATATTCGATAAGCTCTGATTATGTTATGCTAGTATATCCTTACTTGAAGCGCATTTATAGCTCAAGAGTAACTACTAAAATTAGTCAAGTGCGAGTTGGACTAGCGCACTGGGGGCTCCGTAACTCCGTTTCTGGGAAAATGTTTTTTTTACTAAAGATCAAATTAGTATGTCACCCTATTTTGGTCTTAATAACTTGCAATAAAGGTGGGCGTGGTGGACGTTATCTTTGTGTGATGGACACACAAAGATACAGTTGTAGTCTAGCGGCCAGTTATTCCGAAACATACTTAAATTTCATTAGAGTTCTAGGGTTGTCCCAAAAATGTATTTAATTTAGTGGTACCTTTCGACTAACAACCAGGTTAACGTAGTATACTTACAATGCCTCCTTTAGCGTGGTCCATATTCCACGCTACAGGAGTCACGCAATATAACTTTTTATTTATTTTTTATTGTCTATAGGATTGCGCTTGACCACTATCTCACCTGATGGTAAGCGATGATGAGGTCGACGGTGAAGCACGCTTGCCTAGAAAAAACCCATTCATTCTTGACTTAAATACCCCTAGATTGTAGCTATCGAGAAACACAGACTCCGGCAGGCCGGCTTCTTATTAAATCAATTTATTGAACATAACTATACATCTGCATAATACCCTCTCATTTGATCCATAAAAAACTCGATAAAAGACGTAAACACGTTGTGGCCTACTCCTCGCGGGTGAATATAATACTCAACCAACTTATAGTTATAATAAATTAAACCTCAAATTGAATATTTATCCCATGTTGCGGTACGAATGTAAAAATACCCTAACGGAATGGTTAAAATTACAAACGTACGATGAAATTGAACTTTTATGAACCAGAGTATGCTAAAGAAGAACCAGTGCCCAATCATAACATACATCAGTAAATCAAATATTACACACACACACCTACTCACTCCCACACACCCCACTCATCCATCCCCCCACACCAACATACTACACACTAATAGTACACATACCTGAACATGCTACAATAATAGTTTTGTAATCATCCTAGAACCTAAACTTTTTCTTTTCCTTTTTAACCGATTTCTAAAATAGGGGGAGGTCTCGATTCGTCGAAACCTTTTTTTAGGGTACCAAAGTCAACAAGGAACCCTTATAGTTTCGCTCTGTCCATCCGCAGCTTAGCTCAGAGAGTCTAAGTACTAGAAAGCTATAAATTCCGACAAAGTGATAAAATAAAATCATGTATTTTTTTTGCGGTTCCTCCTATACACGTAAAGTAGGGATTTTTTTTCTCTTCTATCCCATGGTGTGGGGTATCGTTGGATAGGTTATTCAAAAATATTACGGCTTTGTTAAAACCATTTTTCGGTTCAGAGATCCGTTTGCGTAAAATTAAGCTTTAAATTGAAAATTTATGTTAGAGTCGTGTGTGCCTGCCAGCGAAATGGTTGCTCTTGGCTATGTGAAAAAAATCACGGCAGTAGTAAATATAACGAAATTAAAAGGAAAACTGTCACAGATAAGAAGGCTTAACAAGTTTACGAGTAATAGTCGATCAACTTATAAAATGTACCTGGCACAGTCAAATTTTTGTGCAAATGCCATTGAAAAATTACTTAAATATCATTGTTAGCTGTGTAAAACAGATAGTAAATATATGCTTATGAACCATGTAGAGGTGAATACATACGAAATTTTTCAAATTCCGAAAGAGAAATAAACAAGGATCGTGCGCGCAAGGATCCAGGAACGAACCATACCATTCCCCGTGGCTCTAACGCGCGCTCATATCGGTTCCTTTCGCAATTCGCACCCGCGGTGTTACTCAATTAGATAATATTTTTCTAACTTCAGTTGCGAAGTTGGATTTTATAAATCCTTCTTCAGTTACCAGTTAGTCCTTATTTAGTTTGAGTCAAGAGTGAATAGGTTACTTCTAGGCAAGCGTGCTTCACCGTAGACCAAATCTTCGCTTACCATCAGGCGAGATAATGGTCAAACGCGAGCATATAGATAAAAAAAAACAACATCCTATGTGGGCCCGTTTTTAGACGTTGTAGCGGCACCGCTGAAACTGTTTTAATGTTCATGTAACAACAACTAACATCTCTTCTTAGTCCGCATTATTATGCAACTTCGGAACCCTATTACTGCGCGTGGCCCAACACGCTTTTGGCCGGTTTTTTTTTGACCTCAGATGGCCACAGGAACTCCTTAATGCTAAGTATGTCACGGATACCTATAAGATATCTCGAATAGTTAATCGACTATGATGAATCAAATACTTATAAATAATACCTACTGATGAAAATGATACCATTGAACTGAACTGACGATGAAGCCGAAAGGTAGGCACTGGAACTCCATAATAAAACAATGTATCCTCGTCGTATTGGGGCTTATTGGCATCTTCATGAGATGTATTTTGTCTATAAATGATTTTGATGGTAATTGGAGGTACCTAATAAAACTAAAAAGAGAAAAAGTCGGTGTCTTTTTTATTTATTTTTTTTGGCTTTGTAGTGTTTTGTTTTGGAAGTCGGTTAAATTTTTTTGTTTTAACGTTTTTCTTATTATGTCTTAAGATTGTAGATAATAACCCACGAAAAGTTGCGAGGTATCCCCATTACAAGTATCCTTATAACTTATCGAGGATGCCTAAATTTTGTGCTGTAGAATAATTGTATGAGAAACAATAAAAACTTTTTATTTATTTTTTATTTAATTTGATACCGAATCCTAAATATTTTTTTGATGGTACCTACAGCTAAAATATTGACAAACGTGAAAGGCAGTGATGAGACAGGTATTAAGTAATTTTGATGATTTTATTTGCTTTTTAGAGGTTTTTATGTCGGGGGATCTTTAAATTTAATTTTTATTTCATGTTTTTTAAAGTATAGATAAATATATAATAGTAGACACGCTCTAAATTATTTAAGAGCCAAGTAGTATCTACTTATTTTTAGTAAACTGTCTAAAAGTAAGCTTAAAATTGTTGTAGTGGCCTAATTTTATTGTAGTAAAGAGATCAATATTTTTTTATGGTACCTAATAAAAAACAGCTCTTCAAAATCTCTACAGAAACATTATTTTTTATTTATTAACAAGAACTTTTAAAATCTACAAGAGTTACATGTGCAGGAAAGCCTATGTTAGTTTACTTGCTATTTATTTATAAAACCAGATAAAATATTAAAGGTAAACAAACGGTCTACCGTTTTAATGCATCAAATATTAGTGGATGTCGACCGCACACGGATGGCGCAGTGGTTGAGCGATTGACTGCCGCGCTGCGTGTCGCGGGTTCGATTCCCGCACGGAACAAATATTTGTATGACCTACACATCGACCAAATAGCCACTAGACGCCTAATGCTTGATCTAATACATCAAAACAATTCTGTCAACTAGCTGAGGTATGAGGCACGGTGGTACTGCGCTCTGATTGGTCCCTTACCAAGGTCATGCGCCTCATTAAGGGTGGGACAGGTTTAAATAAAACCAGGAAGGTATCGATATTTTATAAATAGTATTTGTACTTATTTTTATTTTTTTTAAATTACTTTCTTTATTATTAATTATACGGCGTTTTATCATTTTAGTAATAAAATAAAATGTTAAAACTAAAAAAAGAAATATCAAAATTCTTAAGGAAACATACTTTTTTCGGTTGTTGGTTCTTAAATATAGTAATAAACGTAATCAATAAAATATTAGTAAAAAACTAAATCAAAACATCATTTCACAATTAATAAACTTTTAAATTTAATGTCTTTATTTGTAAGGTTTCTAGTTTTATCGATAACAGATTTGGTCATAGGATATAGTGCATCACTAGTTCTATTTACGAAATTATAGAGGAGAAGAGATAGTGAAACAATTACTTTAAAAAGAAAGAGACGCAAACATGCGGTGGGCGTTATCACCAACAAAATTGACCAGTATAATATGAACTCCGACAAATAATATCAGAAAATAAATCTAATTATGTTTATGTAACTATTAACTTATCAATGAAATGTTATGCCATTTTTTCGGAAACTTGAAGTCTGGATGTTGTTACCATACCAACGTATTGTTCAAGAGGCCATTATAATATTTATGAAATATTTTTTTTGTTGACGGACGCGGAAGTGTTTACGGCTCACAGAAGTGGTCGCTACTAATTCGAAATTGTCGAGTGGCGACCTTTATTACCTGGATATGATCTTTTAGTCATATGTGTTGACAGACATCGCTCGCCTGTTATTAGGCGTCTAGGGGCTGTGTGGTCGCTGGACCTACAGATAGGTGTTCCGGCTCTGGGTGTTGTGTATGTGAGTTTATATGTTTGTAAACGCACCCACGATACAGGAAGAAATTCCTAGTGTGGAGCAACGTTTTTAAATAAAGGACAAAGGACAAGGACAAAGGACCTACCCATTGCCAAATTGGCTTATTCAGCCATCAAGTTTCTAAATATCTTAGTAGGTACCAATCACCAATCTGTTTGACAGATCTGAAGTTGGCACCAAATTACTGCGCAGTAGTAAAGTAAATCGCATAGTAAAACAGCAGCGCGCCATGTCATGCGCATCGGAAAGAATATGTTTAAGCCAGCCAAAAATATTGGGGGTTACCGTACTAGCCAGTTGTCTTATCGTATTATCCAATTCTAATATACATTCCTTTAATTACAGCATACTTGTAAGGAGCATGTGTATGGTTTGAGTTTCCGCTTATGTTGCCAGTGGTATCCGTGACAAGTTTTGCCTTGCACTTCTTGCCGTTGTGAGAAGAACATCGCCAATGAGTCGTGCCTTTAGTCGGAGAACGCCAGACAAGGCAGTACGTGTAATCGTTCAGTAGAATCATACTTGTGCCTGTTCTGGACTTGACGTACTGGATCCCTGTAACAAAAAGTCTGGTATATAGTAATACTGTTGAAGGAAACTTTTTTACCTAATTAAATGTATCAATTTCTAGATTAAATGCTAAAGGTTTGAATTCGGGGCATAAAAATGTTAGGAGAATATTATTGATTCATAGACATTTATATTAATCATGTTTATTAAACAAAAACAGAAACAGCAGGACTTGAAAGGAAGAGAGAAAGAGAGCCCATATTTCATAAATTTGTCTTCTTAGAAATGTTTTACAAATCTTGAAAGCTATACATATTTTCTTGAAATTTTAGGGTTGTAGAGTTGTGGAATCTTGTAGCAGTTAGTAGCAGTAGCAGTAGTTGAGCAGTGGTGGCCCAGTGGTATAGAGCAGTGGTGGCCCGGTGGTATCGGCCGCGACTTACATGTTGTAGGTCGTGGGTTCGAACCCAGGCAGGCGCTTTACTGTTTCCTCACGATGTTTTCCTTCACCGTTTTGAGAGCAGTGGTGATGAAATAATTTACACAAAGTAAAGGCATATCCTAGAACCAAAAATTCGAAGACATGTGACATCCACCAATCCGTACTGGGCCCGCGTGGTGGATTACGGCCCATTCCCTCTCACAGAGAGGAGGCCTGTGTCCCAGCAGTGGGAACATTAATAGGCTGATGATGTGATGATGATGATGTGGAATCTTGTAGAGCACACAGGAGACGATTATGCTGCTGGTACAACTGCTTGCCGAGTGCTGGGCGCACTGCTAGTGATTGGTTTTGTCAGCAGTAGTCTTCTGATGCAATCTTCTCTTGTTGTATTTTTGTGTCAATGCGAGCTAAATTAGATCTGTTTCTGTAAGAATCTCAACAACACCAATTTTTGTCTTTACTACGTAATAAAATGATTATTTACAGTATATTGACGCTAGCTAAAATCACCACAATTTTAACTTCAATTATCATGCCCTCAAAATTGGTGATTGTTATCATAACTTAGAATTTTTAAACCATGTTACAGTACCAATACATAACATACCTTGTTTAGAAAATACGCATATGGTAGAAAATGTGACGAATTTAATTGATACAGATGACTATGCATAAAACAACACTACAACATTATGATTCCCTTTATTATAGAATAAAATTACAAAATATATGTCAACATTGTCCTGTACGATCTTAGGCAGAAAGCGAACCTTATTCTTACTTAAAACACTAATGCTGACTGCTGTTTTTTTCAGACAAGATAAATACGATGCATTTAATTTTATTTGTAGTTGACAATTTCATTATTAAGGAAGTACTGTTGACATCAACATTAGATTAAATATATAAAATTTTGATAAAAGCCAAATCTACGTTACATGTAGGTATATAGAATGCTATCACTAGATATTAAAATTTCATTCCAATAATATTTTGTTCTATCCCTATTAGATATATAACTATAATTTAATTCATAGGTATAGTTACTCTCACTTCATTTCCTTCAGTACGATCAAAAATCATCTACGTTTTTTGCAAGCAATTATATATAGCTTAAAATGAGTGATTAAAAGAAAAAAGACATGCAAATATACAATCAATTTCGATGTTTTTGTGACGATAACGGCCACCTACAAACTACTTGAATATTTGTTACAAACTCGCTATGAGAGTAAGGCAGTGATTCTGTAGAAAATGAAACTCAAAAACTTATTAACAGAAAAGCAGTCTAATATGAAAACTGCAAAGAAAGGGAAGACAAGAAATGCAAAGGTCTTGCCGAGGCGAAATTTAAGCCATTTAGAAAAGTTGTAGCAAAAACGAAAGTCCAGAGTGAAATTCCTCGTGGAGAATATGTCAATGCACATCATAATGCAGTTAGATAGAAGAGGAATAAAGAAGAGGTGATTAACAATAGAAGCAAATATATTATCAATGATAACGATATCTCTATGTTTAATTTGCAAAGAGAGTTTGTACATAATGGTCCATGCTGGCTTGTTAAGCAAGTAGTGACTTGTGTAGCCGTTTTTATTGATATATGCAACGTCAAACAACGTTGTCTGTAGTGCAAATGTTAAATCTTTATATACTGCCCACCGTGGATACAATATTTGGCTGGAGGATGAGTGTGTTCATTGTCAAGGCCTATAATGGCAAACTTTTCATCCAACTTGAGTTTAGCATTGCATCCCCTACAGTTATGTGTGGAGCAATACCAATGGAAGTACTTGGTCCTCTTGCATTGTTTCTTGCAGTAGTAAGTGTAGTCGTTGAACATAACTAGATGTTTCCCTGAGTACCGTGATTTTGCCAGCAGAATCACTGAAAAGAAATACTGGTGAATATTGATCTCTGATTATTTTATTTTCATAGCCATTTCTCTAGAACGATGATTGAAGTCTACTTGTGAAGCCCTGCAAAAACGTTAGGAGATGAAAGATACAGCATCCACCAAAAACGCAAATTAATTGACAAACTAATGACATTTTGGACTACTAACGATGACCCTTTTAGATTTCAGTCAGTTCAACAAAATCATCATAAAGCAGTGGGAACTGAATAATACAATATTTCTTTGCACATTTTATTCCAATCAGCAGACCGTGAAACTTTTAGTCAATAGTTAATTTGTCAAACTATGTATAGGCATATACTCCTACCATCTTTAAATTTACATTAGCTAAGTAATATAGATGATTAAACCTGAAAGTACGTTGAATAAAAACAAAAGAATGATCACCACAAGTTTATTACATTACGTGTACTTTTAACATTCTACATAACTGTATGTTTTCTTTCGAAGCTCTCACGCCAGCTGCAAAACTACAGTTACAGTACGAAAACTGCATCCGAACTAAAATTTTGCAGCTGTCGTGCAGTTCAAATCTAGCTTATCTGTTCAGAGCATAAGTAAAGTTAATTCAAATACCAAATTTTACTGTAATTTAAGCTTTTACTATTATATGAAATTATTTCATCTTTATTATATCTACTTTCTACGTAATTTTGATTGAAAAGGGATTACTCACTACTGAATAAGTTTTTGGCCACATGTAACTTAAATATACTTACAAAATTCTATATAGGTCTTGAATTACATACTTTATAATGACGATAATACACGGGTCATTCAATTGATTAAAGCAACCGTGAATAATAAAATGTCGACCATGTTTTTTACCCGACTACGGCGAAGCATAAAGGAATAGTTATGGTTTTAGCAGTCTCTGTATGTATGTATGTTTGAATTTACGTATATTCCTCCGTAGCGCGTAAACGTTTCATCCGATTTTGATGAATAAGGACGTGAATGGAAACGCCGTGAGGGGACACCCTAGAAAAACATACATAGACCTTATAGGTGATGTTCTTCAGAAAGGCCAGGTGCGCAGTACTCATAACCGGCGTGTGTGTATGACTAGATGTATGAATGTGAGTGAAGCAAAAGAAGTATGTAAGGATCGTAGCAGATGGTGTTCTGTAGTTTCTGCCTACTCCTATGGAAAAAAGGCGTAAGTTTATGTGTGTATATATGTATGTCTATTCGGCATTATGGCCCGAGTAATAAAGGGTAAAAAAACCGTAGTCGGGTTACAGTTTTTATTAAACTTATTATTTCCACCAATTTGGTTGAACCGCGTATTATTGGCACAAAAACACTTCGCACTTGGCAAACACATTAGAGATCGCAAAATTATCTATAAATAATATAGCACTTTCTTAGTTGAAATGCATTTTAAATCTTTGGCAACTTTTCGAGCTGTACACTACCAAAACTTAAGCTTACCTGGAAAACAAAATAATATATTCGAAAAAAAACCTCTATTTATGAAAAGTTTCGATGTGCAATAAGTACAAATAATAATAATTACTAATTTAATTAAGATTATCTATAAACCCTGGAAAATAAATTAAGCACAAAAACCGTGCTCACACACAATCAATAAATACAATATATAATTACTTCAATGGTCAATAGCCAATTAAGCACATGAAAAGAAATTATCTAATTATAACCTGATGTGGAAATATCTACAATAGGTTTATAAGTAATATTAGAGTATAAGAATATATTAGACGCATGTATAAACTACAGGAATAATACATGTAAGTGTCAGTACAAAATATATAAGATTGTAGTATCAATACAATATATTATGTATAGGATACGATTCTGATTCTAAAAGTTGTACATCTGATGTCTACTAATATTTGGTAGTCAATTTGGATGACCTATTGTAAGTATTTTTGTATTGATTGAGTCATACAATAATCATTTTAAATCAATTTGGTTGAACCGTGTATGGCAATACTAACTCATTTGGCCAGTGATTTTCAGTCTATTGATGTATTTTGTACATGACATTTACACATTTTATTTACACACCGCAATTTAATTGGTTTTTATTATTGCTTATAAAGGGTCTTTCAACAAGGACGGGTCGATGTTAAAATTGAATAAAACAAGATGTGTGTGAGATATTAACGAAATTTATTTTTTATTTAAAAGGCCCATTTATGCCAATTATGGATGGAAAATGACATCGTTCAAATGTCCGCCGCGGCTTCGTATGGTGGCACGAATCCGAGTGGTCCAATTTTTAATGACTCTGCTGCATAGATCGAGCGAGCGCTACAGATCAATGATAAACAATTTATTTTGGCTTGAATTGATCAATATGGACGTGAACGACATGTGGTCCCAGCAAGATGGCGCTACTTGCCACACAGCGAACGACACAATCGACATTCTGCATGAACGGTTTGAGGGTAGAGTTAGAGTTCCGCTAGACTTTTTCTTGTGGGGTTTTCTGAAGTCGCAGGTCTATGCCAATAAACCACATTCGACCGTTGCCCTGAAAGCCAACATAACGCAGGCCATCGCTCGGATTCAGCCGGATCTATGCAGCAGAGTCATTAAAAATTGGACCTCTCGGATTCGTGCCACCATACGAAGCCGCGGCGGACATTTGAACGATGTCATATTCCATCCATAATTGGCATAAATGGGCCTTTTAAATAAAAAATAATTTTCGTTAATATCTCACACACATCTTGTTTTATTCAATTTTAACATCAACCCGTCCTTGTTGAAAGACCCTTTATTATCTTATCTGCCCTAGCAGCCTATATTAGGAATTAAATCGCTGCGTATAAATACAACTTTCACATGACGTCTTTAAGATTTAAGTACAACAAATATACCTACCACTACTATACATTGAGGATAAAATTGATTAGAATGTGTTACAAAAATAGCTTGCTATCATCATCAATATTATTGAGCCCAAAGACGTCCACTGTCCGAAATAGGCCATCCCTAACCTTCACCTCATACATCAATTCCAGCCAACCAGCTAACTTGCTAAATTTTGACATAAAATCCATTTGATATGATAAATGCTGGTGGTGCATGTGCATGCTCCAGTTTTGCTGATACCACGGTCCGATACGATGCTCTGGGGTCATTGGTGATGATGAGCCTTGCTTTGCAAAACCCTCCCTTGGTGCAGCTCCAAGTATTAGTTCTCACATTGCTCTTATGGCAATAGAAAGTGTAGCCGTTGACCACAGCCAGTTCCTTCCCATCTTTCTTTCTCACCCATTGCAACACTGGAAATAAAATGGGAATTTTATGCTGTTCTGGAATTAATGGGTAGATTTTGTTACTGGCTAAGTTTGACAGTCAGACTGCGTTAGTTAAACAAACGTGCTTTTTACAGAGATGTAAGAAAAGCTATCGTCGTCTGGCTGTGACATGCAACAATTGGTTAGTATATATAAATAGATACACAGGATTATTATAGAGGGGCTCGCAGCTAATAAAGTGTCAGCCGTACGAGTCTATTGATCAAGTTTACACCATGCTAGCCGCGGTCGGTCGATCATAGATTTTATGGAGAACCCCACCGTACCGAGGAAAGCACGTTCACCCGGCAGTTCTGGCTCCATATTATATAATGGTAAACAGCTGCATCTGGAAAAGGCTGGGTAGAAGAATTGGATAGCACTGCTTTTTCCCGTGTGTTCCTCCCTTATCCCACAAGAACAATTTTGCCGGGATGAATAGCAGCATAAGGTTGCTTTCCATCAGTGTTAAAATTTTTGTTATTAATAATCGACAAAATATGAGTTCTTTGTTCCTGCCAGCACGCATGGTAAAAAATAATTGGACGTTGCGAACTTTTTCTTACTAGTAACGAAGATAGTTTTGTATTATTTTATTAAAGTTTACTTTTTAATGACTAAAGTCTGCTTATGTGCAGTCTGTATATCCGCGAACTCTTCCTAAACCACGCAACGGATTTTGATGCGGTTTTCTGCAGTTTTCTTTCCTGCGGAAACGAGGAAGGTTTTTGTATATAGTAAGTAAGAAAAAGTTCTCAAAAACCAAATATTTTATCAGTGTGGCAGCATTGTTAAATGACTAAGATCAATAACACACAAAAATACTTGGGCACACACAACATTACGAACATGACATATGATTTCTATACAATTCCTAGGCAATCTACAGAATTCCGAAAATCGAAAGGAAATGTATGAAATAAATTGTATTTCACACATTTCCTAAGAGTTCTATAAAATTCCTAAACGGTAATAGGACATCTGTTAAAAACGGGTATCGGCCCGTTACGGGTTAAATGAGAGCGTGCGGGGTATCCAAATTAGTATTTAATTTAAATTCAAACATTTAAATATTTATTTGTAATAACATTGGTGCAAAGAAGTTGTGTAAGTATTGGGTATTCAATCGCTAGCGTGATCGCAGGGGAAAGTGTTTTACAATATTTACCCTACCTACCGGGGTTCCTACCGGCGGCAGCGATCTAATTAAATGTTAGAACACAAAAGCTGCTATTGTGTCTAAACTATGATAGTGAGATATATTCTCTAGTAGACTTTTTTATAGGTAATAATGAGTACTTTAATCATGTAGTATATAATTTTTATGAATCATCAATAGTTTTCTCAGTGCACGCCTAAAAATGAATTTTATAGGCAAAATTTTGCTACTTTGGGTTATATTATTGCATTTTGCATAAAGATCTCTAATTTTTTTTTAAATAAATTGTAGCCTATGTTAGTCGGGAATAATGTAGGTTTCCATAGGTGAAAGATTTTTTTAAATCAGTTCAATCGTTTCGGAGCCTATTCGGTACAAACAAACAAACAAAAAAATCTTTCCTCTTTATAATATTGGTATAGATTGGTAAAGAAAACAAAACGATTACGTTAAGTAATATTAATTTTATTTTTAAATAAAATAATTTAAGTACTTCCCTGTCCCAGTACAACGTATTTGTATACTGACTGAATACTGGGTTAGTCCAACATTCGAATTAAAAAAATATTGAAAATATCACCAGTTCAGAAACTGATACAAAAGACGATATCACGTTCAAAGATAAAAATGCACTTGAAGTTGTATGGAGAAATGAGTCACACATGATTCATGGATTTATAAGAATACATTATTATGAGTCATGACTCATTGGACAGGGAAGTAAAGTTGTAAATGTACAATAAAGTATATTATTAATTTTATTTTATTTCTCGATAGCCATTTACCGACATAGCGTTTAATGAAGCTTAACATAGTGTCCATTGGAAATAACAAATTGTGGAGGGTAGTGATCGTGCTCCATCCTGGCCGATCTTAAAACCCTCTGTTCAGGATCTGCCTCATTGGTGGTGATCAGCCTAGCTCTGCAGACTTTTCCAGCAGTACAAGTCCAAAGAAGTGTCGTTTTAGTTTGTACTCGACAGTAAAAAGTATAACCATTCAAAATGGCAATTTCTTTCCCGGTAGGCTTGAATACAAATTTAACTGAAAAAAAATGTAGAAACAGTTACGCTGTTATTTAATATAAAGCAGCTTCTTAGTAGATCTACTTAGTAGTTCTACTTTATTAGTAGAAAGAAAAACAAAGAATTTTATGTTAGTTCCATTTTTTTTGGTTTTTATTTTGTATTTTTATATATTTTATCAAACGACATTAAACATAAAATCCATTAGAGATTTAAACATTATTTTATTTCGCACATTGGATAATTTACAAATAAAAAAATACTAAACAGGTTGTTTAGTCATTTTAATAAAGTAGTTTCTTCTAGGTAAGCGTGCTACATCGTCGACCACATCATCGCTTACCATCAGGTCAGATAGTGGTCAAGCGCAAGCCTATCAATAATAATTATTATTATTGATAGGCTTGCGCTTTATATATAATATAATTAAAAAAGACAATTCAGTTAGTCAATTTACAGCACTTTTTCGTACAATAATTTTGTCTTGCCGCTGGGCCAATAAATCTTAAATTTTAACATAAAGTCCATTATTGATTACAAACGTCGGGGCTGCATGCTTATGGTTCTCCTTAACAGATATTATTTCGCGCTTCGCGGGTGTGACGTGGTTAGTAATGATCAATCTTGCTGTACAATCTCTTCCGTAGGTGCAATTCCAGCTGTTCTTATAACCCAATCTATGTTTACAAAAGAAGGTATATCCGTTCATCACAATAAGCTCCTTTCCATTAACTTTTCGTACCCATTGAACTGAAAATAAAATTGGTCATATTATTTATGAAGTATTTGCACGCTGCCTGATTGACATTTTTTTTTCCGTTGGTTCATAAAATAATACAAAACTACATCTTACTATAATATTATAAATGTGAAAGTTTGGATGCATGTGTGTGTGGATGTATTTTTGTTACCTAATCATGCTAGAACAGCTTAACGGATCTGGATTAAATTCTGGATTTAAATCGGCACAGACATAGATTATAATCTGGAATAGCACATAGGCTACTTTTCATCCCAGTATAATGTTCCCTTGGGATAAGAAAACACTTTTCTAGCGAGCGAAGCCGCTGGAAGAAGCTAATATTATAATATACTACATTAATGTTCCGGATGTGACGCCTCAGAGCGACCCCAAGCCCGCTGTAAGGTCACCTTTTCTATAGCTTAAGCCATAAGAGCACAAGAGCGATAAGTTTTACTGTATCAGCCGGACAGTGAGTGTCCACGTCTCGGCCCTCTAAGACATAACAGGTATGCACCGATGCTGACTACGACGAGAGGTAAACAGCACATATCATAAGCAGTAGGTCTTACGATTTTACAAATACCTCTATGAAAACAAAAAATTTTGAGCTTGCTTTTTTCGCTCTTGCAACTTTTATAGTCCTCTTTCTTTTATGCTTAAGTCAACAGAGAAATTTCTATCTGTGTATGAATATCTAGTAAAAAGAAAACTATCTTCATAATTATCGAGCTCGTTACACGTTCTAGTGCATTCCGAAACCTAATAATTCTGCCTTCCTACTTAAACCGATCACTTTCATATGTCCGAGTTGCTAAAATTTTCAAGCTCGCTACGCTTGATCTAGCATATTTCTTAGAAAATCACCGTGAATCAAAAGATATCTTAGCAAATCTTTGAATGCCAATGATGGTTTTACTATATTTAACATAACATAACGCCTTTATTACCCAAAGTGTTAGGTAGAAGAGCATAACAAACCCACATTTTACCAGTTATGTAAGTCCCAAGCAATAGTTGGTGAGCCCATTGCGATCGACCGGGCACACATCCAAAGACCGGGTTACTATTGAAAAAAACCGCATTGAACAACAACACAGCCCGACCCGTGTAACGATCAAGACCATGTAAGTAGTAGCACTAGGGAGTTCAGGTTCTAGTACGCTCAGCTGACTTATTAAGATGATTAATTATCCTCTCAATTTCCAGTGTGAAATTCCTTCGTTCCATTTCAGCGTCTTGAACATACCCAGTGCTCCATTTCGAGGAAATAACGTCCCATTTTCTCATCCGTCATAGAGTTTGCTTGCCCTAGGTTTGGGCGTTCATTATCCATTATATTCTTTCATCCAGACATCTAAGTAATTGAATATATCGCCTATGAACTATCTTAAAATCACGCCTGTATGTTCGATTTAATAAGGGTGAGCATAGTACCATCAACTGGGCACAATTCTAGACACCGCGCTTCTACTGAAAAATTCTAGATGGAAATCCCAATAACACACTGGCCCACCCTGGAATCGAACCCAGGACATCATGTACCGGAGTAGGTACTTAAAAAAAAGTTAATTTAAAAATCAAAAACCCGACTGCTTAAGAACGCGATGCGAACTAAAAAGACAAACAAGAAGAAAATCATGCTATGCAGTCGGAGGATACGTATTCGTGAGCTGGCTGACCAAAACCAGATGGCAAGTAATCACAAGGTTAAGGATAATCGATTGACCATCAAAATCAGCCAACGCGTTTGGTCTCTAGCACGCCACATAGGAACAAACATATATATATACATACATAGACTGCAGTATAAATTAAGTGAGCCCTAACATTATGATGCCATCTTGTTTAGTTAGAGAGTACCTATTCACCACCACATCATACACCAAAATCACCGCCATATTATTGCATCGTCTGCAAAATTATATAGAAAGGGCTTACAGAATGGATTGATAATACATAACCAGAGACACATACGAAAGAAGCAGGTAGGTAAATAAAAAAAACTTGTCATAATAATGGGATGTTTAATATTTTATATATATAATATTATTTATTATTTATAATAATAATTAATTATTATATTTTATAATAATAATTAATAATTATTTATTATAATATTTTATATTTATGTATAATATAATAAATGACAATAACTATTTGTATAAAGAGATCGACGAGTATTCATTTATTTGATCTTGTGTTTAAGTGTACTTTCCAAGAAGAGACACTACACAGGTCTAATATGGGCATCAGCTTTCAATTTATATTTTGCCATATTTTGTAATAATACATAATTTTGATATATATAAATAAAAGAATTATTAAAATATTCAAATCGCTAAACACTTTAGAGTTTAACATAAACTCCATTATTTATCACAAACGCCGGAGGGCAATGACTGTGGTTCTCCTTAACAGACACTACTCTGCGCATCATAGGTATGTCTTCGTTGGAAATGATCAGCCTGGCTCGACAACCAAAGGTGCAACCCCAGGTATTTGTCAGAGTAGTTTTCTTCTTACAATAAAAAGTATATCCGTTCAAGACAGCCAGTTCATATCCATTCGGCTTCCTTACCCATGAAACTGGAAAAAAATAAACTAGGTATAATAATCGTAGCTGACAGCGCCCCGACCGGTGGCCATGTATTCGCAAGAGGGACTGCCAAGCATGGGATCTCGAGATCTAACCACAGGTTAGGCAACGCGCTAAAAGTTTAGAGGATCATTGATAAACATAGAATTTTAAGTACAACCATAAACCGTAGAATATACACTATACTCTGTTTTTTTTTTATTATGTAGACTAAACTATACTCTGACTTTTAACTCAGTAGAGCTTCCAAAAGAGTGGGTCTTAAAATAAACATGGACAAATCTAAGGTCATGGTGAATGACCATATAACACCCACTCCTATCAACATCGGAGACTCCACACTCGAAGTTGTAGACGATTATGTCTACCTGGGACAAACGGTCCAGTTGGGTAGGTCTAACTTCGAGAAAGAGGTGAAACGTCGAATCCGACTCGGCTGGGCGGCGTTCGGGAATTGCGTGGTATCTTCTCGTCCAATTTACCGCAGTGCCTCAAGACAAAAGTCTATGACCAGTGTGTGTTGCCAGTGATCACTTATGAGACCTAGACGTGGTCGCTCACAATGGGCCTTATCAGAAAGCTTAAAGTTACCCAAAGAGCAATGATGAAGGCTATGCTCGGCGTTTACTTGCGTGATCGCATCAGAAATGAGCATATCCGCAGGAGATCCAACGTAGCGACATAGCCCGAAGAATTGCGAAAGTTAAATCGCAGTGGGCAAGGCAAATTGCTCGCAGAACGGATGGTCGATGGGGCCAAAAAGTTCTGGAATGGCGACCGCGAACCGGAAGACGATACGTTGGAAGGCCTCTCACTAGGTGGACCTGGTTAAGGTTGCGGGAAGGCGCTGGATGCGAGACGCACGGGATCGGTCAATGTGGCGATGCCTGTGGGAGGCCTATGTCCAGCAGTGGGTGTTTTTCGGCTGAAATGATGATGATGAGACTAAACTGATGGTTGACGGTTGTCACTTTATCGTTATATAAAAATAGTGTTGTAACCTGACTATCCTGAGTGATAGAAAGTTGATCGAAAATCGAATTAGATCGAAAATGGAACTATTTCACGGCATAAAAATTACACTTGTTAAGAAACTAGCAGACCTTATTTAGTTTCTACTCATTTATGTCAGACTTCTTTTTATCGATCCCATTTATTTTATTGTTGATTTCATATTTAACACAATAACAGTTTATGTACTATGTGTATAAATACTGTTATATTTAAATATATTATGTTTTTATTCATAAAATATTTATTTTCACCAGTTAGTAAAATTAAATTGAGGAGTCATGTCACATTGATTCGATGAATCACTTATGTGTGAGCCTTACACACAACACTATACTTCGCGCTTGCAACATTTAAAAAAAATAAGGTCTGGCAGCTGTCAATTTAGTCTACCAAATTAAAAATCACAGTTTAAACAATTATAGTGCAGGTTTTATTTCAATGTTGTAAATTTTTCCAATATCTAAGCGACCTTTCTAATGGCTCGACGCGATTTGATTTATATTACACCGTATATATAATATGTATAAGCGATTTTTACTAAGGTAAAACGTGGTGACCCAGTGGCTAAAGACCTCGCCTCTCGTGCTTGAGGTCATGGGTTCGAATCCGGGAAAGTTCCAATTGTAACATCTTTTTTTATTCGAACTGGGATTCATTAATTTAACTAAAATAACTTGAAATAACTTAGTATTTAACCTCAAAACTTATGTCTGGTTGTTTTGTTTTGACTTTTGACATCTGACATATGCTGATATTAGCTGAGATATTAACGTCAACGCGCGATTTGTCTATGGCATAATTTCAATATTTAAAATAGTATTTTTTTTTGTTAGTCAGCGTTTGTGTACGGTTTCAATTTCGTTTTAGGATTCGGAAAAGGTATCGTTTCGTTTTATTTAGTGTACTAATAAGGGGAAGACACACAGTAACATTAGATACTAAAATCAGAATCACAAGTATCTATACCCCATTTTTAATCTTTTTGGCTCTAATTTACAATTATTATTTTGTGAATACAAATGATAATGTGTAGGCGCTGATATACCTATATTACAAGATATTAAGTTATCTTAGCTTAGGTATTAGTTGAGACTCTTAACATGTTAAATATTGTTACTACCTTTCCGCCTATTTTATTGTAAACCTGTTTCCTTTATGTTAATTCTTGAAGGTGCAAATAAAGGTTTTTTTTAATTTTTGTTATTATTTGAAATAACATTAGAATTTTAGAAAAACTCATTTGTGAAATTGCCAATAAATCTTAAATTTTATGATAAAATCCGAATGCCGAAATCCTAAAATTCGGCGGTTCATGCAAATGGTTCTCCTTCAGAAACAGATTTTTGATTCCAGCGTTCACATCGCTCAGCTCTGGCAGCAGTGAACCTAGCTTTGCACAAACCTCCTGTGATGTAATATCAGGGACTCCGCATACCACATATATTTTTATAATAAGGAAAGTGTATCCGTTTACAAAAGCGATGACCAATCCGCAATTTATTTAAGAACTAAAAAAAAGTAATAATAAATAAAATTACCACGAGAAGTGACAAAAAGATCTGTCACCGATAACCAAAACTTTTAAAGTAAAACATTAAAAAGTTTTTTGCACATTTATTTAAATAAGATTTTACTAATTATTGAACCGATTTTATTTGTTTTTTTCATAGTTGGAAAGAATTATATTATAAGTAAGTAACTAAAAATTAATTAATCGGAATGAATTTAATATAATTGATGATTGATTAATCTATCTTAATTATTTTTTTATTCTATTGTATTGAGAGTTAATCAAAAGGATGGACCGTAATTTTATTACAATCTAGCTTTGTAAAAAGTAACTGACTTAATCATAATCTAATATTATAGAGATTAATAAGTAATTTAATTATAGTCCACTAAATTTATAATGTATCTTAATTGACCGACAACCAAAATATTAGACAGTCAAACGACATTTTTATTGATTTCTGGTACATATTTTTATAAAATTGACAATGTGAATGTAAAATCAATTACAACTAAAAAGTATTTACAATTAAAGCAAATCATATTGAAATGCTTAGCTAAAATGGACCAAGTTTTAAATTACAAGATATCGTGTTCATTTATTCAGAAGAAGAAAGAATTGGAAGCAGTGAGATTTTTTTTTAATAAGTTAGTATCCAAAAAAGGCTTAAGCGTCTAGGTTTGAAAAAATATATACCTATTTATACAACGTGTTTTTGACATCCCATAACTCTTTCTATATGTATAAATAATACAAAAAGTCCTAGAATATGTAGTCCAATAATGCATAGTTTCGAATATATCATCAATCATAATTAATTTAGGTCAAAAAATGTCACCCGTATGACGAATCTTTATTTTGTTTGCTTACCGTACAAAATATTAATACTAGACCCTTGATGTGTGCAAGTATCCAAGTTTTATTGATAAATACGAGTGATTCATTTTCATTCTAACCAATCATTCATATTTAAAGCTACAAAAATTCAACTTTGTCATATTTCGAGAAAGGTTGTTTTACATTAATAATCGTGACTTTGTCGAATTATTTTGTATGAAAACGAAAAAAAAAAATATTTGAAAAATAACTGATATGCCAGTTAATTCTTCGATATGGTCTCATTCATACCCTAGACTTATGGGATATCAAAAAAACATCTTCTATATAAATAAATATCGTGTTCTTAATTATTTTTTTAAAGCAAAAGTATACGAAAAGAACATGTTTTTTATATTTTTATTTTTTGTTACTTTCATTTGTTGCACACCTAAATAAATAAGATTTTACTGAATATTGAACGGAAATTAAATATTTTTTCGTTTTATTCATAGCTGGAAAGAATTATACCTATGATTTAATTAAGTAACTAAAAATTAAATGAATCGTTATGAAATTAATAGAATTGATGATTAATTAATCCATTTGTTGCACATCTAAATAAATAGGATTTTACTGAATATTGAACGGAAATTAAATGTTTTTTCGTTTTATTCATAGCTGGAAAGAATTATACCTATGATTTAATTAAGTAATTAAAAATTAAATGAATCGTTATGAAATTAATATAATTGATGATTGATTAATCTATCTTAATATTTTTTTTATTATCATGTAATGAGAGTTCATCAAAAAGATGGACCGTAATTTTATTACAATCTAGCCTTATAAAAAGAATATTAACTTAAAAATGTGCCTTAATTGACCGATAACCAAAATATTAGACAATCAAACGTCATTTTTATTGATTAGTGGTACACATTTTTATACAGTTGACATTGTGAATGTAACATCAATTAAAACTCAAAAATATTTACGATTAAAGCAAATCATTTTGAAATGCTTAGCAAAAATGAACCAAATTTTAAATTACAAGATATCGTGTTCATTTATTCAGAAGAAGAAAGAATTGGAAGCAGTTAGAACTTTTTGTAGAAGTTCGAAACATGACTTAAATTTTTATATAAAATCCATTAGTTATCACAAACGCTGGAGGATTATGTGTATGGTTCTCATTGATTGACAATATTTTACGTTTTGAGGGAATGTTGTTGTACACGAAGGCAAGGGTGGATCTACACGTTCTTCCCCACGTGCAATACCATCTATTGAGACGAGGACTTAAATTTCTGGCGTAAAAGGTATATCCGTTTACAATAGCAAGTTCTGTTCCGTTAGGTTTTTTCACCCATTGAACTGAAAATAGATAAATTTCTTAATTAAACCTTGAACAAAATGAGATAATTACTACTACAATACAATTAATTTTGATATTCTCAATAAAAAAATGGGCTGTTCATGTTTTAAAAACTTTGGAAGAAGTTAGACTTTCATCAAATAATTAAAATATATAGAAATTAATACAAATACCACAAGAAAAATATTTGTTATCTACGAATTATAAACATTGGTGGATGGCGAAATACGTACGCGTACCTACTTATAATAGTTTGATAACTATAGTACAAATACATATTATGAGCTACGATGTAACAACAGTAGATTAAAATAGATATTGACAATAATTTGTTCACTACGACAACATAGTGTAAATTTTAACATAAACTTCTTTAGGAATCTCCGAAAACTGCAGGTTCATCTAAATGGTTCTCTATCTTATTCTTTATATCTTATTACATTCCCAAATGTTAACGCGCTACTAGAATATCAATATTGGATCTACTTTTGGATAGTTTTGTTTGCAAAATCTTTTAGATCATATGTAGGTTTAGAAGAAATTCTAAGCATAAATTTTTCTATGTAAAAGTAATTTTAAACATCAAAGTCATTTTGGAAGAGTATGCAAAAGAAACGGAAAAATATCGTGTTCTTAATTTATTTTATTTTATTTTGTTTTCAATAGGCTCGCGCTTGACCACTATCTCACTTGATGGTTAGCGATAATGCGGTCGACGGTGAAGCACGCTTGCCTAGAAAAAACCCATTCACTCTTGACTTAAAGACCCCTAGATTGTAGCTATCGGGAAACACAGACTCCGGCAGGGAATTCCACTCCTTAGCTGTACGCATAATAAAAGTGTTCCCAAAACGTTTTGTGCGTATGGGTGGGATGTCCACCATGTACCGATGACGCATCGACGCATCGCGTTTATTTTAAAGAAAAAGTATACGAAAATACCATATATATTTTTCAAACCTTTTAACCTAGGCGTTAAGAAGTATGCTTTAGAAAGTAACCGTTTTACGACACTAAAGCGGAGTTAGAGCCTTAATGGAAACTATTCGGCGTTCCGAGGATTTTTTGAGAGGAAAGAAGATAACTCTGGCATTACAGTTTTTTCCGTAGGACCAATACAGACAAGACTAAATCTTTCGCAGTAAAACATGTACCTGTTTACATTAACAAGTTACTTTCCGTTAATTTTTTTACCAATTGTACTGAAAATAAATAAATTGCCAAATATCCATTATAAACCATATACACAACTGCACCATATATACAATTTTTGCTGCAATTATAGTAGTAAAGATAAAATAAAAACGCCTAAGAACAGCTATGCTTATATATATTTTCTAAGAGTCAGTTTCTTGGCTGTAATCGTCGACGAGCTCGTCAGCGAGACAGGTTTGAGATCGACTGAGCATATATCCCTAGCGTGGTTATGGTTGTTGATGAACTCTAGGCTGTCACCTCCCGTCGCTGTAACTTCTTTCTTTTTTTTTTCCGGGGTGGAAAATCCTCATTGGATGTCCTCCGCCCTGGGGAGGGCGGAGGGGTCTGTCAGACTCATACTGACTAAAAACCACCCCGGTGTTCCATCTCACACCTACGCTGGGGGTCGCGGGAACAACGATACTTATGCAACCCCCGGCTAGTGCCGGCCCGCTTCTGCGGGCCACGACCTCCGGTTGGGGGGAAGTGAGGTGTTGGACATTCATTTTTTTCATCTTTGCTAATTTTCTCACCTGTCGAGCTCTGTTAAAATCATCACTTTTTTTTAGCTTCTTTTAATATAGCTAATTTAGCTTTGGTTAACAGAAATATTTAAAAAAAATCGAAACAGTTTGAACAATATTTTATAACTAGCTTCTGCCAGCTGCTTCGCCCGCGTGCAAAGTGTTTTTTTATCACAATAGAACATTTCGCTATCCATAGGAACATTTATACCGGGATGAAAAGTAAGATATGTCCTATTCCAGACTATAATCTATCTCTGTGCAAAATTTCATCCAGATCCGTTCAGCCGTTCTGGCATGATTGAGTATCGAACATACATCCACACACTCCAGAGCACTCCAGAGCCTGTCTGAATTTCTCCTTTACCTTTTAAAACGAAAAAATCCGTTAGACATCTCAAAGGACCTAGGGGGATGCGTATGGGTCTCCTCCTTGATAGACATTAGTTGGCGTTTCGAGGGATCAACATCATGTTTGATTACAACACTGACTTAGCAGGCTCCGTAAGTACAGTACCAGAAGTTCGCCCGATCTCTTAGTCTTTTAAAGTAGACAGTGTATCCGTTGACAATAACTAGTTCCATTCCATTAAATGTTTTCACCGTACTAGAAAATGCTTAAAAAAAACATTATTACTGTTAGCTCGTGGATGAAGAGATGAGTGGACTGTATAAAAAGGCTGTTGGTTTTAAGGCCGTTATATTTAAATAACAGTAAACTGTCCCGGATAAACAATAGTTTAGGAAGAGAGGTGTCGACTGTCGCGGTGGAGTCGGTGGTAGCGAGTGGTCCTCGACCCGCGTCGTGCTGCGTTGATGTCTCGCCGCTCACCCACACATCAAAGCCGCGTGCGCCGCGCGCGAGTGTGCCAAGTGCAGACGGCGCGCGCTGGCCGCGAGTTTTAGGTTCAAATCCGAACAATTACCAACAAAATTATATATTAGTCTGGTCTACATAAGGTATATAATAAAATCTTTAATTCGATTAACATTTAGCGAAATAGCATTTAGTTTTATTAAAATGTAGATGTGCTCACGTGAAAAAAAATCATTCACTAAAGGATAAAATTGTGGATAGGATTTTCTTTTATAAATCAGCAAAAAAGCAAAAATGAAAATATTTATGATGCTCAATTTCATTTTATATTATCATTCAATTCATTGTTCAATATAATTTTGCCACTCTAAAAACAAACAAAAATGTCATTGATTTCTTACACACACATCACACATTAAAACACGCACACATTACCACACATTATCACATTTAAGACAAACTTTAAAGTTATGTTTTACGCATGGTCCACAAACAGGTTTCTGGCAAACAATGCACACTTCAAAGGTGCTCTTCTTTTTACATTGCAAATTAATTTGACATTGACGTTTTTCGTTTAGTTTACAAGGTTGTTCTTCAGTTATGGCTATATTATCTATAGTTGAATGGTTACTTGTCCAGTTATTGTTGTTGTTGTAATATGCGTAGCCGTTCACAATAGCACGCCCCTTTGCATCAGCATTTCTTACCCAAAAGACTGTAAATAAAAAAAAACTCGTAACTCAACCAGCGTGGAAATAAAAACAAAAACATAACATAATACAACATAACATAACACAACACAACAAAACATAAAGTAACTTAACATAACATCATTCCTCTATTCCTCGGAGGGTTAGGCAGAGGTGCGCCTATAGTATACCTAGTATTGACATTGCACCAGTTATATTTAAGTTCAATATAGGAGTTGTAATAGGGGGCGAGCCTGTTTCAATTTATTTATGACTAGCTGTTCCCCGCGGCTTCGCTCCCGTGGGCCACCCCACAGGTTTTCGGGATAAAAAATAGCCTATGTCACTCAGGAATAATGTAACTTTCTATTGGTGAAAGAATTTTTTAAATCAGTCCAGTAGTTTCGGAGCCTATTCGGTACAAACAAACAAATAAACAAATCTTTCCTCTTTATAATATTACTAGCTGTTGCCCGCGGCTTCGCTCCCGTGGACCACCCCACAGGACCCGTTTTCGGGATAAAAAAATAGCCTATGTCACTCAGGAATAATGTAGCTTTCTATTGGTGAAAGAATTTTTCAAATCGGTCCAGTAGTTTCGGAGCCTATTCGGTACAAACAAACAAACAAAAAAATCTTTCCTTTTTATAATATTATAGTATAGATTACTAGCTGTTGCCCACGGCTTCGCTCCCGTGGACCACCCCACAGGACCCGTTTACGGGATAAAAAAATAGCCTATGTCACTCAGGAATAATGTAGCTTTCTATTGGTGAAATATTTTTTTAAATAGGTCCAGTAGTTTCGGAGCCTATTCGGTACAAACAAACAAACAAACAAAAAAATCTTTCCTCTTTATAATATTATTAGTATTATTAGTATAGAAGTATAGATTATAAGTATAGAAGAGAACATAACAAATTTAATTCATATATGGAGTAGTTGACAAACAACAACCCTAACAGCTGTAAGCTGTCAAGCTCAGTATAACTATTTAGCTTGTGAAGATAGTTGCTAAAAATTGTGAGCTTAGATTTGTGAACAAAGAAACAGCTGCTCGGTACACAGTATGTCACCGAGCTATCAACTGTTATACTAGTAGATAAGAAGCGAAAGATTTGCAAAAATGTCATCCAAACTAAACGTGTATGAATCTCTGAGGATAACTGCTTTAAAAGATTTGACTCGAACACACTTAGATACATAAATATACATACATTGCAAGTTAAATAAAAGCTTATAAAAAGAATGTCACGTAGAGATTTAAATTATTATTTAAACGTAAGAAATAAGGCGATGAACGGATAAATAGGGAAAAAATTGGAATGAACTCACGAATGTCTAAACCATCCACAGATAACCATAAAGGATGATGTGAAGTTTTTCGTTCTTCTTAGTTCGGCTCTGTGATGAGTAGTCTAACATTCGAAGGGCCCGAACTACGTCATCAGAGGACCTCGTAATGACCTCTTCCTCTAGGCGTGTGTGGTTGCTACACAATGTCCTGACCAGGACATTAATGACTCCTGTATGAATTGTCGCCACTAAAGAGCTTTAAAGTCGATATTTCGCTGGAGACCTTGATGTTTTTTCAATATTACGAAGGCTAACAAAAAAAATCTTCGTAAGTAATTCTTAGGCTGAAGTAACCTTTACAAACATATTGCACTGAGTTAATTATACACTATGAACAGTTCATTTTATCACAATATTATTAAGAAGGCACAAAGTCTGAATTTAAACGCATACCAACTGTTTAACTACTAAAGATAATTATGTACACTTTATTTAAACAAAGTTTATCTAAAGCACAGGATAAAAGAACGTATAAACTATTAATTTAACATTAAAAACATGAGTTGATACATTAGAAAATAGTATTCTTAACTGTGGGTATTTTTACACAAAATTAATTCCTATCGCGGCAATCCGGTGGTGGGTAGATAATATAGTTATTCACTCAAAAGTAGTGATGTCGTAACCGATATCGAATACATCATGTTGTTGAATATGATAAATTATTTTATATTTTATACCTGTAGGTATCAAAATTGACCTAGAAATAAATACGAACAAACTGTATGCTGATCGATTGCTTAGAACGACCCAAGTCACATACTCCAAATCCATGGGCTATTATAGGATGAAAAAGTATGCAAAAAAATCATTGTTTACAAGGATTTTCTTAACTCTAGTACCAAAATCAGAGGTGTGCATAACCGTTCTATTTATTTTAATTGTTATTTATTATTTTGAACTTATAGTTACAGAAAAAATAGAAGATTTTTCTTCCACCCGACTTTATTTACCGGACACCGATTTTTCTTTGCATATCAACATTATGGCATATTCTTTCTTCGCCACAATGTCGATATGCAAAGAAGAACTACCTACCGTTATTTTAATTTGCACGTGTTTCGTTTTAAGTTTGTTGTGATGCAATTTTGATTGTCTTTTTTGGAACAACCTGCAACGTTCTTTAACACCCGTCGGAAAAAGAGGGGTGTTATAAGTTTGACGTGTGTTGCTGTATATCTGTGTTTATCTGTGTCTGTCTGTAGCATCGTAGCGTCCAAAGGGGTGAACCGATATTGATTTTTTGTTTAAAAGGTGATTTTGCCGAGAGTGTTCTTAGCTATGTTTGAATAAAATCGGTTCAGCCGTTCAAAAGTTATGGGCGTTTCACTGTTTGAATCGGGGTGTTTACGCAAGATATCGTGTCATAATTACGTGTTCAATAGATTGCCGATCGAAACGTATCTACTATGTACTAGATAAATTATGTAGCATGAAATAAAAATGTGTCGGGGGTTTTTTAAATTTTGTAATTTTACTTGTTAATTGTTATCAGTCAGGCTATTTCAGGTTGGCGCAAAATAATTATGTCTGACATTGCCGGACGATAATGGTATCAATACGGAGAACTTTTATTCTTTGAAACTGGACGGCAAGATCCTTGAAGGACCAATTCTAATCAATTTTAAGCTTGTGGTAGAAATAAAAGCGACTATATTTAAATAGAAAAATGGTTTAATGCCATCTTTATAACAATTAGAACTGTCCTGGACAATCAATAAAAGATTTAATGAGAGGCTCTCGACTGGCACACTGGCCTCCGTAAGTCCACCTAAATAAATATATTTTTACTTTCATAGGTGCTTTTTGGCTCTCGTACGTTACGTCGCCGACGGTTCTAAATTTCATATTTTAAAATAAACGCCATTAGAAACCATAAAATTGGGCGGTTGATGTGTGTGTTCCAGATAAGCAGTAGAAATTCTAGCGGAATCCGATGGTTTAACGACTACCATTCTAGCTTTACACTTTGCCGAGTTGGTGCACCTCCAACTGGTTCTTCTGGAGCTATACTCTCTGCAACAAGCAAAGGTGTAGCCATTCACGATACCAAGCTCCTTTCCGTTTGTTTTTTTCACCCATTGCACTGAAAAAAAAAGTAATTATGATAGAGGATTAATCTTTTCCTGGCCATTGTCTTATGTATATTGAATTCGGTGCACCATATTTTTTATTTCCGGTCTACCCTAACTACGTTCAATCACTACTAGTGCGTCAAAAACCGTACGAAATTAAAAGTATAAATTAAAAGACTTTTTACCGGATGTTATAGGTTTGCTACCTTGTAACGTACACCAGTATATTGTGTGTAAAGTAATCTTTTGTTTTTTGGTATTAGCAGGCTGAAATAATTGTGTGCTGATTTATGCTGTTTCATCAATTACAGTACAAGAAGAAACATTCAAAATGTATTGTTCTGAAGCAAAACGTTCCGTTCCCTTTTATTGTTATTTTGTTGCAACACTGTGTCAGCTCGCTGTCATCGTTTTTACAGTTTTGATTGAGTTGAAGTGACAGCTACTCGTAGAAAAGGCTTTGATATCGCGAGACGTGACGATTTGGTCTTGAACTGGTATTGTTTGAAATTTATTGTTAACCAGCCGATCGCTACTACAAATTACGTCCGCCACCCGCGAGTGGTACGGGGAATCACCCGTGCATTTGTTTGTGCAAATATTTCGCGCGCAGCGAAGTATTTTTGTGTCGGAAACGTGTCTAGGTGTCTGCTGGGTGCCGAGAACCCCGGCTCAGATCACGTCGGTTGTCCCTTATTTCCTTATTATATATATTTTTCCCCATACCAAACCCTCGCCCGGACACGGGATTGGACACGGGTCCAGGAGACCACCGCGAGCACAAACGTGAGTAATAATTGTAATTTGTACAATACGTGTATCACCTTCCACCTGTCTGGCAGGAATCGGTATCTCAAAGAACAAATCCCTAGTTTACCGCTGCTGCGTATCGCAGTTTCGCGGTTATAGACCTGGTAGGACCCAGGAGTAGCAGCATTGCTATGGGCCCCAGCGTTGCATCTTGGCTTTGTGATCCGCAGGCCTGTATTCAACATGTATGGTCAATCTTAGTGATATAAAAGGCAGTAATGAAGACGAATGACAGTGATATGATAGCCAACAGAATTTTAAGTAAGTATGTATTGCCACTTGCCAAAAAGTTTATAGGTTGACATAACAAAACAATTCGTGTTTTATATAAGTTTATTACATACAATTAAAGAAATAAAATACCTGTATTGTACACTTGTGTATTTGAACATTTGTCCTGTATGTTTTTTTGTGGTGTACAATAAAGTATATAATAAATAAATAAATAAATAATAATCCTTATTGTTGGCGTCGGAGTGTATACAAAGCATA
This sequence comes from Anorthoa munda, assembly GCA_945859665.1. Classification (NCBI taxonomy): domain Eukaryota; kingdom Metazoa; phylum Arthropoda; class Insecta; order Lepidoptera; family Noctuidae; genus Anorthoa; species Anorthoa munda. The sequence continues at coordinate 10,181,794 of OX243901.1, forward strand.
AGAACGGTTTATATCACTAGGTGTCTACAGAAATGCGTTTAATAGATCCGCAAACTATCATCGACAATCTTCGGCATTTAGAACAAAGAAAAACCAATACGGCAGTTCTACTTAAATAAATCTAAAATATGTAACCGTTTTTTATTTTTTTAAACTTGTATATACATATAACCATACCATACCATAACCAAACATTCATAACAAATTGTTAGCATGAAGAGATGTTAAAATAAAAAATATCACGTTTTCCTTCGATAATAATACAATTCAACAATATTTCTAGAATGTATAATGTGTATTTAATCATAATAAAACAAAAAATGTTGTGCGAATGTCAATAAAAGAATACACTCAAAATTGACGTTCCAGAATGTTTGAGTAAAATTATAAAAAATGACAAAATAATAAATTAGTAAATCATATCAAAATAATCATCGAAAGAAATTTTTTTACTAGTGCATGCCAGTCCATTTGGTAACAATCTTAAAAAGATATGAGCGAAGCTAAAAGGCTCCTATCTCATCTCGGCATAAGATATTAAAAAAAGAAAACGCACGTACAACGCCGCAGAATCTTCATTTTAATTACAAACTAGGGTAGACAAAAACACAGGTACCTACCACAGTTACTTAAGTAATTGTAACAATACAACATCATATTAGGTACGTATTGACCGAGATTCAAAATAAAGGTTACAACTTAAGTACTCAATGATAATAACTATTTACCAATTTTATTTTAGTAATGTTTTATTGTACCCGACAGAATATATTTAACTTCAAACTATTTTTAGATATTTTACCGCTGTTTTTAACACTATGGAATGTAAATAAAGAAGGATGCCATCATTTGCCCACTTTGACATAATGTCCCTTACAAAAGACAAATCTTGGAGGTGCATGATTGTGTATCAGATTAGCTCGTACAACGTACCGAGCAGCATTATTGGCGGTGATCAGCTGAGCCTTGCAGATGTGTCCGGAGGAACAGCTCCAAGTACTAGTCAGCTGACGTCTCCAGTGGCAGTAGAAAGAGTATCCGTTTACGAGAGCAAGTTCTCTGCCGTTCTTTTTCGTTACGAAGCTCACTAAGAAAGAAAAAAGATTATTATGTAAATAGGCAAGATGTTTTTTTTCTTAGAGCTTTTAAGAAAAAAATACCTACTCGTAGTACCCAAAGATGTGTTCTCTAGTGCTACATGCATGACTCACTTTGTCAACGACAATACACTTATGTGCACAATCCACTGCACCTTATTTGGATGCGCGACTCGTGCTTAACGATTTATTGTTATTTTATAACAAATTTGGTAAATGAAGGGTTTTAAATGCAAAACAAGATAAAAAAAAAACAAATAAAAAAATAAAAATTACAAATTTTATAAACCTCCGATTTTAATTTTTATTTCATGCTTTTTAAACTACATATAATTAGGTATATTAGCAGACACGCTTCAGTTGAAAATCTATCGAAACACGTAATAATGACACGATATCTTGCGAAAAAAAGAGATTCTTGATTCAAAGAGTAAAATGCGAATAACTTTTGAACGGCTAAACCGATTTTATTCAAACATAGCTAAGAACACTCTCGACAAAGTCTCACCATTCAAACAAAAAAAATAATCAAAATCGGTTCATCCGTTTAGGCGCTATGTTGCCACAGACACACAGATACACAGCAACACACATCAAACTTATAACACCCGTCTTTTTCCGTCGGGGGTTAAAAATAGATAATTTTACATCAAAATTTTGTAGTTTTCTTTTCTTTTATGATACATACCAAAATATTTTTAGTACACTTAGGGCCGATTTTTGAATAGTCTGATAACTTTTGACTGAGGAATAAAAATGGCGGTTTGACAGCATTTTATAGAAAATATGTCAAACGGCCATTTTGAATGCTGCCGAAAAAATAAACAATTGATTTGTGCATCATAAAATTGTATTATCATAAAAATCCAGTCCACATCGTTGGCATCAGAGCACACTGGCTTATTTTTAGAAGTATTTATTTATAAAGAACTGCAATCAATAGACAGAACGAAAAAAGAAAAAACGTTCCGTACACTTCGATGCCACCAAAGTAGACTTAAATATTCGCAGTACTGAAGGGTACGGGATACTATTTACTACGAAAATCAAACTTTGATATCATAAATATGATATTTATAAAGAACAAACTACTTTTACTTCATACACAATCATCAAAACGCCCTTCACAGCCAACGACTGCCTGTCTAATAAAATTTTAACTGAATCGAAATTCGCATGTGTCAAACCAGCCAGTATTAATTTTCTGCTAGCCTGTATGCTGTAAGTGTAAAGCGACGGTCCGTACTTTCTAATTTCATACTGGACGCATAGTTAGAAACGTCACGTCAATCGTTTTGTACTTCAATCAATAGAATCTACACGTCGTGATATTTCATGCAAAAAACCATTAATTACTCTTTACACCTAGTACACTTCCCTGTACTCGAGCACCCTATGGATCAGTTGTACTAAACGTGTCGACAATGCGTCGCGCGTGCCGTATAGCAAGGATTTCAGGACGATGTTTACTCAAGCCAGTGATAACAGATTGCGTGGCAGTAGCAAACACCTCCTGAAAGTGATTGCTGACAGGCTTGATGAGAACCCCATAATGACAACACTGTCTCTTGTAGAGTATAAGAACAAACATAGTACATAAGCCATATTGTTACTTACGTCCTTTATGTATCTGTATTTGTCTGTTTGGACTGCCTGTTATCTAAAGAACAAATAAATTATTATTTCCTATATTTGCTTTATTTATTTGCGAAACCTGACAAAATTTCCTTCACAAATAGCAAATTTGGGTGGTGGATGATTGTGCTCCAATTTAGCTTTAATCAGCTCCCGATCATCGCCGTTGGAAAAAGTCAACTGAGCCTTGCAGGGGGGTCCTTTGGAACAGCTCCAGACGTTAGTAGCCTGACGTTGCCAGTGGCAATAGAATGAGTATCCATTCACAATAGCAAGCTCTTTGCCGTTATTTTTCGTTGCCCATTTCACTGAAAAAGCCAAAATTCCTAAGTTAATACTGGTAAAAAAATATATTAAGTCAGCAGAATGGTAGCGAGGATTATCGGACACACAATCATTATTAGAAAGACTTCTTTATTTAAAATAACTCAATGTGTTACATCACTTTCGAATTGCTGACAGCAAACTCAATATTGGGTTTTCCTCTTGAGATCTTACTATGACGTCTTAATACTATCATGATTCCGTTGTGAAAAAAAAGCTAATTCAAAAAATCCAAAAACCAACATCTGCTGACACTCGCAAGGTCGAACGAATCGAATCGACGCACGAATCATCAAAATCGGCCAACTCGTTTGGTGTCTGGAACGCCACATAAGAACAAACATACCTCCATACATCGGCAGTCGGATAAAAAAGGGATAGCAGTACAACTAACTTCAACTTGCTCACTAACTGATAGGTCAGTTACTTGACAATCCAATAATGCTTTTAATGGTTTAATTGCAATAAATACTGAGATGAGATAAATAACAGTTCCCTTAGTGAAAATATAGAGACGTTTGCCTTTAGTTAAGATTTCACTTAGTACAACGACCTAAATCAATTAGGATACATCATAAACACTTGCTAATTACAGTTAGATATAATAAACTTGGGAAATAGCAACTATTTACGCGCATGGCTGGAGTGGTCCAATTTACCACTTAACAACATCCTGGGAGCAGGGAGCTCATCTTTGGTTATGATCAGCTGAGCTTTGCAAGGCTTTCCGAAGGAACATCTCCATAGGTCAGTGAATCGATTGCGCGCGTGGCAGCAGAATGAATAGCCATTTAAAATAACAAGTTATTTGCCATTTGGAGACCGTACCAATTTTACTGAAAAGGAAAAATAAATTGAATTATATTTTTCTTTTTTTCTCTGGTTGGACTCAAGCGCAAAGGGTTCCGAACTACCCATAGTATATTATGTGTTTTTAACCGACTTCCCAAAAAGAAGGAGGTTTTTTTATGTGTGTCACCTCAAAATATATTATAATAATTTGGAAGTCAGTTGTATTTTTTGGTAAAAACGTATTCATTTAATCTCTACATATACTTCTATCACATAGAATAATTTCAGATTTTTCCCTATGCAAACTTCAGAGATAAGGGGGACGGAACGGTATTTTTTTTTATTTAACGTCATAAGTCGAAATATATGCGGCCTAAAAAAAAGGAAATATGTTTGAGGATGTGCAAATAGCGTTCTTTTATATATGAAGTTCTTTTACATGCTCTAGTAGTCCCACTTCGAATTTTAAGAAAACCTTTCAGATGCAGTTGCAATAAAAAAATCTTTCTTATTTGCAAAATAGTTGGGGAAATATCATCTAAAACTTTTCTAAATTTCAAGTTGATAGCATTAGTAGTTCTTAAGATATGACACTGTGACAGACTTGTGACTCAGTCTCAGTCAGTCATAAGGGTTTTACTATTTTGGTATGGAACCCTAAAAAAACGGTATAATTTTCACGCGGGTGAAACTGCTGTCAAAAGCTGGTTAAGAATATTTCAAAATTTTGTCAATAAAATATTAATTGCGTGCCCGTTAGAAAGCTGATAGCGGAGCTGCAACTGACGCATGTTCGTCGTGATTTCGTACGTGTTAAATGAGCTACAGAAAATAAAAACAAATTAATTGAGAAGAAAATGTAATTTCCCTTTAGCCAACAACATACAAGACATAATTATAACCATAGGCTGACGCCTTTTCCTTAGAGCCAACTATGACCGACACATAGGTACTCCTTTTCATTTCCCATTACAGCTTGATAAAAATTCCGTTTTTGACAATAAAGTTAGGGGGAGCATGAGTATGTTCCAATTTCGCTTTGACCAGGACCTTTGTCCCATCATTAGTGATGAATAGCTGAGCTTTGCATGACCGCCCAGAAGAGCATCTCCAAATATTTGTAGACCGGCATCGCGCGTGACAGTAGAATGTGTAGCCATTTGCAATAACAAGCTCTTTGCCGTTCTGTTTCTTTACAAATTTGACTGGAAAATAAATAATTCTAAATGTACAAACGGGTTATTCCCAGAGGTCCACGATTCTATTGTTCCTCTTTTCCCACCGGGTCCATGAAAAATTATAATTATGTTTTATATGTTCTTAAATGAATTCCCAACGGGTCCACGAGATATATCCAAAGTACAGTCAGTAAAAACAATTTATTGTAAGAAGGAGCAGCTTGTTGAAAACAAAACAAAATAAAATGCGGTCTTGAATGAGGACGACACGTAAGCTACCTCTTTTGCTTTTTTGGTTAGATGTTGAACATTATAAGCATTTATACCTAAACTACCAGGAGGCCAGAATCATGAAGATGTCTTAATAATAAAGACTTGTTCTTCATGATTTTTTTCGATAAAGACTAATTTAAGTAAGTACCAGGAGATTATAATCACGAGGAAGTATTTCCGAGGCTGGAACCATGAGATGTAAAAAGAGTACCGAGAGATTTTAGATTCTAACCTCCTAGTACGCCGTTAGTCTCTACCGCTTATGATTCTAGGCCCGCAAATACTTTTTCATGATTCTGGCCTCCTGGTAGTTTTTCAACAATAGCTGTTCCCCGCGGCTTCGCTTCCATGGACCACCCCACAGGACCCGATTTCGGGATTCAATTATAGCCTAGATGTCATTCCGGAATAATGTAGCTTTCTATTGGTGAAAGAATTTTTTAAATCGGTCCAGTAGTTTCGGAGCCTATTCGGTACAAACAGACAAAAATCTTTCCTCTTTATATTGGTATAGATGTAATAAAAAAATCAAAAGAGGAAGTTATATTTTTATCATTTTATTAAACTCAACTGATTTTAATCGATTTTTTTATTTTGACGTTCTAAAAAAATAAACGTCCCAACACTAGTACCTACTGATCCGTAGGTGCATGAAATAAAATAATAAATAATAAATTATTCCACTTATGGCACCTTCGAAAAATATCGATAGGTGCTGTATGTGGAATACCTCAGGTGCCATTATGTACACTTTTTAATTGATATATAAGACTGATTATTATGATTTATCATGTTTACTGTTGATTGTTGTAATGGTATATTAAGCTTTATCTTTTTTCAAAAAATTTCCTGATTGTACTTAAATAAGGTATACCCAAGGTTTTCTTTCTAACTGTACAAAATTTACTTAAAAAATTATTAATAATAATAAATAAATAATAAGAAAATTTCATTGAAATAAATTTCAATAATAAAAATCAGCTGAAACGCCTACTAAGCATGATTTTTTAATGGTCATTCATGTGATACAGTAAAAATGTAGTTTTTACTTATCTATATTCATTGTGATTTATTTCATAGAAATAGTAAACATTTATCCCTTAGCCAAGCTTTTATTGCTGACTGTACCAAACATTCTCATGGACCCGTTGGGAAAGAAAATATTTCATATTTTAAAATGTCGTGGACCCGTTGGGAAGTAAAGTATGAATTTAAATTTTTCGGGAACAATAGAATCGTGGACCTCTGGGAATAACCCGTACAAACCTTAACAAACCGTAATATAAAAATATTTCGAAACATGGCAAAAAAAAAGTTAGCACACTGTTAGCGAGGTTTCAACGTACTTTTATATAAGTAGGTCAAACTGTTTTACAGAACTTAAATTGGTTTACAGAAATAAATAAACAAGTGAATGATCAATCATATAATTTTATACTATTAATAATATTTTTTTTTTGTTATATAATAAGACTAAACATATAAACGAATTAATTATAAAATAAAAAAGCGTTTATTAATTCCTTACTACAAGGTTTGAAGTATCATCTTCCATTGTTCATACAAACAACGGTTTAAATTATGTAAGTATGTTAGTAAAATGTAAATAAAAACTTAACTTAATAATATTTGTTAGCATTGCCGATGTCTGTCTCTATTTCAGTGTTAGGACCGCCTCAGGCGGTAAAAGCCTCCTCCAAATGCTTCCATTTGTCGCGAAGTCTAGCTGTCCCAACCCAAAGGTTTTCAGCAGTTTTGACAATTGCGTTTCTCCGAAACGAATTAATTATACGATCATGTAATTATTAAAAAACGTCAATTAAAATGGGTATCTACATTGTCACAGAGATTATGGAATGTCCGTCATTAAAGGCTGTTCAGTCACGTCAAGAAATATAGTTTGGTAGGACACCGGCCACACACGTCAATCAAGTCATGACTGTCACGACCGGTGCGTCACATACAATTAGTGACTTAACGACGACGTTACGGTGACGTGACTGATGTGTGTATAACCTTTACAACGATGAAACCCAAGTGCCGACATTCCAAGCCGTTACATATTAAGTAATAAATAACCATAAATACAAGATAAAATTACAAATTAAAAAAAATCCCGATAAATAATTTTAATTTCATGATTTTTAAACTACATATAATATACCTAGTAGCAGACACGCTTCAATCGACAATCTATCGAAACACGTAATAATGACACGATGTCTTGCGAAAAAAGCCAGATTCAAAGAGTAAATTGCGTATTCAAACATAGCTAAGAACACTCTCGACAAAGTCACCTTTCAAACAAAAAAAAAAACTAAATCAAAATCGGTTCATCCGTTTAGACACTATGATGCCACAGACAGACACAAAGATACAGGTCCCGTCACGTAAAAAGAACGCTGAGCGACAGTGGAGGGGATGTGTCTGCGCATCGGTACTGTCGCGGTCTAAAGAACTAGGATATTGTTTTATAATATAAGAGTAATTGTTTTATTGTAGAATCATAATAGGTACTTTCTAGCTACTTAGTACTTTAGAAGAGGTTGGATTTAAATTAGATAATGTTTTCTTGAGCATTATTTTTTATTTCGATCTTATTATTATAAATTATCAACTGCTCCTTTCTCAACTTCTTTCTTCATAATATAATAGATACTATCATAAATAATAAATAAAATCAAAAAATCAATTAATCATTTTTCATTCCTTAATTTTTAAAAACAATCGTCGAGCAAAGAAAAATGTGTGTGCGACTGTATTTTGACAGCGAACGAAGCGTGATCTCTGCGCGGGAAGCATGGGTCAACTGACGAACCAATAGCGTGCGCGCACAGAAACACTGGCGGGGCATTCCCCCGTCGCGCCCCCTTCATACCACCAGTTTGATCGATAAATCGCTCACTGCGCAGATTCAAGGTCAGCGTTCTTTTTACGTGACGGGACCTGTACACAGATATACAGCAACACACGTCAAACTTATAACACCCCTCTTTTTCCATCGCGGGTTAAAAATAATGAACCGGTACGCGACATACGATATCACAAAGTGCGACTTATATATATCACAAAGTGTGGCTAATAAACCCGTAAATAGCCTGTCACAGCTTGACATAACATCCTTTAGAAATGACAAAATGTGGAGGTGGATGAGTGTGTACCAACTTAGCTTTTATTAGGTGTCTTCTATCATCATTAGTGATAATCAGCGTGGCTTTGCAGTTTCGACCAGAAGAGCAGGTCCAGTTATTAGATGAAATATTTCGAAAGTGACAGTAGAATGTATAGCCATTTACAACGGCAAGCTCTTTGCCGTTTGGTTTCTTTACAAATGTCACTGCAAAATAAAAATATGTTTATGTTAAGTATGTACCTAGAGTACAGTATTGTTTTTTATAAATCGCTGTGCAATTTTTATTCATTAATTGCAAATTGAAGAAGAAAACGTGTTGTGCCGACCCCAAGTAACATGGGGTAAAGGCAGGAAGATGAGGATGGTCTTACAAATAACGCATCTGATGGTTTAAAAAAATACAGTGTTACGCATACATATCTAAATATATTGATTGGAATACTTCGAAAAATCACAAACTACTTACAATGTAAGAAGTATCAGTATTAAAGTTAATGTTAAAAGAATAATATATGTAGAAATAAATAAGTAATGGAATTTCTCTTTGGCTATAATTTGGACTAGATAGAACAACTGGTTTTATGAAACTTCTACGACACCATGACTAGATAATGTAGGATAGAAACATTTACATGTTTATTTACAATATTATTATAGAACACCCAAAGATAATGTCTACTACACTTATTTATTCACTGTTCTTCGTCCTTCGTATCAGCACTATATACACTTATGAGAATAATACATTTATTAGGGCATTTTTTATAAGGGCAAAACCTGTCGAGATTTCTTCAATGGTCTCAAATAATTATTGAGGCCTGGAGCTGTAGACTTTGCCATGTTTAGTTTAATTTAATTTATTGATGTAATGTTAATACTTATTATTATTTTACTGTGTGTAATTTTGTTGCTAGGTTATTTTAGTATTGTCATTTTGTGTGTTTGTGACTTGTAACATCATAAGAAACTGTAATGATGTTATAATTGGTGATAATAAATAAATAAATATTAGTACTTATCAAATATTTTGCATATATGACAGTTTGCATGATTGAAAAACAATATATCACGGGAATTTAACGCGATGATTTCGATTATTTTTAACGTCTGGTGAAATAGGTAAATAAATAATTGAAATCATTTATTTATTATTTAAATTCATCACGTGAATTTAAATAATAAATAAATGATTTCAATTGTTTTTCAATTATGTAACGCGAAAGTTTTAAAATTAATAGTTTGCTAGATATTTCAGACGACATTTAAGTATCGCCACTTACCTCATAGTGATCTCAAGAATTTCTAAGTAATCGTGATAAGCTGTAGTTTGTTATGAGTTCTTTAGTTCTTACTTACTAACAAACTATTAAAATATATTTTGTTTATAATTTTATATTGATTTGAGTAGATTTGTAATTTGTATCTGAATTAAAGATTTATTATTATTTAAATCTGAATTACCTCCTATTACATGTGACTTCAACATTAATTTATGTGTTTATAATTGTAATATTTTTATTATATAGTATGTTGTGTTTATGCATTGTGTGTTGTACACGAATTTGTCCATCTTATCCAAAAAAAAAAAAAATTTTTTTAGTAAGTTTGTTTTGTGCACTTCCCTCTCACAGAGAGGAGGCCTGTGTCCCAGCAGTGGGAACATTAATAGGCTGATGATGTGTGCACTTGATGGATGTACTATCCTCGAAAGCATATTTATCTACGCAACTGAGGTTTGCTGTTATAGAACCCAACTATGAGTTAAGTTCGCCTTTGTACATAAACATCCTATTATATTAGTATGTTTTTTATGTTTTGTGCATAATAAAGAATAAGAACAATCTGTGCGAAAAGTGGTTGAACTCTGCATCTCTACCTAACCTAACATAAAATAGAGGTATGATGTTATATGATGATAAAGATTCTTTAATAATAAAATGAAGTTGTCTTCACGTAAAACCCGTTATCTATTTTAAAAGATGGCGGCTTATGATTATGCTCAAGCTTAAATGTCAAGACCGTGCGGTGTGCTGGGTCGGTTTCGTTCGTCATCATTATTCTCGCCTTGCACCTCATAGCGTTGGTGCAAGTCCAGGTGCTCTTGACCATGCTTTGCTTGTGAAGGTAAAAGGTATAACCGTCGACAATAGCCAGTTCTTTTCCGTTGGATTTTTTTACCCAAGTTACTGAAAAAAGAACATTTTTATTAGTACCATACCAGAATATTTTGACGGTAAAGATATACTAACTAATGTGTAGTTACAGAGACTTTAAGTTAGTATAAAACTATGTGAATAAAGTATCAAAATGTGCAAAACTCTAAATGAAACACCTCTCAGCAGTAGCTTAAATATCTTTAATAAATACATAACGACGCCAAATAAAGATAACAATAATATTCAAATCTACTTATTACTTATAAACTTTATATATAATTGAATAAATTATAAAAATACCCATTACCCATTAAACTACAAGCACAATCTATATAAACACCAATTTTATAATTTAAACCAAACACCAAATGTACAGTAAAATATAAAGTATCAAAATCATTCACAGACAGAAGACGCATACTCTAAAAGCTTCTAGCTAGAAGCTATAGATTTCGAACTAAGAGTTCTTAGTATAACAAAAGTGAAACATAAAGATCTTTCTAAAATCCATCTCCTAAAGGGGCTAAATGAGGAAAGAAAGCTGGTATGAAGTTCTTTATTTCACATGTTACATTCGTTGAAGTTGGTTATACGTTGCTAGTAACTTGGATATTCTTCTTTTGGCAACTTATAACCTTCAAAATTATTCGTACCGACAGGATATCCATATATATCCCGATGTCCGGTCCACGCGGTTTGCAATGAATTAGTTTTTACATATACTCCATTGCTGATGACAAATGAGGGTGGTGCATGGTTGTGGTCAAGTCTAGCTGACACAACCCTGCGCTCTGCAACCAGATCTTCGCTAGAAATCAGTAATCTTGCTCTGCATTTTCCAGCTTGAGTACAGCTCCATGTACTTTTTATTGGATGAAATCTGCGACAGTAGAACGTGTGTCCATTCACTATTGCAAGTACTTTTCCGTTGGGTTTTGCCACCCAGCTCACTGAAAATAAATTTTATATATTTATTTGCTCAGAAAAAATTACCTACAGATGTGTTTCAGACTTAAATGTTATGTTAGTTAGTTATATTAAAGTAATACTAGGCTCAGTAGATCTATACATAAATAATATAAACCTACTTGTCACTGACCGCCTATTTACGCGTAACGTATCAATTCTGTCTATTAAGTAACCAACATCTGCATGAAGTCATTCACTATCGGTCTGGATCCGGAACCTAGCAGCTGAAGAAGTCTGAACCTGAAGAAAACATGTTGTACCACAACAAAGAATATTGTATTATTTATATTGTAGTACTGCAGTGGCCAATCTGGAAATCCCTAAACCGATTGCGGGTCTAGGTTGGCCGCTGTAGAAAAGATCTGGCCAAATGGAGTCTCATAGACCCATCTCAAACACAGTGCCAGTGTGGGACCTCGTCGCAGGATATGCCCCACCTCCTTGTCTGCCCTTCTTGCCCAGCCGCCTGCAGCTTTCAGGATCTGAACATGGCAAATGATAGAGCTGTCCAGGTGGCTACACACTGGTCAGATAAAATTGAGAATAGTTGAGTTAAAATTTGAGTTCATCGATACGAAAAGAAGAATAAGAAGAATTTTATTTATTGGCTCTTAGTGAAAACTATAAACAACATAATCAACAAGACATAATAATTTACGTATATTTGAATTTGGAGATACTATAATGAAATATTTATTTGTCAATATTCACATAAGCCTTATATTTCTTTTTACATTTTGAGTATAATTAAAAAGATTAAAGAATTGGACTAGAATAATAATACTCCACAACATGCTTAATAAAATTCATAAATTAATAAATTTTTAAAAGATTCAGAAAGAACAATTAAGTCTAAACTCTATGACTAGTAGTTTTGAACATTTGGTACGTACAATTTCATTTATTCCTTTTTAAAGTACTCCGTCCTTTATGACAAAAGGTGTTGGTGTATGATCATGGTTGGTTAAGTTTTATGGACACGACCTGTCGATCCACAATGGGGCCTCATTTGTAATGAACAGATTGGTCTTGCAGGATGATCCTGGTGTGCAATACCAGCAGTTGGTCTTAGTGTTTTGCATATGGTGATAGAAAGTGTACATTCACAACAGCGAACTCTTTAATGCTTTTCGGTGTGATGTAAATCGAATCGCGTTGAGCCATCAGGAACATCGCTTGTAAGGTACAAGACGAACGAACGATGAAAGAATCATTATTTATTTTTCTTCTGTTCCTAAATTATGTACAGGATGAAACATTTACATCTTCATATTAGTTAAATAGCTGGTATTTCAATGATGGAGGTGGATGTGTGTGGTCTAACGTGGCTGATACCACGTACCGTTCCACAGGTACCATATTGGGAGTCGTGACCAATTGAGCGTTGCACTTCTTGCACTTCCCCAAACTGCAGAGCCAAGTCCAATTTTTGCGGGCATTTTTTTTACGGCAAGTAAATGTGTATCCATTTATAATAGCTAGTTCCTTCCCATCCATTTTGTTCGCCCATTTCACGTGAATCGCTTGAAAGTCTTCTGGAACAAATTTAATAACATTTTAGTAAATATTTAAACACAGATTTCGGACGGAGAAACATTTGCCATAGCTTACTTTTGCCTTGTCATTTGTTTGAAGCCGGTACGAATTGAAAGGGGAGGCCTATGTCCAGCAGTGAACGTATGTCAGCTGAAGTTATGATAATGAAGATGAGCCAAATTTAATTGTGTCAACATATTTTCAATCCGACAACGCTTTATTATCTCACTGCCTTCGTCTCCCTTTTTAGGAAAAGTCTGTTTTCCTTAATTTTTTTGATTTTTTCCTAATCCAGGCTAATTCGTTCGATAGGAGTCGAGCTAGCCCCGCCATCTTTTCTTTAGTCTGCCGCCATTTCCGTCACATATTCGAAACAACATTATAAAAAGAAATAGAAGTTCTTATAATATACTTACCAATTTTAATTTTCATATAAGTAGAAAATATAGTTATCTAATAAATTATATTTAAAACAATATTTTGTGTTTCTAAAATATTTTTTATTTGTGATCCATAAACACGCACACGAACACAACACACAAAAATGTATAAGTGAGATCATTAAAATATTATTTTGCAAACATTTAACATATATTACGTATCTACAATTCACTGTACTTTTAAGTAATTACTCTAGAGCTAAAATAGTTTCAAAATATGACTAGAATTTTTGTCGGCATGTGTAAGTAAAATAGTTTTTTTTTACATTTAACATACATTTTGACTTTAATACTATTTCTTATTTTGAAAATGAAATCTAGGTACCTACATATTGGTAAAATAGTATTTAGCATACATATAACATACAGATTTTACTTTAATTTAGATACAATAGTTTTAAAATATGACTAGACTAACAAAAGGTATTTACAAGGCAGACGTGAATGGAAACACCAGGAGGGGACGCCCTAGAAAGACATACATAGACCTTATTGGTGATGTTCTTCAAAAAGCCAGGTGCGCAGTACTCATGACCGGCGTGCGTGTATGACTAGATGTATGAACGTGAATGAAGCAAAATAAGTACGTAACGATCGTAGCAGGTGGCATTCTGTGTTTCTGCATACTCCCCTTGGGAAAGAGGTGTGAGTTTATGTATGTATGTATGTGATTATTTTCAGAAAAGAACCGAAATCTGAGTGTCCTGGAAGCAGCTTGTCAGTGACTCCGTCAATACATTCCAGGACAGCATTGAATAAAACAAATAAGAAGAAGAAATACTAGGGTTGATTGAGGGATGGGTCTGATGGGGGTACAACTAAATGCTCTAATTGAGTCGCTAAATTTATGGATGACAATACTGAAAAAATTGGACTCAAACTGAGAGATGTAAATTATTATACTGCTAGCGCTCTCTTCAGTTTTAAGAGTTTGACGAACTAGACTAATAAGTTCTAGATAGTTACCTACTGACTAAAACTAAACTCACAACTTTTTAACAGCTTAGGTTACTCTGTACTTAGACCTCGTTTCCACCTGCAACCAGCTCGCGTGCAAGTTGCATTACTTTGCAGGCTACTAAGATATAATGTGTTCAATCACTCGATAGTGTCCCACAATGAAATTCAACTTGCATGAGAGTTGCTTGAGGAAACGCAACTTTAGAGCTGACATTCGTTGTGATCCACAATTTTGTTTTCATCTCTTTTACCAGACTACGGCGAAGGCAAAAGGAAGGGTTATGATCATAACCCTTCCTTTTGCCTTGTATGTATGTTTTTATTTACATTTGCTCCTCCGTAGCGCCTAAACTATTCATCCGACTTTGATGAATAAGGTATCAATCGATTCTTTATTATGACCCGGGTAACATAGACAAATAAAACCGTAGTCGGGTTACAGTTTTTATAAAACTTTTTGCTTGTTAAATACATTATTTACAAGAAGAAGTTGGTATACGTAGATATTTTTAACTATAACACTACGATTATGTAACCTGAAATTGAGTAAAATAGAATCTCACGAGTGCTGTACTACACTCTATTATAATCTTATAAATCTCATGCCTGCGAAGCATTTAAAATTAGCAGTTTTTGAGCTGCAAGGCTTGACATAAACAACCAAAAACTTAAGCCCATTTCCAAGCAAGCAGGGAAAAAGATATGCCACCTGCTGCGATCCTTATAGTATTCTTCTTTTTCTCAAAGCTCCAATACTACTAAATCCATACGCCTTAAAAATGTTAACTACCAAATTACAATTTAACATAGAACCCATTACTGATGCAGTACTCTGAGGGTGCATGCTTATGTTCCAGTTTCGCTGACAGCACGATACGGTTTGATGGCTTGTCGTGATTGGTGATCTCCATCCTAGCATGACAGGTTCCTCCATAGGTACAGTTCCAGATCTTGGTAGACTTCTTCAAGCTCTGCTTACGACAGTAGAATGTATAGCCGCTGACTAACGCCACTTCTTTGCCGTTGAGTCGCTTCACGAATTTTACTGTAATTTTTTTTGGGTGTTAATATCGAATTTGTTATTGGGTAAGCACACATTAGAGTTATTTCGTGCAGTAATAGCATGCAAAGCGTACGATAACATGCGTGGTTATTGTTGTGTGTTACAGGTAAACCTTATTAGGTGTAGGACCAGAGGTTTTAATAAAAATTAAATATGTCATAAGAAAACTTTAATTACCGGATGATACAAAATTAAAGAAATAATCATTTAAGTGGAATCATGCAACTTAAAAAGCCACAGTTTCACAATAAACTGTGGATTTTGAAGAAAGTTTTAAGGTTCGTCTTGTGACTTCTGTCAAGAAATCTTCAAAATCTAAAGTTCCATACAATTTTATTAAACAAATATTTACTTAAACTATACGCTAGAAAAACATCATATAAATGAGTTCACGAATGGTAAATGTTGGAGGAGCATTTTTGTGCACTAGCCTTGATAACATCACCTTGCGCTCTGAATAGCCTAAGCCCTTAGTGATGATCACCTTTGCCCTGCATTTTCAATTGGTATAAGTACAGATGTTGTTATTCAAATGAGGTCTGCGCCAGTAAAATGTGTACCCGTTTACAATAGCTAGCTCCTTCTTGTCAATTTTATTTACAAATTTCACTAAAATAAAACCTTAATTGAAAGAAGTGTTATCTTTACAGAAGTAGGTATTAAGGAACATGATCTGAATATAATTGAAAACAATTACAAGCGACGGACTCTACAAACTACAATAACCACAATGATGATGAGAATAATCAGTGCAAAAAATAGAAAAGTTAGACATAATTTTATTTATTTGTTGCAAAAATCACAAATTGGTTTTAATCATAGGTTCTAATTTTCAACATAGATAATACATAGTATATTAAAGCACCATGAAACATGAGCATTTAAACTTTGAAAGTAATTTGATTACTTGTCAAGCGTATTACTGATTAAAGATTCGGAAACATCCTTTTCCTGACCTTTTAGGCCTTTAACTAAACGATGGTGGCTTCACTTACACCATAAGTATCCGGAACAAGGTTATAAAGTCATGTTGCTATGCACATCCACATATATTTAAAACATTATGACTCAGACATAGCGGCATTTTATGACTGGCTTTGGGACATGCTATTATTAAAATACTACATAATATCATGATCATATCAGCTAAAAGACGTCCACAGCTGAACGTAGGCCTTCTCCAACCATCGTTAAAACTATCACTCAGTGGATTCTTGCGATCTCAACCAAGGCGTCAGAGAGGTATATACTATATCCTAACATAAAACCCATCAACAATCATGAAGGTTGGCGCTGGATGCCTGTGCTCCAGCTTAGCAGATATAACTGTCCGCTTCAAGGGTTCCAGTTCACTGCCAGTGATCAACCTGGCCTTACATAGCCATCCATTGGTGCATGTCCAGATCTTCGTCTTCGAGTTGTTCTTGTGGCAATAGAACGTGTACCCGTTTACCATCGCCAGTTCTTTGCCGTTCCTCTTCATCATCCATTTGACTGAAATTGAATTAATTGTTTAAGAGGGATGCGCCAAGATAGCAAGAGAAACTAAAATTTTCTTACGTATATTTTTGTAATTGTATTATTTTTATTTCAGTAGTATTTACAGCGATGCGTTGTCGTGTGTCCTCAACATCGTCTGTCCACTCTAAAGTCAAATGTCAAAATAATGGCTGCTGAAACTTACATGGTGTAAATAAAGAAGATTATGTCTATTTAAATCAGATTATTTTTATGAACACCATCTGATATTGGTTGGTCACCACTCACATTTTAAGTTTGTTCAGTCTATGTCTAGCAGATGTCGCTGCCAGATATAAGAATGCCATTGTACCCATAGGCATGTGTGTGTGTGGCAAGTGTCATGTTACGGACGGCTGAATCAATTTTCATCAAACGAAGCTAAGAACACTCTCGACAAAGTCATCTAACAAACAAAAAAACTAAATCTAAATGGGTTCATCCGTTTAGGAGCTATGATATAACAGACTGATACGCAAATATACCAATACACAGATACCCACTTCACACTTATAATACCTGATTTTCTGTCGGGGTTTAAAACAGAAATTAATTAGACGTAACTGTTTTTACTTAACAGTTTATACACATATACAGACAAGATAAAAGGAACAGGAAAATATGTACAAAGGTGATGATTGTAGATTATAATTAATTATTATTATTATATCTACAATCTAGGAGTCTTTAAATCAAGAGTGAATAGGTTTTTCTAGGCAAGCGCGCTTCA
The DNA here is from genome assembly GCA_945859665.1 of Anorthoa munda. Taxonomy (NCBI): domain Eukaryota; kingdom Metazoa; phylum Arthropoda; class Insecta; order Lepidoptera; family Noctuidae; genus Anorthoa; species Anorthoa munda. Next base: position 10,199,598 of record OX243901.1, read on the forward strand.
CCGTCGACCACATCATCGCTTACCAACAGTTGAGATAGTGGTCAAGCGCGAGCCTATAGACAATAAAAATAATAACAATAAAATATCTTACAACATATCTGCGACAGGAATACACATAATAAGAAAGAAAATAAAACACAAAAAAAAAACACTTTTTCAAATAAAACATAATTATAATTACATTATTATTAATTAGTTACTTAACATGGAGGAGATGACTTCAGCTCCTGTCATCCCCTTCGAACCTAACCTATCCGTGTCGGGGTGCCCTAAGCACCCGACATCGCTTTGTTCGCTCTTGGACTAATTCGTTGAAAATTGCGGCACCACTCACAAAAATAGTATTTTTTGCTAACCGATTCTATAATCCTGCTGACCAAATAATGTAATTTGCTGTGAAAATATTTATTTCGCAGATATTTCTTGCTGACCGAACATTTAAAATTATAAAAACCATACCACGGGGTCCCAGCGCTAACAAAGAACATTTTGTTGAAATAAATGTCACTAGATGGCGCGATATGCATCGATTCGTTATTGAATTGTGTGATAAATTAACATTTTCTAGAATCGATCATAAAAGTTGTGTGTTCTTTTTTAATCAACTGTCCAAAGCACAAAATTATGGAACATTGGGCTCTTAATTCACATTTCAAAGATTATTTGAACGAATCATTTAAAATTGATCCAATAGAATCCGACAAAATTTGTGTATCCGTAACGAGTGATCTCATTTCGAACAACTTATCAATTAAATTCTGTAGCGTTACGATTCTCAGATGAGCTATATACGAGTAAAAACGGTTTCCAAAGGGGGCAGTTTGCCGCTGCCCTTTTATTATGAAAATTATAATGTACAACGAGCTTAAAGAAGGTATAGTCCATGGTATGATATGTCTATGGCTTAAGAAAATAAATTAGACATATGTCATGTCAGATAAAAATGTCAGAGTCTAGAATATTCTATGATTTTTGCAAATTAGCAGTAAAAATAAGTTTTTGGATGTTAAAACAAATCGTATGCTTTTCAGGTGTTTACATTATCAAAGAATACATATAAATGAGTAACATGAATTGATACAAATTCAAAAGTTATGAAGATGAGATTTGTAAAGTGTGTTATAAAGAGTAAGTAAACTAAGAGATGTGGAATGAATACCACAGTTATTAAAGTGTAACAAACTTGCGATTTCAAATAGTTAAAGTATCAATGTCTAGCTAGGTAATAATAAATATAACATATTTTGTAACTATGACGAAATAGAAAAACATTGTTCTTTTCGCCTTTTTTTAAATACTGCAAGTATGAAATATGCATATTATTATTTATTAATATTATTCCAGTAAATCATTTACCGTTTTGCACTAAATACACTAACCATTGGGAAATACGATATCAACAAAAATCCATTAATTCAGAAAAAAACCTGCTTACCTATTTCTTGTTTTGAATTATGGTTATGTTCTCTTTTATGTGAAACTATAACGTTGTTAACTGTGACGACAACTGATTTACACCCCGACGATGTTGTCCGAGAACAGCGCCACCGTTGTTTGGGCCCCGTGTATCTAATCACCCGATTATACCGATAGGAACCTAAGATCATGACGTCATTACCACTCTTTGTTGTACTGAAAACTGGCTCGATCTCTGTAACAAAATTATATCGTATAAAAATTAAAAAATAGAAGACAGAATTTACTGCGACCCCAACAGGTTTAGCAGGTCCTTGAATCTCCAAGTCAGATTTAAAAATATCAGGGATTAAATTTCATCAGTGGGAGGCCAGGGCGGGTCGCTAGAACATAACAATTTAAAAAATCGCATGAAAACCGGCCAGCCAAATTATTTTAAAGGAAACAAACTTTAATTGAGTATAAAGAAACAGTTAAAATAATAAAAATAAATAATAATAAAAAAATTATTGATTCATAAAAAGCTAAAAGTTTAATCAAATAATTGAACTTAATTAATATTTTAAATAAAAACTAATTAAATTTTGTTTTACCATACATTTTATAAATGTATTTAAAAGAGTTATGTTTGTAAATGTGGATGGATGGAGAGGAAGACCAAAGAAAAGATGGATGGACTGTGTGAGAAGTGATATGAAAGAAAATGGAGTCAGTAATAGCGTAACAGGGGACAGAACGCTATGGAAGAAGAAAACGTGTTGCGCCGACCCCAAGTAACATGGGATAAAGGCAGGAAGATGAATATCCCGATATGATGTTCTCTTGGGATAATAAAGCACTTATAAGGCGCGCGCAGCCGCGGTAAAAAGCAAGCGAAATTACGAATAAGATTTTAAGAAATCGCCTCATTTACCGTTTTAGCTATGGTTATGTTCTTTTTTATGTGAAACTATAACGTTGTCAACTGTGACGACAACTGATTTACATCTCAATGAGGTGCGACTACAGTGCCATCGTCGTTTGGGCCCTTTGTATCTTCTTATCCGATTATACCGATAGTGACCTAAGAGCATGACGTCATTACCACTCCTTGTTGTACTGAAAACTGGCTCGGAATCTGTAATAAAACTTTATCGTTAAAAAAAGAAAAAAATAAAAGACAGAATTTTTCCTTTTTTAAAAAAAAACGTTGCCCCACACTAAGAATTTCTTCCTGTATCGTGGGTACGTTTACAAACATATAAACTCATATACACAAACACCCAGAGCCGGAACAACTATCTGTAGGTCATACAAATTTTTGTTCGCAGCGCAGCAGTCAATTGCTCAACCACTGCGCCAACCGTGCGACCAAATCTCTCCAAGTCAGATTTAGATATATCAGGAATTAATTTCATCAGTGGGAGGCCGGGACGGGTCGCTAGAACATAATAATTTATAAAATACCATGAAAGCCGCATTGTTTTAAAGGAAAAAAAAAACTTTAATTGAGTATAAAGAACCAGTTTAATCAAATAATTGGACTTACATTTTTTTTTTTTATTAAAAAACTAATGAAATTTTGTTTTACCATAAATTTTAAAATTTTGGTAAACGTGATCAATCACTGATCTTAATCCTCTTTTATATAATTTATTAAAAACCCATTTCAGCATCATTTAAAAATCAACTCTTAAAAAGGTGCTAAAATTTGATCAATCACGCCTCAATAGCTTAACGGATTTGAATAATACTTGGCGTACGGATAGACCATGGCTTGAATTAGGATATAGGTTACGTAATATTCCGGTATGATGTTTCTTAGGGATAATAAAATACATATAACGCGCGCGCAGCCGCGGTAAAAACCAAGCTAAATGACAAAAAAGATTTTAAGAAATTGCCTAATTTACCGTTTTAGGTATGGTTATGTTCTCTTTTATGTGAAACTATAACGTTGTCAACTGTGACGACAACTGATTTACATTTCAATGATGTGCGACTACAGTACCATCGTCGTTTGGGCCCTTTGTATCTAATTACCCGGTTATACCGATAGGGACCTAAGAACATGACGTCATTACCAGTCCTTGACGTGCCGAAAGCTGGTTCGAAATCTGTAAAAAACAATATCGTTCAAAAAATAAAAATTAAAGACAGAATTTACTGCTACCCTAGCTGGTTTTAAGTCCTTAAATCACCATGTCAAATTTAGATGTACATCGAAATTGAAATTTCACCAGCAGGAAGCCGAGGCGGGTCACGGCTACATAATAATTTAAATAATACCATGAAAGCCGGGGAGTCACTTTATTTTAAAGGAAACCAAACTTTAATTGAGTTAGTACCAGTTTAATAAAATATTTGGGCTTATCTAAAATTGTTAATGAAGACTTCGGTAAAATTTTCTTTTACTATACTATTTACAAATTTGGTAAATTTTATCAAACATGGGTTCACGTTTTTTGATACATTTTATCAATCACCTATTAAAACCTCATCTAAAATACAACTCTTAAGGTTGTCCTAGTCGACGGCACGAACTATATTGTGCGCAGGGTTAAAATGCATGCTATCTCATCCGACAACACGTGCGAAAGAGATATATGCTGTGATGAGCAGTAAGAAGATAGTTCGCGTATGAATTAGCACATTAGCAAGTTTGTAGCGAACTGGATGATGATTTAGGACGAAAACGAGCGCGCGAAATTTTATAAACAGAACTTTGGGAGTCTAGATGTCATGAAAAAACGACTAAATGTAATATTTTCAAAATAAAATTATTTGCAATGTTAAACTACTAATTTATCCCTGTATGGAGGCCGTTTTTCAATTTTCCATCTTCTTATGGTATTTATTTCCGCCCAAAGATGCGTTAAATTTAGTGTTGAAATATGGAACTTTCGACGCTCATAACAATTTTTTTTTACTTTTTTGTTTCCATACAGGGCTAGATCATGATTAGATAAATTGATATCATTTTTTTTAATTTTGAACGTACATCGTCAAACAGTGGAGTAATCGCCAGACTACGTTTGTATGGAACAATGATCGACTAGTGTAACAGAGGTGGGAACTTTTGTTGTTCGTTAATCGATCACGCCTCAATGGCTTAATTAACAGTTTTGAAAATACTTTATGTACGGGTAGACCATAGCTTGGATTAGGATATAGGTCGCGTTACAGCCCGGTATAATGTTCTCTTGGGATAACAAAATACTTATCACGCACGCTGAACCGCGGGAAAAGCTAGCTAAATTTAAGAAATTGATTAAATTACCGTTTTTAAGTATCTATTACAATATTTACTATGACAACCATTTAATTACATCCTAGTGTTGCATGAGCACAGGTGGTACTGAAAGTTGGCACAAAATCTATAACAAAACTTTATCTTGAAAAAATGGATTATATGAAAGAAAGATAACAGCCACTAGAGCCACTTTTGAGTTATTGCATCTCCGGATCCAATTAAACCGGCAAAAATCACAAAGCTGAACATTTGACCCCGTTATGCTTAAATAGATAATGGTGTCTGTAGATATTTATTCAAAATAAATAGCACCTTACACACATTTTAATTGAACTTTAGGAGATATATTTTTTTTAAATAAATACTGTAATAGAACATTAGTTAAGATTTTGCAAAACGGCTCCAAGTTTAACAAACTTATGGCCAAAAATTTCGTATTTTGTATTTTTTGTATATTACGATTTATATAAGAAGTAAGGAAGGGATATTTTAAAATTCTACTCCCAAGGGGACGAAAAGAGATAGGGAAGTTGGTATTAAACATTTTTATTCATTTTTAAATATAATTGAAACTTGCACTTTGATATATTTTATTAAACACCCATTTCAGCAATATCTAAAATTCAACTCTTATAGACGTGGCAAAGATTAATGTTTGTTAATCAATCACGCTTCAAAGGCTAAATGTATGAAAAGTCCATGCCTAAGTATTTTTCATTTTTTTTTCGTTTTCAATAATGGATATGTTCTCTTTTATGTGCAACTATAACGTTGTCAACTGTGATGATAACCGATTTGCACCCCAACGTTTTCCTAGAACATCGCCATCGTTGTTTAGGCCCTATGTATCTAATCACCCGATTATACCGATAGGGACCATAGATCATGACGTCATTACCACTCTTTGTTGTACTGAAAACTGGCTGGAAATCTGCAACAAAACTTTATCGTTAAAAAAAGAAAAAAAATAAAGACAGAATTTACTGGGAGCCTACACAGGTTTTGAGTCCTTGAATCTTTGAGCCAGATTTATATATATCAGGAATTAAATTTTATCAGCCGGGGCGGGTCGCTGTGTATCTAATCACCCGATTATTCCGATAGGGACCATAGATCAAGACGTCATTACCAGTTCTTGACGTACCAAAAGCTGGCACGAAACCTGTAACAAAAATGTATCGTTTATTGAAGAGGTAATTAAAAGAAAAATCCTTGCATGTCTGTGCCAGCTTATACCGGTAAAGCTCGTTAATCTAAAGATATGATCCTGTTTTACTGTTTTAAAATGATGTGTGTCGATATATCAAGTACATCGTTTTGTTATCTCAGTACAGTGTAGGTTGATCAATAACAAATTAAACGTATGATGCGTAGTTAATTTATTTAACGGTTTATAAACAGACAAGACGGAAGAAAAAGTAAAGTACGTACATGAGAATCTCTCAATGTGATATCTCCTTACATAGAAATTTTACTAGAAAGATTTGTAAATAGCTTGAGCAAGAGACGAGAAGATCAAATACAAATACATTTCAATGTATAAATAAAATATACAATTTGGAAATATATTTACGAACACAGGTTGGTTTATTTTACTAGCTAAAGTAAAAACAAAATCATTTAATATAACTAATAATAACTAACAAAAACTGATAATATTTATGCAACTATGACAAAAAAGAAAGATAGTTTTGTTCTCCTTTCTTTTAAATACTGTTTAAGAGACCTTGCTGATAGCGCGACGCAATTTAAATTGATTTGTTAAGCGATATCATTCGGATATCACATACACGTTTTTCTAAGAAAATGTCACGTGCACATCGGTCGAATTGCATCGTAATAAATCTAGGTGATCATAATTATAGTGTTAATTGCCTATCGGTGTCTGAGGGTGTAACATACTCGTAAATCGAATCGCGAATAGTGGTCAGGAAGGTCGCTGTGTTTGGCAGTCCCTAATAACACCGCGAGTCCCTTTATTTTAAAGAAAGAAAACTTTAATTCAGCATGAAGAAAGAGTTTCATAAAACTATTAGACTTATCTTAAACTATTAAAACCCTTCTGAAATAAGACTGCACCGTGCATTTTGTACTCGTAATGAAACTATACTACTAATATTTCACATTTTTAAGTATGGGTATGTTTATTTTTATGGGAAACAATTGTATTATTGAATGTGAAGATAACTGATTTACATCCATATGTTGTTCGATTACAGGTCCATCGTTGTCTGGACCCTTTGTATCTATTAACCTTATTATACCGATAGGGACCTAAGATCATGACGTCATTACCCCTCGTAGTCGTACTGAAAACTGGTTCAAAATCTGTAACAAAACTGTTTCGTTAAAAAAGAAGTATCGCTTGTGAAGGTTATTTCCACCAAACTGCAACGGGTTCGAATAGCTTGAGCAATAATAATCAGTCGTAGTATTTCCTAAATACGGTAATCTAGCAATATATTTAAAGATAAGCCAAACAAGTTGGTGGAGAAGCACTTTAATATGAAAGTCACCCAATCCACCTGCAGGTACATAACCAGCACCATTATTGTGTAACTGTTTTGACAGCTCAACAGTATACATTTCGTGTTAGTAGTCGGATTATTTAACATATGTTATAAAGCAATAAATGCAAGAAAAGCATGTGTGCGCCATTTTTTGAAGTTACGCAGTTAGAGTGCAGGCCATCTTAAAGGGCTTATTACATTACACGGTATTCAGGGCCCTGAATACCGGGTCACTAAATCATTCCGAAGCAATAAGGTCGATATTATGAGAACCCTAACTCCCTAACAGTTATTACACTACGCTGAATTAGAGCTTAGGGCCCTGAATACCGTGTAGTGTAATAAGCCCTTAAAATTCTTGCAAGTTTCACGTCAGATTATAAAACAATAATGTCATGCTTGGCATTCCTCGCTAGGCAAGAGTTGATCATGAGAAACTGAAATAGAAAATAATACGAGTGGATATAGCAAAAATAGCTCTGTCATCTCAGTGTAGTTAGATAATAATGAATTATAGGTAATTTGCGTCGTAGATATATTTTTATTTAATTTTTATTTAACGATAGGCTCGCGCTTGACCACTATCTCGTCTGATGGTAAGCGATGATGTGGTTTACGGTAAAGCACGCTTTCCTAGTAGTAACTTATTCACTCTTGACACCTTAAGGTTGTAGCTAAATTAAATATCTCTATAAGAACGTCCTCACTGGGAGCATTCTTTCGTGAGCATTTGTAAACAAGCAATCGTAAGCGAGCAACAAATGCTTCCCAGCGAGCTCAGCATTCACTTTCCAGCAAAACTATGAATACGCATTCGAAAACGATCTCGTTAAATGTCATTCATTTCTAACACGACAACACGATTGACCAAGGTCACAAATACTTAAGATCAAGGAACTGTTCCTTACTTTACAAGTGGCCAGTCACATTCCTACATACATACTCATTCATTTTATTATCTGAGTACTCGCTTTCGAGCGTTTTATTAGCGTGAACATTCGAATGCGAGCCGTTTCCGCGAAAATCGTTGCGACGTCCACACCGGCCGAAGTTTGCGCTTGCGTGTAAGCTTTGTAACGCTCGGCTCAACGTCCATACCACTCGAATATTCGACGTCGAATGCTCAAGTAATTACACGTGAATGCTCTCAGTGAGGACGTTAATTAAAATAAACAAAATATACATACGTACATACACTCACACCATTTTTCCATGGGGGTAGGCAAAAAAACAAAATAATCCATACTTCATAATATTATAAATGCGAAAATAACTCTGTTTCTGACCTTTTCACGACTATACAGCTGAACCGATTTAGTTGAAATTTAGTTGAACAGTCAGATGACAGTTTAATATAAGCTATGCATCCATGGATCTGTTATCTATTTATTATTCATTCACTTATAGTTTTATTTTTACAATTAAGATCTAAGCTAATAAAAGATTTCCATTTGACCAGTCCCAAGTAACGGCACTGGGTACCAGCACAAGTTTCACAGAGGACAACGCTAAGATAGTATTCTTTCACGCTTCTTTTAAATACTGCAAGAGTTTCGCAGTCTCTAATGCCAGGCAAAATAAATTCCGCTAACATACCACGAAAATCAAGGAGACACTTTATTTTAATTAAAAAAAATACTATAACTATAAAACTCTTTAATATTTTATCACATATTACACAATATCTATAAACTTAAACACATTTTCATTAATACTAATAACACCTAAATGAACGCGTCAATGTTTTTGCCATGTTAGATTTTCAACTTACGGCACGACACGAGCATTGAAATTAAATTGAAACTTAGCTTGTTCACATTCCATAACATTTTTCTATCATGAAATTATTTTTTACGCCAAAATACACTACCTAATTAACCAAATATGAAATTTACAAAAAATCTTATGTACTAAAACAGCGAAGCTCTAGACAAGTGATATTCTATCAACCAAAGCGTCGCGATAATGATTGGTTAAATAAATTAATGTGATTGCTAAGCGCTATCGAAATGTCACGTGGTCAATTCCTTACACTTTGGCAATCACCATAGTTGATAAGATAATACTTTGTGTAGAGCAGTGATACTCAAAGTGGTCTCCTCTGCGATCGTCACCAACCTACAAGAGGTCCACGAATCCGAAAAAAAAATTGGGGATCCATAAGATTTAAATGGGGGTCAATGATAGTAGATTTCATTTAAGCAATAGCTTATGGCATGTTTTCACATTACACTTAACTACAGCTAGAACTTTAAATCTTTCGAAGTTAGTAAGTAGGTAGCTGTCAAAAACAATTTTGAAGTACATGAATTTGAATATAAAAATATTGGGCAAATCCGTAAAACATAACAAGGGGTCTACAAGGCAAAAAAGTTTCGTGGGACCTCTGGTCTGGAGCCTCAGTTGTCCCGTTTAAAAGGATGGTTATGTTCTCTGGCATGATGAACTATTACATTATCGACTGTGACGATAATTGATTTACATCCCGATGGTGCACGAGTGCAAGTCCATCGTAGTTTGGGCCCTTTGTATCTATTGAGCCTATTATACCGATAGGGACCATAGATGATGACGTCATTCCCATTCTTTGTCTTATTGAAAACTAACTCCATATCTGTAACAAAATTTTAAAGTTATAAAGAAAAAAATATAGTCAAAATAATAATTAAATATTCGAAGTTCGCTTGGATGGCAAATAGTGCCATGATCAAATGACTAAAAATATTGTTTGTCCGTCAGGTAGATAAACAAAAAAAAATTTATACGGATTTTGCTTTTTCAAGTTGTCAAAATATTAAGGCGGTACACTGAATGATAACGTCGCATTACGTCATGTATTTGTAAATGTTAAACAAAGATAAATATTTTATTGATATTACATTGACGATACAATAATAAATATATTAAACTACCAGTTACTTAAAAGAAATTTAAAATAATATATACCAATATACCTACCTACTATACTATATTATACGAGGGCGATTTTCAACTACAATATTCATTAAATCAAAGGGTTAGTTAAACACTATTTCAAATTGGTTGGTCAAGATTTTTAGTATAATTTGCCGTAAACACACGAATAAATTTACAAAAATGAAAGAACATTTCAGCCCGTTTCATCATCGAACTACCAGACGTACGGCGAAGCGCCATCGGTACATGGTGGACATCCCACCCATACGCACTAAACGTTTTGAGAATACTTTTATTATGCGTACAGCTAAGGAGTGGAATTCCCTGCCGGAGTCTGTGTTTCCCGATAGCTACAATCTAGGGGTCTTTAAGTCAAGAGTGAATAGGTTACTACTAGGCAAGCGTGCTCCATCGTAGACCACATCTTCGCTTACCATCAGGTGAGATAGTGGTCAAGCGCGAGCCTATAATAGATAAAAAAAAAAAACATTCTATGAAAACTAAAACAAATCAGACGTATAATTCCCATTTCAAGTATGGTTGTGTTCTTTTTTATGTGAAACTATAATTCTATCGACTGTGACGATAACAGATTTACATCCCAACGCTGTCCGAGTGCAAGTCCATCGTAGTTTGGGCCCTTTGTATCTATTGAGCCGATTATACCGATATGGACCATAGATGATGACATCATTCCCATTCCTTGTCTTATTGAAAACTAACTCAAAATCTGTAACAAAATTTTATAGTTTATTATTTTATAATCGAAGTCCGCTTGGATGGCAATGAAATCAATGGTGCCATGACCAAATGACTAAAAATTTTTTTTTTCTTTATCAGGTAGATTAATAAAAAAATATTGGATACGGATTTTTTTATTTTTAGGGTTCCGTACCTCAAAATGTAAAAAAAGGAACTCTTATATGACTTTCTTGTCCGTCTGTACTTCTGTCTGTCTGTCTGTCTGTCCGTCTGTCCGTGTGTCACCACCGATTTTCTCATGATCGGGTGGACCTAGCATGTTGAAATTTATACCAGATACTGAGGTCTATAGTCCCTACTAGATGTATAAAAATCAAATCCTGAGCCATTTTGTGAGCATTTTCCCTTTACTTGTGCTGTAAGGCCTTGCTTTTAACCAAAATTGAGAATTCTAGGTCAACCGGAAGTATCCTATAGGTTTTGGGTCGAAAACGTATATGATAGTTCCCGTTGACCTAGAATCACGAAAATTACCAAAAAGTAAAGTTGAAAATTAAGGTAAATTTTAGTAGGTACTTACAAGTTTTCGCGAAATTCTAAATTTGCCCATATCTTTAAAACTTAGCCACCAATAAAAATTATACCAATTTTATTATATAATGGGTAGGTACGGAACACTCGGCACACGAGTTCCATTCGCACTTGACCGGTTTTTTTTAAGTTGTCATAAAATTACGGCGGCACACTGAATCAATTGTATACGAGGATAAATGACTTTGCAAGCCTAACTTTAATGCGCTATACATAACGTGGCCTTGACAATTTGTCATTTTCATTTTTGTTCGGGAATCTGGGTGTAATCTTATTAATTCTTGTACTAAGTTTAAACAAATATTTTATTGACATTACATTGACGATACATTAATAAATATATTAAAATACCAGTTACATAATATACATTTTGAATAATATATACCTACTAACACTATACGAGAGCGATTTTCAACAACAAAAATTCAGCATTAAATCAAATAACTATTTCAAATTGTTGGTCCAGGTTCTTAGTATAATTTGCCATAAACACACAAAAAATTTACAAAATTGAAAGAACATTCTATGAAAACTAAAACAAATCAGACGTATAATTCCCATTTCAAGTATGGTTGTGTTCTTTTTTATGTGAAACTATAATTCTATCGATTGTGACGATAACTGATTTACATCCCAACGCTGTCCGAGTGCAGAGCCATCGTTGTTTTGTACCTTTGTACCTGTTCACTCGATTATACCGATAGTGACCATAGATCATGACGTCATTACCGTTCCTTGTCGTACTGAAAACTGGCTCGAAATCTGTAACAAAGGTGTTTGTTTAAAAATATGAAATAATAGAGCGAACAATTTATTAATAGTGTCTTCGTGACTTCTCTGTATGGGAAGAGGCCTTTGCCTTGCAGTGAGATAGTTTTAGGCTGGTATTATTATTATTGTATTACTTTGTGTACTAAGTATCAAGACTTTCAGCCGAAGTTATTAGATTTTTCATACAAACTTTGCCCCCCTTTTTCATCCCCTTAGAGGTAGAATTTCGGAAAATCCTTTCTTATCGGATGCCTACGTCATAGAAAGAACATACCCTCCAAGTTTCAGGTCTACGATCAGAGGTTTAGGCTGTGCGTTGATCCATCAGTCACTCATTCAGGACATAGGATTTTATATGTATAGATTAGAGTCTTCTTCGTCTACATGACTATTTGGAATTTCCGGGCCAGATGTGTTGGATATACAAACTTATTTGTTTTGTATATATGTAAATTTGAATTTAAAAAGGTAGTTTGTTTGGAATAGGTTTTTATTTTTGACTTTTTGTACACTGTGATACTTGTGTTTGATACCGTAAAATAGCGACAATATACTGTGTGTTTTCTCCATCTAAATCTGGTTTATCTTCTTCTTCCATAACTCTATAGCTACTAGTTAAACTAATAAAGCAAAGATAATTATGATTCTGAGTTACTAAAATATACACTAGTTTGAGAGGATATAGCAAAAGCTTTCCTCTGTCTGTATTTCTGCCTATGTCCACGAGAAAGAGCGAAAAATTATGCACTTATGTGTTTGTTATCTAAGTGTAAGTGAAAGATATTATGCATTGGCAGGCAATTTTTTTTACGAAAGGGTACTTTAGTGAAACATTTAGGCTAACCGTAAACGTTCATTTATTTACATAATTATAACAATGCAAAAAATATTATAGTACCAAACATTTTACAATATGAATGATATTATGTCCATATTATTTTTATAAATGTAACCTCAATATAATAACATTGTAGTGTTGGATTCGGTTAATAGCAACTGTCAATTTTTGTTTATAATAAGTCAATTAAGAAAGAAAAAATTGAAATAAATAAACATATTTTATTTGCGCCAGGCATGTCGATTACCAATAAAAAAATAATACGATAAAAAAAAGGAAAGTATTCGTCACATCCGCGCAAAACAACCAGCGCTCGGCATAATGACACGTCTCGCATGTGAGTCCTAGCAGACTCGCATACGAGACAGAGCCACAGTTTTCAGTCGGTATCTCTAGTACCTAATCTTACATAAATAATAAATGTATTCTAATTTAATTTTATCTGTTCTAATTTAATTTAATTTTTATATACTAATTTAATTTATGTTTATTAATTTAATTTTCTGCTATAAATTTAACTTTTAATAGTTTTTACTTTGTTTTTAATTCTTAAATAATTAATTCTGTAAATATCTGTGCATAATGAAGTGCATGTTGTGCTTTTTTATAAGTGATGAGGCGCTTAAACTTAAGTTTGCAATGTACAAATTTATAAATTAACAGTGTACTCATTGCTGAAAAGCCTAATAATAAAGAAATAAATAAATTCAATTCCTCATGTGAGATGGCACTTTCTGTAGTTTCTTACTAACTCCATGGGAAAAAGGCGTGAGTTTATAAATGTGTGTTAATTTGTTATACCAGTGTAAGTGATAGGTATATATTATTCCTTGTAAAAAAAAATATTAAAAAAAATCATAGTGCCACTTTATTGAAATGAAAGTGAACTTTAGTGACACATTTGGGCTAACCTTGATTTTTTATTAAAATACACTTAGATGAAATATTATTTTACCATACATTTTACAACATTAAAGATCTTATACCCGATTTCCTTTATATCAAAACACCTTTATGGTCGCCTAAATATTATTGTACTGTTGGATTCTACACTGAAGTGCCGAGTGTTGAAACTAAATTAAAGCTTAGCTATCTTATATTGTCAGTATTCTAGTATGTCATTCAATTTAGAAATTGACTTTTGTTTTTAACTAGACCGTGTTGGAATGAACCTTGGGGATAAATAAATGAATGAAACCTTTGGGATAAATTTAAGATATTTTTAATTGACAAATAGGATATATAAAAAGTTTTGAACCAGCTTTTGCCAGCGGCTCCACCCGCGTGAAAATTATTCCAAAGGAACCTACTTCCTGGATATAAAGTATGTCAATCCAGGTTTTATACTATCTGTGTGCCAAATTTCATGCAAATACATTCAGTAGTTTTTGCGTGAGACAGTAACAAACATCCATCCATTCATACTCACAAATTTACACACTTATAATAATAATTATAATATAAGTAGAATTATAATACAAGTCATTAGTTCATCATTTAGTTTTACCCTTATGTACACTAATAGCAATTGAGTTTTTATTTTAATTAGCAATTAGTGCTAGGCAAAAGCAAGGTAAGATATTTATAATTGACAAATAAGATATTATAAAAAATATTTTGGACTATAGCAAGCCTACCTACGTGTACGTTTTATATCATGGGTATGTTCTCTTTTATGTGAAATTATTTCATCGTTGACTGTGACGATAACTGATTTACATCCACGTGGTGTGTGAGTACAGTGCCATCGTTGTTTCAAACCTTTATATCTAGTAGCTCGATTATACCGATAGGGACCATAGATGATGACGACATTACCACTCTTTGTATTACTGAAAACTGGCTCGAAACCTGTAACAGAACAGTTAGTTCAAAACGAAGAATTAAAACATATATTGCCCCCGAATCGTCTTCAGACTATGCAAATTTGCAATTATTTTTGTGTCCTTTTATCTACGACCGGAGAGCTTAAAACCTGGAGGTAATTAAGCCAAAAGTAAATATGTTACTTCTAGACAAGCCTGCTTTACCTTCGTCCATATCAACACTTACTATCAGGTGAAACTGTGAGCAAGCCTATTAACAATAAAAAACAACTAGGTTGCCACTTATTTATAATGAAAGGTAACTTTAATGATGAGGAAGAAATTTACACTTTTACTTTACTAAGAAATTTACATTTTTAATAAAAGGTTGTAATTGAACTGAAGTTTAGGGCCGATTTCACCATTCGCTATATAGCGGTATATAATGGTGAAATCGGTTTTTGGTGGTAGTTTATATAAACTAATTTCAAATGAACTAAATTTAGCGTAATCTAGTTTAAAGATCGGTGTGGATCTCGGTTTTTACTGCATTTCATTTTAACTGCGTTTACCAAAAACAAGTTAGGATGAGGCCCTTAAAATGACGTAATTGCGTTTTGTATGTACAACATGTATCAGCGATCAGTGATCTGATCACTGCTGTTTCAATTGTATTTTAAAGAAGCAATAATGAAACGCGTTTTGATTAGTTCACAGTGTTACAAACTCAGAAAATGTTCTCCTAAAAAAGGGTAATATAATACAAAAATAATTTAAACAAAATTAAAAAAAGTCGAATCATGTGGTAATTATATAACTTTATATTGTTCAGTTGACACAACTTACAAAAAAAAATATCTCCGTGGTTCGTCATCAGATCTTTAACAAATTTAAATGGGACCATTTCGGAATAAACTTTTTTCCAACAATAAAATTGCCAAGCCGTTTGTTTATATATGATGGAATTAATCCTAAAAAAAACATCCGAACCTCCTTCTTTTTGGGAAGCCGGTTAAAAAATAGTTAACCTGTGCTACAATTTGGTAAATTATGAAATATTATTGTTACAAATACAATTTTGTTTTCGTTCTCGGTATGCTAAAAATTTCAAATCACTGATAAGTTATTGTGTTCTTCGAATGTGTATTTTAGTTTTTTCTGATTGCCGTGACCCCGCTATATTATAAGCTAGCGATAGCACTAGCTTTTATCTTTATTTTTAATGAATTAACAAAAATTGCTTATTAAAATAAACAATACAATGTTTGTGATTATTGTGACAATGCAAGTGACAGCGGCTAAATGCGATTAACCTAGCTTAAACGTCCAAAATTTGGCGTTTATAATTATAAGTAAGCTTTATCTTAAACTAGTTTAGTGTATAGTTGGTGAAATGCAAAATTAAACTATAATCTCGATTAAACGCATAAACAGTTTAGTTTAAACTAATCTCGATTAGTTTCTTTGGTAAAATCGGCCATTAGTGCAGACATTAATACGCTATAATAAAGAATAACCTGAAACAGAGACTTTTTGAAAGGACCACTATTTTCTGTTTCTAAGAATGGATATGGTATTTTCTATGTGAAACTATTACGTTATCGACTGTGACGATAAATGATTTACATCCCAGCCGTGTGCGAGTACACTGCCATCGTTGTTTAAAACCTTTGTATCTTTTCACCCGGTTATATCGATAGGGACCAAAGATCAAAACTTCATTGCCACGCTTTGTCGTACTGAAAACTGGCTCGAAATCTGTAACAAAACAGTCCGCTAAAACATAGAAATAAAACAAAAAAAATTTTGCTCCCGAGTCGTGTCCATACCATGCAAACATGCAAATCTCCGTTATACATAGATTATACCGATAAACCTCTATAAAGATCGCAGGATTCCATTCGTCGTGTGAGTGCTCTGATTGTAGTTTCTACCTACCTCCACAGGAAGGCCGCGGTAACGCTCTTTTAAATTTATTCGCGACCCAGGCAGGCATCGGCCCTAGTGGATCCAGTTTTTGCTGAAATCTCTTTGAGGCGCGCGTGGAACACTAATCGCCGTAGACTCGGGCCTGGTCCTTATCGGACGGCGCCGTGCGCCTACGGTGGCCGGGAATCGGCTTGCGACTCCCGACGCCCAGGGCGTCTCCTGTGGTAGCTAGGGGCGTGAGGGCATCTCCTGCAGTATCTAGGGGCGTGAGGGCGTCTCGCCTCCCTCACGCGTTCCAGAAGAGGTTCCTTAGATATTTTATCGTAAAACGTCAATTACAAGGTTGAGGGCAAGCAGGCAGGGCGGGGTTCCTGCCTGATTACCCTCAATCATTGCAGGGTATTACCGTAGAACACGAAAAATCGACACGTTTCTTAATTTATTTAATACAACACTGTATTTAATGGTAATGTACATATTGTAATCAAGTTATTTTATTTTTCACTGTGATCAGAAATGTTTTACACCTTTGATCTTTTCTTAACACAATACATATATATTTATACATCATATTTCACCGAAGGCCATTTCCTCGTTTATGTAGTTAAAGACTATTAAAGTAACATTTATTTATATATTCATATCTCCATTTTACATTTATCAGTACAGGATATTTAACCCAATGCGATAAATCCGTCCATCCTAACTTAATTGTTGCTTTCATCTATAACTAATTATAATATAAACAATTTCACTGCCAAATTAACATTGTCCTAAGCAAGGCGGGTCCGGACTTATGTAATATTATGTATCAAGTAATCTTACGTGTATCCTTTGTGCGGACAGCACTACGAGCATTAATGTGTGTAACTTTGTAATGCTCTCGCAGATCTATCAGCTGTCCGTTCTAGCGCGAACACAAAGGTTCTTGCAGTCTTCGTTGAGACGGCGTTCTAGACGAATGTAACGTGAATGAGTTTGTAACTGCATGCAACAGCTACCGCGACATTTGTATTAGTATTTTCATAGGAACTGAGTGGCCCAAGTCGTAAACCTTCACACTATTTACGATACATTACACGTTACACAAGTTTGGACCCGGATTTAGGTAATACAAACAAATTTTATTAATATGGGGCTTTCTAAAATCATTGACACAATAAAATCAGTTAGCTGCATGAGAAAATTAAATACACATAAAAAATATATTAGTACAATAAAATTAATAGTATCGCAAAAGTAATGACTGCATCAGCATCAGAGATTCAAACATAATAAAAGAATCTAGTGTCGCTTGCGGTCTACGATCTGTAGCTGCCATTGCAATCATATAATAACATAGAAAATACATTTATTTATACTACGCATCTAACAAAAGTTGAACCACCTATCTACCAAAAAGAAACGATAGCATTAGTTGTACGGCATCTTAAAAAATATGTTTAATGGTTGTGTTCATTTTTTGCTGTAATCACAATATCGTTTACAGTTATGACAACGGCTTTACAGCCTGTCATTTTTTTGCCACATCTCCATCGCATTTTGGCCAGTGACGAACCGAAGGTTGTCTGATAATATCGATGGCCACCGAAGTGCAGGACAAAATTGCCACTTTTCGTTTTTGTGAATTCTGCTGCAAGTAAAATTATTGATTGATTATCAAATATCACAAAAATTGCCTTAATTGTAATCGAAAAACACTTTTAGTCACCCATTGGTCGAATTCTGATCGTAATTTTGGCTTTCTGAAATGCTTAGATGAATCAAGCTCTAAATGGTGAAAAAAAAACTATTATTACAGATTGTGTGCCAGTTTTTAGTACGACAAAGAGTGGCAATACTGTGATCATCGTTTACGGTATGACGGTTAATCGTTGCAAAGGGCTCAGAAAACAATGGACCAGTTCTCGGGTCTCATTGGGATGCCGATCTACAAACATTACTTTTGACAATGATATTGTTAAAAATATAGATATTCATAAAAACTAACATAACCACGAGTCAAGTTTTATTCTGCCATAGCATAATTCTGACATCACTAAATTATTTTATTTGAAAGAAAGATATATAATATAAAAACGAAGTAGAGTAGGACTATCTCAAGTGTTTATTCTGCGTAATGATAACCGACAATTTCCACGAATTTTAATTGGACTACGTGGCATTTAATGTTTTGATCATCATTGGGATTTTTGGTTTCCATATCGAATGAAGTTATATTTTGCACTAAATATTTTGGTTTATTGCAGACTACGTGCTAGTTTTTACCAGGACGTGGAGCGATGTCATCATCAGTAATATGTTTAATGGTTGTGTTCATTTTTAGTTTTAATCACAATGTTGTTGAATGTGAAGGCAGCGGCTTTACACCCTTTCCTTTTTTTACCACATCGCCATCGCATTTTGGGTCGCAATTTAGGATTGTTGCCGAACTCTGTCTGATAATATCGATGTCCACCAATATGCAGCACAGAATTGCCACTCGTCGTTGTTGTGAAAGTTGTCTTTGCTGCAAGTAAAATTATTTATTTAATTTGATTACTAAATATCACACAACTTGCCTTAATATGTAGTCGGAGTCAACTAGTAGTCGCCCAGTGTTTTTAAAATTCAGCCGTAATTTTTAACTTTCTAAAATAAAATTCATAGCAGTTCTTACTTCAAGGTGGCTCAGAAAATAATACTTGAAAGGATTTGGGGAAGGCCGTTTCTCAGCAGTGGGATAGTGTAGACTAAAATAAAAGTTGTCAGTTGAATCAAATACTAAATGGTGGGAAAACTTATATTTATTTTCACCCTGACAATAATACTTAAAGGTACCATCACAAAATTGTTCAGTTATTTCTATTTTCAGGGTACGGGTTATGGCTATGTTCGTTTTTATGTAAAACTACGACATTATTGATTGTAACAATAACGGATTTGCATAACCAGTCAGTTCTTCGAGTACAGATCCAGCGAACCTTGGGCCCTTTACAAGTAGAAACCCGATTATACCGATAGGGACCAAATATGATCACGGGGTTACCACTCCTTGTCGTGCTGAACACTGGCTGCAAATCTTCACCTGTAATAAAACATAAATACTTTATATTTATTCTAAGTGCAAGAAGCTTAAAGACACTATCTGAGATGCTATGTAACTCAACCCTCATGTACAATGGATTGCAGATAATCATCGTTAATTCAAGGAATGATAACGTAATAAGCTTCAAATGAAATGTACGTTTAAAATAATATCTATATCTATACTAATATTATAAAGAGGAAAGATTTTTTTGTTTGTTTGTTTGTACCGAATAGGCTCCGAAACTACTGGACCGATTTAAAAATTTCTTTCACCAATAGAAAGCTACATTATTCCAGAGTGACATAGGTTATTTTTTTATACCGAAAACTGGTCCTGTGGGGTGGCCCACGGGAGCGAAGCCGCGGGGAACAGTTAGTAATAAATAAATTGTTTATAAGAATTAAAACATTTGTACAGTCAAACACTTACGAACAAACATCATGCAGATTTATTATTTAAAAATATATACCAAACCAATGAATGAACAACTGTAACAACAACCATTTATTTGAGAAAATAATATTTACTAATGGCTTACAAGTAAACACGACATAGCACCATAACTATAACGGCCTTATAATATACTACTTGTCAGGGTGGACTGTATGTTTGTTGATTGTTGGGTCAAACTTCAGGCTTCTTGTTTCTTAATTTATTTCTTCTTATTCCCAGGGGTGGCTTGCTGCTAATGGTTGAGTGACGAAATGTCGAATGACAAATGTGCCGCAAGCCGCCTGTCCTTTATACAATTTTGCTTAGCGCAGGTAAAAGATAATAAAAGGTAAGATTAGCTTTGTATTACTGCCTTAGACGTAAATATATGAGTAAGCAACATTGTAAGGTGGCGTAGAGCGCAGGTATTTTCCGCTCGGCCAATCGGAGCGCGCCTTCGCGCCTCCGCCCGTAGTCTGCGCATGTGCTCTGGACAGGGTTCGACTTCTCCGATATCCGCACGTGGTGTTTAAACCGCGCTCTATGCCACCTTGCAATGTTGCTTACTCATATGCTTATGTCTAAGGGAGTAATACAAAGCTAATCTAATTATTTTACATGAAAAGCCCAAGAATCTGTCTTTATTGAACACTTAACTCTAAACCTTAAATAATCTTGCAATCCTCCTTATGTCTGACTTATCTATTTACTTAAATCTATCTGGGTTATTTATTTACATCAGTATCATAATTACACATATCAAATTACATATATCATAGCTACAACGTCCGTAACACTACTAAAACTAAACTACTTGATTGTATTTTATTATTGTTTTTTTTAATTTTTTTTTAATTAGGCCACTAAGCGGTACTTTTGAATGTCAGGAATTAAAAAAATAATAATAGTTGATTCTACTGTCCATTTTATTATTTGTATTTTCACACTGAAAAATCCGATTTGGTTTTTTCAATATTTAATTAAAATGTTTTCTACTTATTACCTGAATTACCGTCAAACGGGGTGAATAGAAACAAAACTTTGAAAGTTATTTAAAAATCGTTTGCAGCATTTCAGCAGGTAGTACACCAATATTTTAAATATTTATAAATAAACGATGCTTTTTTTGAATCCATAAAGTAATATCAAACATAAAATCCTAATCAAAGTTTTGTTTCCATTCACCCCTGCATTCATATTCACCCCCTTTTTATCCGGTACCCTTAATTTTCGACAGTAATATGTAAAAACTAACACAAACACAAAACACACAAACACAATTATAATGTTATGCTGTTTGTTATTATTAAATTAAATTAATTAATTATGAATTTAGTATTCAAACACTAAAAACGTTTTACGGAATCCATTTCAATGGTTATGTTTAGTCTTATGGCTAATAATCACATTGTCAAAAGTAATGATTGAAGACCGGCACCTGAATGGGTACTTGGTACAGGTCCATCGCACTTTGGGCCCTGTACAACTTAAAATCCGGTTATATCGATAGGGACCAACAATGATAACAGGATTGCCACTATATGTTGTGCTAAAAACTGGTTCCATATCTGAAATAAAACAAATGAAATTGAAGATTTAATTTGATTCGTTATCACAAACATAAAACTGATAGGCAACAAAATGACATCAACGCATTCACATCTATTGCTGCCCTTTATGTTTTGTGTTACGTTGTTACTAGTTTGTTAAGTTTAGAAAGGTTCGATGTAAAATACTGGTACTCAGCAGTTGAGTACTCCAGTCTTATCGGATACAGCAGTTGTATCCGATTAGACTGGAAGCCGAGCCCCAAAATAGTTGCGAAAGGACTTGGCACATTTGTGACTATCCTTAGCTTGTTAGTAACTCTTTCAAAATTTGTGCAAATTAACATAATTAGAAACTGCTTGGCTAGTTGATAGGGGTCCTATATTGTGAATCTCGCTATCTATATATGTAAAAGGAAGTCGTGTTAGTTACACTATTTATAACTCAAGAACGGCTGAACCGATTTGGCTGAAAATTGGTAGGGAGATAGCTAAGAACCAGGAGAAGGACATAGGATACTTTTTATCCCGTTTAGGGTAGGGTAGGGTAAGTAGGGTAGGGTAGGTAGGGTGGGGTAGGTAGAGTAGGGTAGGTATGTAGGTAGGGTAGGTTAGTTAGGGTAGGGTATGTAGGGTAGGTAGGGTAGGGTAGGGTAGGGTAGGGTAGGGTAGGGTAGGGTAGGGTAGGGTAGATAGGGTAGGATAGGGTAGGTAGGGTAGGGTAGATAGTGTAGGGTATTTAGGGTAGGGTAGGTAGTGTAGGGTTGTTAGGGTGAGGTAGGTAGGGTAGATGAATGTTTGGTGTTTTTATGGCAAAACAAAGTTTGCCGGGTCAGCTAGTTAGGGATAAAATCAAAATAATAAAATATTTCAGACAAATATTTACTGATGCAAACAATTAAAAACTGGAAACATAGCATTAAACATAACATCACGTATGTATATACCCCGAAGGTTTGGGCAGCAGTGCACCTATAGAACAAAAGAAAAAGAAGAGGTGTATTAACATTACAAAAAATAAAAATAAACTTTAAGTTATCATCTCAATACTCTCAGTGGTCATGATCAGCCTTATGTTTAATAATTTTATCGTCGAGTGTTATGATAACAGATCGGCATCCTACCGGGTACCGAGTACAGGTCCATCGTTTTCTGGGCCCTTTGCAACTATTAACTCGATTATACCGATAGTGACCAACGATGATCACAGGGTTGCCACTCTTTGTCGTGCTAAAAACTGCCATACAATCTGTAACAATGCATCAGTATTGCATAATAAGGAAACACAATATTTTTTTTAAAAAGCCCGTGATGATAATAAATTACCGTTACCTAAACACAGAAAATACTTTTGCTTAAAAATAATTGTGAAACCCATGAGTAAATAAAGAGTTAAAATAAAAAGCCGTTGCATCTAGAAAAAAATATATATTTTCACACCTAAAAGCAAACCTTACACACACACCAACAATAATTAACCTACCACCTGAGAGCACTTTGAGGATTGCAATAATATAGGTTGTCGGTAAGAGATTGCCCTGTGCGATAAGACCTCCTATTGTACACTTGCTTTTATGATTATTTGTCCTTTACATGTATTTTTGTGGTGTATAATAAAGAATATAATAAATAAATAAATAACTCTTACTTGAAGTACAAGAAACAAATCAGCTTTTCCCAAAAAGGAACCAAGTCCTTGTCGCCATCACCAAAAACCCAACCTCCATCAGGAATGTCGCTTATCCGAGCAAAAATGTAATGATCACTTGTTTTCTTTTTTAAATTATAATGTTTTGATTTTTGCATACCAAAATCGTGTCTCTTATTTTTTTTTCTTTACTCTCGCGCTTGGCTACTTTCTCACCTTAAAGCCTGATGTCTCTATTTATACCTAATGCATAAATAAATTAAGATTTATAACTAATCCTTAATTAAAATACCATTTCTTCCACTAAACACGTTAAAAGTATTGCAAATACTTCTAAAATAAACTTTTAGCTCTTCTTCTCCATCTGTTTCTTCTTTCTTTTCCTCTCTTTTACATGCATTTACCATCACTATTCATAGCAGTCGCCTCTATAAATCACTCCTCACGCTTCTGCATCCAGTCCGGTCCTCAACGTTGGGTAAATATGTCTCGACATCGCTTTCTTAGTCTCACTTTTTTTACCTTCTGATAGTAAAACCACACTGTTACTATATGCATTCTGTAACTAATCCTTTAAAGTTATATCAACTATAAGTTTCTGCATTATGTTTTTCTTCACTAACCTTCACTAACTAGCCTTCTTTGTACGAGAAAAGGCCCTTGCCCTGTACTGCGACAGTAATGGGCTGGTATTGTTATATTACTTTTGTTGTAACTAATCCTAGTGATTATGATCAGTTTTGTGGTTAACAATAACACTGTCAAAAGTGACTATTGTTGATTTGCATCCTGATCCGATACGGGTACATGTCCATCGCACTTTGGGTCCTTTACATATTGCAACTCGATTGTACCGATAGGGACCAAAGAGAATTACAGGTTTGCCACACCTTGATGTACTAAAAACAGGATCTGATTCTGTAACATAAATTTAATTTATTTCATTATTATATCTTTGGTACATTTGATTTGTACAAGCAAGGCTTAAAACACATAATTAATAACAAAGTTACTTCATTAGTTCACATTGTGAAATGTAATAAATATTCATAATTATATGAGAATTCCATCAAATTTGTCATTTAATCATAAAAAGCTCAGAGCCGTTTAGCAACTCATCTGATCAATTCTAAAATCAGATAAAAATCTGCTAGTCAGTCACAAGACAGCGTTAAGGTTTTTATAAACCAGGGTATTGGTATTCGGTTTTTAAATGGTAATCGCGAAAATTGACAGATACCATCTCACAGAAAATATTTGAAAGAATCATGAAGCATTTATGGTGAAACCCATGGGTCAAAAAAAGTTAAAATATATGCCATTTTGTCTAAAAAACATTTATTCAAAACCTACAAATAAATCTTAAAAATACAGCATTAATAACTAAGCTACCACATATAGGAGTATGTTCACACAATAGTATGCAATCAACGTAATTTAAAATTAAGCTTAATAAAAAACTAACCCTAGTGGTTATGTTCAGTTTTATGGCTAACGATGACACTGTCAATCGTCACGATAGTAGATCGGCACCCCAATGAGACCCGCGTACATGTCCAACGCATTTTGGGCCCTTTACAAGTATTAACCCGGTTATACCGGTAGGAGCCAAAGATAATCACCGGGTTGCCACACCTTGACGTACTAAACACAGGATGTACATCTGAAACCATAACACTTTTTATTATTATTTTAGTTTAGGTTCAGCTGATTTGTAAACATGCGAGTGGTCTAAATCGAAAGAAATAATCACACGAATACTGCCTTTAGAATGAATATTGTAATAGAAACTGCAAGCCGGCCAAAATAAAGACGTCATCTAGTCTTCTATCTTCTACATATATAAAAGAAAAAGGTCACTCACTCATCACGAAATATCGAAAACCGCTTGAAATCTGCGCAATCTGACTAACATAAAAAATATAATGGCGGCGAAAATTGTGAATAACATATTTGGATTGTTAAAAATTCGAGCCTCATCAGGGCAAAAAAGAGTTATTAAGATTTTAAAGGAGTAACCAAAAAAGTATTATACTTTAAGTCAAATAACGAATCGTCCCAAACCAATTAACCCTAATATCTACGGTACCGCATTTTTATTTATTTAACAGTAGCTTATTTTTGGTCGCCTTCACTAACTGCACATAAGAAAATCATCTGTAGGATAAATACGAAACCACGCGGACGATGTCGCAGGCGGAGTGCTAATTAAAAATGTAATTATTTATTATATACATTATAGCTGTCTCCCGCGGCTTCAGTCCCGTCAACTGGCTACCTACCTACATACCCTACCCTACCCTACCTACCTTACTACCTACCCACCTGCCCTACCTATCAACCTACCTACCCTACCCTATCCTACCTAACCCTACATACCCACCTACCTTACCTACCTACGTATCTAACTACCTTACCTACCAACCTACCTCCCTACCCTACCTACCTACCAATTTATTAAACTATTTATTTGAAAAAGAATTAATACTACGATACGGATGTACTTAACTAAATTAAACTTTTGTTTCTACCGGTGATCTGATTAAATTTTAGAACGCAAAAGCTGCTATTGCGACTTAACACAATGATATTTAGATATATTCCCTCGCGGAATTTTTTGTATTTAATATTGAGTACTTTAATCATTAATTACATTATTATTTACATTATTTTATGTAAATATTTTCTAAATAATGAATTTTATAGGAATAATTTTGCTACTTTGGGTTACATTAATAAAGTTTTAGCAGGGATCCCTAATTTTTTCTAGTAATAAATACAGCCTATGCTACTCAGGTATAACTTACCTGTAGTTTTTGAGCTTATTACAAATAAACAAACCTTTCCTCTTTATAATGTTAGTGTAGAAGTGTAGATTATATAATTATTATTAAAAAAATAATTTTAATTGTATTTATTTATTTCATTACAATGGTTGGGGACCAATTACAGTAGCTAACTAAAAGAAGCAAACAAATTATTAATTAATAATGGATTTAAGTAAAAAAAAAAGAGTATGTTGGGTCAGGTATGACGCATACTGTGAAGAAGATAAAAAAAAAACAAGACAAAAATCTACGATAACACAAAGACTAGATAAGATTTTCAAAAGCATGTTAGGTATTAAGCGTCATCCTTATAGAAAGCAATCATCGTTCCGGAATCCTCCGTAAGGGATTGATCACGTGATTTTTCTATTTCGCTTGTCATTCCTACACAATTCTACCTTATAAAAAAAAATGTTTTATATTTTTTAAACCAATTTAAAAATAAAAATGTTGTCACAGATGTCTGTGAAAACATAAAGTTTTTTTTTTTTTTAATTTGGACGGTGTATTTAGTAGTGTTAGTTGTTAGTTAGTAGTCCCTCACTTGCCTTTAACACGAAACAGGCAAAAATATAACCCATTCCCACCTACCCAACACACAGCAGCCATCACCACCCACTCACTCCATTCATTATCGACTTAATACAAACTACTGCAATGAGCAGCCTTGAAAATTGTTAGTATCACCACGAAGAATCTACTTCAATTAATCATTTAGTATTGACATGAAATGTGGAGGACAAAAAAAAGCAGAAGAAATGCAAAATTAGGCATTTCAATACAAAAACGTTATGTAAACTTAAAAGTGATTATTCACTAAAACACACTTACGAATAGCTATATAGCTATATGTTATCTCAATTAAGATACTCATAATAATACTAATCACACATTATACAGATTGGGTTCAAATCAATCGTAAGCGATCGTAGCGGCAACGGTAGACGCATCGTTGGAAGGCCTTCTGCACGGTGGACCGATATGACGGCACAGAACCGGTCGATGTGGCTATGCTTAGAAGAGGCTTATGTCCAGCAGTGGCAATCTTTCGGCTGAAATAATGATAGAAGTAGCTGATCCTTCTTCTTCTTTCTTCAATGGTTGTGTTCAACCTTGTGATTAACAATGATACTATCGACAGTTATGATAGTGGACCGGCATCCCAACGGGTACCTGGTACATGTCCACCGAGCTTTGGGTCCTTTATATCCACTGGACTTGTTATATCTATAGGGACCATAGGTAATCACAGGGTTCCCATTCTTCGTGGTACCGAAAACAGGCTCTGAAAATACAACCTTGACATAAAATTTTGCGATGAAGATAATGCGGTAGCTACTACTTTTGATCTTATGGTTCCTTGTTAAATAACGTTACTGTGATCTGTATACTACTAATATTATAAACGAAAAAGTTTGTGAGGATAGATAGATGGATGTTGGTTACTCTTTAACGTAAAAACTACTGAACGGATATTGATGAAACTTTACAGAAATATAGCATATACATCAGAATAACACATTTATTTATTTAAACTTCATGCACAAAAGTAATAATGGCGGACTTAATGCCTTAGGCATTCTGTACCAGTCAACCAAGAGTGGTGAAGAGACAACATGGAAAGTGCATTGTTTAAAACGTGCCAACAACAAATAAATTGCTCCAAATACACATACATATTTTATATAATACATACCTATTACAATTACAAACATATTGGGAGAAGTACTAATACCACGTGGGCGGGAATACTAATATATCCACACGGCACAATGGCAAACTATTATATACAGAATTATAGAAACAGAAACTGTTCTTATAAGAATAAAACAAAGCATAAAACACATTGATAAGCGCATTTAATAATATATTTTATAAACATTTAAAATAAGGATGAATACCAAAAACTGATTTTAAAAACTATTAACATTCATGACGTCAAATTTTGACCATGGAAGTCATTTAATTATATAGGATATTTTAATGGTTATGGTCAAGCTTATAACTAATTATGGTACTACCCAAAGTAGCGACACTCGCTTTACATCCCAGGGCCTTTCTGTTGCAATACCAACGGCGTTTCTGTGATTTTATACTGTTAGAATTTGTTCTATTATACCGGTATGGTCCTAGAATTAGCACAGGATTCCCTTGACTTGTCCTAGAGAAAATTGCAGTTTCTAAAAAGAAAATCTCAATGTTAGTTAATTTTGGCAAGAATGTTGGATCACGAAATGTGTGTGTTAGCCTGAAAGTGGAATCGGTGACTGAAAAGTTTTGTGGAAATTTATTGAATTGTCATGGTAAGACGGTGATACAGGGGAATGAGAAACATGTCATAAGTAAAGATTTAAATGCATGATCATTTATAATTCTATGGCTACAATGAAAGTGACTATTGATATCTGTAAATGCTGTACCGCCTCCAATTAAAAATCATACTCATAATTTATATTAAAAGCAATAACAATACATTTATTTTACAAGATTTATGCATTCAAATAGCACGCACAGTGATCTCAATGATTATGCTCTGTCTTATAAACAATCTTATTTCATATCGTGGCAAGGGAAGTTTGACAGCCCAACGAATATCGCGTACACTTTCACTTGAGTTTGCTTTGATAAACTTGGCTCATGTACTTGTACGCCTGGTTATATAATACCGGTAAGAACCGAGTGTGGTCACAGATTCCATGAACTTTAGTTGTACTGAAAATGGGCTCTGGGAATAGTCACAATATTTTTTAACCTTAGATTAATTTTTATTATACTTAAACGTACGTACTTACGAATGTAAATGGCTCTAAGCAGATGACATCCTACAAGTATCAACCATAAAAATTACCAAAAGTTAAAATGTAAGATTTGACCGCGTGAAATTTTAGTAGCGCCTTTTCACTTTTTGAAAATCATTATCGCTTATCCAATTTCGCTTAGTCTATGATCTCAGATGCATTTACCTACCTGTTTATGACTGTAGGCTATTATGTACGTACACTAAGTAAACACATTTCGCCGCAATATTCTAATAGTTAAACTAAATGTTATTTTTTACAAGCTTTTATTTAACTTGCAATGTATGTATGTAAGTATGTTCGGGTCAAATCTTGCAACTGAATTTTAAAGCAGTTATCCTACACCGATTAAGATGAAGTTTTGCATACACGTTTAGTTTGAATGACAATGCATGGTTAGCTAAGTTACGTCATTCCAAATCCGATATAGCGGACGGCCCAAGATGGCGGTCTAGTTATTTTTTGTGCACTGACATGATATGGGTATCAAATGGAAGGATTTGCTGAGAAGAATACGAAAAAACTTGTTTAAAAAAAGATTTTTAATGAATAATTTATTTAATAATTTTATTACAAAATTCATACAACACTATCACACAAGACGTATTTTACATTGGGCACCCGATTTAACGGCACCTGAGTTAATGGCTCCTGAGGTATTCCACATACATGAGGTACTTAAGTTAGTCTTTACCGGTAATTATTTTGAACCTACGGATCAGTAGGTTCCATCACTGTTGAGACGGTCTTAACGGCGCCGACGGTCCGCAAATAGTAAGACTTAAACAATAAACTTCCCAACACTAGTACCTACTGATCCGTAGGTGCCAAAAGTGGCATAAAATTTTAAATAACAAATTATTCCACATTTGGCACCTACGAAAAATATCCATAGGTGCTAAAGTAATGTATGTATGTAGTAATGTAAAGTTAAAGCGGTTGCTCAATGTGGGATACGTCTCTTTAGCGTTCCTGGGTGATTGTAAATGTAAAACCATAAGGCAAAACCATCCTTATCATTAATATTTTACTTCTAACCTAATAAATGAGATCTTCAAAAATACATAATAGGTAGGTAGTACGTGTAGTAGTAAAAAAATAATAAGTATAATAATAGTAGTAGTAATAGTCGACATCGCTGAAAACGGTGCAAGAAAACAGAGGTGAGGAAACAGGATATTTAACCCTTTTAAATTATGATTTTAAGTCTGAAATCACCAACCCACCTTGAGTGAGCGTGGTAATCAATGCTCGTGAGTTCTCTGTATGTGCGCAAAAAATTAGGCCTATATCCTGCACCTGGAGAGTTACAGGCTTATTTTGAGTAATCTTAATATATATAAATCTCGTGTCACAATGTTTGTCCTCAATGGACTCCTAAACCACTTAACCGATTATAATAAAATTCGCACACCATGTGCAGTTCGATCCAACTTGAGAGATAGGGTAGGGTAGGGTAGGGTAGGGTAGGGTAGGGTAGGTAGGGTAGGTAGGGTAGGGTAGGTAGGGTAGGTAGGGTAGGTAGGGTAGGGTAGGTAGGGTAGGGTAGGGTTGGTAGGGTAGGGTAGGGTAGGGTAGGTAGGGTAGGGTAGGGTAGGTAGTTAGGGTAGGGTAGGTAGGGTAGGTAGGGTAGGGTAGGGTAGGGTAGGTAGGGTAGGGTAGGGTAGGTAGTTAGGGTAGGTAGGGTAGGTAGGGTAGATGAATGATGTTTGGTGTTTTTATGGCAAAACAAAGTTTGCCGGGTCAGCTAGTATGTTTATATATAGTGATTATGCGCAGACATAGTGTTACTTATAACAACATTATTGTAAGTGACTATACTAGATCGACATCCACTGTTGTGCCTTGTACAGTACCATCGTGCTCTGGGCCCTTTACTTTGTTTTTTCTTATTATACCGGTAGCCTCCTAAAAATATCACAGGATTTCCAAGTTTAGTCATGCTAAAAATAGGTCCTGAAACAAAAGTTAGTCTCTTTAGCGTAGTCTCATAAAAATTTATAATAGAAAAAAAATGTGCAAAGTGATTAATATAACGGATAATAGTGGTTAGAGTTATAGTTTAGTTTCCATTATTAACTATCAAGACATTGTTTTATTTTCGAAATGATACGAGAGTTATCACGAGATGCCTTTTCCACGTCGAGCTAAAATGTAATATTTTTTTGATATATCTAAGCAAAAGCAAAAAAAAATTACATTTGCGAAATAAAAAAACAGCAAATATTAAAGAAATTTATTGTTTTTCTGAAAATAAATGAAACACAAATTCAACTACAAAATTTTGCAGAACATAGCAGATAAACGAGGCGCGTTGCAACAGAGAGCAGAGCAAGACCCATTCCCGCGCTGTTAATTAACCTGTGTTACAGACACCGGGCACCTACTCCACCATCACACTTGCAACAAACTCACAAACTTTGAAGTATACACGATTTTGACTCAATGATTTCTTGTTTATAGAGAATCAATATATTACTAACTTTATTAGAAAAATACTGAAATATAAATATAAGAATGAATTATGCGCCACATTTACATTGTGTAGGGGTGTGTTTGATGTGTAAATCTAAAACGGTGTGCGTTCATATTGGATAATTTATATTTTTTTTTTTTTTTATTTAATTTGTATCGAGTTGGAATTATATATTTATGCTTGATTCATTTATAAACTGCCGAGCAATGGAAAAGTTCCACCCACAAAATGCCGACAAACACCTTAATTTTTACACACACAATATTTACGTAAAAACGTAAATATTGTGTTCAAATTTTCGTTGGTAGTTGGTAATATTCTGTTGCACTGTTAAATGTACTTCAATATTGCAGACGGCGTCATTAAGCTAGCTTTTCCCGTTTAGGACTAATTTTGTGCTATGTCACTGGAACATTTTCATTGCTCGTGGGTGTATTTAATGCGACTATTTCTCGTTATTAATTTTATTTTCCTAAAGATCTCTAAGATCTCACATAGACTTCTATTGAGTTACTATTGATTTGAAAAGTTTTCAATTTCTGTGTAATTTAATTATAAAAAAGCCACTTTTTTTTAATGAATCGCAAATATTTTAATGGTTATGCTCGGACTTATGCTTAATGATGACATTATCGATAGTTATGATGGTAGACCGACACCCATAATTGTATTTATTACAATACCACCGCATTTTCGGTCCTCTACAGTTATTAGTTTCATTATATCGATAGGGCCCTAGAATGATCACCGGGTTGCCAAACTTTGTCTTACTGAATACTGGTTTTAGATCTGAAACAACAAAAATCATATGTAAGACTTACAGAATTTTCATTATTGTACACCAGCATTTTATAAAGCACAATCACAAAACCAAATTATGAACTTACTGACTTTATTTGTTTTAACTGACGGCTTCTGTTCCTTTTAGCATAGTCTAAATGTATGAGATACCATAAAAACATTTAGATTTTTGATTTGATGACGTAGTTCGATAACTATCGCAAACTTTATTCTACTTTTTGTTTCATAAAACTGTACGATAACTATAAAAGCATTTTTCGGGGGTATTTGACTTATTCAGCAATCAGCACAACATTTACACAATTTTTCTTAATAATAAACTGAATTGGTTAGACAATCATTCTAGAAAAAAAAGTTTATAAGAGTATAATTAATTATAAACATTTCTTTAAAAATATCCTTTTGTCAGGTCTTGTTATTTAATGATTATGCTCGGACTTATGCTTTATGATGACATTATCGAAAGTAACGATGCAGGATCGGCATCCACTGTGGTATTATAACAATACAACCACACTCTCCATCCTTTACAGTTGTTAGTCTCATTATACCAGTAGGGTCCTAAAATGATTACAGGGTTGCCAGTCCTTGTCATACTGAATTCTGGTATAAGATATGAAGCAAAAATCTGATGTCAGACGTAGCGACATTCCTGAGGCACTAGATAAGTAAAACCGAAAAAGAAGCTTCTATAACTTAAAAAATATACATAAAAATACTATGGTTTATTGACAAAAAACACACTCTTTTAACAATTTTAAATTACTTTGAAATGTTAAATTTCAACTTTTACCGTTTCATAGTAATTACAAAATTATTTAAATTAAAAATCATCAATATTTCTCTAAAAGTTAAGCAATAGTCATTCAATTGGATAATGAGCACTATTGACAGTTGATTTAATGCTTAAACTACGGCAAATACAAATTGTTATGGTGGCGAAAAACATTTTTCTTAACATATAACATATTATTGAGATAGAAGTTGTAAAAAAGTAGGGACATTTGGATAAACGTGGAATACATGAGCGCAAATTATTTTTTTGATAGGTGGTACAGCTGTTCGAGCGTATTTAGCTAAAACGTGTAACAGAATAAATTAAACATTAACAACAATTTTTACTACAGGATCAACTATACTTTACTTGGAAATCTTTTGTGATTTGCCCAAGGCATTTGATTGTGTTCTTTATGAAAAGCTAATCAGGAAAACTCCACCACTACGGGATCCAGAACAGCGCTCTGGATCTTCTTGCCTCATACTTGAGTAATAGGATTCAGAGCGTTGACGTTAATGGAAAAAGATCTCCCGGATCTTTAGAAACATTGGGATTCACACAGGGCTAAATTCTTGGTCCTTTCTTGTTTCTTATTTATATTAATGATTTGCTTTACTTCATAAAGCATAACCATGATGTAGTGTTATTTTGCGGATGATACTTCACTAATGTTTAAAATTAAACGTCAGCAGCTGATTACTGACGATGTAAATAGCGTGATCTCAAAACTCGTTCACTGGATCAATGTTAACAATTTTCTTCTTAATGAAAAAAAGTCCATTAAGTTTACCCTACCTCATGTTAGGCAGGTGAAAACCGATGTGTTGATAAAAGGCGAAGAATTAAATCCTGAAAATATCACAGTATTCTTAGGCTTAACTTTGGATGCTAAGCTTCAGTGGAGCCTACATATAGATAAATTGTAAAAGAATCTAACTTGCGCAGCATATGCTGTTAGAATAAATCGTAATTTAACTGACATAGAGACAGCCCGTTTCACTGTACTTTATTTATTTATTTATTTTCATAGTGTAATGTCGTACGGTATTCTGTTGTGGGGGACTATCTTTGTTTTGCATAAAAGAGCTATTCGATCAATTTATAAATTAAGCCCGAGACACTCTCTCACAGAGAAGTTTAAGTAGATTAATGTAATTATTGTGCCATCTCAGTATATTTATGAAAATCTTTTATATGCCAATAAAAATATAAAATTGTATAAAAAATACAGTGATATCCATAAAATAAATACTAGGAACATACAAAGATTTGTAGTACCAACAAGGCTCAAGAAAATAGGTGGCTCGTTTAGATGTAAATTTATACGCTTTTTAATAAGCTTCCAAGTCACATACAAGATCTAAGCCTTAATAAATTCAAATCATTCATTTAACGTAAGTTGTGCCAGAAAGCGTTTTATACCGTTAAAGATTACGTAGAGGACAAAAAGGCTTGGGATTGTGCAGCTTCAATATTTTTTTTTGTTATTTATGCATCCTGAATTCAATTTATTTTTTGTATTCTTTCAATGATACGAATATTTACTTTTTAAAGTATTATATTATTTTTATTTAATTATTGTGAATGAGAAGACAATGATGATCATTACTTTTTTGTTTTTTTTTTTCTCTTAGTTTTAATCATGGTCTGGCAGTTTGAGTTATTTATGCGGCCTACCCGCATTTCCTTTCTTTGGTATTGTTCGTCGAATCGTTGAGCTCCTTAAATTATGAGTTGAGCTGCACGGTCATTGACAAATGCGTGCACTGACTGGACAGGTCCACTCAATCGGGCTAATTCTTTCATCAAAAGATTATTTCAGACACCAATCTTCATGGTATTCACATGATCTAACCAAGATTTTGTCTGGACTTTAAAATAGACTGTGACCTCTGAGTTTGTTTCGGCCTTTTATCTCAGAGTAGTCAGATAGGAAACGCCGACCTCATCTAGTTTTAAAAAATATGATCGACATGTAAAACTGTTTGTACAAACCATCTTACAGAAATAAAATCATTTAACACCAAAAATAAAATAAGCTGTTTAGTACAATGTGTCGGGTTAGGCAAACATAAATGTATGGGGCAGTTGATTTTTTACTCTTTGGTTTTCCATTTAGTCTGCTACATGTTGTATAGTTGGTTCTAAAAACAGTAGACACTTTTGAAAGGATGTCAAAACTTCAATGGTTATGCTCATTCTTATGGCTTATTATGGTACTATGGATCGTAACGATACTGGATCGACATCCATAGCTGTACCTATTACAATACCAGCGAACTTTGGGGCCTTTGCAATCAGTTGCCCCGTTGTACCGGTACGGTCCTAGGATGATTACAGGATTCCCATGCTTTGTTGTACTGAAGACTGGCAGATCTAAAATAAAACTTTAGAGTTAGCTACAAGTATATAATACTAGTATAATATTTGTGTAAATTGGTTTAAACTTGCAAGTCAAACAAAAGATTATTTCAACACATGATAAGGTCGATGTTTCGTAAACCCCAAGAAAAAACATTGTATGTTCTAAATTTTAGAAAAAAAGTCAAAACAAACAGAGCTCCTTCTTTTCTAAAGCATAAACGTTTTCTTGGTCAGATCGATGAAGTAATAGGGTTTGTATAGATTTTTGCATTAAAATTGCAGGGTAAAGTCCAATATTCTTTACCAACTTTAATAGTTGCAGTCTCAATAGTACATATAACGCTAAAAGATACACTGGGGTTCTAGAGAAAGAGATAATTTATAAGCGATGATAATTGTCCAAATTGGATTGCCATGCGCAATCGAAATGTCATGAGGTCAATCACAAACATTTTGAAATTTCAGTAGTCATAGTATTGCTGATAGAAAGACAAATTTTCTAGGCCCTCTGGTAACCTCATAGGCAATTGTAGAGAGAGTTGACTCGACAGCAATATTTCCACTTTCCAATTCGGACTGGAATTATAAGCAGGCCTATTTTACCGACAGGTTTCAAATAAATGACACTTAAATATTTTACAAGGACAAAAAAAATATACATTAAACATACACACACGGCTTCAAATACAAAGCGGTTCAATTAAAACAAAAATATTTAAAAAATATATAGATAGGATCCTACTCGGTATATAGAATGTCGGTATGTTATGATTTTTTAAAGTTTTTTAATCAATCAAACTACGAATACAATGCCTGAACATGTCTGGACGATATTTGAAACAACATGTTCAAAAATCTAACAACGTAAATCAACAACTCGACAACGTAAATCACGCAATTAATACTGTTATCAAAATCAAAGGGAGCGTGCGTGCTTCGTGCTATCAAACAGGTACGCAATTAGGGTGCAGTTAATCATGGACTGTATTGGGTCATAAGATAGTTTTTATCCCGATAGTGCATTTCGTTGCGATAATTTTCGACGTACACGTGGTGCAAGCTCCTCCTTATATTCTAATGGTTATGGTCAGACTTACTGTTAATTATGATATCACTATAGGTAACAACATTGGCCCGGCACCCACTGTTGTACTTATTACAGTACCACCGCACTTTGGGTCCTGTCTTACATGAATTCGACCGATTGTACCGGTAAGCTCCTAGAGTCATCACAAGATTTCCATTCTTTGTTGTGGTGATAATTGGCGATGGAACTGAAATAAAAAATTAGTGTTAGTTGAAGGTACCTTTATTTTGGCAATAATTTACTTATAGATGGACAGATAAATACATAAAAATGTATTGTTTACTCAAAATAATAAAGCAGGCTGCATCTACTCATTTCTAACAAGGCATCATATTATAACATTTCCTAAAAAACCTGTTACATACAAGTGAATTTAAACAAAGGCTTACAACGTAACTGAAAATACAAACGTCAATATTATCATTATATTAAACGAAAGTCACTATTACAGAACCTTTCACAGATTTTAACGTTTGTTCAGAATTATGCTCAAAGTTGAATTTTATCAATTTATTATAAAACAAAGAAATAAATTATCTATATTTCATCCTAGTAATACTATAAATGCGATAATATGTTTTCTTCTCAATCGCGCCAGAACGGCTGAACGGATATAGATGAAATTTGAGACAGAGATAGATTATAATCTGGCATAACACATAGGCTAAGCATAATAAAAAACTTTTCACGCGGCCGAAGCTGAGAGCGAAAGCTAGTAAAAAATATATATTAATGGTTATAGGCAGATATTTTAATGGTTATGGTTACACCTATGGTTAATAATGACGTTTTCAAAAGTTATAATACTAGATCGACACCCATTATAATATCTATTACAATACCAACGTACTTTGGGACCTGTACATGTAGTAGCTTTGTTATATCGGTAGGATCCCATAACGATCACAGGAATCCCATTCTTTGTCGTGCTGAATTGTGGAAATAGATCTGAAATAAAATTGTAAGATACACACTGGTGTTAAAATACTTGAGATACTTATTTTTTAGGCATTGAATATACAGGCATTAACTCACGCCTTTTTTTATGGGGGCAGGAAGAAAATACAGAATGCTACCTGATACTCGTACGATCCCTACCTAAAATTACAAATTCCTCTGTGTTCTTACTTCAACGACGTTTGTCTCCAGTTCTGCCAGGATTTCGGGCGCGCGTTCTGCCCTCTATCTCGAAAAAAATGTTTTAAACAAAAGTTGTAGACAAATAGCATATAACCCATAGGGAATAAGATATTTGCAATAAATGTGTAAAATATCGATTGTTTGACCTTTGACCTTGGAATATCTGTAGTCGCGGACACCCTACGATAAGTAGGTTTTGAGACAAGTTTTAGGGTGCCAAAATAAAGGTTTATACAACTTTATAGCTAACTATCACTCGTTCCGAGATACTTGCCCTCATTTGACTAATTTACATGGACTATAAAACGTATCTACCTCAGTATATATAAAACATCATTGATCACATCACAGCTTTTCTACTGTCAAGTATTTTTTTTCAACTTCCCAACAGTTAAAGATAAGATGAGATAAGATATATTTATTTGCCCAAACATGTGTATGCATACAACAAATCATTACACTTGCATGCGGGATGACAAAAAAAAACAGAAAGGTTCTGCCATGTTTGCCGTATTATGGCGTGCAAATACTACGAAAAAAATGCTTCCGACTAATTGAGAACCTGCTCCTTTTTTTGAAGTCGGTTAAAAAACTATTATTTTATTACTAATATTACTCCAATGAATTTCAAAATAAAATAATTCTAAATGTCAAATATAAAAAAAAAACAAAAATTATATTATAATGTCAAAAATATCAAGCAAATGTCAACAGTAAAGAATAAATAATAACAATGTCAAAAATATCAAGTAGTTAAAGCATCCAATAACAATAACTTATGTCTAGTCTATGTAGAATATCAATCAAATGTCAAATCTATCAATCAATTGTAGAAAAATAAAATTAATATAATGAATGATAAATCCATGTAAAAAAGTAAATCAAAAACAAAACAATTCAAAAACAAAACAATACAAAATAGTAATAACAATCTATGTCAAAATGAAAGATTCTGCCAGAAATTCGCTAATACTATAGTAAGTCCTGTTACATAGAAACAACTTTAATTGTTTACTTTAGGGCATAAGTGCTATTCTACTGCTATGCAGACAGCTAACTTTCATCACGCCTGTTTCTCAAATATTCATCTGCCATATTTAAAAATAAGCCACTATTATTTCTAACAAACATTACCGTTTCCAGAATACAATTAGACGGATGTTAATATCTTATAACGGATGAAATAGGGCTTACAATTTTCGGTGGTTTTAAATTAATCATGGCTCTTATGCATCTCTTTTGTGCTTTAAATGCATTTTCAAGTTCAAGTTTCATTTAATGCGGTATTTATGTCCTGTTTATAAAAATCTCTTTGATTACACGTTATTGTTATAGTACTGTCATCCGCAAACAGTCTCATCAGATGCTTGATTGCCATTGGAAAGTCATTTATGTAAATTGTAAAAAGAGGTGGTCCTAGTATACTTCCCTGTGGAACTAGAAAGTACATATGAACCTTCACATTTACCTTGAAAAAACAAACTGCAAAGATTCGGGCGCGGGATGATGCAATTGCAAATCCCACACAATGAAAGTCTGCCGCGTACTGAGCAGACTATTAATTAGAAGCTTAATTTATCAGAACATAAAGTGCAAGAATTTGGTTTATTTATTCACAAGAATATAAATACACAGACACTCACAGGAAAAATATGACAAAAGAAAACACAACCTGTAGGAATATTATGGTTTATGTCTGTATATGTTCCGCACCCATTTTTTAAATTAAAATCACAGTTTAAATAAAACTTACAAAGTAACATGTTTTTTTTTTTAACTTTAGTTAAATAAATACCTACTTACTGCTTTTGTACAAATCACTACCTACTTAATAGTCACGGTTCAGTGGTTATGATAGTTAATATAGGAAAGAATGGTGTTTTTGACGGTCATGACAACCGCTCGACAATTTGTTTTCCCAGATTTTCTAGCGCAGGCCCAGCGCTTCTTGGCCGTTTGGGAGAGTTTGTAGTGGCCACAACACAGATTATATCGGTAGTCACCTATGATAAGAACTGGATTTCCGGATCTTGTTTTGCCGAATACTGGATCTGCAAAAACATCAAAACACCTAACTTTTTATTTATTTTTTCCATTAATGGGATACAAATGAATATTTATAATGAATGAAAAATAATGTGTAAAAGAGATTAAATTTTATTGAAATATTTATGAAACTTATACACATGTCCACAAGGATTTCATCATTGATAAAACCACTATCTAGGAATATAAATAAACAATCGTCTTATATGGATAAGACAAGACGAGGATAGGAAGGGGCCACTACATAAACCTAGGTTATACCTACGAATAAATATAAGTTTTACGAGCTTCCTTAATCAAAATACGGAAACCAAACAACAACTATTTCTAGAACAGGCAAGAGTATCATATATGTATAAGTATAATAAACCTATAGATAACGTCCCCATTGCTAGGCCACAGATCTCCTCATTGTGAGAGGTAGTGGGTTATAATTCTCCTCGGGGACCCAGTGCTGGTACCAACCAAGGTGTCACATATCTCAGAATGTTTGATTCTAAGAGTTGCCGATTTCCTCACAATATATTCTAACGCCGTTTTTGGAGCAGTAGTGATAAAATAAATTACACAATATAAAGCGCCCCACAATTCATACTACGTGGCCGTTACCGCTGGGCCACCACTGCTCTCTCAAGCAACAATCTGTTTATTATTTATTAAGTATTTTTTATATAATACACTACATAATAAACATAGCACAAACATTTATAGGAACACGAGATCAATGGGTGGTCTCGTACAGGGCAATCTCTTACAGACAATCCTTAGCTGTACTACAAGAAAGGAGATACATTTTGGGCTGTCAGTGTATGAGCATAATTATCATACGAGTACATGTGTTCGTTTCAATGATTGTGTTCATTCTTTATGGCTACGAGAACATTTTTTATTGTATAGATGTTCGCTTTACATCCAAAATTCCGTTTGGTGCAGTGCCAACGCATTCTGGGTCCTCTATACCCTGAGGTGAAGTTGAATTTATGGCATCCTAAGAAGATAACTGGATTGCCGGATCTCGATCGACCAAAACATATACCTGTAAAAAAACGTAAAAATACTTTTAAGAATTGTGAAATAATACTTCTCGTGAAGAAGGAAAATTGAGAAGAGTGCAAGAAGAGTATGAGACCATTAAATACAATTTATACAAATAAATAATAAAGTCTAAAGAAAATTAAAGTAAAATAACCAAAAA
The DNA here is from genome assembly GCA_945859665.1 of Anorthoa munda. NCBI lineage: Eukaryota > Metazoa > Arthropoda > Insecta > Lepidoptera > Noctuidae > Anorthoa > Anorthoa munda. The sequence goes on from OX243901.1 coordinate 10,240,518, forward strand.
ATAAGTTAGTAGGATATTTTATACGGCTTTTCTTCTTTAAAGTGCAGTTAAATTCATGCTTCTTGTCCTGATCGTGCTTTGAGTTCCGGTTAAAATCCGGCAACCCACCAATGAATTTGAGGAAAGGTGCATATTTTAGGAATATAACAAAACAATAATTTTTACATTAAATTTATTTAAACATTTTATTTAAGTATTAAAACAACGAATTGCACAATAACATTGAATTAATAGTATATTTTGTATCGCTCATTTTGTTCCCTGTACATTACCGAGAAGGTAACAACAAACCTATAAAATTAGTGAACGAACGCAAGGACTAAATTCATGGAATAAAAGTGGACAGGGGCATGTTGACTACGATGAAAACGATTTTTTAAGCTCAATTAGTTTTTTCCAGAGGGAGCGGGCAAGAATTAATTGAGCTTAAAAATATCGTGTATATATACCCGTTTTACATAAATATTTTTTTTGGATTGTATATATTTATCGACGGCCTTTTAATGTTACCACTGCTGGGAAATAGGCTCGGAAAGCGCGTTCAGCCGTTGGTCCCGGTTGTCATTTGAAGACCTTTGACAGTAGTTACGGGTAGCCAGAAGCCTGAGATCTGACAATAGTCTAGCCAAGAGGTATCGTGTAACACAGTTAATAGGTTGTGGAGGTCAGAAAGGCAGACGCTCCATGTAAAACATAGGTACTCAGCTGAATCCGGTTAGACTGGAAGCAGACCCCAACGTAGTCGGGAAAAAGGCTACGCACATGATGATGATGACTGCTGGGAGACAGGCCTCTTTTCTGCGAGAGGGAATGGGCCATAATCCACCAAGCGCACCATTGCATGTTGGTGGTTGTCACATGTCTTCGTATTTTTGGTTCTAAGACATCCCGGTTTCCTCACAATGTTTTCCTTCACCGTTTTGAGAGCAGTGATTAGTGGAAATAAAGCTTTTTTTATACTTGACGAGCCTGTTCTTAACTTCAATATCGCCTGACAGAAAGCGACAGATGAAGCTCTACTTTCATCTTCAATGGCTGTGTTCATTAATTTGGCTGACGAGGACATCATTGACTGTGTATATAACCGCACGACATACATTCTTTCGAGAGCAGGCCCATCGAAGTTTGGGCCCTTTGTACCCCGTGGTTAGGTGGTAGCGATAAGAGCCCATCAGGATTGCCACATTTTGTTTTACCAAAACGTAGTTCTGAAAAAATTAAAAGCTTAAAGTCATTCAAATGGTACTCGATGAGCTATGCTCGGAGTTATCTTGCGTGATCGAATCAGAAATGAAAAGATCCGCAGGAGAACCAAGGTTACCGACATAGCCAGAAGACATGCCAAATTTAATTTTCAGTGGCCAGGGCACATTTCTCGCAGCACGGATAGTCGATGGGGCTTCAACGTTCTGGAGTGGCAATTGCGGGCAATAACAAGGTAACCCGATGGCCTGGTGAAGGCCGTAAGAGACCGCTGGACGCAAGAAGCATAGGACCAGTCATTGTGGCGACGCTTGGGAGAGGACTACGTACAGCAGTAGACGCCTATCGGCTAAAATTATGATGACATAAAAAGACATAGTGTATGCATATCTGTACTAAATAACTGTATTGAATAAAACAAATAATGAATGAATAAACAATTAGAAAACATTTAATTTGTTAAAACATTTATATTACTACTTTTACTGGCATCTTCATTTTATCGTTTATTTTGATCCCTGCAACGAACACGGTACATAAAGACAGAGGTGCCAAACTAAGGAAATATTCTATCAGCGATAACGATTATTGAAAATTATATATTATTTGTTGTTTGCTTCTCTTGAAAGTGTTATCACTTTTTTAATTTAGAATATAGGTACACCAAAAAAGTTCCACATCTCTTTTACAAAAAACTTAATTATATAGGTACAATGGCGGTCTTATCCCTGACAGAAATATCTACCTGACAACATTTGGATGGACTGAAAGAACTTACAATAAAGAAGAGGTAGTCTGCGGTGTATTGCTACATAAAATATAAATAATATGTAAAATTTATATACCTATAAAAAATGCTGTACAAAACTTACATATATACATACATACACAAAATTACATGTTTAATTTAGTGGATGTGTTGATTAGCACTTCTAATAAAGATATTATTGTGCGTGTAGATATACGCTCTGCATCCTTGGTTACGTCTGGTGCAAGCCCAGCGGCGTTTGGGTCCTTTGTAGCCCGCAGTCATGTTGTAACGATAAGGACCCATGGAGAGAACAGGATTGCCGGATTTTGTTTTTCCGAAAAACATTAATTCTGCAAAAAAAAGGTGTTACCAAGTCGATTTTTCTACACTGTTAGATTCTTATCTAATGAATTGGTCAGATGTAGCATGAGACAGGAAAATAGGGCAAGACGGAAGGGAGGCCTTTGCCCTACAGTGGGATGCTATTATTCTATATGAGGTACGTAACCATGTTAGCGTTCTGTTACTATAAGTAACTAATGAAAGTAATGCATTACAAAGTTGGTATGATTTAATTACGCATTTTATTCATATGCACTTCTTACATCTACATATTTGTTCACGTCAGCAGTTCTAGAAAGACTTTCAAAATCTTCTTTTTATTTTAGGGTTTAGGCATTCAAATGGTACAAGTATATAAAAAAAAATAGCACATCAATACAGGATGAGTTTATCACATTCCCATCGCTCACCATAGCTGCCACAAACTCAGCCTATATTTACCAGGTTAAAATAATAAAGTCAAGTAAGTCATTTACTATCAAAAGCAGATGTAAAAAACCTTTACCATTCTCCTAGGGCAGCCGTTTAAAAAGTAGTGAGAATTTAAGTAGTAACACTTTTCCGGAAGGAAATAATACATTAAAGTCGCAATTTCAATATGAAAATTTTACCTAAAATTCTCTCAAGCTATAAAATCAGTTACTGAATGTAATGGTTGTGTTCATTATTTTGGCTAATGATAACGTTATCGAACGTGAAGATGTTCGCTCTGCATCCATTCATCTTCTTCGTGCAGACCCACCTCTGCTTGGGCCCTTTATAGCGCGTGTTCAGGTTGTATCGACAAGAACCTATGATGAGGACAGGGTTGCCAGCCTTCGTGGTGCTAAAAATAGGCTCTGGAATAGAAAAAGCTTTGTAAAAAGTGTAATAAAGTTTTTTTTATGTCGGTGAATCATGTGGTGAGTTTTGTTGCAAAAGTGAATGGACAATAAGATAAACCGAAACTAGGAAATTAAATACCTGTTTTAGAAATCATTGCACATACACATACAGGACGTGATATGCAGCATATTTAATTATTATTCATCAATACAGTTAATGAACCAAAATAAAAACAAAAACATACGCTTTATAGATCTAGCTAGCTAGTTCCTATGCTGTAGCTACAGCAAAGGGACAACACAAAACAATAAATAGGATTCCATTATACAAAAACGTAAATAAAATGAAAAAAAACTGAACTGCCATAATTCGACACTGAATAAACTAAAACACGTATGCAAATTAGGTATAGATCAATCACAAAACATGTGACAGAGAAAAGAATAATTACAGATAGAAGAGCACAAACGTATTGCTTATTTCAAACTAAATTTCTTCCAGCAGATAGAACTGCGACAAGATACTTGGATGAGAGATGAAGACACTTAATGGTGACTCGGAACAGGAGTCACTGCGCAGCGCAAATTCATGTGTGAAGTTTGCGGTACTTTATATATGCAATTATTGCCTAAAAAGGCATGCCAACTACTAGATGAAGTACTGTGAAAGCGAAATAAATCATTTGTATTTATTTATTTGTACTGCGTAGCGTCTAGTGCTCTTCATAGCCGCCAATCAGTTTGATGTTAACTACACTAATGGTTATGTTTAGATCTATGGAGAACAATAACATTGTCGATTGTGAAGATGGCCGACCGGCAACCTACCGGGTACCGAGTACAGTACCACCGAATCTTGGGTCCCCTGCAGCCGCTTTGTCGGTTGTACCGGTAGCTGCCTATGTTGATCACAGGATTGCCCTTTTTCGTGGTGCTGAAAACTGGCCCTGAAATAGAGAATTTCACGATTTTTGTAAAGTTGTCTATGGAGTTAGTTGTCAGTTCACCAGGAGGTATGGACGTGGCTTTTTTTGTCAGAATACCAATCGATAGGTGCAATTCTGGCTCTCAAATTTATTGAGAACTTTTTAGCTGTTAATTTACCCCCGATTTCTGATTTCAGAATTCCAAGTTGAGTGTTTGTCGATTTCAACGAGTTCATGACAAATCGTGATATATTTTTTTAGATTGGCAAGGATGTTTTAGTTTACAGTCTAGATCTACCACCAAAGGAAAAAAAAACGTCCGGGTATAATAATACTGTACTTTAATTTAGATATTTAAATAATCTATTACAAAACTATATTTATATTGTACCTGTCTCATTTACTTAAACTTCGTTTCAATGGTTATGATCTTTCTTATGGTGAACGATAACATTTTCGATAGTAATAATAGTCGAACGGCATCCCAGTGTGTATCTCGTGCAGACCCATCGCAACTTGGACCCTGTGTACCCACTGGATCGGTTATACCGATAGGGACCTACATTGATGACAGGATTGCCATTTCTCGTCAAACTAAAAACCGGTTCTGAAAAAAGCAGGATGGATTAATATTTAG